>JAOPSE010000039.1:8043626-10443626 GCA_029449295.1 Zea luxurians
AATATAAAAAACTAAATATGTTGCAAGAAAATACGACTGTTGTTAGTTATCGAACCCACAAAGAGTTGCCTAGTTTATAAAACAGGAGTTCATCCCAAAACAGGAGTATATTAACTATGACAAAGAAGGGTAATATGAACAATAAAAAACGCTTTAAAAGTCACTACTGCAATAAGAGTGGAGCAACATTGGACCTCTTACCCTTTATATTGTTCTTTTCTCTATAATTTATCTTCATACTCGATATGATTTCCCCCCACTGTTTTCGCTAAAAGAAACATGAGTGGGTTTCAACCTACCCGAGGAGCAAGTAAAATTCTTGCCTAGATTGAAGCCAAACGCTCACTGATATTAATGCCAGACTCTTTAAAATATGGATCTTAATGGTAAGAGTTATGATTCACCATTTGTGGCACAAAAAAGGTTGTCATTTGCATAAGCATAATGAAGTCACAAAGGAAAGGAGAACTCAAATAGAACTGAAACATATCACCTGAATAATGTCGCACTCCCAATCATGTGGGCGCTAGCATGTCTCCTCTAAAAGAGCTCTTATCTGACTCTGGTTTAATCTCTTTACCTATGTCCCTTTACTATTTTGCAGGCCTAAGTAAACTCAGATTTTTAAGCACGCATTAGAAACATAGGTTCTGCTATCAAAGGTTAGACATGGATAAGTCATAGTGTGGAGCTTTGCTAGAAAAGAGCAAGGGTAACAGTTATAGCCACTAAGGTTACCTCCATTGGAAGGTAACCAAGTTTCAGTGGATGCCACAGCCCACTAATTTTATACTGAGATGGTAGTGAGACAAGTAATAGACAAGTAGTAGAGACTTCGTCGTCGCTGTGCGGTTTCTTTGGAGTCGTTGTTGTGCGCGTGAGAGTCAAAAGGAGACTTGGGAGAGAAACAACGTTCGACTGTAAAACAAATAAACGACCACATGTAACACAAAACAACCATAGTTGGGTTGGTTAAGCATGGGCTCCTATAGCGAATTGGTCATAGTTCGATTCCTGCTCGCCACATATTTTTGCCGCGCGGGAGGGAGGCAGTGGCAGAACGGCAGGCTACCCTTACAGCCTTAATAAGTAGTAGAGAAAAGGGAGGGCATACGAGGTTACAAGACACACTCACTCAGATGCGCACAGACTCTCAGACTCACAAGTTCATACAAGCTCTTAATACTATACACTAAACTCATGTGTGTTCTTGTGTTCATACCGAATCCACCTAACAAGCAAAACGCTTAGGCCCCCTCCTCATCTTAGGATTTAGGGCGAGTGCGCTCCGCCACCCGGCCGGAGAATTTCCTCTACGACAGGCTCTTTATCAGACCCTCTATCTACCTTTCCAAAAAATATTATACTCTACATGTAGCATCTTACTCTAACAGACTACCTATCTAGTTTGATTAGTGAGAGAGCCAGTTTAGAGATTCGAGTTTAGATGTCTAGTCTGTTGGAGAGTTATTTTACTGTTGAGTAGCCAAAATTTGGTTTGACGAGCCAGCCATTTGGCTAGTTTCTTGGAGATAATCTGATGCATAAACAATTTATACAAGATTTTATTTTTATTTACAACAATATGCCTCATAACCTAAAAATTCAGATACCAACTGTCATCCCTATCACATCTATTTGTATTCAGAGGAAGTGAATTATTTGCTTTGCCGTATCGTTCGCCTTTTCCATGAAACTTCTCACGATAATGACACGAAATATTTGTGTGCGCGTACGTCTGTAAAATATTTCTGTGTACGCACGTTATGACACAAAATATTTGTTTTGTGTACACGAAATATCTGTTGAGCGTGAAAGTCGTCGACCTACCGAAAATGCGACGAGCCTTCTGAACCTGACGTTTCGTCAGTGTTTTATGGAGAAGATAGCGCGTTCCACGTCCACCACCAAGTAAACAACACCTGAATTACTCAGCACCTCATCCTCGATTACCGCTGCTTTGCTAGTGGCTAAGCATGCTTATCTTAGGCACCACGAATCCTAGAGAGTCACAGTCAAGTGCCCAGGTCTAAAACAAGTGTTAAACTCGGAGACTGATGCGGCTCAAGTCTTCTGCAATCTGCAAGGCGTCTTCATTTTCTGTCCGCTATAAA
The DNA here is from genome assembly GCA_029449295.1 of Zea luxurians. Classification (NCBI taxonomy): domain Eukaryota; kingdom Viridiplantae; phylum Streptophyta; class Magnoliopsida; order Poales; family Poaceae; genus Zea; species Zea luxurians. Next base: position 8,045,741 of record JAOPSE010000039.1, read on the forward strand.
AACAAACCCTGGTCAGGGCATGGCAATGGCGTGAGATCTCACCTTCGCCTATCTGTTCATCGTCCCTTCGTCCTCCTCCCCAACCCCGACGTGCGACATGAACGGGAAGCAGAGCCCGCGCAATGGCCGAACTGCGTACCACTTCCAGCCTGCCAAGAACTGGATGAACGGTACGCGAGATCTGTGCTTGATCATGTCAGATATCAGGAGGAGAAAGAAGCAAACTGACCTTGTATTCTTTTTTTTCCCCTGCATTTGTGTCTGGGGCTGTTGATTTCGCTGGGGACACGTGTGTGGATGAAAACTGAACAGACCCAAATGGTACGTATTGCTCTGTTCTTTCGATGCCAGCTCGGTTTGTAACTCCAAGTCAATTCGTAGAATCTGGAACTTGTTTTCGTACAAATGACATTTTCCCTTGTTCTGTTGTCAGGGCCTCTGTACCACAAGGGCATGTACCACATGTTCTTCCAGTACAACCCGCACGGCCCGACGTTCGGCACCGGGAAGCTCTCCTGGGGCCACTCCGTCTCCGGGGACCTGGTGAACTGGGCGTTCCTGGGCACCGCGCTGGACCCGACGTCGCCGTTCGACGCCGAGGGCTGCTGGTCGGGCTCCGCCACCACGCTGGCGGACGGCCGCCCCGCCATCCTCTACACCGGGCGCGACGCAAGCGGCGTGCAGGTGCAGAACGTGGCGTTCCCCAAGAACCCGTCGGACCCGCTGCTCCGGGAGTGGCGCAAGCCCCCCGGCTGCAACCCGGTGGTCCCGCAGCCGGGCGACGTGACGGGCAACAACTTCCGGGACCCCACCACGGCGTGGCTGGGGCGCGACGGGCTGTGGCGGTTCGCCGTCGCGGCCGAGGTCGGCGGCGTGGGCTCCACCCTGGTGTACCGCAGCAAGGACTTCGTGCGCTGGGAGCGGGGCTCCGCGCCGCTGCACGCGTCCCCCGACGTGCCCGTCTGGGAGTGCCCAGACCTGTTCCCGGTGGCGGAGCGCGGCGCGGAGGGGCTCGACACGTCGGCGCGCGGCGGGGCCGGGGTGATGCACGTGCTCAAGCTCAGCAAGGCCGCCGACGAGGACTACTACGTGGTCGGCCGGTACGACGACGAGGCGGACACGTTCGCGCCGGCGGAGGGCGTTTTTGACTGGCGCCGGATCGACCACGGCCACCTGTTCGGCGCCAAGACGTTCTTCGACGCGCGCAGGAGGCGGCGCGTGCTGTGGGCGTGGGTGGACGAGACGGACGACGGCGTTGACAAGGGCTGGAGGGGCATCCAGACGTTCCCGCGGGCGCTGTGGCTGGACGCCGACGGGAGGCAGCTGGTGCAGTGGCCGGTGGAGGAGATCGAGACGCTGCGGAAGGGCCGAGCCGCGCTGGCGGGCGCGGTGGTCGGCGCCGGCGGCCTGCGCGAGATCGCTGGCGTCGACGCCCTGCAGGCGGACGTGGAGGTCGTGTTCGAGGTCCCCGAGAGCCTGGACGACGCCGAGGAGCTGGACCCCGAGTGGCTGCAGCACGATCCCCACAAGCTGCGCGCGTGCGCGGAGAAGAACGCCTCCTCGCCGGGCCCGCGCGGCGGCGTCGGGCCGTTCGGGCTGGTGGTGATGGCGTCCGGCGACATGCGGGAGCAGACCACCGTCTTCTTCCAGGTGTTCAGGCACGGTGGCACGTACAAGGTGCTCATGTGTGCCGACCTGACGAGGTATATATATACTGCATGCAGCAACTCTGCTAGCTGAACCGGACCCATCTACCGGTTCAGACTCCAAACAAACATACTGACAACTATCATTTTGCATGCATTTTCGATGCAAACGTGGAAGTACAGGTCGTCGACGAAAGAGGGGGTGCACAAGCCATTCTACGCAGGATTCGTTGACGTGGACGTCGAGAAGGACAGGGGCATATCGCTGAGAACACTGGTGAGAGAGCTTCTTGTCTTGGTTCTTAGCTGAAGCATGCATGACGACGTTTAACGGAGCTAACGTTGACAAAAAAAAAAACAACAGATCGACCACTCTGTTGTCGAGAGCTTCGGAGGCGGGGGGCGGACGTGCATCACGGCGCGAGTGTACCCTGAGCACGTGGCGGCAGGCGGCAGTAGCCACCTGTACCTGTTCAACAACGGAGCTCACCCAGTGACCGTGTCCAAGATGGAGGCCTGGGAGCTCGGGACGGCCAGCGTCAACGTTGAACAAGACGACCGTGCGGATCCACTGTGATCGCCCGCCCTGCGTGTTACAGACTTCCAGTCCTGTCGGATGGCGCTGGAGGCTGAATAGATAACCATGTGTTTAAAAAAAAACAAGACCATTATTGCCTTATTGGTGGTCTCGTGTTCTGAATAATGTAGCTTTGCTAAAGTGTATTGCGTCTCCATTGTAACACCAAATGCTTGTTTTTGGAGAAACAAAAGATCAAATCTCCGTTGGAGTCCGGCGATCGATTGTTGGGGGCAAAAAAAAAAAATGTACGTTGCATAGATGTTTGTTGTTTGGAGGGAGTCTCCGTGGTTACCTCTACGGAAGCTTAGGGCGTGATTGGTCGTCGTGTCGGCCACATCTAGGCTGCATAGATGTGTTGATTTAAAAACACGGCTACGTTTGTTTGGCTGTGTTACAAAACAATGTAATGTGATCAAGACCCATCCAACCGTTGATCCTACAGTTATTAGATTCAAGGGTCAGATGCCCTTTGTATACATATATATATATATATATATGGAGATCTCTGCAATAAACAATGAACACCAGTCATTTGTCTCATTCTCTCTTTGTCTCTCCACTGATTCACCACTGAGCACTGCAAGAATTTGCAACACGTTATCAGCACTGCCTCAAGGGAAAATCAGAGAAAGAGAAGAAGAACACGCTGTTCTTGACAAGAACAGCAAGATCGATCTACACATCAACAGCAAGGTATGGAGCATACCGTTTCCATGCGCATACGCCGTATGCGTGAAGTTCTTCATATTGTTGATGATGCGATGTTGGAAGCATTCACCGCTGGTCAAGCCGCAGCGCTTCCACCGGTGCATGCGATCCCTGAACGCCGTGTGCAAGTGCAAAATGTGCACTTCTGCGTTCTCCATGGATGGACAGCGGTGGTTCCGCTGCCGGTGGTGGAGTGTGGACTCCCAATTGCATCCCTATCGCCACCGGCGCCGGTGTTTGACGCGGGATCATCCGCATCGGCCCCCATGGATGTCGATTTGGCGGCACCACCACCGCCTCCGCCTACTGCAGCGGCAGTTGCTCGTCGTTCGCCATCTCCACCAGTGCCTGTGGTCGTCGGGACCATTGCTACCCATCGTGGACAGCCCCCGCGTGCCGTCGATGCTCCACGTGGACGCATCATCTTCACTGGCCATCGCCCAAATGGGATGGCCTCGTCTTCCTCCTCCAACGGGAGGGCCTAATGGCCCTCGATCCGGCCGCCGCGTCGGCCGTTTGGGGGGAGGGGATGGGGAGCGGCGCGGCCACTGGCGGCGCTCGGCGTGGCCACCGTGGGCCCCCCCTTGCGCGCTCGGTCGCGGCACCAGCCAGGGCGGCTCGGCACTGCCACCGCCGGCCCCCAGCAAGGGCACTCGGCGCGGCTCCCAGAGGGACGCTCGGCGCGGGCCCCTGCCAGGAGCGCTCGGCGTGGCCCCCCAGCCAGGCACTGGGCGCGGCTCCCTGGCCCGGCCAGGCGCGCGCATGCCAGGCGGCCATAGCCAAGGCGCGGCTCGGCGTTGGCGCTTGGCGCTGGCGCTCGGCGTTGGCGCTGGCGTTGGCGTTGGCTCCCCGGCGTTGGCGCGGGCCCCCACAAGGGCGCTCGGCGCGGCCTCCACGCGCGGCTCGGCGCCGGCGGCTGGCTCCAGGGAGCGCTCGGCGAGGCTCCCGCAGACGCGCGGCTCCCGAAGGCGCGGGCGCAGGATGAGCACCAGGCGCCGCGCGGCTTGGCACAGAGACCGGCACGGGAGGGCCCGCAGGCCCCTTCCTCCTGCGTGGCGGCTCCCTGCAGGAGCCCGATGGGGGCTGGGAGCTCCCTGCTCCTCTGGCGGCGGCTGGAAAACGCCCTGGCGGCGGCGATGGCTACAGGGGCGGTTAGGGTTGAAAACCCTAGCCGCCCCAATATAATATAGGCTTTTGGGCCCCTATTGGGCCACCTGGGCTGGTCAGCCAAGCTGGGCCGGCGTGCTGGCCACCAGGCCGCTGCCAGGCCCGCCTGGCAGGCCGCCTGGGCTGGTTTTCAGGGGCAAAAATGGCCTATTTTACCATTTTTAAATTCTGAATTTCAGTATAAGACTCTGTTTTATATGCATTTTCAGTTCAAAGTTATCTTAGGCGTCTAAATTCGTGATTTAGACTGCATATATTGTAAAGACATATCTGTTTTATTGTAAATATAGCAGATTTTAGTTCGTGAATTATTGTTTATTTTACATTAATAATTCACATATCTCTACTTGCTATTATTTACGCATTCATTTATGTTTGCATATAAATATAGCATTTATTAAGTTCAGACTTAATAAAACTCATGCAAAAATGAAATTACATTATTTTGGATCAAGAGCATAGGGAGATAGAGTCCTAAGCATTGGCTGCACTAAATTCTTTTATAGAATTTAGTAGCCCAGAGACCATGCTTGTGACAGCATTTGGAATGCCTATCTCTATGAGGTCTACATCTCTAGGGATGACTACCTATAAGTGCTATCCAAAATAACAGGATATTGAGTTATTGAATTTTACTTTGATAATTAGTAGAGCATGGGTAGTGGAGACCTAAGCATTGGCTGCGATTTGTTCATTTATGAACTTATCTGCCTAGAGACCGTGCTTTTAGGCAGCAAGTTTCTTGCCCACTACTAGATCTACCTCATTAATTTGAGGATTATCTATACTATGCTTACTAAAATTCAAAGTATTTATTCAATTAGAAGGTTTGGAACCTTCAGGCAACTCATATCACATGTAAGAGTTAGTGAATTTTACTTTGATAATTAGTAGAGCATGGATAGTGGAGACCTAAGCATTGGCTGCGATTTGTTCATCCATGAACTTATCAGCCCAGAGACCGTGCTTTTAGGCAGCAAGTTTCTTGCCCACTACTAGATCTACCTCATTAATTTGAGGATTATCTATACTATGCTTACTAAAATTCAAAGTACTTATTCAATGGGAAGGTTTGGAACCTTCAAAGAACTCGTTACATATGTAATTTTAAGATTTTTGCATATTGAGCTTACAACATCACCATTGTGACTATTAATTTATGCGTAAATTAATGGATGTCCATGGTAATGACTGTAGGAACATGTCAACCAAAGAGTTCGAGGAACTCGCCCTTGATGGGCATAACTACCCAACTTGGGCTTCAGGTATTGAAATAACTTTTGCTTCTCGTGGGATTATTGATGCAATTGCAGCACCCATCACTGGTACTGATCCAGTGAATGAGGTTAAAAAGAACACAGCACTTTTCCTTTTGAGGCTTTATATCCATAAGGACCTTAAGCAAGAGTACCTTATGGAGAGATGCCCTCACAACTTGTGGAAAGCTCTCAAAGAGCGCTATGAACAGCAGAAGGAGCTCATATGGCCGTCAGCCAACCATGAGTGGAACCACCTTCGACTGCAAGATTTTAAATCTGTTGCAGAATATAACCATGCTCTTCATAGCATTTGTTCTAAATTGAAGTTTTGCGAGAAAGAGCCCACTGAAGCAGACAAAATAGAGAAGACTCTATCTACCATGCTTCCAGAGGACAGGATATTGCATCACCAGTATCGCTCTAGCAATTTCCAGAAATATTCTCAACTTATGCACACATTGACCCAAGCAGAAAAGCATCATGAGCTTCTTCTAAAGAATGCTCAGCAGCGCCCTCCTGGGTCTGCCCCTCTGCCTGAGGTACATTTCAATGTGCATAAGACTGGGAATAAGAAAGGATTCAAGAAAAACTTCAAGAATCCTTCTGGACCTCGCAAATTCAATAAGAACAAATTCCACAAGAAAGGTAAAGGAAAAGGAAAAGGAAATGGCAAGCCTCTACCATCTAAGGGCAACAGAGCTTGCCTTAAATGTGGTACTGAGGGCCATTTTGCTAGGGATTGCACTTGCCCTAAGCACCTTGTTCTTTTGTATCAACAATCCCTAAAGAAGCCAAAGTCCGATAAGCCTGCTTTTGAGGCCCATTTCAATTCTACTGAAGCACCAATTGAGGTTGGAAGTTCTTCACTGGCTTCTGGTGATCTGAAGAACACTCTTGCTAAAGAGCACGTCAATGTGGTTGACAACAAGCCTCCACTTCTGCAAGAAGATGAATCTGATGATATGATCATTGAGTATATGTCAAAGGATCCATTTGGAGATTTGGCATAAATCTCTCATGCTTGGAGATTTGATCATGATCACTGTGGCTTGTGTGGTTGTTCTATACTGTCTTTATAATGTTGTTGTAATAAGTAGAGGTATACAATCTCATGTTTTGAGATGTAACACACTCTACAGACCAGTGTTGGGTCCTGTGAGTAGTGCGAACTCATTGGTTGAGTCGCCATACCATTATTGTAATATGGTTTCGACATTGTGATATTTCATATCATGTTCTGTATAGTACTAAGTTGCATCATAAAATTCTTATTCAGAATTTTTATTTATGTATAGATGCATAATGATGACAACTCGACGGAAGAGGAATTATGCCTTGTGGACAGTTGTACCACAAACTCTATACTTAGGGAGATCAAATACTTTCAGACTCTTAAGAAAAGAGATGGGAAAGTTTTGACCATCGCCGGACGCGATGCTGTGATAGTTGGCTCTGGTCAAGCAACTATTACCCTCCCCATGGGTACTGAAATTGTGATCGAGGATGCATTATTGTATCCTGATTCGACACGTACCCTCCTAAGTTTTAGAGATATCCGGCAAAATGGATTTCATATTGAAACCCATGATGAAAATCAAGAAGAGTTTCTCTTCTTGACCAAGCCGAATAAATATGGCAAACGCATATGCGAGAAAATTCCATCACTCACGTCAGGGTTGTACTATACATACATTAAAAGCAATGCACATGTTGCATATAAGGTAATTTTCCAAGATGTTGATGCATTCCAGATTTGGCATGATCGACTTGGTCATCCTGGCATAGGGATGATGAGGAAAATTACAGGCAATTCAATTGGTCATAATTTGCCTACAACAAGTTTTCCCAAATCTAAGGATTTTGTTTGCACCGCATGTGCAACTGGGAAACTTATTTTGAGACCATCATATCTCAAAATTAAAGCTGAACCGCTTAAATTCCTTGAAAGGATTCAAGGAGATATTTGTGGGCCAATTATGCCAACTTCTGGGCCGTTCAGGTATTTCATGGTACTGATTGACGCATCTACAAGATGGTCACATGTGTGTTTACTATCAACACGCAACCATGCATTTGCCAAGATAATGTCTCAAATTATCAAGTTAAAGGCAAATTTTCCTGAACATCGGATTAGTTCAATCCGAATGGACAATGCTGCTGAATTCAAATCTCAGGCATTCAATGATTATTGTATGGCGCTGGGGATTCAAATACAGCACTCGGTACCATATGTCCACACCCAGAATGGTTTGGCTGAGTTACTAATCAAGAGGATTAAACTCATAGCAAGGCCATTATTGATGAATTGCAAATTGCCTTCGTCGTGTTGGGGACATGCAGTTCTGCACGCTGCTGACCTTATACAATTACGACCAACTGCATACCATTCAACATCCCCAATACAAATGGTACGTGGAAATCCTCCAAGTATTTCCCATTTGCGTAAATTTGGATGTTGTGTATACATCCCAATCTCACCACCTCAGAGAACAGCTATGGGCCCACACAGGAAAGTGGGGATCTATGTGGGATTTCAATCTCCGTCGATCATTAAGTATTTAGAACCCTTAACAGGGGATCTATTTACAGCCCGTTTTGCTGACTCTATTTTTGATGAGGAACATTTCCCGGCATTAGGGGGAGAATTCAAGTACCAAAAAGAATGCCAGGAAATAAATTGGAATACTCAATGTGTTCCAGGTTCTGATCCACGTACTTCAGAAACTGAACTGCAAGTTCAGAAAATTATACATTTGCAAAGACTTGCAAATGAACTGCCAGATGCATTCACTAATTACAAAGGTGTCACTAAATCATTCATTCCTGCTAGGAATGCACCAGAAAGAGTGGAAGTACCAAGTAAGGCCACTCAACTCCTAGAGAGGAGAAGTATGGTGAATAAGCGCAGTTCTGTTGCTAAGAAGCAAAGAACAATAGTGAATGCAAAAGGACATCAATATGATACAATGTATCATGTGGATTGTGATGATCCACAACCCAGCTCGGATGTGCACATAACCGAGGCTGGGACATCGGAAAATCCTAGACACATCAATTTGGGAAATCCTGATGAGTCTCTAAGGAATGATGAAATTGCCATCAACTATGTTGAGACTGGTGAAACATATGACAGAAAGGCTACCAATGTCGACATATATTTCTCCGAGCAGATTGCTGAGGACCTTCAAAATGATCTAGATCCTAAGACCATGGCAGAGTGCAGTAAGCGCTCGGATTGGATCAAATGGAAGGCAGCAATTGAAGCGGAGTTAGCCTCGCTTTACAAAAGAGAAGTTTTCTCGGCTGTAATACCTACACCACGTGATATCTTCCCTGTGGGATATAAGTGGGTTTTCATTCGGAAACGAAATGAAAATGGTGAGGTAGTGAGATACAAAGCAAGGCTAGTAGCACAAGGGTTTACGCAAAGACCCGGCGTTGATTTCAACGAAACCTATTCACCAGTCATGAGTGCAATAACATTCCGATATTTAATATCATTGGCAGTACAAAATCGTCTATCTATGCAGTTAATGGACGTAGTGACCGCATATCTTTATGGGTCACTAGATTCTGATATATACATGAAAGTTCCTGATGGAATAGATGTACCGAATCCAAAGGCAAAGCGCAACATGTATTGCGTAAAGTTGCAGAAGTCATTATATGGCTTAAAACAATCGGGCAGAATGTGGTACAACCGATTGAGTGAATTCCTTTTACGTAAGGGATACACGAAAAATGATGATTGCCCGTGCGTCTTCATCAAAAGATCCAAAGTGGGATTTTGTATCATATCAGTTTATGTTGATGACCTTAACATCATAGGAAATAAACTTGATATTGATGAAGCACGTCATCATTTAACGACGGAATTTGAGATGAAGGATTTGGGTAAAACCAAATTTTGCTTAGGTCTACAACTTGAGCATTTACCTTCTGGAATCCTTGTACATCAAAGTACATATACCCAAAAGGTATTGGAAAAGTTCAATATGCATATGTCTTATCCTTCAAAGACTCCTATGGTGGTCAGATCTTTGGATTTAAAGAAAGATCCATTCAGACCACGGGATGATGAAGAACAGACATTGGGACCAGAGTTCCCATATCTCAGTGCTATTGGTGCATTGATGTATCTTGCTAATAATACCCGGCCGGATATTGCTTTTGCAGTAAATTTGTTAGCAAGACACAGTTCTGCCCCAACAAAAAGACACTGGGTTGGCATTAAGAATATTTTCCGATACCTAAATGGCACAAAGGATCTAGGACTCTTTTACAAGAGAAATAATGATCCTAGTTTAATTGGGTATACAAATGCTGGCTATTTATCTGATCCCCACAATGGCCGATCACAAACAGGATTCGTATTCTTACAAGGTGGAACTGCCATCTCGTGGAAATCGTCTAAACAGACTTTGGTGACCACGTCCACCAACCATTCTGAAATAATTGCATTATTTGAAGCATCACGTGAATGTGTATGGCTTCGTAGAATGGTGAATCATATACTCACAACTTGTGGTATTGGTTCTCTTGACTCACCAACAATTATCTATGAAGATAATTCAGCTTGTGTTGTTCAGATGGATACAGGTTATATCAAGAGTAATATCAATAAGCATATTTCTCCTAAACTGTTTTATCCCCATGAACTTCAGGAAAAGGGGGATATAAACATCTTGCAAACAAAGTCTTGTGATAATCTTGCAGATCTATTCACAAAATCTCTACCATACTCTACATTTCAGAAATGTGTTGAGGGGATTGGTATGAGAAGACTTAAGTGCTTGCAAGGTTCAGGGGGAGTAATTCTCCATAATATATAACCTGTATTGTACCATCAAATTACACTCTTTTCTTTGTATGAGTTTTGCCTTGCTAAGGTTTTCTCATCCAAAGTTTTTAACGAGGTAATATCAACAAAGCTATATGCTTCATCATTAATTTTCCCCACAGGGGTTTTTATACATGATGATTACAAGCATATTTTTCTTTTGGAGACTATGTGAGATTATTCTCATTATCCAAAAGATATTGTATACTCCTTATTTTTCCCATAGGGTTTTTGAGGAGATAAGACAAATTTGCAGATGATCAAACGGTTTTGGGTTGATCAAGGGGGAGTGTTACAAAACAATGTAATGTGATCAAGACCCATCCAACCGTTGATCCTACAGTTATTAGATCCAAGGGTCAGATGCCCTTTGTATACATATATATATATATGGAGATCTCTGCAATAAACAATGAACACCAGTCATTTGTCTCATTCTCTCTTTGTCTCTCCACTGATTCACCACTGAGCACTGCAAGAATTTGCAACAGGCTGCATCGGATGAAACGCGCTGACACGCGTGCGTGCGTGCAACCTTGGTGGGTTTTTTGCCTACAGGGTGGAGAAGGCGTGGAGGGCAGTTCGCTGCTCGCCCAGGCCCACATGAGCTCGGCGCTGTTGAGCGCACCAACCAAACACGCCCTTAATGTCTCAATCCTTCATGGCTAACAATATGCCCCTCTCGGTTAGGAGAATTAAAACCCTTTCTAGTTAAAATTGAATATGAACAAAGCCCCAATTGAAGAGGACAAGACCACTAATATAGAGGGGAACCCATTTCATCCTCGCTAGACAATCTCGTGCATGAGTGTCTTCCCGTGAGAGAAGACGTCATGCACAACATTTTGGAAGGGTGGTCGTTTACACGAAACCATTCTTGAGATGCGTACGAAAAAAAATTAGATTGAGTGGTCTTAAAGCTAGACTTTGACAAATTCTATGATAAAGTAAAATGGTCTTTTCTACAAAAAAAAGAAGAATGGTAGGCTTTTCACCCATATGGTGTAAATAGGGATGGAAACGAATGAGAAAACCTCTCTCTCATATTGGTTTCCACGTTTTATCATCAGAAACATGATGGGGTCCGGAATAGTAAGGAATATAAACGAGAGCGGGATAAACAGGTGTGCGAAAATGAAAGGAAGCAGAAATATTAAGCAGAAACTTGTAATTTAATACAAACACACATGATATTGATGGCTGACTAGTGACTGACTGGTAGGGCAATAATGTGAAACAAATAGATACAAAGAGACAACATTCTACTGTTGTTGCTTGCTAGTGTTGTACATATATCTATGGTCGATGTTGTTTTGGCCTTTAGGTCACTTGTCATTAAGGAGAGTCAATGGCTAGAATTATATTTTGTGCTACAATTTATCACTCAAAGATATTTGGCTTTAGTTTATACACTAATGTATATTGGGCTCATTTCGGAATTCTTAAACACGAGGATGAATACGGGTCAATCCGGATAGAAACAAGATCCCACAAAAACAGACGGATTTCTCTCTGTCGTTTCTAGATTTTTTTTTTCGCAAGTACGAAAACAGACGTATCAAGTATGAAAAATGACATAGGTCGAGACGAGATTTTTATCCGTTTGTTTTCAACCGTCGGTGTAAATAGGTTGATCAAATCATGAGAGGGGACATTTCTTTCCAACCAATAAAATATTAAGACAACATGACCCTCTGTCTCGTGTCTTATTTAATTTGGTTATGCATATGCTAGTCACCTTGATTGATTTTTGCGGTAAGCCTAATAATAAAATTAGGGACTTATCTCATATTTGGTGGACGTTTGGTTTTCTAATTAACCTACAATATGTGGACGGAACCAAAAATCTTGAGCTAGTGCTAGTACCTTTTAAGAAATTATCGAAATTGAAAACTAATTTTCACAAAAGTGAGCTTTGTATTTGGACTATCATTTGTGAGCTTTGTATTTGGACTAATCTTCGTTCCATTAGTAAAAGCAAAGAGGTCGGTCAAAATCTGTCACACCCGGGCTTTAAAGGACAAAGCCGGGTGCATCTCATACATGCGCCAAAGAAGACAACATATATAATAACAGAGTGTATAGAGATAAATGTCATAAACACCAGAGTATTTATTACATAGCGGAAGACTTATTACAAAATAAAAGAATGAATATAAAACGAACTAAGGATCGTCGGCGCAAATATCAACTGAGAAACGCCACCTAGATCAAATCATACTCCTCGCCTTGTGGCTCCTCCTGAACCACCTGTTCTTCTCCTGTGTGGGGGGGTGTGAGACAGCAAGAGTGAGCTCACATACGTTCATAGCTCAACAAGTCGTGGGGAATAATGTGGCATGAACTCACCAAAGGTGGGAGTTCATGAAGTGTAAGGCTGATCAATGAAATAAAGGCTGAAGCTGAGCATTGCTTTTATAAGTTGGTCAAAATTTTATTAGCAGTTACTAAGTGTAAGTGAATACCAAACCATAGTAATAATAAGTAAAAGTAATAATAAAATAATCCCAAATGCAATGAAATGACAGGTTAAGTTTAAGTTCCATAGATTAATCATGTGAGTGTCCGAGCCGCTCATGACCGTGAGCACGGCTAGTATACCAGTTTTACACTCTGCAGAGGTTGCGCATCTTTACCCACAAGTCGTGTTACCCATTTGTCGGCGTTCCGAGACCGGGGGTTCCCCGAGCCGACGAGTGAGAGTGCCGCGTGCCCCAGCCCAGATGGGTCGAGCGCGTGGGCGAGCGCGAAGGGGGGAGAGAGAGAGAGCGAGAGCGAGGCGGCCGGAGCCGGGTCGTGAGGGAGTCGGAGAATTCCCGTGGCCTTCGTGTTCGTCCCGCACCCAGGTCGGGTGCGCTTGCAGTAGGGGGTTACAAGCGTCCGCGCGAGGTGAGGGGAGCGAGCGGCCCCGAGAGAGCGCCTGCCCCTGCCCTTCGTCCCCGCGAGGCCAACCTCCTCTAAGAAGGCCCTGGTCCTTCCTTTTATAGGCGTAAGAAGAGGATCCAGGTGTACAAAATGGGGGTGTAGCAAGGTGCTACGTGTCTAGCGGGGGAGTGCTAGTGCCCTGAGTACATGCCAAGGTGGCAGCCGGAGAGATCTTGGCACCCTGTTGGTGTGGCGTCGTGGCTGTTGGAGGAGTAACGCAGCCGGACGGAGGGACAGCTGTCGGAGTGGCCGGGCCCTTGCTGACGTCCTCCTGCTTTCGTAAGGGAGCTGAGAGCCGCCATCGTCATGGTCTAGCGGGGCGCCATCATTGCCTATCTGGCGTAGCTGGCCAGATGGGACGCCGGTCTTGTTCTCTGCGACCCAAGTCGGCTCAGGGCAGGGTGATGATGACGCTTCCTGTTGACGTGGCGGTCTTGTGTCCTAGGTCGGGCGTCGTGGAGGCTCCTCCGAAGTCGAGGTCGAGTCCGTCCTGCATGACAGAAGCTGAGCCCGAACCCCTGGGTCAGGCGAGGCGGAGGTCGTTCGGCAGAGGCCGAGGCGGAGTCCGAGCCCTGGGTCGGGCGAGGCGGAGTTCGTCGTCTTCCGGGGCCTTAGCCCGAGTCCGAGCCCTGGGTCGGGCGGAGCGGAGTTCGCCGTCTTCCGGGGCCTTAGCCCGAGTCCGAGCCCTGGGTCGGGCGGAGCGGAGTTCGCCGTCTTCCGGGGCCTTAGCCCGAGTCCGAGCCCTGGGTCGGGCGGAGCGGAGTTCGCCGTCTTCCGGGGCCTTAGCCCGAGTCCGAGCCCTGGGTCGGGCGGAGCGGAGTTCGCCGTCTTCCGGGACCTTAGCCCGAGTCCGAGCCCTGGGTCGGGCGGAGCGGAGTTCGCCGTCTTCCGGGGCCTTAGCCCGAGTCCGAGCCCTGGGTCGGGCAGAGCCTCCTATGGCACCTCTGGCGAAGTCTGGTCGCCCGTCGGTCTTACCTTTTGCGTTAAATGCCCCGGTGACTTGGTCGGTTGGCGCGGTGATTTAGTCAGGGTTACTTCTTATCGAAGGCGGGGCCTCGGGCGAGCCGGTGACGCGTCTGCCGTGAAAGAGGAGGCCTCAGGCGAGACGGAGTCATCTTAGGGTCGGCTGCCCTCGCCCGAGGCTAGGCTCGGGCGTGGCGTGATCGAGTCACTCGTATGGACTGATCCCTGACTTAATCAAACCCATCAGGCCTCTGCAGCTTTATGCTGATGGGGGTTACCAGCTGAGAATTAGGCGTCTTGAGGGTACCCCTAATTATGGTCCCCGACAGTAGCCCCCGAGCCTCGAAGAGAGTGTTAACACTCGCTTGGAGGCTTGCGTCGCACTTTTTTGCAAGGGGACCAGCCTTTCTCGGTGGTACTTTGTTCCGGTGGGTGCGCGCGAGCGCACCCGCCGGGTGTAGCCCCCGAGGCCTCGGAGGAGTGGTTTCACTCCTTCGAGGTCTTAATGCCTTGCGTAATGCCTCGGCTGGTCTGGCGGTTCCCTCATGCGAGCAGGGCGTAGCCCAGGTGCACTGTCGGGGCCCAAGTTCTCGGGCTGGTATGTTGACGCTGTCAACGGTTCGGCCGGAGCCGGGTTTGCGAGAGCAGCCCCCGAGCCTCCGCACGGAGCGAGAGGACGATCAGGGACAGACTCGACTTTTTACATACGCCCCTACGTCGCCTTTCCGCAAGGAGGAGGGGAGGAGTGCGCCATGTTACCCTCGATGGGCACCGAACATGGTGTCTCCGGTGAGCTGCAATCGGGTAATCCGAGTGGACGTCCGTGCCCCGTTCGTTGGGGGTCGGCTAGGGGCCCGGAGGCACGCCCAAAAGTACCTGCGGGTGATCTGCCGGACCCGGTCCCCTAGCGACGGGGTCCGAGGGCTCGTTGCCTCCCTCCGATGGGATTCCGTTACAGAGTCGTTCCCGCTGGTCTCGGAAATGTCCTAGGGTACCTCGGGAGCGCAGCCCGAGCCTTGGTTATGTATCGAACGTACCCCTGGTCATCCCTCGCTCGGCGTCTGAGGCGACTGTGAACCCTTCGACAGGCCAGCCTTCGAACCCCTGATCAGTAATGGGCGCGGAGCCCTAGTAGCCTGAGGCGGTCGTGGAACCTTTCGGGAGGCCGACCTTCGAACCCCTGACCAGTAGTGGGTGTCGGGCCCACGCGATCTGAGGCGGCTGTTGAACCCCTCGGGGGGCCAGCCTTCGAACCCCTGATCAGTAGGGAGGCTCGGAGCCTAGTTCCTTCACGGGGAAGGATCCCTTTGGGGTTATCCCCCTTCTCGGTCCCTGTTGCAAGAGATAGAGAAAGAGGAAAAGGGAAAAAGGATGCGAAATTGAACGTCGTGGCGTACCTTTTTTGGTGTGGTCGTTTTGGCGGAGGCGAAGCGTCGCCAGCTGCCCCTGCCAGAAACGTCACCTGTCCAGCCGCGGAGTTAATGCGCCGGGGTGAGCGGTCGGCGAGGCTGCCGTTGCGTGCGCGAGCCGTTCGAGGTACGGGTCACGGGCGCGTCGTCTTCACGCCGTGAGAGGGGGTTCTCTTGCTGCCTCCGGATGGGACATGAGCTTGGCAGATGGCGTGACCGCTGCTCTCGCGCGCCTGCCACCGTCATTACTGCCGGCCCATTTTTGACCGCGTTTGACCGCTGCGCCAGGCTGGCGCTGCTGGGTCGCGGGCTGGGTCGCCTCGAATCGCGGTATCGGTTCCGCAATCGAGGAGGCGCGGTGGTGGAGCGAGTGGCACAGCGGTTCGCATGCAGCACCCGGCGCGCCAGTCGCACGACGCGTGGGCTTGAGCCGTCGTGCTGGCCTGTCAGGAGTCGGGGAGGCGCGTCCACTTGGCGCGGTTGCATGCCGCCTGCATGGCCGCCTGCCCCTTTCGCCCGCTGGTCCGGGCAAAAGCGGAGGGTTACTTGTAACCGCTGGGTGGTTGCGTGCGTCGTGCGCGGCGGTTCGGCTTCTTCCGCTTGGAGTCGGTCTGCATGACAGGCGGGCCCCAGCCCCCGCGCCGCAGGGGAGGACTTTGGAGGCGTGTTGGAGAAGACTCAGCCCGTGACGGTTGAGGGCGCAAGCAGGGGGAGTTGCCTTTAAAAGGAGGGCGACCCCCTTCGTAAGGTGACCATGTCTCCTTCCTCCCTTATGCATTGTGTCTCTCCATCTTCCGAGCCCCCGGATGGGGGGAACCACCGTCTTTTCGCTCCATCGTTGGAGGAACGCAACTCCGTGGGAGTTGGTACCTTTCAGCCATCGTTCGGCTTCAAGGATTTTCATCACGCAGCCCGGCTGCACCCCTCCACCGGCGGTCACCCAGGGTGGTGACCTCCGGCTTGATGGTGGGGGAAAGCGAGCCGGGCTGCGGCATCCGCCCCTTCCTCAGCCTCAAGGATTTTCATCACCAGGGCTGAGGAGGGGCGTGTGCCCGGTCGGGGTTGGCCCCTGCGCGGGTGGTGACCCGCTCCTTCCCTTAGTGATCGGGGGGAAGGGCGGGAGTCGTCCGTGGCGCCAACAGCTGCAGCGTGCCCGGCTCTCTGAGCCGAGCAATCTCGGAGCCGCCCCCGGTGTCGCCTCCCGCCACGGCAGCTGGAAGAGGTTCTTCCGCCGGCGCGACAGCCGAGGTTGGCCACGGACCGACCTCCGACTCTACGGCCTTCTGCCCGTCCTTGCCTCTCGAGTTTGGGCAAGGGCGGGGGCCTCCCAGCAGCAGCATCCGCCCTGAGGCCATCACTGCTGCTGTTGGGCCCCCCAGGACAGACGTCTTCATCGTCGCCGCTGCCGGGGCAGGCGGCGACGTGCCGTTCGTCGGTCTTCTGCTGCCCCGCAGGCCCTCCCCCATCGAGTGGGGTTGTTCGTACCTGCGGGGGGGGGGGGGGGGGAACCGGAGTTCCGTTTGTAATGGCACTTCGAGTGCCGGGCTTTTTTGTTCATTTCGGCTTTCGGGGCCTGAACATGTATGTAACTCCGGCACAGAGCCGTGTTTTTTCCTCATTTCTGAGCACTAAGACTCGCCTGTTGTTTGCCTGAACCGCTTTACCAAGCGTGAGTCGCCCCGTGTCAAGGTGACGAGTGAGGTATCCGTATCCCGGAGGCGTAGGAATCCCTCGGCTCGGTCGGACCTGTTGTCCGAGGCTCCTCTAGCTTAGTTAAAGAGACCCCTCGGCCGCTCTTCGACGAGCCGAGGCCAGGGGTAGCGATATCAGCACGAGCAGAGGCGGAGTCGGCTCGGAAATGAAACCTGGTTGGCCGGAGCCTAGCCGGGTTGTCCGTTGGCAGGATCGACGCCGGAGTTGGTCAGCCGAGGCCTCGGACCGGGCTCGTGCCCTCGGAAGGCGGTCGGCCGAGGCCCCGGAGGTGGCCGGCCGAGCCGTCCGCTCGGGCCGGGTTCTCGGAGAAGTCCCTGGCAGAGATTGCTCGAGCGTGGTGATGACGTTGTCCTTTGGAGCGAAGGCCCTCGGATCGCGTCACCGTCCGAGGCTAGGTCGGGCCTTGCCGAAGGTGCTGTCGATGCCGAGGGTGTCATCGCCCTCTTCCAGCGTCAAGATCCGAGCCTGCAGGGTCAAACCGTCTTGTAGCGTGGGCCTTGTGCGGCCGTCGAGGCCAGAACACACACCCTTGCTGCGTTATAAAGCTGCGCCTCTTTTCCTCTTGTTTCGAGTATCTGGACTTTTTGTCGGTAGCAGGGATGTTAGTGCGAGCAAGAGTTGCTTCTCGCGTAAGGTGATGAGTGAGGTATCCGTATCCCGGAGGCGTGGGAGTCCCTCGGCTCGGTCGGCTTCGCCGCTTACGCGTACTTTTACCCGTCCATGAGGCCCTGTCACCGACTCGGTCGAGAAGGCTCGAAGAATCGCTTCGACAGAAGAGCTTCCGTACGTAAAGACTCGTTCGATCCGCGGATTCACCTTATCCGAGCGCGAGTTACTTATCGCAGAAGGTGATGAGTGAGGTATCCGTATCCCGGAGGCGTAGGAGTTCCTCGGCTCGGTCAGCCTTGACTGCTTACGTGTACCCCGTCGTTTCCAGGACCCACTTTTCGAAGTAGTCAAAAAGCACGAAAGATGTTCTGGTAAAAGAGATTTTCTTTTCGAGGAAAATTTTGACGCAGAGGGGGTTTCCCCCCTTTTAGCCCCCGAGGGAGGGTCGGGCTTTGCCGAGGCGAGGCCGACCCTTCCTTGTTGACTAAACTTTGCGTGGGTGCGAGGTATATGAATAACTTGGAAACATCTTAAGGGTAGAAGCGACGTAGCTGTTGGATGTTCCAAGCGTTGCCGTAGACCTCGCCTTGACTGTTGGCCAGCTTGTACGTTCCGGGCTTCAGAACTTTGGCGATGATGAACGGGCCCTCCCAGGGGGGCGTGAGCTTGTGCCTCCCTCGGGCGTCCTGCCGCAGCCGAAGCACCAGATCGCCCACCTGGAGATCTCGGGGTCGGACCCCTCGGGCGTGGTAGCGTCGCAGGCACTGTTGGTACCGCGCCGAGTGTAGTAAGGCCCTGTCCCGAGCCTCGTCCAGCTGGTCCAGCGAGTCTTCTCGGTTAGCTTGGTTGCTTTCTTCGTTGTAGGCCCTCGTCCTCGGGGAGCCGTATTCCAGGTCGGTGGGCAGGATGGCCTCGGCCCCGTAGACCAGGAAGAACGGCGTGAAACCCGTGGCTCGGCTTGGCGTCGTCCTCAGGCTCCAGACTACCGAGGGGAGTTCCTTCATCCACCGCTTGCCGAACTTGTTGAGGTCGTTGTAGATCCGAGGCTTGAGCCCTTGTAGGATCATGCCATTGGCGCGCTCTACTTGCCCATTCGACATGGGATGAGCTACGGCGGCCCAGTCCACGCGGATGCTGTGATCGTCGCAAAAATCCAAGAATTTTTTGCCGGTGAACTGGGTGCCGTTGTCGGTGATAATAGAGTTCGGGACCCCGAAGCGATGGATGATGTTGGTGAAGAACGCCACCGCCTGCTCGGACCTGATGCTGTTCAGGGGTCGGACCTCAATCCACTTGGAGAATTTGTCGATGGCGACCAGCAGGTGCGTGTAGCCCCCGGGCGCCTTCTGCAGAGGGCCGACGAGGTCCAGACCCCACACAGCGAAGGGCCAGGTGATGGGTATCGTCTGCAGAGCCTGAGCGGGCAGGTGGGTCTGCTTCGCATAGAATTGGCACCCTTCGCAGGCGCGGACAATTCTAGTGGCGTCAGCCACCGCCGTTGGCCAGTAGAAGCCTTGGCGGAAAGCGTTCCCGACGAGGGTTCGAGGCGCTGCATGATGACCGCAAGCCCCCGAGTGTATTTCCCGCAGGAGTTCCTGACCTTCGGCGATGGAGATGCATCGCTGGAGGATGCCCGAGGGGCTACGGTGGTAGAGCTCCTTCTCATCGCCCAGCGAGACGAACGATTTGGCGCGTCGCGCTACCCGCCGAGCCTCGGCTCGGTCGAGGGGCAGTTCTTCTTGGTGGAGATATTGCAGGTACGGGGTTTGCCAATCTTGATCTGGCACGACCCCGTTCTGCTCCTCCTCGATGCGCAGTGCTTCGCCCTCGGGCTTCGAGGGTTCCTCGGGTTAAGCCGAGGATGGCTCGGGCTCGGCCGAGGTCACCTCGGACGAGGCCGAGGGTGCCTCGGGCTCGGGCGCGTCGCCTATCTTGACGGAGGGTTGGTGCAGATCTCGGGAGAAGACGTCCGGGGGAACCGTCGTTCGCCCCGAGGCTATCTTCGCCAGCTCGTCCGCAGTCTCGTTGTAGCGCCGGGCGATGTGGTTAAGCTCGAGCCCGTAGAACTTGTCTTCCAGGCGTCGAACCTCCTCACAGTAGGCCTCCATCTTCGGGTCGCGGCAGAGGGAGTTCTTCATGACTTGGTCGATGACGAGCTGCGAGTCGCCGCGTGCATCGAGGCGTCGGACCCCTAGCTCGATGGCGATTCGCAATCCGTTGATCAGAGCCTCGTACTCAGCCACATTGTTGGACGCCGGGAAATGGAGGCGGAGCACGTAGCGCAAGTGTTTCCCGAGGGGCGAGACGAAGAGCAGGCCCGCGCCAGCTCCCGTCTTCATTAGCGACCCGTCGAAAAACATGGTTCAGAGCTCCGGCTGGATCGGAGCCGTCGGCAACTGGGTGTCGACCCATTCGGCTACGAAGTCCGCCAGTGCCTGGGACTTGATGGCCTTCCGAGGGGCGAACGAGATTGCCTCGCCCATGATTTCCACCGCCCACTTCGCGATCCGTCCCGAGGCTTCTCGGCACTGGATGATCTCCCCCAGGGGGAAGGATGACACCACAGTCACCGGATGAGACTCGAAGTAATGTCGCAGCTTTCGCCTCGTCAGGATCACTGCATACAGCAGCTTCTGGACTTGTGGGTAGCGGATCTTAGTCTCGGACAGCACTTCGCTGACGAAGTAAACTGGCCTCTGAACGGGCAAAGCATGCCCCTCTTCCTGCCTTTCGACTACGATCGCGGCGCTGACCACCTGAGTGGTTGCGGCGACGTAGACCAGGAGGGCTTCTCCATCAGCTGGGGGTACCAAGACGGGCGCCTGGGTGAGGAGCGCCTTCAGGTTCCCGAGGGCTTCCTCGGCCTCGGGAGTCCAAGTGAAGCACTCGGCCTTCCTTAAGAGGCGGTACAGGGGCAGGCCTCTTTCGCCGAGGCGCGAGATGAAACGGCTCAAGGCCGCGAGGCATCCCATGACCCTCTGTACGCCTTTTAAGTCCTTGATGGGCCCCATGTTTGTGATCGCTGCGATCTTCTCCGGGTTGGCTTCGATGCCCCGCTCGGAGACGATGAATCCCAAGAGCATGCCTCGGGGCACCCCGAATACGCACTTCTCGGGATTGAGCTCGACGCCCTTCGCCTTGAGACATCGGAATGTCAGTTCAAGGTCGGAGAGAAGGTCGGAGGCTTTCCTCGTCTTGACTACGATGTCATCGACGTAGGCCTCGACCGTGCGACCGATGTGTTCGCCGAACACATGGTTCATGCACCGCTGGTACGTTGCACCCGCGTTCCTCAAACCGAACGGCATTGTGACATAACAGTACATGCCGAAGGGCGTGATGAAAGAAGTCGCGAGCTGGTCGGACTCTTTCATCTTGATTTGATGATACCCTGAGTAGGCATCGAGGAAAGGCAGGGTTTCGCACCCTGCAGTAGAGTACACAATTTGGTCGATGCGAGGTAGAGGGTAGGGGACCTTCGGACATGCTTTGTTGAGGCCAGTGTAGTCTACACACATCCGCCACTTCCCCCCTTTTTTCCTCACAAGTACAGGGTTGGCAAGCCATTCGGGATGGAATACCTCTTTAATGAACCCTGCTGCCATCAGCTTGTGGATCTCCTCGCCTATCACCCTGCGCCTTTCCTCGTCGAATCGGCGCAGAGGTTGTCTGACCGGTCGGGCCCCGGCCCGAATATCCAGCGAGTGCTCGGCGACCTCCCTCGGTATGCCGGGCATGTCCGAGGGACTCCACGCAAAGACGTCGGCGTTTGCGCGGAGAAAGTCGACGAGCACTGCTTCCTATTTGGGGTCGAGCCCGGATCCGATTCGAATCTGCTTGGAGGCGTCGCCACTGGGGTCGAGGGGGACGGCCTTAACCGTCTCCGCTGGCTCGAAGTTGCCGGCATGTCGCTTCACGTCCGGCACCTCTCGGGAGAGGCTTTCCAGGTCGGCAATGAGGGCCTCGGACTCGGCGAGGGCCTCGGCGTACTCCACGCACTCCACATCGCATTCGAATGCGTGTTTGTACGTGGGGCCGACGGTGATGACCCCGTTGGGGCCCGGCATCTTGAGCTTCAGGTAGGTGTAGTTGGGGATGGCCATGAACTTCGCGTAGCATGGTCTTCCCAGCACTGCGTGGTAGGTTCCTCGGAACCCGACCACCTCGAACGTCAAAGTCTCCCTTCGGAAGTTGGATGGCGTTCCGAAGCAGACAGGAAGGTCGAGCCGTCCGAGGGGCTGGACGCGCTTCCCGGGAATGATCCCGTGGAAGGGCGCAGCGCCTGCTCGGACGGATGACAGGTCGACGCGCAGGAGCCTGAGGGTCTCGGCGTAGATAATGTTGAGGCAGCTGCCTCCATCCATCAGGACCTTGGTGAGCCTGACGTCGCCGATGACGGGGTCGACGACGAGCGGGTACTTCCCCGGGCTCGGCACGTGGTCGGGGTGGTCGTCCCGGTCGAAGGTGATGGGCTTGTCGGACCAGTCTAGGTAGACCGGCGCCGCCACCTTCACCGAGCAGACCTCCCGACGCTCTTGCTTACGATGCCGGGCCGAGGCATTCGCCGCATGCCCTCCGTAGATCATGAAGCAGTCGCGGACCTCGGGGAACTCTCCTGCTCGGTGATCTTCCTTTTTGTCGTCGTCGTGAGCCCTGCCACCCTCTGCGGGTGGCCCGGCCCTGTGGAAGTGGCGCCGAAGCATGACGCACTCCTCGAGGGTGTGCTTGACGGGCCCCTGACGGTAGGGGCACGTCTCCTTGAGTGCCTTGTCGAAGAGGTTAGCACCTTCGGGGGGCTTCCGAGGGTTCTTGTGCTCGGCGGCGGCGACAAGGTCTGCATCGAGAACGTCGCGTTTCGCTTGCGACTTCCTCCTGCCTTTCTTCTTGGCGCCGCGCGGAGTAGACGCCTCGGGAGCATCTTCCGACGGGCGGCCCTGGGGCTGCTTGTCCTTTCGGAAGATGGCCTCTACCGCCTCCTGGCCGGAGGCGAACTTGGTGGCGATGTCCATCAGCTCGCTCGCCCTGGTGGGGGTCTTGCGACCCAACTTGCTCACCAGGTCCCGGCAGGTGGTGCCGGCAAGGAACGCGCCGATGACATCGGAGTCGGTGACGTTGGGCAGCTCGGTGCGCTGCTTCGAGAACCGCCGGATGTAGTCCCGAAGAGACTCTCCCGGCAGTTGCCGACAGCTTCGGAGATCCCAGGAATTCCCGGGGCGCACGTACTTGCCCTGGAAGTTGCCGGCGAAGGCTTGGACCAGATCCTCCCAGTTGGAAATCTGCCCCGGAGGCAGGTGCTCCAACCAGGCACGAGCAGTGTCGGAGAGGAACAGGGGGAGGTTTCGGATGATGAGGTTGTCATCGTCCGTCCCACCCAGTTGACAGGCCAGGCGGTAGTCCGCGAGCCACAATTCCGGTCTTGTTTCCCCCGAGTACTTCGTGATAGTAGTCGGGGGTCGGAATCGGGGCGGAAACGGCGCCCGCCGAATGGCTCGGCTGAAGACCTGCGGACCGGGTGGTTCGGGCGAGGGACTCCGATCCTCCCCGCTGCCGTAGCGTCCCCCACGCCTGGGGTGATAGCCTCGGCGCACCCTTTCGTCGAGGCGGGCCCGACGGTCGCGATGAGGGTGCTCGTCGCCGAGGTGGCCCGGGGCTGCAGGCGCGGTGTTGCGCGTGCGTCCGGTGAAGACCGAGGCTTCCCGCGTGAGTCGGGAAGTCGTGGCACGAGGTTCCGAGGGGTATCCATGCCTTCGGGAGGCAGAGCTCTCGGCCCGCCGGGCCGCAGCGCCTTCCAGGAGATGCTTGAGCTCTCCCTGGATTCGCCGTCCCTCGGTGGTTGATGACTCCGGCATCGCGCGGAGGAGCATTGCTGCGGCGGCCAGGTCCTGACCGGTTCCGCCGGATGCGGGTGGCGGTCTGTCCCTGGCATCGTTGGTGATGCGGTGCTGGAGACCTTGGGGCAGGTGACGTATTCCCCCGGCCGGGGGCTGGCTCGCCCATACCTGCCCGATGTTCTGGCGGATTGCCTCGAGCGCTCCCGCTCCCTCATCGAGCCCGGCCTGCGCCCCGCGGACTTGCTCGAGCTGTGGGTCGTGACCCCCCGCCGGAACGGGGACCACAGCTAGCTCCCGCGGGATGTCGGCGCGAGGCGCTGGCCTAGGGGGATCACCATCCTCTGGCATGCCGAGACAGCCGCCTCCGGAGGGATCCCCTAGCTCGACGTGGAAACATTCGCGGCTCGGGCCGCAGTCCTTGTCGTCAGGGCTGCGGCTGCCGTCGGAACAGTCGGAGAGGCAGTAGTCACATGCGGTCATGAAGTCCCGCATGGCACTAGGGTTGCCAGATCCGGAGAAATCCCAGCAGATGCTGGGGTCGTCATCTTCCTCGGACCCAGAGGGTCCGTAGGTCGAGACACCCGTCAGTCGGTCCCAAGGCGACCGCACACGAAACCCCAGAGAGGTTGCACTCGCCTCAACGTGAGTATCCGCCAAAGCGAGATCGCTAGGCAGGTTGAGGTCGAGTCGAAATGACGAAAGATGGGTAGCAGTCGGTACCTTTTTGTCGACGAGGAGCGATGAAGTCACGTCGGGGGCTGATCGCGCCGTCGTCTTGGGTACGAGGGCGACGTCCTGCAGGCCCTTCGTGAGCGCGCCGGCGTCGTCCACCTGCTCGGGGTCGACGTGTTGCGGGGGGATGGCGCTCGCCTTTGCCTCGAACGCGAGGGCGACGCTTGGCGTGTCCTCCGTTGGGGCGCCGGGGATGTCGATTTGCTCGACAGCCGTCGGAGCGCGGCCTCCCGCTCGGCCCTGGTTGCCCCGCCTCCTCCTCCTCCGATGGCGAGGGAGAGGATGGGGCGAGCTCGAAAGTTGTCCTTCCCCCATGCGGGAAAGACGTCATCGATTCCGCCGCCGGCGGGCGGGCTGTCGTCCACCATTGTCGCCGTCGCGCGGCGGTGGAAGGAGTATCATGTCGTAGTTGCCGTCGAGGGACATGAACTCGAGACTCCCGAAACGGAGCACCGATCCGGGTTGAAGAGGTCGTTGGAGACTGCCCATCTGGAGCTTGACGAGAAACTGCTCGTCAACACGCAGCAGGCCCCTACCTGGCGCGCCAACTGTCAGCGTTCCGAGACCGGGGGGTCCCCGAGCCGACGAGTGAGAGTGCCGCGTGCCCCAGCCCAGATGGGTCGAGCGCGTGGGCGAGCGCGAAGGGGAGAGAGAGAGAGAGCGAGAGCGAGGCGGCCGGAGCCGGGTCGTGAGGGAGTCGGAGAATTCCCGCGGCCTTCGTGTTCGTCCCGCGCCCAGGTCGGGTGCGCTTGCAGTAGGGGGTTACAAGCGTCCGCGCGAGGTGAGGGGAGCGAGCGGCCCCGAGAGAGCGCCTGCCCCTGCCCTTCGTCCCCGCGAGGCCAACCTCCTCTAAGAAGGCCCTGGTCCTTCCTTTTATAGGCGTAAGGAGAGGATCCAGGTGTACAAAATGGGGGTGTAGCAAGGTGCTACGTGTCTAGCGGGGGAGTGCTAGTGCCCTGAGTACATGCCAAGGTGGCAGCCGGAGAGATCTTGGCACCCTGTTGGTGTGGCGTCGTGGCTGTTGGAGGAGTAACGCAGCCGGACGGAGGGACAGCTGTCGGAGTGGCCGGGCCCTTGCTGACGTCCTCCTGCTTTCGTAAGGGAGCTGAGAGCCGCCATCGTCATGGTCTAGCGGGGCGCCATCATTGCCTATCTGGCGTAGCTGGCCAGATGGGACGCCGGTCTTGTTCTCTGCGACCCAAGTCGGCTCAGGGCAGGGTGATGATGACGCTTCCTGTTGACGTGGCGGTCTTGTGTCCTAGGTCGGGCGTCGTGGAGGCTCCTCCGAAGTCGAGGTCGAGTCCGTCCTGCATGACAGAAGCTGAGCCCGAACCCCTGGGTCAGGCGAGGCAGAGGTCGTTCGGCAGAGGCCGAGGCGGAGTCCGAGCCCTGGGTCGGGCGAGGCGGAGTTCGTCGTCTTCCGGGGCCTTAGCCCGAGTCCGAGCCCTGGGTCGGGCGGAGCGGAGTTCACCGTCTTCCGGGGCCTTAGCCCGAGTCCGAGCCCTGGGTCGGGCGGAGCGGAGTTCGCCGTCTTCCGGGGCCTTAGCCCGAGTCCGAGCCCTGGGTCGGGCGGAGCGGAGTTCGCCGTCTTCCGGGGCCTTAGCCCGAGTCCGAGCCCTGGGTCAGGCGGAGCGGAGTTCGCCGTCTTCCGGGACCTTAGCCCGAGTCCGAGCCCTGGGTCGGGCGGAGCGGAGTTCGCCGTCTTCCGGGGCCTTAGCCCGAGTCCGAGCCCTGCGTCGGGCAGAGCCTCCTATGGCACCTCTGGCGAAGTCTGGTCGCCCGTCGGTCTTACCTTTTGCGTTAAATGCCCCGGTGACTTGGTCGGTTGGCGCGGTGATTTAGTCAGGGTTACTTCTTATCGAAGGCGGGGCCTCGGGCGAGCCGGTGACGTGTCTGCCGTGAAAGAGGAGGCCTCAGGCGAGACGGAGTCATCTTAGGGTCGGCTGCCCTCGCCCGAGGCTAGGCTCGGGCGTGGCGTGATCGAGTCACTCGTATGGACTGATCCCTGACTTAATCAAACCCATCAGGCCTCTGCAGCTTTATGCTGATGGGGGTTATCAGCTGAGAATTAGGCGTCTTGAGGGTACCCCTAATTATGGTCCCCGACACCATTTGCCATGGAGTTGATCAGACCCCATACACCTCTACCAAGGAAGCGAGGCAGGGTACCACTACGAGGCCTTTACAAAGTTCCACTAGCTTCAGACTACCTGCTACAGTTTATAGGAAGCTCCAGTGCAGGGTTCTTGTCTGACCGCCATCGCATCAAAATCAACCCAAGGACCTCCCTACACTGACCACTCCCCTACTGCCCTTGCCCCTTTCGGGTAAGGTAGCCCTCCACTAGCTTTCCTAGTTAATCAGCCAAGGGCGTCCCATTAAACCCTTGTGGTAGCACTGTTTTCTCGGGTGGTTCTCCATGTTCCCATTAACATAATGATCTTAACATGAACAGTAAAGAATAAAACAGATAATAAAAAGTATAACCATGAGTGATGAATATCTCTATACCCAAATCCACATAAAGCAATAGCATGAACTACCCAAAACTTTAGTAGTAAAACCAGTGGTGAAACAAGGTATAAAGATAGTCAAAATCTAGGGTAACCTATTGGATCCCATCAAAATTAACCTATGCAGATCATTATGATTAATAAGAACATGAATGGGTAAAAGAAGTGATCAAGGGCACAACTTGCCTTTCACGAGCTCCTGCTCAGCAGTCTCTACTTGCTGAACCTCAGATTCCACAGTGGCTTGCTCGTCTATTCGCATCAACACAATACATACATAGTATAGCACAAATTAACATCACATCAAACATGCAACATAAATTATACAGTAATAAACTAGACATTAAAATAAGATCACAGGAACTGGAATCATTAAATTTGGAGTTATAGGTTTTAAGTTATGGATTTTCTAAGGTTTTATGCATTTAATACAAGATTAAGTGAAAGAATAATTTTAATGTGTTTGTCATGTCAGAACAGAGGCACTAATGGGTAGACAATATTATTACAAAAATTTAGGAACTGGAATGGACCAATTTGGAGTTCCTATGCATTTTCTATGAATTAAACAAGTTTTGACATTTATTTATGCATTAAAAATCGATTTCTGTGATTATTTTCCTATTTTGCCTAGTCTCTGGATCGGGCACGGAATACAGAGAAGTGCAGGGGCTAAACACTAAAATTTCCGAGACACTGAGTACAGACCGGGTGTACGGCGGGTTATATTCTCCAAAACCCCGAGGGTTTTTACGCAAAATGGCGCTGCGAAGCGGTATCATTTGTTTCTGGCCTTCGGATTAGGTTCGGACGACCCAGATTAAATCTTTCCAACGCCGAACCGGTAAGCGATCGCACCCGTTGGATTGGAAATCTACGGTCCGCGCTCAACATAACCGAGATCGAAGCGCAGCCCGTTGGATCGCGGATCAACGGTCGCGGTTCTTTTTACCTAAACGATACCCACTCTCCTAATCTCAGCCGTTCGCTGTGAGATCGACGGCCGACAGACATGTCTTCGCCTACCCCCCCATCCCAGGCTCAAGCGCGGCGGCACAGCTACAGAGCACGGTGGCGCCCTCGCCGGAGTGCACCAAAATCTCATCCCCGACCCTCCAAAGTTCAATTAACACCCCTCTACATGATGTCAGGTGAAATGCGAAGCAAGGGGAGGGAGTAGTACCGGCAGGCACGGCGCGACGTTCCCTGGCCGCGGCAGAGGGTGTTCTACGACGGAGGAGGAGATTCCGGTGAGCGATTAATGGCACCGGAGGCAGCGATTTCCCCGCGACAGCCGGTCCGAGAGCACCCACACGCACCGCGCGCTAACCCCAGGTCTCTCAACTCCTCGGATTATCGGCGTTAAAGGGACGATTGAGGTGGTCGCGATTTCACTCCCTCGCGGTGATGTATGGCGGCGGTGTGTAGATAGGGGAAAGCCGCGGGGTCGGCGCAGACACTTTATAGCTCGGGACTCCTGCACCCGAAGACCCGGTCCCCGCAATTGCCGTGGTCGATGCCACGATTCCCGCACCGCGCGTCGGCGAACTTTGCGGGTATCGTTGCGTCCTGGACGACGAAGCTGCCACCGGGGTCCACCGGTCAGCGTCCAAAGTCGGGGCGAGCATTGCGCGTAACGCAGCGGCTGGCACGCGGGACCCAGATGTCAGCGGCGGAAATAGATGAACCGGGCGCGAGCGAGGTAAGCGGGTGACGGCTAGCAGCCGGGCCCCACGCGTCAGTGCGAGTGGTGCGCGTGTGAGGGTGTTGGTCTTGGGCCGAAATCAGGCAGAAACGGCCCATGAAGCCTCTTTATTCTTTTCTTTTTATATTTTCTGTTTTCTGTTTTCTTTTCTTTTTATTTTTCAATTCCCAATCTGAACTCCAAAATATGAGGGTGAAACTAGTACCCAATTTGAAGTTCAAGTATGACTTTGAATTTGTACTCAAATTAGAAATAGATTTTAATCATACCAATATGGTTAAGTTTGTGTATTTATAAATTTTGCTTTATAATTTATTTTATCTCTTTCTTTCTCTTTTTTTTTCTCAAATCCTCTTCTCATTATCATTTTTATTAAATTCATATTATTATTGCTTTTAATGCACAAACAAAAAAAAACCCAATATGATGCAATGGTTTATTTGTGTCTTATTAAGGATCCATTTTTTTACATGAGTGGTCACATGTAATGATAAATAATGGTCACCAAACATTGAGATCAACACTATTTTCGTGGTTTACATATTTAGGTATTACAAATCCTACCCCCCTTAGAAATAATCTCGTCCTCGAGATTTAGGAAGATCTAGGGAAAATGTGGGGAAAATCTATGCGAAGCTCTTCTTCTCTTTCCCACGTTGCTTCAGCTTCACCGTGGTGACTCCATTGAACCTTGCACATCTTAATCACCTTATTTCTTGTAACTCGAGTCAAAGTGTCCAAAATCTTGATAGGGTACTCCGCATAAGTCAGATCATCTTGAACACTAAGGTCCTCCAGTGGTAGCTGCTCCTCAGGTACCCTGAGGCACTTCTTTAGCTGAGATACATGAAATACATTATGTACCTCTGATAGGTGATCGGGTAACTCCAGTTGATATGCAACTTCTCCCACTCGCTTTAAGATCAAGAAAGGTCCAATGAAGCGAGGGGACAACTTTCCTTTAACTTTAAATCTCCTCATACCCCGGAGTGGTGACACCTTCAAATAGACATGATCACCCTCCATAAACTCTAGTAGTCTTCTCCTATTATCAGCATAGCTCTTTTGCCTGGATTGTGCAATTCTCAAATTTTCTCTTATCATTCGAACTTGCTCTTCTGCCTCTTGAATCAATTCAGGCCCAAAGAACTGTCTTTCTCCTGTCTGATCCCAATACAGGGGAGTCCTGCATTTCCTGCCATACAAAGCCTCAAATGGTGACATCTTCAAACTGGCCTGGTAGCTATTATTATAAGAAAACTTTGCATATGGTAAGCTCTTATCCCAACTTCCACCATGTTTAAGAGCACAAGCTCTTAACATATCCTCCAGCACTTGATTAGTCCTCTCTGTCTGTCCATCAGTCTGGGGATGGTAGGCTGAACTAAAATTCAACTTTGTATCCAAACTCTCATGCAACTTCTTCCAAAACCGAGAAGTAAACTGTGATCCTCGATCAGACACGATCTTCTTAGGCACTCCATGTAGACAAACTATCCGAGTCATATACAATTCTGCTAGCTTGGCTCCCGTGTAATTAGTCCTCACAGGTATGAAATGAGCCACTTTTGTCAATCTGTCCACAATTACCCAAATAGAGTCATATCCTGCTGGAGTGCGGGGTAGTCCAACAATAAAATCCATACCAATTTCTTCCCATTTCCACTCGGGTATCTTCAATGGGTGCAATAGTCCAGCGGGTCTTTGATGTTCAGCCTTAACTCTTTGACACACATCACACTTAGCCACATGTGCAGCAACATCTCTTTTCAGTCCAGACCACCAATACTTTTGCTTCAAATCTTGATACATCTTAGTGCTACCAGGGTGGATGGAGTAATCAGAATCATGAGCTTCTTTCAATATAGCCTCACGGAGGCTATCGATCTCTAGAACACATATCCGATCTTTGAACCATATAGTACCTTGCTCATCCTCCGTGAATTCTGGAACTCGACCATCCGTGATCAGATCCTTAATCTCTTGAATCTTAGCATCACCAACCTGACCTTTACGAATCTCTTGCTCCAAGGTAGGTTCCAACTCAATGGTAACTCCTTCAGTGTGAGTAACAATTCCCAGGTTGAGCTTCTCAAAATCTTTTGCTAATTCATCGGGTAGCTGGACAACAAAAGCGGAGTGAACATGTTCTTTCCGACTCAAGGCATCTGCAACCAAATTCGCCTTGCCCGGGTGATAATGAATCTCCAAATCATAATCTTTAATAAGCTACAACCAACGACGTTGTCTGAGGTTGAGATCCTTCTGAGTGAATATATACTTCAAACTCTTGTGATCCGTGTACACTTGGCACTTAGTTCCCATAATGTAGTGTCTCCAAATCTTAAGTGCATGCACAACGGCAGCTAGTTCCAAGTCATGAGTGGGGTAGTTCAGCTCATGCTTCCGCAACTGACGAGATGCATAGGCAATCACATGTCCTTCTTGCATGAGCACACATCCAAGTCCTTGGCCACATGCATCACAGTAAATGTCAAATCCCTTCTGCAGATCTGGCATAATCAATACTGGAGGTGACATCAATCTCTCCTTCAACTGATCAAAGCTTTCTTGGCACTTCTCATCCCACTTAAATTCTCTTCCTTTTTCCAAAAGCGATGTCATAGGCTTAGCAATTTTAGAGAACCCTTCAATAAATCTCCGATAATATCCTGCGAGTCCCAAGAAACTCCGAATCTCAGTAACTGTAGTGGGCACTCTCCACTCCATTATCTCCTTCACTTTAGCTGGATCCACTGCTATCCCTCCATTAAAAATAATATGACCAAGGAATGGCACCTTGTCAATCCAAAACTCGCACTTGCTAAACTTAGCGTAGAGTTGATTATCTCGCAACTTCTATAGCACCAACCTCAGATGTTCCTCATGATCGCTATCGCTCTGAGAATAAATAAGAATATCGTCGATGAATACCACGACGAATCTATCCAAATACTCCATAAACACCTTATTCATCAAGTTCATAAAATAAGCTGGTGCATTGGTTAATCCAAATGACATAACAGTGAACTCATATAATCCATATCGAGTCGAGAAAGCCGTCTTGGGAATATCCGATGGTCTAATCCTCATCTGATGGTAACCGGATCGGAGATCAATCTTCGAGAATACTCTAGCTCCTCTCATCTGATCAAACAAATCCTCAATACGGGGTAATGGATACTTGTTCTTCACCGTAACATCATTAAGAGATCTATAATCCACACACATTCTTTGTGATCCATCCTTCTTCTGTACAAACAGTACCGGTGCTCCCCACGGTGAGGAACTCGGACGAATGTACCCAGCCTCTTGTAACTCAGTTAACTGCTTCTTTAGTTCCTTCAACTCCTCTACGGACATTCTATATGGCCGTTTAGAAATAGGGGCGGTTCCAGGTAAGAGATCAATAACAAACTCAACTTCTCTATCAGGTGGCATCCCTGGTAACTCCTCTGGAAAGACATCCGGAAAATCTCTAACCACCCGGATGTTGTCACCAACAAACTCCTCAGGCATAAAGAACATTGCACGCATGGATGAGGAGGTTTCTGCAATATTAACTTGAAATCTTTCTCCTTTAGTGGTAGTGAGTTCTACGGTACCTCTACCACATGCTATAACGGCCTTTGCCTTTCTTAGCCACGACATACCAAGGATCAGATCTATACTGCTTGACTCTAATATTATAGCAGTAGCTCCAAAATCTCTACCCATAATGGTTAATGTCAATCTACGTGTCATTTGATTCGCCTCAACAGGCCCTTTAGGTGTAATTACTATCAGGGGTTTTCTCATATTTAGCAGTGGTATTTCATTTGTGTTGGCATATCTAGCAGACATGAATGAATGTGTAGCACCAGAATCAAATAATATTGTTGCAGGCATTGCATTAACATAAAACATACCAAGTACGATGTCACCACCATCAGGAGTATCATCAACGCTGACTTGATTCACCCTGGCTATAGAATATCCCTTGCCAGGAGTCTGTTGCTTGTTCTGAACTGGAGTAGTAGCAATCCTCTGTGGGCAGACATTTGCATAATGACCAGTCTTCCCACACTTGAAACACGTAGTGCCTGGACTCTGTCCTGCAAACTTTGTCGGGGTGCCAGTGGGAGTAGCCTGTCGAGGAGGTGGAGTCCTCAGTGGTGATTGCTGAACTGGGCGCGGTCCTCCTGGTCGAGTCGGTGTACCCTGTGGTGAAATGTAGCGAGGACGAACACTGCTGCTACCCTGTCCTTGTGAGATAGCCTTCCTCTTCAAATCACCCAGTTGAACACGCTTGTGTTCAATAGCAAGAGCCTTATCCAGTAGCCTCTGAAAGGATGGAAAGGTGTGTGCAACCAGTGCATACTGCAAGGGTCCATTCAGTCCTTCAATGAAGTGCTCCTGCTTTCTTTCATCCTCAGCAACTTCCTCCGGAGCATACCTCGACAGCTGAATAAATTTGTCTCTGTACTCGCTGACCGACATATTGCCTTGCTTCAATGACAGAAACTCCTTCTTCTTGATCTTTATCATCCCAGCTGGAATATGGTAGTTCCTGAACTGCGTACTGAACTCTGCCCAGGTAATAGTATCAGCAGCGTCATGGGCAGCAGTATAAGAATCCCACCAGTCAGCAGCAGGACCTGTCAGACGTCCAGAAGCATAAAGAACTTTCTCCCGGTCCGTGCACTGTGCAATATTCAGCATCTTCTCAACGGACTTCAGCCAATCATCCGTGTCCAGTGGATCAGGTGAGCTAGCGAATGTAGGTGGCTTATGACTCATAAACTCCCAGTGCTTATCACGAGGTGGAACTGGTGGTGGTGGTGGAGGCAATGGCACTTGTTGCTGTTGCTACCGCTGTTGAAGTTGTTGTTGCAGCTGCTGTTGTTGTGCCCTCCTTTCTTGGCGTATCTCATCTCTCTCCTGGCGCAACTCCTGGCATATATCTTCTCTTTCCTGACGCATTTCCTGGCGTTCTTGCTGCATCTGGGCACGCATATCAGCCATAGTGTCCGCCATTTGCTGCATCACCGCCATCTGAGCAGCAACCAGTGGGTCAACTCCGCCTGGTGGAGGATTAGGAGGATTCATCTCTGCTGGCTGTGGCTGAGGTTGTCTATAAATCCTTCGAGTGTGTTGATTAGGAGGCAAATCAATTCCACCACCCCTCTTGGTATTGACCATCTGAGTTAGATACATAAGGTAAGAGAAAGCAGTAGACAAGGCAGTAATTACGAATCATGTTAAATTGGGGGATTTATTAGCTAAGCAGATTAATGTTTTACCTACCATAGCTAATTTATCACCTTATGCTGGCACATACTAAGATGTCCATATATATAATATCTCAATCAATCAAAGAAGCAAATCAGACATTTTTCATCATAACAATCAAGCAACATTTTTAAATATAGAAAATAGTTTTGATTTGGTCTTAGGCCTCATATCTCTTAAAATGTCATAGGGGTAGGGATTCCAAGGTGTGAAATCCATCTTGTCTCAGAGTAGAAAAGGTAAGAATGATCAGAGTAGAACAGTAGAAGGTGAGACAGGATCAAGATAAGTGTAGAAAGAATCAGAGTAAGGTAAGTAGGTAAGGGTTTTATCCATTTCTATCTAGGTTTCGTCCTACAGTCAACATTTCCTCTGATACCACTTCTGTCACACCCGGGCTTTAAAGGACAAAGCCGGGTGCATCTCATACATGCGCCAAAGAAGACAACATATATAATAACAGAGTGTATAGAGATAAATGTCATAAACATCAGAGTATTTATTACATAGCGGAAGACTTATTACAAAATAAAAGAATGAATATAAAACGAACTAAGGATCGTCGGCGCAAATGTCAACTGAGAAACGCCACCTAGATCAGATCATACTCCTCGCCTTGTGGCTCCTCCTGAACCACCTGTTCTTCTCCTGTGGGGGGTGTGAGACAGCAAGAGTGAGCTCACATACGTTCATAGCTCAACAAGTCGTGGGGAATAATGTGGCATGAACTCACCAAAGGTGGGAGTTCATGAAGTGTAAGACTGATCAATGAAATAAAGGCTGAAGCTGAGCATTGCTTTTATAAGTTGGTCAAAATTTTATTAGCAGTTACTAAGTGTAAGTGAATACCAAACCATAGTAATAATAAGTAAAAGTAATAATAAAATAATCCCAAATGCAATGAAATGACAGGTTAAGTTTAAGTTCCATAGATTAATCATGTGAGTGTCCGAGCCGCTCATGACCGTGAGCACGGCTAGTATACCAGTTTTACACTCTGCAGAGGTTGCGCATCTTTACCCACAAGTCGTGTTACCCATTTGCCACGGAGTTGATCAGACCCCATACACCTCTACCAAGGAAGCGAGGCAGGGTACCACTACGAGGCCTTTACAAAGTTCCACTAGCTTCAGACTACCTGCTACAGTTTATAGGAAGCTCCAGTGCAGGGTTCTTGTCTGACCGCCATCGCAGCAAAATCAACCCAAGGACCTCCCTACACTGACCACTCCCCTACTGCCCTTGCCCCTTTCGGGTAAGGTAGCCCTCCACTAGCTTTCCTAGTTAATCAGCCAAGGGCGTCCCATTAAACCCTTGTGGTAGCACTGTTTTCTCGGGTGGTTCTCCATGTTCCCATTAACATAATGATCTTAACATGAACAATAAAGAATAAAACAGATAATAAAAAGTATAACTATGAGTGATGAATATCTCTATACCCAAATCCACATAAAGCAATAGCATGAACTACCCAAAACTTTAGTAGTAAAACCAGTGGTGAAACAAGGTATAAAGATAGTCAAAATCTAGGGTAACCTATTGGGTCCCATCAAAATTAACCTATGCAGATCATTATGATTAATAAGAACATGAATGGGTAAAAGAAGTGATCAAGGGCACAACTTGCCTTCCACGAGCTCCTGCTCAGCAGTCTCTACTTGCTGAACCTCAGATTCCACAGTGGCTTGCTCGTCTATTCGCATCAACACAATACATACATAGTATAGCACAAATTAACATCACATCAAACATGCAACATAAATTATACAGTAATAAACTAGACATTAAAATAAGATCACAGGAACTGGAATCATTAAATTTGGAGTTATAGGTTTTAAGTTATGGATTTTCTAAGGTTTTATGCATTTAATACAAGATTAAGTGAAAGAATAATTTTAATGTGTTTGTCATGTCAGAACAGAGGCACTAATGGGTAGACAATATTATTACAAAAATTTAGGAACTGGAATGGACCAATTTGGAGTTCCTATGCATTTTCTATGAATTAAACAAGTTTTGACATTTATTTATGCATTAAAAATCGATTTCTGTGATTATTTTCCTATTTTGCCTAGTCTCTGGATCGGGCACGGAATACAGAGAAGTGCAGGGGCTAAACACTAAAATTTCCGAGACACTGAGTACAGACCGGGTGTACGGCGGGTTATATTCTCCAGAACCCCGAGGGTTTTTACGCAAAATGGCGCTGCGAAGCGGTATCATTTGTTTCTGGCCTTCGGATTAGGTTCGGACGGCCCAGATTAAATCTTTCCAACGCCGAACCGGTAAGCGATCGCACCCGTTGGATTGGAAATCTACGGTCCGCGCTACACATAACCGAGATCGAAGCGCAGCCCGTTGGATCGCGGATCAACGGTCGCGGTTCTTTTTACCTAAACGATACCCACTCTCCTAATCTCAGCCGTTCGCTGTGAGATCGACGGCCGACAGACGTGTCTTCGCCTACCCCCCCATCCCAGGCTCAAGCGCGGCGGCACAGCTACAGAGCACGGTGGCGCCCTCGCCGGAGTGCACCAAAATCTCATCCCCGACCCTCCAAAGTTCAATTAACACCCCTCTACATGATGTCAGGTGAAATGCGAAGCAAGGGGAGGGAGTAGTACCGGCAGGCACGGCGCGACGTTCCCTGGCCGCGGCAGAGGGTGTTCTACGACGGAGGAGGAGATTCCGGTGAGCGATTAATGGCACCGGAGGCAGCGATTTCCCCGCGACAGCCGGTCCGAGAGCACCCACACGCACCGCGCGCTAACCCCAGGTCTCTCAACTCCTCGGATTATCGGCGTTAAAGGGACGATTGAGGTGGTCGCGATTTCACTCCCTCGCGGTGATGTATGGCGGCGGTGTGTAGATAGGGGAAAGCCGCGGGGTCGGCGCAGACACTTTATAGCTCGGGACTCCTGCACCCGAAGACCCGGTCCCCGCAATTGCCGTGGTCGATGCCACGATTCCCGCACCGCGCGTCGGCGAACTTTGCGGGTATCGTTGCGTCCTGGACGACGAAGCTGCCACCGGGGTCCACCGGTCAGCGTCCAAAGTCGGGGCGAGCATTGCGCGTAACGCAGCGGCTGGCACGCGGGCCCCAGATGTCAGCGGCGGAAATAGATGAACCGGGCGCGAGCGAGGTAAGCGGGTGACGGCTAGCAGCCGGGCCCCACGCGTCAGTGCGAGTGGTGCGCGTGTGAGGGTGTTGGTCTTGGGCCGAAATCAGGCAGAAACGGCCCATGAAGCCTCTTTATTCTTTTCTTTTTATATTTTATATTTTCTGTTTTCTTTTCTTTTTATTTTTCAATTCCCAATCTGAACTCCAAAATATGAGGGTGAAACTAGTACCCAATTTGAAGTTCAAGTATGACTTTGAATTTGTACTCAAATTAGAAATAGATTTTAATCATACCAATATGGTTAAGTTTGTGTATTTATAAATTTTGCTTTATAATTTATTTTATCTCTTTCTTTCTCTTTTTTTTCTCAAATCCTCTTCTCATTATCATTTTTATTAAATTCATATTATTATTGCTTTTAATGCACAAACAAAAAAACCCAATATGATGCAATGGTTTATTTGTGTCTTATTAAGGATCCATTTTTTTACATGAGTGGTCACATGTAATGATAAATAATGGTCACCAAACATTGAGATCAACACTATTTTCGTGGTTTACATATTTAGGTATTACAAAATCCAAATGCAGTGGGTTCTACTTAATATTGAATAACCTTGCATCTGACTGGATCTGATCAAGATGCTTACGTAGGAATATGATATGACACCAATTTGTCATTATTTCTTAATTAAACATCCTGCACATGGTGGCAGGTCATAAACTAAGCTAGAAACCAGGACTTTGGAGGGCAGTCGATTTCAAGAGATTTGAAGAAAAAAAATGGAAAATTGTAAAAGCAGTAGAAGACACATTTGCAACAAATTAAAGCCAACCATCATCAGCTCTCGTGATGTGTCACTCACATTCGCTGGTGACCGGGCCAATGGCAGCAAATCCCCTTGCCACGCTCGCCATCGCGGTGTTCTTGATCTGCCTTCTTCTCCCCACTTCGTCTTCTTCGTCATCGATTTGTGTCGCGAGGACGCAGGACTACGTGAGAACGGCGTTCCACTTCCAGCCCGCCAAGAACTGGCAGAACGGTAACTTTCAAATATATATCCTTAGCTTGGTATGAACTATTAGTCCAGGCACAGATCGATTTCAGTGAACCCTCTCTTAATACGCCTGTGGAACCTCTCCTCTGGTTGGGGCAATTCATGGCGGTCACGACGAGAGCTTACAGATCCGAATGGTGCGTGTTCTTCTTCTGCTGCCCATCTTGGCTTTGTTTCCTTGTTGGCTCGCTCCATTACATGGTCGCTAAGGCCTGGCTGACCGACAACAGGGCCCGTGTACTACAACGGCATGTACCACCTGTTCTACCAGTACAACCCGCACGGCGCGCTCTGGGACGTGGGCAACCTCTCATGGGGCCACTCCGTCTCCGGCGACCTCGTGAACTGGGCGGCACTCGGCAACGCGCTCGACCCTACGGCGCCATTCGACGCCAACGGCTGCGCGTCAGGGTCTGTCACCATCCTTCCCGACGGCACGCCGGCGATCCTATACTCCGGCATCGACGCAGACCGCCGGCAGGTCCAGAACGTCGCGTTCCCCAAGAACCCGCGCGACCCGCTCCTCCGCGAGTGGGCCAAGCCCGCCTACAACCCCGTCGTCCCGCTCCCCGCCGACGTGTCGGCGAACGACTTCCGGGACCCCACCACGGCGTGGGTCGGCCGGGACGGGCTGTGGCGGTTCGCCATCTCCGCGGTGGCCGACGGCGTGGGCGCCACGCTCGTGTACCGCAGCGCGGACTTCCTGCTATGGGAGAGGCGCGCTGCGCCGCTCCATGCGTCTCAGGACGCCGTGATGGCCGAGTGCCCGGACCTGTTCCCCGTGGCGGCGCGCGGCGCGGAGGGGCTGGACGCGTCGGCGCGCGGCGCTGGGGTGCGGCACGTCCTCAAGGTGAGCATGCCGGACACGCTGGAGGACTACTACGCGGTCGGGACGTACGACGACGCGTCGGACACGTTCACGCCGGACGAGGACTGCGGCGACTACCGCAGGTGGCGGAGGATCGACCGCGGACACCTGTACGCGTCCAAGACGTTCTTGGACGTGCGCAGGATGCGGCGGGTGCTGTGGGCGTGGGTGAACGAGTCCGACAGCGAGGCCGACGACGTCGCCCGGGGCTGGTCCGGCCTGCAGTCGTTCCCGCGGGCGTTGTGGCTGGACGGCGGCGGGAAGCAGCTGGTGCAGTGGCCCGTGGAGGAGATCGAGACGCTGAGGACGAGGCGCGCGGCGCCGCTGCAGGGCCAGGGCGCGGAGGTGGAGCCCGGCGGCGGGCTGCGCGAGGTCACCGGCATCGTGAGCTCGCAGGCGGACGTGGACGTGGTGTTGGAGATCCAGAGCCTCCGGCGGGCCGAGGGACTGGACCCCGGCCGGCTGCATGACCCCGACGCGCTGTGCCGGGAGAAGGGCGGCTCCCTGACAGGCGGAGTCGGCCCGTTCGGGCTGCTGGTGATGGCCTCCGGAGACATGCGCGAGCACACCGCCGTGTTCTTCAGGGTTTTCAGGATCCTGCACGAGTACGCTGTTCTCATGTGCACGGACCTCAGCAGGTACAGTACAGGAACTGAGCGATCAATTTTGCCGCCTGCTGAACATGACATGGCAATTAAGCTGCCAATCTGTGAATCTGAAATCAAATGTGTAGGTCCTCCACGAAGGCAGGCGTGTACAAGCCAACGCATGGAGGGTTCGTCGACGTGGACATCGAGAAAGACATGAGCATATCGTTAAGAACATTGGTGAGCTTGACACAATTTTATGGTTTATTTAGACAGCTTCTCAACAACAACAATAAAAAAAAAGAATCTAGATCAAATTCATCGTAAAACAACTAGTGATGTACCTTAAATATGCATGACTCATGATATGTGTACTACATGCAGATCGATCACTCGATCGTGGAGAGCTTCGGCGGCGGCGGGAGGACGTGCATGACGGCTAGAGTGTACCCCGAGCACGTTGCAGCAGGCAGCAGCAGCCACCTGTACGTCTTCAACAATGGGTCAGCTGCAGTGAAGGTGTCCAAGCTCGAGGCATGGGAGCTTGCCAGTGCGAGTGTCAATGTTGACGACGATGGCGGTCTGATGGCTGGATCGTTCGCGAACATGTGCCGCGCTGAGGAGTACAATTCTAGCTAGGTTAAAAAACTGAACGGGCATGGATTTGTGCTATTTATGATCCATGACCCAAGATAAGTCGAGCGTGGCTTTTGGTAGTGTTTGGATGAAGGTATGAAGAAGGATGAAGAGGAATGGGATGAGATCAATCTAACTTGACCTGTGTTTGGTTGGAGGTCCAGAGTCGGGATCAAGGAATATTCTTCAAAAATGGTGGATGAGGTCATCCCTCAAAAAATAAGGGACAGAGTTAGCCTAGGTTTGATCCCGTCTCATCTCTCGTTGACACCGAACCAAACACTAGTTAGTACTATTCTGTGTTGTATGGAGCGTGCTTGATGTTGTTTTGACCAATAAGCCTGCCAAAAAATGAAACAATATGATGTTGTGGGTGAGATTTAGTTGGGCTGTGAAGTAAAAATAATGATATAATGGAATCTTAAGTCTAGCTAAGATTTATCTAGTCTATTAATTGATGTATTTAGTTCTAAGACAGCTAAGTTTAACCGATACTGGTGATCTAGGCAAAACTAAATAGGGTCGTAGGATTAGCTGATTTACACACAGGATATATAAATTATATTATCTAAAAATTTGATGTGGTAGTTTCTAAATTTTAGAAGAGAGAAACGAACGAGTCCTAAATTATTTGTCGCTCTTATTAAGGTCATGTTTCAATCCCACGAGATAAACTTTAGCAGCTTTTTTAGCTACTTTTAGCCATTTGGTCATCTAAACAGAAGAGCTAATGGTGGTGTGATAAAATTTAGCACATATTATCTCATAAGCTACTCAAAGGGTGCTAAAAGGAGCTAAACGTGGGCTAGGGAACCCCATTTTCCACCTATACCCTCTAACCTCATTTTCTCTACGCATTAGAGACATGTGTGTCTTTTTATTGCAATATGCTAAACTTTATTAGAGTAGTCCAAACACCCTAAAGAGCTAAACTTTAGCACTTCAATTCATATGGCTAAACTTTAGCACTTTAATTCATATGACTAAAGTACGTTTAGCAGGAAGCTAAAATTTATCCTGTGAGATTGAAACGGGACCTAAGGCTACTTATCCAATAGCCATTTATACGCGACCAACTATAACCATTCAATCGATGGGGACCAGAGAGTGAATTTAAACCCACTCAATCTGCTCTAATCCACGTGAATTTGAAATTAAAACAAACAGAACCTTGCTTGTAGTGGTTGACTATTTCACATGTCGTGCAGTGGTTTAAGTTGTCCAAGGTTGGGGCCTAGCTTGGCTGACAATAATATGAAAAGAAATCAAGGCAATGCAGCAATTACGTGCCTTCATGTTGAAGTAAAGAGTCGCCTTCTAAGAAGAAAAAAACATCTCTAATTTTAGAGAGAGGCCTAGCCTTCTGAACTTCACCCAGGGAGAATAAAAGATGTATTGAAATTATGTGCAGGAGAAAATTGCAGGGTACGAAGTTCTTGGACACTTATAAGGTAGCGCAGTTGATGGATGATCCTGAGGTGCTGTTTGGTTGGACTATTTTACTATAATACTCTATGTAATCCGTTAACGGGAGTATCCAATAGCGGTAGTTTCTGTTAGCTGTTGTCGGTACCCTGTAACTAGGGTACTCCTTACTACTGTGCAAAGACGCAGTGTCCACGTGGCTATCACTTAGTCGCGTGGTAGAAGTGCTGTGTGTGGGATCAAGCCACGGCTCGCCCCAATCTCAGGCGGTTAATCTGGGTCCACAGCAGCACCCGACTCCGCCACATGGGCGGGCCCGAAGCCGCCACGTGTCCAGAGAAGGTGGTGCACCCTGAAGCATTAACAGTGAGTCCAAACCCCCACGGGAGAGCGCCGGACCCTGGATATACAGTCTGGACCCCCAAGGTTGGTCCTGGACCCTCGAATATACAATCCGGGCCCCAAGGGTTGGTCCTGGACCTCCACGTGTGCAAGATCGGACCCCTGGAAAGGGTTCCGGACCCCCCCCCCCGAATGGGGTCCGGGCCGCCCGCAGAGAGGTCCCAAGGTCCCAGGACAGGACATACCCGGACCTTGAATATGACCCAGGTGGGGGTCCGGTGCCGACATGTGTCCAGGCCCAGCCTGGTGCGTACCTGTCGGCATACGCTTCTGCTCCCCGCTCAGGCGGAGTTCCGATGCCGCCACGTGACCTACTGCGCGTGGCATAAGCCAGCGGGCGGAGCCTGACATAAGGCCTCCGGGTTGCGTGGCCCCTGCATTTATTGCGGATAAGGCGCGCCGCCTGACAAGCGATGTGTCGCCTCGGCATTTAATGAGGCCTGCCCACTCTGCTGTCAGGCGGCGACCAGTCCATCCCACTGGCAAGCAGTGTGCCGCCTCAGCATTTAATGAGACCTGTCCATTCCGCTGGTAAGAAGCATGCCTGTCTATTCTACTGGCAGGCGGCACTCCCATGCTGCCGCATGCACTATACTCATCATCACTCGTACGTACCAAGGAAGCTACCGTTGTGTATCAGCACTGCGCGGGTTGCGGACATCTGGGCGCTAGAAGGTCTCTCAGGCGACACCTGCATTAGTTGCTCCATGTATTTCTTTCATTATGTCCCTGGCCCACATGTCGGGGCTCAGCAACCTTGTATGTGCCTCCCTTGGGCTATAAAAGAGAAGACACACGATGTTACAAGGCACGCTCACTTAGACGCTCAAACTCACAAGTCACTTAGACCCTCGGGAAGTTCTCCAAGCTCTCGAGCACCAGCAATACAACACACAGTGGAGTAGGGTATTACGCTCTGACAGCCCGAACCACTCTAAATCCTTGTGTTCTCGTGTGTTCTTACACCTTCCATCGGACAAGCAAAACGCTTAGGCCCTCTCCTCATCTTAGGATTTAGGGCGGGTGCATTCTGCCACCCAGCCGGAGATTTTCTCTCCGACAGCTGTAATAATCGAATCATGGTGGGATCTGTTACCAGCCTTATGTAAATTTGATACCGCTCATCTCTTAGGTTAAATCATCACGCTGCCATCTCAACTTTGAAACCATTACATTGATCATAACCAAACAAAACACGTAATCAATTGCTCCACCGGTAATATTCAATTCTATCGGTACCCTGGATCAGGGGTACCCCTACTAGTGTATCAAGGCACAGTCCCCGTGCGGCTACCTCTTAGCCGCGTGGCAGTAGGGCTGCGTCTGTGACTAAGGCGTGCCTCAGCCCAACCAAGGGCGGCTGCTCAGGGCCCACAGCGGTGCCCGGCCACACCACCTGGGAGGGTCTGGGGCCGCCACGTGTCCATGATGATGGAATACTCCAGGGCGTCTGCAGTAGGTCCGGACCCCATGGGGGTGTGCCTAAGTTTGCGGATACGACTCCCAGGAGAGGTCCGAGACCTCCAAGTATGCATACTGGGCCCCTAAGGTGGAAGCCAGACCCCTTCTGAAAGGGAATTAGGCTTACACCTATTTCCTAATTGATTTTGGTGGTTGAATTGTCCAACACAAATAATTGGACTAACTAGTTTGCTCTAGTCTATAAGTTCTACAGGTGCCAAAGGTTCACAAAAAGTCAATAAAAAGACCAAGGATGGGTTCAAACAAAGAGAGCAAGGGACAACCGAAGTGTGCCCTGGTTTGGCGCACCGGACTGTCCGGTGTGCCACCGGACAGTGTCCGGTGCACCAGGGGACTCCAAGCTGAACTCTTCACCTTCGGGAAATCTCAGAGGCGCTTCGCTATAATTCACCAGACTGTCCGGTGCACCACCGGACAGTGTCCGGTGCCCCAGGGGAGAGCGACTCTGAACTCGCCAGCTTCGGGAATCCGCTCCGCTAAA
This sequence comes from Zea luxurians, assembly GCA_029449295.1. Taxonomy (NCBI): domain Eukaryota; kingdom Viridiplantae; phylum Streptophyta; class Magnoliopsida; order Poales; family Poaceae; genus Zea; species Zea luxurians. Next base: position 8,089,673 of record JAOPSE010000039.1, read on the forward strand.
ATTCACCAGACTGTCCAGTGAGTCATCGGACAGTGTCCGGTGCACACCGGACTGTCCGTTGTGACAGCGGAGCAACGACTACTTCGCGTGCAACGGTCCACTGCAACGCATTAAATGCGCGCCTGCGCACGCAGAGGAGCAGTGCACGCGTAGGTGGCACACCGAACAGCCTACAGGGCCTGTCCGGTGCACCACCAGACAGCCAGGCGGACCCACAAGACAGAGCTCCAACGGTCGATCCCTAACGGTCTGCTGACGTGGCTGGCGCACCGGACAGTGTCTGGTGCGCCATGCGACTGCAGCCTTCCAACGACCACTTTGTGGTGGTTGGGGCTATAAATACCCCAACCACCCCACATTCATGGCATCCAAGTTTTCCACCTTCCAACTACTTACAAGAGCTCTAGCATTCAATTCTAGACACACCAAAGAGATCAAATCCTCTCCCAATTCCACTCAAAGCTTTAGTGATTAGAGAGAGTGATTGTTGTGTTCATTTGAGCTCTTGCGCTTGGATTGCTTCTTTTTCTCATTCCTTCTTGAGATTCATTCACTTGTAACCGAAGCAAGAGAAACCAATTGTGTGGTGGTCCTTGCGGGGACTTTGTGTCCCGTGTGATTGAGAAGAGAAGCTCACTCGGTCTAAGTGACCGTTTGAGAGAGGGAAAGGGTTGAAAGAGACCCGGTCTTTGTGACCACCTCAACGGGGAGTAGGTTTGAGAGAACCGAACCTCGGTAAAACAAATCCTTGTGTCTCACTTCTTTATGCGCTTGCGGTTTGTTTTTGCGCCCTCTCTTGGACTCGCATTATATTTCTAACGCTAACCCGGCTTGTAGTTGTGATTAACTTTGCAAATTTCAGTTTTGCCCTATTCACCCCCCCTCTAGGCGACTTTCACCTTCGCAAGGGGTCCGGACCGCTCACAGCGGGTGTGGGGGGACAGATATCCCCCGGGTCCATTTGAAGGATAAAAGACCTCACGAAAGGCCCAAGAGCCCAATAACCCTGTGAGGTCACTCCTTCATGGGCCTAGGAAGGAACGGCCAGCGAAGCAGATCGACATAAGGCCGGGTTGGCGCGAACTCGGACGGCCCCACAACGTTGAACAAGCGACCGCAACAAGAAGACCCAACTTTCCCGCACTGGAACCCCGTATGACGGAACCAAGTGAGGATAAGTCGACCAAGTCATAGGAAGATAAGCTCAAACAGTTCACTATCTTTTAGGTGCACGTTGTTATCATATCAGCTTGTATTGCCTCACGGTCAAATATATAAGGCCTAGGGGCACCCCTTCAAAACGATCAATCCCAACTCTACTACTACTTAGCCATCCACCTCAACTCTCTACCTTGTAACCCATTACACAAAGCATATTCGCCAGGACGTAGGGTGTTACGCATCTCAAAGCGGCCCGAACCTGTAAACACTGTCCATTGTCTCTCGTGCATCCGGCACGAACCATTCAGCTACAGTCGGCGACACCGTCCTACTCCTAAAACACCTCGAGGGGCAACCCCAGGTGTGCGGTCGGACCCAAAACACCGACAGCTGGTGCGCCAGGTAGGGGGTGTGTCGACGATCTAAGCTAGCTCAATGGCCGTCACCTTCCGCAGCAAGATCGCCCTCCGTCCCGGATCCATATTCTGCTTTGGAACGATTTCATCCATAGTAGACGAAGAGGGAACTTTACACCGCATTGCAGATCCGCCAAAAAAGAAGTCTCCTCCAACAAACTCCGAAAATACCGGAGAAGCGCAACCTCCAGCTCTCCGAAGGAAGATCGCCACGACAGCCGCGCCATTCTACCCCGACGTTCTTTTCATCGGGAGAGTGGAGTCGCCTCCCGTCTCCGACGACGAGCCGACCGCGCCTGGGGAAGAACCACCTCAGCGGGAGTCCCGTCGACGAAGAAATCGGCGCCGAAACATCCGGCGACATCACGAGGCCGGAGAATGGGATCTGGAGCAACCTGTCTCGCGAGACGAGGTCTCGGAGATGGGAGAAACTCCAGAGGAACGCGTCTTCAGAGAACGAAGGAACTCCCGATGGCGTGATCGTCGACGAGCTCAGGAACAAGCCGAGCAAGACGCAAGACAGCGCCGGGAAAATCCACTCTTCGGTCGCAACCTGAACCCCGACTTCGCCCGAGCCATGAATACGCCGAGTGAAGTCGGAGGAGTACTAGCTCGGATAGCTGATGGACTCCCTCAGACTCCCGATGCCGAGGGCTATCGACGCCTGTTCACCCAAGCAGCCAACCATCTTCTACCTCTCGCTCACCCGCCGAACGATTTGCGACACGCCATCAACAGTCGCCGGGACGCGCGAAGCTCCATCAACGCTTCGCGTGAACGACGGCATGAGAACGAGATCCGCCGCCGGGAGGAGTACGACAGGGATCATGGCATCCCAACTCGGAGTCAAGCCACCAGAACCGAGTCAACGACGGCCTCGACTGGCGGTACTACCCGGGGACGGTCGAGGAACCTCAACAACTACTCCCCTCCCCGGGACAGACATCATCTCCGACGACAGGAGGACACATGTGGAGTGTCTGCCCTTACTCTGCGCCTTAGGGCCATTCAGTGGCCCCTAACTTCAAGGTATCCAATGTCGACAAGTATGAACCTAAGCAGGACCCAGGAGGCTGGCTGGCCGTCTACACCATCGCCGCTCGAGCCGCCGGAGCATCCGAAGACGTGATGACAGCGTACTTACCCATTGTCCTCGGGCAAGACGCACTACAATGGCTACGACATCTACCCCAGCACTGCATCGGCGACTGGAGCGATTTCAGCCGACGTTTCACCGCCAACTTTCAGTCCCTCTCCGACAAACCGGCGCAACCATGGGACCTCAAATCCATCAAGCGCCGGGGGACGAAACTCTCTGGTCGTACCTCAAAAGGTTCCAGACCATGAGAAATTGTATCCTCGAGGTCACGGAGGCGGCTGTGATCGAAGACTTCTACAGAGGATCCAATGACTCGACCTTCGTCCGAGCCATATTGCAAAAAGCGCCAACTACCTCTGAGTAGCTGTTCCGGGAAGCCGACCTCTACATCACCGCCAACGAGCGAGCTCAAGACCTCATCGGAGGAGCGAAGCCCGCACCAGCAGCAACACGACGCAACACGAACCAGCAACCCGACAAACGCTGGGAGAAGAGACCGCGCGAAGAGGTGCATGTCGCCGGACCACCTGCCTCTCGCGCTCGGGGAGGACCCCGCGGAGGCGAGCGTACGCTGGACGACATCCTCGACGCCCAGTGCCCGTACCACAAGGACATGCGCCACACTCTTCGAAACTGCAAGGACTTCAAACACTCCGTCGGGCACGGCCGACCCTTCCAACCTCTACCTCCTCCTCCGTCGCGGGGAGGACCAGAAGAACCGCGACAACCCCAGCAGCAGGAGGAGGGAGGAGGAGGAGCCTTCCCGCGCGTTGACAGGGAGGTCAACGTCATCTTCGGCGGACACGGATCGCAGGAGAACAGAAGACAACAAAAGCTCAACGATCGCCAGATACTGGTGGCAACCACCGGTCCTCCCGCTCCGTACCGATGGTCGGAGCACCCGATCACCTTCACTCAGGTGGACCAATGGCTCAACTTCGACCACCCAGGCAAATATCCGCTCCTCGTCGATCCAGTGATCCGAGAGAGCAGGGTGAAGAAGGTGTTAGTGGACAGGGGGAGCAGCATCAACGTCACCTTCCCCCGGACACTCCGAGGCTTGGGAGTTCACCTCAAAGAGCTCCACGAGTCAGACACTCCTTTCTTCGGCATCGTGCCGACTGAAGGGAATACCCGCTGGGCCACATCTACATGCCCGTCACCTTCGGAACTCTGGAGAACTACAGAACCAAGTTCCTGAGGTTCGAAGTGGCGAACTTCGACTGCGGGTACAACGCCATCATCGGGAGGCCGGGATTGGCAAAATTCATGGCCATTAGGGCGGGAAAAAAAGCTCGAGCTCGACGAGCTGGCTCGGGCTCGCAGCAGCTCGGCTCGGCTCGGACCGGCTCGACATTCAGAACGAGCCCGAGCCGAGCCTGTTTTTGTGGCTCGTGAAAAGAGCGAGCCAACTCGGCTCGGCTCGGTGCAGCTCGCGAGCTAGCTCGTGGCTCGATCCAACAACAATTTGTTACATAAAATCATAATTAGTATATAATATTAGTACCAAGTGGACAATTAATTTATGTTATTTGAGATTACTATACAAAAATAATCTATTTTCTATATTATATTAGTGATATATCTATTTTACAAATTTAAAATATGTTATTTAAAATATTTTAAGGTTTTATATTATAATTTAGAGAGCAGTTTTACGTTTATGCCTAGGCTCGTTGGCTCGACGAGCCGGCTCGCGAGCCAGGAGCGAGCCGAGCCGAGCCTCGTTTTCGAGCTCGCTAGATGGACGAGCCGAGCCGAGCTCGGCTCGGCTCGTTTCCACCCCTAATGGCCATTCCGCATTACACGTACATGATATTGAAGATGCCGGGACCGCAAGGAATCATAACTGTGCGCGTTGACCTCCAAGGCGCCGCAGAATGTTTCCGAGTGGCCATCCAGGCGGCCCTCACCACCAAACCGTCGGCGACTTCTTCGATCCAGGCAAACTCTAAGCCTGAGGAAGACCTTACCACACCAGGGAATGAAGCTCAAGCCGCGACCTCTATGCGGCCGACTGAAGAAACCAAAAGAATCAACCTTGGATTCGCTGATGAGCGCAAGACTGCCATTATCAGCTCCAGCCTGGACGATAAATAGGAAGGCGCGCTCGTCCGGTTGCTGCAAGATAACCGAGACGTATTCGCATGGCAACCTGCGGATATGCCGGGAGTCCCAAGAGAACTGGTCGAGCACAAACTGAAGGTCTATCCCCAGGCAAGGCCGATCCGGCAAAAACTACGTCGTTTCACGCCCGACAAGAGAGAGGCCATTCGCGCTGAGCTGGCCCGCTTGGTCGCGGCTGGGTTTATTAGAGAGGTGTTACATCCCGAGTGGTTGGCCAACCCTATTCTTGTACTCAAAAAGAATAAAGTGGATTGGCGCATGTGCGTCGACTATACAGATCTCAACAAACATTGTCCGAAGGATCCCTTCGGGCTCCCTAGGATAGATCAGGTGGTAGACTCCACCGCCGAATGTTCCATGCTGTCTTTTTTGGACTGCTATTCCGGATACCATCAGATCAGTCTGGCAAAGGAAGACGAGGAAAAGACAGCGTTCATCACTCCCTTCGGTGCTTTCTGCTATACCTCCATGCCGTTTGGCCTCAAAAACGCTGAAGCGACTTATCAGAGAGCCATTCAAACATGCTTAGCCGATCACTGGGGCAAGCATGTGGAAGCCTACGTGGATGACGTGGTAATCAAAACAGAGAACTCAGAAAACTTCATCGAAGACTTACAGCTCGTTTTCAACAGTCTATGGCGATATCGATGGAAGCTTAATCCCGAAAAATATGTCTTTGGGGTACCGGCAGGGAAGCTACTCGGATTTATTGTCAGCCACCGGGGAATTGAAGCTAATCCGGAAAAGATTGAAGCTATCATGAAAATGGAAGCTCCACGATCACAAAAGAAGGTTCAGCGACTTACCGGATGTATGGCAGCCCTGAGCAGATTTATATCCAGGCTGGGAGAAAAATGTTTACCATTTTACAAGCTACTCAAGAAGGTGGACAAGTTTCAGTGGACTTCAGAAGCGCAGGAAGCTCTAGATGCACTGAAGAAATTCTTGACAACCCCACCAGTACTGAAACCACCACGGCGAGCCACATCGACTTAACCAGCTGAAGATCTGCTGCTGTATATCTCTTGCACGACTCACGTGGTAAGCACCGTGTTGGTAGTCGAGCGAGCAGAAGAAGGACATGCCTACCCAGCGCAGCACCCTGTTTATTTCATCAGTGAAGTTCTGGGTCCCTCGAAGAAAAAGTATCCTCAAGTTCAGAAGCTATTATACGCAGTACTTCTAACTGCCCGCAAGCTACGTCACTACTTTGATAACCACAAAGTCATAATAGTCACCGGTTTTCCGATAGGGGATATTCTTCACAACAAGGAAGCCATTGACTGAATAGCCAAGTGGGCCTGTGAACTGGGATCTCATGACATCGAATTTCGACCTTATACTGCCATTAAAACCCAAGCGTTGGTTGACTTCGTATCAGAATGGACTGAACAACAAGTACCAGAGAACCCAGAAACTGCAGAAGTATGGCAGATGTATTTTGACGGCTCGCTGAAGCTGTAGGGAGCAGGCGCGGGAATTCTCTTCATCGCACCTGGAGGCGAACACCTCAAATATGCCCTCCAGTTGTTATTTCCAGCCTCCAACAATGCAGCCGAGTATGAAGCTCTGATCCATGGACTAAACATTGCCATATCATTAGGCATCAAGATATTAATGGTATACGGAGATTCTCTGGTAGTCATAAGCCAGATAAACAAAGAATGGGACTGTTCGAATGATTCAATGGGAAAATACTGCACTGCCGTCTGGAAACTAGAAGATAAATTTGAAGGCCTAGAATTTCATCATGTAGAAAGAGATCGAAACACGGCAGCCGATGTATTGTCCAAGCTAGGATCCAGTCGAACTCAGGTCCCACCCGGAGTCTTTGTACAAGAAATACCACGACCAAGCATCTCAATGGACCAGGCAGAAGAGTGTAATATCGTGAATCAACCAGAGTCAGACTCTGATGACTGGAGAAGGCCGATCATCAGATATATAAAGAATGAAGAGGAACCAGATGACAAAAATGTAGCCGAGCGCATCGCCAGACAGTCAGCCTGCTACACACTCATTGGGAAGACATTATACAGACGGGGCGCGTCAGGCGTCCTCATGAAGTGCATTCTCTCATCTACTGGGAAGCGACTTCTAGATGAGGTCCACGCTGGGCAATGTGGAATACACGCAGCATCCAAGACACTAGTCGGGAAGGTCTTCAGGTCAGGATTCTATTGGCCAACTGCGAAAAGCGATGTAGCCGAGTTAGTGCAGAGGTGCGAAGCTTGCCAGTACTTGTCAAAGCAGCAACATCTACCAGCACAGCAGCTGCAGACCATACCAGTAACATGGTCGTTCGCATGCTGGGGACTGGATATGATTGGACCTTTCAAAAAAGCTCAAGGAGGATACACTCATGTACTGGTAGCAATCGACAAATTCACCAAATGGATAGAATTCAAACCCATTGCTTCTCTAACTTCAGCCAAGGCCGTGGAATTCATACAAGACATAATATTCAGGTTCGGAATACCAAACAGTATCATAACTGACTTAGGATCCAACTTCACAAGTTCAGAGTTCTTCGACTTCTGCGAGCAAAAGAGCATTCAGATCAAGTATGCTTCGGTAGCACACCCGAGAGCCAACGGGCAGGTCGAACGAGCTAACGGGATGATATTAGAGGCACTCAGGAAAAGGGTCTTCGATAAGAATGAGAAGTTCGCAGGAAAGTGGATAAGGGAATTGCCCTACGTCGTTTGGAGCCTAAGAACTCAACCTAGCCGAGCTTTGCATGGAAACACCCCTTTCTTCATGGTCTATGGGTCAGAGGCAGTATTGCCCACCGATCTCAAGTTCAGGGCGCCGAGGTTGGTCTTCGAAAGCATAGCAGAAGCCGAAGCTACTAGGCTGGAGGACATTGATGTACTCAAAGAAGAACGACTGAATGCAGTAATTCAATCAGCACGATACCAGCAGACTCTGAGACGCTATCACGACAAGGTCGTACGGCAACGATCCTTCTCGGTGGGAGATCTCGTCCTCCACCGAATTCTAACGGGGGAGAGACGGCACAAGTTGTCGCCCTTATGGGAAGGACCGTTCATAGTAGCAGAAGTCGCTCGGCCAGGATCATATCGTCTCACTCAAATGGACGGCACAGAAATTGGGAATTCCTGGAATATAGAACACCTCAGAAAGTTTTATCCTTAGCTATATTTCAAAAGCTATCAGGACAACGATGTACTCTGTAAAACGGGAAATATGTCATCAATAAAGAAGGCTTCAAAGATACTCAGTTTGTTCATGATTGACTAACATTCTTACTCAACTTGGGGTGACCACTATGCCCTGCTAACGGAGCAATCAGCTTAAGTCGGCAAAGACTTAAGACGGTGCAACATGCTCATGCTTACTTAACTCGGGGTGACCACTATGCCCTACTAACGGAGCAATCGGCTTAAGTCGGCAAAGACTTAAGACGGTGCAACATGCTCACGCTTACTTAACTCGGGGTGACCACTATGCCCTGTTAACGGAGCAATCGACTTAAGTCGGCAAAGACTTAAGACGGTGCAACATGCTCGCGCTTACTTAACTCGGGGTGACCACTATGCCCCGCTAACAGAGCAATCGGCTTAAGTCGGCAAAGACTTAAGACGGTGCAACATGCTCACGCTTACTTAACTCGGGGTGACCACTATGCCCTGCTAACGGAGCAATCGGCTTAAGTCGGCAAAGACTTAAGACGGTGCAACATGCTCGCGCTTACTTAACTCGGGGTGACCACTATGCTCCGCTAACGGAGCAATCGGCTTAAGTCGGCAATGACTTGAGGCGGTGCAACATGCTCGCGCTTACTTAGCTCAGGGTGACCACTATACCCTACTAACAAAAGCAATCGATTTAAGTCAGTAACGACTTAAGGCGATCTCGCAGCTTACGATTACTCATATAGGGGTGACTTCTATACCCCGTAAACAAGTCTCAAAGCCATCACTCAGCATTTTACTACTGCAAATTTATGTACTGTTGAATTCTAAAACAATAGGAGAGTAGCAATATCATTCAAATGCCGAACGGGTGTCCTCTAGCAAATATCCGACCATGCTAACTGCGCGATCAAAGCACACAAAATATTTCTCTATTTTGCAATATCTTTCTCAGGAGCAACCGACGAAGACGGGCGACTTGAGGAATCAGGAGTAGCATTCACATCAGCCCTTATGTCGTCGGGAACAACTACGCCGGGTCTCCTCATCAAGATCCGCCCCGCACGAATGGCTTTATCCATAGCCCTGTCGCGCTGGGCCCTCAGAGTAACGGAAGTTTCTTCAACAACTTTGGCAGCCAATTGAGCGGTCTCCAGCTCCTGGGCGATGGACTTCTTGGAAGCGTGCAGTTCCTTGACAGTAGCATCCTTAGCCGATATCAACTGCCTGAGACGGATCACGTCATCCGTGGATTCCTGCAGCCTACAGCGAAGATTATCTAACTCCTCCATGGTGAAACGATGACTCCTTTCCAGAATAGTCAGCGAGTTGCTAGAGTCACGATACAGTCTGTCCAGATTATCGCGAGAAGCAACAAGGGCACGTTTTTCTTCCTGCAAGCAAGAATCAACTCCTTCAAACATCAGGCCAGCAATAAGAACACAACAATACAAGGCGCAGTTTCATAAGTCACCTTTTCAGAATCAAGCTGAACGCGAAGAGTAGAGTTCAGCGTGTTAGCAGCATTTAGAGCAGCAGAGACCTAGGATAGCTCAGTTTGGCCTTGGGAATACTTTTCCTCAAAATCGGAACACCGCTGGACCAGTTCAGCCTGGTCTTGAGAATGTTTTTCTTCAAGAACAAAAATCTGCCGAGCCATGCCTGGCAAGAAAATGTCAAGCAAAGGGGGTCAAAGTTTGAAACAATTCAATAAGGCAGACGAAAGGAATCAAAAGAGCACTAACTAGCATTCGCCGCTTCCAAGACAGAGACACGCTGTTGAAGCAACACCGGATTCCAACGTGCCAGAGACGAAGCTCCTTCTGGAACAGACACACCTTGCGACCTCAGCTGACTAGCCATCCCGTCCACCAATGCCTGATATTGAGAACAGATAAATGTAATAACAGCAGTTCATGCGGTATAAAAGTCAAGCCAAAATATATCACAATACCTGAAGGTTGGAGAAGAACGAAGGGACTCCCAAATCGTGAGAGATCAATTGATGGCCTGGCATAAAGTCACCACCCGACGCAGCTTGCAATGAACCAGCAGGGACCAACTCAGTACCGTTAACAGAGCCCAAAACTTGGTTAGCGGGAACGCTAGCCTCTAAGGCGATTCCCTGACCAGAAACTTGGGCCATCACCATGCCACCAGAGAGTGGAGGAGATCCGACATGAACATCCATGGAAGTACAAGAGGGAGACTGTAACACCCGGATTTAAGGGACAAAGCCGGGTGCATCTCATACATGCGCCAAAGAAGACAACATATATAATAACAGAGTGTATGGAGATAAATGTCACAATATAATCAGAGTATTTATTACATAGCAGAAGACTTATTACAAAATAAAAGAATAAATATAAAACGAACTAAGGATCGTTGGCGCCAATGTCAACTGAGAAACGCCACCTAGATCAGATCGAATGCCTCAGTGTTAGGCGGCTCCTCTTCGACCACCTGTTCTTCTCCTGTGGGGGGGTGTGAGACAGCAAGAGTGAGCTCACATACGTTCATAGCTCAACAAGTCGTGGGGAATAATGTGGCATGAACTCACCAAAGGTGGGAGTTCATGAAGTGTAAGGCTGATCAATGAAATAAAGGCTGAGGCTGAGCATTGCTTTTATAAGTTGGTCAATATTTTATTAGCAATTACTAAGTGTAAGTAAATACCAAACCTTAATAATAATAAAGAACAGTAATAGTAAAATAATCCCAAATGCGATGCAAATGTCAAATTAAATTTAAGTTCCATAAATTAATCATGTGAGGGTCCGAGCCGCTCATGACCGTGAGCACGACTAGTATACCAGTTTTACACTCTGCAGAGGTTGCGCATCTTTACCCACAAGTCATGTTACCCATCTGCCAAGAGATGGCCAATCCCATACACCTCTACCGAGGAGGCGAGGCAGGGTAACACTACGAGGCCTTTACAAAGTTCCACTAGCTTTAGAAAACCCGCTACAGTTTATAGGAAGCTCCAGTGCAGGGTTCTTGCCTGACCGCCATCGCAGCAAAATCAACCAAGGACCTCCCTACACTGACCACTCCCCTACTGCCCTTGCCCCTTTCGGGTAAGGAAGACCTCCACTAGCTTTCCTAGTTAATCAGCCAAGGGCGTCCCATTATACCCTTGTGGTAGCACTGTTTTCCCGGGTGGTCGCTCCATGTTCCCATTAACATAATGATCTTAACATGAACAGTAATAATAAAAGAGAATAAAAGAGTAATTATGAATAAAGTATCTTCATACCCAAATCCACATAAAGCAATAGCAGGTACTACCCAAATAAATATTTCAGTGGTAAACAAGGTATAAAGATAGCCAAAACTAGGGTAACCTATTGGGTCCCATCAAAATTATCCTATGCAGATCATTATAATTAATAAGAACATGGCTGGGAAAAAGTAAGTGATCAAGGGCACAACTTGCCTTCAATGAGCTCCTGCTCAGCTATCTCTACTTGTTGAACCTCAGATTCCACAGTGGCTTGCTCGTCTACTCGCATCAACACAATACATACATAGTATAGCGTAAATTAACATCACATCAAACATGCAAATAAAATATACAGTAAAAATCTACACATTAAAATGAGATCATAGGAACTGGAATCACTAGATTTGGAGTTATAGATTTCAAGTTATGAATTTCCTAAGGTTTAGTGTGATTAAAATAGGATTAAATGGTAAATTACTTTTCTTACTGCTTTCATGACAAACAGAGACTCTAAGTGATAGAGAATAATATTACAAAATTTTAGAAACTGGAATGGAGTAATTTGGAGTTCATGTGAATTTTCTATGAATTAACTAAGTTCTAGGAATTATTTTATATTAAAAATACATTTACTAATTCATTTATACATTTTAAACGGGCTCTGGACTGGGCATCAATTCCTGGAAAACACAGGGTTCTCGGTGTAAGTTTACCGAGACACAGAGCACAGTGCACTAGGACGGCGGGTTGATTACTGCTTTCTTCGGGGACTCTTTAACAAAAAGTACCCGCGAAGGGGCACGGGTGATTCCTGGTCGTCCGATTAGAAACGGGTGGCCTAGATTAGAAGGTTATAACTCTGAACCGGTATTCAACAATAGCCGCTGGATCCCATATCTACGGCTTGGATCCAAAATAACCGAGATCGAATCGTATCCATAGGATTGCAGATCTACGGTCCACGCATAAGGGTACCCCTGATCTAATCATGGCCGTTCGTAACACATCCGACGGTGCACGAACCTCCTCCTACCCTTAGACCGTGCACGGCGGCGCGGCCAACCCGCGGAGGCGCCATGGCCGGCGGACTCCCAATCCGGTGCCAGGAATGCCCTAACTCACCACAATCCGGTGCAAAACAAAGAGGGGACGGTAGAGGGATTAATAGTGGTGATCATACCGAGAATCAGGTCACCAAGAGCTACGACAACGGTGCACGACGGAGAATCAACACCGGCGAGAATTTAGCCATTCAATTCGAACGCCCCGCTGCCTGTGGTCCGCCCGGTTAGGCCCCTGATGCCCACAAGTCCGTACTCCGACCCCGCCTTCCGCCAATGGCACGCGACACTGGTGAATCTGCCGATCAACGACGACGGACTCCACTTCGAGTTTGCGGCAGCGATGGTGGCAATACGGCACAGCAGACGTGGGTGCGAGTGGGCGAGGAGAGGGGAAACGGTCGTGGGAGCTACGAGTTTATAGTGCCAGGGGGAAGAAATCGATTCCGGGGCACCAGCAACCACCCCCCCGGAATCCCTGGCGGAGATCCAAGCTTATCGGAGTCGTGCGCTCACGGGAAGGAGATGAGCCTGACGCCTGGGGCCCACGCGCTAGTGAAGAGGTGAGGGGCACCCACAGATGAGCACCGGCCGACCGACGAAGGGGACCCACCTGTCGGCGCACGGTGCTGTGGCAAGTTGGGCCGCGCGGGCGAAAATGCGTATTGGGCCGAATACGAGTTCAGGGCCCCGTTAGGCTAGGTTTTCTTTATTCTTTTCTCTCTTTTTTTTCTTTCTCTCCTTTTCCCTTTTGTTTTCAAATCCAATTCAAATTTTGGATCCAAATTAGTGCCGAATTTATTTTCAAATGATTTTGTGAAATCTAAAATCCCAATTTTAGAAATATAATTATATATATTATTTATATCACCTTTCTCTCTTTCTTATTTATAAAACCCTACCTTCAAATTTAGGGTTTTAATTCCACTTCTAATATTTATTATCTTATTATTATTATCCTTTTTATTTTTTTATTTAATGCACAAACATATAACTCCAACATGATGCCATTTTTTTAATCATTTGTTTGACTTAATCTCTAAATTGTGTGTGTGCTCTTTTCTTATGATGCAAATGAGGCACATAAAATAAGGAAATCTCCATATAATGCTTTTATACAATTTTGAGTATTACAAATCCTACCCCCCTTAAAAATAATCTCGTCCTCGATATTTAAGCAGATCTAGGGAAAAGGTGGGGAAAATCTATGCGAAGTTCTTCTTCTCTTTCCCAAGTTGCTTCGTCTTCACCGTGGTGACTCCATTGCACTTTGCACATCTTTATAACCTTATTTCTCGTGACATGAGTCAGTGTATCCAGAATCTTGATGGGGTACTCAGCATAAGTCAGATCATCTTGAACACTAAGGTCCTCCATTGGTAACTGTTCTTCAGGTACCCTAAGACATTTCTTCAGCTGAGATACATGGAATACATCATGAACATCCGCAAGATGATCCGGTAACTCCAATTGGTATGCAACCTCTCCCACTCGCTTTAAGATTAAGAAGGGTCCAATAAAGCGAGGGGACAACTTTCCTTTGACTTTGAACCTTCTCATACCCCGAAGTGGTGACACTTTCAAGTAGACATAATCACCCTCCTTAAACTCAAGTAGTCTTCTCCGGGTATCAGCATAGCTTTTCTGCCTTGACTGTGCAGTTCTCAAATTCTCCCTTATTTGATGGACTTGATCTTCTGCTTCTTGTATGATCTCAAGCCCAAACAACTGCCTTTCACTAGTCTGATCCCAATATAGTGGAGTCCTGCACTTTCTGCCATACAAAGCCTCAAACAGTGACAACTTCAAACTGGCCTGATAGCTATTGTTATAAGAGAACTCTGCATAAGGCAAGCTCTTACCCCAACTACCACCATGCTTAAGGGCACAAGCTCTTAACATATCTTCCAACACTTGGTTAGTCCTCTCGGTCTGCCCATCAGTCTGTGGATGGTAGGCCAAACTAAAATTCAATTTCGTATCCAATGATTCATGCAACTTCTTCCAATACTAAGAGGTGAACTGTGATCCCCGGTCTGACACAATCTTCTTTGGCACACCATGTAGGCAAACAATCCATGCCATGTACAATTCTGCTAACTTGGCTCCTGAATACGTGGTTTTCACTGGGATAAAGTGGGCTACTTTAGTTAGCCTGTCCACAATTACCCATATAGAATCATACCCAGCAGACGTGCGGGGTAATCCAACAATGAAGTCCATGCCAATCTCTTCCCATTTCCACTCAGGTATCTTCAGTGGATGCAGTAGTCCGGCTGGCCTCTGGTGTTCAGCCTTAACCCTTTGGCACACATCGCACATAGCCACATGTGCAGCCACGTCTCTCTTCAATCCATACCACCAATATTTTTGCTTCAAATCCTGATACATCTTAGTACTCCCAGAATGAATAGAATAAACTGAATCATGTGCCTCCTTCAATATGGTTTCCCGAAGACTATCGATATCAGGAACACAAATCTGATTCTTGAACCATATCGTGCCTTGCTCATCTTCTGTGAACTCTGGGCTCTACCCTCTGTTATTAGATCCTTGATCTCCTGGATTTTGGCATCACCAACCTGACCTTTACGAATTTCTTGCTCCAAGGTAGGTTCCAATTCAATAGTCACTCCTTCCGTATGTGTAACAATTCCCAGGTTGAGTCTCTCAAAATCTTTTGCTAATTCATCAGGTAGTTGGACAACGAAAGCGGAGTGAACATGCTCCTTCCGACTCAAGGCATCTGCAACCAAATTTGCCTTGCCTGGGTGATAGTGAATCTCCAAATCATAATGCTTAATGAGCTCCAACCAACGGCGTTGCCTAAGATTGAGGTCCTTCTGAGTAAATATGTACTTCAAGCTCTTATGGTCCGTGTATACTTGACACTTAGTTCCCATGATGTAGTGTCTCCAAATCTTAAGTGCATGCACAACGGCGGCCGGTTCCAAGTCGTGAGTGGGGTAGTTCAATTCATGTTTCCGCAACTGACGAGATGCATAGGCGATCACATGTCCTTCTTGCATGAGCACACATCCAAGTCCTTGGCCACATGCATCACAATAAATGTCAAATCCCTTCTGCAGATCTGGCATAACCAACACTGGTGGTGAAATTAACCTCTTCTTTAATTGATCGAAGCTATCTTGGCACTTATCGTCCCACTTAAACTCTCTTCCCTTCTCCAAAAGCGAGGTCATAGGCTTAGCGATCTTAGAAAATCCTTCAATAAATCTCTGATAATATCCTGCTAGTCCCAAGAAACTTCGGACCTCGGTAACTATAGTGGGTATGCTCCACACCACTATTTCCTTGACTTTAGCAGGATCCACTAAAATCCCTCCATTAGAATGATATGTCCCAGATATGGCACCTCGTCAATCCAAAACTCGCATTTGCTAAACTTGGCGCAAAGTTGATTATCTTGTAGCTTCTGTAGCACCAATCTCAGATGTTCCTCATGATCACTATCACTCTTAGAATAGATAAGGATATCATCGATGAATACTACGACGAATCTGTCCAAATACTCCATAAACACCATATTCATCAAATTCATAAAATAGGCTGGTGCATTGGTTAATCCAAATGACATAACTTTGAACTTATATAATCCATATCGGGTCGAGAAATCAGTCTTGGAATTATTCGATGGCCAAATCTTCATTTGATGGTAACCTGATCAGAGATCGATCTTCGAGAATACCCTAGCATCTCTCATCTGATCAAATAAATCCTCAATGCGGGGTAATGAATGCTTGTTCTTCACAGTGACATCGTTAAGGGACCTATAATCCATGCACATCCCTTGCGATCCTTCTTTCTTCTGTACAAATAGAACCGGTGCTCCACAAGGTGAAGAACTTGGACGAATGTACCCAACCTCTTGTAATTCCGTTAACTGTTCCTTAAGTCCTTTTAACTCTTCTACATACATCCTGTATGGTCGCTTAGATATAGGGGTAGTTCCAGGTAAGAGATCTATGACAAACTCAACTTCCGTATCTGGTGGCATCCCTGGTAACCCTTCTGGAAAGACATCCAAAAAAATCCCTAACTGCATGGATATTTTCACCCACAAACTTTTCATCTACTAGGAATGTCGCTAGTCTGATGGTGGTAGTTATTGCAACTTCAACTTCAAATCTTTGTCCTTTGGAACTGGTGAGTTCTACGGTTCCCTTAGCACCGTGCACATACTACCTTTGACTTTCTTAACCACGACATACCAAGGATCAAGTCTATACTACTCTCTTCTAACAGTATAGGGGTAGCCCATCTGGGTTAGAAACACAGGGTAAGAAAGGAAGAATTGTAGACAAGGCGAGTAATTACGAGGAATGTTACTGCGGGGGATTTATTAGCTAAGTAGATTAGTGTATTATCCACTAAAGCTAATACATTACCTTATGGTGGTACATGCTAAGATGCCCAACTATAATGTTTCAATCAATCAAAGAAGCAAATTAAGCATTTATCATCAGAACAATCAACCAACATTTTTAATAGAGAAAATAATTTTATTTTTTTTGTCTTAGGTCTCCTATCTCTTAAAAATGTCATAGGGGTAGGGATTCCAAGGTATGAAATCCATCTTGTCTCAGAGTAGAAAAGGTAAGAATGGTCAGAGTAGAACAGTAGAAGGTGAGACAGGATCAAGATAAGCATGGAAAGAATCAGAGTAAGGTAAGTATAGAATGAATCAGAATGAGATAAGTAGGTAAGGGTTGTCCATTTCTATCTAGGTTTCGTCCTACAGTCAACATTCCTCTGATACCACTTCTGTCACACCCGGATTTAAGGGACAAAGCCGGGTGCATCTCATACATGCGCCAAAGAAGACAACATATATAATAACAGAGTGTATAGAGATAAATGTCACAATATAATCAGAGTATTTATTACATAGCAGAAGACTTATTACAAAATAAAAGAATAAATATAAAACGAACTAAGGATCGTTGGCGCCAATGTCAACTGAGAAACGCCACCTAGATCAGATCGAATGCCTCAGTGTTAGGCGGCTCCTCTTCGACCACCTGTTCTTCTCCTGTGGGGGGGGGGTGTGAGACAGCAAGAGTGAGCTCACATACGTTCATAGCTCAACAAGTCGTGGGGAATAATGTGGCATGAACTCACCAAAGGTGGGAGTTCATGAAGTGTAAGGCTGATCAATGAAATAAAGGCTGAGGCTGAGCATTGCTTTTATAAGTTGGTCAATATTTTATTAGCAATTACTAAGTGTAAGTAAATACCAAACCTTATGTGGCAGAACCTCCCAAGATATCGGGCCCACATGCACCTATCATTGTCTCAAAGACCTCAGACGGCTATGCATGTGCACCAGATAACTTAACAGGATCCGTCCGATTGCCCAAGGACATCGGATAAACCACTTACAACCAGAACCGCGGGATTAAGTAACACAAATCACACACACCAACCTTTTTGCAGCGGAATTCTTACTACCAAATTTTACAAGTTACAAAAATTTTACATTATTTTATCGGAGTGATTACAAAAGTATAAGTTTGAAATATATGCTAGCTCAAGTGACCATCCTCAGTAAGAAGTATAGAAGGGTTACTTAGACTTATAAGAAGGCCAAGCCCACTGGCACTTAACACCATCACAGCAGCAAAAGGTTAGAACCTGAAAAACAATAGAGAATAAAACCCTGAGTATGGAATTACTCAGCAAGACTTACCCGACTAAAGAAAAGACTCTCAAGGGTATGCTGGAATTGGGAATCAAGGAGAGGCTTTAGCAAGAATCAACTTAGATACTTTTGCAGAAATAGCTTACTAAAGTGAGTCCTTACTTTCAACATTTTAATGCTAGATTAAGTATTAATAGACCTTGTTTGCATCTAGTCTAATTTCACCATCACATTAATCAATCCAACATGATTTTTGCTCATTAAGATTCCATCCATGACTTAGATTGCAGGGCAGTGACCAAGTCTTCATAACTGCGAAGGTACGGCGATCCGAATCGATTATACTCAGCTGAGGATCTCCAATCACACGACATATGTAGCACTTAACCCTTGCATATGTCAACCCGCCACCGGGGTTCTTAAGACCAGATCAGGTTCACGCAAACCGAGAGCACAGATACACCACCGTCCAGCCTCTTGCTACGGAGGGTACACGCTACTCTCGCCACCGCTCCACGCCCATTTCGTGTTATCTTATTCTGGCCTTAGTCTGCCCGAGGCAAGGCTTACCCATGACGAGGCATGTGACCAGCTAAAGGGTCCTCGATCATCAAGCCTACATTCAGTATAATCCTTAATCAACCTGGGTAGAACATCACCTGTTCCTAGCCCAAGTCCCGATTTAAGTACTTCCACCCTTAGGATTGTTTGTATTCCTTAGGATGAAAAGAGCATCACAGGGAACTTTGCAGTAAGATCCCACCATTGCTCCCAATGAAAATATTCTTGCAGACAGAAGCAAACTTCCTCAGGATAACCCCTGAGCTAGGCATTAACGCAAAGGACAACCTCTACCCACAAGATCTAAGCAGGGATAAGCATTTTTGTAAATCATATTTTGATACTTCATTAGAAGTATCTATAAAGGTATGGATATCAAGAAAGGCAATGCATCAAAGGGTTTCCAAGCAACTCCTATAAACCTAATGCACATTCACTAGACTTAAAGTGTGTAAAAATAATTTAAAAACACAAGGAAGGGGTTGCATGCACCGGGGCTTGCCAGGGTAACACTAGGTTAGTGTTGTTAGGTGACGTCCACTTGACGATCATCCTTATCCTAGCACTTGATCAGGCAGGTTCATTCATCAGCATCTCCATGCGGAGCAGTCCACGCTTGGGGTCGACTTGGCTCGTCTTCCGCATTACGCGATCAATTATCGTACCTAATTGAGATGCACGATGCACATGAATGCATATAAACAGGAATATTACAAACCTAAATAGTGCTATGCGATAGCGAATTAAACACCTAGCGGCGAGGCGTTGTACAATTTTGTATGGAATCACTAGTTATTAATATACGACTACACGCAATAATTATGCTTCTCGAACCTAACGCAAAGATCACGAACAACAAACTATACACATGAAATACAATTAGCCTAATCACAACTTATCAGTCAATTAATTAAATCTGAACTAATCCCTTGCTTTATAAATTATACTACATCTTTATAAGTGATTAAAATATTTCATGTATCCTTAATCTAACAGTAGAATATTATCATACAATGCACAGTTCTACGAAACTACTTTCCTAACTAGTTTGGGTAACCACAACCAGGATAAAATAAACATTTAGTCACGACTACTAATTTAACTAATCAATATCAGACGATGACATTTACCGATCACAAATATAGATTATATTAACTATTAACGTAGAACATCAACTCTATCGTACAAACGCACTGACACAATTAATATCGGCAACTTAACAATAATTGCTTAAATACTAAACTTAACGTACGCGTCACCAAAATATCACTCTGCCAAAATAGAACTAGTTCGAATATATTTGGCAACTAAACTTATCCTACGCATTACCAATGCACACATGACATCTATAGAACCAATACACACTCTGTCTACTCCGCACACCGAACCTAAACTTTATCATACAAATATAAATACCACAATATGCCCGTGCTATAGACAAGATGTTCATTGCGACATACATATCTATCAATCCATCCATTAAAAAAATATTAGAAGTGGCGAATTAGCTTACCATAATCAACTCGACTCAATATTTGCAAGAACGATGACAGTCTCCGGTTGAAGTCTTCGACCGAACACTTGACGAGCGATGCACACGGGCCTCGCTTTCTTCATCCACACACACAAATTGCACCGACGAGCAGTGAGGTCAAAAAGACTCGGTGTTGGGGAAAAAATACTAGGAACGACCGGTGATGGAGCTGGCAGATGATGATGGTGCTGTAGCGAAGCGAACAAGGTGAGACGATGGCGTGATCTGCCGTGAGGAAACGCCGACACAGCACGACGGATGGCGGGAGTTAATTGACGAGATCCGAATACGGCGCGATATGTATCGGGGACAAGCGCGCGCGATAGCGACCATAGCCGTCGAGTCTAACGACAGAGGACCTAGCGGCGAACGCGTTCGGCGTGCATACGTGAGCTGAGCCAAAGGCGGGGTTCGAGCGGGTTGACGTTGCTGCGAACGGTGGCCGACGACGGTGAACGAAGGGACCAGGGACGTGGGCAGCTCGGTGCGATGGGGAGCAGCGACAACCATAGCGAGTCGGGAAATTGACGGCAAGCAAGGAGAGAGCTCGGACTGGGGATGGGCTCGGCAAACAGCGACATGAGGAGCAAGGCGAGGTCGCGGCCGGGCGAGCTGAGGGGCGCGACGGCTAGAGGATTGAAGGCGAGGGAGCTCGGCCAGCGAGGTTGGCCGGTGGCGCTGGGGACTGGGCGGGAGGATGCGCGCGCAGGGGCTTGGCTGCCGGGAACAGGGAGCAGCGGCTGATGCTCCATGAGTAAAATGGAGAAGAGGCAAGGAATCGGCTGGAGCTCACTGCAACGAGGGGATCGACGTCCAGGCCGAGCACCATGGCGGACGACATCCATGGCGAGCTGAGAACGGGACACGCAGCTAGCTGGGAGGGCGTGCGCCATTCGAGTGAGCAGGAGACGGCCGGCGCTGGGGCAGGGCCGAACGGTCGAGCATCAGCAGCTAGCCAGACAGGGAGGAGCGACCGGCAGAAGACGGGGCAGAGTTGAGACCGAGCGGGAGCACCACCGCGCTGGGAGCTCGGCTGCGCGGCTGGAGGAGAACACTACCGGAATCAGTTCCTTTGCCGTGTGTTCTACACACACGGCAAAGGCTAGTTTACACTCGGCAAAGGTTTTGCCGAGTGTAACACTCGGCAAAGAAAGCTCGGCGAACTGTACATCGGCAACAGCATCTTTGCCGAGTACTTTTTGTCGGGCACTCGGCAAAGACTTTGCCGAGTGCCATTTGGCACTCGGCAAAGAAAAGTCACCGTCACGGCGCCAAGTGACGGTGACGGATCCTTTGCCGAGTGCCTACGGCGACACTCGGCAAAGACTGGTCCAGTGGACCCCACAGCCAGTCCCTGTGCCGAGAGCTCTAGTAGGCACTCGGCAAAGGAGGTTTCTTTGCCGAGTGTCTGGTGGACTGGCACTCGGCAAAGAACCCTCCAGTGGGCCCCTTTGCCAGTCCCTTTGCCGAGTGCCTTGGCAATGGCACTCGGCACAGATGTCTTTGCCGGTTCCCAGGTTTCCTTCTTTGCCGAGTGCCGTTTTCAGCACTCGGCAAAGATGGCTTTACCGGTTCCCAGGTTGCCATCTTTGCCGAGTGCCGTGGTCATAGCACTCTTTGCCGAGTGTTACACTCGGCAAAGTGACCAGGATGTCCCTTTTTTATTTGCTTTTGTTGTTCCATCCAAACAAACAAAAGATATATATCATTCACATCACGTTATATATCAAGCACATCACAGAATGAACACATTTATCATCAACACCATATATATCACAAAGTCTCAGTAAAGTCTCACAAAACAGATCACAAGTCTCACTAAAGTCAGGATCATCACAAAACAGATACAAGTCTGCATCATCACTAACATCACCAAGTATCTCACAAGATAAAGTGTAAATAACATCACCAACACTCATAAAGGTAAGTCTGGATCATCACAAAACAAATCATCAACGAGGTGGGCATCTGGACTGGTTCGGCGAAGGGCTGGACGAAGCATGAGGGTTGTTCGACGCCGCCGATTGACCCTGCACAGAGAAGAGATTGTATGTGTGAGAACATATGAATATATATCATGCAGTACTAAAATTTTGATACTCACAGGAGTAGTGAACTCTGTAGGGTCAGCTGCAGGTAACAACGGAGGTGGTGGAGCATGACCCTGTGCGGCGTCAAGGCTCTGCATGTACGCGAACATCTCCGCCATCCTCTTCTCCAGCTCCTCACGTTGCCTCCTCTCATCATCTAGCTGAGTCTGTAATATTTCGCCCTAATGTTACGATAATGCAAAGAGAAGATATATAAAAATCAATGAACGATGAATAGATAAGGAATAACCTGGAGTTGCTGGATACGATGCTGTGAGGTGTCCTGCCGAGGTCGTATGGCTGGGCTCGCGCTCGTGCTCCTTGCTCGCACCTGAGAGAGAGTGGGAGTGGAGGACGAGTCGATTGCCCCGTCGGCAATCCAGTACCGCCCATGCCTCTTGCCTCCTCCGACCCTCATGAGGACATCTCCGTCGATGTCCTCGGTCCTCAGATCGTAATCTGGCCCATGGACCTCCTTGGCCATTGCGGTGTACTCACTGAGTCGGCTGTGGATGGCGGGGTTGGTGTACGCCTCGGGCCCGTCATCCGGGTTGTAGGTGATGTCGGACGTCGCCTTCCCCTTGTGGGCCATGGCATATGCCGAGAACGTGGAGCAAGGCGCGCCACCATGTGCCGCCGACTGCGAGAAAACCAACGATATGGTTAGAAATCATGTCTAATCGAAAGTTATATAGCTAAATAAAAAAGAGCGCGTACCCATGCTTCCGCGTATTTGCCCAGGCTGCGGCTGCCTTGATGGTGGGAGGGACCTTGCATCAGCAAACGCTGTTCCCGGCTAGCGTTGTGCGCCTCGTCCCACTCAGCCGAGCACCACCTCTGCACCATCTTCTCCCAGCACTCAGGATGCGCGGCGCACCAATGAGGAATCATCTAAAAAAATATAAGTACACCGCATATCAGAAGATAAGAATAAGCATATTTAGTACCAATAATAAAGTTTTGTATTTACCTGCAAGTACTGGTCCGCAGTCAATGACATGGTTCGGGCGTCCTTCTTGTTCACCTTCTCCCCAAGGACGGAGCCGTGGTAACTGACGATGGCCTGGATGCGCGCCTCGTAGTGCATGTCCACGACGAGCTTCTTACAGCACGTCGTAGACACCACATCCGCCCTGGCCTCGTATCCAGCATCGCACCTGAAGAAATCCTACATACAAAGACGATGTATCCATACATTATTTCAAGAATATGCAACAAATGCGACTTATTAAACAATATAGTGCGAGGAAGACTTACCCACAGCTCTTGCTTCACCCGCTCCGCCTTGTTGTTGAATTGTCTGCCGTCCCGATCTACTGCATCGGGGGCGACGGCGTAGTGGTCGAAGGTGTATGCTGGGCTCGTCACTCCGGCGTACTCGACAAGTCCAGGGAAGTGTTCCCGGCATAGAAGGCCGAGGATGCCATTGGGGTTGCGGCCGTGACCCCCTGCAGTCTCCAAAACCATCCAAGACCTGTCCAAGTGATTAAGATGAAGTATTAGTTTCTATTATTAATTTGAACATATAATATGAAAAAGCAGCAACAACATCTAAAGTTACCTACCTCTCTCCATCGGGTCGTATCAGCGGACGTCTGTCACGAAGTATGGGTCGCTTAGGTAGGCTCGCGGGACCTCGCAGGTAGATACTCCTCGAACCTGAGGAGCCAGAACCTGAGACGTCCTGCTGAGCGGCGTCGTCGTCGTCGTCGTCCTGCTGCCCCGCATCGTCGTCGTCCTGCTGTGCCGCATCGACAGCGGCTTGCTGCTCCACCTGCTGCTGTACGGCGTCGTCCTGCTGCGCCTCCTCCTCCGTCCTACGGGTGCTCCTCCTCCCCCTCCCCCTCCCCCTCCTCGTCCTCGTCCCACCGCCCACCATCTTTGTCCAACAACCTGCAATTAAGAGTAAACAATTAAGCACAGATAAAAAAATATGTATTTAGAAACATATGCAAAATAAATGAAATATAGCATTACATCGATTAAAAATAATCTTCATATGTGTCCGGGTTAGCCGGATCATAAGTGTCATCATCACTATCAACCATTTCATAGTCAACATCATCTGAAGGCGCAATTTCGTCATTGGCATTGCCTTCAAGTATTTCTAAGTCATTCTCATTTTGCACCTCATCATCCTCGTCATCAACAACCATTTCAATATCTACTTCCATTCCGATCGCTTCGGTTAAGTCTATCTCAAATTGCCCTTCGAGCCCATCTTCTTGGAAGAACTCTCCGTCATATGTGTCCGGGTCTAAGTTATAATCTTCATCGTTTGGAACAGGTAATTTAGCGTGCGGTGATACCTTATACACAACATCCCAACCCTTAAGATGTTGTTTCGTTTGGCACGCATATGGAAGATAATACACTTGTGTGGCCTGTTGGGCCACAATATAGACATCGTCTCCTGTTAAGGTGGAATCCTGTCGAATTTTGACTATCCCAAGATTAGAATGTGTCTGTCTCGTAACTTCAGGGTCAAACCAATGACATTTGAATATCACTGGAGTAAGAGGTTTGGAACCATAAAAATTGAGTTCATATATTTCTTCAATTCTTCCATAATACTCGACCTCGTCAAGCCCGGGCGTAAAGACTCCAGAACACGTGGTTTTTCGATTGGGCCGACTTTGGTCGTAGCTTGTTGTGCGAAAACGGTATCCATTGACGTCATACCCAGAAAATTTCCTGACCCTATAGGCAAAGCCATTGGCTACTTGTCTCAACTCAGCACTCATAGACGGCTCTCTTTGGCCCTGCAAGTTCAAACACGCTAGATTGTTATATTATTCGCATGTAAGAGCAACTTGGAATAACAAACTAAGCACGTACCTTATGTTTAAACCAGGAAATGAAATCGGGCAATCCATTTCCCGCACCCTTTCTAAGAAGGGTATCATATTCCTATGGAGTTGGGTCCCTTGATCGACGCCAGAATTCATGAAGAAATTGCTCCATGTATGGCGTCACCTTTTCAAGGTTGGTCAATACATATAGCATGATATGGCGCCACTCTTCATGTCTCAGGGTCTTGGTGGTCGAACCACTCGCGCTTCCGAGTTGCCCTCGAAAAATGCTGAGGTTCGATTCATTGCCGCCATCATTGTAACGAGGGGGTGGATTATGCACGCTCGGCAGTTTGTCACCATAGTAAGTTGTTGTGAAGTTTGACACCTCCTCCAGTATGTATGCCTCTGCAATGGAAGCCTCGATTTTGCATTTATTTCTACATTTCTTTTGGATACTCTTTAGACATCTCTCGATTGGATAGCACCAACGTCCCTGCACGGGCCCCCCATTCGTGCCTCATACGGGAGATGAATAATCAAATGTTGTATCAGATTGAAGAAGCCGGGTGGAAAGATCTTCTCCAGCTTACACAGTAACATGGGTGCCATCCTTTCCAAGTCTGCAATCATGGTCCGAGCTAACTCTTTTGCACAAAGCTAGCGGAAGAAATAGCTCAACTCTGCAAGCGCTAGCCAGACATGCTCAGGGACATAGCCTCGAACCATCGCCGGAAGAATTCGTTCAATCCATATGTGGAAGTCATGACTCTTCATCCCTAAGACTCGCAGAGTAGATAAGTTCACCCCCTACTAAGGTTAGCTGCATACCCATCAGGGAACATTAACATCTTGATCCACTGTAGTACTTCCTTCCTCTGGGCCCTGCTCAGGACGAAATCGGCCTTAGGCCTTCTCCATGTCTTACCACCACTAGGCGGCTTCATCTCTTGGTTTGGTCTATCACATAACTCTGCCAGATCCACTCTTGCCTTTACATTATCCTTTGACTTATCAGGAATCTCCATAATTGTTGCCCAAAGTGCCTCAGCGACATTCTTTTCAGTGTGCATCACGTCAATGTTGTGTGGAAGGAGCAGGTCATCATAATAGGGGAGCCGAGTCAAGCCCGACTTATGTGTCCACATATGTTGCTCACCATATCCCACAAAACCACCTTCTGGGTTGGCCACGAGACCATCTATCTGTTCGCGAACTTCGGCACCAGTCATCATTGCAGGTGGGCGGTCTGTCACCATGACACCTTTCGTAAAGTTCTTGATGTCTAGTCGGAATGCATGGTCAGGAGGGAGAAATTGTCGATGTTTATCGAATGACGAATATTTGTCACCCTTCTTCAACCAAATGAACCTAAGAGCTTCCTTGCAAACTGGGCATGGGAACTTACCGTGAACACACCAGGCGCAAAATAGCCCATACGCCGGAAAGTCATGCATGGAGTACTGGTACCAAACATGCATTTTGAAGTTTGTCTTCGTAGCTCGGTCGTACGTCCATACCCCTTCCTCCCAAGCACGGACCAATTCATCAATCAAAGGCTCCATGTACACGCCCATTTTATTCCCCGGGTGTCCAGGAATTATCAACGACACGAATATGTTCTGTCTTTGAAAGCATACGCCGGGGGGGGAGATTGATGGGGATAACGAACACGGGCCAACATGTGTATGGGGCAGCGGTCATTCCATAGGGATTGAACCCATCTGTGGCCAGCGCAACACGAACATGTCGAGCCTCTTTGGCTTTCTCATGGTGAATGGCATCAAAGTGGGTCCATGCTTCACCATCGGATGCGTGAACCATCTTGTCAGGATTGTATCGTTTGCCTTTTTTGTGCCATGTCATCTGTTTCGCGGATTCCTCTGTCATGTATAGACGCTGGATCCTCGGTATGAACGGAAGGTGGCGTAGGATTGTCACGGGGATGTCGAGCTGCCTCTTCTGTCCATCACCAGAGTCTACCTCCATGAACCTAGACGATTTACACTTCGGACAGTACTTTGCCTCAGTGTGTTCTTTCCTAAATAGGACACAGCCCTTCGGACAAGCATGTATCTGCTCATACGTCATCTTGAGTGCACGAAGGAGTTTCTGTGCCTCGTACATGCTCTTTGGCAGAACGTGATCCTCCGGAAGCAGGCTGCCAATAACTGTCAACAAACCATCGAAGGCGTCTCGACTCATGCTATACTGCGACTTGAACGCCATTATACGCCCAATGGCATCCAGTTGAGAAACCTTTGTCTTGCCGTGAAGGGGTTTCTGTGTCGCGTCAAACATGTCGTAGAATGCCTTTGTGGTCGCCTCTGGCTCGTCCTCCGTACGTCCTTCGGTGAACTGTGCCTCGTGATAGTCGTTCAACATGTCTGCTACCCCGGCATCAGCATCGTAATCCTCGACGCGTTGTCTCACCACCTCCTCTCTCGTGCGATGCGCTTCACCATGGAAGATCCACCGAGTATAGTCCGGCGTAAATCCATTCTTCCAAATATGTTCTACCATGGCCTTCTTTGGTTTTCTTTTCCGGTTATCACATTTGCTGCACGGACAAGGGACTAGGCTAGCTCCTTTAGCAGCTTCGCCATATGCCCGTTCCACGAAAGCATCGGTCTTCCTAATCCATTCTGGGGTGACATCATTATGTCGAACGCGGCCCGTGTACATCCACTCACGGTCCTCCATCCTCTAACATATATAACCGAGTATAGTTTAATATAGACATGTAATGCATGTACACTACGTTCCTACCTTCTAATAGGTGAGGATAGGTCCTAATCCCACCCGCGGTTGCGTAGATGGAGTTAGTTTCCATGCTCTACTCCGATCCGAGATAGAATTTCGGCAGCACCTCCCCGCTGTTCTCCGGATACACGTCCTGGCAGGGAGAGTGTACTGTCCGGAGAACAATAGGGAGGTGACGCCGAAACTCTTTCTCGGACCGGAGTAGAGCATGGAAACTAACACCATCTACACAACCGCGGGCTGTCCAAAAAACGTGGACAATTCGAAACTGATACATTTGTAGATATGCAAAGATCTGCATATCTACACCGTATCTCTTTCGAACGGGAGACGCCTAACTGGGTTACGTGATCTACGACCATGATGCGGAAATAGAGGTTATACCTAGGGTGGCGGTGGAGTCAGGCTAGTGGGGCTGTGGCGGGTCGGTGCAGTGGCGACGCGACGCGGTGCAGGCAGACCCGCAGTGGCTAGGAAGACAAGTATCTTCTCTGTAAAAAATAAACGAGGTGGTCAAAAAAATCGGCAGCACTTCCCCTTTACGGGGAGATTTCCAAAACCTGCAAATAGATCTAACAGCACGATGGCTGACACACACATATACAAACGACACGATGAATGCAAGTCACATCTAAGTGGCATCCATATCCACCATCACACATATTTCAACGGCATCCATATCCATCATCACATTATGCCAAATTAACACAAATAGTATAAACTCTCTAAACACACATACTAAACTAATTAAACTCACGAAAATCACTAAATCCACTAAACACATATACTATAAACTCAATAAATACATACTAAACTAATTAAACTTATTATACTCACTAATGTACGGGTCGGCGATGGCGGCGGCGCGACGACGGTGGCGGGGCACGGCGGTGGGGAGGCCGACGGTGGCGGGGCACGGCGGCGCGACGACCGTAACGGCGCGTGGGGAGGCCGGCCGGCTTGACGGGCGGCGCCGGCGTCGAGCCGAGAGAGTGGGGCGGGCGGTGGGAGCGGGCGGCGTTCGCGGGCGGCGAGGGGCGGGTGAGGGGCGGCGGCGAGGGGCGGGCGGCGTTCGCGGGCGGCGGAGGGGCGGGCGGCGGTGGGAGCTGCGGCGAGGGGCGGCGGCGGGAGCTGCGGCGAGGGGCGGGCGGCGGTGGGAGCTGCGGCGAGGGGCGGGCGTGGGGCGGGCGGCGGAAGAGAGAAGTGAAAGGAGAGAAAGAGAGAAGGAAGGCTGTCGGGTGGTTAAATTACATTCTTTGCCGAGTGCCCGATCGCGGGCACTCGGCAAAGATTTTTTAAAAATTTTAAAATAAACTTTGCCGAGTGCCGGATCGCGGGCACTCGGCAAAGACGCCTTTGCCGAGTGCCGGATCGCGGGCACTCGGCAAAGACGCCTTTGCCGAGTGCCGGATCGCAGAGCACTCGGCAAAGATGTGTTGTACAAACTTTGCCGAGTGCTAGCTGTAGAGCACTCGGCAAAGATGTGTTGTACAAACTTTGCCGAGTGCTCAAGGACAGGCACTCGGCAACGTCTTTTTTGCCGAGTGCTATCTTACCAGAACTCAGCAAAGTATATTTTTTTTTATTTTTGGCAACCAAACTTTTTGTTGTGTGTTCCTACACTATGTAGACCTACAAGTACCATTTTGGTACAATTATAAAAGTGTTTTTTATAACTATTAGATTTAGTTCGTTTATTTGAATTTCTTCGGAAAATTCATATTTGAACTGCAGGTCACTCGAAACTTGGGAAATCGTGCATGCAAAAATGATATATGTCCTATTTAGCACAAGTTACGACCGATTCCATGAGCGGACCGGAAACTTCGAGCAACATGCTAACTAAACATGGTCATGAACTTGCCATCCACATGTTTAAAAATTGTATAAAACACAAACAAAGTCAGAAAATCATGAAACTTGGCCACGTGTCATGATATCATATGTACAGGTTGTGATAAAAAATTGAGAATGTTTGGACAAAGTTGTGAGACACTATGTGTAGAAACCTAAGAGAACTACACATGAAATCATAGAGTTTCAATGTGGATCTCTTAGGTTTGTACACATAGCACGTCATAGTTTTCTCGAATTTTTTTCAATTTTTTATCGCAGCCTGTACATATGATATCATGACACGTGGACAAGTTTCAAGATTTTCTGACTTTGTTTGTGTTTTATACAATTTTTAAACATGTGTATGGCAAGTTCACGGCCATGTTTAGTGAGCATGTTGCTCAAAGTTTCCGGTCCGCTCCTTGAATCGGTCGTAACTTATGTTAAGTAACATGAATATCATTTTTGCATGCACGGTTTTCCAAGTTTCGAGTGACCTACAGTTCAAATCTAAATTTTTCGAAGAAATTCAAATAAACGAACTAAATCTACTAACGATTGAAAGCTCTGTTAATTTAGAGACTAAAATAGAATAAAATGGAAGGACTAAAATTAGTCTCTAAAAATAAAACACCACTAACTAATATGTAATCAGCAATGTTTAGTGTAGCATCACATAAGTGAATTATGAATTAATTAGGTTTAATAGATTCGTTTTGTTTGGTCCTAATCTATATAATAAGTTTTTTAATAAAATATAAAGAATGCTTGAAGAAGAATAGGATACGTGAGAGAGAATCTTTTAGAGAAGTAGGATATAAAAAACCGTAGCATACAGCCACACTCAACAGGTGAGACAAGATACGGATGAGCGAAAACGAAGACCCCACTGCACCGCCTCTCCCACGCTTCCGCCGACGTGAAGCGGATTGGAAAACCGGACTAGCCGCAGCGAAAGCAACAAACGCGTCAAAATTCTCGGAAACGGGCCCCAAAAACCCTACCGCAAAAAAAAACATTCTTCACACCACAAACAACACGCGGCCAAAATGCAAACGCACGCACCCACTGCACGAACGCGCACCTAACTAAGTGAGCCGCCGGATGCGACGAAACAGAGGCAGGGACGATCGTCGTTACTCCAGCGGCGTGATCAAGCCGCCGGCGGCGGCGCGCCTCCTGCACGAGACGCCAGAAACGGACGACGTCCGGCGGCACGCGATCGCCGCCACCTGGCTAGGATCTGGAGGCCAAACGATTCCGGAGAGAGTTTTTTTCCAGGATGCGAGGGGTTTCGGCACGAGGCGTCTAGGAGAGCAGGCTGCCCTCCGCCGAACACAAACAGGGGAGAAGAATAAATGGAGAGGTTGGTTTGTACGGTTAAGTAACCATAGCTAGGGTTATGTGAGTAAATACCGACTTTGTCTTTAAGGGTTTCACATCTCTATATAAGGAACATGTACACCTTATCATAATATGTAAATGAGAAAGAGGCCAGAAGCCCAACCCTATATTCTATGTCTCGTGTGTTTCCTCTGTCGTGCTTATGGCAAGAGAGACAGATTCTTTACAGCTTCCTGCGCCTCTACTGCTGATGGAAGGGAAGGGAGTGAATCTAGTGATCCATGGTAACATAGTTCTCAACACGTTATCAATACGCTCTACCTCGACGTTGCTGCTGGATCAGATCTGCATCAACTCTCCATCAAATCGGCAGGTCCCTCGGCCTAGCCGGACTGTCCTACACGGCAGCTACAATTTTTGCATGCACGGTTTTCCAAGTTTCGAGTGACCTACAGTTCAAATCTAAATTTTCCGAAGAAATTCAAATAAACGAACTAAATCTACTAACGATTGAAAGCTCTGTTAAAATTGTCCACAAATGATACATGTAGGTCTACATAGTGTAGGAACATACCACAAAAATTTTGATAGACAAAATAAAAAAAATAAAAATATACTTTGCCGAGTGTCCAGAGATGACACTCGGCAAAGTATGCTTTGCCGAGTGCCTACTATGTGGCACTCGGTACAGAACCACTTTGCCGAGCGCCAACGGCTGGCACTCGGCAAAGACTGACGGCCGTCAGCTTTGGGACGGCCGCTGACGGCCATTTGCCGAGAGCTCCCTTTGCCGAGTGTTTAGCACTCGGCAAAGTTGTCTTTGCCGAGTGTCGTTCTGTGCCGAGTGTTCAGCCCTCGGCAAAGCACGGTTTGCCGAGTGCCTAGCTTTACCGAGCGCGGCACTCGGCAAAGACTTCTTTGCCGAGTGCCCGACAAAAGGCACTCGGCAAAGAGGCCAACACTCGGCAAAGCCTCGGATTCCGGTAGTGGAAGGAGCAGCGCGCGTAGGAGCTGAAGCTTGCCGGGGAGCAGAGAAGCAAGGGAAAGAGTGCGCGCTCAGGAGATGGACACACGATGCAGCCACGGGGAAGAAAGTGACCAGGGCGCGCGCAGGAAGTAGAGACGTCTGGAAAAAAAATCTGGGCAGAAGACAGGGCTTCAGCGGCAGGATTTTTACGCCAAAACAAAAATCTGCAGGGATAGGGACGGGAGGAGATGAAGGAGAGATCGGCGGTGGAGTAAGGATAAAATCAATGCTCCATGACGTTGAGAGGATAGGCTTATGAAAAAATAAAAATAGGATTTGATTTGGTGACTATTCTGGAGTCAGATGAATTCGTATCTGTTGTTTATATTTAAAGATTTTTGGATCAGGGCGAGACACAATCGGAACAAATCAGAATGATGTTAACAACAGTATTTCGGACTGTGTTCCATTTGATTCGAAATCAAATAATTTCATCCGCGTCTGAACACCTGGTTCCACAACCACGGTTAATTTACCGGTTGTTAATATCCGATCATTTGGATTTGTTCAGGCAGGATGTAAACAGATCGAATTAAAACCATATTTGGGTTAAGCATATTATTTTATTGACTTTGAAATAGTAAACTGAATCGGCTAACAATTATTACGGTTTCGGTTGGTTCGGGTTCAGTTTATTTAAACAGTCTGCCTCTATTAGTGTCTCTACCAAATTTGTAGAGATCGCTCGAACAAGAGCGAAATAATTAGGAGACGTTTCTAATTTGCCTTAATCGATTAATTTTAAATTTGTATTTGTTTTAGTTAAATTTAGATGAATTTGTCTGGGATAAAATTATCTGAATGAGTCGAGCTTCCGAATTCGTATTCGCGCGA
Source organism: Zea luxurians (assembly GCA_029449295.1). Classification (NCBI taxonomy): domain Eukaryota; kingdom Viridiplantae; phylum Streptophyta; class Magnoliopsida; order Poales; family Poaceae; genus Zea; species Zea luxurians. Next base: position 8,122,367 of record JAOPSE010000039.1, read on the forward strand.
GCGATGAATTTTAAATACTCATCGGACGCACCGATTTTTTGGAACAACTCTGTTCTAAACATCACGAAAATTTTAGGAAGAGCCTGGACAGATAAAAAATAAAAACGCTATCGAACTCGCGATAGCCGAACAGATGCGATATTAAAATCGCGATAGGCGAAGATTATTAAAATTTCGCATCCGTTTTACCCACTAATATTACGTGCTTAATTCCGTACTCGTTATCGAGTAGAATATAAATACATGGGGTGTTAAACCTTAATAATAATAAAGAACAGTAATAGTAAAATAATCTCAAATGCGATGCAAATGTCAAATAAAATTTAAGTTCCATAAATTAATCATGTGAGGGTCCGAGCCGCTCATGACCGTGAGCACGGCTAGTATACCAGTTTTACACTCTGCAGAGGTTGCGCATCTTTACCCACAAGTTATGTTACCCATCTGCCAAGAGATGGCCAATCCCATACACCTCTACCGAGGAGGCGAGGCAGGGTAACACTACGAGGCCTTTACAAAGTTCCACTAGCTTCAGAAAACCCGCTACAGTTTATAGGAAGCTCCAGTGCAGGGTTCTTGCCTGACCGCCATCGCAGCAAAATCAACCAAGGACCTCCCTACACTGACCACTCCCCTACTGCCCTTGCCCCTTTCGGGTAAGGAAGACCTCCACTAGCTTTCCTAGTTAATCAGCCAAGGGCGTCCCATTATACCCTTGTGGTAGCACTGTTTTCCCGGGTGGTCGCTCCATGTTCCCATTAACATAATGATCTTAACATGAACAGTAATAATAAAAGAGAATAAAAGAGTAATTATGAATAAAGTATCTTCATACCCAAATCCACATAAAGCAATAGCAGGTACTACCCAAAGAAATATTTCAGTGGTAAACAAGGTATAAAGATAGCCAAAACTAGGGTAACCTATTGGGTCCCATCAAAATTATCCTATGCAGATCATTATAATTAATAAGAACATGGCTGGGAAAAAGTAAGTGATCAAGGGCACAACTTGCCTTCAATGAGCTCTTGCTCAGCTTTCTCTACTTGTTGAACCTCGGATTCCACAGTGGCTTGCTCGTCTAATCGCATCAACACAATACATACATAGTATAGCGTAAATTAACATCACATCAAACATGCAAATAAAATATACAGTAAAAATCTACACATTAAAATGAGATCATAGGAACTGGAATCACTAGATTTGGAGTTATAGATTTCAAGTTATGAATTTCCTAAGGTTTAGTGTGATTAAAATAGGATTAAATGGTAAATTACTTTTCTTACTGCTTTCATGACAAACAGAGACTCTAAGTGATAGAGAATAATATTACAAAATTTTAGAAACTGGAATGGAGTAATTTGGAGTTCATGTGAATTTTCTATGAATTAACTAAGTTCTAGGAATTATTTTATATTAAAAATACATTTACTAATTCATTTATACATTTTAAACGGGCTCTGGACTGGGCATCAATTCCTGGAAAACACAGGGTTCTCGGTGTAAGTTTACCGAGACACAGAGCACAGTGCACTAGGACGGCGGGTTGATTACTGCTTTCTTCGGGGACTCTTTAACAAAAAGTACCCGCGAAGGGGCACGGGTGATTCCTGGTCGTCCGATTAGAAACGGGTGGCCTAGATTAGAAGGTTATAACTCTGAACCGGTATTCAACAATAGCCGCTGGATCCCATATCTACGGCTTGGATCCAAAATAACCGAGATCGAATCGTATCCATAGGATTGCAGATCTACGGTCCACGCATAAGGGTACCCCTGATCTAATCATGGCCGTTCGTAACACATCCGACGGTGCACGAACCTCCTCCTACCCTTAGACCGTGCACGGCGGCGCGGCCAACCCGCGGAGGCGCCATGGCCGGCGGACTCCCAATCCGGTGCCAGGAATGCCCTAACTCACCACAATCCGGTGCAAAACAAAGAGGGGACGGTAGAGGGATTAATAGTGGTGATCATACCGAGAATCAGGTCACCAAGAGCTACGACAACGGTGCACGGCGGAGAATCAACACCGGCGAGAATTTAGCCATTCAATTCGAACGCCCCGCCGCCTGTGGTCCACCCGGTTAGGCCCTTGATGCCCACAAGTCCGTACTCCGACCCCGCCTTCCGCCAATGGCACGCGACACTGGTGAATCTGCCGGTCAACGACGACGGACTCCACTTCGAGTTTGCGGCAGCGATGGTGGCAATACGGCACAGCAGACGTGGGTGCGAGTGGGCGAGGAGAGGGTAAACGGTCGTGGGAGCTACGAGTTTATAGTGCCAGGGGGAAGAAATCGATTCCGGGGCACCAGCAACCACCCCCCGGAATCCCTGGCGGAGATCCGAGCTTATCGGAGTCGTGCGCTCACGGGAAGGAGACGAGCCTGACGCCTGGGGCCCACGCGCCAGTGAAGAGGTGAGGGGCACCCACAGATGAGCACCGGCCGACCGACGAAGGGGACCCACCTGTCGGCGCACGGTGCTGTGGCAAGTTGGGCCGCGCGGGCGAAAATGCGTATTGGGCCGAATACGAGTTCAGGGCCCAGTTAGGCTAGGTTTTCTTTATTCTTTTCTCTCTTTTTTTTCTTTCTCTCCTTTTCCCTTTTGTTTTCAAATCCAATTCAAATTTTGGATCCAAATTAGTGCCGAATTTATTTTCAAATGATTTTGTGAAATCTAAAATCCCAATTTTAGAAATATAATTATATATATTATTTATATCACCTTTCTCTCTTTCTTATTTATAAAACCCTACCTTCAAATTTAGGGTTTTAATTCCACTTCTAATATTTATTATCTTATTATTATTATCCTTTTTATTTTTTTATTTAATGCACAAACATATAACTCCAACATGATGCCATTTTTTTTATCATTTGTTTGACTTAATCTCTAAATTGTGTGTGTGCTCTTTTCTTTTGATGCAAATGAGGCACATAAAATAAGGAAATCTCCATATAATGCTTTTATACAATTTTGAGTATTACAGAGACCCCGCTCGGACACCCTCGGGGGCTGGGTCATAGCTCACGCTGCCCACTTGAGCCGGATCGTCTTCGGCAACACCCTCAGGGGCTGGGTTGTGACTTACGCCACCCACCCGAGCCGAACCATCCCCGGCAACACCCTCGGGGGCTGGGTGAGCGTTAACACCATCCCTGAGGGTCAAGCTCTCTGCGGCAGCCGCCTCTAAGGCTGAAGGCCCCTCAGCTACTTCCATGAGAGCAAGATAATCAAAGTCAGTTTCCTGGCCCTCAAGACCGCGCTCTAAGGTCGACGAGGCGCGGGACGCTGCCCGGGATGACCCCAACTCGGCGTCGAACACATCAGCACAAACATCCATCGCGTCACCACCTGCTGGCTCTGATAATAAGTCCTCTGGAACCATATCTTCTAGAGTCTGATCAAAGTTCGCCAGAGATAACTCCTGTAGACCGACGAGGGCTGACAGAGCAGGAGAAGGAACTCCACTACTTTCCCCACTGGCAATATACTGCCGACTGTTCTTCCGAGTCAAAGGGACCTCATTTTCTTCCTCCTCGTCATTTTCATCAGCAACACACCCATTAGGATCAGCGACAGTTGGATCACACCCATTGGGGTCAGCGTCAGTAAATTCAGGCATGGGAATTTCTTCAGCAGCAGGAACCGAGGGACCAGCGCTCTGATCCAAACTAGATACTTGCCGAAGACGTCTCTTTTTCCTTTTCTGCTCATCAGCAGAAGGATCAAGTTGATTGGCTCGGCAAGGACGTCTCGGGCGAACACTGACAGGTCTCTGAACATCCAAGGTTGTACCAGCTTCTGGGAGAGGCGCCACCGCCAATGAACCAGCAGGAGCAGCATCAGAAGAATCTTCGGCCAGCATATCAAGCATAGCACTTATTTCTGCATCATTAGGATCCAAAGGCACCTCAAAGTGGACTTGTCGTTCATCATCGGGAATTTCTCCAATCGAAGAAACTAAGGCGCTAACTTCTTCAGCAGAGGGTCGCACTCTAAGGCCCAAACTGCCATCAGCGACAGGTGGATTCGACACAAAAAGAGTGAAGGCCTTGGAAGGAGGCAGGTTCCAGGCTGAGTACGCCACTTGGGCACCAACATTTGATACCTTGCCTCTAAGAATCATCTCAAGTCGGTTCACCAAGTCTACAGAGGGAATCCTTCTGTCGGTAACCCGAGTCGGGTCTGCTAGGCCTCTGTACAGATAAGTCGGGTAAGCCCTGTCCTTCAACGGCTGAATGTTCTTGAAAACAAAATCAGCAACCACAGCCTCTGCAGTCAGACCCCTCTCCTTCAGCAGTCCAACTTCAGCTAGCAAAGCCCTAGCCTCAGCCACCTCTTGATCTGTGGGGGACTCGGTCCAACTCGGCGTACAAACATCCGGCTGTCTCCCCGACCGTGGGGGAGAGAATTTCCATGGTTCTCAACGATAAACCACTCCAAACGCCATCCCTTAATACTGTCCTTGAGAGGGATTTCAAGATAATCAGGCTTCCTTCCACGGCGCATCTCTAAACTAGCACCCCCAACCAGCTGATGCTGCCCCCCGGCCATTCCAGGGCGACAGTGATACAGATACTTCCACAGTCCAAAATGTGGCAGAACACCAAGAAAAGCTTCACACAAATGAACGTAAATGGAAATTTGCAGAATAGAATTGGGATTCAGATGGGTCAAGTTAAGGCGATAGAAATCAAGGAGGCCGCGGAAAAAGGGGGAAATAGGAAGAGCGAGACCGCGGAGAAGAAAAGGAACATAAATCACGGATTCATGGGTATCCTCTGTCGGAATAGTGACCCCGTGGCAAATCCGCCAAGAACAGAGCTCCCTCGGGGGAAGAACCCCGATGGACACGAGGTGGAGGAGGTCAGGCTCGGAGACAACAGACATATGGTTACCTGCGAAAGGCAACTGGCTGTTGGGGTCGATGGGAGGAATCACCGCAGCGGATGAACTCGAGGCCTTTCTCTTGGGCGCCATCTCAACTCTACTGGCGAACAGAGCGGAAATCGAATTGCAGAGAGGATCTGGAGGCAGGAAAACAAGAACTATGGCACGAAAAGCAGAGGCAGCTGAAAGTGCAGTATAGGCGGGATATTCCCGAGTCAGATACCGTCTCCAAAAGCGCCAGTCAGCACCCGGCAGTTACTTCTAAAACACCGGCGTGCCACATCGGCATCCAGCGGCCACTTCTAAAACCCCGGTGTGCCACATCATCACTCGGCTATTATCCTCAAAGTGGCTGACACGGCCCGTTTTAACTCGGCTGTCATTTCTAAGACGCTGACGTTACCATCAGTCGCTCGGCGGTTACCTCTAAAGCGCTGACGATGTCTTCAGTCGCTCGGCAGCTACCTCTAAAGCGCCGACGATGTCTTCAGTGGCTCGACAGCTATCTCTAAAGCGTCGATGATGTCTTCAGTCGCTCGGCAGCTATCTCTAAAGCACCGACGACGTCTTCAGTCGCTCGGCAGCTATCTCTAAAGCGCCGACGATGTCCTCAGTCGCTCGGCGGTTATCTCTAAAAAACGCTGGCGTTGTCACAGGTCATTCTGTTGTCGCATCTAAGAGCGCCGACGTGGTCAACAGTTATTCTGACGCTGACATGGTTTCATCACCACTCGGATTCTATTTCAAATGCGTAAATATCGACAATAATAGCTCGACCATCACCACTAAAGCGGTGATATGATGCCCGAGTTATTCAGTTACTATTCCGAATGAATCAACTCCACAAATGAGAGATCGACTTACTACGAAGCAATGTAATTGGTACAAGAGGAGACAAAGTCATTCTTCATTAAGGGAAGTAACAATACTTACAAATCAACTCATTATGAGTTGATACTTCCGTACTACTACTACTACTACTACTACTACTACTACTACTACTACTACGCTATACTATACTACTCTACATTACTAATACTACTACATTATTTCACTATACTACTTCTAATCTATACTAATATTTAAAAACCAGTGGCATCTATCCACTGGCCTTGTTGCTGCCTTTGCTGCTGCCGCCGCCGCCGCTGCCCCTGCTGCCGCCGTTGCCGCCCCTGCCGCCGTCGTTGCCTCCCCTGCCGCCGCCGTCACCGTCGTCGCCGCCGTCGCCTTCGTTGTCGTCGTCGTCGTCGTCGTCGCCTTCGCCATCGCCGCCACCGTCCTCCTCGGACGAGTCCTCCTCGTCCGAGGAGTACTCCGACTCATCCGAGCCCGCGAGCCCGGAGCGCTCTACGGCCCGGATGTAAGTCCAGACCTCCGCGGCAATCCCCTGAGAGTCGTCCGAGTCATCGGACGACGCTGGGGGAGGGACGGGAGCTAGAGACCCCTCGGACTCAGAGGAGAACTCCTCCTCTGAGTATTCCGAGTCGCCAAAGTCCTCTGATGGAGGAGTCGGCTCGTGCTTGCATTTGTTGTTCTTGCCCATGGTGGAAATGCAAGGAGAGGAAGAAAGTAAGCAGCGGAGAACAGCAAGAGATGTGAAAAAACCAGAGAGGCAAAGGCACTATTTATAGAAGAAGGCAACCGCTCACCTCCAACCACGGTCACTGAACAGTCGCGAAGCATTCAATACACACTTCAACCCGTCTGAAGACACGTCACGCGGCTGACGCCGTTTCACGCAACGCAACACCCATTGGGACTCCAGTCAACAGCGCGGATGATATGATTACGCCCGCCGTCACATCACATTACTACTCAGAAGCAGCCGGCTAAAACACTTAGCATACCAAGTCGTCCCTTGCCCACACCCATTGGGGGGGACGCCCAGGAATTATCAGTATATTTTTCAAAACTGTCACATCCGTGCAGGGCGTGCAATGAACTCCTCAAGACAAAAATGAGATATCAGTAAGGATCAAAGGAAAGCCAAATATAGCCGGTGAAGTACAAAATCTGACCGACGGAAGCGACGTGAAGACTAGCCAGGGAACGTCCATCAAATGTCCAATCAGCCGCAGAGCAAATAAATTGCACCACCTAGCAAGATATGGGTGGATCACGAACTCGGCTGCAAAAGACAAAATACATGCTGACCTCTGATGCATAATATTGATGACATAATGCTGACCTCTAAAGCATAATATGGATGACATAATGCCGACTTCTAAGGCATTCAAAAAAAGAGAAAATATGACTCTGGGCAAAAGGACACGAAATAAAGACCTTCGAGAGGATTGTTTTCAAAAATCCACTCAAAGCTCGGGGGCTACACCCATTGGGTGCACCTTCGGTGCACCCCATGGATCACCATTTCAAGCCAAGATAATGCCGACTTCTAAGGCATAGGGCAAGATTAAAGACAAGGCTGACCTCCAACCAAAGTGCAAGTGGGAAATAAAAGTGATTTCTGATGAAGACCTTCGAGTGGATTATTATCCAGAATCCACTCGAAGCTCGGGGGCTACACCCATTGGGTGCACCTCCGGTGCACCCAATGAAATTCAAGGTCCTGCAACACGAAATGCCGATCTCCAAGGCATGAGTATGAAGCAAAACTATAGATTTCGAGTGAAGCAAAGCAGAAGAAGACAATAAGAAATCGTTTTTTACCAAACTGCCCGAGAAGCATTTCTTATCATAAACGAAGCCCGCAAGTTGGGCCTAGGATCTTTGGGCCGATTATCTCAAAATCAACCCAAAGATCGGGGGCTTGTGGGGGACAGATATCCCCCGGGTCCATTTGAAGGATAAAAGACCTCACAAAAGGCCCAAGGGCCCAATAACCCGTGAGGTCACTCCTTCATGGGCCTAGGAAGGAACGGCCAGCGAAGCAGATCGACATAAGGCCGGGTTGGCGCGAACTCGGACGGCCCCACAGCGTTGAACAAGCGACCGCAACAAGAAGACCGACTTTCCCGCACTGGAACCCCGTATGACGGAACCAAGTGAGGATAAGTCGGCCAAGTCATAGGAAGATAAGCTCAAACAGTTCACTATCTTTTAGGTGCACGTTGTTATCATATCAGCTTGTATTGCCTCACGGTCAAATATATAAGGCCTAGGGGGCACCCCTTCAAAACGATCGATCCCAACTCTACTACTACTTAGCCATCCACCTCAACTCTCTACCTTGTAACCCATTACACAAAGCATATTCGCTAGGACGTAGGGTGTTACGCATCTCAAAGCGGCCCGAACCTGTAAACACTGTCCATTGTCTCTCGTGCATCCAGCACGAACCATTCAGCTACAGTCGGCGACACCGTCCTACTCCTAAAACACCTCGAGGGGCAACCCCAGGTGTGCGGTCGGACCCAAAACACCGACAGCGGGGTCCCGGTATGCCAGGACGAAAAAATGCTTAAGTCCTGGTCAAAGACCAGGCAGGGGTCCGGCACTGGCACGTGTTTAGGCCCCATCCTATACGGCTCAACTCCCCGTCCAGGAGGAGACCCGATGCTGCCACGTGGCCCTCTGCCCGTGATGTAAGCCAGCGAGCGGAGCCTGACGTAAGGACTATGCGCCGTGGGCCGCGCAGCGCATCGCATGGTACGCTATCTCAGTATTTAATGCGGAGGAGGCCCGCCGTATGACAGGCGATGTGCCATCTCAGCATTTAATGTGCCCCGTCTACTCCGCTGGCAGGCGATATGACGACTCAGCTTTTAATGTGCCCTCTCGCTACTCCTCTAGTAGGCAGTGACTGGGCCATCCTGCAGATGGCGTGCCTGTCCAATCAGTTGGCAGGTTGCGTACTTCCACATGTTATGTACTCATGATGACTCACATGTTACCAAGGAAGCAGCCGAGAGAAGCCAATACTATAAGCGCTACGGGCGTTACTATGCTGGGAGGTGGCCCGGACATTGCAGGCGTTAGTTGTCTCCCTCTATTTTGTCCCTGGGCCCACATGTCGGGGCTCAGCACCCTTGTACGTGCCCCCCTTGAGCTATAAAAGGGGAAGCATGCGACATTACAAAAGACCCAAGTCATCCAAGACACAACTCAAGCTCACGAGCAATACAACACAGTGGAGTAGGGTATTACACTCCGGTGGCCCGAACCACTCTAAACCCTTGCGTGTTCTTGTGTGTTCATCCCTCCAAACTCTAACAAGAAAAAGCTTAGGCCCCTCCTCATTTTAGGATTTAGGGTGGGTGCACTCCGCCACCCGGCCGGAGATCTCCTCTCCGACAATTGGCGCGCCAGGTAGGGGGCTAAGCTTTAGGTTTTTGCTTGTTTACTTGCTCAGTATGATGGTGCAAATCGTTGAGCACCGCGCCGAGACTTTAGTGGATTTCCTGGTGGAGGAAGAAGCTGCTTCTTCCACACCACAGGTTCCCAACCGCCCGGTGCCAGGTGAAAGTCGCATAAAGGGAGGGTGAATAGGCGGAATCTGAAAATTATAAACTTGAGCACAACTACAAGCCAGGGTTAGCGTTAGAAATATAAGTGAGTCCAAAAGAGAGGGCGAAAACAAATCACAATCAAATAAGAATGGATGACACAGTGATTTGTTTTACCGAGGTTCGGTTCTTGCAAACCTACTCCCCGTTGAGGTGGTCACAAAGACCGGGTCTCTTTCAACCCTTTTCCTCTCTCAAACGGTTTCTTAGACCGAGTGAGCTTGCTTCCTTGATTTCCAGGGTCACTTAGACCCTGCAAGGACCACCACACGATTGGTGTCTCTTGCTTTGCTTACAAGGTTGTGAGAGTAAGAATGAGAGAAAGAAGAAAGCCAACCAAGCAACAAGAGCAACAAAAGAACACAAGTCGATCTCCTCACAAGTCCTAAAAACTAGAGTTGAATTGGGGACTTTGATTCGATCAGAGGCTTTGATTTGTGTCTTGGAGTGTTGTGTATTGCTCTTGTATTGAATGAGATGAAGTGAATGCTTGGATGCCTTGAAGGTGGGGGTGGTTGGGGTATTTATAGCCCCAACCACCAAAATGGTCGTTGGGGAGGTTGTCTGTCGTATGGCGCACCGAACAGTCCGGTGCGCCACCGGACACTTTCCGGTGCGCCAGCCACGTCACCCAACCGTTGGGTTCCGACCGTTGGAGCTCTGATCACTGGGGCCACCGGACAGTCCGGTGGTGCACCGGACAGGTTCTGTAGACTGTCCGGTGCGCCTTCTGACGCCTGCTCTGACTTCTGCGCGCGCAGGCGCGCACTGTAGCGCATTTATTGTTCTCTACAGACGATCGTTGGCGCGAATAGCCATTGCTCCGCTGGCACACCGGACAGTCCGGTGAATTATAGCGGAGCGGCCTCCCAAATTTCCGAAGCTGACAAGTTCAGAGGTGATCTCCCTGGTGCACCGGACATTGTCCGGTGGTGCACCGGACAGTCCGGTACGCCAGACCAGGGCTGCCTTCGGTATGCTTTGCTCATTAGTTTTGAACCCTTTCTTTTGACTTTGTATTGGTTTGTTGTGAACCTTTGGCACCTATAGAACTCATAATCTAGAGCAAACTAGTTAGTCCAATAATTTGTGTTGGGCAATTCAACCACCAAAATTCATATTGGAAAAGGATTTGACCCTATTTCCCTTTCAATCTCCCCCTTTTTGGTGATTGATGCCAACACAAACCAAAGCAAGTATAAAAGTGCAGAATTGAAATAGTTTGCATAATGTAAGTGCAAAGGTTGCTTGGAATTGAACCAATATACTTATTTCAACAGATGTGTATGGATGGTTTTCTTCTTATTTAAAATTTTGGACCTCATTTGCACCACGGGTTTTGTTTTTGTAAATCCTTTGTAAAATTCTTTTCAAAACATTTTGCAAATAGTCAAAGGTACATGAATAAGATTGAAAGAAGCATTTTCAAGATTTCTTGAAGTGCTTCCTCTACCCTATGTGGCTCAATAGAGGAAACAAAAGAGTAGTGTTCACAAAAATGTGCAACACGAGATCAAGTAGTTACCCCCTTATGAATATCTCCTAGGATGGTGGACTCTTGGGTGTGGCGGCCTTGGTTCTTCATCATCTTCCTTGTCTTGATCATTTGCATCTCCCCCTTGATCATTGCCGTCCTCTTGAGGTGGCTCATCTTCTTGAACTTCTCCTTCATCATCTTGAGCCCCATCCTCATCTTGAGTTGGTGGAGATGCTTGCCTAGAGGAAGATGGTTGATCTTGTGCTTGTAGAGGCTCTTCGAGTTCCTTAGGACACACATCCCCGATAGACATGTTCCTTAGAGCAACGCATGGAGCCTCTTCATCATCTAGTTCATCAAGATCAACTTGCTCTACTTGAGAGCCGTTAGTCTCGTCAAACACAATGTCACAAGAAACTTCAACTAGTCCAGTGGACTTGTTAAAGACTTTATATGCCCTTGTGTTTGAATCATAACCAAGTAAAAAGCCTTCTATAGCCTTAGGAGCAAATTTAGATTTTCTACCTCTTTTAACAAGAATAAAGCATTTGCTACCAAAGACTCTAAAATATGAAACATTGGCCTTTTTACCGATGAGAAGTTCATATGATGTATTCTTGAGGATTCGGTGTAGATATAACCGGTTGATGGCGTAGCAAGCGGTGTTGACCGCCTCGGCCCAAAACCGATCCAAAGTCTTGTATTCATCAAGCATGGTCCTTGCCATGTCCAATAGAGTTATATTCTTCCTTTCCACTACACCATTTTGTTGTGGCATGTAGGGAGAAGAGAACTCATGCTTGATGCCCTCCTCCTCAAGGAAGCCTTCAATTTGAGAGTTCTTGAACTCCGCCCCATTATCGCTTCTTATTTTCTTGATCCTCAAGCTGAACTCATTTTGAGCCCGTCTCAAGAATCCTTTCAAGGTCTCTTAGGTTTGAGATTTTTCCTGCAAAAAGAATACCCAAGTGAAGCGAGAATAATCATCCACAATAACTAGACATTACTTACTCCCGCCGATGCTTATGTAAGCTATTGGGCCAAATAGGTCCATGTGGAGTAGCTCAAGCGGCCTGTCCGTTGTCATGATATTTTTGTGTGGATGATGGGCACCAACTTGCTTCACTGCTTGACATGCGCTACAAACCCTGTCTTTCTCAAAATGAACATTTGTTAGTCCCAAAATGTGTTCTCCCTTTAGAAGCTTGTTGGGGCGAAGGCGGAGACGTCGCCCTCCGCTCGAGGCCTTCGTCGTGGTCGTCGGTCCAACAGAGACAAGACAACGGGCGAAGGCACCCTTCGCACCATACGACATCAGACGAAGACCTGCGACGAGGTCATCCCACCGTGCGGCCTCGTCCAGCACAGAGGCCCATGTGTGATCCGGCCCATTGTAACGGGCCCTGCGTGGCCGCTGCATGTTACAGGCCTAATTTGTAAAGGCATCCCTGTAATTACAGTCTGTAACCCTGCTTTATGGGAATATTCTGGGATAACCTAGGTGTCTGAGGGCACATGCGTCCTTAACACAGGACGCTGGGCACTCAGATACCTATAAATACCCCCGCACAGTGCCCGTGAGAGGCGAGATGAACAGAGCTTTTGCCATCACGTGCTGAAACCCTGTTTGCGCTATTACTCCCACCCATTGGACCGACTTGCGCCAGTGAGCAAGTTCCAACATTTGGCGCCCACCGTTCGTGCTACGAAAAAACCACCCGCGATGGCACCCAAGAAAGTTAACTCGAAGGCTGACGAGGTCGCGAAGGCAGCGCTACTTGCTGCAAGAAAGGGCAAGTCCCTCGCCGTCACCCAATCCACCCACCAAGAAGCCGCTGAAGACGACACTCGCCGCACCTGCGAAGACGACACTCTCCGCACCCGTGGCCCTGAAGGACAATCGCAGCCACCCCCAGGCTTCGCCCCACTGGAGGGCGCGGACCTCACTGAGGACGATGAAGTCCTCGGCGTCTCAGCGGAAGAACAGCTACAGATGCGCGCCCTCCGCCTCAAGAACCGCAACCTCCAGAGGCAGAAAGAGATACTGGAGGCCAAGCGCCAGCGCGTGTCCGCACTAGCCAAGGTGCGGCAAATGATACGCGACGAAGAGCAGAAGGCCCAGGACCTCGAACGGGAGATCGCGCTGATGCAGCGCGAAGGCCATCTTGGCCTACAGCACGGGCCACCCCTACAGCAGCGTGCACAATCGGAAGACACGCGCGAAGGCCACCTCGGCCTGCAGCATGGGCCACCCCTGCAACAGCGCGCACAACCGGAAGACCCGCGTTTCCCCCAGCACGACCACACCTTCCCGCACACCGCACCATTCCAAGGGGTCAACTACCTCGACGAGCGAAGTCCCCTGGCGCCACACCTACAAGTGATGCCTTGGCCCGCTAACTTCCGGGCAGGGACCTATCCCAAGTACAACGGCAGCACCAACCCAGCACAATACATAATGAGTTATCAGGTCGCCGTCGCATCTTCCGGAGGGGACGACGCCACAATGGCCAAGTCTTTCATCATCGCCCTTGAAGGCCCAGCCCTCACCTGGTTCACCAGGTTGCCTCCTCTGTCCATTGATTCCTGGAGAAGTCTCCGGGACAAGTTCCTGCTCAACTTCCAAGGGTACCACCCAGACACCGACGCCTTGGCCGAACTCTCGCTCTGCAAGCAGCTGGAAAAGGAGACTTTGCGGGAGTATTACCGCAAATTTTTAACACTCAAGTCACAGCTGCCATCAGTCGATGACCAGATCGCTATTCACTACGCTATCAGTGGCCTTCGCGCCGGCGTCCTCTATAGCCACTGCATCAGAGATCCGCCCAAGAACCTCCAGGAATTATATCAGCTGTTTGAAAAATACGCCAAATCCGAAGAGCTCCACCAGCGCAAGGTTGAGTCCCAAAGGAAGCCCAAAGATGCTCCACAGTCCAGCCGCACGTGGACGAGGACTCCGCAGCAAGACTCCGGTCGAGACGGCCGCAATCAACAGCAAGTGCACAACATCGCCAACCAGCACCCCGCTGCCGAGGCCCCTCGTCGCCAGGAATATCCCCCCCAGGGCCGCGGAAATGGAACTCGCGGTAGGGGTCGGGGGCGTGCGCAGCCGCCGCGCCGATTCTACTGCCTCTTCCATGGCGAAGACTGCGCCCACCAAACCAAAGACTACCCAGAAACGAAGGCCACCAAAGATAGGATGGCACAGGCGCAGGCGCGCAGCCAGCCGACAACCCCAGAGTTGTCGCGCACACTTATCAGCAACCCCCTCCACCATATATCCACGCCCCCGCCCCGCTTCCACCGCACCACGCTTACCAACATCATCAGGAAGTACAAATCGTACCTCCCCCACCCCCACCACCACACCAGCAACATAAAAACCCCCACACCCCAAAGCAGGAAGACTTCGCCGATCAGCCGTATCGCGGAGTCATTCACATGATAACTAGGGGGTCCAGCAGTGACTTCGACACAAAGCGGCAGAAGCGGGACCACTACCGCAGCATCAACCACATCGCCATCACTGGCCCAGTCGTGCAGACAAAGTGGTCCCACATACCGCTAACCTTCGACGCACGAGACGTCGACCTGCGTAGCGCCCCCCACAGCGACGCCATGGTTATCAATTGCAACGTGGCAGGCTGGGACCTGCACAAAGTCCTTGTTGACAATGGTAGTCAGGCGGACATCATCTTCCTCCACGCCTTCGATCGCATGGACATAAGCCACAGCCTGCTCAAGCCTTCGGATAATCCGTTGTATGGCTTCGGCGGCAAGGGCACCTTTCCTGTCGGCAAAATAGAGCTGCCTCTCTCCTTCGGTGTAGCACCCAATGCCCGAAGTGAGCAAGTGACCTTTGATATTGTGGATATGGTATATCCGTACAACGCCATCATGGGTCGGGGCTCCATCAATAAGTTCAAAGCAGCCATTCATGGACTGTACCTATGCATGAAGATACCAGGTCCGTTGGGCGTTATTATGGTCTACGGCAATCAGCAGACTGCGCGCAACATAGAGCGGGACTTCGTGCCCGGTCAAAGAAACGTGCACTGCCTCACAGCCCAGCGCGAGGTCCCCGCGCCCACCAGCCCAACCGATAAACAGCACGACAAGGTACAGCTGCAGAGCAACGACGGGACCAAGACCGTCCCCCTCGACCAAGCCACGCCCAAGCAGACAGTCACTATCAGCGAAGACCTCACTTCGCAAGAAGAGGAGAAGCTCCTCTGCTACCTGTCCAAGAACAAAGATGTCTTCGCCTGGTCAGCCCTCGACCTGGTCGGGGTCAGCAGATCCATAATTGAGCACAGCTTGGGAATCGACCCCTCGGTGAGGCCGAAAAAACAGCGGCTTCGCAAGATGTCCGATGAGAAGATAGAGGCCGCCAAGGCAGAAGTGCACCGCCTCCTGGAAGCCAAATTCATCGAGCCAGTGGCTTACCCCACGTGGCTCTCCAACGTCGTGATGGTGCAGAAAAAGAGCGGGAAGTGGCGAATGTGCATCGACTTCACCAGTCTCAATAAAGCCTGCCCAAAGGACAACTTCCTGTTGCCATGGATCGACAAAATAGTCGATAGCGCGGCCGGATGCGAAGTCATGTCCCTCCTCGACTGCTTCTCCGGTTACCACCAGATATACATGGAGGAA
The DNA here is from genome assembly GCA_029449295.1 of Zea luxurians. NCBI lineage: Eukaryota > Viridiplantae > Streptophyta > Magnoliopsida > Poales > Poaceae > Zea > Zea luxurians. Next base: position 8,137,865 of record JAOPSE010000039.1, read on the forward strand.
GACAAGGCCAGCACCAGTTTTATAACACCCTTCGGCACATATTGCTTCATCAGAATGCCGGAGGGACTCAAGAACGCCGGGTCCACCTTCTCCAGGCTTACCAAGATAGTGCTCGAAGGGCAAGTTGGCAGAAATATATTCACATATGTGGACGACATCGTCGTCGCCAGCAAGAGCAAGGCGGACCATCTCACTGACCTCGCCGAGACATTCGCGAACATGCGAGACGCACGACTCCACCTAAACCCGGAAAAGTGCGTCTTCGGCGTTCGCCAAGGCAAAATATTGGGTTACCTGGTATCACACCGCGGCATCGAGGCCAACCCAACCAAAATTCAAGCCATCATAAACATGACGCCTCCGCAGTCCGCCAGAGATGTCCAGCGCTTGACGGGGAGATTGGCTGCCCTCAACAGATTCATCTCCAGGTCCGCTGAGCGAAGTCTCCCTTTCCTCAAAACTCTCTGTGGCGCAAAAGACTTCGCTTGGGGACCAGAGCAGGCAGCGGCCTTCGCCTCATTAAAACAGTACCTGTCGGAGTTGGCAATCCTTACAAGCCCCGACTCTTCACTACCTCTGCTGCTCTATGTCGCGGCCTCGCCGCACACCGTCAGCGCGGCACTGGTGCAGGAGCAGGCAGTCGAGGGCGTGATCAGGCAGTGCCCAATTTATTACGTCTCCGAAGTGCTGACACCGTCCAAATGCAACATGACAGAGCTAGAGAAGATTGCCTACGCAGTCTTTATGTCTTCGCGCAAATTGCGCCATTATTTTGAAACATTCAAGGTCCGGGTCACCTCAGACAGGGGACTCGGCGAATTGTTCAGAAACCCGGAAGCATCGTTGAGGATTGCCAAGTGGGCGGCCGAACTCTCCGGCTACCACATCAATTTCGAGCCCAGGACAGCCATCAAGTCACAAGTCCTGGCAGACTTCGTCGTCGACTGGACTAGGCCAACAACACAGCCGGACCCGTCCGCAGAGAAGGTTTGGACAATCCATTGCGACGGCGCTTGGTGCCATGCGGGGGCAGGCGCCACGGCAATCATCACCTCACCAACCGGAGTCAAGCACAGATATGCGGTTCGCCTCAGTTTCGCTCTAGAATCCGATAGATGCACAAATAACATAGCAGAATACGAAGCAGTCATCCTCGGTCTCCGCAAGCTGAGGGCCCTTGGGGTCACCACCTGCATTATCAGAACAGACTCCAAGGTAGTTGCCGGCCAGGTCGAGAAAGACTATACAGCAAAGGACCCCGCACTCATGCAATACCTCGCGGCCATCCGAAGTCTCGAGAGACAATTCAAGGGATTCACTTTGCAGCATGTCGACTGGGCCAAGAATGAAGAGGCCGATGCATTGGCCAAGGCTGCCGCCAGAGGCGAGTCCCTGCCCTCCGACGTGTTCTACCATGTCATCGGCACACCAGCCGTCCGGAGCCCCGAAGGGCTCCAAATAACCAATGACAGCGAGGGCCACCGCATAGTCAACATTATCATGACCGAAGACTGGCGGGCACCAATAACTCTGTTCCTACAGGGGTATTATCACCCAACCGACATCAATGAGGCCAAGCGCCTCAAACATCGCAGCTGGGACTTCGCACTAATTGAGGGCCAACTCTACAAGAAGGGGGTCAGTCAACCAATGCTCAAATGCGTCACCGAAACCGAAAGCCTCCAGATCCTACGCGAAGTCCACAGTGGCACCTGCGGCTCTCACGCAGGGCCAAGGGCCCTAGCTGCTAAGGTGATCCGCCAAGGCTTCTACTGGCCTGCAATGATCTGCGCCGCAAATCGGGTCGCAAGGTCCTGCGAAGCCTGCCAGAAGTTTTCCCCCCGATCAGGCAGCCCTTCGCAATTCACAAAGCTGATCGCTCACACATGGCCTCTCCAGCGCTGGGGCCTAGACATCGTCGGGCCCCTACCCACGGCTCAGGGGAACCTTAGGTTCGCCTTCGTCGCTGTCGAATACTTCACCAAATGGATCGAGGCAAGGGTTGTCTCCACAATAACATCAAAGACTGCCCAAAAATTCTTTTGGCAAAACATCGTTTGCCGCTTCGGAGTACCGTCCGAACTAACAGTCGACAACGGCAAGCAGTTTGACAGCCAAGACTTCAAGGATTTTTGCTTCTCCATCGGCACCAAGCTCGCCTTCGCCTCAGTCTACCACCCGCAGTCCAACGGAGTTGTGGAGCGCGCCAATGGAAAAATCTTCACAGCTGTCAAAAAGATGCTCCTCGACGAAAAAAGGGCAGGTGGGCCGACTTGTTACCCGAGGCGGTCTGGGCACTAAACACGACTGAGTGCAGGGCGACAGGGTTCACTCCTTTCCGCCTTCTATACGGATCGGAGGCCATGACCCCACAAGAAATAAAACATGGGTCCCCGCGAACAGTCCCGTCAGCCGTCCCCGACGTGGACGAGCCCACTTCAAAGGACCTCATCGATGGAGACCGAGTCTTCGCCGTACAGGCTCTAAATAAATACCAAGCCCAGACAAAGGCATGGCGCGACCATGCAGTCATCCCGAGGGAATTCAGCGAAGGGGACCTCGTACTCGTCCGAACAGCTCGAACAGAGTCCAGGGGCAAGCTGGAGCCCAGGTGGGAGGGCCCCTTCATAGTCAAGACAAAAGCTTCCCCCAGCGCTTACAGGCTCACAACGCCAAACGGCGAAGACCTGGAGCACTCCTGGAACATCGACAACCTCCGCAAATTTTTTGTTTGACTCATCCGGGCTGATTCGCCCTTGTAATTCGCCAAAACAATCTTATTCTGGCCCGCACTCTTTTCCTCCCGAGGGGTGAGGTTTTTAACGAGGCGGAGCCATGTAATATACAAGTGAAAAATCCCCTGCAAAACACATGCGTCGAAAAAAGACCGCGACGACGGTCTTCGACATTCGACCAATACGAAGTCACCGCGAGGCTCAGCGCTAGCCACCCTCGCGTGCGACAACTCCGTGCAGAAGTCGCCTAAGGGTGCAGCCGGATTAGCACAATAAGTGCGAAAAATCGAAGTCTAACGCGAAGACTTACCATGCAGAAGTCGCCTAAGGGTGCAGCCGGATTAGCACGATAAGTGCGAAAAAACGAAGTCTAACGCGAAGACTTACCGTGCAGAAGTCGCCTAAGGGTGCAGCCGGATTAGCACAATAAGTGCGAAAAATCGAAGTCTAACGCGAAGACTTACCGTGCAGAAGTCGCCTAAGGGTGCAGCCGGATTAGCACAATAAGTGCGAAAAATCGAAGTCTAACGCGAAGACTTACCGTGCAGAAGTCGCCTAAGGGTGCAGCCGGATTAGCACGATAAGTGCGAAAAATCGAAGTCTAACGCGAAGACTTACCGTGCAGAAGTCGCCTAAGGGTGCAGCCGGATTAGCACAATAAGTGCGAAAAATCGAAGTCTACCACGAAGACTCACCGTGCAGAAGTCGCCTAAGGGTGCAGCCGGACTAGCACAATAAGTGCGAAACATCGAAGTCTAACGCGAAGACTTGCCGTGCAGAAGTCGCCTAAGGGTGCAGCCGGATTAGCACGATAAGTGCGAAAAATCGAAGTCTAACGCGAAGACTTACTGTGCAGAAGTTGCCTAAGGGTGCAGCCGGATTAGCACAATAAGTGCAGAAAATCGAAGTCTAACGTGAAGACTTACCGTGCAGAAGTCGCCTAAGGGTGCAGCCGGATTAGCACAATAAGTGCGAAAAATCGAAGTCTACCGTGAAGACTCACCGTGTAGAAGTCGCCTAAGGGTGCAGCCGGACTAGCACAATAAGTGCGAAACATCGAAGTCTAACGCGAAGACTTACCATGCAGAAGTCGCCTAAGGGTGCAGCCGGACTAGCACAATAAGTGTGAAAAATCGAAGTCTACCGCGAAGACTCACCGTGCAGAAGCCGCCTAAGGGTGCAGCCGGACTAGCACAACAAGTGCGAAAAACCGAAGTCTACCGCAGAGACTATCCGTGCAAAAGTCGCCTACATGCACACCAGTCCAGCATAGCAATTACACCCGACCAAGTGTGTAACACCTTCGCTAGCATAACCGAATGTGCGAGGGCACATAACTTCATCATACAAGCCATTACACATGTACAAGCGAAGGCATCACACTCTACATCGGCTCAGCCTTCGGAATAATTCCCATCTCCCTATAGTTGAATAACATTATCCTAAGCTCCTCACCCGCAAAAAGACTCCGCAATTCCCCCTCACCCGTACTCACGACGGCCGGCAAGCACAACAGTTCCTGTCGGCCGGCCCTACTCACACGAAGTCGATCGCCGTCCGCCCCACTCACTCTACGCTTCGCAACCGCCCTTCGCCGCCTACGCCCAGTACTCGGACCAGGCACATCTTCTGCATCCACAGCGCGCGGTGACGCCTCCGCCGCCGCCGCATCCAAGGCCACAAAATAGTCCAAGTCCTCATCCGACGACTCCTCAGTCCACTCAACCGAGCTCCCGTAGTCACCAAAATCAGAAAACTTAGATGTAGACCCATCCGATTTATTAACATCATCCACGGTCGAAGCCGCCAAAAAATTAGTAGTGGCAGTTGCGTGCGCAGGCCCAAAATCTTGAACCTGCGCAGCAACCAAGATTCAGCAACATATCCAAAATTCCCTAACTACCCACACCCATTACGCCACCTGCGAGGACCCAGCCGTTGCGGGAGCCTCCGCCGTCGCCTCCACCGCCGCCGTCGCAGGATCTTCAACCCTTGGCACAGCAGTTGGCGGCAGGCCTTCGCCGGCTGCAGCGGCTACGGGGGCATCAGGAACACTTTCGGCGGTCTCCGGGGGTGGGCCTTCGCCGGCTGCAGCAGCCGCGGGGGCTTCAGGGGCGCCTTCGGCGGTCTCCGGGAGCGGCTCCAGGGCGACCTCCGCTGGGTTCGACTCCGGGTCAGGCAACGTGCTGTTCAAAGCCCCAAAGTCATCCACCCTCTCACCACGCGCCGCCTGAGACAGCACACAAATTCAGCAAACCCATACACAGCCCACATCCAACAAACACCAAACAAAGGCCAGATATTACCTGACCCCTCGTCGTCTCGGCCCGTTCCCTGACCACCTCTCGACCGTGGGGGCCCCACATCCGGTCGTAGAGGGCGCCGGCGGATTCCTTCACTATAGGGTCTTCAACCTTGTAGATATCACGCTCCAAATCCTCGTCAGCTTGGTCGAAGACCTCATAGTGCCGGCACCCTTCGCGAGAGAGCGCGTTCATCGCCCCCTCGCAGGTGATCAGAGAAGCATAAGACATAAACCCCTCCACGATGGTGGGGAGCGCCTGCAGCTCCTCCTGCACCCATTCAAGGCAGTGAGGTCTGGGCTCTCGGTCCGGCACTTCAAATTCAGCGGTCCGCACGCCCAACTCACGGTATGAATCCATAAGCTGTTTGCGCATCCGCTCAGCCTCCACGCGCGCCGAGGCCTCGGCCCTCTCCACACGGCTCTGCAGCGCGCTGAGCCACTCCTCCAGCTGCTCCGCGCGCTGCCTGGCAATGCTGCCCTCCGCCCGCGCCAGATTGGCCTCCGCCTGCGCAGCCTTCGCCTTGGCGAGGGCCTCAGTAGCCTCCTCCCTCTCCGCCGCCAGTTGGCGCCGGAGGTCTGCCTTCTCACCCTCCAGCACAGCCACCTTGTCCGCCAGCTTGCGGCACTTACTGTCGGCGGCCGACTTTTCCCGGACGACGTCAGCATGTTGCATCCGAAGTCTCTCGACTTCAGCAGACACAACTGCCGTCAGGGCCCCCGACGCCGCGCGGTTTGCGAAGTCAGCCGCCTACAAGACACACATAAGACCACAGCCTCGGCGAAGCCATCAAAAAAAATCCGAGGCCTAGCTCAACGCACCTGACTTAGTGCCTCCTTCATCTCCTCCAACCGGCGGGACACGGCACCCGCCTCGTCCCTGACGGCAGTGAGCGCCGGCATCTCGCCACCGGCACAAAGAGCACTGCCCTTCGTCCTCGACACCACGGCAGCCGCCGCGGCCGCCGCGGCAGGCGGAACAACAACAAGCTGGTCTTCGTCCGACCCTGCGACGCATCAACAAATTAAAAAAATCGAGCCAACAACTTACCAACACGATAATCGTCCACACTGATGTCGGTGGCGAAGTCAGCAACGCGCTTGCCAGGGGGCGGCAACCCTCGAGCCGCCTTCGCAGCCTCCGGCAGCCCGCCGGACGAAGGGGCAGCCTTCGCTGACTTGGAACCACCGGTGACAGCCGCCTTCGCAGCGTCCGGCACCCTACTGGGTGCCGGGACGGCCGACTTAGTAGCCAGCGGCGGCTGGCCTCCGTCGGGGGCAGTAGCCTTCGCCGCACCCCGCTGCCTTTTCGGCCTGGCTTCATGAAGCCTGACGACCGCCTGGCGCTTTTGTGCAGCTCCCTGGCGATCCTTGTCCATCACTGCCGACACAACAGCAGCAATATTCCGCCCGTAAGGAAACACTTTCCAAGCACGAACCATGCGAGATGTAAAAAAGTCTTCGCCGGCCGCGCGGGGGACAGGAACGTTCTTAGGCCACCAACCCCCGGTAACCCTCAGCATCCGCGCCGAAGACTCCCAGAGCTCGGGTGAAGACATCCTTCCCCCCGGGGCCACGCATGTCCTCATCAATTCTCTAGCAAAACCATCAGAAACCCCAAGTCCTCCCACAGCAGTACCTAGTTTTCTCTTCTTAGACGGGGCGGTCGCCAGCGCGGGGTCGTCTCCAGACTCCACCACCGGTTTCTTCCCGCGACGATCCATATCGTCTTGGCCGGGGTAACCGCCATATGGCAGACAATTCAGCTCAAAAACCCGGTTCAAGCGGTCATTTGACCCGCGAATGTCCCAGTTGCGTTGGCCCTCTGTCCTAGGCACATACCGACCCACGATCCGCACCGCCCCATCCTCCGCCTCGCGCACAAAGGCGGCCGGATCGCGACCCTGCAGATCCAGCGCGAAGGCAGGACTTCGCACCAGCTTCCCACCGTGGGAAGGCATCTGGCGAGGGCACACTTCGCCCAGCGCCCAGCCATGCGCCAAAGGCCATACTCCGAACGCCACAAACTCCTCAACCAAGTCGCGCCCGCTGCTCAGGCCGACGGCGCACCGAAGGGCCCCTTCGTCCACATCCTCATCCGCCACTTCAAAAGGCGGGTATGCTGAATAAAAATGCGAGCACATCTCGGACACGGGGAGCCCCGGATGGTCTTCGGTTGTACCCTCCGCGACGTAGAACCAAAAATCCTGCCAATTGCCCCACTTGTTGCGGGCGCAGGGAACCAACTCAACTACCTGCATCGTGGTCTTGCCGGTCTTCGGCGTAAATGTACAGGACCCAAACTGGGCAACTTCATCCCCAATCATCCTCTTCTGCCAGTGCAGGCAATAGTACTTCGCGAAGACTTCGACCGATGGCTGACCGCCGTATGAAGTCGTCGCCTAGACATACTTCGACAGTGCCACCACGGCATTCGGAGTCAGCTGATGGATCTGAAAGCTAAATCTGCGCAGGACTTCTCTAACAAATCGGTGCGCAGGCAGGCGGAGACCGGCGGCGAAGAACGCCTCGAACACAACCAACTCACCTTTCGGCGCGGGGACTTCCTCCGTCCCCGGGACACGAGCAACTCCGTTGCCAAAGTAACCCAGCCGCTGCATATCTTGCACGCGGACCGATGACATCCGCGACACGCCAAAATCAACCGTATCGCCGGCGCGCAACTCCTCCGCCGCCATAGAACTTAGCATTTCCTCAGACGACGCGTCGGCCGGCGGCGTAGCGGCAGCGGAAGAAGAAGAGGTCGGCATCGCTACGTACCGTCGGCAGTGGCGGGCGGTCTGCTTCACTCGAGCCAGATCTCCGACAAGCAGGAGCAAGGAGGGCAGACAAGCAGCAAGACGGTGGCAAAGGCGGCTAGGGTTTTTACGGAGCGCGGAAGGATAAATTCAAAACGCGCCGCCCCCCGCCCCCTTTTATACACAGGGCGCGGCGCTTCGGGAAACCCGCAGTCCAACAGTACGGTGTCAATCAATGGTCATGTCAAAAACCCCCGCGGAACCACTTCGAGCGAGGGCAGCGTCTCCACCATCTAGCGACGTCTTCGGCACCAGATGACTTAGTCGAACTGGTCCCTCGGAGGGCAAATGTTGGGGCGAAGGCGGAGACGTCGCCCTCCGCTCGAGGCCTTCGCCGTGGTCGTCGGTCCAACAGAGACAAGACAACGGGCGAAGGCACCCTTCGCCCCATACGACATCAGACGAAGACCTGCGACGAGGTCATCCCACCGTGCGGCCTCATCCAGCACAGAGGCCCATGTGTGATCCGGCCCATTGTAACGGGCCCTGCGTGGCCGCTGCATGTTACAGGCCTAATTTGTAAAGGCATCCCTGTAATTACAGTCTGTAACCCTGCTTTATGGGAATATTCTGGGGATAACCTAGGTGTCTGAGGGCACATGCGTCCTTAACACAGGACGCTGGGCACTCAGATACCTATAAATACCCTCGCACAGTGCCCGTGAGAGGCGAGATGAACAGAGCTTTTGCCATCACGTGCTGAAACCCTGTTTGCGCTATTACTCCCACCCGTTGGACCGACTTGCGCCAGTGAGCAAGTTCCAACAAAGCTTGTGAAGATTCTTCATTCCAACGTGGGCTAGTCGGCGATGCCAGAGCCAACCCATGTTAGTCTTAGCAATTAAGCAAGTGTCGAGTTCAGCTCTATTGAAATCAACTAAGTATAGCTGACCCTCTAACACTCCCTTTAAGGCTATTGAATCATCACTTCTTCTAAAGACAGTAACACCTGTATCCGTAAAAAGACAGTTGTAACCCATTTTGCATAATTGAGAAACAGAAAGCAAGTTGTAATCTAAAGAATCTACAAGAAAAACATTGGAAATAGAATGGTCAGGTGATATAGCAATTTTAGCAAGTCCTTTGACCAAACCTTGATTTCCATCCCCAAATGTGATAGCTCGTTGGGGATCTTGGTTTTTCTCGTAGGAAGAGAACATTCTTTTCTCCCCAGTCATGTGGTTTGTGCACCCGCTGTCGATGATCCAACTTGAGCCCCTGGATGCATAAACCTACAAAACAATTTTAGTTCTTGATTTTAGGTACCCAAACAGTTTTGGGTCCTTTGACATTAGATACAAGAACTTTGGGTACCCAAACACAAGTCTTTGATCCCTTATGTTTGCCCCCAACATATTTGGCAACTACCTTGCCTGATTTGTTAGTAAGCACATAGGAAGCATTAAAAGTCTTAAATGAAGTATTAGGTTCATTTGATGCAAAAGGAGTTTTCTTCTTAGGCAATTTAGCATGAGTGGATTGCCTAGAACTAGATGTCTCACTCTTATACATAAAAGCATGATGAGATCTAGAGTGAGACTTCCTAGAATGAATTCTCCTAATTTTGTGTTCGGGATAGCCGGCAGGGTACAAAATGTAACCCTTGTTATCCTGAACCACGGGAGCTTTGCCCTTAACAAAGTTAGACAATCTTTTAGGAGGGGCATTAAGCTTGACATTGTCTCCCTTTTGGAAGCCAATGCCATCCTTAATGCCAGGGCGTCTCCCACTATAAAGCATACTACGAGCAAATTTAAATTTTTCATTTTCTAACTCATGCTCGGCAATTTTAGCATCTAATTTTGCTATATGATCATTTTGTTGTTTAATCATAGCAATGTGATCATGAATAGCATCAACATTAATATCTTTACATCTAGTGCAAATAGAAACATGCTCAATGGTAGATGTAGAGGGTTTGCAATCATTTAATTCAACAATCTTAGCATGTAAAATGTCATTCTCATCTCTAAGATTGGAAATGGAAATATTGCAAACATCTTGTCGGGGACCATAATTAGGGGTACCCCCAAGACTCCTAATCTCAGCTGGTAAACCCCATCAGCACAAAGCTGCGAAGGCCTGATGGGCGCGATTCAGGCCAAGGCTCCGCTCAAGGGACACGATCCCGCCTCGCCCGAGCCCGACCTCGGGCAAAGACAGCCGACCCCGGAAGATTCACGCCTCGCCCGAGGATCCCCTCAAGCAATGAACGCACCGACGACTCGCCCGAGGCACAGCTCGGGTAGGCTTCACGGAGAAGCAACCTTGGCCAAATCACCACACCAACCGACCATATCGCAGGAGCATTTAATGCAAAGATCGCCTGACATCTTATCCTGACGCGCGCTCTTCAGTCGACAGGGCCGAAGTGACCGTAGTCACTTCGCCGCTCCACTGACCGACCTGACAGGAAAACAGCGCCGCCTGCCCCGCTTCGACTGTCGTGCCACTCGCCAAAGTGAGGTCGACAGCGGCTAAGTCCAGCCTCGGGCGACATAGGAAACTCCGCCTCGCCCGACCCCAGGGCTCGGACTCAGCCTCGGCTCCGGAAGACGACGAACTCTGCCTTGCCCGACCCTAGGGCTCAGACTCAACCTCGACCTCGGAGGAATCGCCACCTCGCCCAAACTCGGGTCCGGACTGGCCACGTCGCCAGGGGGCCATCATTACCCTGCCCCTAGCTAGCTCAGGCTACGAGGAACAAGACCGGCGTCCCATCTGGCTCACCCTAGTAAACAAGTAATGATGACACCCCGCACGCTCCATGACGACGGCAGCTCCCAGCCCCTTACGTCAGCAAGGAGACGTCAGCAAGGATCCGATAGCCTCGACAGCTGTACTTCCGCAGGGCTCCAGCGCTCCTCCGACGGCCACGACATCACATGAACAGGGCGCCAAAACCTCTCTGACTGCCACGATGGCATGTACTTAGGGCTCTAGCTCCTCTCTGCTAGACACGTTAGCACACTGCTACACCCCCATTGTACACCTGGACCCTCTCCTTACGCCTATAAAAGGAAGGTCCAGGGCTCTCGTACGAGGAGGTTGGCCGCGCGGGAGAACGGGCCGACGCATAAGGCTCTCGTCTCGCTCTCTCCCACGCGAACGCTTGTAACCCCCTACTGCAAGCGCATCCATCCGCTCTGGGCGCAGGACAACACGAAGGCCACGGTTTCCCCTCTACTGTTCTCCCCCTTTGTGTCCCGTATCGCGCCGACCCATCTGGGCTGGGACACGCAGCGACAATTTACTCGTCAGTCCAGGGACCCCCCGGGGTCGAAACGCCGACAGTTGGCGCGCTAGGTAGGGGCCTGCTGCGTGTTGACGAACAGCTTCCCGTCAAGCTCTAGATGGGTAGTCTCCAGCAACCTTTCCAACCCGGGACGACGCTCCGTTTTGGGAGTCTTGAGTTCATGTCCCTCGATGGCAACTACTACATGATACTCCTTCCTCCGCCGCGCGACAGCGATAATGGCGGCCGTCAGCCCGCCCGCCGGCGGCGGAATCAACGACGTCTTCGCCACATGGCGGAAGAACAACAACCGGGTTTGTCCCATCACCTCCCCCACCGATGGGGGAGGAGGCGGGGCAACCATGGCCAAGCAGGAGGCGGCACCTCGTCGGCTGTCAAGCAAGTCGACGACGCTGGCGCCCCAGCGGGGGACACGTCGGGCTTCGACCTTGCGTCTGAGACGAAGACGAGCGCCGTTTCCCCGCAACACGCCAACCCCAAGCAGACGAACGACGCCAGCACGCTCGCGAAGGACTTGCTGGGCGTCGCCCTCGTACTTGAGACAGCGGTGCAGTCCGCCCCTGACGCGACTTCGTCACCGCCCGTCGACCAAGAGGTACCAACCGATTCCCATCTCGTGCCTTTTGGATTCAGCTTCGACCCACCAAGCGACCTCGCTTCGGTGGAAGCCTCCGCCTCCGTAGAGGCATGTACCAACCCTCCGGGGTACCATATGCGGTCGCCCTGGGACAGACTGACGGCCGTCTCGACCTACGGACCCTCGGGTTCCGAGGAAGATGACGAGCCCGATTTTTGTTGGGATTTCTCCAGGCTCGGTAACCCCTGTGCCATGCGGGACTTCATGACCGCATGCGACTACTGCCTCTCTGATTGTTCCAATGGTAGCCGCAGCTTCGGCGACGAGGACTGCGGCCCAAGTCGTGAATGTTTCCACGTCGATCTAGGGGGTCCTGGCGAAGGCAACCATCTTGGTATGCCGGAAAACGGCGATCCCCCTAGGCCTACGCCTCGCGTTGACATCCTTCGGGAGCTAGCTGTGGTCCTAGTCCCTGCGGGGGGTCAGGACACACAGCTCGAGCAAATCCACGAGATGCAGGCCAGGCTCGACGAGGGAGCAGGAACACTTGAGCAGTTCCTGCGGAACATCGGGCAGGAATGGGCAGGCCAAGCTCTGGCCGGAGAAGCGCGTCATCTACCCCAGGGCATCCAGCACCGCATTGCCGACGACGTCAGGGCAAGGCCGCCACCGGCTTCCAGTCGGGTCGGCCAGAACCTGGCAGCAGCAGCAATACTACTCCGCGCAATGCCGGAACCATCGACCACCGAAGGGCGGCGTATCCAAGGAGAGCTCAACAATCTCCTAGAGGATGCTGCGGTCCGACGAGCCGAAAGCTCTGCCTCCCGAAGGCAGGGGTACCCCTCGGAGCATCGCACCACGACTTCCCGATTCGTGCGGGAAGCCTCGGTCCACACCGGGCGCACGCGCAACACGGCGCCTGCGGCCCCGGGTCGCCTCGGCAACGAGCACCACCACCGCGACCGTCGAGCCCACCTCGACGAGAGGGTGCGCCGAGGCTACCACCCCAGGCGTGGGGGACGCTACGACAGCGGGGAGGATCGGAGCCCCTCGCCCGAACCACCCGGTCCGCAGGCTTTCAGCCGGGCCATACGACGGGCACCGTTCCCGACCCGGTTCCGAACCCCGACTACCATCACAAAGTACTCGGGGGAGACGAGGCCGGAACTGTGGCTCGCGGACTACCGACTGGCCTGCAAGCTGGGTGGAACGGACGATGACAACCTCATCATCCGCAACCTCCCCCTGTTCCTCTCCGACACTGCTCGAGCCTGGCTGGAGCATCTGCCTCCGGGGCAGATCTCCAACTGGGACGACCTGGTCCAAGCCTTCGCCGGCAACTTCCAGGGCATGTGCGTGCGCCCTGGGAACTCCTGGGATCTCCGAAGCTGCCGCCAGCAGCCGGGAGAGTCTCTCCGGGACTACATCCGGCGATTCTTGAAGCAGCGCACCGAGCTGCCCAACGTCGCCGACTCAGACGTCATCGGCGCGTTCCTCGCCGGCACCACCTGTCGCGACCTGGTGAGCAAGCTGGGTCGCAAGACCCCCACCAGGGTGAGCGAGCTGATGGACATCGCCACCAAGTTCACCTCTAGCCAAGAGGCGGTTGAGGTCATCTTCCGGAAGGACAAGCAGCCCCAGCGCCGCCAGCCAGAAGACGTCCCCGAGGCGTCCGCTCAGTGTGGCACCAAGAAGAAGAACAAGAAGAAGTCACAAGCGAAACGCGACGCCACCGACGCGGACCTTGTCACCACCGCTGAGTACAAGGACCCTCGGAAACCTCCTGGAGGTGCCAATCTCTTCGATAAGATGCTCAAGGAGTCGTGCCCCTATCATCAGGGGCCCGTCAAGCACACCCTTGAGGAGTGTGTCATGCTTCGGCGCCACTTTCACAAGGCCGGGCCACGTGCGAAAGGTGGCAGGGCCCACAAAAACGACAAGGAGGATCACAAGGCAGAGGAGTTCCCCAAGGTCCATGACTACTTCATGATCTACGGTGGGCAAGTGGTGAACGCCTTGGCTTGGCACCGCAAGCAAGAGCGTCGGGAGGTCTGCTCGGTAAAGGTGGCGGCGCCAGTCTACCTAGACTGGTCCGACAAGCCCATCACCTTCGACCAGGGCGACCACCCCGACCGCGTGCCGAGCCCGGGGAAATATCCGCTCGTTGTCGACCCCGTCATCGGCAACGTCAGGCTCACCAAGGTCCTCATGGACGGAGGCAGCAGCCTCAACATCATCTACGCTGAGACCCTCGAGCTCCTGTAGATCGATCTGTCCTCGATCCGGACAGGCGCGACGCCTTTTCACGGGATCATCCCCGGGAAACGCGTCCAACCCCTCGGACAACTCAATCTGCCCGTCTGCTTCGGGACTCCCTCCAACTTCCGAAGGGAAACCCTCACATTCGAGGTGGTCGGGTTCCGAGGAACCTACCACGCAGTACTGGGGAGGCCATGCTACGCTAAGTTCATGGCCGCCCCAACTACACCTACCTCAAGCTCAAAATGCCGGGCCCCAATGGGTCATCACCGTCGGCCCCACGTACCAACACGCGTACGAATGCGACGTGGAGTGCGTGGAGTACGCCGAGGCCCTCGCCGAATTTGAGGCCCTCATCGCCGACCTGAAGAGCCTCTCCAAGGAGGCACCAGATGTGAAGCGCCACGCCGGCAACTTCGAGCCAGCAGAGACGGTTAAGTCCGTCCCTCTCGACCCCAGCAATGACGCCTCCAAGCAGATACGGATCGGCTCTGAGCTCGACCCCAAATAGGAAGCAGTGCTCGTCGACTTTCTCCGCGCGGACGCCGAAGTCTTTGCGTGGAGTCCCTCGGACATGCCTGGCATACCGAGGGATGTCGCCGAGCACTCACTGGATATCCGAGCTGGAGCCCGACCCGTGAAGCAGCCTCTGCGCCGATTCGACAAAGAAAAGCGCAGAGCCATAGGCGAGGAGATCCACAAGCTGATGACTGCAGGGTTCATCAAAGAGGTATTCCATCCCGAATGGCTAGCCAACCCTGTGCTTGTGAGAAAGAAAGGTGGGAAATGGTGGATGTGTGTAGACTACACTAGTCTAAACAAAGCATGTCCGAAGGTTCCCTACCCTCTGCCTCGCATCGATCAAATCGTGGATTCCACTGCTGGGTGCGAAACCCTGTCTTTCCTCGATGCCTACTCAGGGTATCACCAAATCAGGATGAAAGAGTCCGACCAGCTCGCGACTTCTTTCATCACACCTTTTGGCATGTATTGCTACGTTACTATGCCATTTGGTTTGAGGAATGCGGGTGCGACGTACCAAAGGTGCATGAACCACGTGTTCGGAGAGCACATTGGTCGAACGGTCGAGGCTTACGTCGATGACATCGTAGTCAAGACGAGGAAAGCCTCCGACCACCTCTCCGACCTTGAAACGACATTCAAGTGTCTCAAGGCGAAAGGCGTAAAACTCAATCCCGAGAAGTGCGTCTTCGGAGTCCCCCGAGGCATGCTCTTGGGGTTCATCGTCTCCGAGCGGGGCATCGAGGCCAACCCGGAGAAAATCGCGGCCATCACCAACATGGGGCCCATCAAGGACTTGAAAGGCGTAAAGAGGGTCATGGGATGCCTTGCGGCTCTGAGCCGCTTCATCTCGCGCCTCGGCGAAAGAGGCCTACCTCTGTACCGCCTCTTAAGAAAGACCGAGTGCTTCACTTGGACCCCCGAGGCCGAGGAAGCCCTCGGGAACCTGAAGGCGCTCCTTACAAACGCACCCATCCTGGTGCATCCCGCTACCGGAGAAGCCCTCTTAATCTACGTCGCCGCTACCACTCAATTGGTCAGCGCCGCGATCGTGGTCGAAAGGCGAGAAGAAGGGCATGCATTGCCCGTCCAGAGGCCGGTCTACTTCATCAGTGAGGTACTGTCTGAGACTAAGATCCGCTACCCACAAATTCAGAAGCTACTGTACGCGGTGATTCTGACGCGGCGGAAGTTGCGACACTACTTCTAGTCTCATCCGGTGACTGTGGTGTCATCCTTCCCCTAGGGGAGATCATCTAGTGCCGAGAGGCCTCGGGTAGGATTGCAAAGTGGGCGGTGGAAATCATGGGCGAGACAATCTCGTTCGCTCCTCGGAAGGCCATCAAGTCCCAAGTCTTGGCGGACTTTGTGGCTGAATGGGTCGACACCCAGCTCCCGGCAGCTCCGATCTAACCGGAACTCTAGACCATGTTTTTCGATGGGTCGCTGATGAAAACAGGGGCAGGCGCGGGCCTGCTCTTCATCTCGCCCCTCGATAAGCACCTCCGCTACATGCTGCGCCTCCATTTCCCGGCGTCCAACAACGTGGCTGAGTACGGGGCTCTGGTCAACGGGTTGCGCATCGCCATCGAGCTAGGGGTCCGATTCCTCGATGCTCGCGGTGACTCACAGCTTGTCATCGACCAAGTCATGAAGAACTCCCACTGCCGCGACCCGAAGATGGAAGCCTACTGCGACGAGGTTTGGTGCATGGAAGACAAGTTCTACGGGCTCAAGGTCAACCACTTCGCCCGGCGGTACAACGAGACTGCGGACGAGCTGGCGAAGATAGCTTCGGCACGAACAACCGTTCCCCCGAACGTCTTCTCCTAGGACCTACATCAACCCTCAGTTAAGACCGACGACACGCGCGAGCTCGAGAAGGTCTCAGCCCTGCCCGAGGCGCCCTCGGCTCAGCCTGAGGCACCCTCGACCCCCGAGGGTGAGGCACTGCGTGTCAAGGGAGAGCGGAATGGGGTCCTGCCTGATCGAGACTGGCAGACCCCATACCTGCAATATCTCCACCGAGGAGAGCTACCCCTCGACCGAGCCGAAGCTCGGCAACTGGCGCGGCGCGCCAAGTCATTCGTCTTGCTGGGTGACGGGAAGGAGCTCTACCACCATAGCCCCTCCGGCATCCTCCAGCGATGCATATCCATCGCCGAAGGCCAGGAGCTCTTACAAGAAATACACTCGGGGGCTTGCGGTCATCACGCAGTGCCTCGAGCCCTTGTTGGAAACGCTTTCCGACAAGGTTTCTACTGGCCGACCGCGGTGACCGACGCCACTAGAATTGTCCGCACCTGCCAAGGGTGTCAATTCTACGCACGGCAGACGCACCTACCCGCTCAGGCTCTGCAAACAATACCCATCACCTGGCCGTTTGCTGTGTGGGGTCTAGACCTCGTCGGTCCCTTGCAGAAGGCACCCAGGGGCTACACGCACCTGCTGGTCGCCATCGACAAATTCTCCAAGTGGATTGAGGTCCGACCCCTAAACAGCATCAGGTCCGAACAGGCGGTGGCGTTCTTCACCAACATCATCCATCGCTTTGGGGTCCCGAACTCCATCATCACCGACAATGGCACCCAGTTCACCGGCAGAAAGTTCCTGGACTTCTACGAGGATCACCACATCTGGGTGGACTGGGCCGCCGTGGCTCACCCCATGACGAATGGGCAGGTAGAACGTGCCAAAGGCATGATTCTGCAAGGACTCAAGCCGAGGATCTACAACGACCTCAACAAGTTCGGCAAGCGATGGATGAAGGAACTCCCCTCGGTGGTCTAGAGTCTGAGGACAACGCTGAGCCGAGCCACAGGCTTCACACCATTCTTTCTAGTCTATGGGGCTGAGGCCATCTTGCCCACAGACTTAGAATATGGTTCCCCAAGGACGAGGGCCTACGACGACCGACGCAACCAGACCAATCGAGAAGACTCACTGGACCAGCTGGAAGAGGCTCAGGACGTGGCCTTACTACACTCGATGCGGTATCAGCAGTCCCTGCAACGCTACCACGCCCGAGGGGTTCGGTCCCGAGACCTCCAGGTGGGCGACTTGGTGCTTCGACTACGACAAGACGCCCGAGGGCGGCACAAGCTCACGCCTCCCTAGGAAGGACCGTTCGTCATCGCCAAGGTTTTGAAGCTCGGGACGTACAAGCTGGCCAACAGTCAAGGCGAGGTCTACAGCAACGCTTGGAACATCCGACAGCTACATCGCTTCTACCCTTAAGATGTTTTCAAGCCGTTCATATACCTCGTTTACATATGAAGTCTAACCATCAAGGAAGGGTCAGCCTTGCCTCGGCAAAGCCCGACCCTCCCTCGGGGGCTAGAAGGGGCGAACCCCCTCTGCGTCAAAATTTTCCTCGAAAAAAGTTTTTCTGCCAGAATATCTTTCGTGCTTTTCGACTACTTCGGTAGTGGGATCATGAAAACGACGGAGTACACGTAAGCAGGCAAGGCCGACCGAGCCAAGGGACTCCTATGCCTCCGGGATACGGATATCTCACTCATCGCCTTCTGCGAGAAGTAACTCGCGTTCGGATGAGCGATCCTGCTAACCGAACAAGCCTTAACGCTCAAAAGACTTTTTGCCGAAACGGTTTTTCGGGTTTTCTCGGCTACGTCGATAATAGAATCCCGCGGACGAGCAAGAGTACACATAAGCGGCAAGGCCGACCGAGCCGAGGGATTCCTACGCCTCCGGGATACAGATACCTCACTCATCACCTTCCGTGAGAAGTAACTCTAGCTCGGATAAACGATTCTGCTACCGATGAGCAAGCCCTGATACTCGAAACAAGAGGAAAAGAAATGCAGCTTTACAACGCGACGACTGTATGTTTGGGCCTCGACGGCCGCAAAAAACATATGCATACTACAGGCAAACCGATCTCGCAGACTCAGACGTCGATGGAGGGGGAGCAGCAGCACCCTCAGCGTCAACTCCACCTTTGGCGAAGTCCGACTGAGCCTCAGACGGCAACACGGGCGAAGGATCTCCGCTCCGAAGGACGACGTCAGCACCACGCCCGAGCCAACGCCGCTAGGGTCTCCTCGAGGAACCCGGCCCGAGCAGACGGCTCGGCCGGCCGCCCTGAAGCCTCAGCCAGCTGTCCCCCAAGGACACCAGCCCGGCTCATGGCCTCGGCAACCCGACTCCGGCGCTGGTCCCGCCAGTGGACGGCCCGGCCAGGCTCCAGCCAATGAAGTCTTCTTTTCGAGCCAACTCTGCCTCTGTCCACGCTGACACCGCTGCCTCCGGCTCCGGCTCATCGCAAAGCGGCCGAGGGTCCCTTTAACTAAGCAAGAGAAGCCTCGGGCGGCAAGGCCGACCGAGCCGAGGGATTCCTACGCCTCCGGGATACGGATACCTCACTCATCGCCTTCCGCATAGAGCAACTCACATTTGGTTAAGCGGTTCGGCTAGCCGACAGGCGAGTTCCAGTGCTCGAAAATGAGGAAAAACACGGTATTACACCCAAAAATACCTAGATGTTCAGGCCCCGACAGCCACAATGAACAAACACCGGCACTCAAGGTGCCATTACAAACGGAACTCCGGTTCCACCCTCGCAGGTACGAACAACCCCCCAAATTGGAGGGCCTGCGGGGCGACAAAACCCTAGATGGCTCATCGACGCCCACTCCTGCAGCAGCGACAACAACCTCTGCTCCGGCCGACCAAACAACAGCAGCGATGACCTCAGGGCAGACGCTGCCGCGACGAGCTCCTCGCCCACGTCCCCACTCGAGGGGCGAGGACAAGCTATCAAAGCCAAAGAGCCGGAGGCCCAGAGCGTGGATGGTGGCGACGATCTCGTCGGCAACGAGGACTTCTTCAGCCGCCACCACCTCAACGTCGACGACGGCAGCTGTCTGCCCACCGGTAGATCCCCACTCGAATCCTCCCAGACATGCGAGCACCGATCTCCGCGCAAGGGGCGTCGTACCGGAGCAAAGACAGGACAGCCCAAGAACACGAACGCCGCCTAGCAGCGCGCGATGTCTTGGGCGGCCCTCCGGTGCGCGCGGCGCGGCGACCGCTCGTACGGCGGGAGGGGGCACCGGGAGCTGAGCCAGAGCCAGCTGAGCCAGCGAGCCCAATGCGCTGAAGCTGACGACGCTCGCGGCCGACCAGCCCCGTGTTGTCAGAGTCCGCCCCTTCCGCTAGGCCAGTGAGCACCCTCTCCCCTGAAGGCTGAAGGAGAGGGTGACCCATGAACCCATGCGGGAGGTAGAGCTCCGGCTCAGCCCGCCCTCCGCCCCAGCAAGGATGATGAAGATCCTTGAAGCTGAGGGCGGGGCAGAGGCCGCAGCCCGGCTCGCTTCTCCCCACCATCGAACTGGTGGTCACCGTCTTGGGTGACCACCGGCGAGGGGATGCAGCCGGGCTGCCTGATGAAAATCCTTGAAGCCGAACGATGGCTGAAAGGTACCAACTTCTGTGAAGTTGCGTTCCTCCAACGATAGCAACACGAAAGCGACGCGAGTGCTCCCCATCCGGGGGCTCGGAAGGTGGAAGGACGCGATACACGGAGCGCGAAGACATGGTTGCCATCCAAGGGGGTCACCCTCCTTTTAAAGGCGACTCTCCCCACTTGCGTCCTCAGCCGTCGCGGACTGAGTCTTCTCCAACACGCTCCAAGGTCCTCCCCCAACGACACCGGGGTTGGGTCCCACACATCATGCAAGCTGGCCCAGGACAGAAGAAGCCGAACCGCCACGCGCGGAGCGCCCAACAGCCCAGCGGTTACAAGCATTCCTCCACTATCGCCCGGACCAGCGGGTGAAAGGGCGGACCGCCGCGCAGGCGGCATGCAACTGCACCAAGGGGACGCACCCTTTCGACTTCGACGCGTCCAGCATGGAGGCCCAGTCCCACACGTCATGTAACCGGTGCGTCGATTACCACGTGCGAGAAACTGCACCGCCACTCGCGCAAGTACCGCGCCTCCTCGACTGCGGAACCGGTGCCGTGACTCGAGGCGACCCTGCGCATGACCCGACAGTGCCAACCGAGCACATCAGTCACGGGTCAGTCAGCCGTGGGAGAAGGCGCGACGGTCGATACGGCCAGAAATGGGCCGGCATTAATGGCGGTGGCAGGCGGGCGGAAGCAGCAGTCAAGTCGTCAGTAAGCTCACGCCCCCTCCTGGGACAGCGAGAGAACCCTCTCCCACGGCGTGAAGACGACACGCCCGTGTTCCATTCCTCGAACGGCTCGCGCACGCACAACGGCTACCCCGCGAACCACTCGTCCCGTCGCATTAACTCTGCGGCAGGACAGGCGGCACCTTTGGCAGGCGAAGCAGGCGGCGCTTCACCTCCGCCATAATGACCGCGTCAAAAAAGGTGTGCCACGTTGTTCGATTTCGTATCCTTTTCCTCTTCCTCTCTCTCTCTCTCTCTTGCCACAGGGACCGGGAAAGGGGACACTCCGAAAGGGATCCTTCTCCGCGAAGGAAGCGGGCCCCGAGCCCTCCTACTGATCAGAGGTTCGAAGGCTGGCCCCTCGGAAGGGTTCAACAGCCGCCTCAGAGCACTCGGGCCCCGAGCCCCCCTACTGATCAGAGGTTCGAAGGCTAGCCCCTCGGAAGGGTTCAACAGCCGCCTCAGAGCACTCGGGCTCCACGCCCACTACTGGTCAGAGGTTCAAAGGCTGGCCCCTCGGAAGGGTTCAACGGCAGCCTCAGGCCACTCGGGCTCCGCGCCCACTACTGATCAGGGGTTCGTAGGCTGGCCCCCGAAGGGTTCGACAGCCGCCTCAGAGCACGCAGAGCGAGGGATGACCCTGGGTACGTTCGATACATAACCAAGGCTCGGGCTACGCTCCCGAGGTACCCTAGGACATTTTCGAGACTGATGGGAATGATTTTGTAACGGAATCCCACCAGAGGGAGGCATCGAGCCCTCGGACCCCGTCAAAAGGGGACTGGGTCCGGCAAATCACCCGCAGGTACTTTTGGAGCACGCCTCCGGGCCACTAGCCGACCCCTAACGAATGGGGCACGGGCGTCCACTCGGATCACCCGCTAGCAACTCACTGGAGACACCATGTTCGGTGCCCTCCGAGGGCAACATGGCGCTTTCCCCCCCTCCTCCTTGCGGAAAGGCGACGTAGGGGCGTATGAAAAAAGCCGAGTCTGTCCTTGACCGTCCTCTCGCTCTGTGCGGGGGCTCGGGGGCTGCTCTCGCAAACCTGGCTTCGGCCAAACCGTTGACAGTGTCAACATACCAGCCCGAGAACTTGGGACCTGACTAAGCACCCGGGCAACGACCAGTTCGCATGAGGGAACAACCAAACCGGCCGAGCCATCACGAAAGGCACTAAGACCTTGAAGGAGTCAAAACACTCCTCCGAGGCCTCGGGGGCTACACCCGGCGGGTGCGCTCGCGCGCACCCACCGAAACGAAATGCAACCGAGAAAGGCCGGTCCCCTTGCAAAAAAGAGCGACAAAAGCCTCCAAGCGAGTGCCAACACTCCCTTTGAGGCTCGGGGGCTACTGTCGGGGACCATAATTAGGGGTACCCCCAAGACTCCTAAACTCAGCTGGTAAACCCCATCACCACAAAGCCGTGAAGGCCTGATGGGAGTGATTCAGGCCAAGGCTCCGCTCAAGGGACACGATCCAAGCCTCGCCCGAGCCCGACCTCAGGCAAAGACAGCCGACCCCGGAAGATTCACGCCTCGCCCGAGGATCCCCTTAAGCAACGGACGCACCGACGACTCGCCCGAGGCACAGCTCGGGTAGGCTTCGCGGAGAAGCAACCTTGGCCAAATCGCCACACCAACCGACCATATCGCAGGAGCATTTAATGCAAGGATCGCCTGACATCTTATCCTGACGCGCACTCTTCAGTCGACAGGGCCGAAGTGACCGCAGTCACTTCGCCGCTCCACTGACCGACCTGTCAGGAAAACAGCGCCGCCTGCCCCGCCCCGACTGTCGTGCCACTCGCCAGAGTGAGGTCGACAGCGGCTAAGTCCAGCCTCAGGCGACATAGGAAACTCCGCCTCGCCCGACCCCAGGGCTCGGACTCAGCCTCGGCTCCGGAAGACGACGAACTCCGCCTCGCCCGACCCCAGGGCTCGGACTCAACCTCGACCTCGGAGGAATCACCACCTCGCCCAAACTCGGGTCCGGACCGGCCACATCGCCAGGGGGCCATCATTACCCTGCCCCTAGCTAGCTCAGGCTACAAGGAACAAGACCGGCGTCCCATCTGGCTCGCCCTAGTAAACAAGTAATGATTACACCCCGCACGCTCCATGACAACGGCAGCTCCCAGCCCCTTACGTCAGCAAGGAGACGTCAGCAAGGATCCGATAGCCCCGACAGCTGTACTTCCGCAGGGCTCCAGCGCTCCTCCGACGGCCACGACATCACATGAACAGGGCGCCAAAACCTCTCCGACTGCCACGATGGCATGTACTTAGGGCTCTAGCTCCTCTCTGTTAGACACGTTAGCACACTGCTACACCCCCCATTGTACACCTAGACCCTCTCCTTACGCCTATAAAAGGAAGGTCCAGGGCTCTCGTATGAGGAGGTTGGCTGCGCGGGAGAACGGGCCGACGCATAAGGCTCTCGCTCTCGCTCTCTCCCACACGAACGCTTGTAACCCCCTACTGCAAGCGCATCCATCCGCCCTAGGCGTAGGACAACACGAAGGCCACGGTTTCCCCTCTACTGTTCTCCCCCCTTTGTGTCATGTCTCGCGCCGACCCATCTGGGCTGGGACACGCAGCGACAATTTACTCGTCGGTCCAGGGACCCCCTAGGGTCGAAACGCCGACACATCTAGTTCCTTAGCCTTAGCAATCAACTTTTCATTCTCATTTCTAAGGCTAGCAAGAGAGGCATTCAATTGATCAATCTTAGCAATTAAATTAGCATTATCATTTCTAAGATTGATAATTGAATCATCACAAATATTTGACTTCTCAACCTTAGCAATCAAATTAACATTCTCAATTCTAAGGTTGGAGATAGTGTCATGGCAACTACTTAGCTCACTAGTTAATTTTTCATTTTTCTCTACTTCCTGAGCATAAGCATTTTTAGTCTTAACATGCTTTTTGTTTTCTTTGATAAGGAAGTCCTCTTGGCTATCCAAGAGATCATCCTTCTCATGAATGACGCTAATCAATTCATTTAATTTCTCTTTTTGTTGCATGTTAAGATTGGCAAAAAGAGTAAGTAAGTTATCCTCCTCATCACTAGAATTATCCTCATCGCTAGAGGTTGCATATTTAGTGGACGATTTTGATTTTACCTTCTTCTTCTTGCCGTCCTTCGTCATAAGACACTTGTGGCCGACATTGGGGAAGAGAAGTCCCTTGTTGACGGCGATGTTGGCGGCGTCCTCGTCGTCGGAGGAGTCGGTGGAGCTCTCATCGGAGTCCCACTCCCGGCAAACATGGGCATCGCCGCCCTTCTTCTTGTAGTACTTCTTCGTTTCCTTCCTCCTTCCCCTCTTGTCGTTTTCCCTGTCACTATCACTAAATAATGGACATTTAGCGATAAAATGACCGGGCTTACCACATTGGTAGCAAACCTTCTTGGAACGGGGCTTGTAATCTTTCTCCTTCATTTGCTTGAGGATTTGGCGGAAGCTCTTGATGATGAGCGTCATCTCCTCATTGTCGAGCTTGGAGGCGTCGATGGAGACCCTACTCGGTGTAGAGTCTTCTTTCTTCTCCTCCGTTGCCTTGAATGCAACGGGTTGTGCCTCGGGTACGGAGGAGGAGGCGCCTTGCTCGATGATCTTCTTGGAGCCTTTAATCATCAATTCAAAGCTCACAAATTTGCCTATCACTTCCTCGGGAGACATTAGTTTATATCGTGGATCACCATGAATCAATTAAACTTGAGTAGGGTTAAGTTATACGAGTGATCTAATAATAACCTTGACCATCTCATGGTCATCCCATTTGGTGCTCCCGAGGTTGCGCACTTGATTTACCAAGGTCTTTAGCCGGTTGTACATGGCTTGGGGGTCTTCTCCTTGGTTGAGCATGAAGCGACCGAGCTCCCCCTCGATCGTCTCCCTCTTGGTGATCTTGGTCACCTCGTCTCCTTCGAGCGCCGTTTTGAGCACGTCCCAAATCTCCTTAGCGCTCTTCAATCCTTGCACCTTGTTATACTCCTCTCGACTTAGAGAGGCGAGGAGTATTGTGGTGGCTTGTGAGTTGAAGTGCCGGATTTGGGCAACTTCGTCCGAATCATAGTCCTCATCCCCTACGGATGGTACATGTACACCAAACTCAACAACGTTCCAAATAATAGTGTGGAGTGAGGTTAGGTGATGCCTCATTTTATCACTCCACATGTTATAATCTTCACCGTCAAAAACCGGTGGTTTGCCTAATGGAACGGAAAGTAATGGAGTACGTTTAGAAATGCGAGGGTAGCGTAGGAGATGTTAGAAATATGCCCTAGAGATAATCATAGAGATGAGCATATTTCTTTGTATCCATGATATATATATTGCTTAATTGAATATCCATGGAAGGCACCTTGTATTGATTAGCAATTATGTGAATTGTTTGTGAGATTCTTTACTTATATGGTTATTCTAAATGATGTCCCTAGTTAGAGTCGATGACTAGCACATGTATTAGTTGATGACTACATTTCACAAGTCATGAACATGGAGATGTTAAATTAATAATGTGGGCGCATGTATGACATGAGGCTGGACCGACCCAACGTGAGATATCGTAATATAGTTCTCTTCTTGCAACATGAATACTGTATCCTTAGACCTGAGATTGTCGCATGTTCTCAAGATGTGAATTGACTTACTTAGGGACTATCAAACGCTATCCCGTAACTAGGTAGTTATAAAGGTAGTTTTGGGTTTATCAGGAAGCATTCTATGAGGCATGGTCAGTCAAGATGGAATTTGTCCCTCTCTTTGTGAGAGAGATATCTCTAGGCCCCTCGAGTGATTGGATCAAGAAATGCATGGCCGTGCTAGGGTTAAGAGTTAACCATTGAAAGGATTCCAATTCACAGTATCGAGAAAGAGAGGTCAGCTTAGAGCCAGACCAAATATTGTGAGACAAAGGGAACAACATGTACTTAATGTCGCAATGGTTCGTCTGATATGATCTTTACGTACACATAGGAGTTGACATGTCTTGCTAGAGGCCGCTGTCAATTATTGGGCCAAGTAAGAGTACTCGGGCTATGTCTATTTGTACGTGAACCTATAGGGTCACACACTTAAGGGGAAGGAAGCCTAATTCGGATTAGATCCGAAATTAGACTGGGCTTTAGGGTTAATGATGGGCCTCGGCGTCAGAAGCCCACCATAACGCCTATATAATGAGGGGCGGGGGCGCGGTTAAGAGATAACCTAATTCGCCACCTGCAAATCAGCAGCCGCCGCTCGCCTCTCGCCCTCGCCAAGCCGCCGTCGCGAACCTAGCAGTTCGGTACGCGGCGCTTCCTCCCTGTACGTGTGGATACCTCGGAGGTGCTGCATCTAGAGCACTTGGACGAACCGTGCGAGGACGTGAAGGACGCCGGCGACTGCACGGCACTGCTCGACGTGTTCGTCTACATCGAGACGTCTTCCGCTGCTCTGCGCATCTAGTGGTAATTCCATGACCTATAACCGCAGTAGTTCTTGGTATTATGGGGATGAAAATTTTGTTTTGTGCTATCGTAGCCTCCTCGTAATCCTACAGGAGAATCTTACTAAACTTCTAGCGCTCATGGTGCTTAGAAGTTACGGACGGCACGTCGGAGCCGGAGGTGGATGGCGACGAAGAGTCGGTCTCGTAGTAGACCACCTTCCTCATCTTCTTTTTCTTTTCGCCACTTCGATGCGACTTGTGAGGAGGTGATTCCTCCTTCTTCTTGTTGCGGGACTCTCCCGATGGAGCCTTCCTGTGGCTTGTGGCGGGCTTCTCGCCGGTCACCATCTCCTTCTTGGCGTGTTCTCCCGACATCACTTCGAGCGGTTAAGCTCTAATGAAGCACCAGGCTCTAATACCATTTGAAAGTCGCCTAGAGGGGGGGTGAATAGGCGGAATCTGAAAATTATAAACTTGAGCACAACTACAAGTCGGGGTTAGCGTTAGAAATATAAGCGAGTCCAAAAGAGAGGGCGAAAACAAATCACAATCAAATAAGAATGGATGACACTATGATTTGTTTTACCAAGGTTCGGTTCTTGCAAACCTACTCCCCGTTGAGGTGGTAACAAAGACCGGGTCTCTTTCAACCCTTTCCCTCTCTCAAACGGTCACTTAGACCGAGTGAGCTTGCTTCTTGATTTCCCAGGTCACTTAGACCCCGCAAGGACTACCACACAATTGGTGTCTCTTGCTTTGCTTACAAGGTTGTGAGATTAAGAATGAGAGAAAGAAGAAAGCCAACCAAGCAACAAGAGCAACAAAAGAACACAAGTCGATCTCCTCACAAGTCCTAAAAACTAGAGTTAAATTGGGGACTTTGATTCGATCGAAGGCTTTGATTTGTGTCTTGGAGTGTTGTGTATTGCTCTTGTATTGAATGAGATGAAGTGAATGCTTGGATGCCTTGAAGGTGGGGGTGGTTGGGGTATTTATAGCCCCAACCACCAAAATGGCCGTTGGGGAGGCTGTCTATCGTATGGCGCACCGGACAGTCCAGTGCGCCACCGGACACTGTTCGGTGCGCCAGCCACGTCACCCAACCATTGGGTTCCGGCCGTTGGAGCTATGATCACTGGGGCCACCGGACAGTCTGGTGGTGTACCGGACAGGTCCTGTAGACTGTCCGGTGCGCCTTCTGATGCCTGCTCTGACTTCTACGCGTGCAGGCGCGTACTGTAACGCATTTATTGTTCTCTGCAGACGACCGTTGGCGCGAATAGCTGTTGCTCCGCTGGCACACCGGACAGTCCGGTGTTACACCGGACAGTCCGGTGAATTATAGCGGAGCGACCTTCCAAATTCCCAAAGCTGGCAAGTTCAGAGGTGATCTCCCAGGTGCACCGGACACTGTCCGGTGGCACACCAGACATTTCGGTGCGCCAGACCAGGGCTGCCTTCGGTATGCTTTGCTCCTTAGTTTTGAACCCTTTCTTTTGACTTTGTATTGGTTTGTTGTGAATCTTTGGCACCTATAGAACTCATAATCTAGTGCAAACTAGTTAGTCCAATAATTTGTGTTGGGCAATTCAACCATCAAAATTCATATTGGAAAAGGATTTGACCCTATTTCCCTTTCACAAGGCACTGCTGCTGTGCACGCTGCGCAGCAGCATACGGCTGCGCAGACATCCCGGACTCTACCCAGGACTGCTCTAGGGGCGTTGTCTGCTGCCAGGGAGTTGCTACGCCACCCCCCAAACTCTATGGCCTCACCAAGGGCCATGAGGCAGTGGCGTGAAGACTTCGACCTGCTGCTCGGCATGGCACACTTCGGCTCGACCAGGTCGAAGCCGCAGTCATCCCAGCGCCAACATGAGGCGTCGGCATCTGTGCGCTCACCTTCGGTGAGGGCAGTACCAACTGAGGACCTGAGGGCAGAGCTCAGTCGCTGGTGCGCGACGAAAGACGCTCCAGTCTCTCAGGAGAGGTCTAATGACCTGCGGGCAGAACTCAACCGCAGGCGTGCGGGCGAAGATGCCCGCGTTTCTCTGGAGAGGACGCGAGAGCGCCGACAGAACCTCGAGGGTCATAACCTCAATAAAGACTTTGTTGCGGTAGCACCGCAAACCCCAGTGGGCACCCGGTCCCAGGCGGGTGTCCCATTGGCTAGCGTGGGCTGCGCCGCTCTCGCAGATCATCTCCGTGCGGCGTCCTAGCCACCCAAGTTCCGGCCGCACCTGCCGGAAAAGTACGATGGAACATCAAATCTGTCAGAATTCCTGCAGGTGTACGTCACGGCTATCACAGCGGCAGGAGGAAACACCGCTGTGATGGCAACATATTTTTATGTCGCCTTGTCTGGGCCTGCCCGGACTTGGCTCATGAACCTTGCCCCAGGATCGGTCAACTCCTGGGAAGAGCTCTACGTGCAGTTCACAGTGAACTTCGCTAGCGCTTACCAACAACACGGAGTGGAGGCCCACCTCCATGCAGTGAGACAGGAGCCCGGAGAAACTCTCTGGACGTTTATCTCCCACTTCACCAAGGTGAGAGGTACTATACCTTGCATTTCTGATGCTTCTATCATCACAGCCTTCCGCCAGGGAGTACGTGATGAAAAGATGTTGGAGAAGTTGGCCACGCATGACGTGGAAACTGTCTCCACTCTCTTCGCTCTGGCCAACAAGTGCGCCAGGGCCGCCGAGGGCCGTGCGTGGCACTCGGCACCGCAGACCGGGGCTGGCCAGACGGGTGGCTCACGTGTCGTCGTCCAGGACGGCAAAAAGAAGGAGAAAAAGAACCACGGCCATGAGAAGCCGCACTCCGCCGCTCTGGTCGTTGCAGCCGCGACTGGGGGCCGGGGCGACCGCAACAAACGCCCACGGCTGCAGAAGGGTAACAGCGGCTCATGCCCTGTGCACCCCAACGGTCGCCATAGCGCCACGAAGTGTCGCGAGATCATCGACCTCGCAAAACGCGTCAGCACACGACGTGAGCAGTCTTCCGGGGATGGCTCCCCACCTCATCGCCGACCTGGTAAGGAAAGGGTCGACGACGACGAGGTGGCCGCGGCTGAACCGAACCTCGGGTATCAGTCACCCTAGGGGGTCCTGAAGGATGTTTTCGCTGGAGGCTCCAACTCCGGTGACGACAACTAGTCGGGCCACCAGGGGGCCCCGTACTCCCTGGTCTACGGGGCCGAAGCCTGCCTTCCCCCGAAAACCCTTCTGGACTCCCCACGGGTCCAGCCTTCCGATGGGTCTATGCAGGAGCGGCTATAGCGCAAGGACGTGGACTCCATTGGCGAACTCAGATGTCAAGCGGCAACCCGAAATGCACATTGTAACCAGGCACCCATGCACTACGGCCAACGGTTTGTGCATAGTAGGGAGCCCATGGTCAGGACCTAGTCCTACGGCAAGTACCGAACCAGGAAGGGGTCCACAATCTCTCCCCAGCTGGGAGGAACCCTTCAAGGTGATGGAAATATGCCAGCCCGGGGGAGCCCGCCTTGCTATAACTGAAGGAGTATCTCTTCCTAACCCCTGGAGCATATCTGTAAGTTCTATTCATAGAAGCAAGTCCGAGGGGTTAAGTTTTTCTTCTTTTGTAGTCAGGCCTCGCATACGCGTACGCCAGCCCGGTAAGGTCCGCCATTATAAACCCGGCCTATTGGTTTACACCCATGCATGTCAAGTTATAAAGAGGAGATTTACCCCATCAGATGCGCTTTGATGATAACCTCATCCTCCTGCTCCATGGTTTTATCCTGCAATTTCCGGATATTATTTTTACCTAACCCATCCATGTGGTTCCCATCTGTTCTAGCATGGTGACACCCAAATTGAGCAGTCAGGCTTGCAGTTTAGGACCCCCTTACGAAAACTGGGAGGTCCGATAGCCTGGCGGCCGGTTCTAAAGAACGGGAGCTTGTTCCATGGGGTGGTCCGGGTCAGGGTAGCCGCTTAGCCTGGTCCCGTACCGTAAGCCTGCACAGTCCACCACTCTGTGATGGGTACCTTAGTACTTGGAGCTATAGTCCTGTGGGTCCAACAACCTGGGGCCCGGCTCCAGAGAATGGGCACTTGTCTCCTAGGGTGGTCCGGAGCCGTGTAGCCGCTTAGCCTGGTCCCGTACCGTAAGCCTGCACGCTCCACCACTATGCGACGGGTGTCCTAGTATCTAGAACCGCGATCCAGGGGGTCCGGACATACAACTTGGCTTCCCAGACTAAATCCTGCAAGTCCCAAAAATGTATCAAAGGATGGCTAATGTCAGACGAGGGATCCTATGGGTGTGCTACTAACACTCCCTAGCCGAAGCTGTGTACAGGTCTAGGTCCCGGTCGAGACTGCCTCCGGGGGATCGTGGCCAACTCTTTTAGGTACGCTGGTATCCAACCTCGACACATCGGGCCTGCATCCTAGGGGGGCCAGGTACCAGGGAGGAGTCGGCAACACCACACACAACAGGGACAGACGGTACACAGATAAGTGCTAATACTGCTTGATAAATACTCAAAAAGTAAATTACAAAAGCAAAAGTTATTACATTTGCCTTCAAGCGGAGTCCTATCTCCATCTTTACAGGTGTAAACTACTTGACGCCAGCAGGGTCACGCCGGAAGCTCGCAGCCACTATCCTTGTGGAATCCTCTCGGGCGACTTGCTAGTGGCAGTGGCCACCTCAACGCGTGCGCCAAAGCGAAGAGGCCCTCGCCCCCGTCCTCCTACAGGGGGTGATGACGAGTCCATTAAAGCCAAAGAGTTGGGTGCACGGCGGCAGGCGGCGCTGGTGGCCTGGTCAGCGGCGGTAACCACCTCTGCACCAGCGGCGGCGACCACCTCAGCATGAGCGCCATGGCAATGAGGCCCTCGCCCTCGCCCTCCTACGGGGGTGAGGACAAGACTATCCAAGCCAAGGAGCTGGAAGCTCGGCGGTTGATGGCGCTTGTGGTCCAGCCGACACCGCGTAGCCGAAGTTCGCCTCTCTCGCAAGGCTGATGCACATCCTCCTCCTCCAAATGCTGGAGGAAGAAGCGGGCCACCAGCTCATGCGGAAGGCAGAACCCCAACTCGGCTCGCTCTCCACCCCTACAAGGCTGATGAACATCCTTGAAGCTGAGGACAGGGGGGAGGCCACATCCCGGCTCGCTTCTCTCCACCACAAGGCTGGTGGTCATCCTTGTAGATGACCACTGGTGGGAGACCGCAGCCCGGCTACATGATGAAAATCCTTGAAGCTGAGCAATAGAGGAAGGGCACCAGCCCCCATGAGGTCGTGCTGCTCCAGCAACAGCAAGAAGAAGGCGAGATCGGTAGCGCCATCGCACAGGAAACGAAGAGCGCGAGCTCCCCGGCGGCAAAATCGCCGAGGGGGAAGACGCTGGCGCGAATCCTTCCACCGAACATCGGCGCGCCCCATCCAGGCAAGCGACGCACCAGGACAAGCGTCCACTCGGTCTAAAAGCGCTCAGGGTGAACCAGCAAGGCCATGGCAACTGCGGTGGCACAAAGCAAGACCTTGAAGGCAAAGGGGCGTAGCAAGAGGAAGAGAAACAAGACATGGCTGCTACCCGAGAGATGAACCCCTTTTTAAAGGGAGATTCCTCTGATCGCGCCCCGAAAGGCCACGAGAAGTCCCCCTGACGCACACCGCGGCACCCAGCCTATGATACGGGGGCCCGACCCCACAAGTTATACGACTGGCGCAACGGCCTTCTGGTACGCAGAAGGCGAACCGCCATGCGGATAGTCTTGCCGCACCTCTTCATCCCCGCCGAGGGCAGTGGTCCGGCTTCTGGCACGAGGGCCGGGCCCACGAGTCATACTCCTCAGACGTCGACCTCCGTGTGCGGAGAAGGCGAACCGCCGCGTGAGTAACACGCCACCAGCTGTGGTAGTGTGCCTCTTTGTCTTCGCCGAAACCAACAACCCAAGCTCTGTCGTGAGGGCCTGGGCCCATAGGTCACCCTCCTTGGGCGTCGGTTCCTGGGTGCAGAGAAGTCGAACCGCCACTCGCACCAGTACCGTGCCTTCTCGGGGCCGCCACAGAAGGCAGAGAAGGTGAACTTTCAAAACCAAATACAGCGGTATCGAGGCGCCCCGCGCATGGCCCAGTAAAAGCCATCGAGCGCGGAGACCATGGGTCAGTCAGCCGCGGGAACAGGCGCGTCGGTTGATGTGACCAATGGTAGGCTGGTAGCGTCAGCACGCCGAGTTAATGCGGTGCGCACAGAGGAGGCGCCCTAGTCACTGGTCATGCCAAGTCGACGCAAGGTACAAGCTTTGGCCCCACCTGCAGGATCGTATCCTCCCCTGAGGCGGGCCCGGGGGACACTGCCGGTACCCTGGATCAGGGGTACCCCCTACTACTGTATCAAGGTGCAGTCCCCGCGCGGCTACCTCTTAGCCGCGTGGCAGTAGGGCTGCGTCTGTGACTAAGGCATGCCTCAGCCCAACCAAGGGCGGTTACTTAGGGCCCACAGCGGTGCCTGGCCTCACCACCTGGGAGGGTTCGAGGCCGCCACGTGTCCATGATGATGGAATACTCCAGGGCGTCTGCAGTAGGTCCGGACCCCCATGGGGGTGCGTCTAAGTTTGCGGACAGGACTCCCAGGAGAGGTCCAAGACCTCCAAGTATGCATACTAGGCCCCTAAGGTGGAAGCCAGACGCCTTCACAAGGGGTCCGGACCAGTCACAGCGGGGGTCCCGGTACGCCAGGACGGAAAATGCTTAAGTCCTGGTCAAAGACCAGGCAGGGGTCCGGCGCTGGCACGTGTTTGGGCCCCATCCTGTACGGCTCAGCTCCCCTCCCAGGAGGAGACCCGATGCTGTCACGTGGCCCTCTGCCCGTGACGTAAGCCAGCGGGCGGAGCCTGACATAAGAAGTATGCGCCGCAGGCCGCGCAGCGCATCGCATGATACGCTATCTCGGTATTTAATGGAGGAGGCCTGCCGCCTGACAGGCGATGTGCCATCTCGGCATTTAACGCGCCGCGTCTACTCCGTTGGCAGGCAATGTGACGACTTAGCATTTAATACGCCCTCTCGCTACTCCTCTAGTAGGCAGCGACTGGGCCATCCTGCAGACGGCGTGCCTGTCCAATCAGTTGGCAGGTGGCGTACTGCCACATGTTCTGTACTCATGATGACTCGCGCGTTACCAAGGAAGCAGCCGAGAGAAGCCAATACTATAAGCGCTACGGGCGTTACTATGCTGGGAGGTGGCCCGGACATTGCAGGCGTTAGTTGGCGCCCTCCATTTTGTCCCTGGGCCCACATGTCGGGGCTCAGCTCCCTTGTACGTGCCCCCCTTAAGCTATAAAAGGGAAAACATGCGACGTTACAAAAGACCCAAGTCATCCAAGACACAACTCAAGCTCACGAGCAATACAACACACAGTGGAGTAGGTATTAAGCTCTGGCGGCCCTAACCACTCTAAACTCTTGCGTGTTCTTGTGTGTTCATCCCTCCGATCTCTAACAAGCAAAACGCTTAGGCCCCTCCTCATTTTAGGATTTAGGACGGGTGCACTCCGCCACCCGGCCGGAGATCTCCTCTCCGACAGATTCCATTGCCATTTCTGTGATCAGTGGTCCAACCAAACACTACATGAATATTTATTAAATTGTTTTTGCAGTTCAAAAAAAAATCGCTTGATGTTTGGGTCGGGTCGGGTCGGCCTATCATCGTGGCGGCCCATAGGGCATATCTTGCGTCGATGTAGCGATACGACCCGACGGCCCATCTCGGATCCACCAAGGTTTCTCTTGAATCCACGAGCTATATAGGCCTCCATGTTACCCAGGTGGGCGGTGGCCCACACAGAACTCGCACCAGGAGGAGCGAGAACACAGTAGTAGGAACGACAACGTCTATGGAGGATTGGAGGAGGAGGTCACGAGAGCGAGAAAATGACCCCAAAAGTGTGCGTCCAATCCGTCCAGTGCAATGCCACGCCATGGCATCAGCATGATGGCCCTAGTGCCCAGGCCGCCGCGCCATCGATCGAGCCGGCCGGGGCCGCCTCCGCCGTCCGCCTTTCCCCCGCCGTACGCAGGAGCGCGCGTGCTCCTCGGCCCCCGCGCCCGGATCGGACCAATGGACCGATCATTCGTTCCACCACGCATGGCGTATTTGCGTTGCGTTGCCCCATGCCCCCCCTCCTGCTCGCGCGCGGACTACGAGGCAAGTCGCATCGCGTTGCACTGCATGTCATGTGGCGACAACCGAGCACGCGTCCCACCCCCGTGGCCCATGCTCCCCCGTCGTCTCGTCTCGTCTCGTCACAGACTCCCATGGGCCAACAAACAATGGCGCAAAGTGGCCGACCTTTTCCGGCCGCCGTCACTTCCACTCCTACCGAACCGAGTACTGCAGCTGACAAATCCGAACCGAGTACCTACAAGAGAAAATCTCTTCAATGCCATCCAAACTTATACTAATCCCTTCAATGCCATCAGATTTTATAGCTTCCCTTCAATGCCATCAAATTTAAATTCTAATCCCTTAAATGCCATTGCCGTTAGTTTCAGGTTAACGCTGTTAGTTCTATTTAAAGCAAATCTCTCCAATGCCATCAAAATCTATATCAATCCCTTCAATGCCACTAGAAATTGGTTTGATCTATTTGGATTTTAAAAATTCTAGAATAAAAAAATATGGACCAATTCCACACTTTTTAAAAACTTTAGTACATTTTTTTTGTAAACACCAAAAATTACTCCGCTATATCTGTTCGGTCTATTTGATTCCTAATATTTTTTTCAAACTAACAACAAACACTAATGATAACAGATGGAGATAAATTTTAAAATCAATGTGGTATATTTGCGTTTCAATTTTTTTGGGTTCAAAAAATTTTCTATTCTGAAAATTTTAAAATTCAAATAGACCGAACCAATTTCTAGTGGCATTGAAGGGATCGGTATAGATTTTGATGGCATTGGAGGGATTTGCTTTAAATATAACTAACGGCGTTAACTTGAAACTAACGGCAATGGCATTTAAGGGATTAGAATTTAAATTTGATGGCATTGAAGGGAAGCTATAAAATCTGATGGCATTGAAGGGATTGGTATAAGTTTGGATGGCATTGAAGGAATTTTCTCTACCTACAATGGTGTGGTGGACTACTGCAGCTGTCAAATCCGAACCGAGAGCGTCGCAACGCAACGCAAAAGGCAGCGGACAGGCAGTAGTGTACGTACTAATCATCAATCATGTGTGAGATTCCAGGGTTTATAGCTGTCTACGTATATTCCTTCCTCTGCCGCAAAGCAGCAGCGCGTCTTTCCGGGTGACAA
Organism: Zea luxurians; assembly: GCA_029449295.1. Classification (NCBI taxonomy): domain Eukaryota; kingdom Viridiplantae; phylum Streptophyta; class Magnoliopsida; order Poales; family Poaceae; genus Zea; species Zea luxurians. Next base: position 8,173,246 of record JAOPSE010000039.1, read on the forward strand.
AATGGTTGGAGCTCTAAAAGCTCATCATTTGCGGTGACGCGCCCGGGAATAATGTCTCAGCCCCACTTCGCTTCTGTTTGGATTCGTTGGTGCTAAAGTTTTGCTAACTACACTTCTAGCTGAATTGTAGTACTTAGGATCAAAACGTAAATACTAAAACTTATAAAAGCGAATTGCTAAACTTTAGATTCAATAATAGTTTAGTTTCTTAAGGTGTGCAAAAGTTTAGCACATGGGATCCAAAAACGACTACAGGTGTACCTTCCCATCCTAAAATATTTTTTTTTCAAATTCAGTTAGTTATTAATAATATCTACATCTTTAAATATATTTATTATCGAAACAGATTCAGAAATATATTTCTTAATATTAATTAAACAACATGTTTTCTGTATATTTAAATTGAATTTTAAAAACAATTAGTTTCTCGGGAAACGAGAACATCGACTATTTTGGTAGGACTATTTAATTGAAATTAATCGAAAACAGGTGTACTGTTTAATTGAATTTAAAAACAATTAAGTTTCGTAAGCGCTCGCTCTCCATACCGTATGCCGCGACCGCGACGGCTCAAAAGTTTCTTTATTCCTTTTCTTTTACTCTTCTCCAGGTGAAAAGTACAAGTACTAGTAGCTAGATTCTCCGCCGTACTCAGTTGTGGTTCAGCCGGCCAAGCTGACTAGTGAGAATCCTTGCACGCCACAATCATTTTGGCTAGAGATTATTTTTTTTTTCCTTTGCCATCAAAACTTGTATCATCACTTCACTAGTACAGCTTACGTTAGTTTGTATTGTAAAAAATGTATGTCATATATATGCCTGGCGATGGACGGGCAACTAACCAGTCCTTAAACTACGATCCATTGAAAATTAATTGTTTCATACATCTGTATTTTTATTTTATTATATGCAACTCCCATGCAGCTCTAATATGTTAGATGGCTCTTAATTAAGAAAGCAAGTGGCAACTGTACACTTTCTACCAGTAGATTATCAATATATATGTTGGAATACGAACCCATACCCCTAACCAGGGATGGGGAGTAGTATTAATAGACTTAGTAACTGGGCCAGGCCCATTACAGTGAGGGGTGAGACGGTAATTACATGGGGAATACCCCAAACCCTAGAATCCTAGACGGGTAGTCTAACAATATATATATATATATATATATATATATATATATATATATATATATATATATATATATATATATATATATAGAGAGAGAGAGAGAGAGAGAGCCCTGGACTCTATTTAGCTAGAGGAAGCCCCAGCCAAATATGAACGCACGTGCATTCACAGCCGACCGACTTTTCAGTTTCCATATAAATACTGACGTGCTCCCGCGATTAGCTCCTTTGCTCCCGGCTCAGTTTCCATAACCGCAAAACCCTAACCCCGCCACGACTCCGGGAATCTCCGCCGACTCTTCCATCCCCGACGACTCCGCTCCCCTCTCCGACGACTCTTCCAGCCCCTCGTCGCTCGCTGTCGATCCAGTCGCAAACGGCATTTGAGCGGCGCGTCCTCGGTGTCCCCAATCCACGCTCCAATATTCTCGCCGCTGCGTCAGGAGACCGGAGTCCAGACCGGAGAAAACCCTACTTTCTCCGCCGACGCGTCTGCTTCCTCGCTCTCCGCCGACCCGACTGCTTCCACGTTCTCCGCCATCTTCCACATTCGCCGCCGTCAACGGGTACCGCTCCAATTGGTAGTCCTTCCCCAACCATTTTCGGTGTGTTCTTCCTAACCCTAGCTCGTGCGCATTTCATTGGATCGACTTCGACCGTCAACAAACGAGTTGTTTTTTGTTCATTCTGTATTGTGTGGATTACGGCTAGGGTGGAAAATATTTATGCAGTTGATTTATTACATTTACGCACATTTACACAGTTGGTTACGCACATTTACACAGTTGGTTACGCACATTTACACAGTTGTTTATGCACATTAGGTTACATATTTATGCACATTAGTTAAAGTTTTTTTTCACAGATTATGTTCAATTGGTAATTTAGTGGTCATCTAGTTGTTTTTGTGACTGCATACATTTATTTATTCCATTATTTTTATAGTTAATACATTTCTGTTGACAGCATGTATTGTTTTATTGAATCATATCCAGTTTTTTATTATTTTAAAACAGACATTATTTATTACACTAGTTCACAGTTAATACAGCTTGTTTATAGCAAGTTTTGTTTTGCTCAAACATATCAGTTTGCATGCAAATTGTGTTTTATGTTTGCAACTGTATGCAATTGTATGCAACATATTCAGATTTTTATGACTGTAGAACAGGACAGAACATATATGCTACTGTGTTTCATGAATGCAACTGTATGCATCTTTATGCAACATATTCAGTTTTTTATGATTATATATCAGGTCAGAATATGTATGCAACTGTGTTTAGTAAATAAGCAGTCAACTAGTTGTTTTTCATGGAGTATATTTTTTATATAAAATTTCATATATGTTTAGTGCATACATTTATGTATTTCAGATGATTACAGCTAATACATTATTGGTTACAGCAAGGTCTATTATTCACTTATTATTGAACAGTTCAGTATATGTTTTATCGAATCATATCCAGTTTTTTTATTATCACAAAACAGACATTATTTATTACACTAGGTCACAGACAATACAACTTTGTTTATAGCAAGTTTTGTTTTGCTCAAACATATTCAGATTTTTATGACTGTAGAACAGGACAGATCATATATGCAACTGTGTTTCATGTATGCAACTGTATGCAACTTTATGTAACATATTCAGTTTTTTATGATAGTATATCATGTCAGAATATGTATGCAACTGTGTTTAGTAAATGAGCAGTCAACTAGTTGTTTTTCATAGAGTATATTTTTTATATAAAATTTTATATCTGTTTAGTGCATACATTTATGTATTTCAGAGGATTACAGCTAATACATTATTGGTTACAATAAGGGTTGTTTTTATTGAAACATATCAGTTTTTCCTAATGATTGAACAGTTCAGTATATGTATGCAAATGTAAATAGAGAACAGTATATTCAGATGTTTTAAGCTTGATATTTAAAACAACTAGGTTCATTGAATTAATCATACCACACAATAAATACATATGCATATATATCAGTTTAATTTTTTCAATATTGTGTATTATGTATGCAACTTTTAATTTAAAAAAATGAAGCACGTGGACCGTCCTCCAAATAACCCCAAACGTATAACAATTCAGTCAAGCCAGGAGTGTTTCAGTGTTGACATTCCCTCTGCAGAACAGTCTAATCCATGTCCAGAAGTTAGAAATCCTCCAAATGTTGACAGTCAAAATTTGACCAATGAAACAACTCAGATTGATTCTGATGAAGATGACTTCATGCCAGCTCTGAAGAAGCGTAATGTTTCTGAAAGCCACACAAGAGTGTTAAGAAAAGTTGTGACAAAGAGGATTAAACATGAGGAGCTACCCCGACAGGTTAATGTTATGCATACCCAACAAACAATTTAATATTTGTAAGGTTCTGAATATTTTTTTTATAATAACAAAATTATTTCATGTTTTATATTGTTTAACAGAGGCTTAATGTGAGGTGCAACCCTCAAGATGTCATTGCAAGCATTAACATTTTGAATGAAAGACAACGTGAGGCTATAAGACGTAAAGGTTTCTCTACCATTCTTGATATGACAGTAGATGCGCTGTGCAGTAGATCACACCTTCAATGGTTGATGGACAAGCTAGACCCCAAGGACATGACAATTCGTCCTGGTCCAAGAAAGGAACTAAAGATCACAAAGGACATTGTTCATCTTATCCTTGGTGTGCCAAATCATGGCGGTGGTAAACCATTGGGGATTGACGAAGCAGTTGCAGCAAGCAACTTGAGGGCAGAGCTTGGTGTGGCCAAAGATGAGTTCAATGTGACATTTCTACAGGATCGTTTAAGGAAAGGCGAGGATGATGACCTTTCAATCAGATGTTTCTTCCTCATTTTATTCAACCGTCTGCTGTTTCCAACTGCTAGCTGGGGCATAACATATCATGAGGTGCTTCTCATAGAAGAAATGCACCATTTCCATGAGATCGACTGGTGCCAGTTGATTTTTAATGATCTATGTGAAGCTGCGAAGAAGTGGCACAACCGAATCACCATAAATGTCTCCACGACTATATAAGGATGCTCCATTGTTGTCCTTGTAAGTATAGTGTTTTTCCGTATGCACATTTATTTCATTTTTGGTTGCTCTCTGTGGGTAGTTATGTAACATGTTTTACGATGTTGGTTACGTTTACTTACATAGCTATTGAACATTGTAATTCTTTTATGTAGTTGTATTACTTGGATCACCTGCATACAGCCGCTGCCCCCCAAAATAAGACTGGCACACCTCGCATTAAATTCTTTGATAAGAATATCATAAAAGCTTTGACCAAAGCTGACAAGAGGAAGGTACGACATGGGGCTGAACCTTTCGGACATTGTGAAGTAAGTTATTCATATTTTCACAGTTGGTTATGCACCTTTACACAGTTGGTTACTCACAGTCACTTCAATTTTATTTCTAGTTCCGAAGCTCGACCGAGACATGCTATGCAGTTGGACCTAAGATCGATCGCTAATCCGAGGCAAGTTTATGATGTATTATATACATTGTTTATGAATATTTATGGAACAAATAGAATAGGAAGGTGGACATGGATTCTTATTAATTTTTGCTGAACAACCAGCCGGAGTGCAGGACCAATATTTTTTATGCACCGCGCCCTGCCCCCACGCCTCGGCCAACTTTTAACATCAAACTTCCATCTATCAAAGAGATGATGTCAAGTAAGATCAACGATCTCCCACATCGTCATCGATCTAAATTCACAGACATTCTTGATGCATATGACTTGGAGGTTGACAAGTCATGCATAGCCATAAAAGACAGCATTGACAAAATTATTGAGAAGCAATACGACATAGCAGACAAGTTTATAGAATTGATAGATGAGGTACTACGTGCCGAGTCTGATAATTTAGAAAATGAGACTGATGAGCCACAGCATCCGGGGAATTCGGCTGATTCAGCAGGTCAGTCATACAATTATCCCTTATTCAGAACATTTTATCTTTCGACATGTGCATACGGTTTTTGTTATATGTACAGTTTACAGCTTATGTTTTTGTCAAGTATACACAACAACATTTGATATATAATGCAAGTTTTGACATATATTATTTTCAATATAATTGTGTACAAGGACATACTGTTCATGCCACCCAGCCCACACCCGATATGCCATCCCAAGCTTCGCAGCTCGAGACCCAGCTGAGTGGTACTCAGTTTGAAGAAATTCATGAAAGACAACAGCATATCCGTAGAGTGCTTGAGACGTGTCCCGACGAATCGGATGTGGTTACAGATCAACAGGTAATTTGTCCAACTCTAATACTATTTTTACTCATCATACGTACATTGTATGCATACTACTTTTTTAGCAGTATACGGACCACACTTTTTTGTCAACAGGATTTCTGTTTTGATGTTCGAAACATCATTTTGAGGAACACAAATATCACACCTCAAACCACATCAGCTTGCACCCGCTTGCCGAAATTTGACGTGACACCGGAAAAAAATGTTTGTTAGCAGTTCATGTCTCATGTTATAATTCCATTTTACTATACATACTACACAGTTATACTAATCATATACCTTTGTGTAGAGAGGTGAAATGGCAACAGAGGAAATGGAACACAATGACAGTGGGCCAGGTTTTGACCAGACCCCAACTCCTCATGTCAGTATGATAACATACATATTACATAATGCTTTTATGACATTAAACTGATTTTTTAATGTTCAACCACTTACAACCATGTTGCATTTTAGGATGATACACTGAAAGGGACAACAAACTCTGGATCTGATCCACCCCTTACAGAGCACGAGTGCGTTCGTTCTCTGTGGGATTTAATTTGTTCCAAGGACATTGACCAAAGCAGGTACATGTTACCCAAATTACGAATACCGTATTTATAAGTTTGGTTCATTTATGCAATATGAATATATAACTTTGTTCATCATACAGGGTTGTCATAGATTACGGTGAATACAGTGCAAACTGTATGGATATTTATGAATCTTTCGCGGAGGGCAAATTTCTTGAGAATGTCTTCATGCAGTGTTTCATTGAGTGTGTTCGTGATGATTCCAAAAATCATCGTCGAACTATGACATCTAACAGATTAATACTTGATGTCAATGTTGGGGTAGGTTCTTCTTCATAGTTATTGTAACTATACACATAATATACTTACACACTCTATTTTTTGTTTTATAGGCTCTGTTAAATTTTGAAGAGCAGGAACGTCACAGCAAGAATCCTCAGTCGTTTGATCAAAATGTGTTACAGAATTGCTTGCACAACACATTGCCTCCTTTGGTAAATCTGGATAAATGCAAGTCGGTAAGTCTCATTAACATTTTGTTCCCAGTTTCATCAGCACATTAACTGTACATTTTAATTATCATGACATTGTAACAGCAACATGTAACCTATATTTACTTTTCTCATCAACAGATATTGGTACCTATGCTTAGTAGGGGACATTGGACACTGTATGTGATCAATCTACTGAAAGGGAAATGTGCCCTTGGGCAATTTCTAAGTGTTTTGGTGATTTAGTGTCCAACACAAGTGCCTAAGTGTAAAGAGGTGGACAAAGTACAAATCAAGGATAAAGGTATGTTTCTCAGACTTAGTACATTGTTTTATGGACTAATGTATTGTGTCTAAGTGCTGGAAACAGGAAAAATCCAATTGGAAATGTCTTGGCTCGAGCAGCCAAGAATCTGCTGAGTCTGGGTGCACCGGACAGTGTCCGGTGCGCCAGGCTGGTTCGAGCGAACTGGCCGCTCTCGGGAATTCACCGGCGACGTACGACTATAATTCACCGGACTGTCCGGGGTGCACCGGACTGTCTGGTGAGCCAACGGTCGGCCGCGCAATCTGCGCGGGACACGTGGCCGAGCCAACGGCTAGAAGATGGCACCGGACTGTCCGGTATGCACCGGACATGTCCGGTGCGCCAACGGCTCCAGGTCTGCCAACGGTCGGCTTCGCCATTTAAGGAAAGAAATCTGGCACCGGACAGTGTCTGGTGTGCACCGGACTGTCCGGTGCGCCAGACGACAGAAGGCAAGAATTACCTCCCCTGATTGCTCTCAACGGCTCCTAGCTGCCTTGGGGCTATAAAAGGGACCCCTAGGCGCATGGAGGAGGACACCAAGCATCTCCTAATCATTTCTAAGCACCAAGACATCGATTTCGCGCGTTCTTTTCATTGTGATAGCATATAGAGCTCTAGTGGAGTTGTGAACTCCTTGAGTTGTGTTGCGAGCTCTTGTTGCGACTTGTGTGCGTGTTGACACTCTGATTCTTGTGTCTTGTGTGCGTTGCTAATCCCTCCCTTGCTCCGTGTTCTTTGTGAATTTCAAGTGTAAGGGCGAGAGGCTCCAAGTTGTGGAGATTCCTCGCAAATGGGATTGAGATAAAGCAAGCAAAACACCGTGGTATTCAAGTGGGTCTTTGGACCGCTTGAGAGGGGTTGATTGCAACCCTCGTCCATTGGGACGCCACAACGTGGAGTAGGCAAGCGTTGGTCTTGGCCGAACCACGGGATAACCACCATGCCATCTCTGTGATTGATCCTTGTTGGTTATTGTGTTTTGTTGAGGATTTCTCCTTAGCCACTTGGCAATTATTATGCTAACAATTAACCAAGTTTTTGTGGCTATAAGTTTTTGAAGTTTTACAGGATCACCTATTCACCCCCCCTCTAGGTGCTCTCAATTGGTATCAAAGCCGTTCTCTTCAAGAAAGGGACTAACCGCCCGAAGAGATGGATCCTAAGGGCAAGGGGATGGTGATCAACGACAAGGAGAAGGAGTCCTTCATCAACGAGCCCAATGATGACAGGCCCACCGACTCAGGCTCGGGCCACAAAAGAAAAGACGGGAGGAAGAAGAAGACAAGGCGCATCAAGGAAATTGTCTACTACGACAGCGACGAATCTTCCTCCTCCCAAAAGGACAACGATGACTACGACAGACGAAAGACGGTTAACTCAAACTTTTCTTTCGATTATTCACGCATTCCGCATAGCTCAAATGCTCAATTGCTTCCCATTCCACTTGGCAAGCCCCCTCACTTTGATGGAGAGGACTACGGATTTTGGAGCCACAAAATGCGTACTCACTTGTTTTCTCTCCATCCAAGCATTTGGGAGATTGTGGAAAGTGGAATGAAATTTGATAGCTCGGATAGCCCTGTGTTCATTAATGAACAGATTCATAAGAATGCACAAGCTACTACTGTGTTGCTAGCCTCTTTGTGCAGGGACGAGTATCACAAGGTGAGCGGCTTGGACAATGCCAAGCAGATCTGGGACACCCTCAAGATCTCTCATGAGGGGAACGACGTCACCTTACTCACCAAAATGGAGTTGGTGGAGGGCGAGCTTGGAAGGTTCGCGATGATAAGGGGCGAGGAGCCAACTCAAACATACAACCGGCTCAAGACCCTTATCAACAAGATAAGGAGCTACAGAAGCACGCGATGGACGGACCACGACGTCGTCCGACTGATGCTAAGGTCCTTTACCGTTCTTGATCCTCATTTGGTGAATAATATTCGTGAGAATCCCAGGTACACCAAAATGTCGCCCGAAGAAGTCCTCGGAAAATTCGTTAGCGGGCGAATGATGATCAAGGAGGCGAGGTACGTGGACGATGCCTTGAATGGTCCGATCAACGAGCCGCAACCCCTTGCTCTCAAGGCAACAAGAAGCAAGGAGGCGCTACCTAGCAAGGTGGCATAGATTGAGGCGGCCGGACTCAATGATGAAGAGATGGCCCTCATCATCAAAAGATTCAAGACGGCGCTTAAAGGTCGCAAGGGACAACCAAGCAAGACCAAAGCCAAGGGGAAGCGCTCATGCTTCAAATGCGGTAAGCTTGGTCATTTTATTGCTAACTTTCCCGACAATGATAGTGAACAGGACCAAGGGAGCAAGAGGGAGAAGAAGAAGGCATACAAGAAGGCAAAGGGCGAGGCACATCTAGGCAAGGAGTGGGATTCGGATTGCTCCTCCTCCGACTCCGACAATGAAGGACTCGCCGCCACCGTCTTCAACAAGTCATCCCTCTTCCCAAACGAGCGTCACACTTGCCTCATGGCAAGGGAGAAGAAAGTAAGCACTCATAATACTAGTACTTATGCTTTTTCAAGTGAGGATGAGTCTAGTGATGATGATGAGATAGATTACTCATGCTTATTCAAGGGATTAGATAGAACCAAGGTAGACAAAATTAATGAATTGATTGATGCCTTGAATGATAAGAATATGCTTTTAGAAAAGCAAGAGGATTTGTTGTATGAAGAGCATGATAAATTTGTAGAAGCACAGAAATCTCTTGCTCTAGAAATTAAGAGGAATGAAATGCTCTCTAGTGAATTATCTTCTTGTCATGAAACTATTGCTAAGTTAAAAAGTTTTAATGATGATTTAAATGCTAAACTAGAAGTAGCTAGTAAATCTGATTCTTGTGTAGAAATTGTTGAAACTTGTAATAGGTGTAAAGATTTTGACATTGATGCTTGTAGTGATCATTTAGTCTCAATTTCCAAATTAAATGAGGAATTAGCTAGTCTTAATGCCAAAATTAAGACTAGCAAGAATGAATTTGACAAGCTAAAATTTGCAAGGGATGCCTACACGATTGGTAGACACCCCTCAATTAAGGATGGACTTGGCTACAAGAGGGAAGCCAAGAACTTGACAAACCATAAGGCTCCCATCTCCGCCAAGGAGAAAGGGAAGGCCCCTATGGCTAGTAGTGTGCAAAAGAACCATGCCTTTATGTACCATGATAGGAGACATTCTAGAAATGCTTATAGGAATTGTAATGCATATAATGCCTTTGATTCCCATGCCATGTTTGCTTCTAGTTCTTCTTATGTGCATAATAGAAATGTTGGTAGGAGAAATGTTGTTCATAATATGCCTAGGAGAAATGTTGTTAATGTTCCTAGGAAAGTAAATGAACCTTCTACAATATATCATGCTTTAAATGCTTCTTTTGCTATTTGTAGAAAGGATAGGAAGATAGTTGCTAGAAAATTAGGGGCAAGATGCAAGGGAGACAAAACTTGCATTTGGGTCCCTAAGGATATTTGTGCTAACCTTGCAGGACCCAACATGAGTTGGGTACCTAAGACCCAAGCCTAAATTTGCCTTGCAGGTTTATGCATCCGGGGGTTCAAGCTGGATTATTGACAGCGGATGCACAAACCATATGACGGGGGAGAAGAAGATGTTCACCTCCTACGTCAAGAATAAAGATTCCCAAGATTCAATAATATTCGGTGATGGGAATCAAGGCAAGGTAAAAGGGTTAGGTAAAATTGCAATCTCAAATGAGCACTCTATCTCTAATGTGTTTTTAGTAGAGTCTCTTGGATATAATTTGCTATCTGTTAGTCAATTATGCAATATGGGATATAACTGTCTATTTACAAATGTAGATGTGTCTGTCTTTAGAAGATGTGATGGTTCACTAGCTTTTAAGGGTGTACTAGACGACAAACTTTACTTAGTTGATTTTGCAAAAGAAGAGGCCGGTCTAGATGCATGCTTAATGGCTAAGACTTGCATGGGCTGGTTGTGGCATCGCCGCTTAGCACATGTGGGGATGAAGAACCTCCACAAGCTTCTAAAGGGAGAACACGTGATAGGTCTAACCAATGTACATTTCGAAAAAGATAGACCTTGTGCAGCTTGTCAAGCAGGGAAACAGGTGGGAGGCTCTCATCACACCAAGAATGTGATGACAACATCAAGACCCCTGGAGCTGCTACATATGGACCTCTTCGGACCCGTCGCCTATCTGAGCATAGGAGGAAGTAAGTATGGTCTAGTTATTGTTGATGACTTTTCCCGCTTCACTTGGGTGTTCCTTTTGCAGGATAAGTCTGAAACCCAAGGGACCCTCAAGCGCTTCCTCAGGAGAGCTCAAAATGAGTTTGAGCTCAAGGTGAAGAAGATAAGGAGCGACAACGGGTCCGAATTCAAGAATCTTCCAGTGGAGGAGTTCCTTGAGGAGGAGGGGATCAAGCACGAGTTCTCCGCTCCCTACACACCTCAGCAAAATGGTGTAGTAGAGAGGAAGAACAGGACGCTCATAGATATGGCGAGGACTATGCTTGGAGAATTCAAGACCCCCGAGTGCTTTTGGTCGGAAGCCGTGAACACGGTTTGCCACGCCATCAACAGGGTCTACCTTCACCGCCTCCTCAAGAAGACTTCATATGAGCTGCTGACTGGTAACAAACCCAATGTATCGTACTTTCGTGTATTTGGGAGTAAATGCTACATTCTAGTGAAGACGGGTAGGAATTCCAAATTTGCTCCCAAAGTTGTAGAAGGGTTTTTATTAGGTTATGATTCAAATACAAAGGCGTATAGGGTCTTCAACAAATCATCGGGTTTGGTTGAAGTCTCTAGCGACGTCGTATTTGATGAGACTAATGGCTCTCCAAGAGAGCAAGTTGTTGATCTTGATGATGTAGATGAAGAAGACGTTCCAACAGCCGCGATACGCACCATGGCGATTGGAGATGTACGGCCTCAGGAACATTTGGAGCAAGATCAACCGTCTTCCTCAACTATGGTGCATTCCCCAACCCAAGATGATGAACAGGTACCTCAAGTGGAGGCGCATGATCAAGGGGGAGCACAGGATGTTCAAGAGGAAGAAGCACCTCAGGCACCTCCAACCCAAGTTCGAGCGACGATCCAAAGGGATCATCCCGTCGACCAAATACTGGGTGATATTAGCAAGGGAGTAACTACTCGTTCAAGATTAGTTAATTTTTGTGAGCATTACTCTTTTGTCTCTTCTATTGAGCCTTTCAGGGTAGAAGAGGCCTTGCTAGATCCGGACTGGGTGTTGGCCATGCAGGAGGAACTCAACAACTTCAAGCGCAATGAAGTTTGGACACTGGTGCCTCGTCCCAAGCAAAATGTTGTGGGAACCAAGTGGGTGTTCCGCAACAAACAGGACGAGCACGGGGTGGTGACGAGGAACAAGGCTCGACTTGTGGCAAAAGGTTATGCCCAAGTCGCAGGTTTGGACTTTGAGGAGACTTTTGCTCCTGTGGCTAGGCTAGAATCAATTCGTATCTTGCTAGCATATGTCGCTCACCATTCTTTCAGGTTGTACCAAATGGATGTGAAGAGCGCTTTCCTCAACGGGCCGATCAAGGAGGAGGTGTACGTGGAGCAACCCCCTGGCTTCGAGGATGAACGGTACCCCGACCACGTGTGTAAGCTCTCTAAGGCGCTCTATGGACTTAAGCAAGCCCCAAGAGCATGGTATGAATGCCTTAGAGACTTTTTAATTGCTAATGCTTTCAAGGTCGGGAAAGCCGATCCAACTCTTTTTACTAAGACTTGCGATGGTGACCTTTTTGTGTGCCAAATTTATGTCGATGACATAATATTTGGTTCTACTAACCAAAAGTCTTGTGAAGAGTTTAGCAGGGTGATGACGCAGAAATTCGAGATGTCGATGATGGGCGAGTTGAACTACTTCCTTGGGTTCCAAGTGAAGCAACTCAAGGACGGCACTTTCATCTCCCAAACAAAGTACACGCAAGATTTGCTAAAGAGGTTTGGGATGAAGGACGCCAAGCCCGCAAAGACGCCGATGGGAACCGACAGACACACCGACCTCAACAAAGGAGGTAAGTCCGTTGATCAAAAAGCTTACTGGTCCATGATAGGTTCTTTGCTTTATTTATGTGCTAGTAGACCGGATATTATGCTTAGCGTATGCATGTGTGCTAGATTTCAATCCGATCCTAAGGAGTGTCACTTAGTGGCTGTAAAGCGAATTCTTCGATATTTAGTCGCTACGCCTTGCTTCGGGATCTGGTATCCAAAGGGGTCTAACTTTGACTTGATTGGGTACTCAGATTCCGACTATGCTGGATGTAAGGTCGATAGGAAGAGTACATCGGGGACGTGCCAATTCTTAGGAAGGTCCCTGGTGTCATGGAATTCTAAGAAACAAACCTCCGTTGCCCTATCCACCGCTGAAGTCGAGTATGTTGCCGTAGGATAGTGTTGCGCGCAACTACTTTGGATGAGGCAAACCCTCCGGGACTTTGGCTACAATCTGAGCAAAGTCCCACTCCTATGTGATAATGAGAGTGCTATCCGAATAGCGGAAATCCTGTTGAGCACAGCCGCACAAAGCACATTGACATCCGGCATCACTTTTTGAGAGACCACCAGCAAAAGGGAGATATCGAAGTGTTTCATGTTCGCACCGAGAACCAGCTAGTCGATATCTTCACTAAGCCTTTAGATGAAAAGACCTTTTGCAGGCTGCGTAGTGAGCTAAATGTCCTAGATTCGCGGAACTTGGATTGAATTGTAGCATACATGTGTTTATGCCTTTGATCATGTTCATTCTGCATATTGTTGCTTATTGTGGTGCTCAAGTTGTACAAACACTCCCTGGACCTCACAAGTCCTTTTTGCAAGTGATGCACATATTTAGGGGGAGCTGTGCTACAACTTGACCCTTTGAGACTAACCATGTACTTGAGTTTGGTTGTTTTAGTCTCCAAGGAGAATTGAAAGGGAAAAGGTGGACTTGGACCATGCAAGAATTCCATTGCACTCCGATGAAAAGAGTCACTTTTCCAAGTTCATCTTTATACTCCTATTGTCTTTGTGTTCTTATTTGAAAATTTTGGTGAGGCAATGGGGTTAAAGGGCCAAGATTGATCCCGTTTTGGTGCTTGATGCCAAAGGGGGAGAAAATAAAGGCCAAAGCAATAAATGGATCAGCTACCACTTGAGAAATTTTGAAAATAGTAGATTAGAGCTTTTGGTTTGTCAAAACTCTTTTATTGTCTCTTATGTCAAAAGTTGGCCTCTTGTGGGGAGAAGTGTTGATTATGGGAAAAAGGGGGAGTTTTTGAAATCCTTGATCAAATTTCTTTGGAAAACCTCTCTTTATGTCTCTACAAGTGGTTTTGACTTAGAGATAGGAATTTGAGTTTGATTTGCAAAAACAAACCAAGTGGTGGCATAGAGTGATCCATATATGTCAAATTGAATTAAAACAATTTTGAGTTCTAATTTGAACTGTTTTTGTACTTGTTCTACTTGCTTTATGTTGTGTTGGCATAAATCACCAAAAAGGGGGAGATTGAAAGGGAAATGTGCCCTTGGGCAATTTCTAAGTGTTTTGGTGATTTAGTGTCCAACACAAGTGCCTAAGTGTAAAGAGGTGGACAAAGTACAAATCAAGGATAAAGGTATGTTTCTCAGACTTAGTACATTGTTTTATGGACTAATGTATTGTGTCTAAGTGCTGGAAACAGGAAAAATCCAATTGGAAATGTCTTGGCTCGAGCAGCCAAGAATCTGCTGAGTCTGGGAGCACCGGACTGTCCGGTGGTGCACCGGACAGTGTCCGGTGCGCCAGGCTGGTTCGAGCGAACTGGCCGCTCTCGGAAATTCACCGGCGACGTACGGCTATAATTCACCGGACTGTCCGGTGTGCACCGGACTGTCCGGTGAGCCAACGGTCGGCCGGGCCAACGGTCGGCCGCGCAATCTGCGCGGGACACGTGGCCGAGCCAACGGCTAGAAGATGGCACCGGACTGTCTGGTGTGCACCGGACATGTCCGGTGCGCCAACGGCTCCAGGTCTGCCAACGGTCGGCTTCGCCATTTAAGGAAAGAAATCTGGCACCGGACAGTGTCTGGTGTGCACCGGACTGTCCGGTGCGCCAGACGACAGAAGGCAAGAATTACCTTCCCTGATTGCTGTCAACGGCTCCTAGCTGCCTTGAGGCTATAAAAGGGACCCCTAGGCGCATGGAGGAGGACACCAAGCATCTCCTAATCATTTCTAAGCACCAAGACATCGATTTCGCGCGTTCTTTTCATTGTGATAGCATATAGAGCTCTAGTGGAGTTGTGAACTCATTGAGTTGTGTTGCGAGCTCTTGTTGCGACTTGTGTGCGTGTTGACACTCTGATTCTTGTGTCTTGTGTGCGTTGCTAATCCCTCCCTTGCTCCGTGTTCTTTGTGAATTTCAAGTGTAAGGGCGAGAGGCTCCAAGTTGTGGAGATTCCTCGCAAACGGGATTGAGATAAAGCAAGCAAAACACCGTGGTATTCAAGTGGGTCTTTGGACCGCTTGAGAGGGGTTGATTGCAACCCTCGTCCATTGGGACGCCACAACGTGGAGTAGGCAAGCGTTGGTCTTGGCCGAACCACGGGATAACCACCGTGCCATCTCTGTGATTGATCCTTGTTGGTTATTGTGTTTTGTTGAGGATTTCTCCTTAGCCACTTGGCAATTATTGTGCTAACAATTAACCAAGTTTTTGTGGCTATAAGTTTTTGAAGTTTTACAGGATCACCTATTCACCCCCCCCCCCTCTAGGTGCTATCATCTACACCATCGGTGTATACACATTTTAGATTCAAATCTGTATGGTATACAACTTGGTGGCACCGAATGGAAGGACTACCATTATGATCCAATTTATTTAGGTGGAAGGAAATTCCCATGGGCTAGGGTTATAATGAGTAGGCTGAGCAAAGCGTTACAACATGTTTGCCCCAATACAGCCTTTCCTAAGTTTGGTAATTTTCCAATGGATATGCCATCTAATTGCCCAACAATGAGAACAGGGTCAAATGACTGTGGATTTTTTGTAATGAGTTACATGAAGTTTTATGATCACAATGTAGGTGTCATAACTTCTTTCAATCAACCAGTAAGTGATTGTGCTAACTGTTTCTTTAATCCAGTTGCCATCATTTGTACATGTTAGCTATATACGTGTCTAATGCATGCTATGCTTTTATTGCAGGACAATTGTGGCAGAACCTCCCAAGTTATTGGCCCACATGCACCTGTCCTTGTCTCAAAGACCTCAGACTGCTATGCATGTGCACCAGATAACTTAACAGGATCTGTCCGATTGCCCCAAGGACATCGGATAAACCACTTACAACCAGAACCGCGGGATTAATTAACACAAATCACACACACCAATGTTTTTGCAGCGGAAATCTTATTACCAAATTTTACAAGTTACAAAAATTTTATATTATTTTATCGGAGTGATTACAAAAGTATAAGTTTGAAATATATGCTAGCTCAAATGACCATCCTCAGTAAGAAGATAAAGACGGGGTATACTTATATAAGAAGGCCGAGCCCACCGGCACTTAACACCATCACAGCAACACAAAGTTATATCCTGAAAAACAACAGGGAATAAAACCCTGAGTATGGAATTACTCAGCAAGTCTTACCCGACTAAGGAAAAGACTCTCAAGGGTATGCTGGATAAATAGGAATCAAGGAGAGGCTTTAGCAAGAATCAACTTAGATACTTTTGCAGAAATAGCTTACTAAAGTGAGTCCTTACTTTCAACATTTTAACGCCAGATTAAATATTAATAGACTCTGTTTGCCTCTAGTCTAATTTCATCATCTCATCAATACAACATCATTTTTATTCATGAAGTTCACATCCTGACTTAGGTTGTAGGTCGGAGATCAAGTCTCCACTCTCCGGGGATATAACGGCGATCCGAATCGATTTACTCAGCTGAGGATCTCTAACCACACGACATATGTTTCTCGTAAACCTTGCATGTCTACCATTCCCACGGGTCCTCCACTGCATGAACAGGTCCGCGCCACCCGAGAGCACACCACCCTTTTTAGGCGGTCCTTTGCCAGGAGGGTACGTGCCACTCTCGCCATCTCTCCACTCCCAGTGCGCGATTGTCTTTTCATGTATGGAATAGCCGGGTTCAAGCTTACCCTGTCCCATATCCAGGGCATGTGGCTAGTTAAGATAGTCCTTGATCAACAGGCCTACATACGCATCCAATCCTTAATTAACCTGGGCGGAGCATCACCTGTTCCTAACCCAAGTCTCGATTTAAGTACTTCCATCCTTAGGAGTGTTTGTGTTCCTTAGGATGAAAAGAGCATTATAGGGAACTTTGCAGTAAGATCCCACCATGCTCCCAATGAAAATATTCTTGCAGGTAGAGGTCATCCTTCCTCAGGATAAACCTGAGCTAGGCATAAGTGCAAAGGACAAACTCTATCTGCCTATAAGCAGGGCTAAGCATTTTTTATAAATCATATTTTGATACTTCACCAGAAGTATCTATAAAAGGTATGGATTTCAAGGTAAGCAATGCATCAAAGGGTTTCCAAGCAACTCCTATGAACCTAATGCACATTTCACTAGACTTAAAGTGTGCAAAAATTATTTAAAAACACAAGGAAGGGGTTGCATGCACCGGAGCTTGCCTGGGTAACACTAGGTTAGTGTTGTTAGACGTCGATCACTTGGCGACCATCTTTTGTTCTGATACTTGCTTCATCTGTCCATCAGCATCACCATGCGGATTAGCCCGCGCTTGAGGTCGACTTGGCATCGTCTTCCGCTTTACGTGATTATTTAACGTACCTGAATGGAATGCATTATGCACATGAATGCATATCGACAGGAATACCACAAGCCTAAATAGTGCTACGCGATAGCGAATTAAATACCTAGCGGCGAGGCATTGAACAATTTCATACGGAGGCACTAATTATCGATGTACGACTAAGCGCAATAATTACGCTTCTCTAGCCTATTCAAAGGTATTTTATATACCACAAAACAATAGTATATATATTTATTCACGCTCTACTTTCTTTTATGATTTATTAACAGAATCATATTACTACATATATTTTTACCAAGCATATTTTAAACAACATATCATCACACCAATCATTGGATAAGAAAATCGTCGATCATCTCCTACTTCAACATTATCGATCACAAACCTAGACGATACTAACTACTAGCGCAGGACATCGACTTCAGCCTACGTGCATTGAACACCATTAGCATTGATAGAGCTATCGACAAAAGCATAAAATCCTGAATTTAACCTACGCGTCACCAAAATACTATATTCTACAAAATAGAACTAGTTCGAATATATTCGGCCACTAAACCCCTCGAAGCACACCTCGCCTCACGGGTATTTCTAATCTTAACTTCCTACGCAAACTAAGCATCTTATTTCACGATCATAAAATCCATAGTAAAAATAGTGATTTGGCTCACCGTTATCAACTTGATTCACTGTTGGCGGGAACAACGATAGTCTTCGATTGAAGTCTTCGATCGAGCAGCTGACGAGTATAGCACGAAGCTTCACTTTCTCTTTCATCCACAATTCTTGGAATCTCTTCATATTAAGTAGAACTCCGCATAAACGGCGATGATTCTTGTTCTGGCCTTTTGCCGATCACTTGAACATCGACCAAAGGCTTGCTTCTCTACATCTTCTTAGGATTCTTTTGTCAGCGTGAACACACGTCAGAGATGTCACGTAGGTAGGGACTGGCATCAAGACGAGACGACGAAACAATCGAGTGCGGTAAGGAGCTGGAGATCGACGATGGGCCAAGCAGAGGAGTTCGCGCTTGCGCGCAGGGACTTCACGGCGCGAGGTGGAGCTGAGCGCCGGCAAGCATCCCAGGCGCGCGACCAGCTGAGGGGGCGAGCTGCGCGCATACAGAGGACAGGGAAGGCGCGGGCCGGGCGAGTGGAAGGAACAGGGAGCAGCAGACTCGGAGGGAATGCGAGCGCTGCACAGGGAGCGACTTCAGCGAGAGAGAGAGAGTGTCGTGATGAGAGAGAGAGGCTCACGTCGTGATCCGGAACACGAGTGCCCTGCGCGCGCGGCGCTGTGTCAACGAAGGCCAGCAGGGTAGAGGTGAGCAGAGAGAAGCGAGCTTGAGGAGGGCGCGCGCAAGGTGCTGCAGTGGAGAGAGCTGGAGACGGGCACGACGATTTTGAAGAAGATGAGGCTGAGTCCTTGAGCGGCAGTGAGATAACGACGGCAGGGATAACAACCAATTACGTGAAATATTCAGAGGAAAGGTATTTTGAGGGAGATGGCAACCACTTGCGGACGGGATGACGATGGGACAGATTCCAGAAAAATCTATGACCGGATAGACTTCAAGGCTCGTGGACAACAGGCTACGTACGGTGAAGAAGGAAAAATATCCATGCCCTTCGGTGGCTGGATAGGAGATATTCTTTTTATTTTATTTTATTTTCTTTTTTTACAAAAGAATACATACATATCCGCGTTGAGGGATTCGGATCTGTACAAGATGCAAACAGATAAGACCAAAATACTGTCAGGATACGATATTATTTTCTCAGATTCTGGAATAGGAAACCAAATTGGCTAGCAATTGTTCCGGTTTCGGTTTATTTGAATAGACTGCTCCAAATAGCGCATTTACCGAATTTATAGAGATTATTCAAATCGAGCGAAATACTTAAGTACAAATTTTAGTTCGTTCTAATCGATTAATTTTAAATTGTCACAAGGCTCGACACTTTAGAAATAAATAAATTTTAAACTGTGCGAGCCGAATGCGGCATCGAAATCGTTCCCCAGAGACGATGTTAGCATCGTCATGAGAGCGAGATGTAGACGGATTAAACTAGACGAGATCGGATTCGATATTTTAGTCGACGTTTGATTTAGTTGGATTTAGACGAATTCTGTTCGCTACTCGAACACTCGGTTAGAGAGCAATTTAATTAAAAATCCATAGACGCAATATCACGGATGACAAAAAGGAGATTAAATTATTTTACATTGAAAACTTAGTTGTCGAGTTCTATTTAATTCGCCCAGGCTAAAAATCATCCGAGGGGTTCGGGCTTCCGAATTCGGATTCGCGCGAGCGATGAATTTTAAATATTCATCGGACGCACCGATTTTTTCGAAACGATGATGTTCCGAACATCACGAAAATTTCGGAAGAGCCCGGACAGATAAAAATAACAACGACGTCGCATTCGCGACAGACGAAACAGATGCGATACTAAAATCGCGATAGGCGAAAATAATTAGACCTTAGTGTCCGTCTTATTCACTGATATCACGTGCTTAAATTCGTACTCGTTGTCGAGCGGAATATAAACACCTGGGGTGTTACAGCCCTCCCCCTTAAAAGAATCTCGTCCCGAGATTCGGAGCGAAAGACTTTTAAGAGTAGAGAAGCATGTAACCCATGTCCATACCAGCGATAATCATAAGACAGTTCCAAGCAAAGGCGAGTGTCTCATAATGTGGTTTCTCTAGCGGACATAACATGTATCGCGTTAGGCTAATTTAGAAATGTCTACCAATAGAGACGATGTCTGCCAGAGGAACACATAAGGTTCCATGTGTGCAGTTTTTTTTTCCGATGACACTGTACTATCTGAGTCTGTTGAGCGAGCGGTAAATACGCAATTTTACCCAAACAGAATCAGATGCAACCTCTTAGGTAAAATACACAGAAAGAGGTTTGCCAACAAGTGGTCACAGGAAATTCATAGCACAGGGGACGAATGTGGATGTCGAATACTGTCGCGGTTAACATGTGGCTAACCTGAGAATTCAAGTCCACGAAAGATGATATAGATTCGAGAGAATCACCAGCGGAGGGATCTATAGATATGGACTTTACAACCAGTCCATTTTATCCAGCACTAATCATGGCTCGACTTGATCACACATGCTGGAAAAGCATACGGGAGACGTTCGAGGCATGACTAGAGCGATAATTAGGTGGTTATCGACCGACTTAATCTTGATTTTTGAAAGTACTTCCTTAAGATGGGTTGAACCAAGATGAGCCCAGGAAAATCGATAAAACGATCTCTAAACTCAATCTTTGTTCATTGGGCAGTTACAAGTTAGTATAACCAACTTGTTGAACTACTTTTGACATTGAGCAAGTCCTTTCAGTACCATCGGTAAGCCAAGGGTTGAGAGTTCCCATTTGCGATCAAAAGGTCATGCATTTGGGTAGAAATCCATTTGATCAGGTTGTTCATCCGTTTTTTTCATACAAGATGAACGGACTGGGTTCGGAAATACATGGATTAAATAGGAGAGCGAATGAACAAACTCCTGCATTTCAGCAGCAGGGAAACAGATCTCCAATTTGAGAGCTAATCAGCTGTTTTCCAACACTAAAAAGCTCCAAGGCTTCACCTTTACACAAAAGATGCAAAGGGAACTTATATAAGTAGTCACTATCAAGATCAAAAGAAATAAGACCACACATGAAAGTGGTATGCCCTTTTGATCCAACGGAGATGACAGATGTTGCTTGATCTCTTCACAAACAACATAGAAATTGTTTCAAGGAAGAAGTCAACGGAAGATAACATATTGATATAATCTCATAATGGATTATGACTATTAACTGTGATACCAACGCGTGCCATCGGTTTTAGTCATAACACCATTACCAAACGTAACCAATAAGAAATCTCACGCGATACAAATGAATTAGGCAAGGGTGTCAATATACAAAGAGATGCTCCCCCTGTAATGATGGTTACAGCAGAGAGCCAAATAGATCATGGCCCGATGAAATGAACAAGACATGGCCATAACCTAAACTTGATGAAAGGAGTACGATGGGAGACTGTTATTTCAGCCCCAAGCATATTTCTTTGCCAATCGTAGAGATCACAAGGTCAAGGATCAGTATCTGACTAGATACAGGGGAAAACAATCATAAGATTAAGTTGGTATGCCTTCGATAGATATGGGGAAACCAAAGGCATCAAATTCCAGAAAAATGGTTGGACATGTCTTTCCTAGGTTGGGTTGATAAAGCGACAAGATAATCCGCAAGGAGAGGCCAAACACAATAGAGACCTCAACCTGTATCAACTAAGCAAGGGCAGGATCTAGGATGGAAACACGACCACTAAGGGAGTGACAAGTTAATTGCCAAGATCCTTATTTGGAGTCCGAATGCAACTTATGTCCAACAAAGAAATTATCAAGCATTTATTTGTATGGGCTTGGTCACAGAGTGATAATGGTAAATTCAAATTTGGGTCTCGGTTCACCAACTAAGAACATGGCCTAATTTTGGGATTAAGCAACCAAACTACTAACCCTCTATCGACACATCAACAAAAGAGCACACATAGAGCACTCTAAGAGGTCACCTAAAGAATGGAGGACACCTATTTCATCGAAGTTCATAATTCAGCATTACACCATATTATCTACAGTCAATGGTTACTGGAATAAAGATGAGAGAAGCATTTTGGGTGTATAGGTGACAAACATGATGCAACAATCAGGATGCATGCTCGTCCTACACGTCCTCACTGATTTTGCCAACCAAAGGTGGCAATAGCGTTCTATCTCGGTGGCATACTTATGACTCTCACGGTATTTTGCTAGTCGTCAGCTACACATACGTTTTCGAGGTTAGTGTACCTGCAGAAAATTCCATCACAGCCCAATTTCCCATGGTGCAATTCACACATGACAGTTTATCACAATTTATACTCCATATATTGCTATTGCTATATGGAGGCCAGCTCATCATTAAGCGCCGAGCCACACATAGGCGCCGTTGCCACACTTTAACCATAGGGCAACTCATTATGGTAACTCACCTTCTTACCTGAACGTAGGTGCGTCGTTACAAGTACATTACACTTCTCAATATTCCCATGTCTGTATACCCATACACATCCATGGGGTACCGGATTCCCGGAAAAGTAAATACTCCACATCGCAGCCTTCATATATACATATGTGGAACATGTATATAATCAAGCGCCACAATTAAGCACTCCCCTAGACCGACGTTTGTTCGGTCATGCTCTCACATCTCACCTTACCTTGAGCGTCGATCCATTCAAAACTGAATGGCCTCAAAAATAACAATACACATGTATGCAATACCCACCCGGTTATGGGTTATGGTTTTCAACTAAGCCACCTGATAGTCCTTAACTGTAGCATCCCAAAAATTCAAATCCTGAAATTTTCTCAAACTCCCTCTAAATTCAAAATGAATTTCAAATTTCATTTCAAAATGTTTGTTTGCGAGTTGATATCAGCAAATAAAATATAGTGGTCTATATTCTCTCCAAAATCCTCCTCAAATATCCTACAAATATTTCCCAGTGATCACCCTCAATTTGTTTCCAGAAATACTGCCCGGATATTTCCCCAGTAATCCCCCTCAAGTTCTTTCTAGAAATATTGCCCAGATATTCCACCGATATATCTCCAAGTATTTTCCTCTTGAGAAATACCTTTAGAATCATTTTTCAAGTCCCTATAAATATTTTCTTCATAACTTTCCTCATGCTCATACGTATACGTATGCCTCCAGTGTCATACGGTGAGCTCTACAAGCAAATCTCACTTATACAAGACAAATACATGCTAACCTCCCACTAATCATCTCATCCTCCCACTAATCCTCTCATCCCTCCCCCTAATCCCCCCACCATGGCTATAAATAGAGGGGCAAGGGCCTCCTCCCATCCCACCCCAAGCCATTTCATGGCAACTCTCTCCCCCCCCACACATACACCCACTCCATGTTCCACACAAGCACACACTAGCACAAGGATCGTTCGATCGTTCTTCGATCGTTCGTCCCCTGTTCTTAGTTTGTTCGTTCGTTCGTCCGATCGTTCGATCGTTCGTCCGATCGTTCATGGTTCGTTCGTCCGTTCGTCCGATCGTTCGATCGTTCGTCCGTTCGTTCGTCCAAATAATCTTTTCCTGCCGTTATGCTGCCGAAATTCCAATCGTTCGTTCGTCCGATCATTCGATCGTTCGTCCGTTCGTTCATAGTTCCTATTCATCGTTCATCGTTCGTTCATACGACTATTCAATGTCACTATTCACCATTACTATTCACCGTTACTATTCATCGTTACTATTCACATACACTATTCATCATCGTTACTATTTATCATTACTATTCATCACCGTTACTATTCATAGATGATATCTATAATTACTTTTCCATCGCCACTATTCATCGTTACTATTCATCGATTAGCCGATCACCCCAAATTTCAACTACTCATACATCATGCTGTCCAGTCCACCTAAGACCAGCCAGACCCATATTCCAGTCATACGAACTCCGGTGACTGTGATTTTCCTTCCAGTAGGGAACTTCCCATCTGGTCACCCATCCCAGGTTTCTCCGAGTTGAGCACGCTTAACTTTGAGATTCCTTCGAACCAGGCTCCCAAACTCAGATTCCAATAATTCTCGTTTCTAAATTTTTATCAAACTATTCCCTATCCAGCCATGTCACCCCTTAAGCATGGTTCATGTTCCAGAAAACTCCCAAAATACTCTTGTCCCATATTCTGCCTATAACTCTCATGTTCATACCAAGTCAGACGATTCATTCGTCACTATTCTCACCAACAGTGAACTTCACTGTGCTACACCACCTACACTCAGCTATAAATACACCCAGCTACCCTCTCCCTCTCCACACACACTCAACACCCTCAGCCAAGGCAAACACCCCACCCACTCAGTTACTCCGCTCTGCCGGCTACACGCATAGTGTCGCTTTGCCTCCAGTCCACCCTCCTGGTAAGCACCTCCGCTCCACCACCAGTAATATCACAACACCACATGACATAGATTCTACTCAAGACTCTACCCATCCATATATCGCTTTTCTGACCACTATACTAAATATTTGTTGGTATACTTGCTGGTTTGTATGTTTGCTTGTTCATGTTGCATAGTTATCGGAGCGTTCGTGCCATCTCGTGGAGGCCAGATCTGCAAGTCTACGCCAGGCGGTGGAGCCAGAAGCCAGTTCCGCGAGCTCTCCTTCCCCCTTCGCCGAATAAGCACGGCAAGCTCACTGGATCCCTTTGATGCATAAATTACCTATGATTTTTCAACCACAACCCTTAGCCTGTTATTTTATGCATGATATGATTTTGAGATAAGTTATTATGGCCACCCAGCCGCTTGCCGCAATCAATCCCTGATATATATGTTCCAAATGATTTGAGAACAGGTGTGAGTTTTCAAAAGAAAATGCTTTTCAAAATGTGTGTGATGAAGGGTTTTCACCCTTATCACCTTGTGAGCGGGATAATCAGGGACTCCCTGGTTTAGGGGAGGGCCTAAGGTGTTGGCTCAGCTGGTTTAGGCGTGAGCAGAAGGATTGTCCCCTCATATAAGGACCGGTTTGTCATCTTCACTACCTGTACTCTTTAATAGTACAACCACTCGAGACTGTGTGGGCAGTCACTCAATCTGAACTCGTACGGTCCAACCCCAGGGTTATGAAGGCTGGGGAGCACCGGGAGGATAAGGAGGGGGAAAGTTTTGTCCGGTTTGGACATGGTGGTGGCCTGACTCCTTCCGGATAACCGTTAAGGTTAGGACGTGCGAGGAAAGAAAGAGATTCGGATTCGGATCTCATTGATCATGAGATCGCAGAGCCGGACTAGTGGGTAAAGTGTACACCTCTGCGCAGAGTTTGAAAACCTATTCGAATAGTCTGTGTCCACAGGAATGGATGAGTCTGGTATGGTATGGCAATTAATGTTTTGTTTTCCAAAAAAAAGAGATGGTTTTGAGAAAAGTGGTTTTTAAAAAGGTTCGGCGGTTGAGCCGTGAGCTATGGTGGACGGGAAGTCCAGTAGCGGTTTTTGAAAAGGAAAACCAGTGGGAAACTGCTGAGATGCCTGGATGGTTTAGTCCAGGGGATTTTGTTATGATACTGAAAAACTTCCTGCTCCTTTTGGAGAGGATGCGCTTTGCAAAAATACAAAATGTTTTTCAAAACAACTCTGCATTAAATATTGCTGTTTCTGCAAAATATCCCGAGCTCCACATATTCCATGCATTATATCTGATTTCCCCATTCCGCGGGTGAAGGTGGGCTGCTGAGTACGTTTGTACTCACCCTTGCTTATTTGTTGTTTTTCAGAAAAAGGAGATCAGGTAAGAGTTACGACTGTTCCCAACCTTGCCTGTGGCTGTTGGACCGCTGATGTGCTTCGCTGCGTATATCGGGCTGCTTCAGCCCCACTCTGATGATATGTCTCGAGTTGTGGACCAACTCTTAAAGTTGTTCGCCACCTTCGTAGGTTTGTCTCGTTTAAGCAGATTTGGTATCATCTGATGTATAAATGTGTTTACTAGCCTCCTGGGACTAGTAATTGTATCACATTTGAGTCCCAGAGGATTGGGGACGCTTCAGGTGGTATCAGAGCTGTTAGGTTGGCCGCAGGACGTAACCCTTAGCCTGATCAAAAGTTTTTGAGTCAAAACTATTTTCTTAAAAAATTCTTGCTCTCATCCCTTCATTTCAAAAATGTTTTCCCCCTTTCCTTCTTTCAGAAGTCAGATGGAGGTTCAGTGCCAAACCAGCTTCTGCCAGAATGAAGATGGTTTCCCCAAGTTGCTGAGAGCATGCACAGTCCGCCTCGGAATCAGGAGCCAGCCAGAGTATGATGGTCGTGAATTCATCGAGCATGGCACAGAGAAGTGTGTCGTGACTGTATACATTGGATCCAGTCCGCACCATGTGGAATGGAGTGTCACTACTGCTGGGCACAGATTCAAAGACACCTGCCAAGTCGTCGCTCGCAAGGCATTGAGGGCTCTGTGTCAGATCTATGAAGAAGAAGTGGTCGACACCCCGCTCAGATTCTTTCCGCCCTTTCAGAGAAACCGTCCAGTTTGGATGGCCAGGATGCGTGTATTGGAAGAGCAGCAGCTGCTTGAGGACGACCCCACAGTCGTGTACCTCACTGCATACCTGCTCACCCTGGATGCCCAGTATGATTTCTTGGCCCGGCACCACCGTCAGATGATTGCCCGAGCAGAAGATGCAGAGAAGCTCAACCGTAAGCTCCATGTGGATCTCACCACAGCTCAAGCCCGTGTAGCTGCCTTAGAAAGTCGTGAAGTCATTGATGTTGAAGCCCTGAAGCAAGCCAAGGATGAGCATGTCCAGAAGCTGATGGAGGCCTACTTGGTAACCCATAACCAACGTAGAGCCCCGCGGATCCAAGAGCCCGCCCCATCCAACCCAGTTCAACCCAGGAGAGCTGAAGATCCCCAGATTCTTCAAGGTCACCCGGTCTCTATCAGAGGAGAGAAGAAGGCTTGGGAACTCCCGGAAGGAACCATAGTCTTGGAAGGAATTCCAGTCTTCCCTCAGGCTATGGATAAGCAAGAGCACCCTGAATCCTCCCAAGATCCCCCGCTAGAGTTGTTTGAGCCCCTCACCATGAAGAAGATTCCAGCACCATCCCTTGAGGTCAAGGAAGAAGCTGCAAGCACCCCGCCAGCACCGCCGCCCTCAGAGGAGCTACAAGAGCCAGTCCAGCTTGAAGAAGAGTTTGACCCAGTCTTGCCACCTCAGTCGCCGCCAGAAGAAGTCATCAACATCAGCTCCCTGTTGACCCATCCAGGAGATATCTCAGATTGAAGTTGTGCGTCAGCCTTGCCAGAAGAGAAGCTGCCAGATCTGAAGTTAGTATGCCCAGTCCTCTGCATGCATTGGGTAGTGAAGTTTTTCTTCACTTTGGCTAGAGCCCTGCATGTATGAGAGGTAATCGTGTAGTCCCGTGCTTTGAAAAACTCTATTTTTGTGGCCCCCTAGGGCATTTCAAAATGAATTTCGCTTGATGTTTTCTCCCCTTTTGAGTGCATATGTGATGCTTTAACGTTAGTGCTCATAAGTTGCATTTAGCATAGTTCTCAATTCAGGAGCCAAGCAATAGTAGTTATGCTTAGCCCCCGAATCTGAGTAGCCCGTGCTTTGGAAAAACTCTATTCTTCCCTTATTCAAAACATTTGATTTGTTTGTGCTTATCATTGCTGAGCTAGTGTGTTTTCTTTTCGTTTTTCTTAAAAAGGTTTTCTCTAAAAACAAAGATCACAAATTAGATCTAATCCTCACCTTATGCTTCCATTCCCATCTTAACCCATCTCAAAAGAAAAGTGCCTTACCCAAGAAGACACTGGGAAGCTCACCCTTGAAGCCTGTAACAAGCTACAGAAGAAACCAGTCCAGCCGCTCAGTCAAAAGGACCGACCGTGAGAATCAAAGCACTGCCCCTGAGTCAAAGTAAACAGGAAAAGAGGACAGAAGGAGTTATTACCATACAGAGAGGCAAAGATTCTTGGAACCAGAGACCACAAACATCAGGGTCATTGACCCCACCACTCACCCGTGCCCCTCGCACGCGTGCCCGCATCCATGCGCACTACCACCGCCCCACGCCCCCTTTGCAGCGCACTACCGCCGCCCACGCCACCTTTGCAGCGCACCCACCGCCACCATCATCGCCGGCAACACCAGGCCCCCCTCCCCTAGTCGCACCCGCTGTCGCGTAGCACCTACTCCATCACCACCACTCTGCAACCGGACACCCCCGCTCGCCTATAAATGCCCCCCAGCTCCCTCAACTCCCATCCCAAGCAAAGCACACACACCAGATAAAATACCCTCTGCCAAATCGCAAGCAACTCCATTTTCCACTCCCTTGCCCCTAAGATCACAATGCTTGGTAATTCTTGGGTTGAAGACTGTTGTATATGGTTCAACATCTTTGGTTTCCTCCTCTGTATGATGGTAATACTCTTTGATAGAATCCTCCAGTGGGAAGAGCAAAGAGAAAGAAAGGAGCAGTGAAAAGAGAAAAAAAAGATAGCGAAGAGAAGATAAGAAGAAGGTTCTCCCAAAATCAACCCTGTGTCAGTCATCTCTCCGCAGCCTGCTCAAGCAGCAACAACAGAAGAAGGCCCCGTAACACCCTTGTTATGAGGTACTTCAAGGAGTTCAAGTCCCCAAGATTCAAGAGATCTACCCTCATTCTTTTTAAGTGGGGTAGTATTCCAGTAAGGTTCCTGCTATGGAGAAAAAGAAGAAGGCCTGTAGTAAGCTTGTGGAGGACCAGATCATCGAAGCTTATAAGTTTCTGGATGAGAAGTGGTCACCCAAGTTTTGTTGATGAAGCACCAGAAGACCAATCAAGGAAGGAATCCATGTGGGAGTTCGCAAGAGAAAGGTTTGCATGTTGGCATCGATGCTTCTTCAATAAGCTAGTTGCCAAGCGAAAGCTAGAAGCCTGAAGATGATCTTTGAGTAGCCAGAATCAGCATTTGCAATCAGCAATCGGATGCTCCTCAAAGGCCGGATTTTGTTGAAGTTCCATCTCCTCGAAGAGTTGCAAAGTGAAGATATGTAGCTGAAGTAAAGCTATACCCATAACCCTTCTAAGCCAAATCTCGAGGACGAGATTCCTTTTAAGTGGGGTAGATTTGTAGCATCCCAAAAATTCAAATCCTGAAATTTTCTCAAACTCCCTCTAAATTCAAAATGAATTTCAAATTTCATTTCAAAATGTTTGTTTGCGAGTTGATATCAGCAAATAAAATATAGTGGTCTATATTCTCTCCAAAATCCTCCTCAAATATCCTACAAATATTTCCCAGTGATCACCCTCAATTTGTTTCCAGAAATACTGCCCGGATATTTCCCCAGTAATCCCCCTCAAGTTCTTTCTAGAAATATTGCCCAGATATTCCACCGATATATCTCCAAGTATTTTCCTCTTGAGAAATACCTTTAGAATCATTTTTCAAGTCCCTATAAATATTTTCTTCATAACTTTCCTCATGCTCATACGTATACGTATGCCTCCAGTGTCATACGGTGAGCTCTACAAGCAAATCTCACTTATACAAGACAAATACATGCTAACCTCCCACTAATCATCTCATCCTCCCACTAATCCTCTCATCCCTCCCCCTAATCCCCCCACCATGGCTATAAATAGAGGGGCAAGGGCCTCCTCCCATCCCACCCCAAGCCATTTCATGGCAACTCTCTCCCCCCCCCACACATACACCCACTCCATGTTCCACACAAGCACACACTAGCACAAGGATCGTTCGATCGTTCTTCGATCGTTCGTCCCCTGTTCTTAGTTTGTTCGTTCGTTCGTCCGATCGTTCGATCGTTCGTCCGATCGTTCATGGTTCGTTCGTCCGTTCGTCCGATCGTTCGATCGTTCGTCCGTTCGTTCGTCCAAATAATCTTTTCCTGCCGTTATGCTGCCGAAATTCCAATCGTTCGTTCGTCCGATCATTCGATCGTTCGTCCGTTCGTTCATAGTTCCTATTCATCGTTCATCGTTCGTTCATACGACTATTCAATGTCACTATTCACCATTACTATTCACCGTTACTATTCATCGTTACTATTCACATACACTATTCATCATCGTTACTATTTATCATTACTATTCATCACCGTTACTATTCATAGATGATATCTATAATTACTTTTCCATCGCCACTATTCATCGTTACTATTCATCGATTAGCCGATCACCCCAAATTTCAACTACTCATACATCATGCTGTCCAGTCCACCTAAGACCAGCCAGACCCATATTCCAGTCATACGAACTCCGGTGACTGTGATTTTCCTTCCAGTAGGGAACTTCCCATCTGGTCACCCATCCCAGGTTTCTCCGAGTTGAGCACGCTTAACTTTGAGATTCCTTCGAACCAGGCTCCCAAACTCAGATTCCAATAATTCTCGTTTCTAAATTTTTATCAAACTATTCCCTATCCAGCCATGTCACCCCTTAAGCATGGTTCATGTTCCAGAAAACTCCCAAAATACTCTTGTCCCATATTCTGCCTATAACTCTCATGTTCATACCAAGTCAGACGATTCATTCGTCACTATTCTCACCAACAGTGAACTTCACTGTGCTACACCACCTACACTCAGCTATAAATACACCCAGCTACCCTCTCCCTCTCCACACACACTCAACACCCTCAGCCAAGGCAAACACCCCACCCACTCAGTTACTCCGCTCTGCCGGCTACACGCATAGTGTCGCTTTGTGTCACACCCGGTTTTTAGAAGGTAAACCGAATGCGAACCATGTACGTGCCAGGATCAGTTATTCACGTACACAGCAGTTACATAACATGGACATCATCACACAGTGCTCAAAATAGCATTAAAAGGGAAATAATAGTCGATTACATCATACGTCTGAGACGTCCATATAGTTCTTACAATAAATCAAAGTGCGGAAAAGAAACGTAGATAACGCGGCCTTCACAGGCAGCCGACTGGGGGTTGCCGCTAACCCACGCCTAGAACTCGTCGTAGTCTTGAAACTCCTGGAAGTCTCCTTCCACAGCTTCATCTTCTCCTGAGCAGTGGTTGCAATGCTGACAACCTGGGGGGGGATTGGTGTGTAGAGCAAGGGTGAGTACACATCAACATACTCAGCAAGTATCCCGTTTGGCTGTAGTGGACTAGCTTTATGTGGGGATAAGTCAAGCTGTTGCTTTTAGTTGGTCAGGTTATTACTTACTAGTAGAGAGCCAGGTTTTAACATTAACCCAAGTTATTAGCCCAATGTATCCTTTCCAAACGGAAAGAATACCACTTACCAATACCATAATCATAATCAGAACCATCAATCTCATTGCCACCTGTACCAAAATATCTCTGATCAAGTATCACTAATCTCTGGAGCTCCCTTGGCCGCTCATAACCGCGAGCACGGCTGATATATCAGTTTCATAACACTCTGCAGAGGTTGCGCACTTTACCCACAAGCCGTGATTCCCACTTGCCTCGGGCTGATCAAACCCTTAAACACTACCAAGGTGAATAGGCAGGGTCTCACTACGTAGCCTTTACAAAGATTCCCCGGGGCTGTAGCCACCCGTTAGGTTTCCTAAATGTACCGCACTCCTCCCCAAGGGACAAATCAACCTTGGCAGAGCGAGCCGCATACACCGAGCCCCATTGATGGCACAACGGCTAAGCGAACTACACCCCGGTTCCTCTAATTATTCAGCTAAGGGCGTCCCATTCCACCCTCATGGTTGCACTGTTTTCCCGGGCGGTCATCCATTGAACAGGTCCTTACGGAGAGGCACTCGAGAAACCGCTCGAGTCCCCTTAAATGCCACAAGTATGATCATAAATAAGAAGGGGAAAACAGCGTATCATAGATAATCACATCATGTTCATTGATTAGAGTTGAGCAATAGCATCAAACTAAGCAGTAATAATCCGACCCAAATAGGTAAACAAGGACATGGATAACAAAAGCTAGTCAATCCTTAGGTATAAATGTGTAATGCGGGAGGTGAATTAAAGAATGAATAGGACAGAGATAGGTCAAAGGACACTTGCCTCCACCAACCGACTGCTGCTCAGGGGCTTCTCCTGCGAATTCCTCGGGCTCTTCGACCGGATCGTTCTCTATGCGATTGCAAACATACATACATCCATCCACATATTTAATACAAAAGAACAGTACACCATACAAGGGAACAAATAAAGTGAATATGCCTCAAGTATGACATTCGATATTGCATTTGTTATGGTTAGAAAGAAACGGGGAAAGGGTCTCGCAGGGGGTTAAAGCTTATGCACTAATGATCAGTTACAATTGGTTCTTAACAAAAGAATTCTGTTATATGCACTAATGGAAACCTAATCATTTTAAGTTGATCAACATTGCACGGGATAAACAATTAACTAAATGAATCAACTAGCGCAACGAAATTTTAAATTAAACTTCCTATGTCAATAGCATAAACAATGATTAGCCTACCTAAAATAAAGTAATTATGATCACAGAAAGTAAACTAAAATAAAATAAAAAAAAATAAAAAAAAACAGAGGGGGGGGCGGTTGAACCGGCCCTAGGGGCGGTTGAACCGGCCCTGGGCGGGGCGGCCGAGCTGGGGCGGTCGGGCGGCTGAGCTGGGGCTGGGGCCGGCCGAGCTGGCGGCCGAGGCCGGCCGAGCTGGCGGCCAGGGCCAGCCGAGCTGGCGGCCAGGGGCGGCTGGGCGAGGGGGGCGCGGCCGGGGGGGGGGGGGGGGGCTGGCCGGGGGCTGGCCGTGGCCGGCCAGGGGGCGGCCGGGGCAGGCCAGGGGCGGCTGGGGCCGGCCAGCGGCCACGGCGGGGCTGGGGGGTGGTGGCCGGCGCGGCCAGGCCTTGGCCGGGCAGGGAGGGGGAGAGGGGAGGAGAGGGGAGGGAGGAGAGGGAGGAGGGGGAGGGGGCTCACCGGCGGGGGGGGGGGGGGTGGCCGATCCGGCAGGGGGCGGCGGCCGGCGCTAGGGCAGGGGCGGGTAGGGGTAGGGCGGCGGCTTAGGTGGGGAGGGAGAGAAAATGAGAGGGAGAGGGAGAGGATTGGGGGAAAAAGAGGAGGTGGGGGGGGGGGGCGGCTGGGCCTCTTGGGCCCAAGAGGGGGGGCGCCAGGGGCGGCTGGGCCGGCCGGGGTCGGCCCAGGGCGCGGGAGAGAGAGAGAAAGAGGAGAGAGAAAGAGAGAGAAAGAGAGAGAAAAGATTATTTCCCTGTTTTCGAAATCCGATCTTTTAGATGAATGCGTTTGCACTTTCAAACAATCAAAAATGCAAGGTTCGGCATGGTGCATCAAACAACACAAAATATCTTTAGAGTTTTCTTACACAGGAAATCCAAACCGAATCCCGCTAAAACTTTGGAAAAGGTCAAGGTTTAGCGAGGGGAAAAAGAAAAAGAAAAGGTAACGCCCGAATTTTGGCGAGTAAAGAAAAGAAAAAATTCAACTGCAAAATTCGGGGCGTTACAAACCTATCCCCCTTAAAAGAATCTCGCCCTCGAGATTCAGGGCTGGCTAGCAAAGAGCTCTGGGTACTTGGCCATCAAATCATCTTCACGCTC
This sequence comes from Zea luxurians, assembly GCA_029449295.1. Taxonomy (NCBI): domain Eukaryota; kingdom Viridiplantae; phylum Streptophyta; class Magnoliopsida; order Poales; family Poaceae; genus Zea; species Zea luxurians. The sequence continues at coordinate 8,206,964 of JAOPSE010000039.1, forward strand.
CCAGGTTGCTTCTTCCTCAGAGTGATGACTCCATCTGACTTTGCACATTCTGATGGTCTTCCTTCGGGTGACTCTGTCTGCAACCTCAAGAATCTGAGCTGGCTTCTCAACATAGGTCAAGTCCTCCTGGACTTCCAGACCTTCCACTGGCAACTGCTCTTCTGGCACACGCAAGCACTTCTTCAACTGAGACACATGAAAGACATCATGCACAGCAGACAAATTCTCTGGCAGACTGAGCTGATAGGCCACTTCTCCACGCTTCGAGAGGATCTGGTACGGACCAATGTAGCGGGGTGCTAGCTTGCCTTTGATTCCGAATCTTCTGACTCCTCTGATCGGTGACACTTTCAGATAGACAAAGTCTCCGACTTCAAAACTCAGCTCTCTTCTTCTTGTGTCTGCATAGCTTCGCTGCCTCGATTGCGCTATCTTCAGATTCTCTCGGACCATCTTGATGTTCTCTTCGGCTTCAAGCAGAATGTCTGGCCCAAACACTTGCTTCTCTCCAGGCTGATCCCATTGCAACGGAGTTCTACAACTCCTTCCATAGAGCGCCTAAAATGGTGACATCTTCAAACTGGCCTGATAACTGTTGTTATAAGAAAACTCTGCATAAGGCAATCGCTTGTCCCATCCGGACTGATCTTGCAACGCACAGGCTCTCAACATGTCTTCAAGAATCTGGTTGGTTCTTTCAGTCTGACCATCTGTCTGCGGGTGATAAGCTGAACTGAAATTTAGATGTGTGCCCAAAGCTTCATGCAACTGCTGCCAGAAATGAGAGGTGAACTGCGTTCCTCTATCTGACACTATCTTCTTTGGCACACCATGAAGACAAACGACCCGAGACATATACAGTTCTGCCAATACTGCACTGCTGTAGCTGGTCTTGACTGGTATGAAGTGGGCTGACTTGGTCAAACGGTCCACTACTACCCAAATGGAATCGTAGCCGGCTCGAGTGCGAGGCAATCCGACTATGAAATCCATGCCGATCTCATCCCATTTCCACTGAGGGATTTGCAACGGTTGCAACAATCCAGCTGGTCTCTGATGCTCTGCCTTAATTTTTCGACAACTATCGCACTTAGCCACGTGCTCTGCGATTTCCCTCTTCATTCCATACCACCAGAATTTCTTCTTCAGATCCTGATACATCTTCTCACTGCCAGGGTGAATCGAATAAGCTGTCTCATGAGCTTCCTTGAGAATCAACTCCCGAATGGGCTGGACGTTGGGAACACACAAGCGGTCTTTGAACCATATCACGCCTTCTGCATCTTCTCGAAAATCTTTGCCTCTGCCATCTAGAATCAGTCGCCGGATCTCACTGATCTTCTCATCATTCTTCTGCGCTTCTTTGATTTCTCGCTCCAAGGTAGGTTCCAATTCAACTGTGACTCCTCGCGAATTGTTCAGAAATCCGAGACTCAACCTGTCAAACTCCTTGGCCAACTCATAAGGCATCGGACGAGCGACCATCAGATTGACTTGACTCTTTCTGCTCAAAGCATCTGCCACTACGTTTGCTTTGCCTGGATGGTAATGAATCTCCAACTCATAGTCTTTGATCAACTCTAACCATCTTCGTTGCCTCATGTTCAACTCTGACTGAGTGAATATGTACTTAAGACTCTTGTGGTCTGTGTAAACATCGCATTTCTGTCCATACAGATAGTGCCTCCATGTCTTCAGTGCGTGAACCACTGCTGCCAACTCTAGATCATGGATTGGGTAATTCTTCTCATGAACCTTCAGCTGTCGGGACGAGTAAGCCACAACTCTTCCCTCTTGCATCAACACGCATCCCAAACCTGTGTAACAAGCATCACAGTACACAGAGAAGGGCTTGTGCACATCAGGCAAGACTAGGACAGGCGCTGTTGTCAACTTCTCTTTCAGCGCTTCAGAGGCCTCTTGACATTTCTGGGTCCACTTGAACTCAACCTTGTTGCCTAGCAACGCTGTCATTGGTTTCGCAATCTTCGAAAACCCTTCAATGAATCGCCGATAATATCCTGCCATTCCAATGAAGCTCTTGATTCCTCGAGCATCCGTTGGCGCTTTCCAGTTCAGAATGTCTGCCACTTTCTTCGGATCCACAGCCAATCCTTCTTTGTTGATTATGTGACCCAAGAACTGGACTTCACTGATCCAGAACTCACACTTGCTCAACTTTGCATACAACTGGTGCTCTCGCAATCTCTGCAATACCATCCTCAAATGATCTGCATGCTCTTCTTCACTTTGAGAATAAATCAGAATGTCATCAATGAATACCACCACAAACTTATCAAGATAATCCATGAATACACTGTTCATCAGATTCATAAAGAAGGCTGGTGCATTGGTTAAACCAAAAGACATCACTGTGAACTCATACAAACCATACTTGGTAATGAATGCCGTCTTCGGAATGTCCGAAGGTCGGATCCTGAGCTGATGATAACCTGACCTCAGATCAATCTTGGAGAACACACTGGCTCCTCTCAACTGGTCGAACAGATCTTCTATTCTGGGCAAGGGATACTTGTTCTTGATCGTGACTTCATTCAAAGCTCAATAATCGATACACATCCTCTTGGTGCCATCTTTCTTCTCCACAAACAGGACAGGGGCGGCCCAAGGCGAGGTGCTTGGCCGGATGTAACCTTTCTCTGACAGCTCATCAATCTGCTTCTTAAGCTCAACCAACTCTGGTCCAGATATTCTGTAAGCTCTCTTAAAGATAGGGGCGGTTCCAGGAAGAAGCTCTATGGCAAACTCAACTTTCCGCTCTGGTGGCATACCCGGTAAATCCTTTGGAAACACATCTGAGAATTCAGACACAACCTTGATACTCTCAATTGGGTCTGCTTCACTGCTATCGACAGCCATCTGATAACAACTTCCTCTCTTTGGCTCAGGCGGGACTAACTCGGTCACCACTTCCTCTCCTAGTGGGGACACCAACTTGATTGTCCTTTTATCACAACTGATAACTGCCTGATACTTATCTAGCCAATTCATCCCTAGGATGACATCTATTCCCTGAGTACCCATTACTATAAGGTTAGCGGGAAACGCTATCCCCCTTATTTCCACACTTACATTCAAACATATGCTATCAGCTCGAATTCTACCACCGGCTGAGTCAATTTGAATGGGGGTTGACATGGTAGTAATTGGAAGATTATGTGCTTCTACCCATGATGCAGTAATAAAAGAATGCGTTGCTCCAGTATCAAATAACACTTCTGCAATATGGGAGTCGACTGGGAACATACCTACTGTCATGCCGGGGGTCTCCTGAACTGCTTCAGCCTCCAAGTGATTCAATCTTCCATGATTATAGCGCTGCTGAGGGCGGTTGCCTGCTCCAGACTGAGACGCATTCTGCTTTGCTGGGGCATTGGGGCCTGACTGCTGCTGGGCTGCCTTCTTCGGACATTGCATCACCCAGTGGCCTTGCTCTCCACAGTGGAAACATGCTCTGTTTCCAACCTGAGCTGGTGCTGCCTGATTGTTCTGCTGAGTTGCGGGGGCAGGAAGACGAGGTGTCTGCTGATTCTGCCTCTGAAACTGACCTCCTCCTGACTGATTGCTCTGACGATTCTGGTACTGATGCTGAGGATACTGCCTTTGGAACTGCTGATACTGCTGACGCTACTGATGCTGCTGAGGTGGACGCTGGTTCTGCCTGAACTGCTGAGGTTGATTGCCTGAAAAACGGGGACGGCTGCTGCTTCCAGGCTGGGGTCCACTGATCTTGCGCTTACGATCCTCCATCTCCTTACGCTTCCTTTCTGTCATGATTGCTCTGTCAATCAGGTGCTGGAATGTCGGGAAGGTGTGATTCATCAGCTGATACTGCAGAGGGTCAACCAAGCCTCTCAGAAAACGGTACTGTCGCTTGGCGTCAGTGTTGACATCTTCAGGAGCATAGCGAGACAACTGCAGAAACCTGTCTCGATACTCACTGACAGATGATGACCCTTGCTTAAGGGCCAGGAACTCCTCCTTCTTCACTGTCATCAGACCTGCGGGCACATGGTACTGACGAAAGCTACCTCTGAATTCTTCCCAGGTGATGGCATCGGGGTTGGCATGGGTGGCGAGGTAAGACTCCCACCATGACTGGGCTGCTCCTCTCAACAGACGGGGACCATACAAGACTTTCTCCCTGTCGTCACACTGAGCGGTATGCAACTCCCGCTCCACAGTGCGCAGCCAATCTTCAGCATCCATGGGGTCAGAAGAGTGAGCGAACGTTGGTGGATGACCTCTCATGAATTCAGCACGCTTGTCTCTAGGCATCTGAGGCATCTGGGGCTGGGGTGGTGCTTGCTGCTGCTGCTGCTGAATGGCGGCCAGAGTCTGACCAATGGCCTGAACTGCCTGAGTCTGCATCAGAAACATCTGCTCGATGGACATCGGGGGCGGGGGCGGCAGCTGCTGCTGCTGGGGTGCCTCATCCTGCGGGGCGGCTTGCTCCTGCTGAGCACGCCTTCCTCCTCTGCGCCTGTTCTCTGACATCTGCAGAACGCAACCACACATCAGAACTGATCTGGCAAATCTTGCAGCATAAGAAAAGAGTATAGAATTCTCCAACAGCACTGAACAGATGAGCATCTTCACTGATCTCCAACACAGACCACACAACTTCTCAGATAAAGAGGAAAGTAGAATAAAGGGTTTCCCAACTATATAACTAACTCCATTAACATAATATGTAAACCAAAATGCAGGGGATACCCACACTCTGGTGACAATCATTACAAAGATCCAAACCAAACATAGTTCATCATGACAAGCATAAATGCACAGGATATAGCAAACTACCCTGTCTAACTAAGACTAACTAAGACCGAGACTAACGCTAAGACTGAAGCTTCTATATATATATATTTTGTATTAATTACAAGATCCAACTCTAACGAGCTATGGTTCTAGATTTATCTTGGTCTTGCAGTCGGGATTGCCATAAGACTGGAGTCCACGCCGAGGTGAGCGGTACGGGTGCTGAGTCCCGACGGGAGCGGGGGAACCATCATCCAAGTGACGACGCTCCGCGCGCTCAGCCCGCAACAGGGCGATCTTAGCACGAGCCCTACTCAGCTCATCTAATGCATGGTCCAGCTCCGTGTTTAGCACGGCGGCTAGGTTGACTGTGCTGCTCAACCTAGGATTGTCCTCACCAGCAGGTGAAACAATCACGCCTCCTGTGCTGCCAGATGGACGGCGGGGGTAATACTTCAGGTCGAGACCGTCAGCTACCCCACCGAGAACCGAGCAGTAGTGCGAAAGCGCACGCCGTGCAGCATCCTGCATGGCTGCCTCAGCTGAGTCCCGCTCAGAGATAGAATAGTGCTCTGAGCAAGCCTCCGCGCCCTGGAGACTGTTCTCCGGACGGCGCACCAAACAGGTCGCCTCCCAGCGGTCCGGGTAGACCCCGCGACTATGCTGGTAGACCACACAGCGATACTCGATGGACCAAGTACGCCGGTCAAGTGCCCGACGTAGCAGGGTGTCGAGCGCGTCGTGGAAGTGACACCCGCGAGCAGCGTCGCGAGTGATGGGTCGAGCAACCCATCCTTCCGGCTCATGGCTAGAGAGGTCGAGGTCGGTGTCGTGGCTCGGGCTGTCGTCGCCACCTCCGTCGTCTGGGTCTCCTCCAGCAGCTACTCCAGAAGCTGGGACGCCCGGTGGTGGTGCAGGGGGCGCCTCCAGGGGAAGCACGGGGGAGCAGCTCCTCACAGACTCTATCTCCTGCTGGAGCGAGAAGGAAGAGCCCTGCTGCTCCTGTCGTCGACGTTCCTGCTCCTCATGCAGGCGGTGGTGCAGTCTCTCCAAGTGGCTGGACTGTCCGGCCACGGGACGGCGAAGCGGACGCTCAGCAAGGCGGGAGGGTAAGAAGGGGATGACGGACTTTCGTGCAGTGTGTCTAAGACGAGCCATTTACAAAAGACATCGCAAGCAAAAGGGTGAGAACAGAATTAATATGACCAGCAAATAATGAATCATAAATAAATGAAGGATCAGAATAATAATGAATCATAAATAAATGAAGGATCAGGATAAACAAAATTTTCAGCAAGGTATAATATATAGTAGAACATAGATTTGGTCAGTAGGACCAACTTTTGAAGGGGTACCAAAGTCAAGGCAGGGACAGAGGTCTATAATCCTTAGAACGACCATTCTACTCTAGGCTAGCGGTCCTACAGTCAGCACGGCTTTGATACCACTTATGTCACACCCGGTTTTTAGAAGGTAAACCGAATGCGAACCATGTACGTGCCAGGATCAGTTATTCACGTACACAGCAGTTACATAACATGGACATCATCACACAGTGCTCAAAATAGCATTAAAAGGGAAATAATAGTCGATTACATCATACGTCTGAGACGTCCATATAGTTCTTACAATAAATCAAAGTGCGGAAAAGAAACGTAGATAACGCGGCCTTCACAGGCAGCCGACTGGGGGTTGCCGCTAACCCACGCCTAGAACTCGTCGTAGTCTTGAAACTCCTGGAAGTCTCCTTCCACAGCTTCATCTTCTCCTGAGCAGTGGTTGCAATGCTGACAACCTGGGGGGGGATTGGTGTGTAGAGCAAGGGTGAGTACACATCAACATACTCAGCAAGTATCCCGTTTGGCTGTAGTGGACTAGCTTTATGTGGGGATAAGTCAAGCTGTTGCTTTTAGTTGGTCAGGTTATTACTTACTAGTAGAGAGCCAGGTTTTAACATTAACCCAAGTTATTAGCCCAATGTATCCTTTCCAAACGGAAAGAATACCACTTACCAATACCATAATCATAATCAGAACCATCAATCTCATTGCCACCTGTACCAAAATATCTCTGATCAAGTATCACTAATCTCTGGAGCTCCCTTGGCCGCTCATAACCGCGAGCACGGCTGATATATCAGTTTCATAACACTCTGCAGAGGTTGCGCACTTTACCCACAAGCCGTGATTCCCACTTGCCTCGGGCTGATCAAACCCTTAAACACTACCAAGGTGAATAGGCAGGGTCTCACTACGTAGCCTTTACAAAGATTCCCCGGGGCTGTAGCCACCCGTTAGGTTTCCTAAATGTACCGCACTCCTCCCCAAGGGACAAATCAACCTTGGCAGAGCGAGCCGCATACACCGAGCCCCATTGACGGCACAACGGCTAAGCGAACTACACCCCGGTTCCTCTAATTATTCAGCTAAGGGCGTCCCATTCCACCCTCATGGTTGCACTATTTTCCCGGGCGGTCATCCATTGAACAGGTCCTTACGGAGAGGCACTCGAGAAACCGCTCGAGTCCCCTTAAATGCCACAAGTATGATCATAAATAAGAAGGGGAAAACAGCGTATCATAGATAATCACATCATGTTCATTGATTAGAGTTGAGCAATAGCATCAAACTAAGCAGTAATAATCCGACCCAAATAGGTAAACAAGGACATGGATAACAAAAGCTAGTCAATCCTTAGGTATAAATGTGTAATGCGGGAGGTGAATTAAAGAATGAATAGGACAGAGATAGGTCAAAGGACACTTGCCTCCACCAACCGACTGCTGCTCAGGGGCTTCTCCTGCGAATTCCTCGGGCTCTTCGACCGGATCGTTCTCTATGCGATTGCAAACATACATACATCCATCCACATATTTAATACAAAAGAACAGTACACCATACAAGGGAACAAATAAAGTGAATATGCCTCAAGTATGACATTCGATATTGCATTTGTTATGGTTAGAAAGAAACGGGGAAAGGGTCTCGCAGGGGGTTAAAGCTTATGCACTAATGATCAGTTACAATTGGTTCTTAACAAAAGAATTCTGTTATATGCACTAATGGAAACCTAATCATTTTAAGTTGATCAACATTGCACGGGATAAACAATTAACTAAATGAATCAACTAGCGCAACGAAATTTTAAATTAAACTTCCTATGTCAATAGCATAAACAATGATTAGCCTACCTAAAATAAAGTAATTATGATCACAGAAAGTAAACTAAAATAAAATAAAAAAATAAAAAAAACAGAGGGGGGGCGGTTGAACCGGCCCTGGGCGGGGCGGCCGAGCTGGGGCGGTCGGGCGGCTGAGCTGGGGCCGGGGCCGGCCGAGCTGGCGGCCGAGGCCGGCCGAGCTGGCGGCCGAGGCCGGCCGAGCTGGCGGCCAGGGCCAGCCGAGCTGGCGGCCAGGGGCGGCTGGGCGAGGGGGGCGCGGCCGGGGGGGGGGGCTGGCCGGGGGCTGGCCGTGGCCGGCCAGGGGGCGGCCGGGGCAGGCCAGGGGCGGCTGGGGCCGGCTGGGCGCGGCCGAGGGCCGGCCAGCGGCCACGGCGGGGCTGGGGGGTGGTGGCCGGCGCGGCCAGGCCTTGGCCGGGCAGGGAGGGGGAGAGGGGAGGAGAGGGGAGGGAGGAGAGGGAGGAGGGGGAGGGGGCTCACCGGCGGGGGGGGGTGGCCGATCCGGCAGGGGGCGGCGGCCGGCGCTAGGGCAGGGGCGGGTAGTGGTAGGGCGGCGGCTTAGGTGGGGAGGGAGAGAAAATGAGAGGGAGAGGGAGAGGATTGGGGGAAAAAGAGGAGGTGGGGGGGCGGCTGGGCCTCTTGGGCCCAAGAGGGGGGGCGCCAGGGGCGGCTGGGCCGGCCGGGGTCGGCCCAGGGCGCGGGAGAGAGAGAGAAAGAGGAGAGAGAAAGAGAGAGAAAGAGAGAGAAAAGATTATTTCCCTGTTTTCGAAATCCGATCTTTTAGATGAATGCGTTTGCACTTTCAAACAATCAAAAATGCAAGGTTCGGCATGGTGCATCAAACAACACAAAATATCTTTAGAGTTTTCTTACACGGGAAATCCAAACCGAATCCCGCTAAAACTTTGGAAAAGGTCAAGGTTTAGCGAGGGGAAAAAGAAAAAGAAAAGGTAACGCCCGAATTTTGGCGAGTAAAGAAAAGAAAAAATTCAACTGCAAAATTCGGGGCGTTACACTTTGCCTCCAGTCCACCCTCCTGGTAAGCACCTCCGCTCCACCACCAGTAATATCACAACACCACATGACATAGATTCTACTCAAGACTCTACCCATCCATATATCGCTTTTCTGACCACTATACTAAATATTTGTTGGTATACTTGCTGGTTTGTATGTTTGCTTGTTCATGTTGCATAGTTATCGGAGCGTTCGTGCCATCTCGTGGAGGCCAGATCTGCAAGTCTACGCCAGGCGGTGGAGCCAGAAGCCAGTTCCGCGAGCTCTCCTTCCCCCTTCGCCGAATAAGCACGGCAAGCTCACTGGATCCCTTTGATGCATAAATTACCTATGATTTTTCAACCACAACCCTTAGCCTGTTATTTTATGCATGATATGATTTTGAGATAAGTTATTATGGCCACCCAGCCGCTTGCCGCAATCAATCCCTGATATATATGTTCCAAATGATTTGAGAACAGGTGTGAGTTTTCAAAAGAAAATGCTTTTCAAAATGTGTGTGATGAAGGGTTTTCACCCTTATCACCTTGTGAGCGGGATAATCAGGGACTCCCTGGTTTAGGGGAGGGCCTAAGGTGTTGGCTCAGCTGGTTTAGGCGTGAGCAGAAGGATTGTCCCCTCATATAAGGACCGGTTTGTCATCTTCACTACCTGTACTCTTTAATAGTACAACCACTCGAGACTGTGTGGGCAGTCACTCAATCTGAACTCGTACGGTCCAACCCCAGGGTTATGAAGGCTGGGGAGCACCGGGAGGATAAGGAGGGGGAAAGTTTTGTCCGGTTTGGACATGGTGGTGGCCTGACTCCTTCCGGATAACCGTTAAGGTTAGGACGTGCGAGGAAAGAAAGAGATTCAGATTCGGATCTCATTGATCATGAGATCGCAGAGCCGGACTAGTGGGTAAAGTGTACACCTCTGCGCAGAGTTTGAAAACCTATTCGAATAGTCTGTGTCCACAGGAATGGATGAGTCTGGTATGGTATGGCAATTAATGTTTTGTTTTCCAAAAAAAAGAGATGGTTTTGAGAAAAGTGGTTTTTAAAAAGGTTTGGCGGTTGAGCCGTGAGCTATGGTGGACGGGAAGTCCAGTAGCGGTTTTTGAAAAGGAAAACCAGTGGGAAACTGCTGAGATGCCTGGATGGTTTAGTCCAGGGGATTTTGTTATAATACTGAAAAACTTCCTGCTCCTTTTGGAGAGGATGCGCTTTGCAAAAATACAAAATGTTTTTCAAAACAACTCTGCATTAAATATTGCTGTTTCTGCAAAATATCCCGAGCTCCACATATTCCATGCATTATATCTGATTTCCCCATTCCGCGGGTGAAGGTGGGCTGCTGAGTACGTTTGTACTCACCCTTGCTTATTTGTTGTTTTTCAGAAAAAGGAGATCAGGTAAGAGTTACGACTGTTCCCAACCTTGCCTGTGGCTGTTGAACCGCTGATGTGCTTCGCTGCGTATATCGGGCTGCTTCAGCCCCACTCTGATGATATGTCTCGAGTTGTGGACCAACTCTTAAAGTTGTTCGCCACCTTCGTAGGTTTGTCTCGTTTAAGCAGATTTGGTATCATCTGATGTATAAATGTGTTTACTAGCCTCCTGGGACTAGTAATTGTATCACATTTGAGTCCCAGAGGATTGGGGACGCTTCATTAACTTAGGGCTTAATAGAGGATGTCACTAGCATTATAGTTTTTCAAAACTGTTTTTCAAAACCAAACAATGTGTTTAGGTGAAAATAGGTTTTCTGAAACCAAAACTTTTGTTTTGAAAATATGTATGTGACTGTATATACTTAATCTTGCTCCGATACCAGCTGTGGCAGAACCTCCCAAGTTATTGGCCCACATGCACCTGTCCTTGTCTCAAAGACCTCAGACTGCTATGCATGTGCACCAGATAACTTAACAGGATCTGTCCGATTGCCCCAAGGACATCGGATAAACCACTTACAACCAGAACCGCGGGATTAAGTAACACAAATCACACACACCAATGTTTTTGCAGCGGAAATCTTATTACCAAATTTTACAAGTTACAAAAATTTTATATTATTTTATCGGAGTGATTACAAAAGTATAAGTTTGAAATATATGCTAGCTCAAATGACCATCCTCAGTAAGAAGATAAAGACGGGGTATACTTATATAAGAAGGCCGAGCCCACCGGCACTTAACACCATCACAGCAACACAAAGTTATATCCTGAAAAACAACAGGGAATAAAACCCTGAGTATGGAATTACTCAGTAAGTCTTACCCGACTAAGGAAAAGACTCTCAAGGGTATGCTGGATAAATAGGAATCAAGGAGAGGCTTTAGCAAGAATCAACTTAGATACTTTTGCAGAAATAGCTTACTAAAGTGAGTCCTTACTTTCAACATTTTAACGCCAGATTAAATATTAATAGACTCTGTTTGCCTCTAGTCTAATTTCATCATCTCATCAATACAACATCATTTTTATTCATGAAGTTCACATCCTGACTTAGGTTGTAGGTCGGAGATCAAGTCTCCACTCTCCGGGGATATAACGGCGATCCGAATCGATTTACTCAGCTGAGGATCTCTAACCACACGACATATGTTTCTCGTAAACCTTGCATATGTCAACCGTTCCCACAGATCCTCCACAACGTGAACCGGTCCGCGCTACCCGGGAGCACAGTACTCCTCCATCCAGCCTCTAGCCAGGAGGGTACACGCCCTTTTTAGGCGGTCCTTTGCCAGGAGGGTACGTGCCACTCTCGCCATCTCTCCACGCCCAGTGCGCGGTTGTCTTTTCATGTATGGAATAGCCGGGTTCAAGCTTACCCTGTCCCATATCCAGGGCATGTGGCTAGTTAAGATAGTCCTTGATCAACAGGCCTACATACGCATCCAATCCTTAATTAACCTGGGCGGAGCATCACCTGTTCCTAACCCAAGTCTCGATTTAAGTACTTCCATCCTTAGGAGTGTTTGTGTTCCTTAGGATGAAAAGAGCATTATAGGGAACTTTGCAGTAAGATCCCACCATGCTCCCAATGAAAATATTCTTGCAGGTAGAGGTCATCCTTCCTCAGGATAAACCTGAGCTAGGCATAAGTGCAAAGGACAAACTCTATCTGCCTATAAGCAGGGCTAAGCATTTTTTATAAATCATATTTTGATACTTCACCAGAAGTATCTATAAAAGGTATGGATTTCAAGGTAAGCAATGCATCAAAGGGTTTCCAAGCAACTCCTATGAACCTAATGCACATTTCACTAGACTTAAAGTGTGCAAAAATTATTTAAAAACACAAGGAAGGGGTTGCATGCACCGGGGCTTGCCTGGGTAACACTAGGTTAGTGTTGTTAGACGTCGATCACTTGGCGACCATCTTTTGTTCTGATACTTGCTTCATCTGTCCATCAGCATCACCATGCGGATTAGCCCGCGCTTGAGGTCGACTTGGCATCGTCTTCCGCTTTACGTGATTATTTAACGTACCTGAATGGAATGCATTATGCACATGAATGCATATCGACAGGAATACCACAAGCCTAAATAGTGCTACGCGATAGCGAATTAAATACCTAGCGGCGAGGCATTGAACAATTTCATACGGAGGCACTAATTATCGATGTACGACTAAGCGCAATAATTACGCTTCTCTAGCCTATTCAAAGGTATTTTATATACCACAAAACAATAGTATATATATTTATTCACGCTCTACTTTCTTTTATGATTTATTAACAGAATCATATTACTACATATATTTTTACCAAGCATATTTTAAACAACATATCATCACACCAATCATTGGATAAGAAAATCGTCGATCATCTCCTACTTCAACATTATCGATCACAAACCTAGACGATACTAACTACTAGCGCAGGACATCGACTTCAGCCTACGTGCATTGAACACCATTAGCATTGATAGAGCTATCGACAAAAGCATAAAATCCTGAATTTAACCTACGCGTCACCAAAATACTATATTCTACAAAATAGAACTAGTTCGAATATATTCGGCCACTAAACCCCTCGAAGCACACCTCGCCTCACGGGTATTTCTAATCTTAACTTCCTACGCAAACTAAGCATCTTATTTCACGATCATAAAATCCATAGTAAAAATAGTGATTTGGCTCACCGTTATCAACTTGATTCACTGTTGGCGGGAACAACGATAGTCTTCGATTGAAGTCTTCGATCGAGCAGCTGACGAGTATAGCACGAAGCTTCACTTTCTCTTTCATCCACAATTCTTGGAATCTCTTCATATTAAGTAGAACTCCGCATAAACGGCGATGATTCTTGTTCTGGCCTTTCGCCGATCACTTGAACATCGACCAAAGGCTTGCTTCTCTACATCTTCTTAGGATTCTTTTGTCAGCGTGAACACACGTCAGAGATGTCACGTAGGTAGGGACTGGCATCAAGACGAGACGACGAAACAATCGAGTGCGGTAAGGAGCTGGAGATCGACGATGGGCCAAGCAGAGGAGTTCGCGCTTGCGCGCAGGGACTTCACGGCGCGAGGTGGAGCTGAGCGCCGGCAAGCATCCCAGGCGCGCGACCAGCTGAGGGGGCGAGCTGCGCGCATATAGAGGACAGGGAAGGCGCGGGCCGGGCGAGTGGAAGGAACAGGGAGCAGCAGACTCGGAGGGAATGCGAGCGCTGCACAGGGAGCGACTTCAGCGAGAGAGAGAGTGTCGTGATGAGAGAGAGAGGCTCACGTCGTGATCCGGAACACGAGTGCCCTGCGCGCGCGGCGCTGTGTCAACGAAGGCCAGCAGGGTAGAGGTGAGCAGAGAGAAGCGAGCTTGAGGAGGGCGCGCGCAAGGTGCTGCAGTGGAGAGAGCTGGAGACGGGCACGACGATTTTGAAGAAGATGAGGCTGAGTCCTTGAGCGGCAGTGAGATAACGACGGCAGGGATAACAACCAATTACGTGAAATATTCAGAGGAAAGGTATTTTGAGGGAGATGGCAACCACTTGCGGACGGGATGACGATGGGACAGATTCCAGAAAAATCTATGACCGGATAGACTTCAAGGCTCGTGGACAACAGGCTACGTACGGTGAAGAAGGAAAAATATCCATGCCCTTCGGTGGCTGGATAGGAGATATTCTTTTTATTTTATTTTATTTTCTTTTTTTTACAAAAGAATACATACATATCCGCGTTGAGGGATTCGGATCTGTACAAGATGCAAACAGATAAGACCAAAATACTGTCAGGATACGATATTATTTTCTCAGATTCTGGAATAGGAAACCAAATTGGCTAGCAATTGTTCCGGTTTCGGTTTATTTGAATAGACTGCTCCAAATAGCGCATTTACCGAATTTATAGAGATTATTCAAATCGAGCGAAATACTTAAGTACAAATTTTAGTTCGTTGTAATCGATTAATTTTAAATTGTCACAAGGCTCGACACTTTAGAAATAAATAAATTTTAAACTGTGCGAGCCGAATGCGGCATCGAAATCGTTCCCCAGAGACGATGTTAGCATCGCCATGAGAGCGAGATGTAGACGGATTAAACTAGACGAGATCGGATTCGATATTTTAGTCAACATTTGATTTAGTTGGATTTAGACGAATTCTGTTCGCTACTCGAACACTCGGTTAGAGAGCAATTTAATTAAAAATCCATAGACGCAATATCACGGATGACAAAAAGGAGATTAAATTATTTTACATTGAAAACTTAGTTGTCGAGTTCTATTTAATTCGCCCAGGCTAAAAATCATCCGAGGGGTTCGGGCTTCCGAATTCGGATTCGCACGAGCGATGAATTTTAAATATTCATCGGACGCACCGATTTTTTCGAAACGATGATGTTCCGAACATCACGAAAATTTCGGAAGAGCCCGGACAGATAAAAATAACAACGACGTCGCATTCACGACAGACGAAACAGATGCGATACTAAAATCGCGATAGGCGAAAATAATTAGACCTTAGTGTCCGTCTTATTCACTGATATCACGTGCTTAAATTCGTACTCGTTGTCGAGCGGAATATAAACACCTGGGGTGTTACAACAATTCCCGGGACCTACGTGCTCATGCCCTTCATCAACTCACATTCCATCACATGAACAAGGCGCTGCCACTTCCATTGGATATGCAGAGATTTATGTTTGCGCACAATTAGTTAACTATGTGTCAGAACTAAGCAATGGTGTGGGCAATGTACCGTACTGTGTTATTTTGGCCATTATTGTGAGTTAACAATGTTAGGAAGCTTCCTTATATGTGCTGTTTTAGAACAATTGTCATGCTACCTTGTCTTAGGGGTGTTACCCAGGTTCTTTCTGTGAACTCTAGTTGGTTGGATACTTATGGTTATGCTGCGAATATGTGAACATCAGATGTTTTCACTTCTGTGGCTTTAAATATGATCTTTTTATATGTTATGAAGATGTTATATGAATACCTCATTCCTTAATATTACCATCAGTTCATATACGAGTATCATACAGGTTATATACGATGTTTCCTACTTCAAATTATGCAACATTAATAAGCAATATATGCTCTATTTTTTAGATTTCAACAACCGTATATCTTAGATTATTCGTATCACATACAACAGACTACTCGCTGCCTGACTCACTGCTGTCGTTATCAACAGACTAATTACTGGTCATATAGTTTACAAATTATACGATCATCATACAAGTTATCTACGATGTTTTGTACTTCCAATTATGCAACATTATTAAGCAATATACGCTCTATTTATTAGATTTCAATAGCCACCTCTATATAAATCATTTGTCAATCATGCAAGGTTTATTGTAAAAAACAAATTAATCGTATCTCATACAACAGACTAATCACTGTCTGACTCACTACTATCGAAATCAATTGCGTGCTTTTTTGATGTTGTTGTCTCACTCCAATCAGGAGCTTTACTGCCACCCTTGTTCCTAGATCCAGGAGGTCGTCCTCTCTTACGTCCAGCTAGGCTTGCCAACCTTAGTCTATTTTCCTCCATTGACAAACATGTCCTACTGTTGTGACCATCAGCAATTCCACACTTCTGACATTTCCTGGTCATTTTCTTTGTACCTTTTGCTCCCAATTTAATAACCTTTTCTTCACTCCCCTTTATTGTTCTTCCTTTGGGTTTTGAGTTATTTGGTCTTGCCAAGCTTATCCCATCGACTGCAAAATCCAGTTTCTGCAATTCAAAAGTAAATATTTCTCAGCATATAATATTGTGCAGTCCAACATACAGTATTATACCATTATTACCTTTCTGGCATGATCATTTTGTTCATTGACACCACTAACATTCATAATTACGTGATCATGCAAATTAACCTGTAACTGACAACACATTTTTTCAGCTCAATCATAACCCAATAACTCAAACTTATAAATCATGTATATGTATAACTGCAAATCAATATAGTTGTTAAAGATATTACCTCTTCTAATGGACGTATTGGTATAGGTATTTGAACATTGGCCACACCCTGTTCAAGTATATTAGATACGTCTTGAATTTCCTGAAAATTTGGTTGAAAGCTCAATATACATCATTTACAAATAAACATTCACAACAATATGATCAAAACCTTGTTATTCCTTTCATCAAATTCACCATCCTTTTCGTTGTCTCTATTATCTTCATTATCGTCCTGAGATTTTATTGTTTCACACCTCATCAATATAATATGATTAATAATATGTTACAAAATACATATTAAAACATTACATACCTGTATACCATCTCCTCCACTAGTTCCACAAGTCTCCTCAACTTCTATATCTGTCTCCAAACGCGAAAGTACCTCGAGAAGCTCATCCATTACTGTTAGGGCTCTATCATTTCTTGCTTTGGATAAACTAGCATGATGCACTACTTTCATTGCCTTTTTTAGCAACATCTTCTGTCTATATGACTTTGTTTCTCCATCCTTCCCCTTCAAATTCCTATCATCTCTTGAGAACGGAACATCTTGCCTTGCAGAGTAGGTGTATCTTTGTAAAATATATTCCTTCGGTATCCGGTCAATCTGAAGATGCATAAACGCGCGTAGTACATGTACACAGAATAGCCCTATAAACCAATAACGATCATAAGATTTTGTATATATGTTTTCAAAGTATATATTTACTATTTAGTACTACATACCTGTATGTTCCCAATGTTTGCATTCACAAGTATACTTTCCTGCATCTTCATCAGCTGTCACTTTGAATTGGTGTTGTCCCCACACAATTTTATTTGATCTAGTTGTATGTTGCACTACCCAATCATTTGCACCCCTTTCTTTGTCGTGCATTATCTTGAATGCGGTTGCGTATTTCAAAGATTCCTGGAATTTATTCATCACAGCCCTTGTGTATGCTCTTGCAACCCTTATCTCAAACATGTATAGCGTGTTTGTTTCCTTTTGACCCTGTGGCATATATAATGCAAATTAGTTTAAACTTATATTAAGGTATCAATATACGACATAACAATTTATCCTCACCATGCTTCCCACTGCTTCCTTTGACTCTTTCATCTTTCTACTGTGTAGAAGCTTCATCATTTGCTTGGCGAATTGATGAAGCGGAGTATTTGCATCGACATGTGCACTTTTGACAAGCCTGTTCATGCTTTCGCTACGCTGTGTAGACAACATTAGACCACAATAATGATTTTTGAAAAAAGCAGGCACCCAATCCTTACGTATTCCATCCAGCTTATTGAGAGTAATGTCATCGTGCAGATGAAAATCTTCAAGTAGCATTGACCATGCAGTCTCAAACTCCAACTCAGTCAAAGGATGATGTATTATAGATTGAAACCGTGTCTTAAAGTCCATTTCCTCAAATCTTGCATACAACTCGTTTAGAAAAGGCATGAAAGTCGCCTAGAGGGGGGGTGAATAGGGCAAAACTGAAATTTACAAATAAACACAACTACGAGTCGGGTTAGCGTTAGAAATAATAATGAGTCCGAGAGAGAGGGCGCAAAACAAATCGCAAGCGAATGAAGAGTGTGACACGCGGATTTGTTTTACCGAGGTTCGGTTCTCGCAAACCTACTCCCCGTTGAGGAGGCCACAAAGGTCGGGTCTCTTTCAACCCTTACCCTCTCTCAAACGGTCCCTCGGACCAAGTGAGCTTTCTCTTCTCAATCACTTGGAACACAAAGTTCCCACAAGGACCACCACAAGATTGGTGTCTCTTGCCTCAATTACAAGTGAGTTTGATCGCAATGAAGAATCAAAGAGAGAAGAAAGCAATCCAAGCGCAAGAGCTCGAAAGAACACAAGCAAATCTCTCTCACTAATCACTAGGGCGTTGTGTGGAATTTGGAGAGGATTTGATCACTTTGGTGTGTCTAGAATTGAATGCTAGAGCTCTTGTAAGTAGTTGAGAAGTGGAAAACTTGGATGACTTGAATGTGGGGTGGTTGGGGGTATTTATAGCCTCAACCACCAAACTAGCCGTTTGGTGGAGGCTGTCTGTTCGATGGTGCACCGGACAGTCCGGTGCACACCGGACATGTCCGGTGCGCCAGCCACGTCACCAAAGCCGTTGGAATTCGACCGTTGGAGCTGTGTCTTCTGGGCCCGCCTGGATGTCCGGTGGCGCACCGGACATGCACTGTGGAGTGTCCGGTGCGCCAGCATGGGCGTGCCTGACCTCTGCGCGCGCTGGCGCGCAATAAATGCGCCTGCAGGTAGCCGTTGGCGCCGAAGTAGCCGTTGTCCCGCTGTTACACCGGACAGTCCGGTGTACACCGGACATGTCCAGTGAATTATAGCGGAGCAGCCGAAGTGAATTCCCGAGACTGGCGAGTTCGGAGCCGCGACTTCGTGGAGCACCGGACACTGTCCGGTGTACACCGGACAGTCCGGTGAATTATAGCGCGCCGGCTTCCGAGAATTCCCGAAGGTGAAGAGTTTGAAGTCGGTCGTCCCTGGTGCACCTTTGGCACCTGTATAACTTATACACTAGAGCAAACTAGTTAGTCCAATTTTGTGTTGGGCAATTCAACCACCAAAATTAGTATAGGAAATAGGTGTAAGCCTAATTCCCTTTCAATCTCCCCCTTTTTGGTGATTGATGCCAACACAAACCAAAGCAAATATAGAAGTGCATAATTGAACTAGTTTGCATAATGTAAGTGCAAAGGTTGCTTGGAATTGAGCCAATATAAATACTTACAAGATATGCATGGATTGTTTCTTTATTAACGTTTTGGACCACGCTTGCACAACAAGTTTTGTTTTTGCAAATTCTTTTGTAAATTCTTTTCAAGGACTTTTTGCAAGATAGTCAAAGGTAAATGAGTAAGAATTTTTAGAAGCATTTATAAGATTTGAAATTTTCTCCCCTTGTTTCAAATGCTTTTCCTTTGACTTAAACAAAACTCCCCCTCAAATAAATTCTCCTCTTAGTGTTCAAGAGGGTTTTAAGATATCAATTTTTGAAAATATTACTTTCTCCCCCTTTAGAACACAAAGAAATACCAAATTGAAATTTACCAATTGAAAATCATTAATTTTAAAAAATTAGGGTGGTGGTGCGGTCCTTTTGCTTTGGGCCAATACTTTCTCCCCCTTTGGCATAAATCGCCAAAAACGGATACTTGGAATGAAATATAGGCCCTTTATAACTATTTTCTCCCCCTTTGGCAAATAAAATATAGGAGTGAAGATTATACCAAAGACGGAGAGTGATACGGAGCGACGGCGAAGGGTGAGTAGTAGAGTGGAGTGGAAGCCTTTGTCTTCGCCGAAGACTCCAATTCCCTTTCAATATACCTATGACTTGGTTTGAAATACACTTGAAAACACATTAGTCATAGCATATATAAAAGATATATGATCAAAAGTATACTTGTGAGCTATGTGTGCAAGTTAGCAAAAGAAATTCCTAGAATCAAGAATATTGAGCTCATGCCTAAGTTTCGTAAAAGATTGTTCATCAAGTGGCTTGGTGAAGATATCGGCTAATTGATCCTTAGTATTAATATATGAAATCTCGATATCCCCTTTTTGTTGGTGATCCCTAAGAAAATGATACCGAATGGCTATGTGTTTAGTGCGGCTATGCTCAACGGGATTATCCGCCATGCGGATTGCACTCTCATTATCACATAGAAGAGGAACTTTGGTTAATTTGTAACCATAGTCCCGCAGGGTTTGCCTCATCCAAAGCAATTGCGCGCAACAATGGCCTGCGGCAATGTACTCGGCTTCGACGGTAGAAAGAGCGACCGAATTTTGCTTCTTTGAAGCCCAAGACACCAAGGATCTTCCCAAGAACTGGCAAGTCCCCGATGTGCTCTTCCTATTAATCTTACACCCCGCCCAATCAGCATCCGAATAACCAATCAAATCAAATGTGGATCCCCGAGGGTACCAAAGCCCAAACTTAGGAGTATAAGCCAAATATCTCAAGATTCGTTTTACGGCCGTAAGGTGAGATTCCTTAGGGTCGGATTGGAATCTTGCACACATGCATACGGAAAGCATAATGTCCGGTCGAGATGCACATAAATAAAGCAATGAACCAATCATCGACCGGTATACCTTTTGATCGACGGATTTACCTCCCGTGTCGAGGTCGAGATGCCCATTTGTTCCCATGGGTGTCTTGATGGGCTTGGCATCCTTCATTCCAAACTTGGTTAGAATGTCTTGAGTGTACTTCGTTTGGCAAATGAAGGTGCCCTCTTGGAGTTGCTTGAGTTGGAATCCTAGAAAATACTTCAACTCCCCCATCATAGACATCTCGAATTTTTGTGTCATGATCCTACTAAATTCTTCACATGTAGATTCGTTAGTAGACCCAAATATAATATCATCAACATAAATTTGGCATACAAACAAATCATTGTCAAGAGTTTTAGTGAATAAAGTAGGATCGGCCTTGCCGACTTTGAAGCCATTAGCAATAAGGAAATCTCTAAGGCATTCATACCATGCTCTTGGGGCTTGCTTGAGCCCATAAAGCGCCTTAGAGAGCCTATAGACATGGTTAGGGTACTCACTATCTTCAAAGCCGGGAGGTTGCTCAACATAGACCTCCTCCTTGATTGGTCCGTTGAGGAAGGCACTCTTCACGTCCATTTGGTAAAGCTTGAAGCCATGGTAAGTAGCATAGGCCAATAATATACGAATTGACTCAAGCCTAGCTACGGGTGCATAGGTTTCACCAAAATCCAAACCTTCGACTTGTGAATACCCCTTGGCCACGAGTCGAGCTTTGTTCCTTATCACCACACCATGCTCATCTTGCTTGTTGCGGAAGACCCACTTGGTTCCTACAACATTTTGGTTAGGACGTGGAACTAAATGCCATACCTCGTTCCTTGTGAAATTGTTGAGCTCCTCTTGCATCGCCATCACCCAATCCGAATCTTGAAGTGCTTCCTCTACCCTGTTTGGCTCAATAGAGGAAACAAAAGAGTAATGCTCACAGAAATGTGCAACACGAGATCGAGTAGTTACCCCCTTATGAATGTCGCCGAGGATGGTGTCGACGGGGTGATCTCGTTGGATTGCTTGGTGGACTCTTGGGTGTGGCGGCCTTGGTTCTTCATCCTCCTTGTCTTGATCATTTGCATCTCCCCCTTGATCGTTGTCGTCATCTTGAGGTGGCTCATCTCTTTGATCTTGTCCTTCATCAACTTGAGCTTCGTCCTCATTTTGAGTTGGTGGAGATGCTTGCGTGGAGGAGGATGGTTGATCTTGTGCATGTGGAGGCTCTTCGGATTCCTTAGGACACACATCCCCAATGGACATGTTCCTTAGCGCGATGCACGGAGCCTGTTCTTCGCCTATCTCATCAAGATCAACTTGCTCTACTTGAGAGCCATTAGTTTCATCAAACACAACGTCACAAGAAACTTCAACTAGTCCTGAGGACTTGTTAAAGACTCTATATGCCCTTGTGTTTGAATCATATCCTAGTAAAAAGCCTTCTACAGTTTTAGGAGCAAATTTAGAGTTTCTACCTCTTTTAACAAGAATAAAGCATTTGCTACCAAAAACTCTAAAATATGAAATATTGGGCTTTTTACCGGTTAGGAGTTCATAGGATGTTTTCTTGAGGATTCGGTGTAGATATAACCGGTTGATGGCGTAGCAGGCAGTGTTGACTGCCTCGGCCCAAAACCGATCCGATGTCTTGTACTCATCAAGCATGGTCCTCGCCATGTCCAAAAGAGTTCGATTCTTCCTCTCCACTACACCATTTTGTTGTGGGGTGTAGGGAGAAGAGAACTCATGGTTGATGCCCTCCTCCTCAAGGAAACCTTCAATTTGAGAGTTCTTGAACTCCGTCCCATTGTCGCTTCTAATTTTCTTGATCCTTAAGTCGAACTCATTTTGAGCCCGTCTCAAGAATCCCTTTAAGGTCTCTTGGGTATGGGATTTTTCCTGCAAAAAGAACACCCAAGTGAAGCGAGAATAATCATCCACAATAACTAGACAGTACTTACTCTCGTCGATGCTTATGTAAGCGATCGGGCCGAATAAATCCATGTGTAGGAGCTCCAGTGGCCTGTCACTCGTCATGATGTTCTTGTGTGGATGATGAGTGCCAACTTGCTTCCCGGCCTGGCATGCGCTACAAATTCTGTCTTTCTCAAAATGAACATTTGTTAGTCCTAAAATGTGTTCTCCCTTTAGAAGCTTATGAAGATTCTTCATTCCAACATGGGCTAGTTGGCGGTGCCAGAGCCAACCCCTGTTAGTCTTAGCAATTAAGCAAGTGTCGAGTTCAGCTTTATCAAAATCTACCAAGTATAGCTGACCCTCTAACACTCCCTTAAAGGCTATTGAATCATCACTTCTTCTAAAGACAGTGACACCTATATCAGTAAATAGACAGTTGTAGCCCATTTGACATAATTGGGATACGGAAAGCAAATTGTAATCTAAAGAGTCTACAAGAAAAACATTGGAAATGGAATGGTCAGGAGATATAGCTATTTTACCCAAACCTTTGACCAAACCTTGGTTTCCATCCCCAAATGTGATAGCTTGTTGGGGATCTTGGTTTTTCTCATATGAGGAGAACATCTTCTTCTCCCCTATCATGTGGTTTGTGCACCCGCTGTCGAGTATCCAACTTGAGCCCCCGGATGCATAAACCTATAAAACAATTTTAGTTCTTGACTTTAGGTACCCAAACGGTTTTGGGTCCTTTGGCATTAGAAACAAGAACTTTGGGTACCCAAACACAAGTCTTGGAGCCCTTGTGTTTGCCCCCAACAAACTTGGCAACTACCTTGCCGGATTTGTTAGTCAAAACATAAGATGCATCAAAAGTTTTAAATGAAATATCATGATCATTTGATGCATTAGGAGTTTTCTTTCTAGGCAACTTGGCACGGGTTGGTTGCCTAGAGCTAGATGCCTCACCCTTATACATAAAAGCATGATTAGGGCCAGAGTGAGACTTCCTAGAATGAATTTTCCTAATTTTGCTCTCGGGATAACCGGCAGGGTACAAAATGTAACCCTCGTTATCCTGAGGCATGGGAGCCTTGCCCTTAACAAAATTAGACAATCTTTTAGGAGGGGCACTAAGTTTGACATTGTCTCCCCTTTGGTAGCCAATGCCATCCTTGATGCCAGGGCGTCTCCCATTATAGAGCATACTTCTAGCAAATTTAAACTTTTCATTTTCTAAGTTATGCTCGGCAATCTTAGCATCTAATTTTGCTATATGATCATTTTGTTGTTTAATTAATACCATGTGATCATGAATAGCATTGATATCAACATCTCTACATCTATCACAAATAGACACATGCTCAACGGTAGATGTAGAGGGTTTGCAAGAATTAAGTTCAACAATCTTAGCACGTAATATATCGTTTTTATCTCTAAGATCGGAAATAGTAACATTGCAAACATCAAAATCTTTAGCTTTAGCAATCAAATTTTCATTTTCTACTCTAAGGCTAGCAAGAGAATCATTCAATTCCTTAATCTTAGCAAGCAAATCATCATTATTATTTCTAAGATTGGGAATTGAAGCATCACAAACATGCGAATCAACCTTAGCAATTAATCTAGCATTTTCATTTCTAAGGTTGTCAATAGTGTCATGGCAAGTGCTTAGCTCACTAGATAGTTTTTGACATTTTTCTATTTCTAGAGCATAAGCATTTTTAACCTTAACATGTTTCTTGTTTTCCTTAATTAGGAAGTCCTCTTGGGAATCCAAAAGGTCATCCTTTTCATGAATAGCACTAATTAATTCATTTAATTTTTCCTTTTGTTCCATGTTAAGGTTGGCAAAAAGGGTACGCAAGTTATCCTCCTCATCACTAGCATTTTCATCACTAGAAGACTCATATTTAGTGGAGGATTTAGATTTAACCTTCTTCCTTTTGCCGTCCTTTGCCATGAGGCACTTGTGGCCGACGTTGGGGAAGAGGAGTCCCTTGGTGACGGCGATGTTGGCGGCGTCCTCATCGTCGGAGGAGGAGTCGGTGGAGCTCTCGTCGGAGTTCCACTCCCGACACACGTGGGCATCGCCGCCCTTCTTCTTGTGGTACCTCTTCTTTTCTCTCCTCTTGCCCTTCTTGTCGTTGTCCCTGTCACTGTCACTTGATAATGGACATTTAGCAATAAAGTGACCGGGCTTACCACACTTGTAGCAAACCTTCTTGGAACGAGATTTGTAATCCTTCCCCTTCCGTTGCTTGAGGATTTGGCGAAAGCTTTTGATGATTAAAGCCATCTCCTCATTGTCAAGCTTGGAGGCGTCAATTGGTTGTCTACTCGGTGTAGACTCCTCCTTCTTCTCCTCCGTCGCCTTAAATGCCACCGGTTGTGCTTCGGACGTGGAGGGTTCATCAAGCTCGTTGATCTTCTTTGAGCCTTTAATCATACATTCAAAGCTCACAAAATTCCTGATTACTTCCTCGGGAGTCATTAGTGTATATCTAGGATTACCACGAATTAATTGAACTTGAGTGGGGTTAAGGAAAATAAGTGATCTTAAAATAGCCTTAACCACCTCGTGGTCATCCCATTTCTTGCTCCCGAGGTTGCGCACTTGGTTCACCAAGGTTTTGAGCCGGTTGTACATATCTTGTGGCTCCTCCCCTTGGCGAAGACGGAAGCGACCGAGCTCCCCCTCGATCGTTTCCCGCTTGGTGATCTTGGTGAGTTCATCACCTTCGTGTGCGGTCTTGAGTAGGTCCCAAATCTCCTTCGCACTCTTCAACCCTTGCACCTTGTTATATTCCTCTCTACTTAGAGAGGCGAGGAGTATGGTTGTGGCTTGGGAGTTGAAGTGCTCGATTTGGGCCACTTCGTCCGTATCATAGTCTTCATCCCCTATGGATGGTACCTGTGCTCCAAACTCAACAACATTCCATATACTTTTGTGGAGTGAGGTTAGATGAAATTTCATTAAATCACTCCACCTAGCATAATCTTCGCCATCAAAGGTTGGCAGTTTGCCTAATGGAACGGAAAGTAATGGAGTATGTCTAGATGTACGAGGATAGTGTAAGGGGATCTTACTAAACTTCTTGCGCTCTTGGCGCTTAGAAGTTACGGACGGCGCATCGGAGTCGGAGGTCGATGTTGATGAAGTGTCGGTCTCGTAGTAGACCACTTTCCTCATCCTCTTGTGCTTGTCGCCTTTCCGATGCGACTTGTGGGAAGAAGATTTTTCCTTCTTCTCTTTGTGGTGTGAAGAAGAAGATCTTTTTTCCTTCCGTTTGGAGGAGTCCTTCTTCTTCTCCTTCCTCTTGGTGCGGGACTCTTCCGATAAAGTGCTCCCGTGACTCGTAGTGGGCTTGTCACCTGTCTCCATCTCCCTCTTGGTGTGATCTCCCGACATCACTTCGAGCGGTTAGGCTCTAATGAAGCACCGGGCTCTGATACCAATTGAAAGTCGCCTAGAGGGGGGTGAATAGGGCGAAACTGAAATTTACAAATAAACACAACTACGAGTCGGGTTAGCGTTAGAAATAATAATGAGTCCGAGAGAGAGGGCGCAAAACAAATCGCAAGCGAATGAAGAGTGTGACACGCGGATTTGTTTTACCGAGGTTCGGTTCTTGCAAACCTACTCCCCGTTGAGGAGGCCACAAAGGCCGGGTCTCTTTCAACCCTTACCCTCTCTCAAACGGTCCCTCGGACCAAGTGAGCTTTCTCTTCTCAATCACTTGGAACACAAAGTTCCCACAAGGACCACCACAAGATTGGTGTCTCTTGCCTCAATTACAAGTGAGTTTGATCGCAATGAAGAATCAAAGAGAGAAGAAAGCAATCCAAGCGCAAGAGCTCGAAAGAACACAAGCAAATCTCTCTCACTAATCACTAGGGCGTTGTGTGGAATTTGGAGAGGATTTGATCACTTTGGTGTGTATAGAATTGAATGCTAGAGCTCTTGTAAGTAGTTGAGAACTGGAAAACTTGGATGACTTGAATGTGGGGTGGTTGGGGGTATTTATAGCCTCAACCACCAAACTAGCCGTTTGGTGGAGGCTGTCTGTTCGATGGTGCACCGGACAGTCCGGTGCACACCGGACATGTCCGGTGCGCCAGCCACGTCACCAAAGCCGTTGGGATTCGACCGTTGGAGCTCTGTCTTCTGGGCCCGCCTGGATGTCCGGTGGCGCACCGGACATGCACTGTGGAGTGTCCGGTGCGCCAGCATGGGCGTGCCTGACCTCTGCGCGCGCTGGCGCGCAATAAATGCGCCTGCAGGTAGCCGTTGGCGCCGAAGTAGCCGTTGTCCCGCTGTTACACCGGACAGTCCGGTGTACACCGGACATGTCCGGTGAATTATAGCGGAGCAGCCGAAGCGAATTCCTGAGACTGGCGAGTTCGGAGCCGCGACTTCGTGGGGCACCGGACACTGTCCGGTGTACATCGGACAGTTCGGTGAATTATAGCGCGCCGGCTTCCGAGAATTCCCGAAGGTGAAGAGTTTGAAGTCGGTCGTCCCTGGTGCACCGGACACTGTCCGGTGGTGCACCGGACAGTCCGGTGCACCAGACCAGGGTGCCTTCGGTTTGCCCTTGCTCCTTTGTTTGAACCCAATACTTGGTCTTTTTATTGGCTAAGTGTGAACCTTTGGCACCTGTATAACTTATACACTAGAGCAAACTAGTTAGTCCAATTTTGTGTTGGGCAATTCAACCACCAAAATTAGTATAGGAAATAGGTGTAAGCCTAATTCCCTTTCAAGGCATATACCTATTTTGCACATGCCATAGACATAAACGATGTATTGTGTGTGGGAAAACCCTCTCGAGGGCTACTGGCATTGCAGGATCTTGATCTGCAAACATATATGACAAAATTGTACGAATCTTATTCCATGTTATATAAAGAAAATAATATCAAATTTAAGCCATATTTTATGTATATACATTTAATTCATTATTATCAGTCGTACCTGTCAGCATCACTCGTGGCCCTTCGGTTCCCATGCATGTTTTGAAGGCGTTGAATACCCATTCAAATGTATCAACAGTTTCATCCCCCAACAATGCGAAAGCAAATATAGTGCAATGGAGGTGGTGATTTGAACCAACAAACATACCTAGTGGTTTTTCATACAGATTAGTCTTATGTGTTGTGTCAAATGTAACCGCATCACCAAAATCCATGTAATCCCCTTGCTGGCTTGCATGTGACCAAAATATGCTCAAAATCTTTCCTTCTTTATCCAATTGGAAGTCAGAGAAAAATTGTGGATTATCCTTTTTGCAGGATGCAAAAAAGGATAGTAGCTTTGCCACATCATTTGCATTTCTTTCTCGTTGCTTTGCCTTTTTCCTGAAATTATTGTCAAAATTTAGCATTAGGCAAAAACAACAATTAGCAAATATCAATTATGAATATCAATCGAAACATATTATAAACTTATAGGTTATACATGTCCTGTGCTGTTACAGGCACACTCTCAGGACCACCGTGCATTTCTGATACATAATCCATAATACAATGTTGCGGGATTCGACTCTCTTGCATTGAACTTATGAACTCCATGTATTCAGGATCATGCGTCTTGTTGCATTGTAATTGATTCTTTTCGGTATCCTTCTTAAAAAATTCATGATTATGATCCAAGTGCAACAGATCAATACGCACTGATATAACTGTCTCTTTTGCATCATCATAAATTTTTTTAAGTTTCATACCGGCCTTGCATTGTGTCCGCTTCGAACTGGTACTACGTACCTTTGGGTTTGATATTCCCCTTATTGCACTCTTGCCTTCCATCGAGCAATTCAACCACTTACAATTTTTCCGTTCCCTATACTTTTTCAATGGAAATCCAACTTCATATGCATACCTACTATAAAATTTATATGCTTCATCCACCCCACTGAATGTCATACCAACTTTAGGTACCAATCTCGGATCAATTGTAACTTCCTGTGCAAAAATATAAAATATATTTTGTATATTCATATATTCTATAGCTTGTATCATGTATGGTACCCTACATACTTTTATGTCGTATGTACAATATAACAATTTTCTGACCATAGTTTTACATTGTATGCACAATATAACCACTGAATGTCATACCATCTCTAGCTGTATACAATTTAACCTACAATACTGAAAATTCAAATCAGTTCAATATTACTTACATGTCTCTGCAGAATCACTGGTGTGTCCTGTTCATGATCACCAATAGTATGCATATTTGTACAAGCTATTATAATTGCATAACTGCGGTGCATTAATGCGGGCCGCCTGGATCGGTCCATTCGGTTCGACCAGGCTCGGCTCGTCTGGCTGGGGCTCCGCGCACCTATATGAAGCCCAAGGCTTCCATTACCATCACCCTATATATATATATGTTGAATAATTAGACAAATTCCAGTTTAAATTCCGAATATAAATCATGACAAAATCACAAGCACTGAAATAACAAGCCAAATCAGATGATGCGTACTGATTAGACTTACTGATAGATGGCACGTGCCGGAATCAGCAGGGTCGACGAGATCAATCAGATCACGAGCAGTCGCGTGAAGACGCTTCCCAAAAACCTTATTCAGCCTCTCCTGGTGCAGGATCTAGAAGGCGAAGGGTTCCGGAGACCTGCTCTCCTAATCGCAGATGCACCTCTACGATCGGGATCAAGAGAACTGGAAGGCGGCTCAGCTGTGAAGAGAGGCGAAAGCGAATTGGATGATTTGGAGGCTGGCTGCCGGGCTCCTTTTATAGGGCCGAGTCCGCGACCCCGTGCTTATCCGCGCACGAAAATCTCGAAATCAGTTGAGATTTTATAGCGTTCGGTTAGGATAAGCGTAACAGCCAAGAAACCAAAAAATCAAACGGCAAAAGGTAGCCGCGCCCCCGCAAGGCGAGGGGCCGGATTTCGGCGGACCATTCACGCGCATGTCGTGCGCCCGTGCCCTTCGCCCCGCCCCGCCCCGCCCCGGCCAGGCGAGGCGAGGCGAGCGAGCGAGCGCGCGCGCGCGTGTGGCTCTCCACACTCTCTCCTCTCATCCATGACTTGGTGAGTGAGTGTGGCTTCCATATTTAAGCTAGCTCTACTCCACTAGAGCTAGCAATATGGTGCTAATGGTTCCACCTATCCTCTAGCCATCCTCTAGTATGGGCTTTTGAGATTTTCTGGGATTTATTTGAATATCTTAATTGGGCCAAGCCCATAAATCCTAACAATCCCCCACCAGATCTCAAATGCCCATCTGCAGTTTTCGCCACTGTTCACTACTGTTTAATATACTAGTTTTTTCAGCAGAGACTGTTAAGTTGAACTTCCGCCTAGAACTCCAAGCTACACCAACCCACAACTTGGACAATGGACTATGCCTTGAATTGCAAGTTTTGCGTGAATGGGTTTCACTTGAAGTCATGACCAGTACTTGGCTACCAGTAGTCCCCTTCTCGGGTGGAGCATATACGTCGTACTCCAAGGTCTCTTCATGAGTTTACTAGAGATCACCCAGATCTCATAGACTGCGACGTTAGACAGTCTAACTCATATAGGTGTGTTCTTTCAAAGAATGTTCTGTAGGACAACATCTTCGCTAATACAAGCCAACAGAACACATTAAGGCACAAAGCCAACCTGCCTTACAGCATTTGAGAGTATTGCATCTTTACTTAGAGAGGGTCAAAGGCTACTCTCCTCAGTTCACCAATGGCTTGTTCTTCCCAGGACCTAATTCACGGGATCTCCGATCACATAGACTGGGTTTCCACCATGGCAACTTTATTCGGGTCTCATACCCATCTCTCTCGATGCGATTTCTATCACATTACGTGGTAGTCCCTTGGTAAAAGGATCTGCCAGATTTTTATCTGTTGAAATATAAGTCACACTTATAACTCCGGAGTTTCTCAACTTTCTGACAGACTTCAATCGTCTTTTGACATGTCTTGATGACTTTCCATTATCCTTAGAACTCGTCACTTTAGCAATCACTGTCTGATTGTCACAGTTCATAAGGATAGCTGGTATTGGTTTCTCAACCACCGGCAAGTCCATCAAGAGTTCACGCAACCATTCTGCCTCAACGGTTGTTGTGTCAAGTGCAGCTAGCTCGACTTCCATGGTTGACCTCGTCAAAATGGTCTGCTTGCATGACCTCCATGATACCGCACCTCCACCAATAGTAAAGACATAACCACTGGTGGCATAAAGCTCGTCTGCATCAGATATCCAGTTCGAATCACTATATCCTTCAAGTACTGCATGCTGACCAGAATAGTGAATTCCATAACTCATTGTACCTTGCAGGTAGCGCATAACCCGCTCAAGTGCATGCCAATGATCAGTCCCGGGGTTTGACATGAACCTGCTCAATTTGCTCACAGCAAACGAGATATCAGGCCTTGTTGCACCAGCAAGATACATGAGTGAACCGACAATCTGAGAGTATCTCAATTGGTCTAAACCAATTCTCTTGTTCTTTCGCAGTGTCACACTGGGATCGTAAGGTGTTGGAGAAGGTTTGCACTCAGAGAAGCCAAATCGCTTCAAAACCTTTTCAACATAGTGAGATTGCGAGAGAGTAATCCCACCATCTGCCTTAATTAGCTTGATGTTTAGAATCACATCAGCTTCTCCCAGATCTTTCATATCAAAACTCTTTGATAGAAAAGACTTGACTTCATTGATCACATCAATGTTTGTGCCAAATATCAATATATCATCAACATATAAGCACACTATAACTCCTTCGCCCCCACCACAGCGATAATATACACACCTGTCTGCCTCATTAATGGCAAAGCCTGCAGACGTTAGAGTAGTGTCAAACTTCTCATGCCACTGCTTTGGTGCTTGCTTCAGACCATACAAAGATTTCAATAACTTGCACACCTTGCTTTCTTGACCCTTTACTACAAATCCATCAGGCTGTTCCATATAGATTTCCTCGTCCAGCTCTCCATTAAGAAAAGCTGTCTTTACATCCATCTGATGAACAAGGAGACCATACGAGGCAGCCAAAGAAAGTAGTACTCGAATAGTGGTCATTCTAGCAACAGGTGAGTAAGTATCAAAGAAGTCTTCTCCTTCTTTCTGAGTATAGCCTTTAGCCACAAGCCTAGCCTTGTACTTTTCAATTGTACCATCAGGCTTGAGCTTCTTTTTAAACACCCACTTACAACCCACAGGTTTGCATCCATAGGGTCGATCAGTGACTTCCCACGTACCATTTGAAAGAATAGAGTCCATCTCATTATGAACCGCTTCTTTCCAATCATCTGCATCTGAAGATGCAAATGCTTCTGCAATGGTAGTAGGAGTATCGTCTACAAGGTACACAATGAAATCATCACCAAAGGATTTTTCAACCCTTTGTCTCTTGCTCCTTTTAGGAGCATCATTGTCATCCTCCTCTAGGACAATTTCATGTGGCTGTTCAAAACTCTCAATAGGTGTACTATGTTCAGGAGTTATCTCAGAAGAGTATCTAGAATTGCTATGAATGTCTTTCATTGGAAATATATGTTCAAAGAAAGTAGCATCATGTGATTCCATAATAGTATCAACATATACATCAGGAACTTCAGATTTAACTACTAAAGATCTATATGCTACGCTACACGAAGCATATCCAAGAAAGACACAATCCACTGTCCTTGGACCAAGCTTGCGCTTTTTATTAATTGGTACATTGACTTTCGCCATGCACCCCCAAGTGCGCAAGTATGAAAGTGATGGTTTTCTCCCAACCCACTTCTCATAAGGGGTTTTCTCTTCTTTGCCCATAGGAATTCTGTTCAGAACATGACATGAAGTCAGGACTGCCTCCCCCCACCATGCCTTAGATAAACCACAAGTGTCTGACATGGCATTCACCAGGTCAGTCAACGTACGGTTTTTCCTTTCAGCAATCCCGTTTGACTTGGGTGAATAGGGAGGAGTCCTCTCATGAATAATGCCATGTTCTGCACAGAAATCGTCAAAGACTTTGGGAAAGAACTCGCCACCACGATCTGATCTAAGACGTTTGATCTTTCTCTCTAGTTGGTTTTCAACTTCAGCCTTATAGATTTTAAAGTAGTCTAAAGCCTCATCTTTAGTTTTTAGCAAGTATACATAGCAAAATCTAGACGCATCATCAATCAATGTCATGAAGTATCTCTTACCACCCTTTGTCAACACACCATTCATCTCACAAAGATCAGAATGTATGAGTTCTAGAGGTGCCAGGTGTCTCTCCTCAGCAGCTTTGTGAGGCTTTCGAGGTTGCTTCGACTGCACACAACTATGGCACTTAGAACCTTTGACTATGGTGATATTCGGAATTAAACTCATGGTTGCAAGCCGAGACATAGAGCCAAAATTAATATGACACAAACGAGAATGCCAAATACTCGTAAGATCATCAACATTAGCGCAAATATGGTTCACAGACTTATTATTGAAATCTAACAGAGAAAAGCGGAACAAGCCTCCGCAGTCATAGCCTTTACCAATAAATTGTCCAGACTTAGACATAACTAATTTATTGGACTCCAAAACTACCTTGAACCCATCTCTACACAGAAGGGTTCCGCTAACGAGATTCTTGTGTATAGAAGGGACATGATGCACGTTCTTCAGCTGCACGATCTTTCCCGAAGTAAACTTCAGATCCACCATGCCAGTGCCATGAACAGAAGCATGTGACCCATTCCCCATTAGGACGGAAGAATCCCGGGCACCCTGATAAGAAGAGAACAAGTTAATGTCAGAACACACATGAACATTAGCACCAGTATCAAGCCACCAACTAGGTGATTGAAATACTGAGAAGATGAAAGGTAGATTACCATACCCTTTGTCTTCCTCATTGCTAGCGATCACTGTGTTGACATTGCCCTTTTTGCCACGGCGATCCGCTCGATCAGGACAATCCTTGGCAAAATGACCCGTTTCGCCACATGCGAAACATGTCAGTTCAGCCTTGTTCTTCTTCTTCTTGAAGTTGGTAGTTTTGTTGGGCTTGTTAGATTTTGGCTTTCCTTTGCCCTTGTTGTGGTTCCTCTGAACCATGTTGGCACTGGAGTGGCCCTCGCCTCCTTTAGATCCCGTGTCCTTAGCCCGAGCTTTCTCCTCAACATCCAGAGACGCTATCAGATTTTCAACTGATATCTCCTGTCTCTTATGTTTCAGAGATGTGGCGAAGTTCCTCCATGTAGAAGGCAACTTTGCAATAATGCACCCAACCACAAATCGGTCAGGAAGGACTATCTTAAGGTGGTCGAGTTCCTTGGCTATACACTGTATTTCATGAGCTTGCTCTACAATAGAGCGATTATCAACCATCTTATAATCATGAAAGCTCTCCATGATATACAGGTCACTGCCAGCATCCGATGCACCATACTTGGTAGTAAGTGCATCCCATAACTCTTTCCCGTCTGTATACTGAATATTCGCATCAACCAGACGGTCAACAAGGGCGCTAAGAACGGCTCCTGTAAAGATAGTATTGGCATGGTCGTACTCTTTCTCCTGTTCAGGAGTCAGTGGACCCTCAGGTCTGCCTTTACTAACATGGAAGACATTCATAGCAGTAAGCCAGAGCGTGGCCTTGACTTGCCATCTCTTAAAATGCATACCATTGAACTTTTCTGGCTTGAGCGCATCGGCACAAGCAGCCATAGAAAAACTAGGAAATTGTCTACAATAAGGTTTTTGGATTGTTGAATAATTAGACAAATTCCAGTTTAAATTCCGAATATAAATCATGACAAAATCACAAGCACTGAAATAACAAGCCAAATCAGATGATGCGTACTGATTAGACTTACTGATAGATGGCACGCGCCGGAATCAGCAGGGTCGACGATGTCGAAGTAGCGAAATCAGCAGGGTCGACGAGATCAATCAGATCACGAGCAGTCGCGTGAAGACGCTTCCCAAAAACCTTATTCGGCCTCTCCTGGTGCAGGATCTAGAAGGCGAAGGGTTTCGGAGACCTGCTCTCCTAATCGCAGATGCACCTCTACGATCGGGATGAAGAGAACTGGAAGGCGGCTCAGCTGTGAAGAGAGGCGAAAGCGAATTGGATGATTTGGAGGCTGGCTGCCGGGCTCCTTTTATAGGGCCGAGTCCGCGACCCCGTGCTTATCCGCGCACGAAAATCTCGCAATCAGTTGAGATTTTATAGCGTTCGGTTAGGATAAGCGTAACAGCCAAGAAACCAAAAAATCAAACGGCAAAAGGTAGTCGCGCCCCCGCAAGGCGAGGGGCCGGATTTCGGCGGACCATTCACGCGCATGTCGTGCGCCCGTGCCCTT
Source organism: Zea luxurians (assembly GCA_029449295.1). Taxonomy (NCBI): domain Eukaryota; kingdom Viridiplantae; phylum Streptophyta; class Magnoliopsida; order Poales; family Poaceae; genus Zea; species Zea luxurians. The sequence goes on from JAOPSE010000039.1 coordinate 8,241,655, forward strand.
CGCCCCGCCCCGCCCCGCCCCGCCCCGGCCAGGCCAGGCCAGGCCAGGCGAGGCGAGGCGAGCGAGCGAGCGAGCGCGCGCGCGCGTGTGGCTCTCCACACTCTCTCCTCTCATCCATGACTTGGTGAGTGAGTGTGGCTTCCATATTTAAGCTAGCTCTACTCCACTAGAGCTAGCAATATGGTGCTAATGGTTCCACCTATCCTCTAGCCATCCTCTAGTATGGGCTTTTGAGATTTTCTGGGATTTATTTGAATATCTTAATTGGGCCAAGCCCATAAATCCTAACAATCCCCCACCAGATCTCAAATGCCCATCTGCAGTTTTCGCCACTGTTCACTACTGTTTAATATACTAGTTTTTTCAGCAGAGACTGTTAAGTTGAACTTCCGCCTAGAACTCCAAGCTACACCAACCCACAACTTGGACAATGGACTATGCCTTGAATTGCAAGTTTTGCGTGAATGGGTTTCACTTGAAGTCATGACCAGTACTTGGCTACCAGTAGTCCCCTTCTCGGGTGGAGCATATACGTCGTACTCCAAGGTCTCTTCATGAGTTTACTAGAGATCACCCAGATCTCATAGACTGCGACGTTAGACAGTCTAACTCATATAGGTGTGTTCTTTCAAAGAATGTTCTGCAGGACAACATCTTCGCTAATACAAGCCAACAGAACACATTAAGGCACAAAGCCAACCTGCCTTACAGCATTTGAGAGTATTGCATCTTTACTTAGAGAGGGTCAAAGGCTACTCTCCTCAGTTCACCAATGGCTTGTTCTTCCCAGGACCTAATTCACGGGATCTCCGATCACATAGACTGGGTTTCCACCATGGCAACTTTATTCGGGTCTCATACCCATCTCTCTCGATGCGATTTCTATCACATTACGTGGTAGTCCCTTGGTAAAAGGATCTGCCAGATTTTTATCTGTTGAAATATAAGTCACACTTATAACTCTGGAGTTTCTCAACTTTCTGACAGACTTCAATCGTCTTTTGACATGTCTTGATGACTTTCCATTATCCTTAGAACTCGTCACTTTAGCAATCACTGTCTGATTGTCACAGTTCATAAGGATAGCTGGTATTGGTTTCTCAACCACCGGCAAGTCCATCAAGAGTTCACGCAACCATTCTGCCTCAACGGTTGTTGTGTCAAGTGCAGCTAGCTCGGCTTCCATGGTTGACCTCGTCAAAATGGTCTGCTTGCATGACCTCCATGATACCGCACCTCCACCAATAGTAAAGACATAACCACTGGTGGCATAAAGCTCGTCTGCATCAGATATCCAGTTCGAATCACTATATCCTTCAAGTACTGCATGCTGACCAGAATAGTGAATTCCATAACTCATTGTACCTTGCAGGTAGCGCATAACCCGCTCAAGTGCATGCCAATGATCAGTCCCGGGGTTTGACATGAACCTGCTCAATTTGCTCACAGCAAACGAGATATCAGGCCTTGTTGCACCAGCAAGATACATGAGTGAACCGACAATCTGAGAGTATCTCAATTGGTCTAAACCAATTCTCTTGTTCTTTCGCAGTGTCACACTGGGATCGTAAGGTGTTGGAGAAGGTTTGCACTCAGAGAAGCCAAATCGCTTCAAAACCTTTTCAACATAGTGAGATTGCGAGAGAGTAATCCCACCATCTGCCTTAATTAGCTTGATGTTTAGAATCACATCAGCTTCTCCCAGATCTTTCATATCAAAACTCTTTGATAGAAAAGACTTGACTTCATTGATCACATCAATGTTTGTGCCAAATATCAATATATCATCAACATATAAGCACAATATAACTCCTTCGCCCCCACCACAGCGATAATATACACACCTGTCTGCCTCATTAATGGCAAAGCCTGCAGACGTTAGAGTAGTGTCAAACTTCTCATGCCACTGCTTTGGTGCTTGCTTCAGACCATACAAAGATTTCAATAACTTGCACACCTTGCTTTCTTGACCCTTTACTACAAATCCATCAGGCTGTTCCATATAGATTTCCTCGTCCAGCTCTCCATTAAGAAAAGCTGTCTTTACATCCATCTGATGAACAAGGAGACCATACGAGGCAGCCAAAGAAAGTAGTACTCGAATAGTGGTCATTCTAGCAACAGGTGAGTAAGTATCAAAGAAGTCTTCTCCTTCTTTCTGAGTATAGCCTTTAGCCACAAGCCTAGCCTTGTACTTTTCAATTGTACCATCAGGCTTGAGCTTCTTTTTAAACACCCACTTACAACCCACAGGTTTGCATCCATAGGGTCGATCAGTGACTTCCCACGTACCATTTGAAAGAATAGAGTCCATCTCATTATGAACCGCTTTTTTCCAATCATCTGCATCTGAAGATGCAAATGCTTCTGCAATGGTAGTAGGAGTATCGTCTACAAGGTACACAATGAAATCATCACCAAAGGATTTTTCAACCCTTTGTCTCTTGCTCCTTTTAGGAGCATCATTGTCATCCTCCTCTAGGACAATTTCATGTGGCTGTTCAAAACTCTCAATAGGTGTACTATGTTCAGGAGTTATCTCAGAAGAGTATCTAGAATTGCTATGAATGTCTTTCATTGGAAATATATGTTCAAAGAAAGTAGCATCATGTGATTCCATAATAGTATCAACATATACATCAGGAACTTCAGATTTAACTACTAAAGATCTATATGCTACGCTACACGAAGCATATCCAAGAAAGACACAATCCACTGTCCTTGGACCAAGCTTGCGCTTTTTATTAATTGGTACATTGACTTTCGCCATGCACCCCCAAGTGCGCAAGTATGAAAGTGATGGTTTTCTCCCAACCCACTTCTCATAAGGGGTTTTCTCTTCTTTGCCCATAGGAATTCTATTCAGAACATGACATGAAGTCAGGACTGCCTCCCCCCACCATGCCTTAGATAAACCACAAGTGTCTGACATGGCATTCACCAGGTCAGTCAACGTACGGTTTTTCCTTTCAGCAATCCCGTTTGACTTGGGTGAATAGGGAGGAGTCCTCTCATGAATAATGCCATGTTCTGCACAGAAATCGTCAAAGACTTTGGGAAAGAACTCGCCACCACGATCTGATCTAAGACGTTTGATCTTTCTCTCTAGTTGGTTTTCAACTTCAGCCTTATAGATTTTAAAGTAGTCTAAAGCCTCATCTTTAGTTTTTAGCAAGTATACATAGCAAAATCTAGACGCATCATCAATCAATGTCATGAAGTATCTCTTACCACCCTTTGTCAACACACCATTCATCTCGCAAAGATCAGAATGTATGAGTTCTAGAGGTGCCAGGTGTCTCTCCTCAGCAGCCTTGTGAGGCTTTCGAGGTTGCTTCGACTGCACACAACTATGGCACTTAGAACCTTTGACTATGGTGATATTCGGAATTAAACTCATGGTTGCAAGCCGAGACATAGAGCCAAAATTAATATGACACAAACGAGAATGCCAAATACTCGTAAGATCATCAACATTAGCGCAAATATGGTTCACAGACTTATTATTGAAATCTAACAGAGAAAAGCGGAACAAGCCTCCGCAGTCATAGCCTTTACCAATAAATTGTCCAGACTTAGACATAACTAATTTATTGGACTCCAAAACTACCTTGAACCCATCTCTACACAGAAGGGTTCCGCTAACGAGATTCTTGTGTATAGAAGGGACATGATGCACGTTCTTCAGCTGCACGATCTTTCCCGAAGTAAACTTCAGATCCACCGTGCCAGTGCCATGAACAGAAGCATGTGACCCATTCCCCATTAGGACGGAAGAATCCCGGGCACCCTGATAAGAAGAGAACAAGTTAATGTCAGAACACACATGAACATTAGCACCAGTATCAAGCCACCAACTAGGTGATTGAAATACTGAGAAGATGAAAGGTAGATTACCATACCCTTTGTCTTCCTCATTGCTAGCGATCACTGTGTTGACATTGCCCTTTTTGCCACGGCGATCCGCTCGATCAGGACAATCCTTGGCAAAATGACCCGTTTTGCCACATGCGAAACATGTCAGTTCAGCCTTGTTCTTCTTCTTCTTGAAGTTGGTAGTTTTGTTGGGCTTGTTAGATTTTGGCTTTCCTTTGCCCTTGTTGTGGTTCCTCTGAACCATGTTGGCACTGGAGTGGCCCTCGCCTCCTTTAGATCCCGTGTCCTTAGCCCGAGCTTTCTCCTCAACATCCAGAGACGCTATCAGATTTTCAACTGATATCTCCTGTCTCTTATGTTTCAGAGATGTGGCGAAGTTCCTCCATGTAGAAGGCAACTTTGCAATAATGCACCCAACCACAAATCGATCAGGAAGGACTATCTTAAGGTGGTCGAGTTCCTTGGCTATACACTGTATTTCATGAGCTTGCTCTACAATAGAGCGATTATCAACCATCTTATAATCATGAAAGCTCTCCATGATATACAGGTCACTGCCAGCATCCGATGCACCATACTTGGTAGTAAGTGCATCCCATAACTCTTTCCCGTCTGTATACTGAATATTCGCATCAACCAGACGGTCAACAAGGGCGCTAAGAACGGCTCCTGTAAAGATAGTATTGGCATGGTCGTACTCTTTCTCCTGTTCAGGAGTCAGTGGACCCTTAGGTCTGCCTTTACTAACATGGAAGACATTCATAGCAGTAAGCCAGAGCGTGGCCTTGACTTGCCATCTCTTAAAATGCATACCATTGAACTTTTCTGGCTTGAGCGCATCGGCACAAGCAGCCATAGAAAAACTAGAAAATTGTCTACAATAAGGTTTTTGGAAATTGTCTACCATAAGAATATTACTCGTTTCATATTTTTTATATATATTTTATCTTCAGATTCAGATCGAATACGAATAAATCGAGTTGTGTCGGATAAGATTGTAATTGATGTCGATATCTTAAATATATAACTATCAATATATAAATATTGATCGGATACTGCATGCTCAGACTCAGCTAAATATTGAGTACAATTTTAAAACGCACACAGTACTCTCGGCTGGAACTCACACGAGTTTGGTCTCTTGCGAACCTCAACCTCGCATCCGAAATTTCAGGCATTGTTCCGTACGTTTAGAGTTGACCGATCCGGCTAGCAAAATTTTCGCTGCTACGGTAGTATACATGCGTACGCCGTGCACAGTAGTAGTTGGTATGGTACGTGATGAGCGCTCGAAGCGCCGTGCGCAGCAGCAGCAAGCACGCGCACGCACACTGTTTCGGTCTTGGCCAAGTCCGAGGCGTGGAAAAAATAAAAAAGACAATGCTCTGCGCACTTGGTGCTTGCTGCCGCTGCTGCTTTTGATTCCCCCCCTCCCGTCTGTCCGATGACGTCATGCGGCAGGTCCTGTCCCCCGTCGTGTGAGAGAAGGCGTGGTCGCCGGGATTCTGCCCCCTCGGCTCCACCCCACCGCTCCGCTCGTCGTCCGGTCCGGCGTCGCTGCTGCCGGGGCCGCATGCCATGCAGCGTCGCTAAAACCTGCCATCTGGAGCCCGGCTGTGGCCGCCGGTAGGGGGCGGGGGGCACCTGAGCGGTCGTCAGCTCAGCGAGCGTCTCAGCGCAGCAGCAGCAGCAGCAGGTCCAGTCCAGGCTCTCCCTGACGACCGTGACCGGCGCGTCGGGTGTCGTCCTCCATGCCCATCCTCGGCGTCGTCCCAGGACGCGGCCGGGTCCATTTGCGGTAGCGGCCGAGGAGAGCGGTGGGCCCTGCCCGCGAGGGCGGCGTCGGGCGCAGCCAGAGAGGAGAGAGGCCCGGCCGGGACCGGGAGCGTTCGCGGCACGGCAGTCGAGCAGCCCTGCCGTGCTGTCATTCTTCCTGTCCTGTACGTACGGTGCGGAGCGACCTCGTCACGCGTTGGCGCGGGTGACGCGCAACGCGACGGACCCGGTGCGGTGCGACGTGCGCGTCGTCGTCCGCACGGAAGGCCCGTGCACCACCGAGTGGACGGCCCGGGGTTTTGCAGGCTGCTGCTGCTGCCAAGGGCGCTGATCAGCGAGCCTATTCGGATTCGCGGTCGGCCCCGAGGTCAGGTGACATGCTGGCTGCCTGTGCGGTCTGCCCCGGGATCGTATTCGGATTCGTGTGTGTGTGTCGTCTGCTCTATAGTAGCGTCCTCTCTTAGAAGTTAGAACGGGGTGTGCGCGCGATTCATCACATTGGTGGTCGACTACACCGGCGGCAGTAGCATTGTCAACTCCGTTTCTTCTGGCCTGTTTTCTTTCTTTTGCACGTACGCGAGTAAAAGGCGTGGTGGCATCGTTGAAAACGCGCGCACTCGAGAGTCACGCGCGCCGGTCGGCCGTCGGCGGCACTACTCCAACGCCGCACGCACCCGCCGGCCGGTCCATACAGGATGCACGCCCAAGGTCAAAAAAGGGAGGGGGTAGACGCTCTCGACCGTCAGTCTCAGTCAGGTCTTGCTCACTCCACGCCTTTTGCGGATTGGCCAGCTAGCGAATGCTCCCAGGGAACCTTTCTTTCTTTCTCTCTCTTTTTTTCTTTGTCGCCTGTCGAGTGTGACGAAACGGAATGATTTGGGGGTCGAGAGCGTTCCCCCCTAGTCCTATCCTACGAGTACCAGATCACCACTAACAGCAGAGGCCAGATCAGGTCTAAACTCATCGTGATTCGTGACAAACAGGTTTGAGCCAGTAAAGTCTAAAAAACTTTTGAGTTTAATTGGGCCATGCCGATATCTTACTAAATTAAAGAAATTAAAGTCCAAATAAACTCCAAATATAAAGTCGATATCTTACTAAATTAAAGAAATTAAATAGATTGAGCTTAATTGGGCCGTGCCGGGGCCCGACGGGCCGGAAATTAAGGTCCAGCCCAAGCCCACCTTTGGGCCGTGCTAGCCCGGCCCATATTATTTCGTGTGGAGCCGTACTTTGGGCTCCTATTTTTGGACTGTGCTCGTGCTGGCCCGAAAAGCCCAGCCCATATTTCCAGCACTACGTGCGCGTAGGTGTAAAAGCGACTTCCCATCGCCGTCGAATGCATGAGTAGATTAAGGGTGTGTTTGGTTTGACTTTTGTCTTTGGTTTTGACCTCTAAAAACCAAAAGTCAAACTAAAGGGTTGGATCTCGAAAATAGTTTTTTTTCTCTAAAATCTGACTTTTTCGCAGTGCAAAACTAAAAGCATCTCTGGACATGCTTTTAGTGGCTTTCGAATGTAACTGTGAAAACATATATAAAAGAACTTTTAATGGCTTTTAGTGGTTTTCACCAAACGGTTTTTAGCTTTTTAATAGCTCATAGCACACAACAGTTTTTTCTATAGCTTACACCGCACAACAACATTTTTAATAGCCACAACCTAACCAAACATAAGCTAAGTACTGAGAGACGTCAAAAATGAGGTGACCGTCTTAAGAGCAGCAGCAACAGCGGGTTGAGCGAAAGCACCAGCTGATGTAGCTGAGGTGCCCGATCTTTCGGCGAGAGGAGATAATTCCGATTTGGCGGAAGATGACCCTTGCGATCCGACTACGACGAGCAAGCCCGAGACGCCAATGCAATCGCTGAACCAACTCCCTGTGGTTACCGACCTTGCTGATGCGAGATCGGCCTGATCACGAAGATCGTTTCCTATGCGCAATCGAAGAACGAACAAGAAAAAGATGCGAGCAATCTAATCTATTACTCGAGGGTGGAGTTCTGAATACACGAAGACAGCACAAATTTGCGCGTGTTCGAGAGTAGCTAAGGCTAACGTAAAACAAAACTCGAAGAACAAAGGAGGCGCAGCTCCTGTTTAAATAGAGAGGGGGCGCAGCCCCTAGGGGCGGCCAACCCTAGGTCGTCCACTATGGGCCGCAGTTGGGCTGGTCGTCTATTCTTCTGGGCCCTCATTCTTTAGTACAATGACGAAGTTAAGATCTCTGGCACGGGCCCGAGTGATTGGCCCAGCTAATGAAGGAAGTGGCGCTTGATGTTGAGGTGCTGCTGGTGTAGTCGTACTCATAGTGATGTCCTCATCATCCTCCCCTTCTTGAAGTGAAGTCGTCCTCGACGGCAACTCCTCATCCTCGGCCATATATGGTTTCAAATCTGCAACATTAAAACTAGTGGAAACACCAAATTCCGTAGGCAGGTCAAGGATATAAGCATTATCATTAATCTTTGTTAGCACCTTAAAAGGACCAGCAGCACGAGGCATTAATTTAGAACGGCGCAAAGTAGGAAACCGATCCTTTCTCAAGTGCAACCAAACCATATCACCTGGCTCAAAAGTAACAAGTTTTCTTCCTTTACTACCAGCAACCTGATTTTTTGCATTAGTAGCAGCAATGTTCTGTTTCGTTTGTTCATGTATGGTAATCATTTGTTCAACATGTGCAGCAGCATCTACATGTGGGGCGTTCGTAGCATTAAGTGAAATCAAATCAATATGTGCCCTAGGGATGTTGAAAGGGAAATGTGCCCTTGGGCCATTTCTAAGTATTTTGGTGATTGAGTGCCAACACATGTGTTTAATTATGAATTTGTGTACATGGATGAACAAGGTGCAAATCATGAGATAAAGGTATGTTTCTAAGCCTTAGTACATTGGTTTTATGGACTAACATATTTGTCTAAGTGTTAGAAACAGAAAGAAGAAAAAGAGAAAAGGGGAGATAAAGACTTGGCTGTGTGCAGCCAAGGCTCAGCTCGGTCTGGAGCACCGGACTGTCCGGTGTGCACCGGACAGTGTCCGGTGCGCCAGGCTGACTCGGCTCGAACTGGCCGCTCTCGGGAATTCGCCGACGGCGTACGGTTAAAATTCACCGGACTGTCCGGTGTGCACCGGACTGTCCGGTGAGCCAACGGTCGGCCAGGGCCAACGGTCGGCCGCGCAATCCGCGCGGGACTCGTGGCCGAGCCAACGGTCGGAAGACGGCACCGGACTGTCCGGTGTGCACCGGACTGTCCGGTGCGCCAACGGCTCGCAGATCCACGGCAGTCTTCCAACGGTCGGAAGCACTTAAAAAGGAAACAAATCGGGCACCGGACAGTGTCCGGTGTGCACCGGACTGTCCGGTGCCCCCGACGACAGAAGGCCAGGATAGCCTTCCAGAATTGCTCTCAACGGCTCCTAGCTGCCTTGGGGCTATAAAAGGAGCCCCTAGGCGCATGGAGGAGATACACAAGCAACTCTTGAGCATTCTTGATCATCCACACAAGTTCTTTGCGCATTCGTTTGTGATTCTAAGTGATTCGAGCTCTGTTCTAGTGTGAACTCTGAGATAGTCATTCGAGCTCGAGTCTTGGCCGTGTGTGTGCGCTTTTGTTGTGGATTTGTGTGTGTTGCTTCCCTCCCTTACTCTGTGCTTTCTTTGTGATCATACACTTGTAAGGGCAAGAGACTCCAATTTGTGGAGATTCCTTGCAAACAGGATAGTGAAAGGAACAACAAAACAACGTGGTATTCAAGTGGGTCTTTGGACCGCTTGAGAGGGGTTGATTGCAACCCTCGTCCGTTGGGACGCCACAACGTGGAAGTAGGCAAGCATTGGCTTGGCCGAACCACGGGATAAACCACCGTGTCACCTCTGTCTTGATCTCTTGTGGTATTGTGTTTTGTTGAGACTTCACCTTAGCCACTTGGCAATAATCGTGCTAACACTTAACAAGTTTGTGGCTTAAGTTTGAAGTTTTTACAGGATCACCTATTCACCCCCCCCCTCTAGGTGCTCTCAATTGGTATCAGAGTCGTTCTATTCACAAGGGACTAACCGCCCGAATAGATGGATCCTAAGGGGAAGGGTATAGTGATCAACGACAAAGAGAAGGAGACCTTCGTCAATGAGCCGAAGGACGACAAGCCTACCGACTCCGGCTCAGGTCAAAGACGAAAGGAAGGGAAGAAGAAGAAGACCAGGCGCATCAAGGAGATCATCTACTACGACAGCGACGAGTCTACTTCTTCCCAAAAGGATGAGGACAACAACGACTACGAGAGGAGAAAACCGGTTAATTCGAACCTTTCCTTTGATTACTCTCGTATTCCGCAAAGTTCACATTCTCATTTGCTCTCCATTCCACTTGGCAAGCCCCCACACTTTGATGGAGAGGACTACGGATTTTGGAGTCACAAAATGCGTAGTCACCTATTCTCTCTCCATCCTAGTATATGGGAGATTGTAGAGAGTGGAATGCACTTTGATAGTTCGGATAGTCCCATGTTCATTAATGAACAAATTCATAAAAATGCACAAGCTACTACTGTTCTTCTAGCTTCCTTGTGCAGGGATGAATATCATAAGGTGAGCGGCTTGGACAACGCCAAGCAAATCTGGGACACCCTCAAGATTTCTCATGAGGGGAACGACGTCACCTTACTCACCAAGATGGAGTTGGTGGAGGGCGAGCTTGGACGGTTCGCAATGATAAGGGGCGAGGAGCCAACGCAAACGTACAACCGGCTCAAGACCCTTATCAACAAGATAAGAAGCTACGGGAGCACGCGATGGACGGACCACGACGTCGTCCGCCTAATGCTCAGGTCCTTTACCGTACTTGATCCTCATCTCGTGAACAATATTCGTGAGAATCCCAGGTACACGATGATGACGCCCGAGGAAGTACTTGGAAAATTCGTGAGCGGGCGGATGATGATCAAGGAGGCAAGATACGTCGACGACGCGTTGAACGGACCACTCCACGAGCCTCAACCCATTGCTCTAAAGGCAACGAGGAGCAAGGAGTCGCTACCTAGCAAGGTGGCGCAAGTTGAGGCGGCTGGCCTTAATGATGAAGAGATGGCTCTCATCATTAAAAGATTCAAGACGGCGCTAAATGGTCGCAAGGGGCAGCCAAGCAAGACCAAGACCAAGGGAAAGCGCTCGTGCTTCAAATGCGGTAAGCTTGGTCATTTTATTGCTAACTGTCCCGATAATGAAAGTGACCAGGAAAAGGGGAACAAGAGAGAGAAGAAGAAGGCATACAAGAAGGCAAAGGGCGAGGCGCATCTAGGAAAGGAGTGGGACTCGGATTGCTCCTCCTCCGACTCCGACAATGAAGGACTCGCCGCCACTGCCTTCAACAAATCGGCTCTCTTCCCCAACGAGCGTCTCACTTGTCTTATGGCAAGAGAGAAGAAGGTAAGTACTAAAGACTCCACTTATGCTTCTTCTAGTGATAGTGAGTCTAGTGATGATGATATAGATTATTCTTGCTTGTTCAAGGGCTTAGATAGATCTAAGATAGATAAAATCAATGAATTGATTGATGCATTGAATGAAAAGGATAAGCTTTTAGAAAAGCAAGAAGATTTATTGTATGATGAACATGATAAGTTTGTGGAGGCACAAAAATCATATGCTTTAGAAGTGAAAAGAAATGAAATGCTTTCTAGTGAAATATCTTCCTGTCATGAAACCATTTCTACCTTAAGAAGTGTTAATATTGATTTAAGTGCTAAACTAGAAGTAGCTAGTAAATCAAATTCTTGTGTTGAACATGTTGAAATTTGTACTAGGTGTAAGGATTTTGATGTTAATGCTTGTAGTGAACACCTAGTTCTAATTTCCAAATTAAATGATGAAGTGGCTAGTCTTAATGCCCAACTTAAGACTAGCAAGAATGAAGTTGATAAAATAAAATTTGCAAGGGATGCCTACACGGTTGGTAGACACCCCTCAATTAAGGATGGGCTTGGCTTCAAGAGGGAAGCCAAGAACTTAACAAGCCATAAGGCTCCCGTCTTCGTCAAGGAGAAAGGGAAGGCCCCTATGGCTAATAGTGCTAAAAAGAACCATGCTTTTATGTATTATGATAGGAGACATGCTAGAAATGCTTATAATCATTTTGACTCACATGTTTATGATTCTCATGCAATGTTTGCTTCTAGTTCTTCTTATAATCATGGTAGAGATATGTGTAGAAGAAATGTTGTACATATGCCTAGGAGATATATTGCTCATGTACCTAGAAAGAATGTTATTCATGCTCCTAGGAAAGTAGTGAATAAACCTTCTACCATTTATTATGCTTATAATGCTCCCTTTGCTATTTGTAGAAAGGGTAAGAAGGTAGTTGCTAGGAAATTAGGGGCTAGATGCAAGGGAGATAAATCTTGCATTTGGGTCCCTAAAAACATTTGTGCTAACCTTGCAGGACCCAACATGAGTTGGGTACCTAAGACCCAAGCCTAAATTTGCCTTGCAGGTTTATGCATCCGGGGGTTCAAGCTGGATTATCGACAGCGGATGCACAAACCATATGACGGGGGAGAAGAAGATGTTCACCTCCTACGTCAAGAATAAGGATTCCCAAGATTCAATTATATTCGGTGATGGGAATCAAGGCAAGGTAAAAGGGTTAGGTAAAATTGCAATTTCTAATGAGCATTCTATTTCAAATGTATTCTTAGTGGAGAGTCTTGGATATAATTTGCTATCTGTTAGTCAATTATGTCAAATGGGATATAATTGTTTATTTACAAATGTAGATGTGTCTGTCTTTAGAAGATGTGATGGTTCACTAGCTTTTAAGGGTGTACTAGACGGCAAGCTTTATTTAGTTGATTTTGCAAAAGAAGAGGCCGGTCTAGATGCATGCTTAATGGCTAAGACTTGCATGGGCTGGCTGTGGCATCGCCGCTTAGCACATGTGGGGATGAAGAATCTCCACAAACTTCTAAAGGGAGAACACGTGATAGGTCTAACCAATGTTTATTTCGAAAAAGATAGACCTTGTGCAGCTTGTCAGGCAGGTAAACAAGTTGGAGGAGCACATCACAGCAAGAATGTGATGACCACGTCAAGACCTCTGGAGCTGCTGCATATGGACCTCTTCGGACCCGTCGCCTATCTAAGCATAGGAGGAAGTAAGTATGGTTTAGTTATTGTTGATGACTTTTCCCGCTTCACTTGGGTGTTCTTTTTGCAGGATAAGTCTGAAACCCAAGGGATCCTCAAGCGCTTCCTCAGGAGAGCTCAAAATGAGTTTGAGCTCAAGGTGAAGAAGATAAGGAGCGACAACGGGTCCGAGTTCAAGAACCTTCAAGTGGAGGAGTTTCTTGAGGAGGAAGGGATCAAGCACGAGTTCTCTGCTCCCTACACACCACAGCAAAATGGTGTGGTAGAGAGGAAGAACAGGACGCTAATCGATATGGCGAGGACGATGCTTGGAGAGTTCAAGACCCCCGAGTGCTTTTGGTCGGAAGCCGTGAACACGGCTTGCCACGCCATCAACAGGGTCTACCTTCATCGACTCCTCAAGAAGACTTCGTATGAGCTACTAACCGGTAACAAACCCAATGTATCGTACTTTCGTGTATTTGGGAGCAAGTGCTACATTCTAGTGAAGAAGGGTAGAAATTCTAAGTTTGCTCCCAAAGCTGTAGAAGGGTTTTTTAGGTTATGATTCAAATACAAAGGCGTATAGAGTCTTCAACAAATCATCGGGTTTGGTTGAAGTCTCTAGCGACGTTGTATTTGATGAGACTAATGGCTCTCCAAGAGAGCAAGTTGTTGATTGTGATGATGTAGATGAAGAAGATGTTCCGACGGCCGCTATACGAACCATGGCGATTGGAGACGTTCGGCCACAGGAACAGGATGAACGTGATCAACCTTCTTCCTCATCGACGGTGCATCCCCCAACTCAAGACGATGAACAGGTTCATCAAAAGGAGGCGTGTGATCAAGGGGGAGCACAAGACGATCAAGTGATGGAGGAAGAAGCGCAACCGGCACCTCCAACCCAAGTTCGAGCGATGATTCAAAGGGATCATCCCGTCGACCAAATTTTGGGTGACATTAGCAAGGGAGTAACTACTCGATCTCGATTAGTTAATTTTTGTGAGCATTACTCTTTTGTCTCCTCTATTGAGCCTTTCAGGGTAGAGGAGGCCTTGCTAGATCCGGATTGGGTGTTGGCCATGCAGGAGGAACTCAATAACTTCAAGCGCAACGAAGTTTGGACACTGGTGCCTCGTCCCAAGCAAAATGTTGTGGGAACCAAGTGGGTGTTCCGCAACAAACAGGACGAGCACGGGGTGGTGACGAGGAACAAGGCTCGACTTGTGGCAAAAGGTTATGCCCAAGTCGCAGGTTTGGACTTTGAGGAGACTTTTGCTCCTGTGGCTAGGCTAGAGTCCATTCGTATCTTGCTAGCATATGCCGCTCACCATTCTTTCAGGTTGTACCAAATGGATGTGAAGAGCGCGTTCCTCAACGGGCCAATAAAGGAGGAGGTGTACGTGGAGCAACCCCCTGGCTTCGAGGATGAGCGGTACCCCGACCACGTGTGTAAGCTCTCTAAGGCGCTCTATGGACTTAAACAAGCCCCAAGAGCATGGTATGAATGCCTTAGAGATTTCTTACTTGCTAATGCTTTCAAGGTTGGGAAAGCCGATCCAACTCTTTTTACAAAGACATGTGATGGTGATTTGTTTGTATGCCAAATTTATGTCGATGACATAATATTTGGTTCTACTAATCAAAAGTCTTGTGAAGAGTTTAGCAGGGTGATGACGCAGAAATTCGAGATGTCGATGATGGGCGAGTTGAACTACTTCCTTGGGTTCCAAGTGAAGCAACTCAAGGACGGCACCTTCATCTCCCAAACGAAGTACACGCAAGATCTGCTGAAGCGGTTTGGGATGAAGGACGCCAAGCCCGCAAAGACTCCGATGGGAACCGACGGACACACCGACCTCAACAAAGGAGGTAAGTCCGTTGATCAAAAAGCATACCGGTCAATGATAGGATCTCTACTTTATTTATGTGCTAGTAGACCGGATATTATGCTTAGCGTATGCATGTGTGCTAGATTTCAATCCGATCCTAAGGAGTGTCACTTGGTGGCGGTGAAGCGAATTCTTAGATATTTAGTCGCTACGCCCTGCTTCGGGATCTGGTATCCAAAGGGGTCTAACTTTGACTTGATTGGGTACTCAGATTCCGACTATGCTGGATGTAAGGTCGATAGGAAGAGTACATCGGGGACGTGCCAATTCTTAGGAAGGTCCCTGGTGTCATGGAACTCTAAGAAACAAACCTCCGTTGCCCTATCCACCGCTGAGGCCGAGTACGTTGCTGCAGGACAGTGTTGTGCGCAACTACTTTGGATGAGGCAAACCCTCAGGGACTTTGGCTACAATCTGAGCAAAGTCCCACTCCTATGTGATAATGAGAGTGCTATCCGAATAGCGGAAAATCCCGTTGAGCACAGCCGCACAAAGCACATAGACATCCGGCATCACTTTTTGAGAGACCACCAGCAAAAGGGAGATATCGAAGTGTTTTATGTTAGCACCGAGAACCAGCTAGCCGATATCTTTACCAAGCCTTTAGATGAGAAGACCTTTTGCAGGCTGCGTAGTGAGCTAAATGTCTTAGATTCGCGGAACTTGGATTGAATTGTAGCATACATGTATTTATGCTTTTGATCATGTTCCCTTCTGCATTTTGTTGCTTATTATGGTGCTCAAGTTGTACAAACACTCCCTGGACCTCACAAGTCCGTTGCAATGTGATGCACATGCTTAGGGGGAGATGTGTTGCAACTTGACCCTTTGAGACTAACCATATGCTTGAGTTTGTTTGATTTAGTCTCAAAGGAGAATTAAAAGGGAAAAGGTGGACTTGGATCATGCAAGACTTCCACTGCACTCCGATGAGAGGGTAACTTATTCCAAGTCCATCTCTGAACTCTTATTGCCATTTGCTCTTAATTGAAGATTTTGGTGAGGCAATGGGGTTATAGGGCCACAATTGATCCCGTTTTGGTGCTTGATGCCAAAGGGGGAGAAAATAAAGGCCAAAGCAATAAATGGATCAGCTACCACTTGAGAGATTTTGAAAATAGTAGAATAGAGTTTTGGTTTGTCAAAATTCTTAAGTTGTCTCTCTTGTCAAAAGTTGGCTTCTTGTGGGGAGAAGTATTGATTATGGGAAAAAGGGGGAGTTTTTGAAATCCTTGATCAATCTCTTTTTGAATGACTCTCTTTATGCTTAAACATGTGTGTTTAACTTAGAGATAGAGATTTGAGTTTGATTTGCAAAAACAAACCAAGTGGTGGCAAAGGATGATCCATATATGCCAAAATTGATTCAAAATAAATTTATGTTATTTGAATTGAGTTTGCACTTGTTCTAGTGGCTTTATGTTGTGTTGGCATAAATCACCAAAAAGGGGGAGATTGAAAGGGAAATGTGCCCTTGGGCCATTTCTAAGTATTTTGGTGATTGAGTGCCAACACATGTGTTTAATTATGAATTTGTGTACATGGATGAACAAGGTGCAAATCATGAGATAAAGGTATGTTTCTAAGCCTTAGTACATTGGTTTTATGGACTAACATATTTGTCTAAGTGTTAGAAACAGAAAGAAGAAAAAGAGAAAAGGGGAGATAAAGACTTGGCTGTGTGCAGCCAAGGCTCAGCTCGGTCTGGAGCACCGGACTGTCCGGTGTGCACCGGACAGTGTCCGGTGCGCCAGGCTGACTCGGCTCGAACTGGCCGCTCTCGGGAATTCGCCGACGGCGTACGGTTAAAATTCACCGGACTGTCCGGTGTGCACCGGACTGTCCGGTGAGCCAACGGTCGGCCAGGGCCAACGGTCGGCCGCGCAATCCGCGCGGGACTCGTGGCCGAGCCAACGGTCGGAAGACGGCACCGGACTGTCCGGTGTGCACCGGACTGTCCGGTGCGCCAACGGCTCGCAGATCCACGGCAGTCTTCCAACGGTCGGAAGCACTTAAAAAGGAAACAAATCGGGCACCGGACAGTGTCCGGTGTGCACCGGACTGTCCGGTGCCCCCGACGACAGAAGGCCAGGATAGCCTTCCAGAATTGCTCTCAACGGCTCCTAGCTGCCTTGGGGCTATAAAAGGAGCCCCTAGGCGCATGGAGGAGATACACAAGCAACTCTTGAGCATTCTTGATCATCCACACAAGTTCTTTGCGCATTCGTTTGTGATTCTAAGTGATTCGAGCTCTGTTCTAGTGTGAACTCTGAGATAGTCATTCGAGCTCGAGTCTTGGCCGTGTGTGTGCGCTTTTGTTGTGGATTTGTGTGTGTTGCTTCCCTCCCTTACTCTGTGCTTTCTTTGTGATCATACACTTGTAAGGGCAAGAGACTCCAATTTGTGGAGATTCCTTGCAAACAGGATAGTGAAAGGAACAACAAAACAACGTGGTATTCAAGTGGGTCTTTGGACCGCTTGAGAGGGGTTGATTGCAACCCTCGTCCGTTGGGACGCCACAACGTGGAAGTAGGCAAGCATTGGCTTGGCCGAACCACGGGATAAACCACCGTGTCACCTCTGTCTTGATCTCTTGTGGTATTGTGTTTTGTTGAGACTTCACCTTAGCCACTTGGCAATAATCGTGCTAACACTTAACAAGTTTGTGGCTTAAGTTTGAAGTTTTTACAGGATCACCTATTCACCCCCCCCCTCTAGGTGCTCTCAGATGTAACCATAAACAATCTCGAAAGGGCACATCTTTGTAGAAGAATGCGTGGCATGATTGTAAGCAAATTCAACATGAGGCAAACAATCCTCCCAACGTCTCAAATTCTTGTCTAAAACAGCCCTAAGCATGGTAGATAAAGTTCTATTTACTACCTTAGTTTGTCCATCAGTCTGAGGGTGACAAGTAGTGCTAAACAACAATTTAGTTCCCAATTTATTCCAAAGAGATCTCCAAAAATGGCTTAGAAACTTAGCATCGCGATCAGAGACTATTGTTTTTGGAATACCATGTAAACAAATAATTTCTCTAAAGAACAATTCAACAACAATGCTAGCATCATCAGTTTTATGACAAGGTATAAAGTGAGCCATTTTAGAGAATCTATCAACAACCACAAAAATACTATCCCTCCCCTTCTTAGTTCTAGGCAAGCCCAAAACAAAGTCCATAGAAATATCAAGCCAAGGAGAAGAAGGGACAGGCAAAGGCATATACAAACCATGGTTGTTCAACCGTGACTTAGCTTTCTGACAAGTAGTGCAGCGTGCAACAAGACGCTCAACATCAGCGCGCATCTGAGGCCAAAAGAAGTGGGCAACCAACACCTCATGCGTCTTATAGACGCCAAAATGCCCCATGAGACCGCCTCCATGCGCTTTCTGTAACAACAAAAGACGAACCGAGCTAGCTGGAACACACAGCTTGTTAGCGCGAAACAGGAACCCATCCTGTATGTGAAATTTGCCCCATGGTATCCCATTAAAACAATGGCCGAAAGCATCTTTAAAATCAGCATCGTCAACATATTGATCCTTCACAGTGTCCAAACCAAAGATTTTAAAATCTAATTGTGACAGCATGGTATAGCGACGAGACAAAGCATCAGCAATAATATTGTCCTTCCCGTTCTTGTGTTTAATAATGTAAGGAAAGGACTCAATGAATTCGACCCATTTAGCATAACGACGGTTCAGATTTGTTTGGGTACGAATATGTTTTAAAGCCTCATGATCAGAATGAATTATGAACTCACGATGCCAAAGATAGTGCTGCCATGTATGCAAAGTGCGCACTAAAGCGTAAAGCTCCTAGTCATAAGTAGAATATTTCAGACTAGCACCGCTTAATTTTTCACTAAAATAAGCAACTGGTTTTCCTTCTTGTAACAAAACAGCACCTAGCCCAATACCGCTAGCATCGCATTCAAGCTCAAAAACTTTATTAAAATCAGGCAATTGCAAGAGGGGAGCTTGGGTTAACTTATCTTTCAAAGTGCTGAACGCTACCTCCTGCGAATCACTCCAAGCAAACGGTACATCTTTCTTTGTAAGCTCATGTAGAGGCGCTGCAATGGAGCTAAAATCACGAACAAATCTGCGGTAGAAAACCGGCAAGTCCAAGAAAGCTCTGAATTTGTGTGATCGTCGTCGGTGTAGGCCACTCCTGAATGGCAGCAATCTTGCTGCTATCCACCTCAATGCCCTGCGGAGTAACCACATAACCAAGAAACGAGACACGTTGCGTGCAAAATGTGCACTTTTCCATGTTACCAAACAAGCGAGCAGCACACAAAGCATCAAAAACAGCACGCAAATGTTCTAAATGCTCCTCTATAGACTTGTTGTAAATAAGGATATCATCGAAATAAACAACAACAAACAAACCTATGAAGGCCCGTAGAACTTCGTTCATTAAACGCATAAAGGTGCTGGGAGCATTAGTCAATCCAAATGGCATAACCAACCATTCATATAAACCAAATTTCGTTTTAAAAGCCGTTTTCCATTCATCACCGAGTTTCATTCTAATCTGATGGTAACCGCTACGCAGATCAACCTTAGAGAAAATAACGGCACCACTAAGCTCATCTAACATATCATCAAGGCGTGGAATAGGATATCGATAACGAACTGTGATGTTATTAATAGCACGACAATCTACGCATATACGCCATGACCCATCTTTCTTTGGAACGAGTAAAATAGGAACCGAGCAAGGGCTAAGAGACTCACGAATGTAACCTTTATCAAGCAGCGTCTGCACCTGGCGCTGGATCTCCTTCGTCTCATCTGGATTTGTACGGTACGGGGCGCGGTTCGGAAGAGAAGCGCCGGGGATGAGATCGATCTGATGCTCAATGCCACGGAGGGGAGGAAGACCCGGTGGTAAGTCCGTAGGAAAAACATCAGCATACTCCTGCAAAAGGTTAACAACAGCAGGGGGTATATCCAAAGACGGTGCATCATCAAGCGGAACAAGCATGCGCGAGCATACAAGTGCATAACAGGGTTCATGCATCGTCCTAATGTCAGCAGCAAGTCCATCAACTTGTCCCCTTACTTTCAGCAACTGGGCATCCACCGTGTCGTGTGCTCCTGCCATAGTTAGCGCAAACACCAAAACACCAAAAGAAGAGAAAAAAACAACGACAAAAACAGGGGTGTACTGCTCACAAGGCGCTCACACTAGTGCTGTTATCAAGTTCTTATCCGTTCTTACCAAGCCACAGTGGTGAACTGCAACCAACAGGTGGAACCGGTGAAAGATTGGATGAGCGATTGCCTGAAGAAATAGAAACCTTCTCGTCGTATAAATATGTGGAGTTTTGGGTAGGCTGCACTCAAGTCAAGGATTAGCACGATCAAACAATAATGCAAAGTTGAATTATAGTGCAGAACACGAAACTATATTGCTGGCCACAAGTGCAAAAGACGGATGGAACTAGCAAGATGACAGTACCGTAAATATTGTACTAGCGAGGCCACTAGTAGGAATCACAAGTGATTTTGTTTTTCTTTTTTGTATGATTTTTTTGATATTTTTTCTCAGCACAAGAAGCAACAAAATAGGAGCTACACGAAGTTTCACCTAAAACAGAGTTCAGATGTGGTCTACAAAAAATCAGGAAGTTCTCTGAAAAGCGTGCGAGAATTTTGACGAATTTTTTTCTTTATTTTTCTGAATTTTTTTGAAAATTTTGCCGAAATCCAAACAGGCCGAAGGTGAGTTTGGCCGGCCTCATAATGGTGTCAACTAGCTCCTGTAAAAATTTCAGATTTTTTGGACACCCGAGCGAAAAGTTATGCCCGTTTTACGGAAGGTACCTCAAGGCTCAAGTTATGTTTTAAAACGACCGGAATGAAACAACCGTATCCTTTCTCCTTCGTTTCCTTTTTTGTTTCTGTTTTTTTTGACGTAACCGAAGGAGAAAAATAAGGAAGCGGCCGTTGACTCAGTTTGTTTTTTTTTCTGTTTTGTTTTTTTCGTAACCGAAGGAGAAAAACAAGGAAACGACCGTTGACTCGGTTTGTTTTTTTTTCTGTTTTTTTTACGTAACCGAAGGAGAAAAACAAGGAAACGATGTTGACTCGGTTTGTGGCGTGATCAAACGGGAGATGGTGGCGGCGCTAGGTTTTGAATGGTGGAAGAACACAATGCAACCAGCAACAAATGACGCGAAAGCACACAAATTCAACAATGCAGATTATTGAAAGAAAGTGCGAGGCTCAAAAGGGTGCTGGGATAAGGTCTAACCTGAATTTTTATGTGGTTTTGTGGACTGTAGGAAAAAAACACTCGATAAACTCACCGATCAACCTGGAAATCTGATACCAATTGATGTAGCTGAGGTGCCCGATCTTTCGGCGAGAGGAGATAATTCCGATTTGGCGGAAGATGACCCTTGCGATCCGACTACGACGAGCAAACCCGAGGCGCCAATGCAATCGCTGAACCAACTCGCTGTGGTTACCGACCTTGCTGATGCGAGATCGGCCTGATCACGAAGATCGTTTCCTGTGCGCAATCGAAGAACGAACAAGAAAAAGATGCGAGCAATCTAATCTATTACTCGAGGGTGGAGTTCTGAATACACGAAGACATCGCAAATTTGCGCGTGTTCGAGAGTAGCTAAGGCTAACGTAAAACAAAACTCAAAGAACAAAGGAGGCGTAGCTCCTGTTTAAATAGAGAGGAGGCGCAGCCCCTAGGGGCGGCCAACCCTAGGTCGTCCACTATGGGCCGCAGTTGGGCTGGTCGTCTATTCTTCTGGGCCCTCATTCTTTAGTACAATGACGAAGTTAAGATCTCTGGCACGGACCCGAGTAGCTAATGAAGGAAGTGGCGCTTGATGTTGAGGTGTTGCTGGTGTAGTCGTACTTATAGTGATGTCCTCATCACCATCAACATCGTCATTGTAGCATGTAGGTCTGCTACGGTGCGCTTGTGTGTTGTGTCTTGCGCTGGACGCCTGGACACTTGTGAGCTGCTGGGCTGCTGGAGGCGTGTTGGTCATCGGTGCGTCTCGTGTGACTACCACTACTACAGTGCCGACCGTGCTACGATGCTACCACCAATGCAGTGATGTGGTATGGAATAAGTTGCGGTATGGATGTGGCGCAGCCAGGTGCTGGCGTGGACGATGGGAGACGCAGGTGTTGAATGTCGTGGTAAAAAAAGTGAGAGCTTGTGTGCTCTATTTTAATTGTTATTTTGTGTGCTAAGTTTATAATTAATATAATAATATAAGTGTTATTGGGGGTGCAATCAGGATGCAGCCCTATCGAGAAAAAATATCACAGGACCCTGGTACCCATAGATAAGGGAGAGCACCAGAGGGGAGTACACCCGTCAACGAGGGGCCACCCGTCAGTGAGAAGCCAAGGAAATCGTCTACCTAAAAAGCACCCGTTCTGAATAAGCACCAAGTCACTGAGCCCGGGGTCGAGCGTGGTGGAGCAGCATATGGGGCGGGTGATGGCAAAATTGGACGTTCTATCATGGGGGTAAAGCCACATGTGCTTGCGATCGCTTAGCTATATCTTTATTGCGAACGTCACGGGGGGCAGTGTGGGGGCCCGAGCGCTATAATTCTGGCTACACCGACCCCTCACCTTCGTAGCCTAGGGCTCGGCGTGGTTCGTCGTGTTACACCCTGCCAACGCCCTGCGCACTTAGGCCTAGTCCCGATAGGTCATGAGTGTGTCGCTGACCGAGGGATGCGTGGGTCATAAATGTGTCGCAGTCTAAGCGGTTCGGAGGCCATGAGTACTTTTGCGGCCCGAGAGATTCGTACGTCATGAGTGGGAAGCACACAGGCGCATTCGTTGTAGCCCGACACCAAACACATTTAATGCGATCGGTCATTTATGATGTGTTGGTCTTGATCCAGGCGCGGGATCCACTCAAGTGGGTTTCCCTTTGGTACGCCCGCGCTATACGGGTTTCGCCAAGCCCGATTTCAGGCTCGATGCTGCGGGCTTCGTCCAGGGGTGGATTCTTCCAGGTAGACGTAACTTATCTCCTCCGACTGACTAGCGGACCCCAGTTAACAAAGGTATTTAAATCAGAATTTTTAAATCCATGATATGGTATCTGAAAAAAACATGTTATTTAAATCAAGTTTTTTTACTAGCCAACATCTCTCGGCAAAAGAATTGAATACTCTAGTATTATCTAGTATCATCTCCGTACTCAAATATTTGTCGTCCGTTTGATCGGAGGGAGTACTATACTACAACTATACAAGAGACGTAGACGTCCCGACCATGTACCAGTACACCAGACCATGCACGAGGTACGCAGCAGGACGTACAATGCGCGCGCAGCATGATGCATGCGTGCGTGTGTGCGTTGTGTAAATTGGCATGGTCACGCCGACGTACACGTATACGTACTACCAGGACGCAGCCTGCGCCGCTGCGCTGCGTCAGCAAAGACCGACACAGGAAGGAGGTGTCGTCGGTCTCCCCCCCATCCCCCGTCGGTCTGTAGCGGTCCACGCAAGGACCCGAAACGTACTCCGCGCGCCGCTGCCCTGGCTGGCTCTGCCTCGTCTTCTCCCACTCTGCGCCACGCCAAGGCAAGGCTGCCAAGTACTGGTACTGGGTGGTTGGCGTCGGCCTCCGGAGCCGCGCGCGTCGCGTCGGCCTGCGGAAGGAATGGATGGATCCGGGCAGATCCACCCCACGCGGCCACGCCCACGCCTGAGCCTAAGCGTCCTCTCAGTCCAGTCCCGTCCCATCCACCACCACCTCGACCGCGACGAGAGGGGTAGCGCGCAGCGGTGGCGTGGCGTGGCGCGTCGCGCTTGGCAGCACGCGTAGGCACGCACACGTCTCTTTCTCTTCCTCTGCTGACTGACATGTGGGACGAAGGGTCAAGACGGGGCTGAGACGCAAAGGCAGCGCCCGCAGCGTAGGTGCAGGACGACGACGGAGAAAGAAAGAGGCTGGCTGGCCTGGGAGGCTGGGACGGACGACGGAGGAGTGACTCCGCTGCCCGGCATCGGCAGGCAGCCAAGCATGCTTGCACAGATGCGGCATCATGGCATCGCCCCTCCTCCTCGAAAGGTCGGCATCCTTTTTAGCCCGCCCAAGCCCAAAGGCCACCACCACTCGACCATCACAGTTCGCCCCGTCCTGCTACCCAGCTACAACGCGCCACTCTTCTTCACACTACGACGCCTTGCCACGGATTCGATCGTCGCCGCTTGTCTGCCCTATCATCTCACTCCCCCCGCCCGCTTGCTTTTATATCTGGAGCTTCCCACCAGCAAAGCCTTGGCATTGTGCTTCCTTGCTTTGTGTGTGGCGCGCTCCAGGTGCCAGCCCCAGCCCCAGGAGAGAAGACAAGCCGAGGTGTGCTTTATCTGTTTGTTTTGCACATTCCGCCTTGTAACCTAGCTATAGGCCAAGAGAAGCTCTGACTCTTGCTCGGCATTGCCGTTCCTGAGGGCGTATCCGCGCATACTTTGCATATGCTTGCGTCCATTCACCACCAAACTGTCTTGTCGTTGCCGCCCATGCTTCGGCTCGGCACAGTTGCTTGCATTGCATTCCAGGTTTTAGCGACGACGGGGCTCTCCAGAGCATGTCAGTCAGGAGCCGGGCGCCAGGTGGCGTGCACGCCGTCGATCGTAGTAGCTAGGTGGAGAGGAGCATTCTACGTACCACTGCGCATTCGTGTAGGCAGGCCCCTAGCTAGCTAGCTAGCCCTGTGCTCTGCGTGCTCCTGCTGGGCTTTACCGCTTTACTCCTACTCTGCCTCGTAGTAGTCGTAGGAGGCCTGGCCTGGCCATGGCATGCGCGGCGTGAGGACACAAAAGCCGCCTGCTTTCTTGGGAAAAGGCGTGTGGTCGCCATGGCATGCATGGGGGGACCCAGACCCACACCTAGCTCATAGCCTGCGTTTAGGCACTAGCAGCTTGGAGTAGTACAACTACGACGACTGCTGCGAATGCGTTTGGGCGGGTTGGGGTTGGGGCCGGGCTCGTCTTCTTCTTCCACCTGGCCTTTTTACTCCACCCTCCTCTTTGCCTGCTGTTCGCGAAACGGCAACATCTCGCTTGCCATTTAACACTCTCGTCCTCTCTCACAGTGGCATGCAGGCGTGGTAGGGTAGAGTTCCTCACTTCTCGCCCATCAACGATGACGAAGTGCGCGTAAGCTGCTGCTGGGAAACGGAGATATTGGATTCGCTGGGGGGGTCTTGGCTTCAAGAGAGCCCGAGTTCTCCTTTTCCAGCTTGGGGTCTGGTACGCCATCTCTGGGTCTGGGGACTGTAGATGATGACGTCCTCGTACGAGAAGGCCACGTCGGGTGTCCTGAGGAACGCGGCGGCGCTGCTCGACGAAATGCAGCTCATGGGAGAAACGCAGGGTGAGTGTGGCTGCTACTGCTTGCTCTGCTGCTCATGCAAAGTTCTGTATTCTTACCCTGTCCTTTCCTTTCCGTCAGGTGCCAAGAAGGTGATCAACTCCGAGCTGTGGCACGCGTGCGCGGGGCCGCTGGTCTGCTTGCCGCAGCGGGGGAGCCTCGTCTACTACTTCCCCCAGGGGCACAGCGAGCAGGTTAGTTCGAATGGAGTGGATTCTCAACATTCTTTTTTCTCAAGAGAGGTTTCCGAAAATGTTACTGCTGCTCTGCATATGGATTACGAGTTTATGACCTGTGCTTGCGATACGAACTGTCGATGCTGAAGCTGTTCTTTTTCCAGGTTGCTGCTACCACTAAAAAGATACCCAACTCTCGCATCCCAAACTACCCGAGTCTCCCGTCGCAGCTGCTATGTCAAGTCCACAACATCACTTTGCATGTAAGTGTAAATGCCACTACTAGTTCAGTTCCTAATGTTTGGGGGGGTACTCCAATGCCTATTCGCTAACAGTTAATGCTCGACTTGCACAGGCTGACAAAGAAACTGATGAGATTTATGCCCAGATGACCCTGCAACCAGTACACTCGGTAAGTGAACGGTGGACGCTGCATTGGTGCATATCCTGTAAGTTTCAGAGTTTGGCCTCAAAAATGTAATTTGAGGCTTTTTATACAATAGTGCACACCAGTTTTGTCTCTAGTAGCTACCAACAGAAAGCACTGTAGTAACATGCACTGCCTTTAGAAAGCACCAGTAGCTATGATTCAGAAGCTGATGAATCTTTTAATCCTGGCATCCTGCCGACCATTTCAGGAAACTGATGTCTTCCCAATCCCAACGCTCGGTGCTTATACCAAAAGCAAGCACCCCAGTGAATATTTCTGCAAGAATTTGACTGCAAGTGATACAAGCACGCATGGTGGTTTCTCGGTGCCACGGAGAGCTGCAGAGAAGCTGTTTCCGCAGTTGGTACGATATGCTTGTCCAACTTGCCTTCTGCACAGTTCACTATTTTTCTTTTCAGCTTCAGCTCATACCCATGTTTTCAACCCTCAGGATTATTCAATGCAGCCTCCTAATCAGGAGCTTATCGTTCGAGATCTGCATGATAACATGTGGACATTCCGTCACATTTATCGTGGTAGGGTCGGACACTGTCTGACTTGGTCTCGCTTAGTTCGTGAATAAAAAATTGAAGGATATCTTTGGTCTACTTGTCTAACACTCTCTTGCCTTGATGTTTCTTGCAGGCCAGCCAAAGCGACATCTTCTAACAACTGGATGGAGTCTTTTTGTTGGTGCGAAACGGCTTAAAGCTGGTGACTCTGTCTTATTTATCAGGTCACCATTTAAACTGAGTAACATGTATAAGTCTATTCTTTTTGTTGGATGGAGTCTTTTCCAACACTCTGTCTTAAGGCAAAGGCACATGACACTGTTGAGAAACTAAATCTGTTATGGTTGGTTGAATGTTGTTAGGCAGAAACTGGGTTTATTCATTATCTCAATGGAATAAATACACTTTAATAAAAAAATGTAATGTTTCTCAATCATATCAAAGGGTTACAAAAAATGATCACCATGTAGAATCTTCCCTTGGCTTTATTTTATGTTGCTGTAATGAAGTAAATACCATGTGATCTGTATGTTACTTGATCACCAAATTAAATTAAAGTTCATAGTTTTTCAGTGTCCCGTTACAAGCTATGTACCAATATGTGCTTATATTTCCCAATGCCATTGTAAAAGCAACAACTGATGCATGATCCAATCCAGAGTATCATAATCTACCAAATAATAATCTTTCTACAGTGCAAAGCCACCAATGACAGAAAAATGCTGGTGCAGGGATGAGAAGTCACAGCTCCTTGTGGGTGTTAGGCGGGCCACCAGACAACAACCGGCTTTGTCATCATCCGTCCTGTCTACTGACAGTATGCACATAGGTGTTCTTGCTGCTGCAGCTCATGCAGCATCAAGTGGTGGCTCATTTACTATTTACTACAATCCTCGGTATGTAATTTATCTAATCATTTTTCTTGTTATTTAGCACACTTTTCTGGTAGGCATATTTACATACATGTCTTCTTGAAATCTCTATAGGACAAGCCCATCGCCATTTGTGATTCCTCTTGCAAGGTACAATATGGCCACATATCTGCAACCATCAGTTGGAATGAGATTCGCGATGATGTTTGAGACGGAGGAGTCAAGCAAGCGCAGGTCTGTCTTCTCTGCACTTAGTCTTTGTATGTAGGTTGCATGTTCTATTTCTGGTTCTGTGTTCTGAATTTTACTGCATCATCTGTAATTAATGTTAGTGTCAAACTGTCAATGTCGGCAAACACTGTTTTAATGTTCAAAAACAAAATATTACTGGAGTGTGTCTTCATCCTAAGCTTTGCAGAAAGAATAAATCAGATCTTTTCATGCTACCTCTAAAATATGTGTTTTCGAATTGAATGTAAACTATCCATTTAAGTTAGCATTTGTAGAATTGTATTTCAGCTTACTATAAGATGAGTACTTTTGTGCCATGACCATTTGAAACCAAACTGCTTTATATTGCAGATGCACAGGTACAATTGTGGGAATTAGCGACTATGAACCGATGCGATGGCCAAACTCAAAGTGGCGCAACTTGCAGGTAGAATGGGATGAACATGGGTATGGAGAAAGACCTGAAAGAGTTAGTCTATGGGATATCGAAACTCCAGAGAACATGGTTTTCTCTTCCCCATTGAATTCGAAAAGGCAATGTCTTCCTAGTTATGGAGGTACTTCTCTACCATTCAGTAGGTTTCTTTTGGATGAAGCTGTAATCTGAAACAATTTCTACCTTTTCCATCTGCAGTTTCTGGCCTACATGTGTCATCAATTTCAAAGCCACAAGGAAGTCCTTTTGGTAACTTGCAGCACATGCCAGGGATCAGCTCAGACATAGCTTTGCTGCTTCTCAATCAATCTGGCCAGAACCTCGGGAGTTCAATTGCTTGTCAACAATCATCATTTTCCAGCATTATTCAAAATGCTAAGCAAAGCTATTTCCCTCCAACGACATTAGGTGCTTCCACTGGTTGGAATGAATCTCAGCAGCAGTTGAACGCCCTTGGTATTCAAAAAGGTGATCAAGTAAGTTGTGATGTTCAGCCAGGTATTGATTCAATCACTGCACCGGAGATGAATGTTAAACCAAGAGTCCCAAGAAGCACGGATTCGTACTCAAGTCAGAGCATTTCGGATCCAAACAGCAAGAGTGACCCTAAAACAAAAACGCGAAGGAGCAAGAAGAGCTCGTCTCACAAAACCATTTCGGATAAATCTGAGATTTCTTCAGTACCTTCTCAGATCTGTGACAAGCAAAGGCATGGTTCAGAACCAACATCGGCAGACTGTGAAGCAGAACAAGCTACCTGTGGGAACAATGAGGATTCATCTGGTGCACTCACACGTGGTGGTTTTGCTGGAGAGCTACAAGTTCAGCAGGTTGAACAAGATGAACTACTTCCACCACCGAAGTTAGAGTCATCAAAGTCACCTGATGGAGGGAAGTCCGTCAGCTCGTTCCCAAACCAAGGGTGTTTCTCACAGTTCTTTGAGGGTCTGGATTGGATGATCCCGCCTTCCTGCTACCAAGACTCCAATGGCATCCATTCAGTTACCGCGTCGGATAGCATCTTTAATCCGTCTGAAGGTATACCTCCTTCCACGATGAACGCGGACGGCATGGACGCGTTCCAAACTTCCTGCCTTTCCGAGTGCTTTCCTAATTCCATCCAAGAATTCATCAGCAGTCCAGATATAAACACACTGACATTTATGTCGCCTGAGATGCAACATCTGGATGCCCAACACGACGGCAGCAACTTGCAGAGCACGTCCAACTCCTATGTGCAGATGAGCTTCTCGGAGGAGAGCCAGAGTGCATCCTTAAGTGGCCTACACATGGAAGCTGTCCATATCAACAGCTCCTGCCTTCAACCACTGGCGACAGGGAGCTTTGATGCAGGGACGTTCTCAAAACTATCAAACATAAAAGAATGCCAGGCCTTGCCTCTGCAGGAGATTCACAACAGCTCCATGGGAACACCTTCGTGCAGTATGGATGCGGCGGCGGTCGAGTACTGTATGGATCGAAGTGTGAAGCCACTGAAACCACCGGTCCGGACATATACAAAGGTGCACTGAAAAGATTCTTTAAAATGAAAAAAATGTGTTTCTTCTCTTTCTTTTTTGCTTATCATGCTTTCCATGATGACAGGTTCAAAAGTTAGGATCAGTTGGAAGATCTATCGATGTTACACGGTTTAGAGACTACCATGAGTTGAGGTCAGCCATTGCCTGCATGTTTGGACTACAGGGGAAACTGGAACACCCTGGCAGTTCAGACTGGAAGCTTGTTTATGTCGACTACGAGAACGATGTTCTCCTCGTTGGAGACGACCCATGGGAGTAAGTACTCTATTAGCCTTCTTTGCCCTTAGTCCTCTGTTCGTTTTCGAAACAACAACACCAACAACAATGTATGCATAACCTTACGGTGCTTCTTTCTTCCTCTTGGCAGGGAGTTCATCAACTGTGTGAGATGCATTCGGATCCTGGCGCCTTCGGAAGTACAGCAGATGAGCGAGAATGGCGTGCATGTCTTGAACGACTGCATGCAAATGGCTTAGAAAGTCGGGGCTATATGCCCTGCGCAGCCTGCACAGTGTAACGTCGCAAATACGAGAAATGAGTGTTCTTCGTAGCCACGCAGCGGCTCTTCTTGTAAATAAAAGATACATCACGTGCATCCAATTCTCTGAATGCTTTGATTCTTTTCTAGCACGAGAAGAGACCATTATTATATGGCGGTGCATTACAGGTCTATTTTCTAACTTTTTTCATGCAATGACTTAAATTATGAGCTTACGAGGAAGGGGGTGATAATGTATCAAATTATCCCATCTATTTATTTATTATATTAATACAAGAAATTAAAAAAAAATCTTCGTCTGGATGATATAGAAATCATGAGATTGTCTGGACTGACGATGTGACGATCGTAAATAATATGGCAACATGAGGTGCAAACCAGTATTTTTTTAGTAAACTCTGTGCAAACTAACTAACAAAAGTCACAAAAAAATCTAAAAAAAATATATAGATGTACTTTTTTTTCTACTCTATCACTGTATAAAATTATAAATTCAAACCTATTATATATTAAAAAATATAAAAAAATTTAAAGTAATTTTCACTTTTTTACATGTCAGATTTTTTTCTCCTTTTTATATCTCTTAACATATGGTACATTTGAACTTGAAATTTTATATAGTGGTAGAGTAGACAATAAAGTACATCTAGGTTTTTTTGAGATTTTTTTTTACTTTTGTTAGTCGGTTTGTATGGAGTTTACACTGAAACTTGTTTTGCACCTGATACGTTGCCAAATAATATAACATCTATCAAATATGAGACTTAAAAACAAGCCGAGAGTAAAATTATCCATGTCAAATATAACGCCTGAAAGGGAAATAGGGTTAACTTTTTCCCAGTATTAATTTTGGTGGTTGAATGCCAACGCAAATAATTGGACTAACTAGTTTGCTCTAGAATACATGTTCTACAGGTGCATAAAGGTTAAGCACAAACCAATAAAAAGATTGAAGATAGGGTTCAAATACAAAAGAGCAAGAAACCGAGTGTGCCCTGGTCTGGCGCACCGGACTGTCCAGTGTACCACCGGACAATGTCCGGTGCACCAGGACCGTATAATCCCAAACCAGCCACTCTCAGGTTTTCGCCAGCGCGCTCCGCTATAATTCACCGGACTGTCCGATGTACCACCGAACTGTCCGGTGCACCAGCGGAGTAACGGCTATCCAGCGTAACGGTCGACTGCAATGGACACCCTGCAACGCTACAGTGCGCGAACAGTACGCGCAGTCGTCAGAGCAGTCGTCAGAGGCGCACCGGACAGTGAACAGTGCCTGTCGGTGCCGCACCGGACTGTCCGGTGCCACTAGAGGACAAAGCCTCCAACGGTCAGAAGCTTCCGAACCCTAACGGTTGGGTGACGTGGCTAGCGCACCGGACAGAGTCCGGTGGCGCACCGGACTGTCCGGTGCGCCCATCGACAGCAGCCACCCCTGACGACTTGTTGGTGGTTGAGAGCTATAAATACCCCCAACCACCACCACTCCAAGTATCCAAGTTTCCAGCACTTCTCATTTCTATATTATTAAAGCCGGTTCAAACCGGGGAAGATGGATCTATCCACGTCAGCTTAATTTCTTCGCGTCGCTCGATCGTCAATCAACGGCTTCCATTCTCCCCGCTCCCTCTGCCTCTCGAGAGTTCCATCTAGTCCTTAAGGTAGTTCACTGAAGCTTCCAGACGACGCGAGTCCATGATGCCAGGTGAAAGTCGCCTAGAGGGGGGGGTGAATAGGGCGAAACAAAAATAATCACAACTACAACCGGGTTAGCGTTAGAAATATAAACGAGTCCGCGAGAGATGGCGCAAAACAAATCGCAAGCAAATGAAGAGTGTGACACGCGGATTTGTTTTACCGAGGTTCGGTTCTCGCAAACCTACTCCTCGTTGAGGAGGCCACAAAGGCCGGGTCTCTTTCAACCCTTCCCTCTCTCAAACGGTCCCTTGGACCGAGTGAGCTTTTCTTCTTCTCAATCAAACGGGAACAAAACTTCCCCTCAAGGGCTACCACACAATTGGTGCCTCTTGCCTTGGTTACAATTGAGTTTTGATCACAAGAACAAGTGAGAAAGAAAGAAAGCGATCCAAGCGCAAGAGCTCAAAAGAACACGGCAAATCTCTCTCGCTAGTCACTAAAGGCTTGAGTGGAATTGGAGATGATTTGATCTCTTTGGTGTGTCTAGAATTGAATGCCTAGCTCTTGTAAGTGGTTGGAAGTTGGAAAACTTGGATGCAATGAATGGTGGGGTGGTTGGGGTATTTATAGCCCCAACCACCAAACATGACCGTTGGCTGGAGGCTTCTGTTCGATGGCGCACCGGACAGTCCGGTGCACACCGGACAGTCCGGTGCCCCTGCCACATCATCAATGCCGTTGGATTCTGACCGTTGGAGCTTCTGACTTCTGGGCCCTCCTGGGTGTCCATTGCACACCGGACATGTACTGTTTGATGTCCGGTGCACCGGTATGGGCACGCCTGACGACTGCGCGCGCAGAACGCGCATTAAATGCGCCGCAGGGAGCCGTTGGCGCCGAAATAGCCGTTGCTCCGCTGGCACACCGGACAGTCCGGTGCACACCGGACAGTCCGGTGAATTTTAGCGGAGCGGCTGCCGCGCGAACCCGAGGCTGGCGAGTTCCGGAGACCGCGCTTCCTTGGAGCACCGGACATGTCCGGTGCACACCGGACAGTCCGGTGATTTATAGCGCGCCGGCTTCCGAGAATTCCCGAGGGCGAAGAGTTTGAAGTCGGAGTCCTCTGGTGCACTCGTGGCGCACCGGACACTGTCCGGTGTACACCGGACAGTCCGGTGCCCCCAGACCAGAGGTGCCTTCGGATGCCTCATTGCTCCTTAGTTGAATCCAAAACTTGATCTTTTTATTGGCTAAGTGTGAACCTTTTGCACCTGTATAACTTATGCACTAGAGCAAACTAGTTAGTCCAATATTTGTGTTGGGCAATTCAACCACCAAAATTATTTGGGGACTAGGTGTAAGCCTAATTCCCTTTCAATCTCCCCCTTTTTGGTGATTGATGCCAACACAAACCAAAGCAAATATAGAAGTGCATAATTGAACTAGTTTGCATAATGTAAGCGCAAAGGTTGCTTGGAATTGAGCCAATATAAATACTTATATGAATGCGCATGGATTGTTTTCTTTGTTTTTGACATATTGGACCTCATTTGCACCAAAAGTTTTGTTTTTGCAAACTCTTTTGTAAATTCTTTTCAAAGTCATTTTGCAAGATAGTCAAAGGTAAATGAATAAGATTTTGCAAAGCATTTTCAAGATTTGAAATTTTCTTCCTTTGTTCAAATGCTTTTCCTTTGACTAAACAAAACTCCCCCTCAAATAAGGTCTCCTCTTAGTGTTCAAGAGGGTTTTAAGACATCAATTTGAAAATACTAGTTGCTCCCCCTTTAGAACACAAAGAGATACCAATTTTGAAATTTACCAATTTAAAATCATCAAATTTATAAAATTAGGTGGTGGTGCGGTCCTTTTGCTTTGGGCTCATATTTTCTCCCCCTTTGGCATGAATCGCCAAAAACGGAATCATTAGAGCCCAATAAAGTACTTTCTTCCCCTTTGGTCATAAAATGAATGAGTGAAGATTGTACCAAAGTTGGAGAGATGATGTGGAGCGACGGCGAAGGATGAGTAGTCGAGTGGAGTGGAAGCCTTTGTCTTCGCCGAAGACTCCAATTCCCTTTCAATATACCTATGACTTGGTTTGGAATACACTTGAAAACACATTAGTCATAGCATATATAAAAGAGACATGATCAAAGGTATATTTATGAGCTATGTGTGCAAGACTAGCAAAAGAAATTCCTAGAATCAAGAATATTGAGCTCATGCCTAAGTCTGGTAAAAGATTGTTCATCAAGTGGCTTGGTAAAGATATCGGCTAATTGATCTTTAGTGTTAATGTATGAAATCTCGATATCCCCCTTTTGTTGGTGATCCCGAAGAAAATGATACCGAATGGCTATGTGCTTAGTGCGGCTATGCTCAACGGGATTGTCGGCCATTTTGATTGCACTCTCATTGTCACATAGCAAAGGGACTTTGGTTAATTTGTAACCGTAGTCCCGCAGGGTTTGTCTCATCCAAAGCAGTTGCGCGCAACAATGGCCTGCGGCAATATACTCGGCTTCGGCGGTAGAAAGAGCGACCGAATTTTGCTTCTTTGAAGCCCATGACACCAAGGATCTTCCCAAGAACTGGCAAGTCCCCGATGTGCTCTTTCTATTTATCTTACACCCCGCCCAATCGGCATCCGAATATCCAATCAAATCAAAAGTGGATCCCCGAGGGTACCAAAGCCCAAACTTAGGAGTATAAGCCAAATATCTCAAGATTCGTTTCACGGCCGTAAGGTGGGATTCTTTAGGGTCGGCTTGGAATCTTGCACACATGCATACGGAAAGCATAATGTCCGGTCGAGATGCACATAAATAAAGCAATGAACCAATCATTGACCGGTATACCTTTTGATCCACGGACTTACCTCCCGTGTCGAGGTCGAGATGCCCATTTGTTCCCATGGGTGTCTTGATGGGCTTGGCATCCTTCATTCCAAACTTGCTTAGGATATCTTGAGTATACTTCGTTTGGCAAATGAAGGTGCCCTCATGGAGTTGCTTGACTTGGAATCCTAGAAAATACTTCAACTCCCCCATCATTGACATCTCGAATTTTTGTGTCATGATCCTACTAAATTCTTCACATGTAGATTCGTTAGTAGACCCAAATATAATATCATCAACATAAATTTGGCATACAAACAAATCATTGTCAAGAGTTTTAGTGAACAAAGTAGGATCGGCCTTGCCGACTTTGAAGCCATTTGAAATAAGGAAATCTCTAAGGCATTCATACCATGCTCTTGGGGCTTGCTTGAGCCCATAAAGCGCCTTAGAGAGCCTATAAACATGATTAGGATACTCACTGTCTTCAAAGCCGGGAGGTTGCTCAACATAGACCTCCTCCTTGATTGGTCCATTGAGGAAGGCACTCTTCACGTCCATTTGATAAAGCTTGAAGCCATGGTAAGTAGCATAGGCCAATAATATGCGAATTGACTCAAGCCTAGCTACGGGTGCATAGGTTTCACCAAAATCCAAACCTTCGACTTGTGAATATCCCTTGGCCACGAGTCGAGCTTTGTTCCTAGTCACCACACCATGCTCGTCTTGCTTGTTGCGGAAGACCCACTTGGTTCCTACAACATTTTGATTAGGACGTGGAACTAAATGCCATACCTCATTCCTTGTGAAATTGTTGAGCTCCTCTTGCATCGCCATCACCCAATCCGAATCTTGAAGTGCTTCCTCTACCCTGTGTGGCTCAATAGAGGAAACAAAAGAGTAATGTTCACAAAAATGTGCAACACGAGATCGAGTGGTTACCCCCTTATGAATGTCGCCGAGGATGGTGTCGACGGGGTGATCTCGTTGTATTGCATGGTGGACTCTTGGGTGTGGCGGCCTTGATTGTTCATCCTCCTTGTCTTTATCATTTGCATCTCCCCCTTGATCGTTGCTGTCATCTTGAGGAGGCTCATCTTCTTGATCTTCTTGTCCAATATCTTGAGGCTCATCCTCACTTTGAGTTGGTGGAGATGCTTGTGTTGAGGAGGATGGTTGATCTTGTGCATGTGGAGGCTCTTCGGATTCCTTAGGACACACATCCCCAATGGACATGTTCCTTAGCGCTATGCATGGAGCCTGTTCTTCACCTATATCATCAAGATCAACTTGCTCTACTTGAGAGCCGTTAGTCTCATCAAACACAACGTCACAAGAAACTTCAACAAGTCCTGAGGACTTGTTAAAGACTCTATATGCCCTTGTGTTTGAGTCATATCCTAGTAAAAAGCCTTCTACAGTTTTAGGAGCAAATTTAGATTTTCTACCTCTCTTAACAAGAATAAAGCATTTGCTACCAAAAACTCTAAAATATGAAATATTTGGCTTTTTACCGGTTAGGAGTTCATAGGATGTCTTCTTGAGGATTCGGTGAAGATATAACCGGTTGATGGCGTAGCAAGCGGTGTTGACCGCTTCGGCCCAAAACCGATCCGGTGTCTTGTATTCATCAAGCATGGTTCTTGCCATGTCCAATAGAGTTCGATTCTTCCTCTCCACTACACCATTTTGTTGTGGAGTGTAGGGAGAAGAGAACTCATGCTTGATGCCCTCCTCCTCAAGGAAACCTTCAATTTGAGAGTTCTTGAACTCCGTCCCATTGTCGCTTCTAATTTTCTTGATCCTTAAGCCGAACTCATTTTGAGCCCGTCTCAAGAATCCTTTTAAAGTTTCTTGGGTATGAGATTTGTCCTGCAAAAAGAACACCCAAGTGAAGCGAGAATAATCATCCACAATTACAAGACAATACTTACTACCGCCGATGCTTATGTAAGCGATCGGGCCGAATAGATCCATGTGTAGGAGCTCCAGTGGCCTGTCGGTAGTCATGATGTTTTTGTGTGGATGATGGATGCCAACTTGCTTCCCGGCTTGGCATGCGCTACAAATCCTGTCTTTCTCAAAATGAACATTGGTTAGTCCTAAAATGTGTTCTCCCTTTAGAAGCTTGTGAAGATTCTTCATTCCAACATGGGCTAGTCGGCGGTGCCAGAGCCAACCCAAGTTAGTCTTAGCAATTAAGCATGTGTCGAGTTCAGCTCTTTCAAAATCTACCAAGTATAGCTGACCCTCTAACACACCCTTAAATGCTATTGAATCATCACTTCTTCTAAAGACAGTAACACCTATATCAGTAAAAAGACAGTTGTAGCCCATTTGACATAATTGGGATACGGAAAGCAAATTGTAATCTAAAGAATCTACAAGAAAAACATTGGAAATAGTATGGTCAGGAGATATAGCAATTTTACCCAAACCTTTGACCAAACCTTGATTTCCATCCCCGAATGTGATAGCTCGTTGGGGATTTTGGTTTTTCTCATATGAGGAGAACATCTTTTTCTCCCCTGTCATGTGGTTTGTGCACCCGCTGTCGAGTATCCAACTTGAGCCCCCGGATGCATAAACCTACAAAACAAGTTTAGTTCTTTGTTTTAGGTACCCAAACGGTTTTGGGTCCTTTGGCATTAGATACAAGAACTTTGGGTACCCAAACACAAGTCTTGGAGCCCTTGTGTTTGCCCCCAACAACTTTGGCAACTACCTTGCCGGATTTGTTAGTTAAAACATAAGATGCATCAAAAGTTTTAAATGAAATGGCATGATCATTTGATGCATTAGTAGTTTTCTTTCTAGGCAACTTGGCACGGGTTGGTTGCCTAGAACTAGATGTCTCACCCTTATACATAAAAGCATGGTTAGGGCCAGAGTGAGACTTCCTAGAATGAATTTTCCTAATCTTGCTCTCAGGATAGCCGGCAGGGTACAAAATGTAACCCTCGTTATCCTGAGGCATGGGAGCCTTGCCCTTAACAAAGTTAGATAAGTTCTTTGGAGGGGCATTAATTTTGACATTGTCTCCCCTTTGGAAGCCAATGCCGTCCTTAATGCCAGGGCGTCTCCCATTAAAGAGCATGCTTCTAGCAAATTTAAATTTTTCATTTTCTAAGTCATGCTCACTAATCTTAGCATTAAGTTGTGCTATGTGATCATTTTGTTTTTTAATTAAGGCTAGGTGATCATGGATAGCATCAACATTAATATCTCTACATCTAGTACAAATAGAAACATGTTCAACATTAGATGTAGAGGGTTTGCAAGATTTTAGTTCAATAACCTTAGCATGTAATATTTCATTCTCATCTCTAAGGTTAGAAATGCAAATATCAAAATCTCTAGCCTTAGCAAGCAATTTTTCTTTCTCATCTCTAAGGCTATCAAGAGAAACATTCAACTCATCAATTCTAGCAAGTAAATCAATATTATCATCTTTAGAATTGGAAGTTGAATCAATACAAACATGAGAGTCAACCTTAGCATTTAATTTCTCATTTTCTTTTCTAAGGTTGGCAATAGTGTCATGGCAGGTGCTTAGCTC
Organism: Zea luxurians; assembly: GCA_029449295.1. NCBI lineage: Eukaryota > Viridiplantae > Streptophyta > Magnoliopsida > Poales > Poaceae > Zea > Zea luxurians. Next base: position 8,279,448 of record JAOPSE010000039.1, read on the forward strand.
ACTAGATAATTTGTTACATTTTTCTACCTCTAGAGCGTAAGCATTTTTAACCTTAACATGTTTCTTGTTTTCCTTGATTAGGAAGTCCTCTTGGGAGTCCAAGAGATCATCCTTTTCATGGATGGCACTAATTAGTTCATTCAATTTTTCCTTTTGTTCCATGTTAAGGTTAGCAAAAAGAATGCGCAAGTGATCCTCCTCATTTTTATCATCATCCTCATCACTAGATGTTTCATATTTAGTGGAGGACCTTGATTTTACCTTCTTTTTGCCGTCCTTGGCCATGAGACACTTGTGGCCGACGTTGGGGAAGAGAAGGCCTTTGGTGACGGCGATGTTGGCGGCGTCCTCGTCGTCGGAGGAGTCGCTTGAGCTTTCGTCGGAGTCCCACTCCCGACAAACATGGGCATCGCCGCCCTTCTTCTTGTAATACTTCTTCTTCTCCTTTCTTCTTCCCTTCTTGTCGTCGCCCCTGTCACTGTCACTAGACATAGGACACTTTGCAATAAAGTGACCGGGCTTACCACACTTGTAGCAAACCTTCTTGGAACGGGATTTGTAATCCTTCCCCTTCCGTTGCTTGAGGATTTGCCGAAAGCTTTTGATGATTAGGGCCATCTCCTCATTGTCGAGCTTGGAGGCGTCAATCGGTTGTCTACTTGGTGTAGACTCCTCCTTCTTCTCCTCCGTTGCCTTGAAGGCCACCGGTTGCGCCTCGGAGTTGGAAGGCTCGTCAAGCTCGTTGATCTTCTTCGAGCCCTTAATCATGCATTCAAAGCTTACAAAATTCCCGATAACTTCCTCGGGGGTCATTAGTGGATATCTAGGATTACCACGAATTAATTGTACTTGAGTGGGGTTAAGGAAAATAAGTGCTCTTAAAATAACCTTAACCACCTCGTGGTCATCCCATTTTGCGCTCCCGAGGTTGCGTACTTGGTTCACCAAGGTCTTGAGCCGGTTGTACATATCTTGAGGCTCCTCCCCTTGGCGAAGACGGAAGCGACCGAGCTCCCCCTCGATCGTTTCCCGCTTGGTGATCTTGGTGAGTTCATCACCCTCGTGCGCCGTCTTGAGTAGGTCCCAAATCTCCTTTGCGTTCTTCAACCCTTGTACTTTGTTGTATTCCTCCTTGCTTAGTGAGGCAAGGAGAATGGTTGCGGCTTGGGAGTTGAAGTGCTCGATTTGGGCCACTTCGTCCGTGTCGTAGTCCTCATCCCCTACAGATGGTACCTGTACACCATACTCAACAACATCCCATATACTTTTGTGGAGAGAGGTTAGATGAAATCGCATTAAATTACTCCACATAGCATAATCTTCACCGTTAAAAGTTGGTGGTTTGCCTAATGGGACGGAAAGTAAAGGTGTATGTTTCGGAATGCGAGGGTAGCGTAGGGGAATCTTACTATACTTCTTACGCTCTTGGCGTTTAGAAGTGACGGATGCCGCGTCGGAGCCGGAGGTGGATGTCGATGAAGTGTCGGTCTCGTAGTAGACCACCTTCCTCATCCTCTTGTGCTTGTCCCCACTCCGATGCGGCTTGAGAGAAGAAGATTTTTCCTTCTTCTCCTTGCGGTGAGAAGAGGAAGATCTTTTCTCCTTCCGCTTGGAGGAGTTCTTCTTCTTCTCCCTTCTCTTGGTGCGGGACTCTTCCGATGAAGTGCTCCCTTGGCTTGTAGTGGGTTTGTTATCGCCGGTCTCCATCTCCCTCTTGGTGTGATCTCCCGACATCACTTCGAGCGGTTAGGCTCTAATGAAGCACCGGGCTCTGATACCAATTGAAAGTCGCCTAGAGGGGGGGTTGAATAGGGCGAAACAAAAATAATCACAACTACAACCGGGTTAGCGTTAGAAATATAAACGAGTCCACGAGAGATGGCGCAAAACAAATCGCAAGCAAATGAAGAGTGTGACACGCGGATTTGTTTTACCGAGGTTCGGTTCTCGCAAACCTACTCCCCGTTGAGGAGGCCACAAAGGCCGGGTCTCTTTCAACCCTTCCCTCTCTCAAACGGTCCCTTGGACCGAGTGAGCTTTTCTTCTTCTCAATCAAACGGGAACAAAACTTCCCCTCAAGGGCCACCACACAATTGGTGCCTCTTGCCTTGGTTACAATTGAGTTTTGATCACAAGAACAAGTGAGAAAGAAAGAAAGCGATCCAAGCGCAAGAGCTCAAAAGAACACGGCAAATCTCTCTCGCTAGTCACTAAAGGCTTGAGTGGAATTGGAGAGGATTTGATCTCTTTGGTGTGTCTAGAATTGAATGCCTAGCTCTTGTAAGTGGTTGGAAGTTGGAAAACTTGGATGCAATGAATGGTGGGGTGGTTGGGGTATTTATAGCCCCAACCACCAAACATGACCGTTGGCTGGAGGCTTCTGTTCGATGGCGCACCGGACAGTCCGGTGCACACCGGACAGTCCGGTGCCCCTGCCACGTCATCAATGCCGTTGGATTCTGACCGTTGGAGCTTCTGACTTCTGGGCCCTCCTGGGTGTCCGGTGCACACCGGACATGTACTGTTTGATGTCCGGTGCACCGGTATGGGCACGCCTGACGACTGCGCGCGCAGAACGCGCATTAAATGCGCCGCAGGGAGCCGTTGGCGCCGAAATAGCCGTTGCTCCGCTGGCACACCGGACAGTCCGGTGCACACCGGACAGTCCGGTGAATTTTAGCGGAGCGGCTGCCGCGCGAACCCGAGGCTGGCGAGTTCCGGAGACCGCGCTTCCTTGGAGCACCGGACATGTCCGGTGCACACCGGACAGTCCGGTGATTTATAGCGCGCCGGCTTCCGAGAATTCCCGAGGGTGAAGAGTTTGAAGTCGGAGTCCTCTGGTGCACTCGTGGCGCACCGGACACTGTAAGCCTAATTCCCTTTCACCAGGATCCTTTCAAAGCTTCCCTCTCCGGCCTCAAACGCCGCCTGCGCTGCTCCATGGGCGCTTCGTGCCCCCCTGCCCGCGCGACCTCGCTGTGCACTCGCTTTGCGACACAGCCACAACACAATGTACCCCACATTGCTCGCTCGTCGACCTACCAACGATGTCGTGCCTCCGCCCCCGTCGCTGCCGACTGCGTTGTGCCCTACGCGCGTGACATGCCGCGGCCATGACACCACCCACTTTTTGTAACATCAGCGACATGTCGAGCTGCACCGAGGCCATCAAGTTCGTCGCAGCAACCCTGTGTCGTGCTCTACTCTTGCTGTTTTGTGTCCTTGAAGTGTTCGATTCAATGCCGTAAATGAGTCTGCTTGCTATTCCTATGTGTACAGTACAAGTCAACAATCAACAATGGACTATGCGAGTCCCAGTTATAGGCCACATACCTGAATTTTTATTTGGATATCGTTGGTATGCTTTATATTGTACTTTTGACTCTGGTTTGCATAAGTTTTATGATGTCTGTGGTCTTTTAGACCTGCATTATCTTGACCATCATCACCTAATGTTGCTCCACATAAATCAGTGTAGGTCATGCTCTCCAATAATATCTAACGGATGTCGCTCCACATTATTCTAATATGGAGCATGATTAGCAGCTTTGTGATTAAGCATTGCCATGCTTCGGTAAGTTGTTTTACCATTATGTCAATCACTCTTACATAAACAATAATTGTCTTTGGGAAACATTGTAATCATTTACCAACCTATATTTGGTTCTCCACTAAGCTTCCTACCTGGCATACTACAATTTGTTCGGCTAAAATGGTTTTCCAAGACGATTCTGCTTGCTGTTTACTATTGCAAATTCACTATCACATTCTTATCTACTTATATATATACTAAGAATTATTCTACTACTTCTTTTATGTTAAGAGTCGTCACGTTCATCAAGTCAACTTGCAAGTTACAGATTGTGCTACTACATCATTCCATGATCCTATTCCATGCCTCTTCACTGCTTAAAAGTACTGTCAAATATTTGATTGTCCAAAAAATAGCAGGCACACTATCATTTAGTCAATGTCACTGTATTATATCCTTCTTTTGTAAGTTTATTTTCTATGATTATATATGTTAAAAGTTGTCATGTGACCCTAGAATAATTCATTGGTTGCACATGATATAATTCTCTTGCTTATTTACATAATTACATTACTCCCATCTGAATCTGGCCAAGCATTCTTCATCACAAACTTCACCGTAGATCTTGCTTCACGCTGTGCTCATTTTGAATTTTGGCGTTTTTGCACAAATGGCCTAGACTGGCAAATGCTAAGAGTCTATTATTATTGTACAGGTCATAACTGTGCCTCTATTTGATGGCATTCTTCGAGCCTCGATCCCCAAACTTACTTCATTTGGAGCCATCATGTCTTTGCCCTGAATTGGCCTATTAGAATGTGGCGAGTCTCCTCCCACTCCTAGTGTAAGCAACAATTTTGTTTGCTTAAGATATTCACATCTGATTTGCCGAAACATACAATATATGCTACTTAAACCTAACACTTTCTTTGATGTTAACATAAAATCTCCTTCTAATTCGTATGTCACGACATACCTTCCACTTTGTTTGCTTCCTCAATAGCTTATAATCTTAGCGCTAAGAGGAGGTATGATAGATCAATGGTTTATAAAACTGAGAACAGATTACTTTTCACCTTCGATCATGTCTATAAATATGTACCTAATAAGACATAGCAATAATAATCCTTCATTATTAGAGACTCAATAAAGTCATCAGAAATTTTAGAACCTAACAAAAACTCCCTATATGAACAGTCCTACACACCTGCTGCAACCAGCACAAACGGATTTTAAAACAAACAAAAAATCAAATGTTTTTTCTTACACATATAGAAATGATTATTCAATGGTATACCAAAAATAAAATCACAATAAAATGTAAATAAAATAGCAGCAAGATGACACTAAATAAACTAAAGGTCAAACAAAATAAACTGTTATGCCATAAAAAAAGTTTCATCCGACAATGTTCGTAAATAGTGATAGCATGTACTCACTCTGGTGTCCTATTAATTGCCGTTTAGGACAATGTCATGGTCTCCAATATAAATAAACTCTTAATACATTTATACTTTTATAAAAGTACTTTTTAAGACAAATCAGTGTATATAAATATTTGGTTTCAAAACTAAATAACAAAATAGTTATTTGTAGTCAAAGCTTTTTTATTTTGACTCGAACCTTGTCCAAAACGACAATTAATAGGACACGGGAGGGAGTATTTGTTTGATAATGACATTTAACATCTTACAAAACCTTGACAACATTGACTTGATAATATATGCTTCAACTGAATCAATGCATCCTATACTGCAGAGCACAGACCTATACTGAAGCAATACATCCTATACTGAAGCACTACAACTTTGTTTATTTTGGATAAGGCCCCGCTTAAATATGGCATAAAACTATGGATGTCATCATTTTATGACTTGATATAATATATGCATACACAGGTTCCCTTCTGATCACGATATCTACTACATAAAAAAGTGAATGATGGATGCAATATTTTGTATGATAAACACTTCCGAAATAGTTTTAGGATTTATACAAGTGTTTTATTACTGTAACTAAGAATTGTTAATATTGCACCCTACAAACTCCTTTACTTAAATTTATACAAACGTTTAGAAATAACGCGCGCAAAGGCGCGCATTAGCCACTAGTTCAATACAAGAGATAGTGCATTCACTCCAAGACACATTTCCAAAAGATCAAAGCCTCTCCAAATGTAGAATTCATTCCAACCACCTAGTGACTTGAGAGAGAGTTTGCTCGTGTTCTTTTGCGCTCTTGTTGCTTGGATCGCTTTCTTCCTTCCTCATTCTTGTTCCCAAGTGAATTGTAATCAAAGCAAGAGACACCAAGTGTGTGGTGGTCCTTGTGGGGTCTAAGTGACCGTTTGATTAAGAAGAAAGCTCACTCGGTCTAGGTGACCATTTGAGAGAGGGAAAGGGTTGGAAGAGATTCGGTCTTTGTGACCACCTCAACGGGGATTAAGTTCTTTAGAACCGAACCTCGGTAAAACAAATCACCGTGTTCATCCGCTTTATTTCTTGGTTGATTTGTTTTTGAAAGGGAAATGTGCCCTTGGGCCATTTCTATAAGATTTTGGTGATTAAGTGCTCCACATAAATGCTTTGAGTAATATTTGTGCCAAAGACTCAAGAAGTGCAAATCGAGATTAAAGGTATGTTTCTAGACTTAGTACATTGTTTTGAAGACTAATGTATTATGTCTAAGTGCTAGAAGCAGGAGAAATCGTTTTGGAGAAAAGTTGGCTATGTTAGCCAAAAGGCTGCTCGGTCTGGGCGCACCGGACTGTCCGGTGGTGCACCGGACAGTGTCCGGTGTGCTAGAACCAGCCCCGATGAACAGCCTACTCTCGGGTCTCGACGGCGGCGTACGGCTATAAATCACCGGACTATCCGGTGAGTCGTCTGCGGTGAAGTCGTCGCTCTCAGGAAACAGTCAACAGCGTACGACTAAAATTCACCGGACTGTCCGGTGGTGCACCGGACTATCCGGTGAGCCAACGATCAACTGTGCCAACGGTCGACCGTGCAATCCGTGCGTGACGCGTGGCCAAGCCAACGGTCGGATGGGGGCACCGGACTGTCCGGTGCGCCAACGGCTCCAAATCTTCAACGGTCGGCTGCGCCAATTTAGGAAAGCAATCTGCAGCGGACAGTGAACAGTGGATGTCCGGTGGTGCAGCGGACTGTCCTGTGCGCCACCCGACAGAAGGCAAGAATTGCCTTCCTGGATTGCTTCCAACGGCTCCTAGCTACCTTGGGGCTATAAAAGGGACCCCTAGGCGCATGGAGGAGCACACCAAGCATACTTTGAATATTCTAAGACTCTCACACTCCATCTCGGCACACTCGATTGATTTTCTTAGTGATTTGAGCTCCGTTCTAGTGGTGAACTTGTTGCATTTCATTTGAGCTCAAGTCTTGGCCTGTGTATGTGCGTATTGCTGTGGATTTGTGTGTGTTGCTTCCCTCCCTTACTCTAAGTGCTTTTACATTGATAATTGTTGTAAGGGCGAGAGACTCCAAGTTGTGGAGATTCCTCGCAAACGGGATATAGTGAAAGGAAGAAGATCACCGTGGTATTCAAGTTGATCATTGGATCACTTGAAAGGGGTTGAGTGCAACCCTCGTCCATTGGGACGCCACAACGTGGAGGTAGACAAGTGTTGGACTTGTCGAACCATGGGATAACTCGCGTGTCTCTTGTGATTGCTTTTGTGTGATTGTTGTGATTCTCAAGAGCTCGCTTTATAGTCACTTGGCACTATCTCTCTAACACTTAACCAAGTTTTGTGGCTATAAGTTTTAAGTTTTTACAGGATCACCTATTCACTCCCCTCTAGGTGCTCTCAATTGGTATCAAAGCCATTCTCTTCACTAAAGGGACTAATCGCCCGAAGAGATGGATCCTAAGGGAAAGTGGATGGTGGTCAACGATAAGGAGAAGGAATCCGTCTTCAACGAGCCAAGAGACGATAAGCCCACTGACTCTGGCTCGAGTCACAAGAAAAAGGACGAGAAGAAGAAGAGGCGCATCAAGAAGATAGTCTACTACGACAGCGACAAATCCTCTTCTTCCCAAAGTGTCGGCGTTTCGAGACCGGGGGGTCCCCGAGCCGATGAGTGAGTGTGCCGCGTGCCCCAGCCCAGATGGGTCGAGCGAGTGGGCGAGCGCGAAGGGGGGAAGAGCGAGGTGGCCGGAGCCGGGTTGTGAGGGAGGCGGAGATCCCGCGGCCTTCGTGTTCGTCCCGCGCCCAGGTCGGGTGCGCTTGCAGTAGGGGGTTACAAGCGTCCGTGCGGGTGAGGGGAGCGAGCGGCCCCAAGAGAGCGCCTGCCCCTGCCCTCGTTCCCGCGAGGCCAACCTTCTCTAAGAAGGCCCTGGTCCTTCCTTTTATAGGCACAAGGAGAGGATCCAGGTGTACAATGGGGGTGTAGCAGAGTACTACGTGTCTAGCGGGGGAGAGCTAGCGCCCTAAGTACACGCCAAGGTGGCGGCCGGAGAGATCTTGGCACCCAGCCGGTGTGGTGTTGTGGCTGTTGGTGGAGCAACGGAGCCTGGCGGAGGGACAGCTGTCGGAGCTGTTGGGTCCTTGCTGACGTCCCCCTGCTTCCGTAAGGGAGCTGAGAGCCGCCGTCGTCATAGGGCTAGCGGGGCACCATCATTGCCTATCTGGCGGAGCTAGCCAGATGGGACGCCGGTCTTGTTCTCTGCAGCCCGAGTCGGCTCGGGGTAGGGTGATGATGGCGCTTCCTGTTGACGTGGAGGACTTGTGCCCTAGGTCGGGCGACGTGGAGGCTCCTCCGAAGCCGAGGTCGAGTCTGTCCTGCATGGCCGAGGCCGAGCCCGAGCTCCTGGGTCGGGCGAGGCGGAGGTCGTTCGGCAGAGGCCAGGGCGGAGTCCGAGCCCTGGGTCGGGCGAAGCGGAGTTCGTCGTCTTCCGGGGCCTTAGCCCGAGTCCGAGCCCTGGGTCGGGCGGAGCGGAGTTCGCCGTCTTCCGGGGCCTTAGCCCGAGTCCGAGCCCTGGGTCGGGCGGAGCGGAGTTCGCCGTCTTCCGGGGCCTTAGCCCGAGTTCGAGCCCTGGGTCGGGCGGAGCGGAGTTCGCCGTCTTCCGGGGCCTTAGCCCGAGTCCGAGCCCTGGGTCGGGCGGAGCGGAGTTCGCCGTCTTCCGGGGCCTTAGCCCGAGTCCGAGCCCTGGGTCGGGCGGAGCGGAGTTCGCCGTCTTCCGGGGCTTTAGCCCGAGTCCGAGCCCTGGGTCGGGCGGAGCTTCCTATGGCGCCTTTGGCAAGGCCTGGCTGCCCGTCAGTCCCACTCTTTGCGTTAAATGCCCCTGTGACTTGGTCGATCGGCGCGGTGATTTAGTCAGGGTTGCTTCTTAACGAAGGCAAGGCCTCGGGCGAGCCGGAGATGCGTCTGCCGTAAAAAAGGGGGCCTCGGGCGAGACGGAAACACCTCAGGGTCGGCTGCCCTTGCTCGAGGCTAGGCTCGGGCGTGGCGTGATCGAGTCGCTCGTATGGACTGATCCCTGACTTAATCAAACCCATCAGGCCTCTGCAGCTTTATGCTGATGGGGGTTACCAGCTGAGAATTAGGCGTCTTGAGGGTACCCCTAATTATGGTCCTCGACAGTAGCCCCCGAGCCTCGAAGGGAGTGTTAGCACTCGCTTGGAGGCTTTCGTCGCACTTTTTTGCAAGGGGACCAGCCTTTCTCGGTTGCACTTTGTTCCGGTGGGTGCGTGCGAGCGCACCCGCCGGGTGTAGCCCCCGAGGCCTCGGAGGAGTGGTTTCACTCCTTCGAGGTCTTAATGCCTTGCGCAATGCTTCGGCTGGTCTGGCGGTTCCCTCATGCGAACAGGCCGTAGCCCGGGTGCACTGTCGGGGCCCAAGTTCTCGGGCTGGTATGTTGACGCTGTCAACGGTTTGGCCGGAGCCGGGTTTGCGAGAGCAGCCCCCGAGCCTCCGCACAGGGCGAGAGGGCGATCAGGGACAGACTCGGCTTTTTTACATACGCCCCTACGTCGCCTTTCCGCAAGGAGGAGGGGGGGAGAGCGCCATGTTACCCTCGATGGGCACCGAACATGGTGTCTCCGGTGAGTTGCAAGCGGGTAATCCGAGTGGACGTCCGTGCCCCGTTCGTTGGGGGTCGGCTAGGGGCCCGGAGGCACGCCCAAAAGTACCTGCGGGTGATCTGCCGGACCCGGTCCCCTGGCGACGGGGTCCGAGGGCTCGTTGCCTCCCTCCGATGGGATTCCGTTACAGGATCGTTCCCGCTGGTCTCGGAAATGTCCTAGGGTACCTCGGGAGCGCAGCCCGAGCCTTGGTTATGTATCGAACGTACCCCTGGTCATCCCTCGCTCGGTGTCTGAGGCGACTGTGAACCCTTCGGGGGGCCAGCCTTCGAACCCCTGATCAGTAATGGGCGCGGAGCCCGAGTAGCCTGAGGCGGTCGTGGAACCTTTCGGGAGGCTGACCTTCGAACCCCTGACCAGTAGTGGGTGTCGGGCCCACGCGATCTGAGGCGGCTGTTGAACCCTTCGGGGGGCCAGCCTTCGAACCCCTGATCAGTAGGGAGGCTCGGAGCCTAGTTCCTTCACGGGGAAGGATCCCTTTGGGGGTATCCCCTTTCCCGGTCCCTGTTGCAAGAGATAGAGAAAGAGGAAAAAGGAAAAAAGGATACGAAATTGAACGACGTGGCGTACCTTTTTTGGTGGGGTCGTTTTGGTGAAGGCGAAGCGTCGCCAGCGGCTTCTGCCAGAAGCGCCGCCTGTCCGGCCGCGGAGTTAATGCGCCGGGGCGAGTAGTTGGCGAGGCTGCCGTTGCGCGTGCGCGAGCCGTTCGAGGAACGGGTCACGGGCGCGTCGTCTTCACCCCGTGGGAGGGGGTTCTCTCGCTGCCTCCGGATGGGACGTGAGCTTGGTTGACGGCGCGACCGCTGCTCCCGCGCGCCTGCCACCGTCATTACTGCCGGCCCACTTTTGACCGCGTTTGACCATGGCGTCAGGCTGGCGCTGCTGGGTCGCGCGCTGGGTCGCCTCGGGTCGCGATATTGGTTCCGCAATCGAGGAGGTGCGGTGGTGGCGCAAGTGGTACAGTTGCTTGCATGCAGCATCCGGCGCGCCGGTCGCGCGACGCGTGGGCTTGGGCCTCCGTGCTGGCAGGTCAGGAGTTGGAGAGGCGCGTCCACTTGGCGCGGTTGCATGCCGCCTGCATGGCTGCCCGCCCCTTTCGCCCGTTGGTCTGGGCAAAAGTGGAGGGTCACTTGTAACCGCTGGGTGGTTGCGTGCGCCGTGCGCGGCGGTTCGGCTTCTTCTGCTCGGAGCCGGTCTGCATGACATGTGGGTCCCAGCCCCCGCGCCGCAGGGGAGGGCTTTGGAGGCGTGTTGGAGAAGACTCAGCCCGTGACGGTTGGGGGCGCAAGCAGGGAGAGTCGCCTTTAAAAGGAGGGCGACCCCTTTCGTAAGGCGACCATGTCTCCTTCCTCCCTTATGCATCGTGTCTTTCCACCTTTCAAGCCCCCGGATGGGGGAAACCGCCGTCTCCTCGCCTCATCGTCGGAGGACACAACTCCGTGGGAGTGGGTACCTTTCAGCCATCGTTCGGCTTCAAGGATTTTCATCATGCAGCCCGGTTGCTCCCCTCCGCTGGTGATCACCCAAGACGGTGACTTCCAGCTCCTGGATGGGGAGAGGCAAACCGGGCTGTGGTCCTGGCCCCGACCTCAGTGTTGAGGGTGTTCGTCATCCTCGCCGGGGCGGGGAGAGAAGCGAGCCGGGGCTCCAGCTCCTGCGCGGGTCGGCGGGCCACCTCTTCTTCCAGCTTCTGGTGGTGGCAATCGCCCTTTAGCCCTACGGCGGAGACATCCTCCAGCCATGCCGGGGAAGGCGAACTGTTGCTGCCCAGCTAGGATGCAACATTCCGTCTTCCTCCTCGCATTCGCGGTGAGGACGGCCGCGAGGATCTGCCGGGGTGCTCGGGGGCGTCCCGCGTTTTGCTAGTGATTCGCCCAGAGCTTGTCGTTCCACGGGCTTCCCGGGCGGGGAGGTTGACCATGCCCGTGGAGACGGAACCGGAGTTCCGTTTGTAACGGCACCTCGAGTGCCGGGTTTTTTGTTCATTTCGGCTTTCGAGGCCTGAACATGTATGTAACGTCGGCATAGAGCCGTATTTTTCTCATTTTTCGAGCGCTAAGGCTCGTCTGCTGATTATCTGAACCGCTTCACCAAGCATGAGTCGCCCCGTGTCAAGGTGACGAGTGAGGTATCCGTATCCCGGAGGCGTAGGAGTCCCTCGGCTCGGTCGGCCCTGTTGTCCGAGGCTCCTCTAGCTTAGTTAAAGAGACCTCTCGGCTGCTCTTCGACGAGCCGAGGCCAGGGGTAGCGATATCAGTATGAACAGAGGCGGAGTTGGCTCGAAAATGAAACCTGGTTGGCCGGAGCCTAGCCGGGTTGTCCGTTGGCAGGATCGACGCCGGAGTTGGTCAGCCGAGGCTTCGGACTGGGCTGGTGCCCTTGGAAGGTGGTTGGCCGAGGCCCCGGAGGTGGCCGACCGAGCCGCCCGCTCGGGCCAGATTCCCGGAGAAGTCCCTGACAGCGATTGCCCGGGCGTGGTGATGACGTCGTCCTTCGGAGCGGAGGCCCTCGGACCGCGTCGCCGTCCGAGGCTAGGTCGGCCCTCGCCGAAGGTGCCGTCGATGCCGAGGGTGTGAGAGCACCTAGAGGGGGGGGGGGTGAATAGGTGATCCTGTGAAAACTTAAAACTTAAGCCACAAAAACTTGTTAAGTGTTAGCACAATAATTGCCAAGTGGCTAAAGAGAAGTCTCAACAAAACACAATACCACAAGAGATCAAGCACAGAGGTGACACAGTGGTTTATCCCGTGGTTCGGCCAAGACCAACGCTTGCCTACTCCACGTTGTGGCGTCCCAACGGACGAGGGTTGCAATCAACCCCTCTCAAGCGGTCCAAAGACCCACTTGAATACCACGGTGTTTTGTTTTGCCTTTCACTATCCCGTTTGCAAGGAATCTCCACAAATTGGAGTCTCTTGCCCTTACAAGTATATGATCACAACAAAGCACAGAGTAAGGGAGGGAAGCAACACACACAAATCCACAGCGAAACGCGCACACACACGGCCAAGAATCGAGCTCACAAGAGTATCACAGAGTTCTCACTAGAACGGAGCTCGAAACACTTAGAATGACAAACGAATGCGCAAGGACTGAGTGTGGATGATCAAGAATGCTCAAAGGTTGCTTGTGTATCTCCTCCATGCGCCTAGGGGCTCCTTTTATAGCCCCAAGGCAGCTAGGAGCCATTGAGAGCAAATCCGGAAGGCCATCCTTGCCTTCTGTCGTCGGGGGCACCGGACAGTCCGGTGCACACCGGACACTGTCCGGTGCCCGATTTGTTTCCTTAAACAGCGAAGCCGACCGTTGCAGACCGTTGGCAGATCTGGCGCCGTTGGCGCACCGGACATGTCCGGTGCACACCGGATAGTCCGGTGCCGTCTTCCGACCGTTGGCTCGGCCACGTGTCCCGCGCAGATTGCGCGGCCGACCGTTGGCCCGGCCGACCGTTGGCTCACCGGACAGTCCGGTGCACACCGGACAGTCCGGTGAATTTTAGCCGTACGCCGTCGGCGAATTCCCGAGAGCGGCCAGTTCGCTCCGAGCCAGCCTGGCGCACCGGACACTGTCCGGTGCACACCGGACAGTCCGGTGCTCCAGACCGAACTGAGTCTTGGCTGCACACAACCAAGTCTTTGTCTCCTCTTTTCTTCTACTTTCTGTTTCTAACACTTAGACAAGTATATTAGTACTCAAAACCAATGTACTAAAGCTTAGAAACATACCTTTATCCTTGATTTGTACTTTGTCCACCATTTTACAATTAGGCACCTGTGTTGGGCACTAAATCACCAAAATATTTAGAAATGGCCCAAGGGCACATTTCCCTTTCAATCTCCCCCTTTTTGGTGATTTATGCCAACACAACATAAAGCAAGTAGAATAAGTACAAAAACACTTCAAATAAGAACTCAAATTATTTTGATTCAATTTTGGCATATATGGATCATCTTTTGCCACCACTTGGTTTGTTTTTGTAAATCAAACTCAAATCTCTATCTCTAAGTCAAACACACATGTTGAAGCATAAAGAGAGTCATTCCAAAAAAAAAAGATTGATCAAAGATTTCAAAAACTCCCCTTTGTCCCATAATCAATACTTCTCCCCACAAGAAGCCAACTTTTGACACGAGAGACAACAAAAGAGTTTTAACAAACCAAAAACTCTATTCTACTATTTTCAAAATCTCTCAAGTGGTAGCTGATCCATTTATCGCTTTGGCCTTTATTTTCTCCCCCTTTGGCATCAAACACCAAAACGGGATCAATTTTGGCCCTTTAACCCCATTGCCTCACCAAAATCTTCAATTAAGAGCAAATGGCAATAAGAGTTCATGAGATGGACTTGGAATGAATTACCCTCTCTTCGGAGTGCAGTGGAAGTCTTTTATGGTCCAAGTCCACCTTTTCCCTTTCAATCCTCCTTTGTGACTAAAACAAGCAAACTCAAACATATGGTTAGTCAAAAAGGGTCAAGTTGTAACACATCTCCCCCTAAACATGTGCATCACTTTGCAACGGACTTGTGAGGTCCAGGGAGTGTTTGTACAACTTGAGCACCATGATAAGCAACAAGATGCAAAAAGGAACATGATCAAAAGCATGAATACATGTATGCTACAATTCAATCCAAGTTCCGCGAATCTAAGACATTTAGCTCACTACGCAACCTGCAAAAGGTCTTCTCATCTAGAGGCTTGGTGAAGATATCGGCTAGCTGGTTCTCGGTGCTAACATAAAACACTTCGATATCTCCCTTTTGCTGGTGGTCTCTCAGAAAGTGATGCCGGATGTCAATGTGCTTTGTGCGGCTGTGCTCAACAGGATTTTCCGCTATTCGGATAGCACTCTCATTGTCACATAGGAGTGGGACTTTGCTCAGATTGTAGCCAAAGTCCCTGAGGGTTTGCCTCATCCAAAGTAGTTGCGCACAACACTGTCCTGCGGCAACGTACTCGGCCTCAGCGGTGGATAGGGCAACAGATGTTTGTTTCTTAGAGTTCCATGACACCAGGGACCTTCCTAAGAATTGGCACGTCCCCGATGTACTCTTCCTATCGACCTTACATCCAGCATAGTCGGAATCTGAGTACCCAATCAAGTCAAAGTTAGACCCCTTTGGATACCAGATCCCGAAGCAGGGCGTAGCGACTAAATATCTAAGAATTCGCTTCACCGCCACCAAGTGACACTCCTTAGGATCAGATTGAAATCTAGCACACATGCATACGCTAAGCATAATATCCGGTCTACTAGCACATAAATAAAGCAGAGAACCTATCATTGACCGGTATGCTTTTTGATCAACGGACTTACCTCCTTTGTTGAGGTCGGTGTGTCCGTTGGTTCCCATCGGCGTCTTTGCGGGCTTGGCGTCCTTCATCCCAAACCGCTTTAGCAGATCTTGCGTGTACTTCGTTTGGGAGATGAAGGTGCCGTCCATGAGTTGCTTCACTTGGAACCCAAGGAAGTAGTTCAACTCGCCCATCATCGACATCTCGAATTTCTGCGTCATCACCCTGCTAAACTCTTCACAAGACTTTTGATTAGTAGAACCAAATATTATGTCATCGACATAAATTTGGCACACAAACAAATCACCATCACAAGTCTTAGTGAAAAGAGTTGGATCGGCTTTCCCAACCTTGAAAGCATTAGCAATTAAGAAATCTCTAAGGCATTCATACCATGCTCTTGGGGCTTGTTTAAGTCCATAGAGCGCCTTAGAGAGCTTACACACGTGGTCAGGGTACCGTTCATCCTCGAAGCCAGGGGGTTGCTCCACGTACACCTCCTCCTTTATTGGCCCGTTGAGGAAAGCGCTCTTCACATCCATTTGGTACAACCTGAAAGAATGGTGAGCGGCATATGCTAGCAAGATACGAATGGACTCTAGCTTAGCCACAGGAGCAAAAGTCTCCTCAAAGTCCAAACCTGCGACTTGAGCATAACCTTTTGCCACAAGTCGAGCCTTGTTCCTCGTCACCACCCCGTGCTCGTCTTGTTTGTTGCGGAACACCCACTTGGTTCCCACAACATTTTGCTTGGGACGAGGCACCAGCGTCCAAACTTCATTGCGCTTGAAGTTGTTAAGTTCCTCCTGCATGGCCAACACCCAATCCGGATCTAGCAAGGCCTCCTCTACCCTGAAAGGCTCAATAGAGGAGACAAAAGAGTAATGTTCACAAAAATTAACTAGTCGAGACCGAGTAGTTACTCCCTTGCTAATGTCACCCAGAATTTGGTCGACGGGATGATCCCTTTGAATCATCGCTCGAACTTGGGTTGGAGGTGCCGGTTGCGCTTCTTCCTCCATCACATGATCATCTTGTGCTCCCCCTTGATCACACGCCTCCTGTTGATGAACCTGTTCATCGTCTTGAGTTGGGGGATGCACCGTTGTTGAGGAAGAAGGTTGATCTCGTTCATCTTGTTCCTGTGGCCGCACTTCTCCAATCGCCATGGTTCGTATAGCGGCCGTCGGAACATCTTCTTCATCTACATCATCACAATCAACAACTTGCTCTCTTGGAGAGCCATTAGTCTCATCAAATACAACGTCGCTAGAGACTTCAACCAAACCCGATGATTTGTTGAAGACTCTATACGCCTTTGTATTTGAATCATAACCTAATAAAAACCCTTCTACAGCTTTGGGAGCAAACTTAGAATTTCTACCCTTCTTCACTAGAATGTAGCACTTGCTCCCAAATACACGAAAGTACGATACATTGGGTTTGTTACCGGTTAGTAGCTCATACGAAGTCTTCTTGAGGAGTCGATGAAGATAGACCCTGTTGATGGCGTGGCAAGCCGTGTTCACAGCTTCCGACCAAAAGCACTCGGGGGTCTTAAACTCTCCAAGCATCGTCCTCGCCATATCGATTAGCGTCCTGTTCTTCCTCTCTACCACACCATTTTGCTGTGGTGTGTAGGGAGCGGAGAACTCGTGCTTGATCCCTTCTTCCTCAAGAAACTCCTCTACTTGAAGGTTCTTGAACTCGGACCCGTTGTCGCTCCTGATCTTCTTCACCTTGAGCTCAAACTCATTTTGAGCTCTCCTGAGGAAGCGTTTGAGGGTCCCTTGGGTTTCAGTCTTATCCTGGAAAAAGAACACCCAAGTGAAGCGGGAAAAGTCATCAACAATAACTAGACCATACTTACTTCCTCCTATGCTTAGATAGGCGACGGGTCCGAAGAGGTCCATATGCAGCAGCTCCAGAGGTCTTGACGTGGTCATCACATTCTTGCTGTGATGTGCTCCTCCCACTTGTTTACCTGCCTGACAAGCTGCACAAGGTCTATCTTTTTCGAAATAAACATTTGTTAGACCTATCACGTGTTCTCCCTTTAGAAGCTTGTGGAGGTTCTTCATCCCCACATGTGCTAAGCGGCGATGCCACAGCCAGCCCATGCAAGTCTTAGCCATTAAGCATGCATCTAGACCGGCCTCTTCTTTTGCAAAATCAACTAAGTAAAGCTTGCCGTCTAGTACACCCTTAAAAGCTAGTGAACCATCACATCTTCTAAAGACAGACACATCTACATTTGTAAATAAACAATTATATCCCATATTGCACAGTTGACTAACAGATAGCAAATTGTAACCAAGAGACTCAACTAAAAACACATTTGAGATTGAGTGCTCATTAGAAATTGCAATTTTACCTAACCCTTTTACCTTGCCTTGATTCCCATCACCGAATATAATTGAATCTTGGGAATCCTTATTTTTGACATAGGAGGTGAACATCTTCTTCTCCCCCGTCATATGGTTTGTGCATCCGCTGTCGATAATCCAGCTTGAACCCCCGGATGCATAAACCTGCAAGGCAAATTTAGGCTTGGGTCTTAGGTACCCAACTCATGTTGGGTCCTGCAAGGTTAGCACAAATATCCTTAGGGACCCAAATGCAAGTCCTGTCTCCCTTGCATTTTGCCCCTAACTTCCTAGCAACTATTTTCCTATCCTTTCTACAAATAGCAAAGGAAGTGTTTAAAGCACAATAAATTATAGAAGGTTCATTCACTACTTTCCTAGGAGCATGAATAACATTCTTTCTAGGCCCATGATGGATAGCATTTCTCCTAGACATATTTCTACCATGCATATAGGAAGAGCTAGAAGCAAACATGGCATGAGAGTCAAAATCATCATAAGCATTATAACTTCTATAAACATTTCTAGTTTGTCTCCTATCATGATACAAGAAGGCATGATTCTTTTTAGCACTGCTAGCCATAGGGGCCTTCCCTTTCTCCTTGGCGGAGATGGGAGCCTTAAGGCTTGTCAAGTTCTTGGCTTCCCTTTTGTAGCCAAGTCCATCCTTAATTGAGGGATGTCTACCAATCGTATAGGCATCCCTTGCAAATTTTATTTTATCAACTTCACTCTTGCTAGTCTTAAGTTGGGCATTAAGACTAGCCACATCCTCATTTAATTTGGAAATTAAAACTAGGTGTTCACTACAGGCATCAATATCGAAATCCTTACACCTAGTGCAAATCATAACATGTTCTACACAAGAGTTAGATTTACTAGCCACTTCTAGTTTAGCATTTAAATCATTATTAACACCTTTTAAGGTAGCAATGGTTTCATGACAGGAAGATAATTCACTAGAAATCACTTCATTTCTTTTAATTTCTAGAGCAAGAGAATTTTGTGCACTAACAAATTTATCATGCTCCTCATATAAAAGATCCTCTTGTTTTTCTAGTAATCTATTCTTATCATTCAAAGCATCAATCAACTCATTAATTTTATCTATCTTAGATCTATCTAAGCCCTTGAACAAGCATGAATAATCTATGTCATCATCATCACTAGACTCATTATCACTAGAAGAAGCATAAGTAGAGTCTTGAGTACTCACCTTCTTCTCCCTTGCCATAAGGCATGTGAGACGCTCGTTGGGGAAGAGGGAAGACTTGTTGAAGGCAGTGGCGGCAAGTCCTTCATTGTCGGAGTCGGAGGAGGAGCAATCCGAGTCCCACTCCTTTCCTAGATGTGCCTCGCCCTTTGCCTTCTTGTATTGCTTCTTCTTCTCTCTTTTGTTCCCCTTTTCCTGGTCACTTTCATTATCGGGACAGTTAGCGATAAAATGGCCAAGCTTACCGCATTTGAAGCATGAGCGCTTCCCTTTTGTCTTGGTCTTGCTTGGCTGCCCCTTGCGACCATTTAGCGCCGTCTTGAATCTCTTGATGATGAGAGCCATCTCTTCATCATTGAGTCCGGCCGCCTCAATCTGTGCCACCTTGCTAGGTAGCGCCTCCTTGCTTCGTGTTGCCTTGAGAGCAAGGGGTTGAGGCTCGTTGATTGGACCATTCAAGGCGTCGTCCACATACCTCGCCTCCTTGATCATCATTCGCCCGCTAACAAATTTCCCAAGAACTTCTTCGGGCAACATCTTGGTGTACCTGGGATTTTCACGTATATTGTTCACCAAATGAGGATCAAGAACGGTAAATGACCTGAGCATTAGGCGGACGACATCGTGATCCGTCCATCGCGTGCTTCCGTAGCTCCTTATCTTGTTGATAAGAGTCTTGAGCCGGTTGTATGTTTGCGTCGGCTCCTCGCCCCTTATCATTGCGAACCGTCCAAGCTCTCCCTGAAAGGGAATTAGGCTTACACCTAGTTCCTAATGAATTTTGGTGGTTGAATTGCCCAACGCAAATAATTGGACTAACTAGTTTGCTCCAGTATATAAGTTATACAGGTACCAAAGGTTCACAGCAAGCCAATAAAAAGAACAAAGTTGGGTTCAAAATAGAGAGCTAAAGGCATCCCGAGAGGCTCCCTGGTCTGGCGCACCGGACTGTCCGGTGTGCCACCGGACAGTGTCCGGTGCACCAGGAGACTTTCCAACGAACTCCTCAGCCTCGGGAAATCCTTGGAGCCGGCGCGCTAAAATTCACCGGACTGTCCGGTGTACACCGGACAGTGTCCGATGCTCCAAGTCGACGCGGCTCTGGAACTTGGCTGCCTCGGGAATTCGCAACGGCTGCTCGACTATAATTCACCGGACATGTCCGGTGTACACCGGACTGTCCGGTGTAACTGCGGGGCAACGGCTACTTCGGCGCCAACGGTCGACTCTGACAGTAAACAGTACACGCGGCAGAGTCAGAGCAGAGGATCAGAGAGGCACCGGACTGTCCGGTGTGCACCGGACTGTCCGGTGCGCCATCGAACAGACAGCCCTCACCAACGGCTAGATTTTGGTTGATGGCTATAAATACCACCCCAACCGGCCACTTCAAGGAGGGGGAGCCCAAGCAACATTCCAAGTCATCTAGTTGACATACTCAAGCCCTCCCAACCACATATATTCATTGATCCATCCTACACACAAGATTTAGACCACTACTTCCAACACAAGTGCCACAAAAGAGAAGAGCAAGCAAAAGAGAGCTACTCATTTGAGTTTAGCACTAGTGCCTTGTGAGATTCATTGAGAGATAGTGTGTGCTTCATCTTTGTGTTCATTTGCGCGTGGAGTTTTGACTCCCATTGAACTTCCTCCAAAGTTTTGGAGGCTTGTAAAAGCTAGCAAGAGACAC
Source organism: Zea luxurians (assembly GCA_029449295.1). NCBI lineage: Eukaryota > Viridiplantae > Streptophyta > Magnoliopsida > Poales > Poaceae > Zea > Zea luxurians. The sequence continues at coordinate 8,299,652 of JAOPSE010000039.1, forward strand.
CAAAGATTGTGGTGATCCTTGTGGGATCGAGAGTGATCCTTGAGAAGAAGAAGAGCTCACCGATCCTTGTGTGATCGGGGGAGAGAGGGAAAGGGTTGAAAAAGACCCGTCCTTAAGTGGACTCCTCAACGGGGACTAGGCCTTCGAGGGCCGAACCTCGGTAAAACAAATCACCCGTGTCCATTGTGTTTATTGCTTGTGATTTGTTCGTTTTCCCTTGCTCTAAGTTTTCTTGCACCTTTATTTACTAATATCATTTGGTGTTGCTTCAAGTTAAATTCCCATTTAGTGAAGCAACAAGTTGCAAGAAAGAACTTGTCCTAGTGCTCTTCTCATCTAAAGCTTCTTGCTTTGTTATTCTATAACTTACTAGTTGTATTGATTTATCACTTCCGCGTTGTTTAGCAATACTCCTTTCAAGCAAGAACTTAGTTTCTATCCTCCGATATTTGTATATCTTGTTCTAACCTCTAATCAAGGGATCTAGTTGGGGGATAAAGTTTTAATTTTCAGGTTTCGCCTATTCACCCCCCCCTCTAGGCGACTTTCAATTGGTATCAGAGCGAGGCACTTCATCTTGAGTCTAACAACTCGAAGTGATGGCTCGTAGAAGATCCCAAAAGAACAAGAAGACTCCTCCATCGAACGTAACTCAAAAGGAGGTAACTCTTGAAATATTATTTGATGATTGTTCCAACTATGACTCCTGGTCTACTAGTGTGATAAATGCTTTTAGAACCATAGATCCACGATTAGAACAAATTATAGACAAGAGTATTTTTCCCTCTAATTTCAATGGAGAAATTAATTCCGAGGAGGATCAAAGATGTTATCGCTTAAACTATCTAGCTTTTGACATCTTAACTAATTCTCTTAGCAAAGAAGATTATCATGCCTTCATATCAAACTATGACGAATCCATCCATGATGCGCATGATATTTGGACTAGAATTAGAAATAAATTTGATGAGTCCAAACATGATAGTTCATTTGATGCTTCTACTTCCTTTAGTCTTTGTAATACTAACCCTTGCAAGGAAGAAGAAGAAAATGAACGGTGGAGACCAAACGATGAATCCACCTCTCCAAAAGGTTTGTCTTCCCATTTCGATTCCCACATATGTTGTGTGGCTAATGAAAATGATAGCGGAAGGACAAATGAGGATGAGGAGGAAGAAAGAAGCTTCTTGCATCTCTACGCTCGCCTAAGCCAAGAAGATAAGGCGGTCATGCTCAAACTTCTAGAAAGAGCGAGAGAGCAAAGCGAAGCTCGTCAAAGGCTAGAAGATATTCTCTCCATGAAAATGCTACACTTTGACGAGTTGACTAAAGAACATGAGGAGCTAAAGTGCTCTCATGTTGATTTGGTCCAAAGGTATGAAACTAGTTCAATTGAGCAAGATAACGCTTTACATTGTATCGCTCAATTAGTAAATAGGAATACCTTGCTTAAGGACCAAGTAGAAAAGCTAAAAGTTGAAAATCTAGCTTTTCAAGATAAATATGATATGCTCATATGCTCTCATGAAAATCTTATGGATGATCATATCATGTTAAACATTGCTCATGAGGTTGTGATAGAAAATTTAAAATCCCAACAACCTCACTCATGCACATGTATTCAAATTGATACTATATTACCATGTGCTAATGCTTGTTGTCCGTCGACAAGCAAATCTTCCTTTGAGCTAGAATTTGCAGGAACAAACGATGATTCATATCAAAAGCTCAAGGAAGAAAATGAGAGGCTAAAGATGAGCTTGACACAACTAAAAGGGAAATGCATTGCCCAACCTTCTCAAGATAACCGTGATCACATTGTGAAGAAGCTTGAGACGAGAACAACCGTGGCATGCACTACATCCCTTAAAGAAAATGTCAAGGATTTGAGGATTACCAAGAGGAAGAAACAAAAGATGAAATTCAACACCTCCTCCAAAAGCCTCAACCACGCCTCCACAAAAGGTAACATCCAAGGTAATGATCAAGCCACACTTCACATTAAGAGGTGTAGCGAATGCTTTGAAGAGGGGCACTTGATTAGGTCATGTCCCTACATTAAAAATGGCTTGATTATTAACAAGGATGATAGACTTTGTTTTAAATGCTCCAAGAAGGGACACTTGCTTAGATCTTGTCCCCATTTAAAACAAAAAGGCATAGGGTTAGAAAAGAAAGTTTTTACTAACCATGTAGCAGGCGACAAACAAGGAAAGAAGAAAACTTCAAAACTTGAAAAACGCCTATGCTACACATGCCGAAAGAAGGGACATCAATGCAAGGATTGTCCCATTGGTAACAATTCCACTCCTAGCTTGTCAATTAATTCTCATGTAACTAGGCAACCCAAAATTGCAACTTGTGCTAGAAAGGTAATGAGTTTACCTAGTGCTAACACAATGGACTCTTGGGTTCCTAGATCCTTGTTGACTAACCGTGATGGACCCATCAAGCGATGGGTACCAAAATATGCTTGACAAGCTTTGCAGGAAAAGGAGATGATATGAAGCCTTGGGGTGCTTGAGAAAGTTGATTCAATTTAACTCAAGCTATCAAATCTTCAATGATCTTTATCTGTGATTAACCCAAGGTTATTCTTCAAATTATTACATCTTAAACTCATATCATCTTGTCGAGGAAGGTATTGATGTTGTAGGAAATAAAGAATTATCTTATGCGAAAAATCAAGGCCTACAACATGGAGGAGAACCAAAGGATGGTAACACTTATCTTTTAAGTGCAAGTATTTTAGAATGTCATTTCTTATGTGTCTTGAGTAGTCACATAGAAAAATTGAAGCACTTCAAATGTCTTTAAATTGATATTATCATTCTTTGAAGAATCTCCTCTCATATGGTAGATTGCACATTCATCTTTTCCATACTATGGCAATCTACATGCTCTAACTTGTTGCAAATATATCATGGCATGTTTTTCGCTAAGTTATTCTATTATTGCCATGATTCTAGATATGGAGGGATATTTCATGTTCTTAAAAGAATAAGGTGTCATGTAAGGAATTCAAATACTTAGGACACTTGTAAAAGGAAAACTCTCTCTATAACTAGAATAGTGAGACTATTGATTTTATTTAAGTAACCCAAAGTAGTCTCACTTGTAGAGAATAAGTTTCTCTTTGGAATCATGTAATCTAGCATGAAAAGAAAAATCAATCCAATGTTTTATGATGTATTTCTACTTGCTCAAAATTGGATATGATTCTTTCACATTTATCGCTTTCCAAATCATGAATTAGATTCCCATAATCTTAAAGGATTATTTATGCTTGTTTTATGAGTTAAAATTGAGCATAACATCATCTATGGATAATCTAGTTCATGCTATGAAGTTTCCATGCTTTTAGTAATATAGCTTTTCATTCCCTATCAAAAATGATTACTAAATGGAAACTAGTGCTTGTGTTGCTACTAACATTTCTCTTGAGTTCAATTATGAAAATCTACAAGAAAGAAAGTGCACAAGCCTCATGGGTTGATCTTCACCCAAAGGAAGAAAGGTAAAAAGCAAAGGTATGGGAACTCATCTTCTTAAGTTTGGTTCCCATCTCAATGGGTATTTAATCTAAATTATCATATTCTACCCTTGTGAGGAATAGATTCTTTATTGGACCGAAATTAACTAAGTGTGCATTCAATATCATTTTCATAAATGTGCTTGTCCATTAGAATCTAATTCATGTCTTTGCTATATCCATTCTCATATTGATGCGCTTCTAAGTCATGATAATAAATTCAATATGAAAAAGTAAAATTCCTTTGATTGATCAAAAATGATTAAAAAGGTGCTCATTCCTTTTTTTAATGTGCACTAACGTTAAGGAATTTACTTCATGTCTATGTGACTCATGGATGATGAATTATGCTTATTTCCTATCTAAAAGAAATCATCCATCATTATATACTCCCTTGTATTACTAACATTCTTCTTGAGTATTTTCAATAAGTTTGAAAGGAAAAAGAAGCCACTGCAAAGGGAGGACTCTCAAATGAAAGAGGAGAACATCAAGAACAACACCACCTACTTCTACGAAACAATCAATGGTGTGGTTGTGAGTATTCTAAACCCTTTCATATTAAGAATACTAGGCTCAAGTTGTTACAAATTTAATGAGCCTTGATCAAGATGTATAATGCTTCTCTCTATTTGTCTTTAAAGTAAATGCATCCATTCAATTCATTCAAGTACTTAACGCATATCTTTAGGGGGAGCCTTTTATCTTGATTATGTTGAGACTATTGCTTTATCTCAGTAATTTCATATAGTCTCTTGCATGAGAATAAGTTCCTCATGAAGTATGCTACTACTTTAAAGCCTTGTCTTTCAATCTAAAGTAGCATAATTGCTGGATTCTCCTACTCGAAGCTTAATTGATAATCTAATGCGTATGTTGTTCTTTTGATCACATCTGTTATTTGTTTGATCATTGAATGACTTCAATCAACAATCATGCTTCTTAGTGACGTATATACTTTCAATCGATATCTCTCTTGATATGCACTAAGTTAAAAGGAGAATTCATGATACATTTATGCAACTTGTGATCCATTTGATATTTGCTAACAACAACTTGAAAAGATCACTAGTTGTAGAACTCTCTCTTGTGCAAGATATTTCCATATATTGTCATTAAGAACAGGTCTTAAGCATCTAAGACTAAGGACAAAGCACAATGAAGAGAGCGTCTCTATGTAAAGGTACAAAAAGGTAAAACTATCTCCTTTCATTTAAACTTGTACTTAAATCTTCCTTTTCTATACATTCTTTGCATATCTTGTATAAAAAGGAAGAGAAAGCATGTCCATGTATTATCCCTGCTTCATACCTAGTTTAATTTTCCAAAATTCATTCCTGCTTTAGTGCATCTTTGGTAAAATTAGATGAAGTACTTTTATTGTCAAAGAGCTTAAAGCTTAACCTTGTAACGAGGATAAGCTGCCTTTGTTCCAAAGGTGGATGGTCCTTAAGTCTCTTTGAAATCCTTAAGGGAAAATACTTAAAATGTTTACAACATGCTTTCATAAGTGCATAAATTGTCATGAGCATCACTCTTATACTATGACACAATGCACTTCATAATCTGTATGATATAGATATGTTCTCATTAACCTAATTATGTGCAATTGGCATTTAAGGCCAAAATATGTGTTCCTCTCCATGCACATACTTAGGGGGAGCAATCTATGTTATATAGAACTATGATCATGCTTAATTTGATATATCCTCTTGATCATATCTCTTTTATATGCTGTGACTAATGTGTTTTCAAGTGAATTTCAAACCAAGTCATAGGTACATTGAAAGGGAATTGGAGTCTTCGGCGAAGACAAAGCTTCCACTCTACTCTATCGATATTATCTACCCTTCGTCGTCACTCCACAATGTCTCTCCATCTTTGGTATAATCTTCACTCATATGTTTTATTTGCCAAAGGGGAGAAAATAGTTAGAAAAAGGGCTTATGTCCCACTCAAAGTATCCGTTTTTGGCGATTCATGCCAAAGGGGGAGAAAATATGAGCCCAAAGCAAAAGGACCGCACCACCACCCTATTTTTAAATTTGATGATTTTCAATGGTAAATTTCAAAATTGGTATCTCTTTGTGTTCTAAAGGGGGAGCAAGTAGTATTTTCAAAATTGATGGAAAACCCTCTTGAACACTAAAGAGGAGAATTTATTTGAGGGGGAGTTTTGTTTAGTCAAAGGAAAAGCATTTGGAACAAAGGAAGAAAATTTCAAAACTTGAAAATGCTTTGCAAAATCTTATTCATTTACCTTTGACTATCTTGCAAAAAGACTTTGAAAAGAATTTACAAAAGAATTTGCAAAAACAAAACATGTGGTGCAAATGTAGTCCAATATGTTAAAAATAAAGAAACAATCCATGCATATCTATTAAGTATTTATATTGGCTCAATTCCAAGCAACCTTTGCACTTACATTATGCAAACTAGTTCAATTATGCACTCTTATATTTGCTTTGGTTTGTGTTGGCATCAATCACCAAAAAGGGGGAGATTGAAAGGGAATTAGGCTTACACCTAGTTCCTAATGAATTTTGGTGGTTGAATTGCCCAACGCAAATAATTGGACTAACTAGTTTGCTCCAGTATATAAGTTATACAGGTACCAAAGGTTCACAGCAAGCCAATAAAAAGAACAAAGTTGGGTTCAAAATAGAGAGCTAAAGGCATCCCGAGAGGCTCCCTGGTCTGGCGCACCGGACTGTCCGGTGTGCCACCGGACAGTGTCCGGTGCACCAGGAGACTTTCCAACGAACTCCTCAGCCTCGGGAAATCCTTGGAGCCGGCGCGCTAAAATTCACCGGACTGTCCGGTGTACACCGGACAGTGTCCGGTGCTCCAAGTCGACGCGGCTCTGGAACTTGGCTGCCTCGGGAATTCGCAACGGCTGCTCGACTATAATTCACCGGACATGTCCGGTGTACACCGGACTGTCCGGTGTAACTGCGGGGCAACGGCTACTTCGGCGCCAACGGTCGACTCTGACAGTAAACAGTACACGCGGCAGAGTCAGAGCAGAGGATCAGAGAGGCACCGGACTGTCCGGTGTGCACCGGACTGTCCGGTGCCGCATGAGGACAAAGTCTCCAACGGTCGACCAGCTCCAACCCCAACGGCTATTTGGTGACGTGGCTGTCACACCGGACATGTCCGGTGTGCACCGGACTGTCCGGTGCGCCATCGAACAGACAGCCCTCACCAACGGCTAGATTTTGGTTGATGGCTATAAATACCACCCCAACCGGCCACTTCAAGGAGGGGGAGCCCAAGCAACATTCCAAGTCATCTAGTTGACATACTCAAGCCCTCCCAACCACATATATTCATTGATCCATCCTACACACAAGATTTAGACCACTACTTCCAACACAAGTGCCACAAAAGAGAAGAGCAAGCAAAAGAGAGCTACTCATTTGAGTTTAGCACTAGTGCCTTGTGAGATTCATTGAGAGATAGTGTGTGCTTCATCTTTGTGTTCATTTGCGCGTGGAGTTTTGACTCCCATTGAACTTCCTCCAAAGTTTTGGAGGCTTGTAAAAGCTAGCAAGAGACACCAAAGATTGTGGTGATCCTTGTGGGATCGAGAGTGATCCTTGAGAAGAAGAAGAGCTCACCGATCCTTGTGTGATCGGGGGAGAGAGGGAAAGGGTTGAAAAAGACCCGTCCTTAAGTGGACTCCTCAACGGGGACTAGGCCTTCGAGGGCCGAACCTCGGTAAAACAAATCACCCGTGTCCATTGTGTTTATTGCTTGTGATTTGTTCGTTTTCCCTTGCTCTAAGTTTTCTTGCACCTTTATTTACTAATATCATTTGGTGTTGCTTCAAGTTAAATTCCCATTTAGTGAAGCAACAAGTTGCAAGAAAGAACTTGTCCTAGTGCTCTTCTCATCTAAAGCTTCTTGCTTTGTTATTCTATAACTTACTAGTTGTATTGATTTATCACATCCGCGTTGTTTAGCAATACTCCTTTCAAGCAAGAACTTAGTTTCTATCCTCCGATATTTGTATATCTTGTTCTAACCTCTAATCAAGGGATCTAGTTGGGGGATAAAGTTTTAATTTTCAGGTTTCGCCTATTCACCCCCCCTCTAGGCGACTTTCACTCCCTCCACCAACTCCATCTTGGTGAGCAAGGTGACGTCGTTTCCCTCATGAGAAATCTTGAGGGTGTCCCAGATCTGCTTGGCGTTATCCAAGCCGCTTACTTTATGGTATTCATCCCTGCACAAAGAAGCTAGAAGAACAGTAGTAGCTTGTGCATTCTTATGAATTTGTTCATTAATGAACATGGGACTATCCGAACTATCAAAGTGCATTCCACTCTCTACAATCTCCCATATACTAGGATGGAGAGAGAATAGATGACTACGCATTTTGTGGCTCCAAAATCCGTAGTCCTCTCCATCAAAGTGTGGGGGCTTGCCGAGTGGAATGGAGAGCAAATGTGAATTTGAACTTTGCGGAATACGAGAGTAGTCAAAAGAAAAGTTCGAATTAACCGGTTTCCTTCTCTCGTAGTCGTTGTGGTCGTCGTCCTTTTGGGAAGAAGTAGACTCATCGCTGTCGTAGTAGACGATCTCCTTGATGCGCCTTGTCTTCTTCTTCTTCCCTTCCTTCCGTCTATGACCCGAGCCGGAGTCGGTAGGCTTGTCGTCCTTCGGCTCGTTGACGAAGGATTCCTTCTCTTTGTCGTTGATCACGATACCCTTCCCCTTAGGATCCATCTCTTCGGGCGGTCAGTCCCTTTGTGAAGAGAACGGCTCTGATACCAATTGAGAGCACCTAGAGGGGGGGGTGAATAGGTGATCCTTTGAAAACTTAAAACTTAAGCCACAAAAACTTGTTAAGTGTTAGCACAATAATTGCCAAGTGGCTAAAGAGAAGTCTCAACAAAACACAATACCACAAGAGATCAAGCACAGAGGTGACACAGTGGTTTATCCCGTGGTTCGGCCAAGACCAACGCTTGCCTACTCCACGTTGTGGCGTCCCAACGGACGAGGGTTGCAATCAACCCCTCTCAAGCGGTCCAAAGACCCACTTGAATACCACGGTGTTTTGTTTTGCCTTTCACTATCCCGTTTGCAAGGAATCTCCACAAATTGGAGTCTCTTGCCCTTACAAGTATATGATCACAACAAAGCACAGAGTAAGGGAGGGAAGCAACACACACAAATCCACAGCGAAACGCGCACACACACGGCCAAGAATCGAGCTCACAAGAGTATCACAGAGTTCTCACTAGAACGGAGCTCGAAACACTTAGAATGACAAACGAATGCGCAAGGACTGAGTGTGGATGATCAAGAATGCTCAAAGGTTGCTTGTGTATCTCCTCCATGCGCCTAGGGGCTCCTTTTATAGCCCCAAGGCAGCTAGGAGCCATTGAGAGCAAATCCGGAAGGCCATCCTTGCCTTCTGTCGTCGGGGGCACCGGACAGTCCGGTGCACACCGGACACTGTCCGGTGCCCGATTTGTTTCCTTAAACAGCGAAGCCGACCGTTGCAGACCGTTGGCAGATCTGGCGCCGTTGGCGCACCGGACATGTCCGGTGCACACCGGACAGTCCGGTGCCGTCTTCCGACCGTTGGCTCGGCCACGTGTCCCGCGCAGATTGCGCGGCCGACCGTTGGCCCGGCCGACCGTTGGCTCACCGGACAGTCCGGTGAATTTTAGCCGTACGCCGTCGGCGAATTCCCGAGAGCGGCCAGTTCGCTCCGAGCCAGCCTGGCGCACCGGACACTGTCCGGTGCACACCGGACAGTCCGGTGCTCCAGACCGAACTGAGTCTTGGCTGCACACAGCCAAGTCTTTGTCTCCTCTTTTCTTCTACTTTCTGTTTCTAACACTTAGACAAGTATATTAGTACTCAAAACCAATGTACTAAAGCTTAGAAACATACCTTTATCCTTGATTTGTACTTTGTCCACCATTTTACAATTAGGCACCTGTGTTGGGCACTAAATCACCAAAATATTTAGAAATGGCCCAAGGGAACATTTCCCTTTCAGGGTGTCGCCGCCTCCTTTCAGCGTCAAGACCCGAGCCTGCAGGATCAGATTGTCTTGTAGCGTGTGCCTTGTGCGGCCGTCGAGGCCAGAACACACACCCTTGCTGCGTTGTAAAGCTGCGTCTCTTTTCCTCTTGTTTCGAGTATCTGGACTTTTTGTCGGTAACAGGGATGTTAGTGCGAGCGAGAGTTGCTTCTCGCGGAAGGTGATGAGTGAGGTATCCGTATCCCGGAGGCGTGGGAGTCCCTCGGCTCGGTCGGCCTTGCCGCTTACGCGTACTTTCACCTGTCCATGAGGCCCCGTCACCGACTTGGTCGAGAAGGCTCGAAAGATCGCTTCGGCAGAAGGGCTTCCGAACGTAAAGACTTGTTCGATCCGTGGAGCCGCTTTATCCGAACGCGAGTTACTTATCGCAGAAGGTGATGAGTGAGGTATCCGTATCCCGGAGGCGTAGGAGTCCCTCGGCTCGGTCAGCCTTGGCTGCTTACGTGTACCCCGTCGTTTCCAGGACCCACTTTTCGAAGTAGTCCAAAAGCACGAAAGACATTCTGGTAAAAGAGATTTTTTTTTCGAGGAAAATTTTGACGCAGAGGGGGTTTCCCCCCTTTTAGCCCCCGAGGGAGGGTCGGGCTTTGCCGAGGCGAGGCCGACCCTTCCTGGTTGACTAAACTTTGCGTGGGCGCGAGGTATATGAACAACTTGGAAGCATCTTAAGGGTAGAAGCGACGTAGCTGTTGAATGTTCCAAGCGTTGCCGTAGACTTCGCCTTGACTGTTGGCCAGCTTGTACGTTCCGGGCTTCAGAACTTTGGCGATGACGAATGGCCCCTCCCAGGGGGGCGTGAGCTTGTGCCTCCCTCGGGTGTCTTGCCGCAGCCGAAGCACCAGGTCGCCCACCTGGAGGTCTCGGGGTCGGACCCCTCGGGCGTGGTAGCGTCGCAGGGACTGCTGATACCGCGCCGAGTGTAGTAAGGCCCTGTCCCGAGCCTCTTCCAGCTGGTCCAGCGAGTCTTCTCGGCTAGCTTGGTTGCTTTGATCGTCGTAGGCCCTCGTCCTCGGGGAGCCGTATTCCAGGTCAGTGGGCAAGACGGCCTCGGCCCCGTAGATCAGGAAGAACGGCGTGAAACCCGTGGCTCGGCTCGGTGTCGTCCTCAGGCTCCAAACCACCGAGGGGAGTTCCTTCATCCATCGCTTGCCGAACTTGTTGAGGTCATTGTAAATCCGAGGCTTGAGCCCTTGTAGAATCATACCGTTGGCACGCTCTACCTGCCCATTCGTCATGGGATGAGCTACGGCAGCCCAGTCCACCCGGATGTTGTGATCCTCGCAAAAATCCAAGAATTTTTTGCCGGTGAACTGGGTGCCGTTGTCGGTGACGATGGAGTTTGGGACCCCGAAGCGATGGATGATGTTGGTGAAGAACGCCACCGCCTGCTCGGACCTGATGCTGTTCAGGGGTCGGACCTCGATCCACTTGGAGAATTTGTCGACGGCGACCAGCAGGTGCGTGTAGCCCCCGGGTGCCTTCTGCAGAGGGCCGACGAGGTCCAGACCCCACACAGCGAAGGGCCAGGTGATGGGTATCGTCTGCAGAGCCTGAGCGGGCAGGTGGGTCTGCTTCGCATAGAATTGACACCCTTCGCAGGTGCGGACAATTCTAGTGGCGTCAGCCACCGCCGTCAGCCAGTAAAAGCCTTGCCGGAAAGCGTTCCCGACAAGGGCTCGAGGCGCTGCGTGATGGCCGCAAGCCCCCGAGTGTATCTCTTGCAGGAGTTCCTGGCCTTCGGCGATGGAGATGCACCTCTGGAGGATGCCCGAGGGGCTGCGGTGGTAGAGCTCCTTCTCATCGCCCAGCAAGACGAACGACTTGGCGCGTCGCGCTACCCGCCGTGCCTCGGCTTGGTCGAGGGGCAGTTCTCCTTGGCGGAGATATTGCAGGTACGGGGTCTGCCAATCTTGATCAGGCGTGACCCCGCTCCGCTCCTCCTCGATGCGCAGTGCCTCGCCCTCGGGGGCCGAGGGTTCCTCGGGCTGAACCGAGGATGGCTCGGGCTGGGCCGAGGTCCCCTCGGACGGGGCCGAGGGCGCCTCGGGCGCGGGCGTGTCGCTGATCTTGATGGAGGGTTGGTGCAGATCCCGGGAGAAGACGTCCGGGGGAACCGTCGTTCGCCCCGAGGCTATCTTTGCCAGCTCGTCCGCAGTCTCGTTGTAGCGCCGGGCGATGTGGTTAAGCTCGAGCCCGTAGAACTTGTCTTCCAGGCGTCGAACTTCATCACAGTAGACCTCCATCTTCGGGTCGCGACAGTGGGAGTTCTTCATGACTTGGTCGATGACGAGCTGCGAGTCGCCGCGAGCGTCGAGGCGTCGGACCCCTAGCTCGATGGCGATTCGCAATCCGTTGATCAAAGCTTCGTACTCAGCCACATTGTTGGACGCCGGGAAATGGAGGCGTAGCACGTAGCGCAAGTGTTTCCCGAGGGGCGAGACGAAGAGCAAGCCCGCGCCGGCTCCCGTCTTCATCAGCGACCCGTCGAAAAACATGGTCCAGAGCTCCGGTTGGATCGGAGCCGTCGGCAACTGGGTGTCGACCCATTCGGCTACGAAGTCCGCTAGCACCTGGGACTTGATGGCTTTCCGAGGGGCGAACGAGATTGTCTCGCCCATGATTTCCACCGCCCACTTTGCGATCCGACCCGAGGCCTCTCGGCACTGGATGATCTCCCCCAGGGGGAAGGATGACACCACAGCCACCGGATGAGACTCGAAGTAATGTCGCAGCTTTCGCCTCGTCAGGATCACTGCATACAGCAGCTTCTGGACCTGTGGGTAGCGGATCTTGGTCTCGGACAGCACCTCGCTGACGAAGTAAACTGGCCTCTGAATGGGCAAAGCATGCCCCTCTTCTTGCCTTTCGACCACGATCGCGGCGCTGACCACCTGGGTGGTAGCGGCGACGTAAACCAAGAGGGCTTCTCCATCAGCTGGGGGTACCAAGACGGGCGCCTGGGTGAGGAGCGCCTTCAGGTTCCCGAGAGCTTCCTCGGCCTCGGGAGTCCAAGTGAAGCACTCGGCCTTCCTTAAGAGACGGTACAGGGGCAGGCCTCTTTCGCCGAGGCGCGAGATGAAACGGCTCAAGGCCGCGAGACATCCCATGACCCTCTGTACGCCTTTTAAGTCCTTGATGGGCCCCATGCTTGTGATGGCTGCGATCTTCTCCGGGTTGGCTTCGATGCCCCGCTTGGAGACGATGAATCCCAGGAGCATGCCTCGGGGCACCCCGAAGACGCACTTCTCGGGATTGAGCTTGACGCCCTTCGCCTTGAGACACCGGAATGTCACTTCAAGGTCGGAGAGAAGGTCGGAGGCTTTCCTTGTCTTGACTACGATGTCATCGACGTAGGCCTCGACCGTGCGACCGATGTGTTCACCGAACACATGGTTCATGCACCGCTGGTACGTTGCACCCGCGTTCCTCAAACCGAACGGCATGGTGACATAACAGTACATGCCGAAGGGCGTGATGAAAGAAGTCACGAGCTGGTCGGACTCTTTCATCCTGATTTGATGATACCCTGAGTAGGCATCGAGGAAAGACAGGGTTTCACACCCAGCAGTGGAGTCCACGATTTGATCGATGCGAGGTAGAGGGTAGGGAACCTTTGGACATGCTTTGTTGAGACCAGTGTAGTCTACACACATCCGCCATTTCCCCCCTTTCTTCCTCACAAGTACAGGGTTGGCAAGCCATTCGGGATGGAATACCTCTTTGATGAACCCTGCTGCCATCAGCTTGTGGATCTCCTCGCCTATCACCCTGCGCCTTTCCTCATCGAATCGGCGCAGAGGCTGTCTGACCGGTCGGGCTCCGGCCCGAATATCCAGCGAGTGCTCGGCGACATCCCTCGGTATGCCGGGCATGTCCGAGGGACTCCACGCAAAGACGTCGGCGTTTGCGCGGAGAAAGTCGACGAGCACTGCTTCCTATTTGGGGTCGAGCCCGGAACCGATCCGGATCTGCTTGGAGGTGTCGCCACTGGGGTCGAGAGGGACGGCCTTAACCGTCTCCACTGGCTCGAAGTTGCCGGCGTGTCGCTTCACGTCCGGCACCTCTTGGGAGAGGTTTTCCAGGTCGGCGATGGGGGCCTCGGACTCGGCGAGGGCCTCGGCGTACTCCACGCACTCCACATCGCATTCGAACGCGTGTTTGTACGTGGGGCCGACGGTGATGACCCTGTTGGGGCCCGGCATCTTGAGCTTCAGGTAGGTGTAGTTGGGGATGGCCATGAACTTCACGTAGCATGGCCTTCCCAATACTGCGTGGTAGGTTCCTCGGAACCCGACCACCTCGAACGTCAAAGTCTCCCTTCGGAAGTTGGAGGGTGTTCCGAAGCAGACAGGAAGGTCGAGCTGTCCGAGGGGCTGGACGCGCTTCCCAGGAATGATCCCGTGGAAGGGCGCAGCGCCTGCTCGGACGGAGGACAGATCGACGCGCAGGAGCCTGAGGGTCTCGGCGTAGATGATATTGAGGCAGCTGCCCCCATCCATCAGGACCTTGGTGAGCCTGACGTCGCTGATGATGGGATCGACGACGAGCGGGTACTTCCCCGGGCTCGGCACGTGGTCGGGGTGGTCATCTTGGTCGAAGGTGATGGGCTTGTCGGACCAGTCTAGGTAGACTGGTGCCGCCACCTTCACCGAGCAGACCTCCCGGCGCTCTCGCTTGCGATGCCGAGCCGAGGCATTCGCCGCATGCCCTCCGCAGATCATGAAGCAGTCGCGGACCTCGGGGAACTCTCCTGCTTGGTGATCTTCCTTTTTGTCGTCGTCGCGGGCTCTGCCACCCTCTGCGGGTGGCCCGGCCTTGTGGAAGTGGCGCCGAAGCATGACGCATTCCTCGAGGGTATGCTTGACGGGCCCCTGATGGTAAGGGCACGTCTCCTTGAGCATCTTGTCGAAGAGGTTGGCACCTCCGGGGGGCTTCCGAGGGTTCTTGTACTCGGCGGCGGCGACAAGGTCTGAGTCGGCGACGTCGCGTTTCGCTTGCGACTTCCGCCTGCCTTTCTTCTTGGCGTCGCGCGGAGTAGACGCCTCGGGAGCATCTTCCGACGGGCGGCCCTGGGGCTGCTTGTCTTTTCGGAAGATGGCCTCGACCGCCTCCTGGCCAGAGGCGAACTTGGTGGCGATGTCCATCAGCTCGCTCGCCCTGGTGGGGGTCTTGCGACCCAACTTGCTCACCAGGTCACGGCAAGTGGTGCCGGCAAGGAACGCGCCGATGACATCGGAGTCGGTGATGTTAGGCAGCTCGGTGCGCTGCTTCGAGAACCGCCGGATGTAGTCCCGAAGAGACTCTCCCGGCTGTTGCCGGCAGCTCTGGAGGTCCCAGGAATTCCCGGGGCGCACGTACGTGCCCTGGAAGTTGCCGGCGAAAGCTTGGACCAAATCCTCCCAGTTGGAAATCTGCCCCGGAGGCAGGTGCTCCAACCAAGCGCGAGCAGTGTCGGAGAGGAACAGGGGGAGGTTGCGGATGATGAGGTTGTCGTCGTCCGTTCCACCCAGTTGACAGGCCAGGCGGTAGTCCGCGAGCCACAATTCCGGTCTTGTTTCCCCCGAGTACTTTGTGATAGTAGTCGGGGGTCGGAATCGGGTCGGAAACGGCACCCGCCGAATGGCTCGGCTGAAGACCTGCGGACCGGGTGGTTCGGGCGAGGGACTCCGGTCCTCCCCGCTGTCGTAGCGTCCCCCACGCCTGGGGTGGTAGCCTCGGCGCACCCTTTCGTCGAGGCGGGCCCGACGGTCGCGATGAGGGTGCTCGTCGCCGAGGTGGCCCGGGGCCGCAGGCGCGGTGTTGCGCGTGCGCCCGGTGTAGACCGAGGCTTCCCGCATGAGTCGGGAAGTCGCGGCACGAGGTTCCGAGGGGTACCCCTGCCTTCGGGAGGCAGAGTTCTCGGCCCGCCGGGCCGCAGCGCCTTCCAGGAGATGCTTGAGCTCTCCCTGGATTCGCCAACCCTCGGTGGTTGATGACTCCGGCATCGCGCGGAGGAGCATCGCTGCGGCTGCCAGGTCCTGACCGGTTCCGCCGGATGCGGGTGGCGGCCTGTCCCTGGCATCGTTGGCGATGCGGTGCTGGAGACCCTGGGGCAGGTGACGTATTTCTCCGGCCGGGGGCTGGCCCGCCCATACCTGCCCGACGTCCCGGCGGATTGCCTCGAGCGCTCCTGCCCCCTCATCGAGCCCGGCCTGCGCCCCGCGGACTTGCTCGAGCTGTGGGTCGTGACCCCCCGCCAGAACGGGGACCACAGCTAGCTCCCGCGGGATGTCGGTGCGAGGCGCTGGCCTAGGGAGATCACCATCCTCCGGCATGCCGAGACAGCCGCCTCCGGAGGGATCCCCTAGCTCGACGTGGAAACATTCGCGGCTCGGGCCGCAGTCCTTGTCGTCAAGGCTGCGGCTGCCGTCGGAACAGTCGGAGAGGCAGTAGTTGCATGCGGTCATGAAGTCCCGCATGGCACTGGGGTTGCCAGTTCCAGAGAAATCCCAGCAGATGCTGGGGTCGTCGTCTTCCTCGGACCCAGAGGGCCCGTAAGTCGAGACGCCCGTCAATCGGTCCCAAGGCGACCGCACACGAAACCCGAAAGGGGTTGCATTCACTTCAACGCGAGCGCCCGCCAAAGCGAGGTCGCTAGGCGGGTTGAGGTCGAGTCGAAATGACGAAGGATGGGAAGCAGTCGGTACCTTTTGGTCGACGAGGGGCGACGAAGTCACCTCGGGGGCTGATCGCGCCGTCGTCCTGGGTACGAGGGCGACGTCCTGCAGGCCCTCCGTGAGCGTGCTGGCGTCGTCCACTTGCTCGATAGCCGACGGAGCGCAGCCTCCCGCTCGGCCCTGGTTGCCCCGTCTCCTCCTCCGATGGCGAGGGAGAGGATGGGGCGAGCTCGAAAGTTGTCCTTCCCCCACGCGGGAAAGACGTCGTCGATTCCGCCGCCGGCGGGCGGGCTGTCGGCCACCATTGTCACCATCGCGCGGCGGTGGAAGGAGTATCATGTCGTAGCTGCCGTCGGAAGACATGAACTCGAGGCTCCCGAAACGGAGCACCGTCCCGGGTTGAAGAGGTCGTTGGAGACTGCCCATCTGGAGCTTGACGGGAAACTGCTCGTCAACACGCAGCAGGCCCCTACCTGGCGCGCCAACTGTCGGCGTTTCGAGACCGGGGGGTCCCCGAGCCGACGAGTGAGTGTGCCGCGTGCCCCAGCCCAGATGGGTCGAGCGCGTGGGCGAGCGCGAAGGGGGGAAGAGCGAGGTGGCCGGAGCCGGGTCGTGAGGGAGGCGGAGATCCCGCGGCCTTCGTGTTCGTCCCGCGCCCAGGTCGGGTGCGCTTGCAGTAGGGGGTTACAAGCGTCCGCGCGGGTGAGGGGAGCGAGCGGCCCCAAGAGAGCGCCTGCCCCTGCCCTCGTTCCCGCGAGGCCAACCTTCTCTAAGAAGGCCCTGGTCCTTCCTTTTATAGGCACAAGGAGAGGATCCAGGTGTACAATGGGGGTGTAGCAGAGTACTACGTGTCTAGCGGGGGAGAGCTAGCGCCCTAAGTACACGCCAAGGTGGCGGCCGGAGAGATCTTGGCACCCAGCCGGTGAGGTGTCGTGGCTGTTGGTGGAGCAACGGAGCCTGGCGGAGGGACAGCTGTCGGAGCTGTTGGGTCCTTGCTGACGTCCCCCTGCTTCCGTAAGGGAGCTGAGAGCCGCCGTCGTCATAGGGCTAGCGGGGCGCCATCATTGCCTATCTGGCGGAGCTAGCCAGATGGGACGCCGGTCTTGTTCTCTGCAGCCCGAGTCGGCTCGGGGTAGGGTGATGATGGCGCTTCCTGTTGACGTGGAGGACTTGTGCCCTAGGTCGGGCGACGTGGAGGCTCCTCCGAAGCCGAGGTCGAGTCTGTCCTGCATGGCCGAGGCCGAGCCCGAGCTCCTGGGTCGGGCGAGGCGGAGGTCGTTCGGCAGAGGCCAGGGCGGAGTCCGAGCCCTGGGTCGGGCGAAGCGGAGTTCGTCGTCTTCCGGGGCCTTAGCCCGAGTCCGAGCCCTGGGTCGGGCGGAGCGGAGTTCGCCGTCTTCCGGGGCCTTAGCCCGAGTCCGAGCCCTGGGTCGGGCGGAGCGGAGTTCGCCGTCTTCCGGGGCCTTAGCCCGAGTCCGAGCCCTGGGTCGGGCGGAGCGGAGTTCGCCGTCTTCCGGGGCCTTAGCCCGAGTCCGAGCCCTGGGTCGGGCGGAGCAGAGTTCGCCGTCTTCCGGGGCTTTAGCCCGAGTCCGAGCCCTGGGTCGGGCGGAGCTTCCTATGGCGCCTTTGGCAAGGCCTGGCTGCCCGTCAGTCCCACTCTTTGCGTTAAATGCCCCTGTGACTTGGTCGGTCGGCGCGGTGATTTAGTCAGGGTTGCTTCTTAACGAAGGCAAGGCCTCGGGCGAGCCGGAGATGTGTCTGCCGTAAAAAAGGGGGCCTCGGGCGAGACGAAAACACCTCAGGGTCGGCTGCCCTTGCCCGAGGCTAGGCTCGGGCGTGGCGTGATCGAGTCGCTCGTATGGACTGATCCCTGACTTAATCAAACCCATCAGGCCTCTGCAGCTTTATGCTGATGGGGGTTACCAGCTGAGAATTAGGCGTCTTGAGGGTACCCCTAATTATGGTCCCCGACACAAAGAGACGACGACGACGGCGAGAAAAAGAAAGCGGTTAACTCAAACTTTTCTTTTGATTATTCTCGTATTCCGTCTAACTCCAATGCTCATTTACTTTCAATTCCACTTGGGAAACCTCTGCACTTTGATGGAGAGGACTACGGATTTTGGAGTCACAAAATGCGTAGCCATTTGTTCTCTCTTCATCCAAGTATATGGGAGATAGTAGAAAATGGAATGCAATTTGATAGTACTGATAATCTCATGTTTATCAATGAACAAATTCACAAAAATGCACAAGCTACCACTGTTCTATTAGCATCCTTGTGCAGGGAAGAATACCATAAGGTGAGCGGCTTGGATAACGCCAAGCAGATTTGGGACACCCTCAAGATCTCGCATGAGGGGAACGACGTCACCATGATCACCAAGATGGAGTTGGTGGAGGGCGAACTGGGAAGGTTCGTAATGATCAGGGGAGGAGCCAACTCAAGCGTACAACAGGCTCAAGACCCTGGTCAACAGAATAAGGAGCTATGGAAGCACGAGATGGACGGACCACGACGTCGTTCAGCTTATGATAAGGTACTTCACTGTCCTTGATCCTCATCTTATAAACTCTATTCGTGAAAATCCTAGGTACACCAAGATGACGCCCGAGGAAATACTCAGAAAGTTTGTAAGCGGGCGAATGATGATCAAGGAGGCAAGATACATTGATGAGGCGTTGAATGGTCCAATGCCGATCCACGAGCCTCAAACCGTTGCTCTCAAAGCAACAAGTAGCAGGGAGGCGCTACCTAGCAAGGTGGCGCAAGTTGAGGCGGCTGGGCTTAACGAGGAAGAAATGGCCCTCATCATCAAGCGCTTCAAGACGGCGCTAAAGGGTCACAAGGAGCATCCCAACAAGAGCAAGACGAAGGGAAAGCGCTCCTACTTCAAGTGTGGTAAGTATGGTCATTTTATAGCAAATTGTCCCAACAATACTAATGACCAGGAACAAGAGAAAGGCGGGAAGAAGGAAAAGAGGAAGGCCTACAAGAAGGCGAAGGGCGAGGCGCACCTCGGCAAAGAGTGGGACTCGGATTGTTCGTCGTCCGACTCCGATGACGAAGGACTCGCCGCCTCGGCCTTCAACAAGTCGTCGCTCTTCCCCAACGAGCGCCACACTTGTCTAATGGCAAAGGAAAAGAAGGTAAACACTAGAGAAACTCCTAAGTACTCTACTTCTAGTGATGAGGACTCTAGTGATGATGAAATTGATTACACTAGCCTGTTCAAAGGATTAGATAGAGCAAAAGTAGAAAAGATCAATGAATTGATTGATGCATTGAATGAAAAAGATAGACTGCTAGAGAGGCAAGAGGACATCTTGTATGAGGAACATGACAAACTTGTTAGTGTTCAAAAGTCTCTTGCCTTAGAGATTAAAAGGAATGAATTACTATCTTCTGAATTATCTATTTGCAATGAATCTATTTCTAGCTTGAAGGTTTTGAATGATGATTTAAATGCTAAGCTAGAGGTAGTTAATAAATCTAGTCCTTGTGTAGATCATGTTGTAATTTGCAATAGATGCAAGGATTTTAATGTTGATGCTTGTAATGAACATTTAATTTCTATTTCTAAATTAAATGATGAAGTAGCAAGTCTTAATGCTCAACTTAAGACTTGCAAAAGTGATTTTGATAAACTAAAATTTGCTAGGGATGCCTACACTATTGGTAGACACCCCTCAATTAAGGATGGGCTTGGCTTTCGAAGGGAAGCCAAGAACTTAACAAGCCAAAGGGCTCCCATCTCCGCCAAGGACAAAGGGAAGGCCCCTATGACTAGTAATGCTCAAAGGAATCATGCTTTTATCTATAGTGATAGAAAATTTTCTAGAAATGTTCATTATAATAGGAGTTATAATGCTTTTGACTCACATGCCATGATTGCTTCGAGTTCCAACTTGAATAGTAGGCCTAGGAGAAATATTGTGTCTCATACTCCTAGGAAAGTTTGTTATAAACCTACCACTGTTTTTCATACTTGCAACACTACATTTGTTCTTTCATGCAAAAATAAAAAGGTGGTTGCTAAAAAGGTGGGGGCCAAATGCAAGGGATACAAGACTTGCATTTGGGTCCCTAAGGCTATTGTTACTAACCTTGTAGGACCCAACAAGAGTTGGGTACCTAAAACCCAAGCCTAATTTGCCTTGCAGGTTTATGCATCCGGGGGCTCAAGCTGGATTATCGACAGCGGATGCACAAACCACATGACGGGGGAGAAGAAGATGTTCACCTCCTACGTCAAGAATAAAGATTCCCAAGATTCAATCATATTCGGTGACGGGAATCAAGGCAAGGTTAAAGGTCTAGGAAAGATAGCTATTTCATCCGAGCATTCCATATCTAATGTGTTTTTAGTTGAATCGCTCGGGTATAACTAGTTGTCCGTTAGTCAATTATGTAATATGGGTTACAACTGCTTATTTACAAATGTAGATGTGTCTGTCTTTAGAAGGAGTGATGGTTCATTAGCCTTTAAGGGTGTACTAGACGACAAACTCTATTTAGTTGATTTTTCGAAGGAGGAGGCCGATCTAGATGCATGCTTAATCGCTAAGACTAGCATGGGCTAGCTGTGGCATCGCCTTCTAGCACATGTTGGGATGAAGAACCTTCACAAACTTCTAAAGGGAGAACATGTGTTAGGTCTAACAAATGTAACTTTCGAAAAAGATAGACCTTGTGTAGCTTGTCAAGCAGGTAAATAGGTGGGAAGCGCTCATCACAACAAGAATGTGATGACTACATCAAGACCTCTGGAGCTACTACATATGGACCTCTTTGGACCCATCGCCTACCTTAGCATGGGGGGAAGTAAGTATGGTCTTGTTGTTGTTGATGATTTTTCCCGCTTCACTTGGGTATTCTTTTTGCAGGATAAATCAGAAACCCAAGGGATCCTCAAGCGCTTTCTAAGGCGAGCTCAAAACGAATTTGAGCTCAAGGTGAAGAAGATTAGAAGCGACAACGGGTCCGAGTTCAAGAACCTTCAAGTGGAGGAGTACCTTGAGGAGGAAGGAATCAAGCACGAGTTCTCCGCTCCCTACACACCACAACAAAATGGTGTGGTAGAGAGGAAGAACAGGACGCTCATAGACATGGCGAGGATGATGCTTGGAGAATTCAAGACGCCCGAGCGGTTTTGGTCGGAAGCTGTGAACACAGCCTGCCACGCCATAAACCGGGTCTACCTTCATCGCCTCCTCAAGAAGACATCGTATGAACTTCTAACCGGTAACAAACCCAACATGTATTATTTTCGTGTATTTGGGAGTAAATGTTATATTCTAGTGAAGAAAGGTAGGAATTCAAAATTTGCTCCCAAAGCTGTAGAAGGGTTTTTGTTAGGTTATGACTCAAATACAAAGGCGTATAGAGTCTTCAACAAATCATCAGGTTTGGTTGAAGTCTCTAGCGACGTTGTATTTGATGAAACTAATGGCTCTCCAAGAGAGCAAGTTGATCTTGATGATGTAGATGAGGATGATGTTCCAACGGACGCAATACGCACCATGGCGATTGGAGATGTGCGACCACAGGAACACCAAGTGCAAGATCAACCTTCTTCCTCAACAATGATGCATCCCCCAACTCAAGATGATGAACAGGTTCCTCAAGAGGAAGCGTGTGATCAAGGGGGAGCACAAGAAGACCAAGTTGAGGAGGAAGAAGCACCATGGGCCCCTCCAACTCAAGTTCGAGCGACGATTCAAAGGAATCATCCTGTCGACCAGATTTTGGGTGACATAAGCAAGGGAGTAACCACTCACTCTAGATTAGCAAATTTTTGTGAGCATTACTCTTTTGTCTCTTCTATTGAGCCTTTCAGGGTAGAGGACGCCTTGCTAGATCCGGACTGGGTGTTGGCCATGCAGGAAGAGCTCAACAACTTCAAGCGAAATGAAGTTTGGACACTGGTGCCACATCCCAAGCAAAATGTTGTGGGAACCAAGTGGGTGTTCCGCAACAAACAGGACGAGCACGGGGTGGTGACAAGGAACAAGGCTCGACTTATGGCAAAAGGTTATGCCCAAGTCACAGGTTTGGACTTTGAGGAGACTTTTGCTCCTGTGGCTAGGCTAGAGTCAATTCGTATTTTGTTAGCCTATGCCGCTCACCATTCCTTCAGGTTGTTCCAAATGGACGTGAAGAGCGCTTTCCTCAACGGGCCAATCAAGGAGGAGGTGTACGTGGAGCAACCCCCTGGCTTTGAGGATGAACGGTACCCCGACTACGTGTGTAAGCTCTCTAAGGCGCTCTATGGACTTAAGCAAGCCCCAAGAGCATGGTATGAATGCCTTAGAGACTTTCTAATTGCTAATGCTTTCAAGGTTGGGAAAGCCAATCCAACTCTTTCACTAAGACTTGTGATGGTGATCTATTTGTGTGCCAAGTTTATGTCGATGACATTATATTTGGTTCTACTAACCAAAAGTCTTGTGAAGTGTTTAGCAGGGTGATGACTCAGAAATTCAAGATGTCGATGATGGGTGAGTTGAACTACTTCCTTGGATTCCAAGTGAAGCAACTCAAGGACGACACCTTCATATCTCAAACGAAGTACACGCAAGACTTGCTCAAGCGGTTTGGGATGAAGGACGCCAAGCCCGCAAAGACTCCAATGGGAACCGACGGACATGTCGACCTCAACAAAGGAGGTAAGTCTGTTGATCAAAAGGCATACCGGTCTATTATAGGGTCTTTACTTTATCTATGTGCTAGTAGACTAGATATTATGCTCAGCGTTTGCATGTGTGCTAGATTTCAATCTGACCCAAGGGAGTGTCACCTTGTGGCCGTTAAGCGAATTCTTCAATATTTAGTTGCTATGCCTTGCTTCAGGATCTGGTATCCAAAAGGGTCTACCTTTGACTTAATTGGATATTCAGACTCCGATTATGCTGGATGTAAGGTCGATAGGAAGAGTACATCAGGGACGTGCCAATTCCTAGGAAGGTCCCTGGTGTCCTGGAGTTCTAAGAAACAAACTTCCGTTGCCCTATCCACCGCTGAGGCCGAGTATGTTGCCGCAGGACAGTGTTGCGCGCAACTACTTTTGATGAGGCAAACCCTCTGGGACTTTGGCTACAACCTGAGCAAAGTCCCACTCCTATGTGACAATGAGAGTGCTATCCGCATGGCGGACAATCCTGTTGAACACAGCCGCACAAAGCACATAGACATCCGACATCACTTTTTGAGAGACCATCAGCAAAAGGGAGATATCGAAGTGTTTTATGTTAGCACCAAGAACCAGCTAGCCGATATCTTTACCAAGCCTCTAGATGAGAAGACCTTTTGCAGGCTGCATAGTGAGCTAAATGTCTTAGATTCGCGTAACTTGGATTGATCTAGAGCATACATGTGTTTTATGCATTTGATCATATTCCCTTATGCATTTTATTGCTTATTTATGGTGCTCAAGTTGTGCAAGGAATCCCCGGACCTCACAAGTCCATGTGCGAATGGTGCACATATTTAGGGGGAGAAATGCTACAACTTGACCCTTTGAGACTAACCGTGTGCTTGAGTTGTCTTAATTTAGTCTCAAAGGTGATTGAAAGGGAAAAGGTGAACTTGGACCATGCAAGACTTCCACTGCACTCCGATGAGAGGGTAATTTACTCCAAGTTCATCTTCGTGCTCTTATTGCCTTTTTACTCTTAATTGAAGATTTTGGTGAGGCAATGGGGTTTAAGGGCCAATAACAATCCCGTTTTGGTGCTTAATGCCAAAGGGGGAGAAATTAAGGCCAAAGCAAATGGATCAGCTACCACTTGAGAATTTTGAAAATAGTAGAGTTAGAGCTTTTGTTTTGGCAAAATACTCTTGTTGTCTCTTATTGTCAAAAGTTGGTCTCTTGTGGGGAGAATGTTTGATTATGGGAAAAAGGGGGAGTTTTTGAATCTTGATCAATTTCTCTTGGAATACCTCTCTCTATGCCTCAACAAGTGAATTTGACTTAGAGATAGGAAATCGAGTTTGATTTGCAAAAACAAACCAAGTGGTGGCAAAGAATGATCCAAATATGCCAAATTTGAATCAAAAACAAATTTTTTGTTCTCATTTGCATTGATGTTGCACTTCTTTAGTTGCCTTTTGTTGTGTTGGCATAAATCACCAAAAAGGGGGAGATTGAAAGGGAAATGTGCCCTTGGGCTATTTCTATAAGATTTTGGTGATTAAGTGCTCCACACAAATGCTTTGAGTAATATTTGTGCCAAAGACTCAAGAAGTGCAAATCAAGATTAAAGGTATGTTTCTAGACTTAGTACATTGTTTTGAAGACTAATGTATTATGTCTAAGTGCTAGAAACAGGAGAAATCGTTTTGGAGAAAAGTTGGCTATGTCAGCCAAAAGGCTGCTCGGTCTGGGCGCACCGGACTGTCCGGTGGTGCACCGGACTGTGTCCGGTGTGCCAGGACCAGCCTCGATGAACAGCCTACTCTCGGGTCTCGACGGTGGCGTACGACTATAAATCACCGGACTGTCCGGTGGTGCACCGGACTGTCCGGTGAGTCATCTGCGACGAAGTCGCCGCTCTCGGGAAACAGTCAACAGCGTACGGCTAAAATTCACCGGACTGTCCGGTGGTGCACCGGACTGTCCGGTGAGCCAACAGTCGACTGCGCAATCCGCGCGTGACGCGTGGCCGAGCCAACGGTCGGATGGGGGCACCGGACTGTCCGGTGTGCACCGGACTGTCCGGTGTGCACCAGATAGTGTCCGGTGCGCCAACGGCTCCAAATCTTCAATGGTCGGCTGCGCCAATTTAGGAAAGCAATCTGCACCAGACAGTGAACAGTGGATGTCCGGTGGTGCACCGGACTGTCCGGTGCGCCATCCGACAGAAGGCAAGAATTGCCTTCCTGGATTGCTTCCAACGACTCCTAGCTGCCTTGGGGCTATAAAAGGGACCCCTAGGCGCATGGAGGAGCACACCAAGCATACTTTGAACATTCTAAGACTCTCACACTCCATCTCGGCACACTCGATTGATTTTCTTAGTGATTTGAGCTCCGTTCTAGTGGTGAACTTGTTGCATTTCATTTGAGCTCAAGTCTTGGCCTGTGTGTGCGTATTGCTGTGGATTTGTGTGTGTTGCTTCCCTCCCTTACTCTAAGTGCTTTTACATTGATAATTGTTGTAAGGGCGAGAGACTCCAAGTTGTGGAGATTCCTCGCAAACGGGATATAGTGAAAGGAAGAAGATCATCGTGGTATTCAAGTTGATCATTGGATCACTTGAAAGGGGTTGAGTGCAACCCTCGTCCATTGGGATGCCACAACGTGGAGGTAGACAAGTGTTGGACTTGTCGAACCATGGGATAACTCGCATGTCTCTTGTGATTGCTTTTGTGTGATTGTTGTGATTCTCAAGAGCTTGCTTTATAGTCACTTGGCACTATCTCTCTAACACTTAACCCAGTTTTGTGGCTATAAGTTTTAAGTTTTTACAGGATCACCTATTCACCCCCCCTCTAGGTGCTCTCAGTTTTCCCCTCTCTTTCGGACTCGAATTTAATTCTAACGCTAACCCCGGCTTGTAGTGTGTGCTTAAGTTTATAATTTTCTGATTCCGCCTATTCACCCCCTCTAGGCGACTTTCAATTGGTATCAAACTCGCCGGGTTTCTCAGAGCGCGCTCCACTATAATTCACCGGACTGTCTAGTGTGCCACTGGATTGTTCGGTGTGCCAGCGGAGCAACGGCTCCTTCGCACAACGGTCGACTGCAAAAGCTGGAGAATCAGATGAACAGTGCGCGCAGAGTCAAAGCCGCCCGTAAGAGGCGCACCAGACACTGAATAGTGCCTGTCCGGTGCGGCACCGGACTGTCCGGTGCCACTAGAGGACAAAGCCTCCAACGGTCAACTGCTCCAGAACCCTAACAGTCGGGTGACGTGGCTGGCACACCATACTGTCCGGTGCGCCCATCGATAGCAGCCATCCCCAACGGTTGTTTGGTGGTTGAGGACTATAAATACCCCCAACCACCACCACTCCATCCATCCAAGTATTCCACACATTGCATTCAATACAAGAGCAATAGACTTCACTCCAAGACACAAATCAAAGCTATCGATCCACTCAAAGCCCCAAATTCAACTCTAGCGCATTAGGGCTTATGAGAGGATCACTTGTGTTTCTTATTGCTCTTGTGAAAGTCGCCTAGAGGGGGGGTGAATAGGCGGAATCTGAAATTTACAAACTTTAAGTACAACCTAGTCCCCGTTGAGGTGGTCACTAAGACCGGGTCTCTTTCAACCCTTTCCCTCTCTCAAACGGTCACCTAGACCGAGTGAGCTTTTCTCCTTAATCAAACCGGGTCACTCAGACCCCTACAAGGACCACCACAACTTGGTGTCTCTTGCTTTGATTACAAGTGTCTTAGAACAAGAATGGGGAGGAAGAAAAGCGATCCAAGCGACAACAACTCAAATGAACACAAATGTCTCTCTCTCACAAGCCGCTAAGTCTTTGGAATGAGTTTGGGACTAGGAGAGGATTTGATCTTTTGTTTTGTGTCTTGGAGTGAAGTCTAGAGCTCTTGTATTGAATGCAAATTACTGGAAACTTGGATGTCTTGAATGGTGGTGGTTGGGGGTATTTATAGCCCCAACCACCAAAACAGCCGTTGGGGAAGGCTGTTGTTGATGGGCGCACCGGACAGTCCGGTGCGCCAGCCACGTCACCCAACCGTTAGGGTTCGACCGTTGGAGCTCTGATAGCCTAGGCCACCGGATAGTCTGGTGGTGCACCAGACAGTCACTGTTCACTGTCTGGTG
This sequence comes from Zea luxurians, assembly GCA_029449295.1. Classification (NCBI taxonomy): domain Eukaryota; kingdom Viridiplantae; phylum Streptophyta; class Magnoliopsida; order Poales; family Poaceae; genus Zea; species Zea luxurians. The sequence goes on from JAOPSE010000039.1 coordinate 8,326,703, forward strand.
CGCCTTCTGGCACCTGCTCTGACTCTACGCGAACTGTTCGCGCACTGTACCGCTTTTTAGGTTTTCGTTGGAGTCGACCGTTGCGTTGTAGCCGTTGCTCCGATGGCACACTGGACAGTCCGATGAATTATAGCGGAGTGGCTTGTCTAGAAACCCAAAGGTAGCGAGTTGGAGTTGATCCACCCTGGTGCACCGGACGCTGTCCGGTGCGCCAGACCAGGGTTCACTTTAGTTTCCTTTGCTCCTTTGTTTTGAACCCTAAGTTTGATCTTTTTATTGGTTTGTGTTGAACCTTTGGCACCTGTAGAACATATGATCTAGAGCAAACTAGTTAGTCCAATTATTTGTGTTGGGAAATTCAACCACCAAAAACATTTAAGAAAAGGTTTGACCCTATCTCCCTTTCAATCTCCCCCTTTTTGGTGATTGGTGCCAACACAAATCAAAGCAAATGTATAAGTGAAGGATTGAACTAGTTTGCATAAGGTAAGTGCAAATGTTGCTTGGAATTAAACCAATTTATATTTTCACTAGATATGCATGGACTGCTTTCTTTCTTTTAACATTTTGGACCACATTTGCACCACTTGTTTTTGTTTTTGCAAATTCTTTTGAAAATTCTTTTCAAAGTCTTTTTGCAAATATTCAAAGGCAAATGAGTAAGATTGCAAGAAGCATTTTCAAGATTTGAAATTTTCTCCCCCTGTTTTAAAAGCTTTTCCTTTGACTAAAACAAAACTCCCCCTAAATGAAATTCTCCTCTTAGTTGTCAAGAGGGTTTTGAGATATATATCAATTTAAAATATAGATACCAATTGAGATACTTCTCATTAGAGGAATACCAATTTGAAAGATACTAATTTAAAACTTTCAAAAATTTTGAAATTGGTGGTGGTGTGGTCGTGGTGGTGCGGTCCTTTTGCTTTGGGCTAATACTCTTCTCCCCCTTTGGCATTAAGCGCCAAAAACGGAGACTTTGTGAGCCCTTGGTAAACTTTCTCTCCCTTTGGCAAACAATGTATGAGTGAAAGATTATACCAGTGGAGAGATGGCGGAATACCGGTAAAGAGTAAATAATACCGATGGAGTTGAGTGGAAGCGTCATCTTTGCCGAATACTCTATTTACCTTTCAATTCTATGACTAAGCATAAGAATACACTTGAACACATATTAGTCATAGGCAGAGATATGATCAAAGGTATATAAATGAGCTATGTGTGCAAAGTATCAATTAAAATTCCGAGAATCAAGAATGTTTAGCTCATTCCTAAGTTTGGTAAAGGTTTTCTCATCTAATGGTTTGGTAAAGATATCAGCCAGTTGTTCTTTGGTGTTTACATAGGCAATCTCGATATTCCCCTTTGTTGGTGATCTCTCAAAAAGCGATACCGAATGACTATGTGCTTAGTGCGGCTGTGTTCAACGGGATTATCCGCCATGCGGATTGCACTCTCATTATCACATAGGAGAGGGACTTTGCTAAACTTGTAGCCATAGTCCCTGAGGGTTTGCCTCATCCAAAGTAATTGCGCGCAATAATGGCCTGCAGCAATATACTCGGCTTTGGCGGTAGAAAGAGCTACTGAGTTTTGTTTCTTTGAAGCCCAAGACACCAGGGATCTCCCCAGAAACTGACAAGTCCCTGATGTGCTCTTCCTATCAATTTTGCACCCTGCCCAATCAGCATCTGAATATCCTAATAAATCAAAAGAGGATCCCTTGGGGTACCAAAGACCAAACTTAGGAGTATAAACTAAATATCTCAAGATTCTTTTCACGGCCCTAAGGTGAACTTTCTTAGGATCGGCTTGGAACCTTGCACACATGCATACGGAAAGCATAATATCCGGTCGAGATGCACATAAATAGAGTAGAGATCCTATCATCGACCGGTATACCTTTTGATCTACGAATTTACCTCCCATGTCGAGGTCGAGATGCTCATTAGTTCCCATGGGTGTCTTGATGGGTTTGGCATCCTTCATTCCAAACTTGGTAAGTATGTCTTGAATGTACTTCGTTTGGCTGATGAAGGTACCCTCTTGGAGTTGTTTGACTTGAAATCCTAGAAAATACTTCAACTCCCCGATCATAGACATCTCGAATTTTTGAACCATGATCCTACTAAACTTTTCTCAAGTAGATTTGTTAGTAGACCCAAATATAATATCATCAACATAAATTTTGCATACAAACAAATCATTTGCAACTGTTTTAGTAAAGAGTGTTGGATCGGCTTTGCCGACTTTGAAGCCATTAGTGATTAGAAAATCTCGAAGGCATTCATACCATGCTCTTGGGGCTTGCTTGAGCCCATAAAGCGCCTTTGAGAGTTTATACACATGGTTAGGATACTCACTATCTTCAAAGCCGGGAGGTTGCTCAACATAGACCTCTTCCTTGATTGGTCCATTGAGGAAGGCACTTTTCACATCCATTTGATAAAGCTTGAAGCCATGGTAAGTAGCATAGGCAAGTAATATGCGAATTGATTCAAGCCTAGCTACGGGTGTATAGGTTTCACCGAAATCCAAACCTTCGACTTGTGAATATCCCTTGGCTATAAGTCGGGCTTTGTTCCTTGTCACCACACCATGCTCATCTTGCTTGTTGCGGAATACCCACTTGGTACCTACAACATTTTGATTAGGACGTGGAACCAAATGCCATACCTCATTCCTCGTGAAGTTGTTGAGCTCCTCTTGCATTGCCAACACCCAATCCGAATCTCTTAGTGCATCCTCTACCCTGTATGGCTCAATAGAGGAGACAAAAGAGTAATGTTCACAAAAATGAGCGACTCGAGATTGAAAGGGAATTAGGCTTACACCTAGTCCCTAATTAATTTTGGTGGTTGAATTGCCCAACACGAATATTGGACTAACTAGTTTGCTCTAGTGTATAAGATATACAGGTGCAAAAGGTTCACACTCAGCCAATAAAAAGATCATGTTTTGGATTCAACAAAGGAGCAAAGAGGCAACCGAAGGCACCTCTGGTCTGGAGGCACCGGACTGTCCGGTGTACACCGGACAGTGTCCGGTGCGCCACCGGACAATGTCCGGTGCACCAGAGGACTCCAACTCGAACTCGCCACCTTCGGGAATTTCTCAGGCCGCTTCGCTATAATTCACCGGACTGTCCGGTGTACACCGGACAGTGTCCGGTGCTCCATGGAAGCGCGGCCTCCTCAACTCGCCAGCCTCGGGTTCGCGCAGCAGCCGCTCCGCTATAATTCACCGGACATGTCCGGTGTGCACCGGACTGTCCGGTGTAACCACGGGGCAACGGCTATTTCGGCGCCAACGGCTACCTACGACGCATTTAATGCGCGCTCTGCGCGCGCAGAAGTCAGGCGCGCCCATACTGGCGCACCGGACAATGAACAGGTGATGTCCGGTGTCCGGTGTGCACCGGACATCCAGGCGGGCCCAGAAGTCAGAAGCTCCAACGGTCAGAATCCAACGGCATTGATGACGTGGTGGGGGCACCGGACATGTCCGGTGTGCACCGGATTGTCCGGTGTGCCATCGACAGACAACCTCCACCAACGGTCAAGTTTGGTGGTTGGGGCTATAAATACCCCAACCACCCCACCATTCATTGCATCCAAGTTTTCCAACTTCCAACCACTATACAAGAGCTAGCATTCATTGCAAAGCACACCAAAAGAGATCAAATCCTCTCCCAACTCCTCACAAAGCCCTAGTGACTAGAGAGAGTGATTTGTAGTGTTCATTTGAGCTCTTGCGCTTGGATCGCTTCTTTTTCTTTGGCATTCTTTCTTGTGATCAAACACTCACTTGTAATTGAGGCAAGAGACACCAATTGTGTGGTGGTCCTTGCGGGAAGTTTGATTCCCAAGTGATTTGAGAAAGAGAAGCTCACTCGGTCCGAGGGACCGTTTGAGAGAGGGAAGGGTTGAAAGAGACCCGGCCTTTGTGGCCTCCTCAACGGGGAGTAGGTTTGAGAGAACCGAACCTCGGTAAAACAAATCCGCGTGTCTCACTTCGTTATTCGCTTGCGATTTGTTTTGCGCCCTCTCTCGCGGACTCTATTATATTTCTAACGCTAACCCGGCTTGTAGTTGTGATTATTTTTGTGATTTTCAGTTTCGCCCTATTCACCCCCCCTCTAGGCGACTTTCAATTGGTATCGGAGCTCGGTGCTTCATTAGAGCCTAACCGCTCGAAGTGATGTCGGGAGATCACACCAAGAGGGAGATGGAGACCGGCGACAAGCCCACTACAAGCCAAGGGAGCACTTCATCGGAAGAGTCCCGCACCAAGAGGAGGGAGAAGAAGAAGGGCTCCTCCAAACGGAAGGAGAAAAGATCTTCCTCTTCTCACCACAAAGAGAAGAAGGAAAAATCTTCTTCTCACAAGTCGCATCGGAAAGGCGACAAGAGGATGAGGAAAGTGGTCTACTACGAGACCGACACTTCATCAACATCCACCTCCGACTCCGACGCACCGTCCGTAACTTCTAAGCGCCAAGAGCGCAAGAAGTTTAGTAAGATCCCCTTACACTATCCCCGTACATCTAGACATACTCCATTACTTTCCGTTCCATTAGGCAAACCGCCAACTTTTGACGGCGAAGATTATGCTAGGTGGAGTGATTTAATGAAATTTCATCTAACCTCACTCCACAAAAGTATATGGAATGTTGTTGAGTTTGGAGCACAGGTACCATCAATAGGGGATGAGGATTATGACACGGACGAAGTGGCCCAAATCAAGCACTTCAACTCCCAAGCCGCAACCATTCTCCTCGCCTCTCTAAGCAAGGAGGAATACAATAAAGTGCAAGGGTTGAAGAACGCAAAGGAGATTTGGGACCTACTCAAGACGGCGCACGAGGGTGATGAACTCACCAAGATCACCAAGCGGGAAACAATCGAGGGGGAGCTCGGTCGCTTCCGTCTTCGCCAAGGGGAGGAGCCACAAGACATGTACAATCGGCTCAAGACCTTGGTGAACCAAGTGCGCAACCTCGGGAGCAAAAAGTGGGATGACCACGAGGTGGTTAAGGTTATTTTAAGAGCTCTTATTTTCCTTAACCCTACTCAAGTTCAATTAATTTGTGGTAATCCTAGATATCCACTAATGACCCCCGAGGAAGTTATCGGGAATTTTGTGAGCTTTGAATGCATGATTAAGGGCTGAAAGAAGATCAACGAGCTTGACGAACCTTCCACATCCTAGGCGCAACCGGTGGCCTTCAAGGCAACGGAGGAGAAGAAGGAGGAGTCTACACCAAGTAGAAAACCAATTGACGCCTCCAAGCTCGACAATGAGGAGATGGCCTTAATCATCAAAAGCTTTCGGCAAATCCTCAAGCAACGGAAGGGGAAGGACTATAAATCCCGTTCCAAGAAGGTTTGCTACAAGTGTGGTAAGCCCGGTCATTTTATTGCAAAATGTCCTATGTCTAGTGACAGTGACAGGGGCGACGACAAGAAGGGAAAGAGGAGAGAAAAGAAGAAGTACTACAAGAAGAAGGGCGGCGATGCCCATGTTTGCCGGGAATGGGACTCCAACGAGAGCTCCACCGAGTCCTCCGACGACGAGGACGCCGCCAACATCGCCGTCACCAAGGGACTCCTCTTCCCCAACGTCGGCCACAAGTGCCTCATGGCAAAGGACGGCAAAAGGAAGAAGGTTAAATCTAACTCCTCCACTAAATATGAATCTTCTAGTGATGATAATGCTAGTGGTGAGGAAGATAATTTGCGTATCCTTTTTGCCAACCTTAACATGGAACAAAAAGAAAAATTAAATGAGCTTATTAGTGCCATCCATGAAAAGGATGATCTCTTGGACTCCCAAGAGGACTTCCTAATCAAGGAAAACAAGAAACATGTTAAGGTTAAAACTGCTTATGCTCTAGAAGTAGAAAAATGTGACAAATTATCTAGTGAGCTAAGCACATGCCATGACACTATTGCCAACCTTAGAAGTGAAAATGCTAAATTAACTGCTAAGGTTGATTCTCATGTTTGTTCAACTTCCTATCCTAGAAATGATAATGTTGATTTGCTTGCTAGGATTGATGAGTTGAATGTTTCTATTGCTAGCCTTAGAAATGAGAATGAGAAATTAATTGCTAAGGCTAAAGAATTAGAGGTTTGCAATGTTACAATTTCCGACCTTAGAACTAAGAATGATATGTTGCATGCTAAGGTAGTAGAATTAAAATCTTGCAAACCATCTACATCTACCGTTGAGCACACTTCTATTTGCACTAGATGTAGAGATGTTGATATCAATGCTATTCATGATCACATGGCTTTAATTAAACAACAAAATGATCATATAGCATTACTAGACGCTAAAATTGCCGAGCATAACTTAGAAAATGAAAAGTTTAAATTTGCTAGAAGTATGCTCTATAATGGGAGACGCCCTGGCATCAAGGATGGCATTGGCTTCCAAAGGGGAGACAATGTCAAACTTAATGCCCCTCCTAAGAACTTGTCTAACTTTGTTAAGGGCAAGGCTCCCATGCCTCAGGATAACGAGGGTTACATTTTGTACCCTGCCAGTTATCCTGAGAGCAAAATTAGGAGAACTCATTCTAGGAAGTCTCACTCTGGCCCTAACCATGCTTTTATGTATAAGGGTGAGACATCTAGCTCTAGGCTACCAACCCGTGCCAAGTTGCCTAGAAAGAAAATTCCTAATGCATCAAATGATCATGCTATTTCATTTAAAACTTTTGATGCTTCTTATGTGCTTACTAGCAAATCCGGCAAGGTAGTTGCCAAGATTGTTGGGGGCAAACACAAGGGCTCCAAGACTTGTGTTTGGGTACCCAAAGTTCTTGTTTCTAATGCTAAAGGACCCAAAACCGTTTGGGTACCTAAAGTCAAGAACTAAAATTGGTTTGTAGGTTTATGCATCCGGGGGCTCAAGTTGGATACTCGACAGCGGGTGCACAAACCACATGACAGGGGAGAAAAAGATGTTCTCCTCATATGAGAAAAACCAAGATCCCCAACGAGCTATCACATTCGGGGATGGAAATCAAGGTTTGGTCAAAGGATTGGGTAAAATTGCTATATCACCTGACCGTACTATTTCCAATGTTTTTCTTGTAGATTCTCTAGATTACAATTTACTTTCCGTATCCCAATTATGTCAAATGGGCTACAACTGTCTATTTACTGATATAGGTGTTACTGTCTTTAGAAGAAGTGATGATTCAATAGCATTTAAAGGAGTGTTAGAGGGTCAGCTATACTTGGTAGATTTTGATAGAGCTGAACTCGACACTTGCTTGGTTGCTAAGACTAACTTGGGTTGGCTCTGGCACCGCCGACTAGCCCATGTTGGAATGAAGAATCTTCACGAGCTTCTAAAGGGAGAACACATTTTAGGACTAACCAATGTTCATTTTGAGAAAGATAGGATTTGTAGCGCATGCCAAGCCGGGAAGCAAGTTGCCACTCATCATCCACACAAGAACATTATGACTAGTGACAGGCCACTGGAGCTCCTACACATGGACCTATTCGGCCCGATCGCTTACATAAGCATCGGCGGGAGTAAGTACTGTCTAGTTATTGTGGATGATTATTCTCGCTTCACTTGGGTGTTCTTTTTGCAGGACAAATCTCATACCCAAGAGACCTTAAAGGGATTCTTAAGACGGGCTCAAAATGAGTTCGGCTTAAGGATCAAGAAAATTAGAAGCGACAATGGGACGGAGTTCAAGAACTCTCAAATTGAAGGTTTCCTTGAGGAGGAGGGCATCAAGCATGAGTTCTCTTCTCCCTACACTCCACAACAAAATGGTGTAGTGGAGAGGAAGAATCGAACTCTATTGGACATGGCAAGAACCATGCTTGATGAGTACAAGACACCGGATCGGTTTTGGGCCGAAGCGGTCAACACCGCTTGCTACGCCATCAACCGGTTATATCTTCACCGAATCCTCAAGAAGACATCCTATGAACTCCTAACCGGTAAAAAGCCAAATATTTCATACTTTAGAGTTTTTGGTAGCAAATGTTTTATACTTGTTAAAAGAGGTAGAAAATCTAAATTTGCTCCTAAAACTGTAGAAGGCTTTTTACTAGGATATGACTCAAACACAAGGGCATATAGAGTCTTTAACAAGTCCTCAGGACTTGTTGAAGTTTCTTGTGACGTTGTGTTTGATGAGACTAACGGCTCTCAAGTAGAGCATGTTGATCTTGATGAGATAGGTGAAGAACAGGCTCCATGCATAGCGCTAAGGAACATGTCCATTGGGGATGTGTGTCCTAAGGAATCCGAAGAGCCTCCACATGCACAAGATCAACCATCCTCCTCCATGCATGCATCTCCACCAACTCAAATTGAGGATGAGGCTCAAGATGGTGAACAAGAAGATCAAGAAGATGAGCCACCTCAAAATGACAGCAACAATCAAGGGGGAGATGCAAATGATAAAGACAAGGAGGATGAACAACCAAGGCCGCCACACCCAAGAGTCCACCAAGCAATACAACGAGATCACCCCGTCGACACCATCCTCGACGACATTCATAAGGGGGTAACTACTCGATCTCGTGTTGCACATTTTTGTGAACATTACTCTTTTGTTTCCTCTATTGAGCCACACAGGGTAGAGGAAGCACTTCAAGATTCGGATTGGGTGATGGCGATGCAAGAGGAGCTCAACAATTTCACAAGGAATGAGGTATGGCACTTAGTTCCACGTCCTAACCAAAATGTTGTAGGAACCAAGTGGGTCTTCCGCAACAAGCAAGATGAGCATGGTGTGGTGACAAGGAACAAAGCTCGACTCGTGGCCAAGGGGTATTCACAAGTCGAAGGTTTGGATTTTGGTGAAACCTATGCACCCGTAGCTAGGCTTGAGTCAATTCGCATATTATTAGCCTATGCTACTTACCATGGCTTCAAGCTTTATCAAATGGACGTGAAGAGTGCCTTCCTCAATGGACCAATCAAGGAGGAGGTCTATGTTGAGCAACCTCCCGGCTTTGAAGACAGTGAGTACCCTAACCATGTTTATAGGCTCTCTAAGGCGCTTTATGGGCTCAAGCAAGCCCCAAGAGCATGGTATGAATGCCTTAGAGATTTCCTTATTGCAAATGGCTTCAAAGTCGGCAAAGCCGATCCTACTTTATTCACTAAAACTCTTGATAATGATTTGTTTGTATGCCAAATTTATGTTGATGATATTATATTTGGGTCTACTAACAAATCTACATGTGAGGAATTTAGTAGGATCATGACACAGAAATTCGAGATGTCTATGATGGGGGAGTTGAAGTATTTTCTAGGATTTCAAGTCAAACAACTCCAAGAGGGCACATTCATTTGCCAAACAAAGTATACTCAAGACATTCTAAGCAAGTTTGGAATGAAGGATGCCAAGCCCATCAAGACTCCCATGGGAACAAATGGGCATCTCGACCTCGACACGAGAGGTAAGTCCGTGGATCAAAAGGTATACCGGTCGATGATTGGTTCATTGCTTTATTTATGTGCATCTCGACCGGACATTATGCTTTCCGTATGCATGTGTGCAAGATTCCAAGCCGACCCTAAGGAATCACACCTTACGGCCGTAAAACGAATCTTGAGATATTTGGCTTATACTCCTAAGTTTGGGCTTTGGTACCCTCGGGGATCCACTTTTGATTTGATTGGTTATTCGGATGCCGATTGGGCGGGGTGTAGGATTAATAGGAAGAGCACATCGGGGACTTGCCAGTTCTTGGGAAGATCCTTGGTGTCATGGGCTTCAAAGAAGCAAAATTCGGTCGCTCTTTCTACCGCCGAAGCCGAGTATATTGCCGCAGGCCATTGTTGCGTGCAATTGCTTTGGATGAGGCAAACCCTGCGGGACTATGGTTACAAATTAACCAAAGTTCCTCTTCTATGTGATAATGAGAGTGCAATCCGCATGGCGGATAATCCCGTTGAGCATAGCCGCACTAAACACATAGCCATTCGGTATCATTTTCTTCGGGATCACCAACAAAAGGGGGATATCGAGATTTCGTACATTAACACTAAAGATCAATTAGCCGATATCTTTACCAAGCCACTTGATGAACAATCTTTTACCAGACTTAGGCATGAGCTTAATATTCTTGATTCTAGGAACTTCTTTTGCTAAACTTGCACACATAGCTTATAAATATACCTTTGATCATGTCTCTTTTATATATGCTATGACTAATGTGTTTTCAAGTGTATTCCAAACCAAGTCATAGGTATATTGAAAGGGAATTGGAGTCTTCGGCGAAGACAAGGCTTCCACTCCACTCTACTACTCATCCTTCGCCGTCGCTCCGCATCACTCTCCATCTTTGGTATAATCTTCACTCATTTATTTTATGACCAAAGGAGGAGAAAGTACTTCTATGAGCTCTAATATTTCCGTTTTGGCGATTCATGCCAAAGGGGGAGAAAATATGAGCCCAAAGCAAAAGGACCGCACCACCACCCTAATTTTAAAATTGATGATTTTTAATTGGTAAATTTCAAAATTGGTATCTCTTTGTGTTCTAAAGGGGGAGTAAGTAGTATTTTCAAATTTGATGTCTTAAAACCCTCTTGAACACTAAGAGGAGACTTTATTTGAGGGGGAGTTTTGTTTAGTCAAAGGAAAAAGCATTTGAAACAAGGGGAGAAAATTTCAAAACTTAAAAATGCCTTGCAAATCTTATTCATTTACCTTTGACTATCTTGCAAAAGGACTTTGAAAAGAATTTACAAAAGAGTTTGCAAAAACAAAACTTTTGGTGCAAATATGGTCCAATATGTCAAAAACAAAGAAAACAATCCATGCGCATCATGTAAATATTTATATTGGCTTAATTCCAAGCAACCTTTGCACTTACATTATGCAAACTAGTTCAATTATGCACTTCTATATTTGCTTTGGTTTGTGTTGGCATCAATCACCAAAAAGGGGGAGATTGAAAGGGAATTAGGCTTACACCTAGTCCCTAATTAATTTTGGTGGTTGAATTGCCCAACACGAATATTGGACTAACTAGTTTGCTCTAGTGTATAAGTTATACAGGTGCAAAAGGTTCACACTCAGCCAATAAAAAGATCATGTTTTGGATTCAACAAAGGAGCAAAGAGGCAACCGAAGGCACCTCTGGTCTGGAGGCACCGGACTGTCCGGTGTACACCGGACAGTGTCCGGTGCGCCACCGGACAATGTCCGGTGCACCAGAGGACTCCAACTCGAACTCGCCACCTTTGGGAATTTCTCAGGCCGCTTCGCTATAATTCACCGGACTGTCCGGTGTACACCGGACAGTGTCCGGTGCTCCATGGAAGCGCGGCCTCCTCAACTAACCACGGGGCAACGGCTATTTCGGCGCCAACGGCTACCTGCGACGCATTTAATGCGCGCTCTGCGCGCGCAGAAGTCAGGCGCGCCCATACTGGCGCACCGGACAATGAACAGGTGATGTCCGGTGTGCACCGGACATCCAGGCGGGCCCAGAAGTCAGAAGCTCCAACGGTCAGAATCCAACGGCATTGATGACATGGCGGGGGCACCGGACATGTCCGGTGTGCACCGGACTGTCCGGTGTGCCATCGACAGACAACCTCCACCAACGGTCAAGTTTGGTGGTTGGGGCTATAAATACCCCAACCACCCCACCATTCATTGCATCCAAGTTTTCCAACTTCCAACCACTATACAAGAGCTAGCATTCATTGCAAAGCACACCAAAAGAGATCAAATCCTCTCCCAACTCCTCACAAAGCCCTAGTGACTAGAGAGAGTGATTTGTAGTGTTCATTTGAGCTCTTGCGCTTGGATCGCTTCTTTTTCTTTGGCATTCTTTCTTGTGATCAAACACTCACTTGTAATTGAGGCAAGAGACACCAATTGTGTGGTGGTCCTTGCGGGAAGTTTGATTCCCAAGTGATTTGAGAAAGAGAAGCTCACTCGGTCCGAGGGACCGTTTGAGAGAGGGAAGGGTTGAAAGAGACCCGGCCTTTGTGGCCTCCTCAACGGGGAGTAGGTTTGAGAGAACCGAACCTCGGTAAAACAAATCCGCGTGTCTCACTTCGTTATTCGCTTGCGATTTGTTTTGCGCCCTCTCTCGCGGACTCTATTATATTTCTAACGCTAACCCGGCTTGTAGTTGTGATTATTTTTGTGATTTTTAGTTTCGCCCTATTCACCCCCCCCCCTCTAGGCGACTTTCAGAGATCGAGTGGTTACCCCCTTATGAATATCGCTGAGGATGGTGTTCACGGGGTGATCTCTTTGAATCGCCTGGTGGACTCTTGGGTGTGGCGGTCTTTGATCCTGAATATCTTGCTCATCTTCCTTGTCATTATCTTCATCATCTCCCCCTTGATCATTGCCCTCTTCTTGAGGTGGCTCATCTTCTTGATCTACTTCATCACCTTGAGCCTGTCACTCATCTTGAGTTGGTGGAGATGCTTGATTGGAAGATGAAGGTTGATTTTGTGCTTGTGGAGGCTCTTCGGATTCCTTAGGATACACATCCCCAATGGACATGTTCCTTAGCGCGACGCACAGAGCCTCTTCATCATCTAGTTCATCAAGATCAACTTGCTCCACTTGGGAGCCGTTAGTCTCATCAAACACAAAGTCACAAGAAACTTCAACTAGTCCAGTGGACTTGTTAAAGACTCTATATGCCCTTGTGTTTGAATCATATCCTAGTAAAAAGCCTTCTACAGCCTTAGGAGCAAATTTAGATTTTCTACCTCTTTTGATAAGAATAAAATATTTGCTACCAAAGACTCTAAAATATGAAACATTGGGCTTTTTACCGGTGAGGAGTTCATAGGATGTCTTCTTGAGGATTCGGTGTAGATATAACCGGTTGATGGAGTAGCAGGCGGTGTTAATCGCTTCGGCCCAAAACTGGTCCGGTGTCTTGTACTCATCAAGCATGGTCCTCGCCATGTCCAATAGAGTTCTATTCTTCCTCTCCACTACACCATTTTGTTGAGGTGTGTAGGGAGAAGAGAACTCATGCTTGATGCCATCCTCCTCAAGGAAGCCTTCTATTTGTGAGTTCTTGAACTCCGTCCCATTGTCGCTTCTAATCTTTTTGATTCTTAAGCCAAACTCATTTTGAGCTCGTCTCAAGAATCCCTTTAAAGTCTCTTGGGTTTGAGATTTTTCCTACAAAAAGAATACCCAAATGAAGCGAGAATAATCATCCATAATTACTAGACAGTACTTACTCCCGCCGATGCTTATGTAAGCTATCAGGCCGAATAGATCCATGCGGAGTAGTTCCAGTGGCCTGTCCGTTGTCATGATGTTCTTGTGTGGATGGTGGGCACCAACTTGCTTTCTTGCCTGGCATGCGCTACAAACTCTGTCTTTCTCAAAATGAACATTTGTTAGTCCTAAAATGTGTTCTCCCTTTAGAAGCTTATGAAGATTCTTCATCCCAACATGGGCTAGTCGGCGATGCCAGAGCCAACCCATATTAGTCTTAGCAATCAAGCAAGCATCGAGTTCAGCTCTATTGAAATCAACTAAGTATAGCTGACCCTCCAATACTCCCTTAAATGCTACTGAATCATCACTTCTTCTAAAGACAGTAACACCTATATCCGTAAAAAGATAGTTGTAACCCATTTTGCATAATTGAGAAACTGAAAGCAAGTTGTAATCTAATGAATCTACAAGAAAAACATTGGAAATAGAATGGTCAGGTGATACATCAATTTTACCAAGTCCTTTGACCAGAGGAGAACATCCTTTTCTCCCCAGTCATATGGTTTGTGCACCCGCTATCAATGATCCAACTTGAGCCCCCAGATGCATAAACCTGCAAAACAATTTAGGCCTTGTTCTTAGGTACCCAAACGGTCTTGGGTCCTTTCACATTAGAAACAAGCACCTTGGGTACCCAAACACAAGTCTTGGAGCCCTTGTGTTTGCCCCTAACATATTTGACAACTACTTTGCCTGATTTGTTAGTCAGCACATATGAAGCATCAAAAGTCTTAAATGAAACATTAGGCTCATTTGATGCAGTAGGAGATTTCTTTTTAGGCAATTTAACATGGGTTGATTGCCTAGAACTAGATGCCTCATTCTTATACATAAAAGCATGATGAGTTCCAGAATGAGACTTCCTAGAATGAATTCTCTTAATTTTATGTTCGGTATAACCAGCAGGATATAAAATGTAACCCTCGTTATCCTGAACCATGGGAGTCTTGCCCTTAACAAAGTTGGACAATTTCTTAGGGGCATTAAGCTTGACATTGTCTCCCTATTGGAAGCCAATGCCATCCTTAATGCCAGGGCGTCTCCTATTATAAAGCATGCTACGAGCAAATTTAAATTTTTCATTTTCTAGTTCATGCTCGGCAATTTTAGCATCTAGTTTAGTTATATGATCATTTTGTTGTTTAATCATGGCAATGTGATTATGAATAGCATCAACATTAATGTCTCTACATCTAGTACAAATAGTAACATGATCAACACTAGATGTAGAGGGTTTGCAAGTATTTAATTCATCAACCTTAGCATGTAACATGACATTCTCATTTCTAAGATTGGAAATAGAGTCATTGCAAACATTCAAATCTTTAGCCTTAGCAATTAATTTATCATTCTCAATCTTAAGGCTATCAATTGATTCATTCAACTTGTCAATCTTAGCAATTAAACTAGCATTATCACTTTTAAGATTGGCAACTGAATCATCACATACATTTGATTTCTCAACCTTAGCAATTAATTTAGCATTTTCATTTCTAAGGTTGGAGATAGTGTCATGGCAAGTGCTAAACTCACTAGTCAATTTTTTCACATTTTTCTATCTTCTGAGCATAAGCATTTTAAACCTTAACATGCTTTTTGTTTTCCTTAATAAGGAATTCCTCTTGGCTATCCAAGAGTTCATCCTTCTCATGAATAGCACCTATCAATTCATTTAATTTTTCTTTTTGTTGCATGTTAAGATTAGCAAAGAGACTAAGCAAGTTTTCTTCATCATCACTAGAACTACCCTCATCACTAGATGTAGTATACTTGGGGGGTGGTTCTAGCTTTTACCTTCTTTTTCTTGCCGTCCTTTGCCATGAAGCACTTGTGGCCAACGTTGGGGAAAAGGAGGCCCTTGTTGATGGCGATGTTGGCGGCGTCCTCGTCGGAGGAGGAGTCGGTGGAGCTCTCATCGGAGTCCCATTCCCGACACACATGGGCATCGCCGCCCTTCTTCTTGTAGTATCTTTTCTTCTCCTTCCTCTTTCCCTTCTTGTCGTCGCCCCTGTCACTGTCACTAGACATAGGACATTTAGTGATAAAATGACTGGGCTTACCACATTTGTAGCACACCCTTTTGGAACGGAATTTGTAATCCTTCCCCTTCCTTTGATGGAGGCATCGATGGGGATCCTACTTGGTATAGAATCCTTCTTCTCTTCTTCCGTCGCCTTGAATGCAACGGGTTGCACCTCGGGTGCGGAGGTACCTCCTTGCTCCAAGTTGATGATTTGTTTGGAGCCTTTGATCATCAACTCAAAGCTCACAAACTTTCCTATGACTTCCTCGGGAGACATTAGCTTATATCGAGGATCACCACGAATTAATTGAACTTGAGTGGGATTACGAAAAACAAGTGATCTTAGAATAACCTTGACCATCTCATGGTCATCCCACTTGGTGCTCCCGAGGTTGCGCACTTGGTTGACCAAGGTCTTGAGCCGGTTGTACATTGCTTGTGGCTCCTCTCCTTGGTTGAGGACGAACCGACCGAGCTCCCCCTCGATCGTCTCCCGTTTGGTGATCTTGGTCACCTCATCTCCCTCGTGCGCGGTCTTAAGTACGTTCCAAATCTCCTTGGCACTTTTCAACCCTTGCACCTTATTATACTCCTCTCGACATAGAGAGGCGAGAAGTATAGTAGTTGCTTGGGAGTCAAAGTGCTTGATTTGGGCGACCTCGTCCGAATCATAGCCTTCATCCCCCACGGATGGTACCTGCACTCCAAACTCAACAATGTCCCAAATGCTAGCGTGGAGTGAGGTTAGATGGTGCATCATTTTATCACTCCACATACAATAGTCTTCACCGTCAAAAACCAGTGGTTTGCCTAATGGGACGGAAAGTAAAGGAGTGCGTTTGGAAATACGAAGGTAGCGTAAGGGGATCTTACTAAACTTCTTGCACTCATGGCACTTAGAAGTGACGGACGGCGCCTCAGAGCCGGATGTAGAAGGCGATGAAGAATCGGTCTCGTAGTAGACCACCTTCTTCATTTTCTTTTTCTTTTCGCCACTCCGATGCGACTTGATGTGTGAAGGGGATCCCTTCATCTTGTTGTCAGACTCCCCCGATGGAGCCTTCCCGTGGCTTGTAGACTTGTCATCGCCTGTCATGATCTCCTTCTTGGCGTGATCTCCCGACATCACTTCGATCGGTTAGGCTCTAATGAAGTACCGGGCTCTGATACCAATTGAAAGTCGCCTAGAGGGGGTAAATAGGTGGAATCTGAAATTGAAATTTACAAACTTTAAGTACAACTACAAGTCGGGGTTAGCGTTAGAAACAAATGCGAGTCCAAGAGAGAGGGTGAAAAACAAATCAAAGGCAAATGACGGATGACACGGTGATTTGTTTTACCGAGGTTCGGTTCTTGCAAACCTACTCCCCGTTGAGGTGGTCACAAAGACCGGGTCTCTTTCAACCCTTTCCCTCTCTCAAACGGTCACCTAGACCGAGTGAGCTTTTCTCCTTAATCAAACCGGGACACTTAGACCCCTACACGGACCACCACAACTTGGTGTCTCTTGCTTTGATTACAAGTGTCTTAGAACAAGAATGGGGAGGAAGAAAAGCGATCCAAGCGACAAGAACTCAAATGAACACAAATGTCTCTCTCACAAGTCACTAAGTCTTTGGAATGAGTTTGGGACTTGGAGAGGATTTGATCTTTTGTTTTGTGTCTTGGAGTGAAGTCTAGAGCTCTTGTATTGAATGCAAATTGCTAGAAACTTGGATGCCTTGAATGGTGGTGGTTGGGGGTATTTATAGGACCAACCACCAAAACAGCCGTTGGGGAAGGCTGCTGTCGATGGGCGCACCGGACAGTCCAGTGCGCCACCGGACACTGTCCGGTGCGCCAGCCATGTCACCCAACCGTTAGGGTTCGACCGTTGGAGCTCTGACAGCCTTTGCTACCGGACAGTCCGTTGGTGCACCGGACAGTCACTGTTCACTGTCCGGTGCGCCTTCTGGCGCCTGCTCTAACTCTGCGCGAACTGTCTGCGCACTGTAGTGCTTTTCAGGTTTCTGTTGGAGTCGACTGTTGTGTTGTAGCCGTTGCTCCGCTGGCACACCGGACAGTCCGGTGCCACACCGGACAGTCTGGTGAATTATAGCGGAGTGGCTTTTCCAGAAACCCGAAGGTAGCGAGTTGGAGTTGATCCACCCTGGTGCACCAGACACTGTCCGGTGGTGCACCGGACACTGTTCGGTGGCACACCGGACAGTCTGGTGCGCCAGACCAGGGTTCACTTCAGTTTCTTTTGCTCCTTTGTTTTGAACCCTAACTTTGATCTTTTTATTGGTTTGTGTTGAACCTTTGGCACCTGTAGAACATATGATCTAGAGCAAACTAGTTAGTCCAATTATTTGTGTTGGGCAATTCAACCACCAAAAACATTTAAGAAAAGGTTTGACCCTATTTCCCTTTCATCTTGTTTGCTTGGTTGGCTTTCTTTTCTTTTCCTTGTTACTCTCAAGTGCTTTATAAGCAAGGCAAGAGACACCAATTGTGTTGTGGTCCTTGCGGGGTCTAAGTGACTCGTGAGAAGTAAAGAAGAAAGCTCACTCGGTCTAAGTGACCGTTTGAGAGAGGAAAAGGGTTGAAAGAGACCCAGTCTTTGTGACCACCTCAACGGGGACTAGGTTCTTTAGAACCGAACCTCGGTAATACAAATCACCGTGTTCATCCACTTTATTTGTTGGTTGATTTGTTTTCCCTCTCTCTCGGACTCGAATTCATTTCTAACGCTAACCCCGACTTGTAGTATGTGCTTAAGTTTATAATTTCCAGATTCCGCCTATTCACCCCCCTCTAGGCGACTTTCAGACGACAAAAAGAAGAAGGTACAATCTAGAACCACCCCAAGTATACTACATCTAGTGATGAGGGTTGTTCTAGTGAAGATGAAGATGATCTGCTTACCCTTTTTGCCAACCTTAACATGCAACAAAAAGAAAAATTAAATGAATTGATAGGTGCCATTCATGAGAAGGATGAACTCTTGGATAGCCAAGAGGAATTGCTTATTAAAGAAAACAAAATGCATGTTAAAGTAAAAAATGCTTATGCTCAGGAAGTAGAGAAATGTAAAAATTTGACTAAGGATCTTAGCATATGCCATGATTCAATTACCAATCTTAGAAATGAAAATGCTTGTTTAAATGCTAAGATTGATAAATTGAATGAATCAATTTCTAGCCTTAAGACTGAAAATGCTAGTTTAATTTCCAAGGCTAAAGATTTAAATGTTTGCAATGATTCTATTTCCTGTCTTAAGAATGAGAATGCCATATTACATGCTAAGATAGATGAATTAAATGTTTGCAAACCCTCTACATCTACTATTGATCATGTTACTATTTGGGCTAGATGTAGAGATATTAATGTTGATGCTATAAATGTTCACCTTGCTTTAATTAAACAATAAAATGATCATATAGCTCAATTAACTGCTAAAATCAATGAGCATGAAATTGAAAATGAAAAATTTAAATTTGCTAGAAGCATGCTCTATAGTGGGAGACGCCCTGACATTAAGGACGGCATTGGTTTCCAATAGGGAAGCAATGTCAAACTTAATGCCCCTAAAAGATTGTCCAACTTTGTTAAGGGCAAGGCTCCCATGGTTCAGGATAATGAGGGCTATATTTTATATCTTCCTAATTATCCTGACCACAAAATTAGGAGAATTCATGCTAAAAAATCTCATTCTGTTTCTCACCATTCTTTTATGTATAAGAATGAGGCGTCTAGCTCTAGGCATTCTACACATGTTAAAATGCCTAAAAAGAGAACTCCTACTGCATCAAATGAGCCTAACATTTCATTTAAGACTTTTGATGCATCTTATGTTTTAACTAACAAATCAGGCAAAGTAGTTGCCAAAATATGTTGGGGGCAAACACAAGGGCTTCAAGACTTGTGTTTGGGTACCCAAGGTGCTTGTTTCTAACATCAAAGGACCCAAGACTGTTTGGGTACCTAAGAACAAGGCTGTCGGTGTTTCGAAACCCGGGGGGTCCCTGGACCGACGAGTGAATTATCGCCGCGTGCCCCAGCCCAGATGGGTTGACGCAAGGCGGAACGCGAAGGGGGGGAAAGGAAGCAGCCGGAGGGAGGCAGGCGTGAGAAAGTGGATCCCGCGGCCTTCGTGTTAGCCCCGCGCCTGAGTCGGGTGCGCTTGCAGTAGGGGAATACAAGCGTCCACGCGGGAGTGGGAGCGAGTGGCCTTGCGCGAGCGCCGTCTCATCCTTCTCCGCGCGGGCCAACCCTCTGTAAGAGGGCCTTGGTCCTTCCTTTTATAGGCGTAAGGAGAGGATCCAGGTGTACAATGGGGGGTGTAGCAGAGTGCTACGTGTCTAGCAGAGGAGAGCTAGTGCCCTAAGTACATGCCATCGTGGCAGCCAGAGAGGTCTTGGCACCCGGTTCGCGTGGTGTCGTGGCTGTCGGAGGAGCGCTGGAACCTGGCGGAAGGACAGCTGTCGGGGCCGTCGAGTCTTTGCTGACGTCCTCTTGCTTCCGTAAGGGGGCCGAGAGCCGCCGTCGTCACAGAGTGTGCGGGGCACCATCATTGCCTATCTGGCGGAGCGAGCCAGATGGGACGCCGGTCTTGTTCCCTGTAGCCTGAGTCAGCTCGGGGTAGGGTAATGGTGGCGCCTCCTGTCGACCTGGTCGGTCCGTGCCCTAGGTTGGGCGATGTGGAGGCTCCTCCGAGGTCGAGGTCGAGTCTGTCTTCTGTGGCCGTGGTCGAGTCCGAGCCCCCGGGTCGGGCGAGGCGGAGACCGTCGGCTGAGGCCAGGGCTGAGTTCGAGCCCTGGGGTCGGGCAAAGCGGAGTCCGTCTTCTCCTGGGGTCGAGCCCATGTCCGAGCCCTGGGGTCGGGCGAGGCAGAGTTCGTCGTCTTTCGGGGCTGAGCCCGAGTCCGAGCCCTGGGTCGGGCAGAGCGGAGTTCGCCGTCTTCTGGGGCTGAGCCCGAGTCCGAGCCCTAGGTTGGGCGGAGCGGAGTTCGCCGTCTTCCGAGGCTGAGCCCAAGTCCGAGCCCTGGGTTGGGCGGAGCGGAGTTCGCTGTCTTCCGGGGCTGAGCCCGAGTCCGAGCCCTGGGTCGGGCGGAGTGGAGTTCGCCGTCTTCCGGGGCTGAGCCCGAGTCCAAGCCCTGGGTCGGGCGGAGCAGAGTTCGCCGTCTTCCGGGGCTGAGCCCGAGTCCGAGCCCTGGGTTGGGCGGGACGGAGTTTCCTATGACGCCCGAGGCCGGCCTTGGCTGCTGTCAGCCTCACTCTGTCGGGTGGCTCAGCAGTCGGAGCGGCGCAGGCGGCACTGTCCTCTTGTCAGACCGGTCAGTAGAGCGGCGAAGTGACTGCGGTTACTTCGGCTCTACCGACTGGAGGGCGTGCGTCAGGATAAAGGTGTCAGGCCACCTTTGCATTAAATGCCCCTGCGGTTTGGTCGGTCGGTGTGGCGATGTGGCCAAGGTTGCTTCTCGATGAAGACAGGGCCTCGGGCGAGCCAATAGTGTGCCCGTTGCTGGAGGGGGTCCTCGGGTGAGACGTAGGTTCTCCGGGGTCGGCTTCCCTTGCCCGAGGCTAGGCTCGGGCGAGGCACGATCATGTCCTTTGAATGGACCGATCCTTGGCTTAATCGCACCCATCAGGCCTTTGCAGCTTTGTGCTGATGGGGGTTACCAGCTGAGATTTAGGGGTCTTGAGGGACCCCTAATTATGGTCCCCGACAGTAGCCCCTGAGCCTCCAAGGGAGTACTAATACTCGCTTGGAGGCTTTTGTCGCACTTTTTTGCAAGGGGACCAACCTTTTTCGGTTGCATTCTGTTCCGGTGGGTGCGCGCGAGCGCACCCGCCGGGTGTAGCCCCCGAGGCCTCGGAGGAGTAGTTTTACTCCTTCGAGGTCTTAGTGCGCTTCGCAACACTTCGGCTGGTCTAGTTGTTCCCTCATGCGAGCTGGCCGTAGCCCGAGTGCACGGTCGGGTCCCAAGTTCTCGGGCTGGTATGTTGACGCTGTCAACGGTTTGGCTGGAGCAGGATTTGCGAGAGCAGCCCCCGAGCCTCTGCACAGGGCGAGAGGACGGTCAAGGACAGACTCGTCTTTTTTACATACGCCCCTGCGTCGCCTTCCGCAAGGAGGAGGGGGGGGGGGGAAAGCGCCATGTTGTCCTCGGAGGGCGCCGAACATGGTGTCTCCGGTGAGCTGCTGGCGGGTAATTCGAGCGGACGTCCGTGCCCCATTTGTTAGGGGTCGGCTAGAGGCCCAGAGGCACGCCCAAAAGTACCTGCGGGTGATCTGCCGGACCCGGTCCCCTGTCGACGGGGTCCGAGGGCTCGATGCCTCCCTCTGATGGGATTCCGTTACAAGGTCGTTCCCGCTGGTCTCGGAAATGTCCTAGGGTACCTCGGGAGCGTAGCCTGAGCCTTGGTTATGTATCGAACGTACCCATGGTCATCCCTCGCTCTGTGTCTGAGGCGACTGTGAACCCTTTGAGGGCCAGCCTACGAACCCCTGATCAGTAGTGGGCGCGGAGCCCGAGTGGCCTGAGGCAGCCGTTGAACACTTCGAGGGGCCGGCCATCGAACCTCTGACCAGTAGTGGGCGCAGAACCCAATCGATCTGAGGCGGCCGTTGAACCCCTCCGAGGGGCCGGCCTTCGAACCTCTGATCAGTAGGGAGGCTTGGAGCCTGTTTCCTTCACGGAGAAGGGTCCTTTTCGGGGTATCCCCCTTTCCCGGTCCCTGTTGTAAGAGAGAGAAAAAGGAAAAGGAAAAGGACACGAAATCGAATGACGCGGCGTACCTTTTTTGACGCGGTCATTATGGCGAAGGCGAAGCGTCGCTCGCTCCCCCTGCCAGAGACGCCGCCTGTCCCGCCGCGGAGTTAATGCGACAGGGCGAGCGGTTCGTGGGGCGGCCGTTGCGCGTGCGCGAGCCGTTCGAGGAACGGATCACGGGCGCGCCGTCTTCACGCTGTGAGAGAGGGCTTCCTTGCTGCCTCTGGATGGGACGTAAGCTTGGCTGACGACGTGACCGCTGCTCCTGCCCGCCTGTCACCGCCATTACTGCTGGCCCATTTTTTATCGCATTTGACCGTAACGCTTGGCTGGCACTGCAGGGTTGCCTCGAGTCGCGGTATTGACTCCACAGTCGAGGAGGTGTAGTAGTGGCGTGAGTGGCGGTGTAGTCGCTCACACATAGCAGCCGACGCGTCGGTTGCATGACGCGTGGGCCTGAACCTCCATGTTGGGCCAGTTGGAGTCGAAAGGGCGCGCCCACTTGGCACGGTTGCATGCCGCCTGCATGGCTGTCCGCCCTTTCACCCGCTGGTCTGGGCGAAAGTGGAGGAGTGCTTGTAACCGCCGGGTGGTTGCATGCACCGCGCGCACGTGGCGGTTTGGCTTCTTCTCCCCTGGATCGGCTTGCATGACGTGTGGGACCCAGCCCCCGCGCCGTGGGGGGAGAATCTTGGAGCGTGTTGGAGAAGACTTGACCCGCAACGGTTGAGGGCGCAAGCGGGGAGAGTCGCCTTTAAAAGGGGGGCGACCCCTTTGGAGGGCAACCATGTCTTCGCGCTCCCTTCATGCATCGTGTCTTCCCACCTTCCGAGCCCCCGGGGGGGGGGGGACGCCCAGAATCCTTCCGTCTTGTCGTCGGAGGAACGCAACTTCGTGGAGGTTGGTACCTTTCGGCCATTGTTCAGCTTCAAGGATTTTCATCAGGCAGCCCGGCTGCATCCCCTCGCCGGTGGTCACCCAAGACGGTGACCACCAGCCTCTCGGTGGGGAGGAGCAAGCCGGGCTGCGATCTTGGTCCCACCCTCAGCCCCAAGGATGTTTGTCATCCTTGCTGGGGCGAAGGCCAGGCTGAGCCGGAGCTCTACCTCCCGCGCGGGCCGGCTGGTCACCTCCTCTTCCAGCTTCTGGTGGTGGAAACCATCCTCCAGCCTTGCGGAGGAGGCATCCTGTAGCCATGCTGGGGAAGGCGAACTGTTGCTGTCCAGCTAGGATGCAACATTCCGTCCTTCTTCTCGCTTTCGCGGCGAGGACGGGAGTGAGGACCTGCCGGTGCGCCTTGTAGACCGTCGGTGTTGGTGGAGAGGCGGACGCCGCCGTTCGTGCTGATGTGGTGGCAGCAGGAGGAAGCTCCCCCCCCCCCATTGACGCCGTCGGCGCCGCCCACGGGCCGGCCCCTAGCTCTTTGGCTTTGATGTCTGTTTCGCGTCCCTTGAGTAGGGACGCGAACGAAAGCCTTCCGGTGGCCGCGTCCGTACTGGGATCATGGCTGCTGCTGTGGGGTTGGAACCGGAGTTCCGTTTGTAACGGCACCTTGAGTGCCGGTGTTTTGTTCATTGCGGCTGTCGAGGCCTGAACATGTATGTATTTTCGGCGCGGAGCCGTATTTTTTCTTCATTTCGAGCACTAAGACTCGCCTTGTCGATTATCTTTACCGCTTCACCGAGCGTGAGTTGCTTCGTGCAAAGGTGACGAGTGAGGTATCCGTATCCCGGAGGCATAGGAGTCCCTCGGCTCGGTCGGCCTTGCTGTCCGAGGCCCCTCGTGCTTAGTTAAAGGAACCCCTCGGCCGCCCTTTGATGAGCCGAAGCCGGAGGTAGCGATGTCAGCACGGACGGAGGCAGAGTTGGCTTCGAAAAGGAGGTGTAGTTGGCCAGAGCCTGGCCGGGTCGTCCACTGGCGGAACCGACGCCGGAGTTGAGCTGCTGAGGCCACAAGCCGAGCTGATGTCTTTGGGAGACAGCTGGCCGAGGCCTCGGGGTGGCCGGCCGAGCCGCCTGCTCGGGTCGGATTCTCGAAGAAGACCCTGGCGGCGATGGCCCGGGTGTGGTGCTGATGTCGTCCTTCAGAGTGGGGGCCCTCCGACCGTGTTGCCGTCCGAGGCTGGGTCAGACCCCGCCGAAGGTGTAGTTGATGCTGAGGGTGCTGTTGCCCCCTTCGGCTGTCGACGTCCGAGCCTGCAGGATCAGGTTGTCTTGTAGTGTGTGTATGTTTTCTGCGGCCGCCGAGGCCTAAACACACCGTCGTCGTGTTGTAAAGCTGCGTTTCTTTTCCTCTTGTTTCGAGTATCTGGACTCATTTGTCGGTAACAGAATTGTTTGTGCGGGCGAGAGTTGCTTTTCACGGAAGTCGATGAGTGAGGTATCTGTATCCCGGAGGCGTAGGAATCCCTCGGCTCGGTTGGCCTTGCCGCTTACGCGCGCCCTTACTCGTCCATAGGGTTCTGTTACCGACGCAGTCGAGAAGGCCCGAAAAATCATTTCGGTAGAGGAGCTCTCGAGCATGAAGACTTGTTCGGTCCGCGGAGTCACTTATCCGAGCGTGAGTTACTTATCGCAGAAGGTGATGAGTGAGGTATCCGTATCCCGGAGGCGTAGGAGTCCCTCGGCTCGGTCAGCCTTGGCTGCTTACGTGTACTCCGTCGTTTTCAGGATCCACTTTTGAAGTAGTCGAAGAGCACGAAAGGCATTCTGGCAGATTTTTTTCTTTTTTCGAGGAAAATTTTGACGCAGAGAGGGTTGCCCCCTTCTAGCCCCCGAGGGAGGGTCGGGCTTTGCCGAGGCAAGGCTGACCCTTCCTTGACGACCAGACTTGATGTGTGAACGAGGTATATGAGCAACTTGAAAGCATCTTAAGGGTAGAAGCGACGTAGCTGTTGGATGTTCCAAGCGTTGCTGTAGACCTCGCCTTGGCTGTTGGCCAGCTTGTACGTTCCGGGCTTCAGGACCTTGGCGATGACGAACGGCCCTTCCCAGGGAGGCGTGAGTTTGTGCTGCCCTTGGGCGTCTTGTCGCAGCCGAAGCGCCAGGTCGCCCACCTGGAGGTCTCGGGACCGAACCCCTCGGGCGTGGTAGCGTCGCAGGGACTGCTGGTACCGCGTCGAGTGTAGTAAGGCCATGTCCCGAGCCTCCTCCAGCTGGTCTAGTGAGTCTTCTCGGTTGGCTCGGTTGCTTTGGTCGGTGTAGGCCCTCGCCCTCGGGGAATCGTATTCTAGGTCTGTGGGCAAGATGGCCTCAGCCCCATAGACTAGAAAGAACGGTGTGAAGCCCGTGGCTCGGCTCGGCGTCGTCCTCAGACTCCAGACCACCGAGGGGAGTTCCTTCATCCACCGCTTGCCGAACTTGTTGAGGTCGTTGTAGATCCGAGGCTTGAGTCCTTGCAGGATCATGTCGTTGGCCCGCTCCACTTGCCCATTCGTCATGGGGTGTGCCACGGCAGCCCAGTCCACCCGGATGTGGTGATCCTCGCAGAAGTCCAGGAACTTTCTGCCGGTGAACTGGGTGCCGTTGTCGGTGATGATGGAGTTCGGGACCCCAAAGCGATGGATGATGTTGGTGAAGAACGCCACCGCCTGTTCGGACCTAATGTTGTTTAGGGGTCGGACCTCGATCCACTTGGAGAACTTGTCGATGGCGACCAACAGGTGCGTGTAGCCCCCGGGTGCCTTCTGCAAGGGGCCAACGAGGTCCAGACCCCACACAGCAAACGACCAGGTGATGGGTATGGTCTGTAGAGCCTGAGCGGGCAGGTGGGTCTGCCTCGCGTAGAACTGACACCCTTCGCAGGTGCGGACAATTTTAGTAGCGTCGGCCACCGCCGTCGGCCAGTAGAATCCTTGTCGGAAGGCGTTTCCAACGAGGGTTCGAGGTGCTGCGTGATGGCCGCAAGCCCCCGAGTGTATCTCTTGCAAGAGCTCCTGGCCTTTGGCGATGGAAATGCATCGTTGGAGGATGCCTGAGGGGCTGCAGTGGTAGAGCTCCTTCCCATCTCCCAGCAAGACGAAAGACTTGGCGCGCCGCGCCAACCATCGAGCTTCGGCTTGGTCGAGGGGCAGCTCTCCTCGGTGGAGATATTGCAGGTACGGGGTCTGCCAACTTTGATGAGGCGTGACCTCGCTTGGTT
The DNA here is from genome assembly GCA_029449295.1 of Zea luxurians. NCBI lineage: Eukaryota > Viridiplantae > Streptophyta > Magnoliopsida > Poales > Poaceae > Zea > Zea luxurians. The sequence continues at coordinate 8,352,883 of JAOPSE010000039.1, forward strand.
CCCCCTCGACGCGCAGTGCCTCACCCTCGGGGGCCGAGGGTACCTCGGGCTGAGCCGAGGGTACCTTGGACCGTGCCGAGGGTACCTCGGACTGAGCCGAGGGTTCCTCGGGCGGAGCCGAAGGTGCCTCGGGCAGAGCCGAGGTGCCTCGGGCTCGGGCGTGTCCTCGGTCTTGACGGAGGGTTGATGCAGGTCTCGGGAGAATACGTCCGGGGGAACTGTTGTTCGTCCCGAGGCTATTTTAGCCAGCTCGTCCGCAGTCTCGTTGTAGCGTCGGGCGATGTGGTTGAGCTCGAGCCCGTAGAACTTGTCTTCCAGGCGCCGAACCTCATCGCAGTAGTCTTCCATCTTCAAGTCACGGCAGTGGGAGTTCTTCATGACTTGGTCGATGACGAGTTGCGAGTCACCGCGAGCGTCGAGGCGCCGAACCCCTAGCTCGATGGCGATTCGCAACCCGTTTACCAGAGCCTCGTACTCTGCCACATTGTTGGACACCGGGAAGTGGAGGCGTAGCACGTAGCGTAGGTGCTTCTCGAGGGGCGAGACGAAGAGGAGGCCTGCGCCGGCCCCCGTCTTCATCAGCGACCCATCGAAAAACATGGTTCAGAGCTCCGGTTGGATCGGAGCCGTCGGGAGCTGGGTGTCGGCCCATTCAGCCACGAAGTCCGCCAAGACCTGGGACTTGATGGCCTTCCGAGGGGCGAACGAGATCGTCTCGCCCATGATCTCCACCGCCCACTTCGCAATTCTACCCGAGGCCTCTCGGGACTGGATGATCTCTCCCAGGGGGAAGGATGACACCACAGTCACCGGATGAGACTCGTAGTAGTGTCGCAATTTCCGCCGTGTCAGGATCACCGCGTACAGCAGCTTCTGGATTTGTGGGTAGCGGATCTTGGTCTCGGACAGTACCTCACTGATGAAGTATACTGGCCTCTGGACGGGCAATGCATGCCCTTCTTCTCGTCTCTCAACCACGATCGCGGCGCTAACCACCTGGGTGGTTGCGGCGACGTAGATCAAGAGGGCTTCTCCGATAGTGGGGGCACCAAGATGGGCGCGTTCGTGAGGAGCGCCTTCAGGTTCTCGAGGGCTTCCTCGGCCTCGGGAGTCCAAGCGAAGCACTCGGCTTTTCTTAAGAGGCGGTATAGAGGCAGACCTCTTTCACCGAGGCGGGAGATGAAGCGGCTCAGAGCCGCGAGACATCCCATGACCCTCTGTACGCCTTTCAAGTCCTTGATTGGCCCCATGCTGGTGATGGCTGCAATCTTCTCCGGGTTGGCATCAATGCCCCGCTCGAAGACGATGAACCCCAAGAGCATGCCTCGGGGGACCTCGAAGACACACTTTTCAGGATTAAGCTTCATGCCTTTCGCCTTAAGACATCGGAATGTCGCTTCAAGGTCGGAAAGAAGGTCGGAGGCCTTCCTCGTCTTGACTACGATGTCATCGACGTAGGCCTCGACCGTTCGGCCGACGTGTTCGCCAAACACATGGTTCATGCATCGCTGGTACGTCGCCCCCGCATTCCTCAAACCAAACGGCATTGTAACATAGCAGTACATGTCGAAGGGTGTGATGAATGAAGTCGCGAGCTGGTCGGACTCTTTCATCCTGATCTGGTGATACCCTGAGTAGGCATCAAGGAAAGACAGGGTTTCGCACCCAGCAGTGGAATCCACGATCTGATCGATGCGAGGCAGAGGGTAGGGAACCTTCGGACATGCTTTGTTTATACCAGTGTAGTCTACACACATCCGCCATTTCCCCCCTTTCTTTCTCACAAGCACAGGGTTGGCAAGCCATTCGGGATGGAATACCTCTTTGATGAACCCTGCCGCTAGTAGCTTGTGGATCTCTTCGCCTATGGCCCTGCGCTTTTCTTCGTCGAATCGGCGCAGAGGTTGCTTCACAGGTCGGGCCCCAGCTCGAATATCCAGAGAGTGCTCGGCGACTTCCCTCGGTATGTCGGACATGTCCGAGGGACTCCACGCGAAAACGTTGGCGTTCGCGCAGAGAAAGTCGACGAGCACTGCTTCCTATTCGGGGTCGAGCTTGGAACCGATCCGGATCTGCTTGGAGGCGTCGTTGCAGGGGTCGAGAGGGACGGACTTGACCGTCTCTGCCGGTTCGAAGTTGCCGGCGTGGCGCTTCACGTCGGGTGCTTCCCTAGAGAGGCTCTCTGGGTCAGCGATGAGGGCCTCGGATTCGGCGAGGGCCTCGGCGTACTCCACGCACTCCACATCGCATTCGTATGCGTGTCGGTACGTGGGCCCGACGGTGATGACCACGTTGGGGCCCGGCATCTTGAGCTTGAGGTAGGTGTAGTTGGGGACGGCCATGAACTTGGCGTAGCATGGCCTCCCCAGCACTGCGTGGTAGGTTCCTCGAAACCCGACCACTTCGAACGTGAGGGTCTCCTTTCGAAAGTTGGAGGGTGTCCCGAAGCAGACGGGTAGGTCGAGTTGTCCGAGGGGATGAACGCGCTTCCCGGGGACGATCCCGTGGAAAGGCGCAGCGCCCGTCCGGACCGAGGACAGATCGATCCGCAGGAGCCCGAGGGTCTCGGCGTAGATGATGTTGAGGCTGCTGCCTCCGTCCATGAGGACCTTGGTGAGCCTGACGTTGCCGATGATGGGGTCGACAACGAGTGGTATCTCCCCGGGCTCGGCACGTAGTCTGGATGGTCGGCCTGGTCGAAGGTGATGGGCTTGTCGGACCAGTCTAGGTAGACTGGCGCCGCCACCTTTACCGAGCAAACCTCCCGACGCTCTTGCTTGCGGTGCCAAGCCGAGGCGTTCGCTACTTGCCCACCATAGATCATGAAGCAGTCGCGGACCTTAGGGAACCCTCCTGCCTTGTGATCTTCCTCCTTCGCGTCGTCGAGGGCCTTGCCACCCTTCGCGGGTGGCCCAGCCTTATGGAAGTGTCGTCGAAGCATGGCACACTCCTCAAGGGTGTGCTTGACGGGCCCCTGATGATAGGGGCATGGCTCCTTGAGCATCTTGTCGAAGAGGTTGGCACCTCCGGGAGGTTTCCGAGGGTTTCTTGTACTCGGCGGCGGCGACAAGGTCCACGTCGGCGGCGTCGCGTTTCGCTTGCGACTTCTTCTTGCCCTTCTTCTTGGCGCCGCGCTGAGTTGACGCCTCGGGAGCATCTTCAGGTGGGCGGCCCTGGGGCTGCTTGTCCTTCCGGAAGATGGCCTCAACCGCCTCCTGGCCAGAGGCGAACTTGGTGGCGATGTCCATCAGCTCGCTCACCCTGGTGGGGGTCTTGCAACCCAGCTTGCTCACCAGGTCGCGGCAGGTGGTGCCGGCGAGGAACATGCCGAGGACATCTGAATCGGTGACGTTGGGCAGCTCTGTGCGCTGCTTCGAGAATCGCCGGATGTAGTCCTGGAGAGACTCTCCCGGCTGCTGGCGGCAGCTTCGGAGATCCCAGGAGTTCCCAGGGCGCACGTACGTGCCCTGGAAATTGCCGGCGAAGGCTTGGACCAGGTCGTCCCAGTTGGAGATCTACCCCGGGGGCAGGTGCTCCAGCCAGGCTCGAGCGGTGTCGGAGAGGAACAGGGGGAGGTTACGGATGATGAGGTTGTCATCGTCCGTTCCACCCAGTTGGCAGGCCAGCCGATAGTCCACGAGCCATAGTTCCGGTCTCGTCTCCCCCGAGTACATTGTGATAGTAGTCGGGGTTTGGAACCGGGTCGGGAACGGTGCCCGTCGTATGGCGCGGCTGAAAGCCTGCGGACCGGGTGGTTCGGGCGAAGGACTCCGATCCTCCCCGCTATCGTAGCGTCCCCCACACCTGGGGTGGTAGCCTCGGCGTGCCCTGTCATCGAGGTGGGCCCAACGGCCGTGATGATGGCGCTCATTGCCGAGGCGACCCGGGGCCGCAGGCGCTGTGTTGCGCGTGCGCCCGGAGTGGACCGAGGCTTCCCGCATGAATCGGGAAGTCGCGGCGCGATGTTCCGAGGGGAACCCCTGCCTTCGGGAGGCAGAGCTTTCGGCCCGTCGGACCGCGGCGTCCTCCAGGAGATTCTTGAGCTCTCCCTGGATACGCCGCCCCTCGGTGGTTGATGGCTCCGGCATCGCGCGGAGGAGTATTGCCGCTGGAATCCGGCGACGGCCTCACCCTGACGTCGTCGGCGATGCGGTGCTGGATGTCCTGGGGAGATGACGCGCTTCTCCGGCTGGGGGTCGGATCGCCCATTCCTGCCCGATGTCCCGGCGGATCGGCACAAGCGTTCTTGCTCCCTCGTTGAGCCTGGCCTGCCTCTCGTGGATTTGCTCGAGCTGTGGGTCAGGACCCCCCACCGGGACGGGGACCACAGCTAGCTCCCGAAGGATGTCAACGCGAGGCGCGGGCCTAGGGGGATCACCGTTTTCCGGCATACCAAGATGGTTGCCTTCGCTGGGACCCCCTAGATCGACGTGGAAACATTCACGACTTGGGTCGCGGTCCTCGTTGTCGAGGCCGCGGCTGCCGTCAGAACAGTCAGAAAGGCAGTAGTCACATGCGGTCATGAAGTTCCGCACGACACTGGGGTTACCAAGTCTGGAGAAATCCAAACAGAGGTCGGGCTCGCCATCTTCCTCGGACCCCGAGGGCTCGTTGGTCGAGTCGGCCGTCAGTCGGTCCTAGGGTGACCGCACACGATACCCCAGAGGGTTTGGACTCGCCTCTATGAGAGTGCCCACCGAAGCGGAGTCGCTTGGTGGGTCGAGGCTGAACCCAAAAGACGTGAGATGGGAATCGGTCGATACCTTTCGGTCGACGATCGGTGACGAGGTCGTGTCTGGGACTGACTGCACCGTTGTCTCAGGTACGAGGGTGATGCCCAGCAAGTCCTTCACGAGCGTGCTGGCGTCGTGCGTTTGCTTGAGATCGGCGCGTTGCGGGGAGGCGGCGCTCGTCTTCGTCTCAAACGCGAGATCGATGCCCGACGCGCCCTCCGTTGGGGCACCGACGCCGTCGACTCGCTCGACAGCCAACGAGGTGCCGCTTCCCGCTTGGCCTTGGTTGCCCCGCCTCCTCCTCCGTCGGCGGGGGAGGGGATGGGACAAGCCCGAATGTCGTCCTTCCACCACGTGGGGAATGCGTCGTCGATTTCCCTGCCGGCGAGCGGGTTGTCGACTGCCATTGTCGCTGCCGCACGACGGGGGAAGGAGTATCATGTCGTAGCTGCCGTCGAGGGACATGAACTCAAGATTTCCGAAACGGAGCACCGTTCCGGGCTGGAAAGGTTGCTGGAGACTGCCCATCTGGAGCTTGACGGGAAGCTATTCGTCAACACGCAGCAGGCCCCTACCTGGCGCGCCAACTGTCGGTGTTTCGAAACCCGGGGGTCCCTGGACCGACGAGTGAATTGTCGCCGCGTGCCCCAGCCCAGATGGGTCGACGCAAGGTGGAACGCGAAGGGGGGAAAGGAAGCAGCCGGAGGGAGGCACGCGTGAGAAAGTGGATCCCGCGGCCTTCGTGTTAGCCCCGCGCCTGAGTCAGGTGCGCTTGCAGTAGGGGAATACAAGCGTCCACGCGGGAGTGGGAGCGAGTGGCCTTGCGCGAGCGCCGTCTCGTCCTTCTCCGCGCGGGCCAACCCTCTGTAAGAGGGCCCTGGTTCTTCCTTTTATAGGCGTAAGGAGAGGATCCAGGTGTACAATGGGGGTGTAGCAGAGTGCTACGTGTCTAGCGGAGGAGAGCTAGTGCCCTAAGTACATGCCATCGTGGCAGCCGAAGAGGTCTTGGCACCCGGTTCGCGTGGTGTCGTGGCCGTCGGAGGAGCGCTAGAGCCTGGCGGAAGGACAGTTGTCGGGGCCGTCGAGTCCTTGCTGACGTCCTCTTGCTTCCGTAAGGGGGCCGAGAGTCACCGTCGTCACAGAGTGTGCGGGGCGCCATCATTGCCTATCTGGCGGAGCGAGCCAGATGGGACGCCGCTCTTGTTCCCCGTAGCCTGAGTCAGCTCGGGGTAGGGTAATGATGGCGCCTCCTGTCGACGTGGTCGGTCCGTGCCCTAGGTTGGGCGATGTGGAGGCTCCTCCGAGGTCGAGGTCGAGTCTGTCTTCCGTGGCCGTGGTCGAGTCCGAGCCCCCGGGTCGGGCGAGGCGGAAACCGTCGGCTGAGGCCAGGGCTAAGTCCGAGCCCTGGGGTCGGGCGAAGCGGAGTCCATCGTCTCCTGGGGTCGAGCCCATGTCCGAGCTCTAGGGTCGGGCGAGGCGGAGTTCGTCGTCTTCCGGGGCTGAGCCCGAGTCCGAGCCCTGGGTCGGGCATAGCGGAGTTCGCCGTCTTCCGGGGCTGAGCCCGAGTCTAAGCCCTGGGTTGGGCGGAGCGGAGTTCGCCGTCTTCCGGGGCTGAGCCCGAGTCCGAGCCCTGGGTCGGGCGGAGCGGAGTTCGCCGTCTTCCGGGGCTGAGCCCGAGTCCGAGCCCTGGGTCGGGCGGAGCGGAGTTCACCGTCTTCCGGGGCTGAGCCCGAGTCCGAGCCCTGGGTCGGGCGGAGCGGAGTTCGCCGTCTTCCGGGGCTGAGCCCGAGTCCGAGCCCTGGGTTGGGCGGGGCGGAGTTTCCTATGACGCCCGAGGCCGGCCTTGGCTGCTGTCAGCCTCACTCTGTCGGGTGGCTCAGCAGTCGGAGCGGCGCAGGCGGCGCTGTCCTCTTGTCAGACCGGTCAGTAGAGCGGCGAAGTGACTGCGGTTACTTCGGCTCTGCCGACTGGAGGGCGTGCGGCAGGATAAAGGTGTCAGGCCACCTTTGCATTAAATGCCCCTGCAATTTGGTCAGTCGGCGTGGCGATGTGGCCAAGGTTACTTCTCGGTGAAGACTGGGCCTCGGGCGAGCCGATAGTGTGCCCGTTGCTGGAGGGGGGTCCTCGGGCGAGACGTAGGTTCTCCGGGGTCGGCTTCCCTTGCCCGAGGCTAGGCTCGGGCGAGGCACGATCATGTCCCTTGAATGGACCGATCCTTGGCTTAATCGCACCCATCAGGCCTTTGCAGCTTTCTGCTGATGGGGGTTACCAGCTGAGATTTAGGGGTCTTGAGGGTACCCCTAATTATGGTCCCCGACAAAGGCCTAAATTGTTTTGCAGGTTTATGCATCCGGGGGCTCAAGCTGGATAATTGATAGTGGATGCACAAACCATATGACAGGGGAGAAAAGAATGTTCTCCTCCTATGAGAAAAACGAAGACCCCCAAAGAGCTATCACATTCGGGGATGGAAATCAAGGTTTGGTCAAAGGACTTGGTAAAATTGCTATATCTCCTGGCCATTCTATTTCCAATATTTTTCTTGTAGATTCTTTAGATTACAGTTTGCTTTCAGTTTCTCAATTATGCAAAATGGGCTACAACTGTCTTTTTACAAATGTAGGTGTTACTGTCTTTATAAGAAGTGATGATTCAGTAGCATTTAAGGGAGTGTTAGAGGGTCAACTATATTTAGTCGATTTTAATGAAAACACAGCTGAAATCAACACTTGTTTAATTGCTAAGACTAATATGGGTTGGCTCTGGCATCGCCGACTAGCCCATGTTGGGATGAAGAATCTTCACAAGCTTCTAAAGGGAGAGCACATTTTAGGACTAACAAATGTTTATTTTGAGAAAGACAAGGTTTGTAGCGCATGTCAAGCAGGAAAGCAAGTTGGTGCTCATCATCCACACAAGAACATAATGACAAACGGACAGGCCACTGGAGCTACTCCACATGGATCTATTCGTCCCAATAGCTTACATAAGCATTAACGGGAGTAAGTACTGTCTAGTTATTGTGGATGATTATTCTCGCTTCACTTGGGTATTCTTTTTGCAGGAAAAATCATAAACCCAAGAGACTTTGAAGGGATTCTTGAGACGGGCTCAAAATGAGTTCGGATTGAGAATCAAAAAGATAAGAAGCGACAACGGGACGGAGTTCAAGAACTCTCAAATCGAAGGCTTTCTTGAGGATGAGGGAATCAAGCATGAGTTCTCTTCTCCCTACACACCTCAACAAAATGGTGTAGCGGAGAGGAAGAATAGAACTCTACTGGACATGGCGAGGACCATGCTTGATGAGTACAAGACTCTGGACCGATTTTGGGCGGAAGCAATCAATACTGCTTGCTACTGCATCAACCGGCTCTACCTTCACCGAATCCTCAAGAAGACATCTTACGAACTCCTCACCGGTAAAAAGCCCAATGTTTCATGTTTTAGATTCTTTGGTAGCAAATGTTTTATTCTTATTAAAAGAGGTAGAAAATCTAAAATTGCTCCTAAGGCTGTAGAAGGCTTTTTACTTGGATATGACTCAAACACAAGGGCATATAGAGTCTTCAACAAATCTACTGGATTAGTTGAGGTTTCTTGTGACATTGTGTTTGATGAGACTAATGGCTCCCAAGTGGAGCAAGTTGATCTTGATGAACTAGATGATGAAGAGGCTCCGTGCGTCGTGCTAAGGAACATGTCCATTGGGGATGTGTGTCCTAAAGAATCCGAAGAGCCCACACAAGCACAAGATCAACCGTCATCTTCCATGCAAGCATCTCCACCAACTCAAGATGAGGAACAAGCTCAAGATGATGAAGATCAGGAGGATGAGCCACCTCAAGAGGACGACATTGATTAAGGGGGAGATGAAGACAAGGAAGATAATCAAGAAACACAGGGTCAAAGACCGCCACACCCAAGAGTCCATCAAGCAATTCAAAGAGATCACCCCGTGAACTCCATTATCGGTGACATTCATAAGGGGGTAACCACTAGATCTCGAGTTGCTCATTTCTGTGAACGTTACTCTTTTATGTCCTCTATTGAGCCATACAGGGTGGAGGACGCACTAAGAGATTAGGATTGGGTGCTGGCAATGCAAGAGAAACTCAACAACTTCACGAGGAATGAGGTATGCCATTTGGTTCCACGTCCTAATCAAAATGTTGTAGGTACCAAATGGGTATTCCGCAACAAGCAAGACGAGCATGGTGTGGTGACAAGAAACAAAGCCCGACTTGTGGCCAAAGGGTATTCACAAGTCGAGGGTTTGGATTTCGATGAAACTTATGCACCCGTAGTTAGGCTTGAGTCAATTTGTATATTACTTGCCTATGCTACTTGTGGCAGAACCTCCCAAGTTATTAGGCCCACATGCACCTGTCCTTGTCTCAAAGACCTCAGACGGCTATGCATGTGCACCGGATAACTTAACGGATCCGTCCGAGTGTCCCAAGGACCCCGGATAAACCACTTACAACCAATATCGTAAGATTAAGTAAACACAAATCACACACCAACATCTTGCAGCAGAATCTTATTACAAGGAGTATACAAGTTACATCAAGTTTACATTGTACATGATCGGAGTAATTGCACTTTGTTTTGAATGTATAAACATTTATATGTTTAAAATATATGCTAGCTTAAGTGACCATCCTCAATAAGAAGTATAGAAGAAGTATTTAGACTTATAAGACTGTCGTGCCCACCGGCGCTTAACACCAATCACAATCAAGTGACTCGTAACCTGTAGCAACAATGGGTAAAACCCTAAGTACGCAAGTACTCAACAAGACTTACCCGACTAAATAAAGACTCTCAAGGGTATGCTGGTTTTAAAAGGATTCAAGGTAAGGCTTATCAAGAATCAACGACTGTTTGCAGAAAAGCTTACTATGAGTGGATCCTTACTTTCAACATTTTAATGCTAGATTAGTATTAATAGACCTTGTTTGCATCTAGTCTAATTTCATCATCACATTAATCCATACAACACGATTTTTGCTCATTATGATTCAATCCATGACTTAGATTGCAAGTCAGTGACCAAGTCTTCATATCCGAGAAGTAACGGCGATCCTGAATCGATTAATACCCAGCTGGGGATCTCCAATCACACAACATATGTAGCACTTAACCCTTGCATATGTCAACTCGCCACCGGGGTTCTTAAGAACAGATCAGGTTCACGCCAACCGAGAGCACAGATACACCACCGTCCAGCCTCTTGCCACGGAGGGTACACGCTACTCTCGCCATCTCTCCACTCCCATTGTGTGTTATCTTATTCTGGTATTAGTCTGCCCAAGGCAAAGCTTACCCATGATGAGGCATGTGACCAGTTAAAAGGTCCTCGGTCAGCAGGCCTACATTCTCTATAATCCTTAATCAGCCTAGGTAGAACATCACTTGTTCCTAACCCAAGTCTCGATTTAAGTACTTCCATCCTTAGGATTGTTTTGTGTTCCTTAGGATGGAAAGAGCATTATAGGGAACTTTGCAGTAAGATCCCACCACGCTCCCAATGAAAATATTCTTGCAGGTAGAAGTTATCCTTCCTCAGGGTAACCCCTGAGCTAGGCCTTAATGCAAAAGACAACCTCTATCCACAAGATCTAAGCAGGGATAAGCATTTTTGTAAATCATATTTTGATACTTCATCAGAAGTATCTATAAAGGTATGGATATCAAGGTAGGCAATGCATCAAAGGGTTTCCAAGCAACTCCTATAAACCTAATGCACATTTCGCTAGACTTAAAGTGTTAAAAATCAATTAAAAACACAAGGAAGGGGTTGCATGCACCGGGGCTTGCCTGGAATAAACACTATGTTATTGTTTGTTAGCCGACGACCACTTGAGGTCCATCCTTAGTCTTAGCATTCGTCAGATTATCCATCTTCAGATTCGTCCATCAGCATCACCATGCGGAGTAGTCCACCCGTTACGTCATCTTGGAGTCGACTTGGGTCGTCTTTCGCATCACGTGATTAAATAACGTACCTGAATGATATGCATAATGCACATGTATGCATATAAGGAGGAATATCAAGACTAAATAATGCTATACGGGAGGGGACTAAACACTTAATAGCGAGGCACAATACAACTCAAGCAAGAAACTATAGCCAGGCATAGGTTCTATTAACTTTCTAACCCAATATTATAACCTAACTTAAACAGCTCGCCAACTAAGCAAAGTAGCACGCTAATTTTAAGTCTAACGGATAATACATTATCAAAAGGTATAGAGCCTTGCGAAACCACATTCTCTATATTCTAGTTACTTAAAACACTTATACCTCTTCTACTATGGGGGTTTCTCGTATTTCGACTGAAATCGGCTCGCTAACTCTACTCGCTTCCAATTTATTTAGAAACGACGCACACTCATCTAATATTTCGGCTAAAAGGAATAACAAAAATACGCGCCGATATTAGATTCAGCTCAAACCCACTACATCGATTAACGAATACTAATTCGGACTTTTCATCGATCACACGTTAAATATTGCAATCTATTCCACTAATCCATTTATTAAAATAAAATAAAATAACAGAAGCAGAGAATCAACTCACCCTACTAAAATCTGATTTGTAACCACGAAATCGGTGGCGCTATCCGGTCCGCGCACAACACCAACACCTGACAAGCGTTGCATTGGCGGTTTCCTTTCGTCTTCTGGCGCAACAACGACACAGAAAAAGACGGCTGCATGGATAGTGTTGGGCATGACCGAGTCCGCGTAGAGCTCTAGATCAACGACAACCAGGACGAGCTGGGACAATCGGACCTGATAATATCGACGAGCTGGAGCGCTGGGGAACTTGGCAGACGTGGCCAAAACAAATTGGCGAGCGTACACGGGGCGAGCTCCATGGCTAGCAAGGCCGACACGACCAACCGGGAGGAGCTTCTAGAATGGGGTCAGGACTAGAGATGGGCGCGCGGCTAGAGACCCAAGCATCCGAGACCAACGAACGGCGACGCGAGGAGCAAGGCGAGCTCTACAGCATCGGCAACGGCACAACATCGACAAGAACACCGTGCGCAGCCATGGGTGACTTGGGCGAGCTGGGCGACTGCGCGCGACCATGGGCAAGCACGGGCATGGGAGGGACGTCGAGGGAGCTCGACATGGGCGAGCTCGGACTAAAGCACGCACGGCAAGGACAGTCGACGGCAAGCTGAAACCACCAGAAGGAGAGGGCGCTGGGCTGGGCGAGCACCAAGGGCGAGGAAAACCTAGGCGTGAGCAGCAGGAGAGCGCTCGGCCATGGCTAGCAAAGGCTCGACGGCGCAGCAGGAAAGCACGGAGTTTGGACAGGGGCGCGGCGTGAGAGATCTCAGGGATAGAGGCAAATGATTGAGCGAGCACCAGAGAAGGCAGCAACGGCCAGCTTCCATGGCTGGGAAGGGGAACGGCGAGCTGGAGGGCAGGGGCGAGCTCACGGCGAGGGAGGGCGCCGGCCACTAGGAACACGACGTCGCACAGGGAGGCGAGCGAGCGATGGCAACAGGGAGTTTTGATGGTGGCAAGGAGATGCGGATAAGGTCAGCTAGAAGATAGGATAGAGGAGAAAGACATCGGCTAGAGATGAGAACGTAGAAATGTGAAGGAGAAAAATCTCCTGGAGAGCGATGAGATATTTGAGAGAAAAATATTTTTCTATTTTCCCATTTTTTACAAGAGAGCACCCAGATAATTTAGTTCTCAGATTAAGTGTGCGCGAGATGTAAACCGGACGAACAAAAAGAAACAAAACAATCTAGTATAAACTGTGCTTGATTTAATTTAGAACAGATAATTTACTAGACGAATAAATCTCAATTATAAATCATCGGACGCGATTTCTCAGCTGACGAGCGGAGACGAAATTATTTTACACCAAAACTTTAGTTGCTGAGATTCGCTTAATTTATCTGGGACAAGATAGTATTGTTCTATTGATTTATCTGGGATCGAATAAATTCGCCCGCAACCAAATACTTGGATTTCTCTACCATATATTATTTATTGGAGAATCAAATCTCAATTATAATTCCTTGGATGTGACTTCTCAGTTGACAAGTGGAGACAGAATTATTTTTAATTTATTTGGGACACGGATCACAACGGTGAATCGAGCTTCCAAATTCGTATTCGCGCGAGCGATGAATTTTAAATAATCACTGAACGCACCGATTTTCGAAACAACTATGTTTCGAACATCACGAAAATTTAGGAAGAGCCCGGATAAATAAAAACGATGTCGAACTCGTGACAGACGAAACAGATTAAGATAGAGAGACTGTTATTTAGTTCTGTCTAACTTTTACGATCCTCACCAGTGATCGATCATTTGATCTGACGCCAACGATCACATGCTGAGAGGAACAATTCACTTAATCAGCTAGCGCGTCGTTCTGTTCGGACAGCGCTGGCTCCAAATTGTTCATAAAATCAGAAGTCTTCTGATTTTCGTATTCACTTACGCGCGTGATTCGAACAGTTAAAAATTTGCCAGCGATGAAGATTCGATAATCCAAAAGCTCCATGAACCCTTTTTAATTGCATAGATTATTGAAATGAAAATGGCACCAAACTCGAACTTTTGTGAGATGATTAAAGTTTAGTGTCCACTTTATCCACTGATATTGCGTGCTTAAATCTATACTCGTTGTCGAGCAGACGGTAAACACCTGAGGTGTTACAGCGCTCCCCCCTTAAAAGAATCTTGTCCCAAGATTCGGAGCGAAAGACTTCTAAGGGTAGTGAAGCATGTAACCCATGTCCATATCAGCGATAATCATGAGACATTTCCAAGCAAAGGCGAGTGTCTCAGAATGTTGCTTTCTCTAGTGGACATATCATGTATCGCCTTAGGCTAATTTAGAGATGTCCAACAATAGAGACGATGTTTGCCAGAAGAACACATAAGGTTCCATGTGTGCAGTTTGCTTTTTCTGATGACACTGTACTATCTGAGTCTGTTGGGCGAGCGGTAGAGATGCGACTTTACCCAAACAGAATTAGTTGCCACCTCTTGGGTAAAACACATAGAAGGAGGTTTACCAACAAGTGGTCATGGTAAATTCATAGCACATGAGACGGTGTGGATGTCGAACAACATCACGGTGAACTTGTGGTTAGGCCAAAGAATCCAAGTCCACGAAAGGTGATATAGATTCGAGAAAATTACCATCAAAGGGATCTGTAGATGCTGCCTTCATAACCAATCCATTTTATCGAGTACTAATCATGTCTCGAACTGATCACACACGTCGGAAAACCATACGTGAGGCGATCGAGACACGACTAGAGCGATGATTAGGTGGTTACTGGCCTACTTAATCTCAATTCTTATAAACACTTCCTTAAGGTGGGTTGAACAAAAGTGAGTTTAGACAACTCGACGAAACGATCTCTACACCCAACCTTTGTTCACAAAGCAGTTACAAGTTAGTAAAACCAACTTGTTGAACTACTTTTGACATTGAGCAGGTCCTCTCAGTACCATTGGTAAGCCAAGGGTTGAGAGTTCACATTTGCAAGCAGGGGATCATGCATTTGGGTAGAAATCCATTTGGTCAGGTTGTTCATCTGTTTCCTCATGCGATACAAACTGATTTGGTTCGGGAATACATAGATTAAATAAGAGAGCAAATGAACAAACTCCTGCATCTCAGCAGCAGGGGAAACAGATCTCCATTTTGAGAGCTAACCAACTGTTTTCCAACACTAAAAAGCTCCAAAGCTTCACCTTTACACAAAGGATGTAAAGGGAACTTGTATGAGTAGTCACTACCAAGATCAAAAGAAAAGAGACCACACATGAAAGTGGTATGCCCTTTTGATCCCACAGAGATGATAGATGTTGCTTGATCACTTCGACAAACAACACCGAAATTATTTCAAGGGAAGGTCCACGGAAGATAACACATCAGGGTAGTTCCACAATGGATCATGACCAGAGACCTTGATACCAGCATCCGACGAGTAGCACAACCTTGCGTGTACATTCACAAGGGGCTCTCAGTTTCGCTGCGGCACCATAAGTCCTTAATCATGACACCATCACCAAACTAGCACCAATAAAGAATCTCACGTGGTAAAACTAGATTGTGCCAAGTTAACACATTGAGATAGTTTCATAATGGATTACAACTACTAACTGTGATACCAGCGCGTGCCGAGCAACACGACCATGTGTGTACATTCACAGGAGGCCCTCGGTTTCGTCACGACACCATCGGTTTTAGTCATAACACCATTACTAGACGTAACCAATAAGAAATCTCGCACCACACCAATAGATTGAGCAATGGTGACAATATTCAGAGAGACACTCCACTTGTAAGAATGGTTACAAGTAGAGACCAGATAGATCATGGCCCGATGAAACGAACAAGACATGGCCATAACCTAAACTTGATGAAAGGAGTACGATGGGAGACTGTTAATTCAGTCCCAAGCATATTTCTATGCCCATCAAAGGGATTACAAGGTCAATGATTAGTATTTGATTTGATACGGGGGAAATAATCAGGAAATTAAATTGGTATGCCTTCGAGAGGTATAGGGAAACCAAAGGCATCAAACTCAAGAAAAGGGTCGGACATGTCTTTCCTGAGTTAGGTTGATAAAGCGACAAGATAATTCCACAAGGAGAGGTCAAACACCATAGAGACCTCAACCTGTATCAATGGAGCAAAGGCAGTATCTAGGATGGAAACATGACAACTAAAATGTCACAGAGTAAATAGCAAGGACACAGACTCAAAATTCTAGCTTTAAGCCCATGCACATCTTGTGTTGGATAAAGAAATTATCCAAGCATCCATTTGCATGAGTCGGATCATGGAGGGATAACGGAAAAATGAACTTTGGGTCATAGTTCACTAAATAAGAATATGGCGTAGTTTTAGGTTTAGGCAAACAGGTCACAACCTTCTATCGGCCCATCAAGTACAAGAGCAAACACATATAAGACCTTAACAGGTTACCTAAAGAATGGAGGACAGCTATTTCATCGAAGTTCATAATACTGCATTACACCACATTATCTACAATCACTGGTTACTGGAATAAAGGTGAGAGAATCATTTTGGATGTATAGGTGACAAACATGATGCAACAATCAGGATGCATGCTCGTCTTATTCGTCCTCACTGATTTTGCCAACATAATGTGGCAATAGCGTTCTATATCGGTGGCATACTTACGACTCTCTCGATATTTTGCTAGTCATCAGCTACACATACGTTTTCGAGGTTAGTGTACCTGCAGAAAATTCCATCACAACCCATTTTCCCATGATGCAGTTCACACATGATAGTTTATCACATTTTATACTCCATATATTGCTATATGGAGGCCAGCTCATCATTAAGCGCCGAGCCACGCATAGGCTCCGTTGCCACACTTTAACCATAGGGCAACTCATTATGGTAACTCACCTTCTTACCTGAGCATAGGTGCGTCGTTACAAGTACATTACACTTCTCAGTATTCCCATGTCTGTATACCCATACACATTCATGGGATACCAAATCCCGAAAAAGTAAATACTCCACATCGCAGCTTTCATATATACATATATAGAACATGTATATAGTCAAGCGCTTTTTATGATGTCCCCTAGACCGACGTTTGTTCGGTCATGCTCTCACATCTCACCTTGTCGATCCATTCAAACTGAATGGCCTCAAAATAACAATACACATGTATGCAATATCCACCCGGTTGTGGGTTAGTGGTTTTCAAATAAGCCACCTGATAGTCCTTAGTTTAGGGCTTAACAGAGGATGTCGCTAGCATTATAGTTTTTCAAATCTGTTTTTCAAAACCAAACAATGTGTTTAGTTGAAAATAGGTTTTTCGAAAGCAAAACCTTTGTTTTGAAAATACGTATGTGACCGTATAAACTTAATCCTGCTCCGATACCAGCTGTGCCAGAACCTCCTAAGTTATTGGGCCCACATGCACCTGTCCTTGTCTCAAAGACCACAGACCGGCTATGCATGTGCACCTGATAACTTAACAGGATCCGTCCGAGTGCCCCAAGGACCCCGGATAAACCAGTTACAACCAAGATCGTAAGATTAAGTAAACACAAATCACACACCAACATCTTGCAGCGGAATCTTATTACAAGGAGTATACAAGTTACATCAAGTTTAAATTGTACATGATCAGAGTAATTGCACTATGTTTTGAATGTATAAACATTTATATGTTTAAAATATATGCTAGCTTAAGTGACCATCCTCAATAAGAAGTATAGAAGAAGTACTTAGACTTATAAGAAGGTCGTGCCCACCGGCGCTTAACACCAATCACAATCAAGTGACTCGTAACCTGTAGCAACAATAGGTAAAACCCTAAGTACGCAAGTACTCAGCAAGACTTACCCGACTAATGAAAAGACTCTCAAGGGTATGCTGGTTTTAAAAGGATTCAAGGTAAGGCTTATCAAGTATCAAGGACTGTTTGCAGAAAAGCTTACTATGAGTGGATCCTTACTTTCAACATTTTAATGCTAGATTAAGTATTAATAGACCTTGTTTGCATCTAGTCTAATTTCATCATCACATTAATCCATACAACACGATTTTTGCTCATTATGATTCCATCCATGACTTAGATTGCAGGCAAAGCTATTGGGCCCACATGCACCTATCCTTGTCCCAAAGACCTCAGACGGCCATGCATGTGCACCAGATAACTTAACAGGATCCGTCCGATTGTCCTAAGGACATCGGATAAACCACTTACAACCAGAACCGCGGGATTAAGTAACATAAATCACACACACCAACATTTTTGTAGCGGAAATCTTATTACCAAATTTTACAAGTTACAAAAATTTTACATCATATTCATCAGAGTGGTTATAAAAGTATAAGTTTGAAATATATGCTAGCTCAAGTGACCGTCCTCAGTAAGAAGTATAGAAGAATTACTTAGACTTGTAAGAAGGCCGAGCCCACCGGCACTTAATACCATCATCAGCAGTACAAAGCTAAAACCTGAAAAACAATAGGGAATAAAACCCTGAGTACGGGATTACTCAGCAAGACTTACCCGACTAAAGAAAAGACTCTAAGGATATGCTAGTTAAATAGGAATCAAGGAAAAGGCTTTAGCAAGAATCAACTTAGATACTTTTGCAGAAATAGCTTACTAAAGTGAGTCCTTACTTTCAACATTTTAATGCTAGATTAAGTATTAATAGCCTCTGTTTGCATCTAGTCTAATTTCACCATCTCATCAATACAACATCATTTTTATTCATGAGGTTCACATCCTGACTTAGGTTGTAGGGCAGTGACCAAGTCTTCATAACCGCGAAGGTACGGCGATCCGAATCGATTATACTCAGCTGAGGATCTCCGATCACACGACATATGTAGCACTTAACCCTTGCATATGTCAACCCGCCACCGGGGTTCTTAAGACCAGATCAGGTTCACGTCAACCGAGAGCACAGATACACCACCGTCCAGCCTCTTGCCACGGAGGGTACACACTACTCTCGCCATCGCTCCACTCCCATTCTGTGTTATCTTATTCTGGCCTTAGTCTGCCCGAGGCAAAGCTTACCCATGATGAGACATGTGACCAGTTAAAGGGTCCTCGATCATCAAGCCTACATACGCATCCAATCCTTAATCAACCTGGGTAGAACATCACCTGCTCCTAGCCCAAGTCCCGATTTAAGTACTTTCATCCTTAGGATTGTTTGTTTTCCTTAGGACGAAAAGAGCATTATAGGGAACTTTGCAGTAAGATATCATCATTGCTCCCAATGAAAATATTCTTGCAGGCAGAAGCCATCCTTCCTCAGGATAACCCCTGAGCTAGGCATTAACGCAAAGGACAACCTCTATCCACAAGATCTAAGCAGGGATAAGCATTTTTGTAAATCATATTTTGATACTTCATCAGAAGTATCTATAAAGGTGTGGATATCAAGGAAGGCAATGCATCAAAGGGTTCCAAGCAACTCCTATAAACCTAATGCACATTTCACTAGACTTAAAGTGTGCAAAAATTATTTAAAAACACAAGCAAGGGGTTGCATGCACCGGGGCTTGCCTGGGTAACACTAGGTTAGTGTTGTTAGGCGTCGATCACTTGACGACCATCCTTTGTCCCGATACTTGTTTCGTCTGTCCATCTCCAGTTCCGTTCATCAGCACCATCTTGTGGTCGGCTCAATTCTGGTTCTCCGCATCACGTGGTTAATTCACGTACCTGAATGAAATGCATTATGCACATGATGCATATAGACAGGAATATCACAAACCTAAATAGTGTTATGCGATAGCGAATTAAACACCTAGTGACGAAGCAGTATACCATTTCATACGAAAACACTAGTTATCGATGTACGACTAAGCGCAATAATTACGCTTCTCGAACCTATCGTAAACATCACGAAATAACAAATTATACACATTAATCACGATTAGCCTAAACTCAACTTATTAGTTAATTAATTAAATTCTAAACTTATTCCTCGCTTTATAAATTATACTACATCTTTATAAGTGATTAAAATATTTCATCAACACACTAACATAGAACATGACAATCATAATAGAAATTCACTGACCCCATCACACAATTGCAGTGCGTCTACTTACTGACACGGGAATGCACTCGCACCGCGTAAATGGAATCACTTCAATTATACTAGACCTATACATCCATAGAGGCACTTCTCGCCTAAACAATTTTCTCACGAACCTAATTTCCTAAAATTATTTACACAGCTTCTACTACAGGGTTTTTCTCGGATTTCTAACAGATGTCGGCTCGTCGATGTTACTCGACAATTAGCCAAGACACCTAATCGATCACTAAATATCATATAATAGCTCCCACATCAGGACATCGACCCCAACCATCGACGAAATACATCTACCTGCCAGACCTGAGAAACACTATTCCTATAATTTGCATTATTAATTTGGTCACATAATTTAGATATGTCTACCATTTACCCTTCATATGAATCGCATCTAAAATGTCGACTTCAACCCACGTATACTAAATCAAGAAAATTATCGCGTTCAACAATTCTATTTGATCCATCAACCTAATCAACTAATAAAAATAGTGAAGCAGCTTACCTAAATTCGACTTGGAATTGCAGAAATGACGACGATCACATGTTCAAGAAGTTCGTCGAATATTTGACGAGCGCCACGCGAGAATCGCTTCTTCACCCAAATCTCGGGATTTCTGGATGGCGCACGGAATGACGACGAGATCGTTTTTGGAGTGAGCTGGTGAGGTAGGGTCAAACTGGGACTAGAGGACGACGAACGTGCAGAGCTTCAAACTCACGCGCGCGAGATAGAAAGACGCGCGACCAGAGACTTAAGCATCCGCGGTGGCAATTTGGACGAAAGCGAACTAGTGACGACACTTCCGGCTAGGCGACGATTTAAACAACCGACAACGGATGTGGCGGGTTCGAGGCGGTGTTGTGCACGACAAGATTAACGGTGATCTAACGGCCTAGAGCACGACACAGCAGGGCGACGAATCGACGTGACGGGGATAAAAACTGTGCACTGCTTGCCGTGAGTTGAACGCGAGCTGGAACCTGGGCACGCGCGCACACAGGAGCACGACGGCCTAAGTGTCAGAGAGCTGAGCAGGACACGACCCAACAATCTGACGCACGCGGGATGAACGAATCGAGCCGCGGTGCGCAGAGACTTCACGGCGTACGCGCAAAAATAACGAAACGCTACGCGCGCGACGCAAAGAATTCGACCGGTGAGTAGAGAAGCTAGGCAACTCCATGGGCGAGCAGAGTGCGCAGGGCGAGCAGCAACGCGACGGCGCGAGCACAGGAGTTGGGCGCCGAGCAGCCGAACGCCAGGGGAGATCCGACCGAGAAGGGAACGCGGCTAGCAGAAAGGCGCTAGGCAGCACTGGCAAGGAAGCAGGCGAGCAGATGGTCGAGCGCCCAAGGAGCCGGACGCAGCACCGGAGGAGCTCAGGACGCGCAGAGGACTCGGCAGCGCGCGGCAGAGAGAGAAATCCAAGCGCAGAGGAGTTGGGGGAGCAGAGGGAGAGACGTGTGGTGAGCAAGAAGTGCACGCGCACACGCACGTACAGGCCGCTGCTGCGCTCCACGCGAGAGGAAGAGAGCAGGCGCGCGGTCGAGCAGAGGAGATGGGTGCCGCGAGCAGCCTGCAGGGAACCCCGCGCCATGGGAGAAAACAGAGGGACTCAGCGAGCTGCGGCAGAGAGGAGGGAGAAGAGCGGGCTGGGCGCGACGCAGTGGAGCTCCGGCGAGAGAGATCCACGAGCAGGGAAGAAGAAGGACCGGCGTGGTCAGCGCGAGCTCCATGGCGGGGCGAACACAAACTGGATCCAGGGACGCGCGGCACGGAGACTGGGTGCTGGGGACGAGCTCGGGGCAGTCGGCCGAGCGGAGGAGCAAGGGAGGGCGCGCTATGGGAGCCGTGCGCGGCAGGAGAGAGCAGAGACAGTCTAGCAAGCTGCAACCAGCCATGGATGGAGCAGGCGCTGGAAAACGAAGCTCCACGGCAAGTGCGAGAGAGAAGGAAGAAGCAAGGAGCAGAGGACCGGGCGGTAGAGCGCTCGCCCACAGGAGCCGCTCGGCGATGAGATTTGTAGGAGTCCCAGCGGCGGCCGGAGAAGATTTTTTTCACCCCCGCGCGTGGATAGGAACAAAGGTTGAAGGAAGCGGCAGGGATAGGGATGCCAGCAATTTTTTTAATTTCTTTTCTTTTTTTTAGAAATGCGCAGATATTTTTTTTGCGTCCGGATTTTTAGCAATGCCCACTGGGTCGGTCCACTATTCAACTACGTATCCCATTTCCTGAATCTTGAAACGGAAATTCGAGGAATAACAGCGTAGGCGGTTCTGTCCGAATCTCGTTGGGTAGTTTTCGTGACTATTCCGGTCACGATGTAAACGGACCAATTTACAACGAGTTCGGCTTCGGTATTTTAATCTACTCTGTGTGATTAGCCGAAACCAGAGCCGTAAATGTATACACAATTTCATCGCCAAAACAGCGTGCCGAAGAATAAATTGAATTATATCCTCGCGCACGATTTCACTCAGACGGCGCACGATTCGGATTATTTTGCACCGAGTATTTTAGTCGTCGAGTTCAAATTAATCTGTCCGGGATAAAAAGGCGTAGAATGAGGTCGAGCTTCTGAATTCGGATTCGCGCGGCGATGAATTTTAATTAATCATCGGACGCACCGATTTTCGGAACACGACGTTCCGAACATCACGAAAATTTTGGAAGAGCCCGGATAGACGAAAATAAAAATGATGTCGCACTCGCGACAGATGAAACAGATGCGATATAAAAATCGCGATAGACGAAGATGTTTAAAATTTAGCATTTGTCTCATTCACTGATATCACGTGCTTAAATCCACACTCGTTGTCGAGCGGAATATAAACACCTGGGTGTTACATTATCCATCTTCAAATTCGTCCATCAGCATCACCATGCGGAGTAGTCCACCCGTTACGTCATCTTGGGGTCGACTTGGGTCGTCTTTCGCATCACGTGATTAAATAACGTACCTGAATGATATGCATAATGCACATGTATGCACATAAGGAGGATTATCAAGACTAAATAATGTTATACGGGAGGGGACTAAACACTTAATAGCGAGGCACAATACAACTCAAGCAAGAAACTATAGCCATGCATAGGTTCTATTAACGTTCTAACCCAATATTATAACCTAACTTAAATAGCACGCCAACTAAGCAAAGTAGCACGCTAATTTTAAGTCTAACAGATAATACATTATCAAAAGGTATAGAGCCTTGCTAAACCATATTCTCTATAATCTAGTTACTTAAAACACTTAAACCTCTTCTACTATGGGGGTTTCTCGTATTTCGACTGAAATCGGCTCGCTAACTCTACTCGTTTCCAATTTATTTAGAAACGACGCACACTCATCTAGTATTTCGGCTAAAAGGAATAACAAAAATGCGCGCCGATATTAGATTCAGCTCAAACCCACTACATCGATTAACAAATACTAATTCGGACTTTTCGTCGATCACACGTTAAATATCTCAATCTATTCCACTAATCCATTTATTAAAATAATATAAAATAACAGAAGCAGAGAATCAACTCACCCTACTAAAATCTGATTTGTAACCACGAAATCGGTGGCGCTATCCGGTCCGCGCACAACACCAACACCTGACAAGCGTTGCATTGGCGGTTTCCTTTCGTCTTCTGGCGCAACAACGACAAAGAAAAAGACGGTTGCATGGATAGTGTTGGGCATGACCGAGTCCGCGCAGAGCTCCAGATCGACGGCCACCAGGACGAGCTGGGACAATCGGACCTGATAATATCGACGAGCTGGAGCGCTGGGGAACTCGGCTGACGCGGCCAAAAAAATGGCGAGCGTACGCGGGGCGAGCTCATGGCCAGCAAGGCCGACACGACCAACCAGGAGGAGCTTCTAGAATGGGGTCAGGACTAGAGATGGGCGCGCGACTAGAGACCCAAGCATCCGAGACTGACAAACGACGACATGAGGAGCAAGGCGAGCTCTACAGCATCGGCAACAGCACAACATCGACCAGAACACCGTGCGCAGCCATGGGCAACTTGGGCGAGCTGGGCGACTGCGCGCGACCATGGGCAAGCACGGGCATGGGAGGGACGCCGAGGGAGCTCGACATGGGCGAGCTCGAACTAAAGCACGCGCGGCAAGGACAGTCGACAGCAAGCTAAAAACACCAGAAGGAGAGGGCGCTGGGCTGGGCGAGCACCAAGGGCGAGGAAAACCTAGGCGTGAGCAGCAGGAGAGCGCTCGGCCATGGCTAGCGAAGGCTCGACGGCGCAGTAGGGAAGCAGGGAGTTTGGACCAGAGGCGTGGCGTGAGAGATCTCTCGGAGAGAGGCGAATGATTGAGCGAGCACTAGATAAGGCAGCAACGGCTGTCGGTGTTTTGGGTCCGACCGCGCACCCGGGGTTGCCCCTCGAGGTGCTTTTGGTGTAGGACGGTGTTACTGACTGTAGCTCGATGGTTCGTGCCAGATGCACGAGAGACAGTTAACAATTTTATACAGGTTCGGGCCGCTTAAAGAGACGTAACACCCTACTTCCTGGTGTGGATCTTTTATGTGGTGGGTTACAAGGGGGTTCTCTAGTATGAGGGATGCTAGAGAGCTAAGTAGACGGCTAATGAGTGAGTTGTTGTTTGATGGGGTGCCCCCTAGGCCTTATATACTCGACCGTGGGGCGTTACATGCGGATATGATAACAACGTGCATCTAAGTAATAGTGAACCGACTGAGCTTATCTTCCTATAATCATGCTGACTTATCATCATTCATTTCCGACGTCTGAGGGCGCTGCGCGGGAGAATTGGATCACTGTTGTGGATGACGTTTGAATTCAGTGAGCCGCACGGGCTCGAGTCAATCCGATTTTGTGTCGATCCATTCTGCCAGACATTCCTCCCCTGGCCCACGAAGGGATGGCCTTACGAAATAATGGGCCCAAGGCCTTTCGCGAAGCCTTCTTGCCTTCTAGTGGACCTGGAGGATATCTGTCCCACAAGCCCCCAATCTTTGAGTTGATTTTGAAATAATCGGCCCAAAGATTCTAGGTCCAGCTTGCGGTTTTGATTTTAGGTAATGGGTGCTCTGAAAGTACACCTTCCGAATTGTTGCTTCTGAACTCTAATCAACTCAGTAAAAACAAGCTTCTGTTATCCTTCTTCAGCTCTTCCAACGGTCTTCACTTTATACTTCAGAGATCAGTGCTCGGTTACCAGCTTATGCTTTAGAGATCAGCATTTTGCTCTCTGGGGTTCAGGATTCATTGGGTGCACCGGAGGTGCACCCAATGAGTGTAGCCCCCGAGCTTTGAGTGGATTACTGAAAATAATCCACTCAAAGGTCTTTATCTCATGTTTTTTTAGAAATCACTATTTTATCTTCGTCTCATGATTTAGAAATCAGTATTTTATCGCCAGTTCATGCTTTAGAGATCAACATTCTGTCTTTTGGGTTAATGATTCATTAGGTGCAACGGAGGTGCACCCAATGGGTGTAGCCCCGAGCTTTGAGTGGATTACTGAAAATACCCCACTCAAAGGTCTTCATCTCATGCTTTTTAGGAATCATCATTTTATCTTCGTCGAATGCCTTAGAATCCAACATTATATCATCAGTTTTATGCTTTAGAGATCAGCATATGGTTTTGCCTTTGAGATCAGCAACGCGGTCTACCCATGTCCTGCTAGGTTCAAAATTTATTTGATAGGCGACAGATTGGACGTCCGGTAGATGGCTCTTGGCTGGTCTTTATTTTGCTTGGTGCTTCAATGCTTCTGTTGATTAGACTTGTACTTCAGCAACTATTTTTGGTTTTCCTCCGATCTTTATCGATATCTTCCTTCTGTCTTATTCATTGTATATACTGTATGGATGTGACTGCTTGGGAAAATCTATTGAAAATTCCTGGACGTCCCCCCCAATGGGTGTAGCCAAGGGACGACTTGGTGCGCTGAGCGTTTAGCAAATTGTCCCTGAGTAGTAACTTGATGTGACTGCGGGGTGTAATCATATCGTCCAAGCAGTTGACTTCAGTCCTAATGGGTGTCGTGTTATGTGAAACGGCGTCTGCCGCCTGACTTGTTTCCAGGCGATTTGAATTGCTTATTGAATATTTGTGACTGTTCAGTGACCATGGTAGGAGATGAGCGGTTGCCTCCCGCCCCTATAAATAGAGCGGTTGCTTCACAGGTGTCTTCACACATCTTTCGGTCGTTTGTTGCTTATTCTCCTCTTTTCTCTTCTCTTCTACTCAACCATGGGCAAGAGCAAGAAGGGTGGAAGTTCATCGCACCACTCCGGCGACAAGCAGAAGCGTGAGCCAAGTCCCCCCTCTGAGGACTTCGGTGACTCCGAGTACTCGGAGGAGGAGTTCTCCTCCGAGTCCGAGGGGTCGCCAGTCTACGCCTCTCCCCCGGTGTCGTCCGATGACTCGGACGATTCCCAGGGGATCGCTGCCGAGGTGTGGACATACATCCGTGCCGTCGAGCGCTCCGGACTCGAGGGCTTGGATGAGTCGGAGATCTCCTCGGACGAGGAGGACTCCTCCGACTCGTCCGAGGAGGGGAGCGGTGGTGACGGTGACGACGAGGGCGACGACGGTGACAAGGGCGACGGCAACGGCGGCAAGGGCGATGGCGGCAGCGGCAAGGGCGACTGCGGCAGCGGCAGGGGCGACGGCGGCAGGGCTAGTGGCAAAGCGTCGCTGGCTTAAATATTAGTATAGATAAGTAGTAATAGTGAAATAATGTAGTAGTAGTTAGTAGTATAGAGTAGTGTAAGTAGTGTAGTGATGTAGTAGTGTAATGTAGCGAAAAAGGGAAAGAAGACCGGCTCATAATGAGTTGGTCTTTGAGTTTGTGAAAGAACTTCCCTTTTATATAATGAAGAAAATTTCGGCTCGTTCTGAGTATCTCCTTTTTGCTTTTCCATCGTTCTTTTATAGTCAATCAATAGCTTGTATTCATGCCCAGCATTGTTGTTGTTCTTGGAGATAATACCCGAGTAACGACTGATAATTGCTGAGTCGTATTTGGTTTTACCGACGTTTACATGGAGAAAACGGCTGAGTTATGCATTGCCGGCATTTTTTAGAAATAAATGCCGAGCTGCTCTGGACCATGTCGGCGTTTTAAAAGTAACAGCTGAGTTATGCTGGGCCATGTCGGCGCTTTAGAGGTAGCTGCCGAGTTATGCTGGCCCACGTCGGCACTTTAGAGATAGCTACCGAGTTATGCCAGGACGTCTTGCTTTTTTCGGGTGATGACTTAGCACTTTTTTAGAAACGGTGTCTGACCTGGGAAAACCCCATTTATATCACGTTGTTGCAAGCCTCTGCGTTCTGAGCCCTAACTTCACCTTTCTGCCTCCAAACATTACTCTGCTTCCTTCTGATTTCGCTTTCTTTCAATCCGCTGACGAGATTGCAATAGCGCCCAAGCGGAAGAACCAAAATTCTGCTGCGGTGGTCATTCCTCCCATCGACCCCAATAGCCAGTTGCCTTTCGCAGGTAACCACATGTCTATTGTTTCGGAATCGGATCTCCTCCACCTTGTCGATGTTGGAATTCTTCCTCCGAAAGAGCTTTGTTCTTGGCGGATTTGTCGTGAGGTTACTGTCCCAACAGAGGATACCCATGAGTCCGTTGTTTATGTTTCTTTTCTTATCCATGGCCTTGCTCTTCCCATTTCTCCCTTCTTCTGCGGTCTCCTTGACTTTTATAATCTGAACCTGACTCATCTGAATCCCAATTCCATTTTGCAAATTTCTATCTCTGTTCAACTGTGCGAGGCCTACCTCGGAATTCTTCCCCACTTTGGTTTATGGAAGTATCTGTATCATTGTCGACCTGGGATGGCTGGGGGTTAGCACCAACTTGTGGGTGGTGCGAGTCTGGAAATGCGCCACGGGAGGAAAACAGAATACCTTGATATCCCGCTTAAAGACAGCATTAAAGGATGGCGCCTGGAGTGGTTTATTGTGGAAAACCACGGCCGGTACTTCCCCCCTCGTCGGGGATATAGCCAGATGTGTGCACTCCAAGTTGGATTGAGTCTCCTACTACCTTAGAAGTAACAGAAGCGAAGGTTCTGCTTGCTAAAATCTGTCTGCTGAAGGAAAGAGGTCTGACCACCGAAGTTGTGGTCGCTGATTTTGTTTTTAAGAACATCCAGCCCCTGAAGGACAGAGCATACCCGGCTTACTTGTACAGTGGTGTTACCGACTCAACTCGGGTTACTAATAGGAGAATTCCTGCTAAGGATTTGGTGAGCTGGCTAGACATGATCTTGAGAGGCAAAGTATCAAATGTTGGTGCTCCTGTTGCCTACTCTGCTTGGAATCTGCCACCTCCTAGGTCCTTTTTCAATTTTGTGTCCAATCCTCCTGCTGGTGATAGTGGTCTGGGTCTTAGAGTGCGACCCTCTCCCGAAGATATTGAGGTCTTGGTTACTTCTCTTTGCGATCTTCCCAATGATGAGAGGCAATTTCATTTTGAGATGCCAGCAAGTCCAGATGATGCAGAGATGAATGTTGTGCTTGATATGTTGGCTAGAGAATCTTCTGACTCGGCCCCTGCTGAACAATGGCTGTTGCAGTTATACCAGAGCTTGACAGAATAGTGGACACCCGAAAACCTGAGGGTACTCGCCCAAAGCGTCTTCGCCAGGTCAGCCGCCCAACTGCACCTGCTGAAGGGAAGAAGAAGAAAAGGAGACGGCTCCGGCGGTTGTCATGCCTGGACCAGGATGCTGGACCTTCTGCTCCTGTTTGTGAAGAAGTACCGGTAGAGGTCTTTACTAGAGTTGATCCCGCTGGTGGTGTACCTGCTGAAGTTGACCTCAATGGGTGTGACTGTGCACCAGCTGACCCCAATGGGTGTAATCCTGTTGCAGCTAAACCCAACGGGTGTAATCCTGCTGAAGCTGACCCTAATGGGTGTGATCCTGCACCATCCTTTGTCCGTATTTTTGATGAGGACGAAGAAGAAGAAGAAGAAGAAGCTCCACTTATTTGTAAGAATAGCCGACGTTATAGAGGTAGTAGAGGGGATAGTGATATTCCTTCTCTAGCCCTGTCTGCTCTTGTTTAGGGGTGAAAATGGGCGGATACGGACGGATAGTAGCTCATCCTGTATCCTACCCTAATGTATTTAAAACGGATTTGGGATCGGATACGGATAGTTATAAACGGGACGGATACGGATATAGGGACCGGATATTTATCCGGGCGGATAAGTGACGGATACGGATATTATTTGATCGGATATCAGATACTTGTCGGATAATGAATTAATTGGTTATCATAAAATATTCTTGTTCGACCACGAAATTGCAAGTAAATTAATACTAATAACATTTAGTAGAAAATAATCTCAAGTTCCAACATAAAAATGGTAAAGTGAAGTATTGATTATGTTGAAACTTGGATACTTAGAGTGATTTCACGTGTAACTCACGCAATAAGTGGAAATAAAATAGAAGAAACGTTGACATCCTGTGGATTTTATGGTCCCATTATTTTTTATGACTATATGTGGCCATATATTGTACCTTCGTATAATTTCATAGATTTCTGAGGCTATTTGTACGTTATTAATTTCTTTCTACATAAAATCATCAAAATATAATTAAAATTCATAAATACACTAGTTTTGACCCAAAATTGCAAAAAGCTTACCAAAACAAATAAACATTTTATTTAAATAAAACCTCAAGTCGCCACATGATAATGATAAGTGAAATATTAATTATGTTGAAGCTTCAATACATAAAATGATTTCAAGTGTAACTCACGCAATAAGTGAGAGTGGAATGGAAGAAACACCAACATCTTGTGGATTTTATAGTCCAGATGTTTTTGAGAACTATATGTGGATATATGTTGTGTCCCTGTAAAAATTCATGAATTTTTTAGGCTATTTGGTGTGTTATTAATTTCTTGTTGTAGAAAATCATAAAAATACAATTAAATTCATAAAAATATTGTAGCGTCGACCGGAAATTGCAAATAAGTTACCAATATTAATAAATAGTTTATAAAAAGATAATCCTAAGTTCCCACATGGAGATAATCTTAAGTACCCACATGAAAATGATAAAGTCTACTATTTTGATATAAATTTAGACATTATTTCAATAATTTTGGCCTAAAGATATGTTTAAACAAAAATGTGCTGTACTACAAAGTTATAGATCTCTTCGAGCTCTACAATTTTCATATAAACTTTATCTTCATCCGATTTCGTACGTAAAAGTTATGATTTTATAACTATATTATTATGCAGAAAAAGAAAAAACGGGTACCCGAATTCCGGGTACCCGTATCCGACCCGAATATCCGGGTATTTACCGGGTAGTACTCGCTCCGTATCCGACCCGAATCCGAAGCTGTTCTATCCGGGTATTACCCATATCTGTCCCGAATATAAAAATACCCGTATCCGTATCCGAAAAATGGTCCTGAATCAGTACCCGTATCCGGTACCCGTTTCGGGTACCCTGCCCGTTTTCACCCCTACTCTTGTTAGCCTTTAGGATTTATCTATAACAGATTTTGATCAGACCCTTGAGGATGTCATTCCTGAGGATATGCTATCGGAGCCAACTGATGGTGATATGATGGATGTTTGCTCTGACATTCCAGATGTGGGATTAAAGGTATCCCGGGCAGCATCTCGCGCATCGTCGACCTTGGAAGGCGGTCTTCGGTGTCAAGAGGTTGGTCAAGATTGCCTGACTCCCATGTAGGTGACTGAGGATCCTTCAGCCGTAGAGGTGGCTGTTGCAGAAAACCCAGCCCCAAGGGTGGTGCTGGCGATTACCCAGCCCCGAGGGTGTCGTCGGTAATGATCCGGCTCAGGTGGGTATCGCAAGCTGCAACCCAGCCCCCGAGGTGTTGCCGATAGTGATCCTGCTCCGATGGGCAGTGCGAGCTCTCCTTCCCATACCTCCATGGATGTCCACGTCGGGTCATCTCCACCATGTTCTGATGGAGTGATAGCGATGCATACTTCTTTAGCTTCAAGTGAAGGAGTCGCCTTAGAGGTCGACGCACCGAGATTCTAGAATTCTGATATCTGCTAGTGGAGCTGAATCAACCCCCGATGATGCTCTTCAGATTGTTCCAGTTGATCTTCCTTCATCGAGTTATAACACAACTTCTCATGACTTGGGATTGCCTTCATTCTTTTCTAATCTTTAGGTAAATTAGCTTTTTCATTCTGTCATTCCTCCTGGTAAATCACTTTCTTCGTACTTATTTGTTTTTAATAACAGGCTTTGGTTGATGGGATGACTGCTCAATTGAAATCACATGGCGCTACTATCCCAGAAGGAGCTCTGTCTCTGACGCAGTGGAATCCATTGTTGCTTCAGAAACAGATAGCTGATTTGAAAGTGTCAAATGTTGGTTGGTATCTTTGCTTCTTCCTTGATTGATTGATTAATTTATTTTTGACCGTGTATCTTTCTTCGGTTGCTTTTTGTAAGATATGACCCGGCGGTACTCTGACCTCGGGGAGAAAAGTCTTCAGCATCAAGCCGACTCAACCCGGCGGTACTCTGAGCTTGAGGAGAAGTATTCCCAGGGTCAGATCGACCTGGCATGGGTTTCTACTTCTTTAGACAACACAAATTCTTTGAATTTTTCTCTTAATGCTCAGCTTGACTCTTAAAGAGCGGCTAACGAGGTAGGGTTACTTAATTGGATCTACCGCGCTTTTTCTGATTTCTAGATATCTGAGAGCTGATTCTTGTCTGTAGGAGGAGAAACGAGCACTTGCAGCTTCTCGCGACAATCTGGATAGGTTATATCATGACGCCAGCAATTCTCTAACCATCTTGGAGAGGAGCCACCGCTTTACCATGACAGATCTGGATCATCATCGCCATGAACTGCAAGTATCCCAAGATGAGATCCTGCGGCTCAGGCAGCTGGTGTCAAGCAAGGACTCTGTCATTAAAGATCTGTGTGCCTCCAAGAGATCAGACGCCCAGGAGCTGGAGGCTGCTCGACTGGACGCCAAGGTTGCAGAGGACAACTATGTCGTTCTGAAGGCCTAGCGTGACAAGGCTATGGACAAAGCCATTCGCACGGGGCGAATCTTGATGAGAAGGCCTGGTGTAATTGTTCCTGATGACATTGTTGTGGACGTCAAGGCTACACCTGATGCTTCGAGTCGCCCTTCCTCCTTGATTGCTCCTGCGAAAGACATTGCCAAGTAGAAATGTTTTGTTGTGTTTAGAAGATACTGAATGCATTTGTGAACTATATGTGTGTGTGATCAGCTCGCTTGAATATTCGGTAGGATATTAGAATGTGTTCTTGGCGCTGAGAACTACAACACTTTGTTTCTGTTGTTAGAATTCAACAGTTGTCATGAATGATTGTAGAAGTAAGTATGTGTGCTGGTTTCGGAATCTTTTCCTAATTTATGTTAATTGATCAGTTGTCGGTGTTTTGGGTCCGACCGCACACCTGGGGTTGCCCCTCGAGGTGCTTTTTGGTGTAGGACGGTGTTACTGACTGTAGCACGATGGTTCATGCCAGATGCACGAGAGACAGTGGACAATTTTATACAGGTTCGGACCGCTTAGAGAGGTGTAACACCCTACTTCCTGGTGTGGATCTTTTATGTGGTGGGTTACAGGGGGTTCTCTAGTATGAGGGATGCTAGAGAGCTAAGTAGACAGCTAATGAGTGAGTTGTTGTTTGATGGGGTGCCCCTGGGCCTTATATACTCGACCGTGGGGCGTTACATGCGGATATGATAACAACGTGCACCTAAGTAATAGTGAACCGACTGAGCTTATCTTCCTATAATCCTGCCGACTTATCATCATTCAGTTCCGACGTCTGAGGGCGCTGCGCGGGAGAATCGAATCACTGCTGTGGATGATGTTTGACTTCAGTGAGCCGCACGGGCTCGAGCCGATCTGATTTTGTGCCGATCCATTCTGTCAGACATTCCTCCCCTGGCCCACCAAGGGATAGTCTTGCGAAATAATGGGCCCAAGGCCTTTCGCGAAGCCTTCTTGCCTTCTAGTGGACCCGGGGATATCTATCCCCCACAGCGGCCAGCTTCCATAGCTGGGAAGGGGAACGACGAGCTGGAGGGCAGGGGCGAGCTCACGGCAAGGGAGGGCGCCGGCCACTAGGAACACAACGTCGCACAGGGAGGCAAGCGAGCGATGGCAACAGGGAGTTTTGATGGTGGCCAAGGAGATGCGGATAAGGTTAGCTAGAAGATAGGATAGAGGAGAAAGACATCGGCAAGAGATGAGAACATGAGGACGTAGAAACCTGAAGGAGAAAAATCTCGTGGAGAGCGATAAGATATTTGAGAGAAAAATATTTTTCTATTTTCCCATTTTTTTACAAGAGAGCACCCAGATAATTTAGTTCTCAGATTAAGTGTGCGCGAGATGTAAACTGGACGAACAAAAAGAAACCAGACAATCTAGTATAAACTACGCTTGATTTAATTTAGAACAGATAATTTACTAGACGAATAAATCTCAATTATAAATCCTCGGACGTGATTTCTCAGCTGACAGCGGAGACAAAATTATTTTACACCAAAACTTTAGTTGACGAGATTCGCTTAATTTATCTAGGACAAGATAGTATTGTTCTATTGATTTATCTGGGATCGAATACATTCGCCCGCAACCAAATACTTAGATTTATCTACCATAGATGATTTATTAGAGAATCAAATCTCAATTATAATTCCTTGGACGCGACTTCTCAGTTGACGAGTGGAGACAGAATTATTTTTAATTTATTTGGGACACGGATCGCAACGGTGGATCGAGCTTCCAAATTCGTATTCGCGCGAGCGATGAATTTTAAATAATCACCGGACGCACTGATTTTCGGAACAACTATGTTCCAAACATCACGAAAATTTAGGAAGAGCTCGGATAAATAAAAACGACGTCGAACTCGCGACAGACAAAACAGATTAAGACAGAGAGACTGTTATTTAGTTCTGTCTAACTTTTACGATCCTCACCAATGATCGATCATTTGATCTGACGCCAACGATCACATGCTGAGAGGAACAATTCACTTAATTAGCTGTCACATCGTTCTGTTCGGACAGTGTGGGCTCCAAATTGTTCATAAAATCAGAAGTCTTCTGATTTTCGTATTCACTTACGCGCGTGATTCGAACAGTTCAAAATTCACCAGCGACGAAGATTCGATAATCCAAAAGCTCCATGAACCCTTTTTAATTGCGTAGATTATTGAAATAAAAATGGCACCAAACTCGAACTTTTGCGAGATGATTAAAGTTTAGTGTCCACTTTATCCACTGATATTGTGTGCTTAAATCCATACTCGTTGTCGAGCAGACTGTAAACACATGGGGTGTTACACTACTTACCATGGCTTTAAGCTTTATCAAATGGACGTGAAAAGTGTCTTCCTCAATGGGCCAATCAAGGAAGAGGTCTATGTTGAGCAACCTCCCGACTTTGAAAATAGTGAGTACCCTAACCATGTGTATAAACTCTCAATGGCGCTTTTATGGGCTCAAGCAAGCACCTAAGAGATTTTCTTATCACTAATGGCTTCAAAGTCGGAAAAGTCGATCCTACACTCTTTACTAAAACTGTTGCAAATGATTTGTTTGTATGCCAAATTTATGTTGATGATATCATATTTGGGTCTACTAACAAATCTACTTGTGAAGAGTTTAGTAGGATTATGATTCAAAAATTCGAGATGTCTATGATGGGGGAGTTGAAATATTTCCTAGGATTTCAAGTCAAGCAACTCCAAGACGGCACATTCATCAGCCAAACAAAGTACATTCAAGACATACTTAACAAGTTTGGAATGAAGGATGCCAAGCCCATCAGACACCCATGGGAACCAATGGGCATCTCGACCTCGACACAGGAGGTAAATCCATAAATGAAAAGGTATACCGGTCAATGATAGGATCCTTACTCTATTTATGTGCATCTCGACCGGATATTATGCTTTCCGTATGCATGTGTGCAAGGTTCCAAGCCGATCCTAAGGAATTTCACCTTAGGGCCGTGAAAAGAATCATGAGATATTGAGTTTACACTCCTAAGTTTGGTCTTTGGTACCCAAGGGATCCACTTTTGATTTAATAGGATATTCCGATGCCGATTTGGCAGGGTGTAAAATTGATAGGAAGAGCACATTAGGGATTTGTCAGTTTCTGGGGAGATCCTTGGTGTCTTGGGCTTCAAAGAAACAAAACTCAGTAGCTCTTTCTACCACCAAAGCCGAGTATACCGCCGCAGGTCATTGTTGTGCGCAATTACTTTGGATGAGACAAACCCTAAGGGACTATGGCTACAAATTGAGCAAAGTCCCTCTCCTATGTGACAATGAGAGTGCAATCCGCATGGTGGATAATCCCGTTGAACATAGCCGCACTAGGCACATAGACATTCGGTATCACTTTTTGAGGGATCACCAACAAAGAGGGATATCGAGATTGCTTATGTTAGCACCAAAGAACGATTAGCTGATATCTTTACCAAGCCTTTAGATGAGAAAACCTTTAGCAAACTTAGGAATGAGCTAAATATTCTTGATTCTCGGAATTTTGATTGAAACATTGCACACATAGCTCATTTATATACCTTTGATCATATCTCTTTCATTTTGGTACAAATGCATATTTCTTATTATCTATGTACCAAGGCTACGACTAATGTGTTTCCAAGTATATTTCTATACTAAGTCGTAGATTAAAAGGGAAATGGAGTCTTTGACGAAGACAAGGCTTCCACTCCACTCTAACGGTATCGTTTATCCTTCGTCGCTACTCCGCTCGCTCCAAATTGGTATACTCTTTACTCATATTTCGTTTACCAATGGGGGACAAAGTAAGAAAGAGGGCTCTCAAGAGTCTCTGTTTTTGGCGATTAATGCCAAAGGGGGAGAAAGTATTAGCCCAAAGCAAAAGGACCGCACCACCAACTTCAAAATTTTTCGAAATGATGATTTATTTGGTTTTCACAAAAGCTTGTTTTTCCAATTGGTATCTTGTGATAAGCAAATTTCTTCAATTGCTATATTTTCAAAATTGGCATCTAAATTACATACTTCCAATTGGTATCTATTAAAACCTTGTTGAAAGCTAAGAGGAGAATTTCATTGAGGGGGAGTTTTGTTTAGTCAAAGGAAAAGCATTTGAAATAGGGGGAGAAAATTTCAAATCTTGAAAATGCTTCTTGCAATCTTATTCATATACCTTTGACTATTTGCAAAAGACTTTGAAAAGATTTTCCAAAAAGATTTGCAAAAACAAAACAAGTGGTGCAAATGTGGTCCAAAATGTTAAATAAAAGAAAACAATCCATGCATATCTAGTGAAATTATAAATTGTTTTAATTCCAAGTAACCTATGCATTTACCTTATGCAAACTAGTTCAATTCTACACTTATATATTTGCTTTGGTTTGTGTTGGCATCAATCACCAAAAAGGGGGAGATTGAAAGGGAAATAGGGTTAACCTTTTTCCAGTATTAATTTTGGTGGTTGAATGCCCAACGCAAATAATTGGACTAACTAGTTTGCTCTATAATACATGTTCTACAGGTGCATAAAGGTTCAGCACAAACCAATAAAAAGATTGAAGATAGGGTTCAAATACAAAGGAGCAAGAAACACAGTGTGCCCTGGTCTGGCGCACCGGACTATCCGGTGTGCCACCGGACAGTGTCCGGTGCACCAGGACCGTACAATCCCAAACCAGCCACTCTCGGGTTTTCGCCAGCACGCTCCGCTATAATTCACCGGACTGTCTGGTGCACCAGCGGAGTAACGGCTATCCAGCGCAATGGTCGACTGCAACGGACACCCTGCAACGCTACAGTGCGC
Organism: Zea luxurians; assembly: GCA_029449295.1. Classification (NCBI taxonomy): domain Eukaryota; kingdom Viridiplantae; phylum Streptophyta; class Magnoliopsida; order Poales; family Poaceae; genus Zea; species Zea luxurians. Next base: position 8,389,096 of record JAOPSE010000039.1, read on the forward strand.
GCAGAAGTCAGAGCAGTCGTCAGAGGCGCACCGGACAATGAACAGTGCCTGTCCAGTGTGGCACCAGACTATCTTGTGCCACTAGAGGACAAAGCCTCCAACGGTCAGAAGCTCCCGAACCCTAACGGTTGGGTGACGTGGCTGGCGCACTAGACAGTGTTCGGTGGCGCACCGGACTGTCCGGTGCGCCCATCGACAGCAGCCACCCCCAACGGCTTGTTGGTGGTTGAGGGCTATAAATACCCCCCAACCACCAACACTCCAAGTATCCAAGTTTCCAGCACTTCACATTCAATACAAGAGCTAGTGCATTCACTAAAAGACGCATTTCCAAAAGATCAAAGCCTCTCCAAGCCTAGAATTCATTCCAACCACCTAGTGACTTGAGAGAGAGTTTGCTCATGTTCTTTTGCGCTCTTGTTGCTTGGATTGCTTTCTTCCTTCCTCATTCTTGTTCCCAAGTGAATTGTAATCAAAGCAAGAGACACCAAGTGTGTGGTGGTCCTTGTGGGGTCTAAGTGACCCATTTGATTAAGGAGAAAGCTCACTCGGTCTAGGTGACCGTTTGAGAGAGGGAAAGGGTTGAAAGAGACCCAGTATGTATGACCACCTCAAAGGGGACTAGGTTCTTTAGAATCGAACCTTGGTAAAATAAATCATTGTGTCCTTCCGCTTTATTTCTTGGTTGATTTGTTTTCCCCTCTCTTTCAGACTCGAATTTAATTCTAACGCTAACCCGACTTGTAGTGTGTGCTTAAGTTTATAATTTTCAGATTCCTCCTATTCACCCCCCTCTAGGCGACTTTCAACGCCTATAAGCAATGTTTTAAGCATGCTCGGATTGAGGACAAGAAGCCAAGTTCTAAGCATGCTCAGATTGGGTTGGAGAAACAAATTTGTTAACCATCCCTTAAGAATTTTATTGGGACCTCACACCATTCTAGATAAGTCTAAGTTGTGGCTATGTAGCAATGATCTCACAGAGCGTGAGCATGGTATGTTGCTTAGACATTGATGTAGATACTTCTCCAAAGATGAGGTTGTGGATGTTATTGGCCCACTAAAACTCTGCTCTTTCCCGCTTGTCGTGGTCTTTGTCTTCGTCTAGCTTCCCTTTCTCATTAGTCTTGTCCTGATCTATGATGGAGGTTAGGTCACGGTCCTTCAATCTAGTGACTGGATATTTGTTGAATGACTGGTAGGGGAATAGCTCTACAGGAGTAGGTCATTAAAAGATTTAGACTTCTTGTCTTTCTTCAACTTGCTAATGGCCTCAACCGAGTTATGTGAGCCCCCTCTTCCATCCTATCGGACTGCCTTGATCCTTCTTTTGGTTGCTACCCTTGTTATCTCAATGGTTTTCGATTGATATACTTATCATGTATCCTCTCTTCTGCGTCTACCTATCTCTCTTAGAACCCACCAATATTCCTTGGTTGATTTTTGATGAAGTCCTGATAGAGATACTTGTCTCTAAATACATGGCTAAAGTAATTGATTGTGTCTCTATCTGATGCATCTAGCAGTGTGCACCATATGTTAGCAAAGTGACGCATATGCTTTCACCATCTTTGTCCTTGTTGTTGTAGAGGTCATGATGGTTGATTGGATGAGCCCATACACCTCAGAACTTCTTCATTGTTTTTTTTGGGATAACACGGACCAATTATGAATGTTGTATGTTCCATGTTACTCGAACCAAGTCAGCGAAGTAGCTTTGAGTACCAATGGGAAGTTGTAACACCCGGATTTTAGGGGTCCAAAACCCGGGGTTAACATAAACACCAGGTATGCTGGGACCAAGTCTCACACATATGATGTATAGTGGCACAGGATCGAATGTCACAACTTTATATATAGCAGGAGTTCTATACAAAATAAATAATTACATTATGAGGAGACAACGGTCCAGCAACCCAAAGTTGACTGGGAGACGACGACCTAGACCACCCACGAACTCATCACAGCATCCTCCATGAGCATCATCCCGCAGTACCTGGTCTTGACCTGTGGTGTATGTGAGACAGCAAGAGTGAGCTCACATACGTTCATCGCTCAACAAGTTGTGGGGAATAATGTGTATGAACTTGCCAAAGATGGAAGCTCATATGAAGTGTAAGGCTTACCAAAGAGGATGGTTGAAGCTGAGCATTGCTTTTAAAGTTGGTCAAAATTTTATTAGCAGTTACTAAGTATAAGTAAATACCAAACCCAATTAAGTAATAGAACAAAAGTATCAACATCACCTGCAATGCAATGCATATGACAATTTGAATTTAAGTTCCATAATTTAATCATGTGAGGGTCCGAGCTGCTCTTGACCGTGAGCACGGCTAGTATACCAGTTTTACACTCTGCAGAGGTTGCGCATCTTTACCCACAAGCCGTGTTACCCATCTGCCAAGGGGTCATGAATCCCATACACCTCTACCAAGGAAGCGAGGCAGGGTAACACTACGAGGCCTTTACAAAGTTCCACTAGCTTCCGAAAACCCGCTACAGTTTATAGGAAGATCCAGTGCAGGAATCCCTTGCAGGACCGCCATCGCAGCAAAATCCTCCCGAGGGCCTCCCTACACTGACCTCTCCCCTACTGCCCTTGCCCCTTTCGGGTAAGGTAGTCTTCCACTAGCTTTCCTAATTAATCAGCCAAGGGGTCCCATTCCTCCCTTGTGGTAGCACTGTTTTCCCGGGTGGTCGCTCCATGTTCCAATTAACATAATGATCTTAACATGAACATTAAATAACAACTGATAACAAAAAGTGTAATCATGAATAGTGTATCTCCATACCCAAAACCACATATAGCACTAGCAAGTACTACCCAGAAAGATTAGTGGTAAACAAGGTATAAAGATAGACAAACTAGGGTAACCTATTGGGTCCCATCAAAATTAACCTATGCAGATCATTATGATTAATCAGAACATGGCTGGGTAAAAGAAGTGATCAAGGGCACAACTTGCCTGGGCCTTGAGAATCCAGGTACCAAGATGATCTTCAGATGACTCGTGACCTCGCACTAGTCGTAGCAATACAAACAAACAGTGTATAGGCAAGATTAACATTACACCAAACATGTATGCCAAAATACATATTAATAATCTACATATTAAAATAAGATCACAGGAAAAAGAATTATTAATTTTGGAGTTGTAGATTTTAAGTTATGAATTTTCAAAGGTTTTATGTGTTTAAAATGGATTAAATGAGAGATTAAATTTCTAATTGTTTTCATGACAAAACAGAGGCACTAAATGATGAAGAATATTATTACAAAATTTTAGAAACTGGAATGGTTCAATTTGGAGCAAAAATGAATTTTCTATGAATTATCTAAGTTCTAGGAATTATTTTTGTATTAAAAATACATTTACTAATTCATTTATACGTTTTAAACATGCTCTGGACTGGGCGCCAATTTCTGGAAAGTCCAGGGGTCTGCGCGAATAAAATCCTAGACTCAGTGAATAGTAATGCATGGACGGCGGGTTTATTCCGTGAAAGCCGAGGGGCTCTTTAGCAAAAGATCCCGGCCGAAGGGGTATCAAGAATCCAGGGCCGTCCGATCTTGAATCAAGGGACCAGATTAAATTTTCCCCCCGACCGAACCGGTACGCGCCGTGAGTCGCACGATTAGAGATCAACGGCTGGTATTTAATGGGCGAAGGGGTATCCTTACGTATGATCCAGAGCGTTCGTGGCTGATCCAACGGCCGATCCCACAACACATCACAACCCCCCATCCAGGATCCAGCGGCCACCAGTCTTCTTCCCCACCAACCCGCCGCCGTCGAGCTCATACGGTGGAGCACGCGAGTGCGACGGTGATTGGCCAACTCCGAGCGACGAAACCCAAATTGGATAGGACTACACGATGCTGAAGCTATTGCGAACACGGGTGTAGGGTACTCACCGGAGATAGGGGGTCGAAGGAGGCCGGCCACGACGAAGGGCGGGTCCACGGCGGAGACGCCACACCGGTGAGCAATTCCGGTGGCCGCAAAGTCTTTCCCCACCCAGCGACGCCACCGCAAGCTTCCACACGGCACGACGGATCACCCGAGCACGGATTCGAGCGCACGAAGTCAATGCGACTCACAATTTGAAGCAGGCGGCTCCACTACCCTCACGCCATCACGGTTGCCTTCGGTATTCTTTAAGGGAGCGGTCGCGGAGGCACGGTGAAGGTTAGCGCTGCCGGGAGTCACTTTTATACTCAGCACGGGAGCCCGAGCGCGCGGAAGTCGGAACCGAAGCGGAGCGGCCCGCGCGCCGCGCGCGATTTCTGTTCCGAGGCCAACGGGTTGAAGACGGGGCTGACGAGTGGGACCCACTCGTCGGTGATACTCAACGAGCACGACTAGGATAGTGAGACCGAGCAACGGGGCCCGCGCGTCGGTGAGAAGGCGAGAGCGCGCATGAAGGCAAAGCGAGGCTGACAACTGGGCCCGCCCGGTCAGCGACAGCGTAAGGATGGCGCGAGCGCGAGAGGAGGAGAGACTGCCCCGTGGGGCCCACATGTCGGCGCGCGCCCGTGAAGGTTAATGGGCCGCGCGGGTTGGATTGTTTTAAGTGGGCCGAAATGAGGTATGGCGGCCCATGAGGCTGTTTTCGTTTTATTCTTTTTATTTTCTGTTTTTTTTTCTTCATTTTCAAACCCAATTTGAATTCAAGTTTAAATTCAAACTTTTGTGAATAACTTGTCCTCAGTTTGAATAGTATAATTTAATAATATAAGTGTGAAGAATTTTTATTCTGATTTTATTTTATTTTATGCAGTATTTTTCTTAGTTCTTCCCTACTCCTTTTATTTTCTATTTTCCATTTTCCTTTCCATTTGAATTTCAAATCAACACAAGTTTAAAGTTCAAACACTTAATTTGGATACACATATAGAACTTCAGCATAATGTGCAAAAACCTATTTTATGTATTTCTTTATTTATTTTAGTTCTTTTAGACAAGCTTTTAATCATAGAGTAGAATAATCCCTACCTTATTACTTCTAGGGAAATCAAATTTATATTGTAGACTATATATATTAAGAAATAGTTTAATCCTAATTCTTTTATATATCCTAACCCAAAGGCAATTTAGATTATCTAAGTATCTTTAATTATGTGTTTTTAACATATTCATGAGTGGAAACTTCTAAATTATGATTATCTTTAAGGAAAGGTGGTTTTGATTTAAAATCTTTGAGAATTTTTCCTTGTCTTCACAAGATTGAACTTTAGGGTGTTACAAATCCTACCCCCCTTAAAAATAATCTCGTCCTCGAGATTTGCAAGAACAGGATATATAACCAAGTTATCTCAAAACATATGCACAAAGAAAAATCTTGGCATGATGCATAATTCATTAGCAATACATAGGGTCAATTAGACCTTATTATTCCAACTAAAATAGTATCTTATCAACTACTAACTAAAGTAACATCTGGATCTTACAAATCATCATAATTTATATCTATGTAGCTTGGTAAAGCTGGTGGTGGTGGTGGAGGTTGTTGTTGTTGTCTCTCCAACCGTGCTTGTCTTATTTCTTGGCGGGCCTGACGTATTTCCTCGCGTTGTTGTCTTATCTGATTCTGCATCTTGGTCACCAGTTCTGTTAATTGTTGTATTACCAGTCTTTGGGTAGCAACCACTTGATCGATCTCAATAGGTGGAGGGTTCGGAGGATTCATTTCTGTTTGCTGTTACGTGATAATCTTTCCTTTCCTGGTATTGACCATGAAAGTTAGAAGCATATGGTAATAGTTTTGCAAAGGAAATTATTCAATAGGCGGAAAGAATAAGCTAGTAGCTGGTTACAATCTAAAGATTCTTTGGTAGGGCTTAATCTTTGTTTTATGTCCAGATTGGGGTAACCAATCATATAAGGTGAATATCTAAGGGTAGGATGGAATCTGTCAAGATGGGAGATATATATGGGTGAGATAGACTACAAGATGTAGGTTAAAAGTTTGTTTGTTATTAGGTGGGAACAGAAAGGTTATATCATTCATCATGGGTTGGGTTAGCTCATAGTTGAGTTGATCCAATGTGCTAAGTTAAGTTAATACATGGCTAGTAGGGTCTAATCTCTTCTACTAGTGTCATTAATCTGTTTAAGTGAACCACATTAAGTTAGATAACATTAGACCACCCTGGATCAGGTCACATTAGGTAAGATAAGATCTAGATTAAATTGGATATGACTAGATTGGACTAGTTTAGGTTAGATAGGTCCAACAGGGTAGTATAGGTTGGGATGTTTTGAGATTAGTTAGATATGGTATGATAAGATAGAGTCTCTTGCTAGTTTATAATTGAGAGGTTATGCAACTATCAGATGGTTAAGGTAGTTGCATATGGCCAAGTCGATCTATCATTCTTAATTTAGTGCAGGGTGAACTAAGTTAAGACTTGTTCTATAGAAGTAGAGTCTAAACTATTTCATCAGTATTATCTAACATGTTTGATAAGTTAGTTTAGATTAGATCAGATCTAGGTTAGATTGGTGTGACTAGTTTGACTAGATAAGATCTAATTAATTTGCATTAGATCATGGTTGATGAACTAGGGTGGATAAGTATGCCTATTAGGATAAGATGGGTCCATAAGGATAAGATAGAATCTTTTGAGATCAGTTAGATCTATTAGGATGAGATAAGTAAAGTGTTTAGGATAAGATGAATCCTTCAAGATAAGATAAATCTATTAAGATAAGAGAAAACCTCTTAAGGTAAGATGGATCTATATACATTGGGATAAGTTAAGACCTTCTGAGATAAGATAGATCTATGAGTGTAGGATAGAATCTCTTAAGATGAGATGAATCTATTAAGATAAGGGGGAATCTTTAAGATAAGATGGGTTTTGTTAGGCTAGTTACTTTATTGAAGGATAATTTAGTTTGTCTAGTTATTTTATAAATATATTTTTATACCTAGGTGTATATGCAGATGCAATTGTGGACATTACTCCACAACCCATCACACTCAATCAAAGATCCAAATCAGACAGATGTCATAAGAACAAACATTCAAATATATAGACACTTATAAAAATAGTTTTGTTTTTGTTCCTAGGATTAGGTCTCCTATTCCTAAAGTTCACTTTAAGCACAGGATTTCAAAGTGTGAAATCCACATTTGTCTTTAGAATGAAAAAGGTAAGAATAATCAGAGTAAAGCGGAATTAGATGAGAAAAGATTAGGATAAGTTTAGAAAGAATCAGAGTAGCAAAGGTAAGTAAGTAATGGTTGTCCAGTTCTATCTAGGTTTCGTCCTACAGTCAACATTCCTCTGATACCACTTCTGTAACACCCGGATTTTAGGGGTCCAAAACCCGGGGTTAACATAAACACCAGGTATGCTGGGACCAAGTCTCACACATATGATGTATAGTGGCACAGGATCGAATGTCACAACTTTATATATAGCAGGAGTTCTATACAAAATAAATAATTACATTATGAGGAGACAACGGTCCAGCAACCCAAAGTTGACTGGGAGACGACGACCTAGACCACCCACGAACTCATCACAGCATCCTCCATGAGCATCATCCCGCAGTACCTGGTCTTGACCTGTGGTGTATGTGAGACAGCAAGAGTGAGCTCACATACGTTCATCGCTCAACAAGTTGTGGGGAATAATGTGTATGAACTTGCCAAAGATGGAAGCTCATATGAAGTGTAAGGCTTACCAAAGAGGATGGTTGAAGCTGAGCATTGCTTTTAAAGTTGGTCAAAATTTTATTAGCAGTTACTAAGTATAAGTAAATACCAAACCCAATTAAGTAATAGAACAAAAGTATCAACATCACCTGCAATGCAATGCATATGACAATTTGAATTTAAGTTCCATAATTTAATCATGTGAGGGTCCGAGCTGCTCTTGACCGTGAGCACGGCTAGTATACCAGTTTTACACTCTGCAGAGGTTGCGCATCTTTACCCACAAGCCGTGTTACCCATCTGCCAAGGGGTCATGAATCCCATACACCTCTACCAAGGAAGCGAGGCAGGGTAACACTACGAGGCCTTTACAAAGTTCCACTAGCTTCCGAAAACCCGCTACAGTTTATAGGAAGATCCAGTGCAGGAATCCCTTGCAGGACCGCCATCGCAGCAAAATCCTCCCGAGGGCCTCCCTACACTGACCTCTCCCCTACTGCCCTTGCCCCTTTCGGGTAAGGTAGTCTTCCACTAGCTTTCCTAATTAATCAGCCAAGGGGTCCCATTCCTCCCTTGTGGTAGCACTGTTTTCCCGGGTGGTCGCTCCATGTTCCAATTAACATAATGATCTTAACATGAACATTAAATAACAACTGATAACAAAAAGTGTAATCATGAATAGTGTATCTCCATACCCAAAACCACATATAGCACTAGCAAGTACTACCCAGAAAGATCAGTGGTAAACAAGGTATAAAGATAGACAAACTAGGGTAACCTATTGGGTCCCATCAAAATTAACCTATGCAGATCATTATGATTAATCAGAACATGGCTGGGTAAAAGAAGTGATCAAGGGCACAACTTGCCTGGGCCATGAGAATCCAGGTACCAAGATGATCTTCAGATGACTCGTGACCTCGCACTAGTCGTAGCAATACAAACAAACAGTGTATAGGCAAGATTAACATTACACCAAACATGTATGCCAAAATACATATTAATAATCTACATATTAAAATAAGATCACAGGAAAAAGAATTATTAATTTTGGAGTTGTAGATTTTAAGTTATGAATTTTCAAAGGTTTTATGTGTTTAAAATGGATTAAATGAGAGATTAAATTTCTAATTGTTTTCATGACAAAACAGAGGCACTAAATGATGAAGAATATTATTACAAAATTTTAGAAACTGGAATGGTTCAATTTGGAGCAAAAATGAATTTTCTATGAATTATCTAAGTTCTAGGAATTATTTTTGTATTAAAAATACATTTACTAATTCATTTATACGTTTTAAACATGCTCTGGACTGGGCGCCAATTTCTGGAAAGTCCAGGGGTCTGCGCGAATAAAATCCTAGACTCAGTGAATAGTAATGCATGGACGGCGGGTTTATTCCGTGAAAGCCGAGGGGCTCTTTAGCAAAAGATCCCGGCCGAAGGGGTATCAAGAATCCAGGGCCGTCCGATCTTGAATCAAGGGACCAGATTAAATTTTCCCCCCGACCGAACCGGTACGCGCCGTGAGTCGCACGATTAGAGATCAACGGCTGGTATTTAATGGGCGAAGGGGTATCCTTACGTATGATCCAGAGCGTTCGTGGCTGATCCAACGGCCGATCCCACAACACATCACAACCCCCCATCCAGGATCCAGCGGCCACCAGTCTTCTTCCCCACCAACCCGCCGCCGTCGAGCTCATACGGTGGAGCACGCGAGTGCGACGGTGATTGGCCAACTCCGAGCGACGAAACCCAAATTGGATAGGACTACACGATGCTGAAGCTATTGCGAACACGGGTGTAGGGTACTCACCGGAGATAGGGGGTCGAAGGAGGCCGGCCACGACGAAGGGCGGGTCCACGGCGGAGACGCCACACCGGTGAGCAATTCCGGTGGCCGCAAAGTCTTTCCCCACCCAGCGACGCCACCGCAAGCTTCCACACGGCACGACGGATCACCCGAGCACGGATTCGAGCGCACGAAGTCAATGCGACTCACAATTTGAAGCAGGCGGCTCCACTACCCTCACGCCATCACGGTTGCCTTCGGTATTCTTTAAGGGAGCGGTCGCGGAGGCACGGTGAAGGTTAGTGCTGCCGGGAGTCACTTTTATACTCAGCACGGGAGCCCGAGCGCGCGGAAGTCGGAACCGAAGCGGAGCGGCCCGCGCGCCGCGCGCGATTTCTGTTCCGAGGCCAACGGGTTGAAGACGGGGCTGACGAGTGGGACCCACTCGTCGGTGATACTCAACGAGCACGACTAGGATAGTGAGACCGAGCAACGGGGCCCGCGCGTCGGTGAGAAGGCGAGAGCGCGCATGAAGGCAAAGCGAGGCTGACAACTGGGCCCGCCCGGTCAGCGACAGCGTAAGGATGGCGCGAGCGCGAGAGGAGGAGAGACTGCCCCGTGGGGCCCACATGTCGGCGCGCGCCCCGTGAAGGTTAATGGGCCGCGCGGGTTGGATTGTTTTAAGTGGGCCGAAATGAGGTATGGCGGCCCATGAGGCTGTTTTCGTTTTATTCTTTTTATTTTCTGTTTTCTTTTCTTCATTTTCAAACCCAATTTGAATTCAAGTTTAAATTCAAACTTTTGTGAATAACTTGTCCTCAGTTTGAATAGTATAATTTAATAATATAAGTGTGAAGAATTTTTATTCTGATTTTATTTTATTTTATGCAGTATTTTTCTTAGTTCTTCCCTACTCCTTTTATTTTCTATTTTCCATTTTCCTTTCCATTTGAATTTCAAATCAACACAAGTTTAAAGTTCAAACACTTAATTTGGATACACATATAGAACTTCAGCATAATGTGCAAAAACCTATTTTATGTATTTCTTTATTTATTTTAGTTCTTTTAGACAAGCTTTTAATCATAGAGTAGAATAATCCCTACCTTATTACTTCTAGGGAAATCAAATTTATATTGTAGACTATATATATTAAGAAATAGTTTAATCCTAATTCTTTTATATATCCTAACCCAAAGGCAATTTAGATTATCTAAGTATCTTTAATTATGTGTTTTTAACATATTCATGAGTGGAAACTTCTAAATTATGATTATCTTTAAGGAAAGGTGGTTTTGATTTAAAATCTTTGAGAATTTTTCCTTGTCTTCACAAGATTGAACTTTAGGGTGTTACAAATCCTACCCCCCTTAAAAATAATCTCGTCCTCGAGATTTGCAAGAACAGGATATATAACCAAGTTATCTCAAAACATATGCACAAAGAAAAATCTTGGCATGATGCATAATTCATTAGCAATACATAGGGTCAATTAGACCTTATTATTCCAACTAAAATAGTATCTTATCAACTACTAACTAAAGTAACATCTGGATCTTACAAATCATCATAATTTATATCTATGTAGCTTGGTAAAGCTGCTGGTGGTGGTGGAGGTTGTTGTTGTTGTCTCTCCAACCGTGCTTGTCTTATTTCTTGGCGGGCCTGACGTATTTCCTCGCGTTGTTGTCTTATCTGATTCTGCATCTCGGTCACCAGTTCTGTTAATTGTTGTATTATCAGTCTTTGGGTAGCAACCACTTGATCGATCTCAATAGGTGGAGGGTTCGGAGGATTCATTTCTGTTTGCTGTTACGTGATAATCTTTCCTTTCCTGGTATTGACCATGAAAGTTAGAAGCATATGGTAATAGTTTTGCAAAGGAAATTATTCAATAGGCGGAAAGAATAAGCTAGTAGCTGGTTACAATCTAAAGATTCTTTGGTAGGGCTTAATCTTTGTTTTATGTCCAGATTGGGGTAACCAATCATATAAGGTGAATATCTAAGGGTAGGATGGAATCTGTCAAGATGGGAGATATATATGGGTGAGATAGACTACAAGATGTAGGTTAAAAGTTTGTTTGTTATTAGGTGGGAACAGAAAGGTTATATCATTCATCATGGGTTGGGTTAGCTCATAGTTGAGTTGATCCAATGTGCTAAGTTAAGTTAATACATGGCTAGTAGGGTCTAATCTCTTCTACTAGTGTCATTAATCTGTTTAAGTGAACCACATTAAGTTAGATAACATTAGACCACCCTGGATCAGGTCACATTAGGTAAGATAAGATCTAGATTAAATTGGATATGACTAGATTGGACTAGTTTAGGTTAGATAGGTCCAACAGGGTAGTATAGGTTGGGATGTTTTGAGATTAGTTAGATATGGTATGATAAGATAGAGTCTCTTGCTAGTTTATAATTGAGAGGTTATGCAACTATCAGATGGTTAAGGTAGTTGCATATGGCCAAATCGATCTATCATTCTTAATTTAGTGCAGGGTGAACTAAGTTAAGACTTGTTCTATAGAAGTAGAGTCTAAACTATTTCATCAGTATTATCTAACATGTTTGATAAGTTAGTTTAGATTAGATCAGATCTAGGTTAGATTGGTGTGACTAGTTTGACTAGATAAGATCTAATTAATTTGCATTAGATCATGGTTGATGAACTAGGGTGGATAAGTATGCCTATTAGGATAAGATGGGTCCATAAGGATAAGATAGAATCTTTTGAGATCAGTTAGATCTATTAGGATGAGATAAGTAAAGTGTTTAGGATAAGATGAATCCTTCAAGATAAGATAAATCTATTAAGATAAGAGAAAACCTCTTAAGGTAAGATGGATCTATATACATTGGGATAAGTTAAGACCTTCTGAGATAAGATAGATCTATGAGTGTAGGATAGAATCTCTTAAGATGAGATGAATCTATTAAGATAAGGGGGAATCTTTAAGATAAGATGGGTTTTGTTAGGCTAGTTACTTTATTGAAGGATAATTTAGTTTGTCTAGTTATTTTATAAATATATTTTTATACCTAGGTGTATATGCAGATGCAATTGTGGACATTACTCCACAACCCATCACACTCAATCAAAGATCCAAATCAGACAGATGTCATAAGAACAAACATTCAAATATATAGACACTTATAAAAATAGTTTTGTTTTTGTTCCTAGGATTAGGTCTCCTATTCCTAAAGTTCACTTTAAGCACAGGATTTCAAAGTGTGAAATCCACATTTGTCTTTAGAATGAAAAAGGTAAGAATAATCAGAGTAAAGCGGAATTAGATGAGAAAAGATTAGGATAAGTTTAGAAAGAATCAGAGTAGCAAAGGTAAGTAAGTAATGGTTGTCCAGTTCTATCTAGGTTTCGTCCTACAGTCAACATTCCTCTGATACCACTTCTGTAACACCCGGATTTTAGGGGTCCAAAACCCGGGGTTAACATAAACACCAGGTATGCTGGGACCAAGTCTCACACATATGATGTATAGTGGCACAGGATCGAATGTCACAACTTTATATATAGCAGGAGTTCTATACAAAATAAATAATTACATTATGAGGAGACAACGGTCCAGCAACCCAAAGTTGACTGGGAGACGACGACCTAGACCACCCACGAACTCATCACAGCATCCTCCATGAGCATCATCCCGCAGTACCTGGTCTTGACCTGTGGTGTATGTGAGACAGCAAGAGTGAGCTCACATACGTTCATCGCTCAACAAGTTGTGGGGAATAATGTGTATGAACTTGCCAAAGATGGAAGCTCATATGAAGTGTAAGGCTTACCAAAGAGGATGGTTGAAGCTGAGCATTGCTTTTAAAGTTGGTCAAAATTTTATTAGCAGTTACTAAGTATAAGTAAATACCAAACCCAATTAAGTAATAGAACAAAAGTATCAACATCACCTGCAATGCAATGCATATGACAATTTGAATTTAAGTTCCATAATTTAATCATGTGAGGGTCCGAGCTGCTCTTGACCGTGAGCACGGCTAGTATACCAGTTTTACACTCTGCAGAGGTTGCGCATCTTTACCCACAAGCCGTGTTACCCATCTGCCAAGGGGTCATGAATCCCATACACCTCTACCAAGGAAGCGAGGCAGGGTAACACTACGAGGCCTTTACAAAGTTCCACTAGCTTCCGAAAACCCGCTACAGTTTATAGGAAGATCCAGTGCAGGAATCCCTTGCAGGACCGCCATCGCAGCAAAATCCTCCCGAGGGCCTCCCTACACTGACCTCTCCCCTACTGCCCTTGCCCCTTTCGGGTAAGGTAGTCTTCCACTAGCTTTCCTAATTAATCAGCCAAGGGGTCCCATTCCTCCCTTGTGGTAGCACTGTTTTCCCGGGTGGTCGCTCCATGTTCCAATTAACATAATGATCTTAACATGAACATTAAATAACAACTGATAACAAAAAGTGTAATCATGAATAGTGTATCTCCATACCCAAAACCACATATAGCACTAGCAAGTACTACCCAGAAAGATCAGTGGTAAACAAGGTATAAAGATAGACAAACTAGGGTAACCTATTGGGTCCCATCAAAATTAACCTATGCAGATCATTATGATTAATCAGAACATGGCTGGGTAAAAGAAGTGATCAAGGGCACAACTTGCCTGGGCCTTGAGAATCCAGGTACCAAGATGATCTTCAGATGACTCGTGACCTCGCACTAGTCGTAGCAATACAAACAAACAGTGTATAGGCAAGATTAACATTACACCAAACATGTATGCCAAAATACATATTAATAATCTACATATTAAAATAAGATCACAGGAAAAAGAATTATTAATTTTGGAGTTGTAGATTTTAAGTTATGAATTTTCAAAGGTTTTATGTGTTTAAAATGGATTAAATGAGAGATTAAATTTCTAATTGTTTTCATGACAAAACAGAGGCACTAAATGATGAAGAATATTATTACAAAATTTTAGAAACTGGAATGGTTCAATTTGGAGCAAAAATGAATTTTCTATGAATTATCTAAGTTCTAGGAATTATTTTTGTATTAAAAATACATTTACTAATTCATTTATACGTTTTAAACATGCTCTGGACTGGGCGCCAATTTCTGGAAAGTCCAGGGGTCTGCGCGAATAAAATCCTAGACTCAGTGAATAGTAATGCATGGACGGCGGGTTTATTCCGTGAAAGCCGAGGGGCTCTTTAGCAAAAGATCCCGGCCGAAGGGGTATCAAGAATCCAGGGCCGTCCGATCTTGAATCAAGGGACCAGATTAAATTTTCCCCCCGACCGAACCGGTACGCGCCGTGAGTCGCACGATTAGAGATCAACGGCTGGTATTTAATGGGCGAAGGGGTATCCTTACGTATGATCCAGAGCGTTCGTGGCTGATCCAACGGCCGATCCCACAACACATCACAACCCCCCATCCAGGATCCAGCGGCCACCAGTCTTCTTCCCCACCAACCCGCCGCCGTCGAGCTCATACGGTGGAGCACGCGAGTGCGACGGTGATTGGCCAACTCCGAGCGACGAAACCCAAATTGGATAGGACTACACGATGCTGAAGCTATTGCGAACACGGGTGTAGGGTACTCACCGGAGATAGGGGGTCGAAGGAGGCCGGCCACGACGAAGGGCGGGTCCACGGCGGAGACGCCACACCGGTGAGCAATTCCGGTGGCCGCAAAGTCTTTCCCCACCCAGCGACGCCACCGCAAGCTTCCACACGGCACGACGGATCACCCGAGCACGGATTCGAGCGCACGAAGTCAATGCGACTCACAATTTGAAGCAGGCGGCTCCACTACCCTCACGCCATCACGGTTGCCTTCGGTATTCTTTAAGGGAGCGGTCGCGGAGGCACGGTGAAGGTTAGCGCTGCCGGGAGTCACTTTTATACTCAGCACGGGAGCCCGAGCGCGCGGAAGTCGGAACCGAAGCGGAGCGGCCCGCGCGCCGCGCGCGATTTCTGTTCCGAGGCCAACGGGTTGAAGACGGGGCTGACGAGTGGGACCCACTCGTCGGTGATACTCAACGAGCACGACTAGGATAGTGAGACCGAGCAACGGGGCCCGCGCGTCGGTGAGAAGGCGAGAGCGCGCATGAAGGCAAAGCGAGGCTGACAACTGGGCCCGCCCGGTCAGCGACAGCGTAAGGATGGCGCGAGCGCGAGAGGAGGAGAGACTGCCCCGTGGGGCCCACATGTCGGCGCGCGCCCGTGAAGGTTAATGGGCCGCGCGGGTTGGATTGTTTTAAGTGGGCCGAAATGAGGTATGGCGGCCCATGAGGCTGTTTTCGTTTTATTCTTTTTATTTTCTGTTTTCTTTTCTTCATTTTCAAACCCAATTTGAATTCAAGTTTAAATTCAAACTTTTGTGAATAACTTGTCCTCAGTTTGAATAGTATAATTTAATAATATAAGTGTGAAGAATTTTTATTCTGATTTTATTTTATTTTATGCAGTATTTTTCTTAGTTCTTCCCTACTCCTTTTATTTTCTATTTTCCATTTTCCTTTCCATTTGAATTTCAAATCAACACAAGTTTAAAGTTCAAACACTTAATTTGGATACACATATAGAACTTCAGCATAATGTGCAAAAACCTATTTTATGTATTTCTTTATTTATTTTAGTTCTTTTAGACAAGCTTTTAATCATAGAGTAGAATAATCCCTACCTTATTACTTCTAGGGAAATCAAATTTATATTGTAGACTATATATATTAAGAAATAGTTTAATCCTAATTCTTTTATATATCCTAACCCAAAGGCAATTTAGATTATCTAAGTATCTTTAATTATGTGTTTTTAACATATTCATGAGTGGAAACTTCTAAATTATGATTATCTTTAAGGAAAGGTGGTTTTGATTTAAAATCTTTGAGAATTTTTCCTTGTCTTCACAAGATTGAACTTTAGGGTGTTACAGAAGTAGAATGTCTTTACAGCATCACCTCCTCCAGCGAGATTGATGGTAGATGAGTAATATCAAAACCACTAGTTTGGGTATTTCTTGTTGTCATACTAGTCAATGTTAATAGGCTTAACATTCTTAGGTACTTGATCAAGTTCAGTCCTCTATAAAATCAAGGAAAGTCGTTCACCAGTATCCCATCGACGCTGCACCCAATCGTGTTGGAAGACTCTGCATGATCATAGTCCTCTTGTATGGACTTTAGTTGCTCATGCAGATCATGGGCATGGAACAATCCATGTAGCCCACTCTAATGCTAGCTAGGCTCATGATGGCCTAGACCTCCCCTATTTTAGAGTTGACTACCTTAAGGGTGGACTAACCTTTCCCAATTATGGTCGTTATTCATTAGCATGTTTTAGTTCAGTTGTGTGCCCTAATTCATTTCAAGTAAATACTATGTAGGCTTAAGGTTGTTGAGCTCTATGAAGCATCAAAGTTGTCGATTCCATAATAACTTTGAGTCTCTTGTACTGAGGAGGTAGATTGGGCTCCAGATGTACCACATCTGCAATGAACATGACATCGGCTTCAAACCTACTGTAGGTTCCATGTCATATGACTTCTTGGAAGTTGGAGTCAGGATTGCACACTATGGAGCCATGTAGGCAGTTGTTGAGTTGTCATCTAGCTCTTTCATGGCATTGTTCTTAAGCTAAGCCTTGGCTGAGTGTGTCACGGTGAAGTCAAGCATAGAGACATCGTTGGTTGCATTACCTATTCTTCTGAGTAGCTCTCTTAGGCTCTTTCTCTCCAACTACACTTTGCTAATCATTAGAGATATCAATCTCTTCTTCGTTCTCCTTTGGGTTGTTCTCTTTTTGAATTGAAGATCTTTGGGCTACGATCGTAGTTGCATGTGTTGCTGGGAGAGTAGTGCTCGATGATCGAAATAGTTAGAATGGTGACTCTAACTCCGTATGATAATTGATCCATGAAGGAGACTATGCGGGAGTAAGCGGGGTTACTGTTGAGTAGTAGGAATTTTGCCAAGTGTATAATTCTTCCATCTGATGGGGCGGTAAGGACCAGAGTACCAGATCTTGTTGGGCATCTGTTAGTGGGAGTTTTGCTTGTATCCCTCCTCTAGCGTGAGAGTGGATGTGACAATACTTGTGATCGCTTATTGGTAGATCGAAGTGGTATTATTGATTTTGAGAGGGAATCCGACTAGGCTTAGACCGCAATTATCCAATGGCCTAAAAACCGACTCAGAAGAATTGGTTGTGTTCAAGTTGGACTCATACTTGTAGTTAGACTGAGCTTGGACGATAGTTATTTGATGTCACAATTACCAACTTTGAAAACTTTGTCGTGTCTACGCTGGACTTGTAAAAGAAATTTCATCGAAATTCTGATAAGTCCTTTTACCGTGTCTCAACAATTTGTCAATGAAGTTTGGGTCGTCGTAGTCTCTATGAGGTGCCCATCAAGCATGTTAGAGTTTTTTTTGTCACACACATTTAGGAGCCAAAAATGAAGGTTGATCCTACCAAAAATATGATGATGTCCATCAAGCTTTCAGATGTCCTTTTCTTTAAGCCATGCCTGACATGCTAGATGTCCATGTCTGATGATCAATAATCGTGCTATGGGATTTACCTAGAATTTGAATTGATGTGATTCAGTGTAGACCAAACTTGATGATGAACATTATGGCAATGATTTTATACTGGTTCAGACTGTTGAATAGTGTAATAGCCTATATCAAGTTAGACGCGTTGACTTGTGTTGGATTGTTGGTTATGTTTTGTTATCGTTGTTATAAAGAGAGTAACATACTTCTCGTTATATAGTCTAGCTAGAGAACATATGTACAAGTCGAGTAATAGTCGGCTAAAACAGAATAGTTTATATTCTATGAAAGATAAAACATTTTCCTTTAGTCTGTCTAAGTTGGTAGTCTTCTATTTAGTTTGGTGTCTTTTAGGTCCATGGAGAAGCCACATGCCCTAGATAAGGGTATGCTCAAGAAGAACACCCATGGGTCTGGACCCCCACCAGTGAGACCTGGACCTGCGCAAACGCCACCTGGGCCACCCAGGATTAGTCATTGACGGACACGTGTAATGGTCAGGCCTCCTTGCGTGCCTCCGGACCCCGGTCGGTGCGGGCCAAGGGCTTCAGCCGGTCCACATCCTTGGCACAGGCCCTCCGCGCAAATAGGGGTACGGTGCTGCCATGTGGCCTCAAGGCATCCGACTCAAGCTTAGGGAAGAAGCAAGCCTCCCATCCGCAGGCCCGCTGCCCGTAGTTAATAAGGGTAGGCCATGGCGTGCTATGCCACATGCAAAGTAGATGTCTAACGGGTCGATAAGACCACTCCACGCGCTTCCGAGGCACACAACGTCACAACCACGCTAGGTGAATTTAATGCCCGCTCATGATAAATGCGAGTTCCCAAGGCCGTTATCTCATACGAGTAGGCAACTGCATCATGAAGCGTCACTCATACGACGATACACCCGCTATAGTATGGGCTGGAGTTGATGGCATAGAGATATCACATTAACTCCTGTGCACGTCAGCTTTCCTAGCCCAGTTACATTAGCATATCAGGAACATCCTGCTATGAGCCTAGGCCGGCAAACGGGATAAACAACATATCTGGTCGGAAGATACGCACGATGGTCGAGGAGGAGATCTTAGCCCGTTGTTGCACTTATAGCTCCATGGCGTATATAATTAATACTAGAACATTGGGCCCACCTATTGGAGTCCAGATCCCATCCCTTGTAATATGCCATCCTTGGAATATAAAAAGGGATGGCACATACGATACAGGTGGACATTCACACTCCAGCTCCCTCGGAGGCATCTACATCTAGACTTAGGCTTTCTTGAGCTCTCGACAACACAACCCATAATAGAGTAGGGTATTACGCTTCGGCGGCCCGAACCACTCTAAATCCTTGTGTGTTTTTGTGTTCATCCATCTCATAGGGCTAACCTTAGGCAGTCCCCTATTTCTAGGATTAGGCGAGTGTATTCCGCCATGGCGCCACCCGGTTGGAGTTTACTCTCCGACAATCATATCATTCCCTCATAACCTATTGTTTAACCTCTGCATTTTATATTAGAAGTCCTTTTAGCTTTATATATACGTCTCTCTTTCTAAATTTATAGTGAGAAAATTTAAAATTATGTATTAAGAAAAGGCTAGAATTGACTTATATATATATATATATATCACTATATAACCTATTAATTTTAACTTTGCAAAACTCACCCAATCAAATCACCTCCACACACCTAACCTCTACTAAACTCACCAAAAAATTGCACCTAGATTTAACACTATCAAAACCAATGGTTTATATCACTAGATAATCCTCTCTTCTTTACGCACTCAAATCCAATGAATAAATTATTTATATCATCTCTCATCCTTTTCCTCTCACTCCCACGAGTTTTGGGCCCCTCCCCTCACTCGCGCTGAGGGGTGAAAGTGGTAATCCGAACCGAACTGTTAGGACAAATTTAATATTTTAAAATAGATATATAAAATTTGATGTTGATATTTTTATGTTATCAAGCACATTATTAAAAATATGAATAAAATATCACATAAATTGTTTTATGTATTATTTGCTCCCTACAACAAAAAAATTGAAAAAATTACCAAATTTATTTTCGAATCCATACCGAATTTTATATCTACCATTTGAGAAAATATAGACTGAATTTGAAGTTTAACTTTTATAAATCTTTACAAGCTCAATGTTAAAAATAAGAATATAAATTTGTATAGTAGATTCTATGTCCTATTTATTCACAATCAAAGAAAAATGATAAAAAAAACTGATTACCAAATAAATACGTTTTCCGACCGTTTTCATCCCCGTGCCGTCCACCTTCTCATCTCTTTTGGGGTCATAGAGTTCCCAGAGTCTATGCTAGTCATATAAAAGGAAGGGACTTTTTTCGAAATTAATTAAGCACCCATGTGTCTCTTGGATTTCTGTCGCTTTGTGTAGTCACTCCACTTGTCTTCCTTTTATCCCACTCATCACGCGCAGTCTGAATCCAATCCAGTCCGGGCCGATCGCCATGGCAACCGCCACCGCTCCTGCATATATACCTACCACTGCACATGCTGCCAGGCCCAGCTTCACAAGCTAGGTGTGTCAGCCCAAAACCACCAACCAGCCCGAGCTTTTCTTTGCTGCCTGCCGCGGCGCGTCGCGACCCGGGCCGACAAGATAGGGTCGGAAAGCCCCGCCGCCGACGGCGTCGGCGACGCCGCGCGCAAGCGGCCCAGCGGAGATGATGGCCCCACCCCGGGGCCAGCCGACAAGCGCCGCCGCCCGGAGCACCCTTCTTCCTCCTCCGCGGGCTCCCGCGACCGCCACCACCACCACCACGGCCGCCGCCCGCCGTCCTCGGCCGACGAGAAGGTGCGCGCCTCTCACATCCTGATCAAGCACGAGGGCTCCCGCCGCAAGGCCTCGTGGCGGGATCCCGAAGGCGTCGCCATCTCCGCCACGACACGCGACGACGCGGCCGACCTCGCGCGCGCGCTCCGCGACCAGATCGTCTCCGGTGACCGCGAGTTCGAGGACGTCGCTGCCGAGAACTCCGACTGCAGCTCGGCCAAGCGCGGCGGTGACCTCGGTCAGTGCTCCGTGCTAAATCCTACTGTCCAAATCCTGCTGGCCAACTATATACCCTCTCTGTAGGGTTTGCTTTTTGGTGAGCGGTTGAATGGTTGCGTGGATGACTGGATGGGATAGGAGCTCTTGTTTTGGATCCTGCTTAGACTTACAAATACTAACTTCTATAGTACATGCAGGACAAGGAAATATTTGTCTCTGGTGGATTATCTTCCAGTCTGATCTAGAATTCTAGATGCAGTAGGTGTGGCTGCCTTGTATGTTAGGATTGCTATTTCGATATATAATACTACCTCCGTTCTCGAATATTTGTCGCCCACTATTTCATTTTTTAACTAAACCGCTACAAATAAAAAAGAACGGAGTTCGGTGTCTAATTGTGCACAGTAATGGCAAGCTAGTGTTAATTACACTGTAATCCAGAATTTCGGACGAGAAACATGAAACATCCTACTTCTTATTCAAACAGTTGCTGTTGATGTAGTGCCATCATTTGTGCCAAGCAAGACAAAATTGCTGTACCGTGCATGGTTTTTATTTTTGGAAGTCCTGTGGTTCCTGTCCTACTTTATCACGTGGGATACTGAAAAGCTTCTTGTCTAAAAACTAAAACTTTCTGTATTTTTTATGTTTGGAGATAACTTCTTTTTTGACAAGTAGTATTGTACTATTTGCTAGGAGCCATGGTGATGAAGCATGCTTGCCAATTTGGAACCCGTTACAGCATTAGTTGCCTCATTTTTGCTCCATTGTAGGAGCAAAGAATAATGGCTCGTTTGAATGCACTAGAGCTAATAGTTAGTTAGCTAAAGTTGCTAGTAGAATTAGCTGGCTAAGAGCATCTCCAACAAGAGCCCTAAAGAGGTTCTTATTTTGAAATATAGGGCCCTAACACTAGAAACATGCTCCAACAGGGGTCCTATTTTACAAAAATTCATCAAACGATTATATGGCTCGGTTTTTCGGGTCCTAAATATAGTACCCCATATACCGGAGCTATGTTCTCATTTTGTATACTATTTCTTTTTTTCCCGATAGCGCAGGAGAACTGCACATCATTTAATTACAGAAGAAAAAAGGTCCAAAATGGACCAAGGTACAAAGCCCTAAGCGGGCTCAACAAAACAAACACCCACTCACACGCTACCCACACCCTAGGCCCTGTGAAGGTTACACGTGAGCTCAATGCCGAAACTCTGAAGATGTTTGGCTCCAGCCGTAATCCAACACCCCATCTCATCAAGAAAGATGTATCTTATAGAGCTTACCGAAGGGGTCTCCCCATTGAAGACAGCTTTGTTGCGGTGGATCCATAAACACCAGGCCCCCAAAATGATGATGCTGTTCATGCCCTTTCTCTTGCTTTTATGTATCTTCTTACTTGTTTTTCGCCACCAATCGGCAAAGGAGGTCTCATCTCCAGACGGAGTGAGATTACCTACACCCAACGCCAACAGAATGGAATGCCAAAACTGTCTTGCAAAGACACAGGTACACAAAAGATGTTGTATGGTTTCCTGCGATTGATCGCAGAAGAGGCAAGACACTGGGTGGTCCAGACCTCTCCTCTCCAATCTATCAGATGTCCAACATTTATTCCGAATAGCCAGCCACAAGAAATACTTGCACTTTGGAGGAGCCCAAGATTTCCAAAGCCTCTTCCAAGGTTCGAAAATAATAGACCCCATAAAAAAGGACTTGTAAGAAGACCTTGAAGAAAATTGACCAGAGGAAGTATGCAGCCAGGTATGAATATCAGCCTCCTGTGTTAACACTACGCTGCTTACAACATCCCATATCAGCAAAAACTGTTGGATCCCCGTCCAGGAAAGAGGTGTCAAGATGTCACTGATCCATTGCCATCCTTCAAGAGCCTGGGCCACTGTTCTAGCGGAGACAATATGTTTACCAACTTTAGAAACAACATCAGGAGCAAAGTCTTTGATGCAGCCGCCATCTATCCATCTATCAGACCAAAATAAAGTCTTGTTTCCATTTCCAACCACAGGAATAACCGAAGATTGAAAGAACTTTCTTACTTGCAATGGCACAGGTAGCTTTAGCCCATGCCAGGGCTTGTTTGAATCTGTTTTCTCCAGCCACAACCATTTAGCTTGCAGTGCCCAGCTCTGATAATACAGATTTGGGACCCCAAGCCCACCAAATATGAGCGGCCTTATAACGACATCCCTAACCTTTTATTTCCTAATAACATGATTTATTTGCTAATAATATGTTATAGGGCTCAATTGTTGGAGCCGCAAACATTTTTGTGACCCTAAACACTTTAAATCAGGTCCTATTTTAATTTTAAGAACTCAAATATAGGACTTATTGTTGGAAATATAGGGTTTGGGACCATAGAACGCCCTCCAACAGTGACCCTATTTCATTAAAATTCATCAAACGATTATAGGGCCTGGTCTCTCGAGTCCTAAATATAGTGCCCCGTATATTCGAGCCCTATCCTCGTTTTCTCTTAATCTACAACTATTTATTTCCTAAATAATATTATTTGAGGCCTGATTGTTGGAGTAATTTTTTTGAGGCCCTAAACACTTTAAATATGGTTCTATTTCAATTTTTGGGCTCTATTTTAGAGCTCATTGTTGGAGATGCTCTAACAAATAGCTAGCTAACTATTAGCTAATTTGCTAAAAGTAGCTAATAGCTGAACTATTAGCTAGACTGTTTGGTTGTCTTCAACTAATTTTAGAAGCTAACTATTATCTCTAGTGCATACAAATAGGGCCTAAGCCACAAAGATTTGATGTCTGAATGAACTAGATGTCCATCACCTTTAGGCTCTGTTCCTGGTATGCTGCAATGTGCCTGTATGCGGCTCCGCAATAGGTGTACTGCAGATAGCTGTTGTCTAAGAGAACAAAAGAATCACTCAGGTGTTTCGCTGATGTGCTGGAAAAATGGAACATCTTTTTTGGACATAAAAAATATCATGTGTTGTATATGCCTTGTCATTGGACATGGGATTTGACATGGATATGTTGGTCTGGATAACTGCAGGTGCTTAGTGAATGGTGTTTGTGAGAGAGGAATGTGGCCTCTGGTGCTCTGCTGGAGTCGTGGCCTCAGCAGATTGCAATTCTCTATTTCTCTTGTATGGAGCTGAGCTGGGTTGTGTGTTTGCTGGTTTTACAGTTTTTTAGTTTTGGTGCTGTGTGGGGTTTTGGGATTGGTCCCTCGGCTCTCCCTTTGTAACATTCTGGTGGTGGTGGTTGGGGGGGGGGGTCAGGATTGGTCTTTTGACCTATCCTTTGTAGCCCTTTTTTCTTTTTAATGAAATGACACACGGTTCTCTTGCGTCCTTGAGGAAAAAAAAAAGATAGCTAGGAGAAGGCTGGCTGGATGGGGTTCTGAATGCTGCAGCATGCAGGGGAGTAAAGGGAAGGAGATGAAAACACGATTTAGTTTACTAGCATTTTTTTTTTGCCATTGTTAAATTTCCTGAATGTTAACCTATTGCTATTCCCAGTGTGTAAACTAGTGCTTATACGAGTCTTTGTTGAGAGATTAGGCTCTAGCAATCCGATGTAATGCGTGGTAACTTTGGTAAATATGCAATCAATTGTTATGTATGCTTCCACCAATCAACTATGACTATGTGTTAGAGCAGTGCTATTATTCGACAAAGTAGCCAGCACAATTCCATTTTATTATTATTTACTAAATAATTCTAGTGCAAGAGATTTGTTGGGAATTTGGCATGCAAGAAATTTTTGAATTGGATTTAGAAGGCATGGAATGTGGAATATAACCTCATTATGGATGTAATGTGAAAATCACTCTCATCCAACCCTATTCAGAGTCATATATCATTTTCTAAACATTTAAAATCCACGGCCGATGTTGATTAAGTTTATGGTTATTTGTTGCAGGTTCATTTGGGAGGGGTAAGATGCAGAAGCCTTTTGAGAAGGCCGCGTTTGCTCTGAAGGTTGGGGAGATCAGCGACGTGGTTGATACAGAGAGCGGGGTGCACATCATCAAGAGGACTGGCTGACTGCACCTGCGGCAGTATCCATATACGGTGGATGCCTTGGAGAGGCTGCATGGTTTATTGGTGAATTTGTGCGTGGTTTTTTTCTTCTTCTCTTAGACGGTTGTTTGGATGCTCATCTCTTCACCTCAACGCACAGGGTTGAGTGGTTTGAATCCACACCAAACTACTCCAACCTATATGGATTGAATTGAAACATACACGCGCATCCAAACAATCCCTATGCCCTTAGGAAATGGGATGTTTGACTTCCTTTTGTAAACTTCGCTGGAGACCTCTGGTTTGGAACTGTGCTCACGGCTACGATGGGATCAAGATTATTTTGAGTATTGATGACAGAGTATATGTCGATTGTTTTTCTGTCATCTTTGCCTCCGTGAATTTTGCATGCTCTCCCCATAATGCTCCTGAATTCAGTGGCCAACTAATCCTGAATTTGCTGTTGCCAGTCTTGAGTGCAGACAACAGTTTAGAGGTAACCGTACGGGTATGATGCTGCGCTGCGCTCTGCAGGCCGCAGATTCTTTCGAAAGGCCGCAGCTGTGAAACTTTGGGCAAGTGTTTGGATGCATAGTTTGCCTGGCTATAGCCAAATCAGGGTATATGACCATTTGATCCGTATTTCACCATTTTTTTCTTTGTTGAAACATACTCTCGTAGGATCTTGTTTTGAAGATAGAATGGTAAAGAACATAACGGTGAAAACAATTTGAAATTGGATATCCTGTGTAGTAAATATTAATATTTTAAGTTCAGATCGAGCATGAGACACAAATTAGCCAAAAAAATCATGTCAATGTCAATAGGTCACGCCTCATTTGACCAGTGGCTCCTCCAGGCCGCCGGCTTCCTTTTTCTTCTTTTTATGTTTTTTTATTAGTGGGCGGGTGTGTTTATTTGGATCTTGTAATGGTATTCTGTGTTTAGGTTTAAATTTTTCATCATCTGGCTTCTACAATATATCTTTCTTTTTATACTCAGCGTTTTTGTTTGTTTTCTTATTTTGATTATTCTGGTGTTCTGAAACGTTGTTTAGCCAAAACGCCGAGACAATTAACATAGTACCTCGTTTGAACGTGGATATTGAAGCATGGAATTAGAAATTAGAATTAGTTTTCCAGAATTTTATCTTTTGGTTGCACATGGAATTTAGATTTGGAATCAGAGACCCAATTCCTTGAAATTGGACTATAGCTAGAAACTCTCTCTCAATACGGAGCATCACTACTCTGTAATGAGTGGAATTGGACTACCCAATTCTAAACTCCAATTCCGTGACATCCAAACAACAGTATTGGAATTACATCTCATTTCAAAACCATGTTTGATTTATAATTGAACCTAATTCAATTTTATGCCTTCCAATATCGACATCTAAACGGAGCAGAGAAAATAACCAGAGCAAAAAAGCTAAAATCATACTAAAAATAGATTTTCTGACTTTTGGTGTTCTCAGACGTTAAGCTATCATTATAGAGGTAAAAAACAAAAAGCCAATAGCTAGCTAGAATAAATAACAACTTTTAGCTAAAAGACCAACAAGTACGGTTCAAACCAACATGCTCTTAACTTCATTCCACCAAGAGACAATTCTTTATTTTGACGCCGGTAAAGCTCCCCATTCATTTGGTCTTCAAAATATAAATCTTTTATTTTTACATTGAATGCAAATTTGATTTCCTATGATCAATAATAGTATTAACTTTTATATGAAAAGACGATTTACCCTTATTGAATGCACATGGTCCGACACCATCTTCGCCAGAAGAATGAGTAAATCAACATCGACAGGATAGGACTGACTTGGAAACTCACATTCATAGTAAAGGTACGAAGGTCATTAATACGAAGAGGGCAAGACGTAACAATTACATAGGGGTACACCCATGTTAAAAAGTGTCATATATATTTACTGATGTGACAAGGATAGTTTGCACAATGGTAGGCTAGGGCCATGAGGGTATGTATGGTACTATCACCCTCCTTGGACTAGAAAAGTACGTGGTAGAGCAACATTCATGGCAGATAGGCAGAACCAACCACAAAGAATTGAAGGTAATTCATCCAAGGAGGAGACTTAGCTTCATACTCTCTTTGGGAGGATCTATTATCTCGTCACTTGAGGCATGTAAATTTGTACACCGCTTTTACGTATAAACACTCCACCAGAAAGAGATAGAGGTTATTACGCTCCCAATGACGTGAACCTCTCTAAAAATCCACGTGTCATTTAGTGGGTTACTGTACTGGTGATTTCATGACCTTGTAGGCTGATGATATGACTCACTCCCTACTCCCGGATTGATTCACCATCAGTACCTTATGTACCCTGGTGTCATTACCACGATAGAGAGTCAGAAGAACATGGCACTCAATCGATAGTTGAGCTTGTAAATCCTCTTCACCTTTGTGTGTTCATCTATCCACCACGGACAATAGAACTCACTATATTACACATTAGTGGCGAAGCTAGAGTGATTAAGAGGAGGATGCAAATGCCTCAAGGGTGCATCATAATAATTTGTAGGTGGTGCATATATGGTGAAATCTAATCTAAATCACAGGTTTTATAAATTTTTGTGGTTGCACATGCACCCTCTAGCTTCGCCCACTGTGGCTCAAAACTCTCTAAAGTGACCTCATTCTAAGTTGATTAGCGACACTATAGTTTGATTTTGTGATCGTAGATGTGATAATACCCCAAAAAACAATAGCTTAGGATATCTCCCACAACTCTCCTATCACATTCTTTATTCATCTTGTATTTCAAACTCCACTCTGAACAGTGATGTCTATATTACAAAATAATGTTTTGTATGATCATATACGCGATCTGCCGGACACAGTCTTAGCCTAGCTTTTCTTAGCAGCTACAGTGACACTATAGAATCACTATAGCTTGCTATTTAAAATCAAGAAGTGAAGCTGTTATTCTAGGCATTAAATAGTTCATGCGGCAATAGCTACATTGCATGAATAACGGTGAAGTTGAAGCTAAATAAAGCTCTAAAAAGTGTTTAAGATTGAGACAACTCTTTTTTTTGAAGCCAACAATGAGTGCTCATTTTCCTTGGCCAGACTTAGGCTATGTCTAGATAAATCTGAAATAGAGCGATTGCAACTTGTTGATACATTTATGTGTTAAAACGAGTTTGAATATTTAAATTTTGAAACGATCTTATAGTGTTCACTAAGATCTAGGACTTTATAACTGAAGTTTGTCTCATTCAAACAGGGGCTGAAATATTAAACATAATATTTTTAAGAATTAATATAAAACATAGCATCACATCTATTTCGAGTGCTCGTGAGTTACTCATGTTCCGATGTTCGGCTCGTCTTAGGTCATATACAATCTAGAACCCTCTTTGTAGTTCTCAAGCACAAGACATACAGAAGACAATTTCAATGTTGTGTCTTAGATTAAATGTTTTAATAAATACAACGTAGGCACGATTCCATACCATACTAGACCGGGAAGAAACAACATTCATCGTACAACACAGGCATGATTTCATACCTTCATCGTCGAGCCAAGCGGCAGAAACATTGCTCAGCGAAGAGGCGGTTCTCCGATCCGTCACCCGCTGAAGACACAGTGTTTTTAATGACGTCATACACACCCTTAGACTTGAGTAGTCAGTTGCTTGAGTGTCACTATAGTTTCTATATTCATAATATTTACAATATTTATTCTTTGTCGAACACAAATAAATATGTGTTCTAGTGGTTAGAAGCTGAGTGTGGGAGGGGGAGGGTTGTGATTCGATATGGGAGGGATGTTGGAGAAAGACACACGAAGAAAATCCCACTTAAATATAATAGAGATTTTTAAATTATTAGTATATATACTCTCTATGTCCTAAAATATAGTTTTAGCTCCTTTTTTGTCCACATTGTAAACATATATACAAACTACCCCTCCATTCTTTTTTATTTGTCACGTTTTAATTAAAAATGAACTACACGTTCAAAAACGGAGGTAGTATATTCATAGATTGATTAATGAATATATATTTAATTTAAAATAAATTATATATTGGAACGAAAAAGTATATATATCGATCCTTTATATAACATAATATGTATAACTAGGTGAGTGCCCGTGCGTTGCAACGGAACCGTATAATAACACGATAACCAAAGAATGAGATAGAGATTTGCCTGTTTCCATTATACGAGTGTACTGAATATACATGTAAATGAAACAATTCCTGAACTAATAGACCAAAAACTGGAACATGTATCCTGTCCAAGAATTGTACACCACCAATCAAGTAATCCCTTCCCAACTCATCAGTCACAACCTCCAACCTAGGGCCTAATGAATCAATCTGTATCATAGTGCAAAATGAACAAGAATTTGGCTCACTGTCCTGTACAGGGCATGGCGATTCTGTATCTTCTCTAATGCACAGGACATGGCGTTTTAGTCACATACAACTGGACGATCGATCATCCACCAACGCGGTGCTGCACTGCACTGCGCGGTCATCTCTTCCACTGGGGCAGCTGTTAGACGACAACCTAAAAAATGCAAATGACAGTTGACAGTGTATATGGTTAAGTACTTCACTGAACAACTTTCTTTTTCAATGCATATGGAAGTGAAGTGTTGATTGCAGGATGTGTGGGGAACAAAACGAAGCTTGCCTTGCCAGAGTTCTCTTTGTTGCCTACAATAGTCTGGCAAGCTAGCCTCCATGAGTCTGGTTTCTGCCAGGGACAAGGGAGATCAAACGAGCTTATTGAGTTAAGACAGAGCAACTGAGTGTTGAGTGAACTATGCGCGCTGTCCAGTGTCTAATGCCTACCTTCTTCAGGTATCGATTCTCGGTGCTCGTCCTCTCATTCAGGAGCTCCTTTACATCAATTATCTGTAGATTTCACAGCACCCAAAGCAGACATCCGGTTAACCCAGCTTGTGCTGTTGTTGGGAGTGTGTCCACTCCCCAATTTTTAGCTGCACTACAGACATTCAGTGCTATAGATTGGGGTAGAGAGGAAGTACCTCGACGATGCAAGTGCCATAACTTCCGCCGCCACCGCAGTTCATCACCTTGCCCTGCGAGCGATACAGCAAGACCACGCTTTGTCAGGCAGGCTACAGCACAACACAAATGAAGAAGAAGAAAAGCAGAGCCCACGTATGCGGCGTAGAGCTCGATCTTGTTCTCGTTCATGACGTCACAGAGGAGCTTCTCGCCGCTGGTCGCCTCCGCCCGGTCCACCGGGAAGGAGCCGTCGGCACCGGGCTTCAGCTACCAAGCATCACAGAGTGCAGACCAAACAAATCAGGCCTCCAGCGACCATGCATACTCCCGCTTCGGCGTTGGAGGAAGGGCAAGAGAGAGAGAGAGGCAGGCTTACCCCGATGAAGCTGATGCTGATGATGAATCATTCTCGCCAATGTAGAGGTCGTACGCCTTCCAGGTGTGGTCCAGTGCGCAAGGCTTGCTGGCGTCGAGACGGTCCCATGGCTTGCCCTTCCCAGACCAGTGCATGAGGCTGACGAGCCCGTTATGGAGAGGGCGGCAGCTACCGAACACGTTGTCACCGCCCAAGCCGTGTTGGTTCCACCATAAACAGAAGTACAAGAATGACCTATTTGTGTTTCACAGGGTTAGTTGCATTAATCATCATCGTATTCTAAATCTCTAAACCTTGAGAAATAACTAAAAAAATGAGATACGACTAATGCACAGGCAGGCAGTCAAACTTACTGTCTGAGTCGCAAGTATAGTCTTGCAAGCTGGAAGCTGTTGTTGAGTAAATGGATGATCTTCAAAAACATCAGAATAGAGTCATATACATAACAAGACCTCCTACTTGTTTCAAATTTAAACCGCAAAGATAACATCATCAAATAAATTACTCTATGCTACTTCTCCCTTATGAATCACTTCATTAAAAAACTTTATGAATTCATGATCGCCTAATCTTTGAAAGAGATTTTTTTGTTTTGGTTCGAAGCACATCAAATTCTGCATATGGTGCAAAAAATCTAGTCCTCAAAATCACTACAAATCAGGTTTGAGAGAGAAACAAATAACACAATTCTGCTTCTTTATCAGAGGAGAGATTGATTACCCTGAGGCCTATTGCTAGCATTTCTTCATGGTGGCTGCCAGGTCTTCCTGGCTAGAGCTCGGCCTGGCTGTATCGCCATGCGTCGACACCATTGCTATCCCTAGCAAAGACTCTAGCCCTATAGCAAAGACTCTAGCTATTTGTTTCGAGAGTATGGTACCTCTAAATAAACAACAAAGAACCAAAATCAAAACGATTATCAAGTATTTGTTTCGAGAGTGTAGGAAACGGGTGACGCCTAAGAGGGGGGGTGAATTAGGACTTTTAAAACTTTTACTAAACTAGGCCACAATTAAATCCCTAGAGCAAAACCTATGCAAATAATCAAAACGAGAATGTGCAAACTAGGTGTTGTCTAAGTGTTGCTATCTCTACCGCAAAGGCTAAGTTTCAATCTACACTAAATAAGTATGACTACAAGATTGAAACTTAAATGCTTAATATAAATGCGGAATGTAAAGAGCTAAGTAGAGAAGCAAACTCTCGTGGATGACGCCGGTATTTTTACCGAGGTATCCGGAACCACGCAAGGTCCCGACTAATCCTCGTTGGTGCCCCTACGCAAAGGGAAGCCCACGCGAGGGCCAAGCACCACGGTCGAGTAACTCCGTAGAGAGCCACGGGCCTTCTCCACGCGCAAGTGGTGCTCCGCTTCCGGCTCCTCTCGGACGCTCCCCGCCGTCTCCACTATCGAGCTTCCGGCCGAAATGCCGCGGGCCTAGTTCCCTCCGGTACACGGTGGCGGCCGTGACACAAACGCGGTTGTCACGGTCTCGCAAGACTCTCGCCCCACTCGGTATAATTATAACGACTCACGCAAGAGCCGAGGGGTTGTGAGGTTTATCTAAACTCACTCAACAATCTAGGGTTCACCTAGAGCAAGCGCTAAAGCGGTCTAACTAACCTAAGCACTTCGCAAAGCACCTACGCTAATCACCGAGTGTTTCTATTAAGCACTTGGGTGTTTGAGCACTTGGAAATATGCACTATGTGTCTTGGTATGTTGCTTGGGCTCCCACACTTGAGAATGGCCGGTTGGGGTGGTATTTATAGCCTCCACACCCCAAACTAGCCGTTGGACAGAAAGCAGCAGCTTTCTGTCGTCGGGTGCACCGGACAGTCCGGTGCACCACCGGACATCTACTGTGCAGTGTCCGGTGCACGCCACGTCAGCCGACCGTTGGCGCCTGTAGCACTCGACCGTTGGATCCGACCGTTGCCGTCTGCCTAGTGCACACCGGACAGTCCGGTGCCGACCCACCGGACAGACCGGTGCTACAGCCAGAGAGCGCCTGTTTGTGGCCTCTCTGCGCAGACTGTCCGGTGCCACACCGGACAGTCCGGTGCACACCGGACATCAATGTCCGGTGCACCACCAGGCGCTGGCTGACAGCCCTCATCTTGGATTTCTTCGCTGATTTCTTCGGGCTTCTTTTGTTCTTGAGTATTGGACTCCTATGCATCTTTTTATGTCTTCTTTTGAGGTGTTGCATCCTCATTGCCTTGGTCCAATTCTCTTTGCATCCAGTGAACTATAATTATAAACACTAGCAAACATATTAGTCAACAGGTTGTGTTAATCATCAAACACCAAAACTCAATTAGCCAAATGGCCCGGGGTCCATTTTCCTTACAATCTCCCCCTTTTTGGTGATTGATGACAACACAACCAAAGCAAGCAAATAATACAAGTATTTGAATTAAAATATGCAATCTACTTGCTAAGATGCATGATTGTCCCCATAATGTGAAATTATGGACTTAAGCCTCCCCTAACTCCATAATTCATTTACTTCCTATTTTTGGACCAAATAACCAAAACCACTTGAAAAGCCATTTGTAGATATAAAATTTTAAATTGGTGGTGTTTGGTGTTTGATATAGTTTTCATTGCTTTGGTCCCTAAACTTCTCCCCCTTTGGCATCAACCACCGAAAAGGAAGACATTAAAAGCATGTAGGAAGTAAATAACAGCTTGCCCTCAACAAGAATTGTATCAAATGATATCACTAGAAGGATATTAAAATAAACCATATGAAAGATACCAGTTGAAAGGAACTCCCCCTAAATGAGTGTTCTCTTTAGAAAGAAATTTCTCCCCCTTTTTAGAGATGAAGAAATACTCCCCCTGACAGAGATCCTCTACTTAGGAAAAAGCATGTGAAAATTAGGGGTGCAAGACATGATTTGAAAAGACTAACTTCCCTTATGCATAGGTAACAGAATATGAGTTAACTACTTATGCATTTTTAGCAACATGGAAGCATATGATATGAATTATAGTCTAATCAAATTTTGGAGAAGACATGTAAATGATACTGAAAGTAGTCTCAAAAGATACCAATTGAAAGTCAATGGTGAGCTTGAGAGACATGAGAGTTCTTGGAGATTTTGCAGTGGAAGATTGTTGTCTTTCTCCGGGTACCTTATTTTCCTTACAATGAGACTATCACATGAAATAGACTTGAAAAGGTGTTAGTCTCAAAGTGTTAGATTATAGAGTAATCTCCCCCTAAAGGTGTGCATACAAGTTTTGAATACTTGTAGGAGACATGCACTTTGATTTGATATCAAGAGGGGCAAATTATCTACAATCCTAACTTTGGCACATATAAGTTAAATGATACAACTTGTAAAAATCAAAATTTTCAATTGATGCATCATTTACTATGGAGTGATATAAAAGCTATGTGTCGTGCTTAAATAAACATTTTAAGCCATGTAGGTTTGCTTAAGTATATGAATTAAAAACAAGCAATCCTACCATATGATTTACCTAGTATGCATGATTCAAAAGTAAATAACAAATGTAATACTAGGCAAGAAAGGTAAACTAGATACAAGATAAATAGATATGCATATCTAAAAACAAGAGATACAAAAATCTAGTTACCTTAGTCATGGGTGGGAAATTTGGGTCCAAAATTTTCACTAACCCACTTGGCAATAAACTTGATCCAATATGATGTATCCCATGATATACATCCCGAATTTGCCAAGTCTCCAAATTTCCTGTAGACCTTCGGTCCACTCACTTCCCTTTCGGGATCCAAACCTTCTTGGTGCTTTTCATGGTTGAAATTATTTCCTTTGGCACCCAGATGCGTTTGGCCCCTTTTCCTTTGTTGGCTTGCTTGTTGGCCTTGATTGCTATCACCTTTCCATTCTTTTTCTTCTTGATCAAATATGGTGTAGCATCCTTTTTGTTCACCTTTTTGATGTAGGTGTTGGAGATTTTGCTTGATGGCTTTTGCTTGAGCTTTTGCCTTTGTTTATCCCCGGTCATCGCCTTGCATTGGAAAGACTTGTGGCCTTCCTTGTGGCATAGCCTACAAATCACAGTTTCTCCCTCCATAGGCTTGTTCACTCCCGCAGTGGTGTTATCCTATAGAGGTTGGATTTGTTTGGCTTTGCCTTTCTTGTCATACAAAGCCTTGCCAAGGCGAGCCACTTCTTGCTTTAATTGTTCATTTTCCTTTGCAACCTCATCCGTACATGTCTCTACAACAATATTCTCAACAACGACTTGGTTGCAGGGGTTAGAATCATCAATTAAATCAAAGCAGGAAGTAGAAGCATCTTTCTTAATTATTTCAGGTATTTCAACTAAAGATGCTGCTGGGGTGCTACCAATGTTTTCTAGCTTAGTAGTTAGCTCATTGTTGTGTATGATAAGAATTTCCATTTTCTCTAGCAAATTTTCAATAGCTTCTTGGGAGCTAGCTAACTTAGCCTTAAGTTTTTCATTCCTTTTAATAAGGCTATCATCGGTAGCAGTGGATGGAGCACTAGATTCTAATAGCTCAATCTTAGTTGTTAGCTCACAGTTTAAGTTTGCAAAAGTTTCAAATTTTTCTAGCAAACCTTTGTAATCATTTTGAGAGCTAACCAATTTATTTTTCAAAGTTTTAAGTTGAGCTTTTTGCTTAGTGCAGACATCCTGGAAAAATTCTATGGCTTTCGCAAGCTCATCTACAGAGGGCTTTCCCTCACCTTCATCATCACTACTACTTTCATCACTAGAGGATGGAATGCTTTTGTTACCTCTTGCCATAAGGCATTTGTGTGATGACCGTGATGAGCGTGATGAGGACCGGTGGCTGCGCGTCCTTGGAGGTTCATCTTCACTTGAAGAATCATCCCAAGTTCTAACACTTGTTAGCGCCTTGCCTTTGCTCCTCTCCTTTTTGGGTTTGGCCACATTTGGACAGTTGTCCCTGAAGTGGCCCTTCTCCCCACATGCGAAGCATCCTCTCTTCCTTTGCTTTTTCCTGTCAATGTTAAAGAGAAGATCCTCGACCTGCAGGGGCACACCCATTAGATTAATCTTGCGAATCATCCTCATTACCTTTCCGACGCGTCGAATTGTTTCTTCGTCCTCGGAGGATGATGTGCATGGTTGATTATCTTCATCATCATCACTTTCTTCTTCTTCCTCTTCTTCACTTGAGGAACTTGGAGTGGGAGCCTTCTTTTTGCCCTTCCTTTCATCACATGCAAAGGCATATGGTCTTGAGGAAGTTGGCTCCTCTCCCTGACTCATTTTTCGCGACATCTCAAAGGCCGCGATTTTCCCAATCACAATGGTCGGGGTCATGTTGCTCAAGTCCTCCATGTTGTGAAGGATGGTGATGATGCTCCCATATCTTTGTTGTGGTAGCAGGGAGATAATCTTCCTCACAATGTCCGCATCACCTAGCTTATTAATGCCAATAGAGTTGAGCTCATTGATTATTAGATTCAAACGAGAATACATGTCTCTAACAAGCTCATCATCTTTCATGGCAAAAGAATTATACTCATTTAAGACTAGGCAATGTTTTTGCTCACGGACATTGGATGTGCCGTCATGGAGCTCATGCAATTTTAGCCAAATCTCATTAGCAGTTTTCAAGGTAAAAACTTGATTAAAAATATCCATGCTAAGAGATTCATACAAGCAATTTTTGGCTCTAGTGTTTAAATGAATTTCTTTTTCCTCACTCGTGGTGGGTTTCTCGGGATTCTTGAGAGGTTTCATCCCGTCACGAGTGACTCTCCAAACACCTAGATCAATGGCCTCTAGGTAACAAGCCATTCTAGCACTATAATATGGGAAGTTAGTGCCGTCGAAGTGTGGTGGCCTATGGGTATCCATCCCTTCCTCTAAAAAGCGTAGGCTCTTTTAGCGGTGAAGCTAAAGCGTTTCAAATGAGCCAAACTGGGCTCTGATACCACTTGTAGGAAACGGGTGACGCCTAAGAGGGGGGTGAATTAGGACTTCTAAAACTTTTACTAAACTAGGCCACAATTAAATCCCTAGAGCAAAACCTATGCAAATAATCAAAACTAGAATGTGCAAACTAGGTTTTGTCTAAGTGTTGCTATCTCTACCGCAAAGGCTAAGTTTCAATCTACACTAAATAAGTATGACTACAAGATTGAAACTTAAATGCTTAATATAAATGCGGAATGTAAAGAGCTAAGTAGAGAAGCAAACTCTCGTGGATGACGCCGGTATTTTTACCGAGGTATCCGGAACCACGCAAGGTCCCGACTAATCCTCGTTGGTGCCCCTACGCAAAGGGAAGCCCACGCGAGGGCCAAGCACCACGGTCGAGTAACTTCGTAGAGAGCCACGGGCCTTCTCCACGCGCAAGTGGTGCTCCGCTTCCGGCTCCTCTCGGACGCTCCCCGTCGTCTCCACTATCGAGCTTCTGGCCAAAACGCCGCGGGCCTCGTTCCCTCCGGTACACGGTGGCGGCCGTGACACAAACGCGGTTGTCACGGTCTCGCAAGACTCTCGCCCCACTCGGTACAATTATAACGACTCACGCAAGAGCCGAGGGGTTGTGAGGTTTATCTAAACTCACTCAACAATCTAGGGTTCACCTAGAGCAAGCGCTAAAGCGGTCTAACTAACCTAAGCACTTCGCAAAGCACCTACGCTAATCACCGAGTGTTTCTATTAAGCACTTGGGTGTTTGAGCACTTGGAAATATGCACTATGTGTCTTGGTATGTTGCTTGGGCTCCCACACTTGAGAATGGCCGGTTAGGGTGGTATTTATAGCCTCCACACCCCAAACTAGCCGTTGGACAGAAAGCAGCAGCTTTCTGTCGTCGGGTGCGGTGCACCACCGGACATCTACTGTGCAGTGTCCGGTGCACGCCACGTCAGCCGACCGTTGGCGCCTGTAGCACTCGACCGTTGGATCCGACCGTTGCCGTCTGCCCAGTGCACACCGGACAGTCCGGTGCCGACCTACCGGACAGACCGGTGCTACAGCCAGAGAGCGCCTGTTTGTGGCCTCTCTGCGCAGACTGTCCGGTGCCACACCGGACAGTCCGGTGCACACCGGACATCAATGTCCGGTGCACCACCAGGCGCTGGCTGACAGCCCTCATCTTGGATTTCTTCGCTGATTTCTTCGGGCTTCTTTTGTTCTTGAGTATTGGACTCCTATGCATCTTTTTATGTCTTCTTTTGAGGTGTTGCATCCTCATTGCCTTGGTCCAATTCTCTTTGCATCTTGTGAACTATAATTATAAACACTAGCAAACATATTAGTCCACAGGTTGTGTTAATCATCAAACACCAAAACTCAATTAGCCAAATGGCCCGGGGTCCATTTTCCTTACAGAGAGTATGTCACCTCGGTGAAGGAATCAAGGAGGCACGACTCCTCTGCTGGAACCTGGCGTCGATGTGACCGTCCAATTCTGCGATAATGAGCCAAAACTTGTAGTTAAAGGACTCGTATAATTAAATACAGAACTTGCCCACTAATTTGATTAATGGAGATGTCTTCGACAATGTTTTGCGTCTAGCATTTCACAAAATTATAGTTTAAAGTAATTGATTTGCGTCTAATGTGAGAGAAACATGTATCAAGAAGACCACAAAATCAAATGATGACTCATGCAGTGAAGTGTCAATGACTACCATAAATTAGGTGTGAAAAGTGACTGCATCTACGAACACAACAACCCACCATTTGAGAGTGCAATATATTATGTAGATGCATGATTTAACCACTTGAAATCTTTCATAGTGCTAGTTCGTCCTAGGCAACATGATGAGGATGGTACCACGTCCTATGCAGTGCGATTGTTCAGAAATGTTATAATCTAGACAAAATTCATAACACCCTCTCTAAAATAAGCTTGGGTACAAGCTAATGGAGCTGACAACAGATCAGATCAATAAATGACACAATAAAAGCCTTATCCAGCAGCGTGAAAGGAATAACTGATGTTGAACTTGTACAGGTCCTACTACTCAGAGAGAAGCATACATAGTAGATATGCCCCTATTTAAGTATGTGTGCAGGTGGGCATGCGACTAACATAGATATTCCCCTTATCTCAGTGTGCACGGCGACAGGCACCTTTCAGAGTTCTGGAAGGCTCCTATGTTCTGCAACGCCCACCCAGGCACATGCGCATTGCCATCACACCAGGAAGGAAAGTGGAGTTGAGTGGAGTGGACTGACCTCTCCTTGCGCTCCTGAAGTGACTTCATCTACGACTTGTAGTGGTTCTCGATGTACTGCTTTGCCAAAATACCAGTGCCCATGACATGCAATCCTCCTGATGGGGACTGTTTAATTTAATCCTCCTGATGAAGACCCCAGCATACCAAAATACCAGTGCCCATGACATGCAAGCTATCCCATAAGTACATCCAATTCCAAGACCTTTGGCCATCCCAGCTTTGTAACCAAGCTTCAGTGTGTTCTGGATTGCTTCATAATATGAATTGAGCGCTTTGCTCTCTCCGACAAAAGAGTACACTGTTCTTACTTGTGCAATTGCCTGTTCCAGAATTAATTCAGTCACCAAATAAGTAGAATTGCATGAAACTAATTCTTATAATTACAACATAGTGACTTATAGATTGTAAAAAAATATGTACATAGTATGACAAACAAATTAAATTGGGTGTGCGATGTTTGGTTACCTTTCTTTTTAAAAAAACAGACTGGGGGGCGATCTGTCCCCACTTGAATTATATTAGATACCAGTAGTGAAAGTTACAGAAGTCGGATACAGTATTCTAGAACAATTGACTTTGCTTTTTGGTACTCTCTGACAGCAAGATCATATTCTCCTTTTCTAATGTTCCCACAGATTGCACTTGGCAGGTTAAATAGTGTTCGGAATCTTCGAAGCATTCCCTGAACAGATCTGATCTTTTCAGCTTGGGCCTATACCAGAAGTTAAGAATTTAGTGCACTCAATAAGGAAACTTGAAGCAATAGCAATAGTTCTAGAGACAGCTTAGTTTATATACCTGCCTCTCAAATAGAGGCTCAAATGCACGATTTGCCACACCACTAATTTTTAGTGTCACTGAATACAAGTGAGCAGTACCTGCACCTTCAGGATCTTCCTCTATCTGTCTCAATTTCGACTCAATGTCTGCAAAAAAAACTGTGTTACAAGGGGATGCAAAACATTGTCCATAGATATAGTAGTTTTATAGGAGGCCATTCTTGCGCTGGTCACTTTGGAGCTGAATGACCTGCAACGGATAAACAGATCAGTATACCCACCAACCAGCAGATACCATTTTGTGAGCTTGAAACACGTTATTCTCGCATCTCACCAGGCCTAGCTCTGGGTCCTGAACTTCAGTACCATTGCAGCAGAATTCCTTCTTCAGATCAATGAGGTTCTTGTTATAGCTGAATTCTTTGTTCAGACCCTGGACTGTAGTCAGACTCTTTCTATCGTTGCGCTCTTAGATGCGCATATGCACATAATCCTTCGTTCCAAGACCAACACCAGACTCCTCAGCATTAGCCTCAACAAATGGATCTATCAGAGACAATACCATACCATCAGATGCATAATAATACTAAGCATGTTCAAGATGAACTTCGTGTGTGTGTGATGTTATCAATCTGATCAGTAAATCTATAAACGTGCTCGATAGATGTACAGAAGCCTTTGAATCCAATGGGGACGCCTAAACCTTTAGATAGGCACACCTGAAGTTTCAGTTTCAAAGAGAAATAGAAGCATCACCATACATGTGTCTGTATTCCATTCATATGTAAGTACTGAGTAGTGTAGCTAAGCATAGTGCTCTGAAAATTGTAACATACCGAAATTGAATCTGCGGCTTTCACAAGTCCGCCCAAAAGAACTCCAAGTGCATGGCACAATGAACATAATAGATTAAGAAGCTC
Organism: Zea luxurians; assembly: GCA_029449295.1. Classification (NCBI taxonomy): domain Eukaryota; kingdom Viridiplantae; phylum Streptophyta; class Magnoliopsida; order Poales; family Poaceae; genus Zea; species Zea luxurians. The sequence continues at coordinate 8,429,429 of JAOPSE010000039.1, forward strand.
GGACGAACACAGAGATGTCTAAAATTTCTAAGTGACGAGCCAAATTAGATATACATATGATCCATGCAAAGATGAGATTTCTGCAAAGAATACCATGCTGCGTGAGTAAGTAAGATATGAATGACTCACTTATCCCTCATAGTAGCAGCCTTGTCTCTGATTTGCATTTTTTAGATTTAAATTCAGGCACGTTAGAAATACTCAAACGGCTAGCAAGTTTTTTGCCGCTTCTTCAGAACACCAGATGTTATGGCATCACACTTCTCTGCTACCTCATCATTGGAATTCTCAAGCCAGTCTAGTATAGGCTTACTGTAATCAGTGGCAATTTTTGTGTACATAATGTGGTAAACTCTACCTTCGTAGAAGACCATTGTTATTCCTTCTTGTGGGATGGAAACGAATAATGTTGTTATTAGCCTAAAAAAAATATTGTCAAGACAAATTGAAAATTATTCATGCATAGCAAAAGGTTCATAATCGACTGATGTCTTACCATGCAGTAAACCAGCACTATGGCAATGATGTCAGAACTATCCTACAAAATAAATAGTAGAAAGCCAGATTTATCCATTATTAGATACCAACAACATATGAATTTTGAAAGGAAGAAAAATATATCACTACCATCCTAGTAATTATAATTGCCAGTCTAATAGAAGGATTTATCCAGTACAAAAATATACTGGATTGCTAGTACAAAATATAATTGCTAGTCTAATAGAAGGATTTATCCAGTAAAAAACATCACCAATTTGGCAAAATGCTTACTATCCAGTTATTTCAAATGGGATTTGGACCATTTTTTAATTGTTAACTGGGTCAGGTCAAAACTTATGCTAGACACAAAGAAATGTTAGGCGGACCCAAACAAGATGATATCTCAAATGGTCATAGAATGGAATTGCTGATAATTTAAGTCAAAGTGATCAAAATAGCAAACCTGAACATTTCTTTCCTCTATTAGAATCTCATTCGCATTCTCACACAACACCCTTACCTATACCACATAAATTGCAGGGGATAAAAGCCTCCAATTCAGTACTACAAACAATATGCTTGCATACATTTAGAGCACAACTCCAATTCTATAATTTGATCCATTGGACAAGCTGTTTGACCATACAACCATGGCTCACCAATACAATATTACGATAAAATAATCTCAAAAGCTATCAAATTGAAGTGACCCCAAATCCCTCAAGTGGTAGTAGTAGCTGACTGTGCAGCTTCTTCTTGAAAGGGAATTAGGCTTACACCTAATTACTAAACTAATTTTGGTGGTTGAATTGCCCAACACAAATAATTGGACTAACTATATGCCCAAGTATATATGATCTACAGGTACCAAAGGTTCACATAAGCCAATAAAAAGATCAAGAGAAAGGGTTCAAACAAAGGAGCAAAGAAAGAACCGAAGGCACCCTGGTCGGGCGCACCGGACTGTCCGGTGCCCCACCGGACTGTGTTCGGTGCACCAGGGGACTTGAAGCCAAACTCCTCACCTTCGGGAAAACACAGAGTCACTCCGCTATAATTCACCGGACTGTCCGGTGTACACCGGACAGTGTCCGGTGCCCCAAGGATGAAGAGACTCTGAACTCGTCGGCTTCGGGAATTCGCAACGGCTAGTCCACTATAATTCACCGGACATGTCCGGTGTGACAACGAAGCAACGGCTACCTGCAGCGCATTAAATGCGCGCCAGCGCGCGCAGAAGTCAGGCACGCCCATGCTGGCGCACTGGACACTCTACAGTGCATGTCCGGTGCGCCACCGGACATCCAGGCGGGCCCAGCAGTCAGAGCTCCAACGGTCGGAACCCTAACGGCCTGGTGACGTGGCTGTCGCACCGGACATGTCCGGTGTGCACCGGACTGCCCGATGCACCATACGACAGACAGCCTCCACCAAACGGCTAGTTTGGTGGTTGGGGCTATAAATACCCCCAACCACCCCACATTCAAGTCATCCAAGTTTTCCACCTCTCAACCACTTACAAGAGCTAGGCATTCAATACAAGACACACCCAAGTGATCAAATCCTCTCCAATTCTACACAAGGCTTTAGTGATTAGCGAGAGAGATTTGCCGTGTTCTTTTGAGCTCTTGCGCTTGGATTGCTTCTTTTCTTTCTCACTTGTTCTTGTGATCAAAACTCATTTGTAACCGAGGCAAGAGACACCAATTGTGTGGTGGTCCTTGCGGGGAAGTTTTTGTCCCCATTTTGATTTGAGAAGAGAAGCTCACTCGGTCCGAGGGACCGTTTGAGAGAGGGAAAGGGTTGAAAGAGACCTAGCCTTTGTGGCCTCCTCAACGGGGAGTAGGTTTGCGAGAACCGAACCTCGGTAAAACAAATCCGCGTGTCACACTCTTTATTCGCTTGCGATTTGTTTTGCGCCCTCTCTCTCGGACTCATTATTATTTCTAACGCTAACCCGGCTTGTAGTTGTGATTAATTTTGTAAATTTCAGTTTCGCCCTATTCACCCCCTCTAGGCGACTTTCAATTGGTATCGGAGCCCGGTGCTTCATTAGAGCCTAACCGCTCGAAGTGATGTCGGGAGATCACACCAAGAGGGAGATGGAGACCGGCGACAAGCCCACTACGAGTCATGGGAGCACTTCATCGGAAGAGTCCCGCACCAAGAGAAAGGAGAAGAAGAAGGACTCCTCCAACAAAGGGAAGGGGAAGGAGAAGAAATCTTCTTCCCACAAGTCGCATCGGAGGGGCGACAAGCACAAGAGGATGAGGAAAGTAGTCTACTACGAGACCGACTCTTCATCACCATCGACCTCCGACTCCGATGCGCCGTCCGTAACTTCTAAGCGCTAAGAGCGCAAGAAGTATAGTAAGATCCCCCTACGCTACCCCCACATTTCAAAGCGTACTCCTCTACTCTCCGTTCCATTAGGCAAACCACCGGTTTTTGACGGTGAAGATTATAATATGTGGAGTGACAAAATGAGGCACCATCTAACCTCACTCAACACAAGCATATGGAATGTTGTTGAGTTTGGTGTACAGGTACCATCCGTAGGGGATGAAGACTATGACTCGGACGAAGTGGCCCAAATCCATCACTTTAACTCCCAAGCAACCACTATACTCCTCGCCTCTCTAAGTCGAGAGGAGTATAACAAGGTGCAAGGGTTAAAAAGTGCGAAGGAAATTTGGGACGTACTAAAGACCGCGCACGAAGGAGATGAGGTGACAAAAATCACCAAGCGGGAGACGATCGAGGGGGAGCTCGGTCGCTTCATGCTTCACCAAGGGGAGGATCCACAAGAAATGTACAACCGCTTGAAGACCTTGGTGAACCAAGTGCGCAACCTCGGGAGCGAAAAATGGGATGACCATGAGATGGTCAAGGTTATTCTTAGATCCCTCGTATTTCTTAACCCTACACAAGTTCAATTAATTCGAGGTGATCCTAGATATAAGCTAATGTCTCCCGAGGAAGTTATAGGAAAATTTGTGAGCTTTGAGCTAATGATTAAAGGCTCAAAGAAAATCATCGAGCAAGGCACTTCCTCCACACCCGAGGCACAACCGGTCGCATTCAAGGCGACAGAAGAAAAGAAGGAGGAAGCTACTCCAAGTCGAACACCCATCGATGCCTCCAAGCTCGATAATGAGGAGATGGCGCTCATCATCAAGAGCTTTCGTCAAATCCTCAAGCAAAGGAGGGGGAAAGACTACAAGCCCCGCTCCAAGAAAGTATGCTACAAATGTGGTAAGCCCGGTCATTTCATTGCTAAATGTCCATTATCTAGTGATAGTGACAGGGGCGACGACAAGAAGGGGAGAAGAAAGGAGAAGAAGAGACACTACAAAAAGAAGGGCGGCGATGCCCACGTGTGCCGCGAGTGGGACTCCGACGAGAGCTCCACCGACTCCTCCTCTGACGAGGACGCCGCCAACATCACCGTCACCAAGGGACTTCTCTTCCCCAACGTCGGCCACAAGTGCCTCATGGCCAAGGAGGGCAAAAATAAGAAGGTAAAATCAAGATCCTCCACTAAATATGAACCTCTAGTGATGAGGACGATGCTAGCAATGAGGAGGATAACTTGCGCATTCTTTTTGCCGACCTAAACATGCAACAAAAGGAAAAATTAAATGAATTGATTAGTGCTATTCATGAGAAGGATGATCTCTTGGACTCTCAAGAGGACTTCCTTATTAAGGAGAACAAAAAGCATGTTAAGGTAAAAAATGCTTATGCTCTACAAGTTGAAAAATGTGAAAAATTGTCTAGTGAGCTAAGCACTTGCCATGAGACTATTGATAACCTTAGAAATGAAAATACTAGATTAATTACTAAGGTTGATTCACATGTTTGTGATGTTTCAATTCCCAATCTTAGAAATGATAATGTTGATTTGCATGCTAAGATTAAGGAATTGAATGATTCTCTCGCTAGCCTTAGGATTGAAAATGAAAAATTAATTGCTAAGGCTAAAGATTTTGATGTTTGCAATGTTACTATTTCTAACCTTAGAAATGAGAATGATATACTACATGCTAAGGTTGTAGAATTAAAATCTTACAAACCCTCTACATCTACCGTTGAGCATGTTTCCATTTGCACTAGATGTAGAGATGTTGATATTGATGCTATTCATGATCATGTGGCTCTAATTAAACAACAAAATGATCATATAGCAATATTAGATGCAAAAATTGCCGAGCATAACTTAGAGAATGAAAAGTTTAAATTTGCTAGAAGTATGCTCTATAATGGGAGACGCCCTGGCATCAAGGATGGCATTGGCTTCCAAAGGGACAATGTCAAACTTAGTGCCCCTCCTAAAAGATTGTCTAATTTTGTTAAGGGCAAGGCTCCCATGCCTCAAGATAACGAGGGTTACATTTTGTGCCCTGCCGGTTATCCTGAGAGCAAAATTAGGAGAATTCACTCTAGGAAGTCTCACTCTGGCTCTAATCATGCTTTTATGTATAAGGGTGAGACATCTATCTCTAGGCAACCAACCCGTGCTAAGTTGCCTAAGAAGAGAACTCCTAATGCATCAAATGATCATGACATTTCATTCAAAACTTTTGATGCATCATATGTGCTTACTAACAAATCCGGCAAGATAGTTGCCAAGTTTGTTGGGGGCAAACACAAGGGCTCCAAGACTTGTGTTTGGGTACCCAAAGTTCTTGTTTCTAATGCCAAAGGACCCAAAACCGTTTGGGTACCTAAAGTCAAGAACTAAACTTGTTTTGTAGGTTTATGCATCCGGTGGCTCAAGTTGGATCATCGATAGCGGGTGCACAAACCACAAGACGGGGGAGAAGAAGATGTTCTCCTCCTACGAGAAAAATCAAGATCCCCAACGAGCTATCACATTCGGGGATGGAAACCAAGGTTTGGTCAAAGGTTTGGGTAAAATAGCTATATCTCCTAACCATTCCATTTCCAATGTTTTTCTTGTAGATTCTTTAGATTACAATTTGCTTTCTGTTTCGCAATTATGTCAAATGGGCTACAACTGTCTATTTACTGATGTAGGTGTCACTGTCTTTAGAAGAAGTGATGATTCAATAGCATTTAAGGGAGTGTTAGAGGGTCAGCTATACTTGGTAGATTTTGATAGAGCTGAACTCGACACTTGCTTAATTGCTAAGACTAACATGGGTTGGCTCTGGCACCGCCGACTAGCTCATGTTGGAATGAAGAATCTTCATAAGCTTCTAAAGGGAGAGCACATTTTAGGACTAACAAATGTTCATTTTGAGAAAGACAGGATTTGTAGCGCATGCCAAGCCGGGAAGCAAGTTGGCACTCATCGTCCACACAAGAACATCATGACAAGTGACAGGCCACTGGAGCTCCTACACATGGATTTATTCGGCCTGATCGCTTACATAAGCATCGGCGGGAGTAAGTACTGTCTAGTTATTGTGGATGATTATTCTCGCTTCACTTGGGTGTTCTTTTTGCAGGAAAAATCCCATACCCAAGAGACCTTAAAGGGATTCTTGAGACGGGCTCAAAATGAGTTCGGCTTAAGGATCAAGAAAATTAGAAGCGACAACGGGACGGAGTTCAAGAACTCACAAATAGAAGGCTTCCTTGAGGAGGAGGGGATCAAGCATGAGTTCTCCTCTCCCTACACACCACAACAAAATGGTGTAGTGGAGAGGAAGAATCGAACTCTATTGGACATGGCAAGAACCATGCTTGATGAGTACAAGACACCGGATCGGTTTTGGGCCGAGGCGGTCAACACCGCCTGCTACGCCATCAACCGGTTATATCTACACCGAATCCTCAAGAAGACATCCTATGAACTCATAACCGGTAAAAAGCCCAATATTTCATATTTTAGAGTTTTTGGTAGCAAATGCTTTATTCTTGTTAAGAGAGGTAGAAAATCTAAATTTGCTCCTAAAACTGTAGAAGGCTTTTTACTAGGATATGACTCAAACACAAGGGCATATAGAGTCTTTAACAAGTCCTCAGGACTTGTTGAAGTTTCTTGTGATGTTGTGTTTGATGAAACTGACGGCTCTCAAGTAGAGCAAGTTGATCTTGATGAGATAGGTGAAGAACAGGCTCCATGCATCGCGCTAAGGAACATGTCCATTGGGGATGTGTGCCCTAAGGAATCCGAAGAGCCTCCACATGCACAAGATCAACCATCCCCCTCCACACAAGAATCTCCACCAACCCAAAATGAGGACGAGGCTCAAGTTGATGAAGGAGAAGATCAAAGAGATGAGCCACCTCAAGATGACGGCAATGTTCAAGGGGGAGATGCAAACGATCAAGACAAGGAGGATGAAGAACCAAGACCGCCACACCCAAGAGTCCACCAAGCAATCCAACGAGATCACCCCGTCGACACCATCCTCGGCGATATTCATAAGTGGGTAACTACTCGATCTCGTGTTGCACATTTTTGTGAGCATTACTCTTTTGTTTCCTCTATTGAGCCACACAGGGTAGAGGAAGCACTCCAAGATTCGGATTGGGTGTTGGCGATGCAAGAGGAACTCAACAACTTGAAAGGGAAATGTGCCCTTGGGCCATTTCTAAGTATTTTGGTGATTTAGTGCCCAACACAAGTGCCTAATTGTAAAATGGTGGACAAAGTACAAATCAAGGATAAAGGTATGTTTCTCAGACTTAGTACATTGTTTTATGGACTAATGTATTGTGTCTAAGTGCTGGAAACAGAAAAAATCGAGTTGGAGAAGAAATGGCTCGAGCAGCCATAGTCTGCCCAGTCTGGGTGCACCGGACTGTCCGGTGTGCACCGGACAGTGTCCGGTGCGCCAGGCTGGCTCGGCGTGAAGTAGCCACTCTCGGGAATTCGCCGACGGCGTACGGCTAAAATTCACCGGACTGTCCGGTGTGCACCGGACTGTCCGGTGTGCACCGGACTGTCCGGTGAGCCAACGGTCGACCGGGCCAACGGTCGACCGCGCAATCTGCGCGGGACATGTGGCCGAGCCAACGGCTAGAAGACGGCACCGGACTGTCCGGTGTGCACCGGACATGTCCGGTGCGCCAACGGCTCCCAGATCTGCAACAGTCTACAACGGTCGGCAGTGCTGTTTAAGGAAAGAAATCGGGCACCGGACAGTGTCCGGTGTGCACCGGACTGTCCGGTGCCCCCGACGACAGAAGGCAAGGATAGCCTTCCAGATTTGCTCTCAACGGCTCCTAGCTGCCTTGGGGCTATAAAAGGGGCCCCTAGGCGCATGGAGGAGACAAAAAAAGCAACCTTAGAGCATTCTTGATCATCCACACTCAGTCTTTGCGCATTTGTTTGTCATTCTAAGTGATTCGAGCTCCGTTCTAGTGAGAACTTTGAGATAGTCATTCGAGCTCGATTCTTGGCCGTGTGTGTGCGCGTTTCGCTGTGGATTTGTGTGTGTTGCTTCCCTTCCTTACTCTGTGCTTCTTTGTGATCATATACTTGTAAGGGCAAGAGACTCCAATTTGTGGAGATTCCTTGCAAACGGGATATTGAAAGGCAAAACAAAACACCGTGGTATTCAAGTTGGTCTTTGGACCGCTTGAGAGGGGTTGATTGCAACCCTCGTCCGTTGGGACGCCACAACGTGGAGTAGGCAAGCATTGGTCTTGGCCGAACCACGGGATAAACCATTGTGTCATCTCTGTGTTTGATCTCTTGTGGTATTGTGTTTTGTTGAGACTCCTATCTAGCCACTTGGCGATTATTGTGCTAACACTTAACAAGTTTTTGTGGCTATAAGTTTTAAGTTTCACAGGATCACCTATTCACCCCCCCCCTCTAGGTGCTCTCAATTGGTATCGGAGCCGTTCTCTTCACAAAGGGACTAACCGCCCGAAGAGATGGATCCTAAGGGGAAGGGTATCGTGATCAACGACAAAGAGAAGGAATCCTTCGTCAACGAGCCGAAGGACGATAAGCCTACCGACTCTGGCTCGGGCCACAGACGGAAGGAAGGGAAGAAGAAGAAGACAAGGCGCATCAAGGAGATCGTCTACTACGACAGCGATGAGTCTACTTCTTCCCAAAAAGACGACGACCACAACGACTACGAGAGAAGGAAACCGGTTAATTCGAACTTTTCCTTTGACTACTCTCGTATTCCGCAAAGTTCAAATTCACATTTGCTCTCCATTCCACTCGGCAAGCCCCCACACTTTGATGGGGAGGACTACGGATTTTGGAGCCACAAAATGCGTAGTCACCTATTCTCTCTCCATCCTAGTATATGGGAGATTGTAGAGAGTGGAATGCACTTTGATAGTTCGGATAGTCCCATGTTCATTAATGAACAAATTCATAAGAATGCACAAGCTACTACTGTTCTTCTAGCTTCTTTGTGCAGGGATGAATACCATAAAGTGAGCGGCTTGGATAACGCCAAGCAGATCTGGGACACCCTCAAGATTTCTCATGAGGGGAACGACGTCACCTTGCTCACCAAGATGGAGTTGGTGGAGGGTGAGCTTGGACGCTTCGCGATGATAAGGGGCGAGGAGCCGACGCAAACATACAACCGGCTCAAGACCCTTATCAACAAGATAAGGAGCTACGGAAGCACGCGATGGACGGACCACGACGTCGTCCGACTGATGCTAAGGTCCTTTACCGTTCTTGATCCTCATTTGGTAAATAATATTCGTGAAAATCCCAGGTACACCAAAATGTCGCCCGAGGAAGTCCTAGGAAAATTCGTCAGCGGGCGAATGATGATCAAGGAGGCGAGGTATGTGGACGACGCCTTGAATGGACCGATCAACGAGCCGCAACCTCTTGCTCTCAAGGCAACGAGGAGCAAGGAGGCACTACCGAGCAAGGTGGCGCAAGTTGAGGCAGCCGGGCTAAATAATGAGGAGATGGCCCTCATCATTAAGCGCTTCAAGACGGCGCTTAAGGGTCGCAAGGGACAGCCAAGCAAGACCAAGACAAAGGAGAAGCGCTCGTGCTTCAAATGTGGTAAGATTGGTCATTTCATTGCTAACTGTCCCGATAATGAAAGTGACCAGGAAAAGGGGAACAAGAGGGAGAAGAAGAAGGCATACAATAAGGCAAAGGGCGAGGCACATCTAGGAAAGGAGTGGGATTCGGATTGCTCCTCCTCCGACTCCGACAATGAAGAACTCGCTGCCACCGCCTTCAACAAGTCATCCCTCTTCCCCAACGAGCGTCTCACATGCCTTATGGCAAGGGAGAAGAAGGTATGTACTCGAGACTCTACGTATGCTTCTTCAAGTGAAGATGATTCTAGCGATGAGGAAATAGATTACTCTAGCTTGTTCAAGGGATTGGATAGAAATAAAATTGATAAAATCAATGAATTGATTGATGCCTTGAATGAAAAGGATAGGCTTTTAGAAAAGCAAGAGGATTTGTTGTATGATGAACATGATAAATTTGTAGAGGCACAAAAATCATATGCTTTAGAAGTTAAAAGAAATGAAATGCTTTCTTATGAACTATCTACTTGTCATGAAACCATTTCTACTTTACAAGGTGTTAACAATGATTTAAATGCTAAATTAGAAGTAGCAAATAAATCTAATTCTTGTGTAGAACATGTTATGATTTGCACTAGGTGTAAGGATTTCGATATTGATGCCTGTAGTGAACACCTAGTTTCAATTTCCAAATTAAATGAGGAATTGGCTAGTCTTAATGCCCAACTTAAGACTAGCAAGAATGAATTTGATAAGCTGAAATTTGCAAGGGATGCCTACACGATTGGTAGACACCCCTCAATTAAGGATGGACTTGGCTACAAGAGGGAAGCCAAGGACTTGACAAGCCATAAGGCTCCCATCTCTGCCAAGGAGAAAGGGAAGGCCCCTATGGCTAGTAGCGCTAAAAGGAACCATGCTTTTATGTATAATGATAGGAGACATGCTAGAAATGCTTATAATGATCTTGATTCACATGTTTATGATTCTCATGCCATGTTTGCTTCTGGGTCTTCCTATAAGCATGATAGAGATATGTGTAGGAGAAATGTTGTGCATATGCCTAGGAGAAATTTTGCTCATGTTCCTAGGAAAGTTGTGAACAAACCTTCTACCATTTATTATGCTTGCAATGCTCCCTTTGCTATTTGTAGAAAGGGTAAGAAGGTAATTGCTAGGAAGTTAGGGGCAAGATGCAAGGGAGATAAAACTTGCATTTGGGTCCCGAAGGATATATGTGCTAACCTTGTAGGACCCAACATGAGTTGGATACCTAAGACCCAAGCCTAAATTTGCCTTGCAGGTTTATGCATCCGGGGGTTAAAGCTGGATTATCGACAGCGGATGCACAAACCATATGACGGGAGAGAAGAAGATGTTCACCTCCTACGTCAAAAATAAGGATTCCCAAGATTCAATTATATTCGGTGATGGGAATCAAGGCAAGGTAAAAGGGTTAGGTAAAATTGCAATTTCTAATGAACACTCAATCTCCAATGTGTTTTTAGTTGAGTCTCTTGGTTACAATTTGCTATCTGTTAGTCAACTATGCAATATGGGATATAATTGTCTTTTTACAAATGTAGATGTGTCTGTCATTAGAAGAAGTGATGGTTCACTAGCCTTTAAGGGTGCACTAGACGGCAAGCTTTACTTAGTTGATTTTGCAAAAGAAGAGGCCGGTCTAGATGCATGCTTAATTGCTAAGACTAGCATGGGCTGGCTGTGGCATCGCCGCTTAGCACATGTGGGGATGAAGAACCTTCACAAGCTTCTAAAGGGAGAACACGTGATAGGTTTGACTAACGTACAATTCGAAAAAGATAGACCTTGTGCAGCTTGTCAAGCAGGTAAACAAGTGGGAGGAGCACATCACAGCAAGAATGTGATGACCACGTCAAGACCTCTGGAGCTGCTGCATATGGACCTCTTCGGACCCGTCGCCTATCTAAGCATAGGAGGAAGTAAGTATGGTCTAGTTATTGTTGATAACTTTTCCCGCTTCACTTGGGTGTTCTTTTTGCAGGATAAGTCTGAAACCCAAGGGACCCTCAAGCGCTTCCTAAGGAGAGCTCAAAATGAGTTTGAGCTCAAGGTGAAAAAGATAAGGAGCGACAACGGGTCCGAATTCAAGAACCTTCAAGTGGAGGAGTTTCTTGAGGAGGAAGGGATCAAGCACGAGTTCTCCGCTCCCTACACACCTCAGCAAAATGGTGTGGTAGAGAGGAAGAACAGGACGCTCATAGATATGGCGAGGACTATGCTTGGAGAATTCAAGACCCCTGAGTGCTTTTGGTCGGAAGCCGTGAACACGGCTTGCCACGCCATCAACAGGGTCTACCTTCACCGCCTCCTCAAGAAGACGTCGTATGAGCTACTAACCGGTAACAAACCCAATGTATCTTACTTTCGTGTATTTGGGAGCAAGTGCTACATTCTAGTGAAGAAGGGTAGAAATTATAAATTTGCTCCCAAAGCTGTAGAAGGGTTTTTATTAGGTTATGATTCAAATACAAAGGCGTATAGGGTCTTCAACAAATCATCGGGTTTGGTTGAAGTCTCTAGCGACGTTGTATTTGATGAGACTAATGGCTCTCCAAGAGAGCAAGTTGTTGATTGTGATGATGTAGATGAAGAAGATATTCCGACGGCCGCTATACGAACCATGGCGATTGGAGAAGTGCGGCCACAGGAACAAGATGAACGAGATCAACCTTCTTCCTCAACAACGGTGCATCCCCCAACTCAAGATGATGAACAGGTTCATCAAAAGGAGGCGTGTGATCAAGGGGGAGCACAAGATGATCACGTGATGGAGGACGAAGCGCAACCAGCACCTCCAACCCAAGTTCGAGCGGTGATTCAAAGGGATCATCCCGTCGACCAAATTTTGGGTGACATTAGCAAGGGAGTAACTACTCGATCTCGATTAGTTAATTTCTGTGAGCATTACTCCTTTGTCTCTTCTATTGAGCCTTTCAGGGTAGAGGAGGCCTTGCTAGATCCGGATTGGGTATTGGCCATGCAGAAGGAACTCAACAACTTCAAGCGTAATGAAGTTTGGACACTGGTGCCTCGTCCCAAGCAAAATGTTGTGGGAACCAAGTGGGTGTTCCGCAACAAACAGGACGAGCACGGGGTGGTGACGAGGAACAAGGCTCGACTTGTGGCAAAAGGTTATGCCCAAGTCGCAGGTTTGGACTTTGAGGAGACTTTTGCTCCTGTGGCTAGGCTAGAATCAATTCGTATCCTGCTAGCATATGCCGCTCACCATTCTTTCAGGTTGTACCAAATGGATGTGAAGAGCGCTTTCCTCAACGGGCCGATCAAAGAGGAGGTGTACGTGGAGCAGCCCCCTGGCTTCGAGGATGAACGGTACCCCGACCATGTGTGTAAGCTCTCTAAGGCGCTCTATGGACTTAAGCAAGCCCCAAGAGCATGGTATGAATGCCTTAGAGACTTTTTGATTGCTAATGCTTTCAAGGTTGGGAAAGCCGATCCAACTCTTTTTACTAAGACTTGCGATGGTGATCTTTTTGTGTGCCAAATTTATGTCGACGACATAATATTTGGTTCTACTAACCAAAAGTCTTGTGAAGAGTTTAGCAGGGTGATGACGCAGAAATTCGAGATGTCGATGATGGGCGAGTTGAACTACTTCCTTGGGTTCCAAGTGAAGCAACTCAAGGACGGCACCTTCATCTCCCAAACAAAGTACACGCAAGACTTGCTGAAGCGGTTTGGGATGAAGGACGCCAAGCCCGCAAAGACTCCGATGGGAACCGACGGACACACCGACCTCAACAAAGGAGGTAAGTCCGTTGATCAAAAAGCATACCGGTCCATGATAGGTTCTCTGCTTTATTTATGTGCTAGTAGACCGGATATTATGCTTAGCGTATGCATGTGTGCTAGATTTCAATCTGATCCGAAGGAGTGTCACTTAGTGGCTGTGAAGCGAATTCTTCGGTATTTAGTCGCTACGCCTTGCTTCGGGATCTGGTATCCAAAGGGGTCTAACTTTGACTTGATTGGGTACTCAAATTCCGACTACGCTGAATGTAAGGTCGATAGGAAGAGTACATCGGGGACGTGCCAATTCTTAGGAAGGTCCCTGGTGTCATGGAACTCTAAGAAACAAACATCCGTTGCCCTATCCACCGCTGAGGCCGAGTATGTTGCAGTAGGACAGTGTTGCGCGCAACTACTTTGGATGAGGCAAACCCTCAGGGACTTTGGCTACAATCTGAGCAAAGTCCCACTCCTATGTGATAATGAGAGTGCTATCCGAATTGCGGAAAATCCTATTGAGCACAGCCGCACAAAGCACATTGACATCCGGCATCACTTTTTGAGAGACCACCAGCAAAAGGGAGATATCGAAGTGTTTCATGTTAGCACCGAGAACCAGCTAGCCGATATCTTTACCAAGCCTCTAGATGAGAAGACCTTTTGCAGGCTGCGTAGTGAGCTCAATATCTTAGATTCGCGGAACTTGGATTGAAATGTAGCATACATGTGTTTATGCCTTTGATCATGTTCATTCTGCATTTTGTTGCTTATTATGGTGCTCAAGTTGTACAAACACTCCCTGGACCTCACAAGTCCGTTGCAAAGTGATGCACATGTTTAGGGGGAGATGTGTTACAACTTGACCCTTTGAGACTAACCATATGCTTGAGTTTGCTTGATTTAGTCTCGAAGGAGAATTGAAAGGGAAAAGGTGGACTTGGACCATGAAAGACTTCCACTGCACTCCGATGAGAGGGTAACTTATTCCAAGTCCATCTCATGAACTCTTATTGCCATTTGCTCTAAATTGAAGATTTTGGTGAGGCAATGGGGTTAAAGAGCCAAGATTAATCCCGTTTTGGTGTTTGATGCCAAAGGGGGAGAAAATAAAGGCTAAAGCAATAAATGGATCAGCTACCACTTGAGAGATTTTGAAAATAGTAGAATAGAGTTTTTGGTTTGTCAAAACTCTTTTGTTGTTTCTCTTATCAAAAGTTGGCTTCTTGTGGGGAGAAGTATTGATTATGGGAAAAAGGGGGAGTTTTTGAAATCTTTGATCAATCTCTTTTGGAATGACTCTCTTTATGTTTCAACATGTGTGTTTGACTTAGAGATAGAGATTTGAGTTTGATTTGCAAAAAACAAACCAAGTGGTGGCATAGAGTGATCCATATATGTCAAAATTGAATCAAAATAATTTGAGTTCTTATTTGAAGTATTTTAGTACTTGTTCTACTTGCTTTATGTTGTGTTGGCATAAATCACCAAAAAGGGGGAGATTGAAAGGGAAATGTGCCCTTGGGCCATTTCTAAGTATTTTGGTGATTTAGTGCCCAACACAAGTGCCTAATTGTAAAATGGTGGACAAAGTACAAATCAAGGATAAAGGTATGTTTCTCAGACTTAGTACATTGTTTTATGGACTAATGTATTGTGTCTAAGTGCTGGAAACAGAAAAAATCGAGTTGGAGAAGAAATGGCTCGAGCAGCCATAGTCTGCCCAGTCTGGGTGCACCGGACTGTCCGGTGTGCACCGGACAGTGTCCGGTGCGCCAGGCTGGCTCGGCGTGAAGTAGCCGCTCTCGGGACTTCGCCGACGGCGTACGGCTAAAATTCACCGGACTGTCCGGTGTGCACCGGACTGTCCGGTGAGCCAACGGTCGACCGGGCCAACGGTCGGCCGCGCAATCTGCGCGGGACACGTGGCCGAGCCAACGGCTAGAAGACGGCACCGGACTGTCCGGTGTGCACCGGACATGTCCGGTGCGCCAACGGCTCCCAGATCTGCAACAGTCTACAACGGTCGGCAGTGCTGTTTAAGGAAAGAAATCGGGCACCGGACAGTGTCCGGTGCCCCCGACGACAGAAGGCAAGGATAGCCTTCCAGATTTGCTCTCAACGGCTCCTAGCTGCCTTGGGGCTATAAAAGGGGCCCCTAGGCGCATGGAGGAGAAAAAAAAGCAACCTTAGAGCATTCTTGATCATCCACACTCAGTCTTTGCGCATTCGTTTGTCATTCTAAGTGATTCGAGCTCCGTTCTAGTGAGAACTTTGAGATAGTCATTCGAGCTCGATTCTTGGCCGTGTGTGTGCGCGTTTCGCTGTGGATTTGTGTGTGTTGCTTCCCTTCCTTACTCTGTGCTTCTTTGTGATCATATACTTGTAAGGGCAAGAGACTCCAATTTGTGGAGATTCCTTGCAAACGGGATATTGAAAGGCAAAACAAAACACCGTGGTATTCAAGTTGGTCTTTGGACCGCTTGAGAGGGGTTGATTGCAACCCTCATCCGTTGGGACGCCACAACGTGGAGTAGGCAAGCGTTGGTCTTGGCCGAACCACGGGATAAACCACTGTGTCATCTCTGTGTTTGATCTCTTGTGGTATCGTGTTTTGTTGAGACTCCTATCTAGCCACTTGGCGATTATTGTGCTAACACTTAACAAGTTTTTGTGGCTATAAGTTTTAAGTTTCACAGGATCACCTATTCACCCCCCCCCCTCTAGGTGCTCTCACAACTTCACTAGGAACGAGGTATGGCATTTAGTTCCACGTCCTAATCAAAATGTTGTAGGAACCAAGTGGGTCTTCCGCAACAAGCAAGACAAGCATGGTGTGGTGACAAGGAACAAAGCTCGACTTGTGGCCAAGGGATACTCCCAAGTCGAAGGTTTGGATTTCGGTGAAACCTATGCACCCGTAGCTAGGCTAGAGTCAATTCACATATTATTAGCCTATGCTACTTACCATGGCTTTAAGCTTTATCAAATGGACGTGAAGAGTGCCTTCCTCAATGGACCAATTAAGGAAGAGGTCTATGTTGAGCAACCTCCCGGCTTTGAAGATAGTGAGTACCCTAACCATGTCTATAGGCTCTCTAAGGCGCTTTATGGGCTCAAGCAAGCCCCAAGAGCATGGTATGAATGCCTAAGAGATTTCCTTATTGCTAATGGCTTCAGAGTCGGAAAAGCCGATCCTACTTTATTCACTAAAACTCTTGACAATGATTTGTTTGTATGCCAAATTTATGTTGATGATATCATATTTGGGTCTACTAACGAATCTACATGTGAAGAATTTAGTAGGATCATGACACAAAAAATCGAGATGTCGATGATGGGGGAGTTGAAGTATTTTCTAGGATTCCAAGTCAAGCAACTCCAAGAAGGCACCTTCATTAGCCAAACAAAGTATACTCAAGACATTCTAACCAAGTTTGGAATGAAGGATGCTAAGCCCATCAAGACACCCATGGGAACCAATGGGCATCTCGACCTCGACACGGGAGGTAAATCCGTCGATCAAAAGGTATACCGGTCGATGATTGGATCATTGCTTTATTTATGTGCATCTCGACCGGACATTATGCTTTCCGTTTGCATGTGTGCAAGATTCCAAGCCGACCCTAAGGAATGTCACCTTACGGTCGTAAAACGAATCTTGAGATATTTGGCTTATACCCCTAAGTTTGGGCTTTGGTACCCTCGGGGATCCACATTTGATTTGATTGGTTATTCAGATGCCGATTGGGCGGGGTGTAAGATTAATAGAAAGAGCACATCGGGGACTTGCCAGTTCTTGGGAAGATCCTTGGTGTCTTGGGCTTCCAAGAAGCAAAATTCGGTCGCTCTTTCTACCGCCGAAGCCGAGTATATTGCCGCAGGCCATTGTTGCGCGCAATTGCTTTGGATGAGGCAAGCCTTGCGGGACTATGGTTACAAATTAACCAAAGTTCCTCTTCTATGTGATAATGAGAGTGCAATCCGCATGGCGGATAATCCCGTTGGGCATAGCCGCACTAAACACATAGCCATTCGGTATCATTTTCTTAGGGATCACCAACAAAAGGGGGATATCGAGATTTCACATATTAATACTAAAGATCAATTAGTCGATATCTTTACCAAGCCACTAGATGAACAAACTTTTACCAAACTTAGGCATGAGCTCAATATTCTTGATTCTAGGAATTTCTTTTGCTAATTTGCACACATTGCTCATGAGTATACCTTTGATCATGTCTCTTTTATATATGCTATGACTAATGTGTTTTAAAGTGTATTTCAAACCAAGTCATAGGTATATTAAAAGGGAATTGGAGCCTACGGCGAAGACAAAGGCTTCCACTCCACTCTACTACTCATCCTTCGCCGTCGCTTCGCTTCACTCTCCGTCTTTGGTATAATCTTCACTCATATGTTTTATTTGCCAAAGGCGAGATAGTAGTTAGACAAGGGCTTATATCTCACTCAAAGTATCCGTTTTTGGCGATTCATGCCAAAGGGGGAGAAAGTATGAGCCCAAAGCAAAAGGACCGCACCACCACCCTAATTTTAAAATTAATGATTTTTCAATTGGAAAATTTCAAATTAGTATCTTATTGTGTTCTAAAAGGGGAGAAAGTAGTATTTTCAAAAATGATATCTTAAAACCCTCTTGAACACTAAGAGGAGAATTTATTGAGGGGGAGTTTTGTTTAGTCAAAGGAAAAGCATTTGAAACAAGGGGACAAAATTTCAAATCTTAAAAATGCTTCGCAAAATCTTATTCACTTGCCTTTGACTATTTGCAAAAAGACTTTGAAAAGGATTTACAAAAAGAATTTGCAAAAACAAAACTTGTGGTGCAAGCGTGGTCCAAAATGTTAAAAATAAAGAAACAATCCATGCATATCTAGTAGGTAATATTTATTGGCTCAATTCTAAGTAACCTTTGTACTTGCATATGCAAACTAGTTCAAATTCTGCACTTCTATATTTGCTTTGGTTTGTGTTGGCATCAATCACCAAAAAGGGAGAGATTGAAAGGGAATTAGGCTTACACCTATTTCCTAAACTAATTTTGGTGGTTGAATTGTCCAACACAAATAATTGGACTAACTAGTTTGCCCAAGTATATAAGATCTACAGGTACCAAAGGTTCACATAAGCCAATAAAAAGATCAAGAGAAAGGGTTCAAACAAAGGAGCAAAGAAAGAACCGAAGGCACCCTGGTCGGACGCACCGGACTGTCCGGTGCCCCACCGGACTGTGTCCGGTGCACCACCGGACAGTGTCCGGTGCACCAGGGGACTTGAAGCCAAACTCCTCACCTTCGGGAAAACACAGAGTCACTCCGCTATAATTCACTGGACTGTCCGGTGTACACCGGACAGTGTCCGGTGCCCCAAGGATGAAGAGACTCTGAACTCGTCGGCTTCGGGAATTCGCAACGGCTAGTCCACTATAATTCACCGGACATATCCGGTGTACACCGGACTGTCCGGTGTGACAACGAAGCAACGTCTACTTCAGGCGCCAACGGCTACCTGCAGCGTATTAAATGCGCGCCATCGCGCGCAGAAGTCAGGCACGCCCATGCTGGCGCACCGGACACTCTACAGTGCAAGTCCGGTGCGCCATCGGACATCCAGGCGGGCCCAGCAGTCAGAGCTCCAACGGTCGGAACCCTAACGACCTGATGACGTGGCTGTCGTACCGGACATGTCCGGTGTGCACCGGACTGTCCGGTGCACCATACGACAGACAGCCTCCACCAAACGGCTAGTTTGGTGGTTGGGGCTATAAATACCCCCAACCACCCCACATTCAAGTCATCCAAGTTTTCCACCTCTCAACCACTTACAAGAGCTAGGCATTCAATACAAGACACACCCAAGTGATCAAATCCTCTCCAATTCCACACAAGGCTTTAGTGATTAGCGAGAGAGATTTGCCGTGTTCTTTTGAGCTCTTGCGCTTGGATTGCTTCTTTTCTTTCTCACTTGTTCTTGTGATCAAAACTCATTTGTAACCGAGGCAAGAGACACCAATTGTGTGGTGGTCCTTGCGGGGAAGTTTTTGTCCCCATTTTGATTTGAGAAGAGAAGCTCACTCGGTCCGAGGGACCGTTTGAGAGAGGGAAAGGGTTGAAAGAGACCCGGCCTTTGTGGCCTCCTCAACGGGGAGTAGGTTTGCGAGAACCGAACCTCGGTAAAACAAATCCGCGTGTCACACTCTTTATTCGCTTGCGATTTGTTTTGCGCCCTCTCTCTCGGACTCATTATTATTTCTAACGCTAACCCGGCTTGTAGTTGTGATTAATTTTGTAAATTTCAGTTTCGTCGTATTCACCCCCCTCTAGGCGACTTTCACTTCTGAACTAACATAGGATGAAAAAATAGAAATAACATATTGCAATGTAGAAAATAACAGTTAACCTATTTGCATAGTGCAATTTAGAAAATGGCTAACTGAGGATATCAAGACTGATATTGGATCTAGAATGGTTAAGGTCATCGACTGCATCTCCTTTTATATTAGCGATCCAAAAATTAGCAATCCAAAAATTATTTGCTATTGTTTGTGAATAGCATAAATCTAATGAAATGATCATGAGCATGACTGTACTTATTAAAATAAATCTAATGAAATGATCTACGCAACACTGTACTTATTAGAATTAATCTCATGAAAACATCCACGCAGCACTGTACCAATGAGATGCAGTAGGCCGACATACCTGGCTGTAGTATTCCTGGGACCGTGCCGAGAAGGATGGGGGTTGATCTGCTCGCCCACGCTTGTCATTTTATCGGTCCAATGATGTTGTCGATGGAAACCTTGCGCCGGAGCATGGATGGAATGTTACGCCGCGTCCAAAAACTCGCCGGCCTTCCATGGAGAGCAGATCGGTTATGGGGGGGGAGTGGATCGAGCTGCCTTCCATCGGTTGGGCACACCTTGGGCGGGATTGGCGTGCACAGCCGTGGATCGCGTCGAGGAGGAGACCGTGACCCCAGTATTCCATAGCACGCAGATCAGTGGGGGAGTGGATCGCGCCAAGTTTTTGGATCGCGGGGAGAGGCGACCTCGCCTCGGTATTCCATAGAGAGATCGGTCACGGGGGAGAGGCCGAGGAGTACACCGCAACACGGGAGTGGATCGCGCCGATCTACGCGCCGAGGAGGAGATCTGCACCGCAACACGGGAGGGGACCACGCGGATGGGTGGGGGACTGGATCGCGCCGATGGAGAGCAGATGGGTGGGGGAGTGGAACGCGCCGATCTGCGCGCCGAATAGGAGATCTGCGCCGTGTCGAGGAGGAGAACTGGATCGCGCCGATCTGCGCGTTGAGGAGGAGATCTGCGTCGCGCCGAGGTGGAGAACTGGATCGCGCCGAGACACGGGAGGGGATCGCGCCGAGACACGGGAGGGGATCGCGCCGATGGGTGGGGGAGTGGACCTCGACATGGGAGTGGTGTGGGGCGGGATGCCCGGCGGCGAGCTTGGTGGCGGGCGGCCTCGGGGGCGGGGTTGGTGGGGGCGCGGGCTCGGGGGCGGGATACCCGGCGGCGATGGCTGGCGGGCGCGCGTATTAACCGGTCTGGGGCCATTATTCTAGGGAGCCACTGCGGGGCTGGGCGGCTGGCCATCGAAGGAAGCCGGAAGAAGCGCGGGCGGGATTCGAGGATGGACCGCGGAGGGAGCGCGGAGGGGGCGCGCTGACGAAGGCAGAACCGGGATGTGAACGCCTACGATACACACATAAGGAGTAGTAGAGATATCTACCATTTATATATTTCAAACGTCATGTGCTCTAGTGGTTACGTTAGATTATGTTGTTTGGGAGGAGGAGGTGGTGGCCTCAAATCCGTGCGCTCGAAAAGCTCAAGAAAGCTCGGGCATGACGCTTTAAGATGCGTAAACATGTATTTTGTTTTCTTTTGTTTTTGACTAACAGCATTTTGCAAAGTCCCACGAGGCTAAACAACGATTCACGAGACGAGAATATATAGTTCAGCGGTCGTGAATTAATTATTGCCAAGAAACAAGATCATTATCTAACCAAGACGAGTGGCGAATCAACTAGTTGCCGCCACGCACCTCCCTTCCTTCACTTGCCTGCCCCCACTTCTCCGATCTCCGCCCCATCGGACTTCCCAAGGGTCGGCTCGGCTAGGTGGTCTCCAAGCTTTCCGCCTTTCCCCGCCCGCGCCTCAGCAATCCAGCATCGCCGTTTCGCCGCGGCACCGACACCTCGCCGGCCATGGGCGCGTCCTCCTCGACTGGCAACCCGTCCCCAGAGGCGCACGAGCAGCGGGAGCAGGAGACCCTCGCCTCCGCCGCCCTCTCCCTCCCGCTCCTCCGCGCCGCCTTCTCCCGCTCCGCCGCCAACGCGCTGTCGGATGCCCTCGCGCCGCCGCCCGCCTCCTTTCGTCTGCCCGGATCCCCGCCGCCGCACTTCCACGACATCCTCGGGGGGCTCGGCCCCGCCATCGCCTCCCAATTCTTTGGCCACGAAGCTGCCGCGGTGACGGACGGGGGCGCCGGGTGGGTCCAGTTCCTCAGGGGGTTCAACCGCTGCTGCGCGCGCGTGACGGCCTCCCGCTCGCTCGCACTGCTCCTCCGCGTGTACGCTGCCGCCTGCGCCGGCGCGGGGGCACCCTGCGGCGTCCAGCTCCAGCCGGACGAGGGCGGTGGTGACGAGGATGGGAAGGTCGTGGGGGAGCTCGCGCCGGAGGAGATCGCAGTGTTCCTCTGGGTGTGCTGGGTCATGGCGTGGAGCGCTTCGGCCTCGAGGGTGGTCAGTGACGGAGGAGATAAATCGGAGCCCGTCACGGTGCTCCTCCCGGACGTGACGCACCTGGTGCTGTCGGCGCTCGTCTCGGCGGGCGTCGTCACGGATGATGCAGGCGTTTGGGGCTGGGACGTCTCCAGCGGTGGGAAGGGGGTGAAGGTCCAGGAGTTCATGTCGTGGGTGCTGTCCACGCCTTTCGGCCTTGGGAACTGCCTCTCGCGGTATGTGCGGGACAAATTCCGGTCCCTGGCTGCTGACTCTGTGGAGGTAATCAAATTATATTGCAGAATTTGTAGCGTCCGTCAAACGTTGGATGCGTTTGTTCTGTATCTAGTGTCATCAGTAGAATATGTGCGACATTGTTGTTACCTTGTTAGTTCATAGATCATACATAAGTGTAGAAAAAAAGTTTCTATTGTTCTGTTTATACTTGTTTTTTTTTACTGATCATGACTTGTAGCCT
This sequence comes from Zea luxurians, assembly GCA_029449295.1. NCBI lineage: Eukaryota > Viridiplantae > Streptophyta > Magnoliopsida > Poales > Poaceae > Zea > Zea luxurians. The sequence goes on from JAOPSE010000039.1 coordinate 8,451,894, forward strand.
AATATATTCTACAGTTATTCATTATTAGTTTGAAATTTGTCTCCAGATTGTCCCGATTCTGCAAAGTATCAGCAAATTATGTAATGTTATATCTTGGACCTTTTCTTTGGTACTTGATGGAATGACAGTTCAGAATTACCTCTAAAGAATTCTGGTAGAAGTTGTCCAGCCACAGATTCTACAATATAATGATGATCGACTAAGTCCACTACTGTGGGAGCCGGGGTTTACATACAAAAAAATGTGCTCTGGAAACAGTTCCTGCGCTAGGTTTGAACAATGTGAAATTGTGTTGATGATATTCTCTTCTAGATAAATAGATCCTTATTTATTTTGCCTTTTTTAAGGAACCATGCCTATATTTTTTTCTTGAACTGAACCTTTTTTTTGGTTATCTCATGAATTGACGGAGTTCTTACTCATCACAAGCAGGAGAGCTCTGCTTCAACTGTTAGCACAACCTTTGACACTTCTGATGTTTATCTGCTAACACGGGGGAGAGCATGGGCAATTGCTCTCAGCCTAAGAAACAAGTTGAGTGAAAAGCTGCTGTCAGCTTCTGTTATTGGAATGGACACAGAAGACCTCCTTTATAGGTAACTTGGTGCGCTGATGATATCTATTCTTGTGATTATATCTGTATGTTAGTTTTCATACAACATTGCATTTTTTAGTTGACTATGAGTGCGATTTTTTTCCAAATCTGATTAAGAACTTAAATATATATTATCTCATTGTCGGTTCTCCTAAGGATGTAGTAAGACTAACATCGATAAAAATGTTTGTCCGTAGGTCATCTGTTCATGGAAAAGGACTGAGCCGGTTCTGGTCTTGTGTTGAGGGGTACAAAGGGCCAATGCTGATTCTACTTTCAGCATTCTCAAAAGGTAGTGGTGAGAATGCTGATTCTGATCGAAGATGGGTGATTGGTGTATTGACCGAGGAGGGATTTGAGAACAAAGATACCTTTTATGGTAGCTCTGGGTTCCTTTGTGCCGCACATCCAATATTCCGCATGCTACCACCATCTGGTATGACTTTTATTGACCATAACTTCGTCTGCACAAATAGTATCTTACTATACCCCCTAACCTAGCAGGCAAGGAAAAGAACTTCATGTACTGCCACCTACATCCTCAGATAAGAGCTTATGAAGCGAATCCAAAGCCCGTTGGCTTAGCATTTGGTGGAACAATTGGAAATGAGCGGATCTTTCTTGATGAAGACTTCTCGAGAGTTTTAGTACGACACCATGCTGTTGATAAAACTTATCAACATGGCTCTCTCATCCCCAATCAGGTTAAATTCAGATTTACTGGTGTCCATGGAATAGAGTAACCTGATTGCCTTTGTGCACTGTTTCACCTTATTTGCAATCTTGGATTTAGGCTTTGCTGTTTTTCTGCTGAAGATATTTAGTTAGCAATCTTCCTTTCTGTTTGGATTCAAATATGTTTTTATCTACCCCAAGAGTTGATCTACCGATGCGCTTTTGAAATGACACTGCGTTTTCAGGGCATAGAATAGGGTGATTGACCACTCCCATTTAAGAATTGCTTCCACCTTCTCCTAAAGAACATTCCACAAATCATAACTCACGCCCTATTAGTGATGAGCACAAATAAGCCCACTCAGTTACCATGTTCATGTGCTGGCATAGGTTGTGAATGTTTTTATTTTTGTACGATTAACTATGTATGCTAACAAATTTAGATTATGGTTTTGGGGGTAATGCAGGGTTATTTGCCTGTTGAGGCTTCAGTGCTTGATGTTGAGGTATGGGGGCTGGGTGGAGAAGCAACGAAACGACAGCAGAATATGTACAAGAAGAGGGAGGACATCTTCTCAGAGCAGCGAAGAAAGGTACTACTAAGACTAAGAGCAAACTTGAACCATTTGTTGCCATGTTCATCGTTATTGAAACGTGCATGCATGCCCACAATATTCCCGTTTACTCTTTCAGGTTGATCTCAAAACTTTTGCTAGCTGGGAAGACTCTCCAGAGAAGATGATGATGGACATGATGTCGGACCCAAACACGGTTCGACGGGAAGACCGGTGATTTTGGTTTGCAGCCTCCGGAGATGTACAGACGACAGCGTTTGTTGCACATAGGAGTATTTTGCTTGCGCATTTGGCTGGGTCACACGCTATTTAGGTTGAAAAGAAGATTTGTACAGAACGTAATTCCCAATAAGGCTTTGTTCGGTTGATCCCGTCACACGCTATTTAGGTTGAAAAGAAGATTTGTACAATTTTCGCATTCGCATGGCCGCATGGGTACAGTCGGTCTTAGAATATACGAACGGATAGAGACGTCGATGGATCAAAGAGGTGTTCATGATCATAGGCAACCCATATCATTACGATTTAAACAGCTGTTCAGACTATTGTAGCTAAAATTTATAGAAACAAAATAGTGTAGAAATCGTAGTCACATCCAGATTAAAATCACATAGCCAAAAAAAAAAAAAACTGTTGGCTTCGTAGTCCCGATTCTATCCATGCTACTATCGACTAGCCTGAATAAGCAAGCGGCCCATCGGTCTGAACCAACCTGTCGCTCTTGATTTGGTCTACTACTAGCTGATGATCACGAAGATGATGCGTGCAGCTTCTGCTGAATCTTTTCTTTTTCAGATTACGCTGCACGCTGATAACGAGAAACAGAGAGTGTGTGTGAGTGAGAGAGAGAGAGCTGCAGTACCAGTAGATACAGCTACCAGTACCCGGCCGGCAAGACAAGAAATGATACGACGTGGAGACGATCGATGGTGTAAAACGGACACCGATGAGCTCGCTGAACAGGGATTGGTTACATTACATTACAGTTCTTCAGTGCAGCGCCTCGGGAAGGCACGCGGCTTGCAGTGCACTGCAGCCCGGCCCCGTCTCGTCGTCTTCTTCCCCTCGACATGATTGGCGCTCTGAACCAACCGCGGAAATCCTGTACCCCTACTACCTAGTACGGCTAGGTCGTTGTAGGACTAGCTGCTCTAGTGCTTTTCTCCGCCTGTCCGCCGATCGCTGCTCGTCGATCCATTCGATCGGGCGCGTATGACTAATTAAAATCTTCTTGTTTTTTTATTAAACTCTGTTCACCAATCAATATCTATTAGTTCTTGCTTCTCTCCAGCAGCTTAAGAGACTGTGGGTAGAGTTTGAATATAAGAACAGAGAAGAGGACAGAGATAGATAAGTTGCTGAAGTTAGTCTTTAGCATGCAAAAATCATGGACATGGCCACAAGCCACGATTCTCCGTGCACAGCCGCAGTGCCCGTCCGGCCGGAAAGAGAAGGATCGTTGGTGGGGATCTTTTTCGCGGCCCTTCTTTGGCTTGTGTGAAAGACATCTAGACAAGGCCTTTTGTGATACTGGGAAGTACGTGTGGTGGATGGACTCCAGAGCAAACAAAAAAAAATGCTCTGACTATTTGGAGTTGCACTGCTGTGTCCCTTTGTAGTCTCAGTTTTGTCTCTTGCAGTTCCACTGATTTATTCTTTTGGCTTTAGTCTATACCGGATTCTATTATTTATACGGTGTTTTTACCTATATAGATTGTTGTTGCAGCAACAGTATAAACATCTGACTTTAATCCGAAACGAACATCCTTGTGATTCTTTTAGTACCGTTGCTGTGTTATTCGTGTCCTGCAGTACGTGTTTCATGTTTAATCTCATGGCAATCCAATAGCTTTCTTGAATTTCTTTCACAAGCATACTTGTTCCGTAACAGACCCTAACCGCATATATATATGTAGTATACTGTATCCAGTGATTTCCCGGGCCCATGAGTGATACTAATCCTCTATCTCAAAAATAAACTTGCTTTTCAGGTTGTCTAACAAGCTAATAAACTTCCTTCAAAAACGAACATACTCATACAAGGAAACGGATCCGGTACTTATATCTCTTGCCGCCACCGTTAGATACATCATGTGAGATATATGTAGATTTCGGTAATATACTTATTTTCTATTTCCTATATCCCAAATTAAGAAAAAAAAATCATTTTATCATTTTAATAGATTCATCTAATATTTAATTTATGTATATATAAAAATTCATTAGCATTCAATCGAATATAGATATAAAAATAAAGGACTAGAACGACCAGTAATTTAGGACGGAGGGAGCATATTAATTCTTTTGTGTGAAGCTAACCTTATGGTTCAAACAGTCTAACTTGAACAACATTGAAAGTCGTTGATTTATTTTTTTCGAGGCTAGCCATAAATTGGTCCATTCAATTTGGAGCTGCTACCAGCTACTATAGCAAGAGTTGTTCTTTCTCTCAAGCTGGGGGCCCGCCTGGGGTTGCTCAAGGCATCATTGGTTTCCCTGGCAGACACCTAAACACCCCAGCAACACATAATAGGAAACTTCTCTTAATATAACCATGCCTCTGCTGCTCTCTTTCACTCATGGCCTGGTCTGGAGTTAGGGTGGCGGGTGGGGCTAGCTGTACAAGTAGTGGTAGTAAGTAGTGGCACCCTTCAGCTTCAGTTAACTGCCTGGCCTGCCCTGCATGCAGCTAGACTTGTGTGGCATCTCGGCTCTCCCACTCCAGTTCTTCATCCCTCTCTCCCAGAGTGTTGCTGCTGTTGCAACTAGCAGTCCAGCACAGCACATTCTCTGTAGTCTCATGGTCTCCTCTCCCTATCACCATTACTGTAGTATACATAACAAGAAGCACTTGATGGCCTAACTTAAGTTAGACATCAGACATGCTGCATGGCATGGCAGCAGGAGCAGGACAATTCATTCTCTCTCATAGCTACCTGCTGCTGCTGGGCAGACCTATGGAACAGGCCCGTAATAGGAAGGACCTTAGGTTCTGTACGTGCAGATAGGGTCCGGGAAGAAAGGGCAACTGGAGTCTGGACTCTGGAGAGAGAGAGAGAGAGAGAGAGAGAGAGAGAGAGAGAGAGAGAGAGACAAGTTTCTACAGAGCAATCATGATCCTCCTTTCAGTCCCTCGCTGGAGACTGGAGAAGGATACTAGAGGGGCAGGAGCTAGGAGATCAAAAGGCTTTTTTTTTCCTTTTCCCGAAGTCAGGAGATCAAAGTTGCATCACTGTGGGAAGATATCACGAGGGCCGGAGGAGCCCGCCTGCACAGCATGTGTTGTGTTCTGTCTCCTCCTCTGGGAACTGGCAATGGCAACCCCACACCAGTGACATGCAAATGCATCTGTGTCTCTCACGCAAACAAGTTCCTCACTGCCACTGAAAAAAAAGAAGAAGAAGAGGAAAGTAATCTGCCACACCCACCATTATTATGCATGCATATACTCCTACTTAGCAAATTTATATGATTTGCTATTACAAACACACAGAAAAGTACCTTCTGCACATTACTTTCAAAACAGTTCTTGCTTGTGTATAAAAAGTATGCACAATAACAACATTTCATGCGCTCTATGTATTCTGCACATTGTCAAAAAAAGAAGGAAGACAATTCAATATTTCGACTATTAAAATTGACTAAAACATTTATAGAAAACAATATTGGCATTTATATATGGCCCCAAACACGTACTGATGCAGTACTGATGTACTGCGTCTATCCGGCATGCTCCATCGCTCTTTGACGAGACGTTTTCCATTCTTACTGACCAGCGGCGATGAGCACAAGCTGGATCAGGTCTGTTACTGCGTGTGGTAGGATCGAGCACTGTGTGAAAATGAATGATATCGCTGTGCAAGGGCGGCTCATATGCTGGCTACTTCACTATAGGCAGAGAAAGGTATATTATTATTATTATTATTATCTGCGCGCAGCATCGCCTCTAGAATGTCGTTTTGCTTGCCTCTAAAAAATACTCCTTTTTTAGTGCACATAATGGTGGTGATAGATCACTATCTAAATATTACTTTATAATAAAAGATTAGGACTTTTAATAAATTTTAGTTTAAAAAATGAATAGAATATAGCTTGGTCATTTGATTTTTTTAATTCTATAATATAAAATTTAGAGCCCATTAGCACCTATAAATAGAGTCTTTTTTTTCTGGCTCTACGTTAATAATAGAAAACATTTTTTTTCGTAAATAAATGTATTTAGCAGCATAATGTTTAATACTGTTTTCCCTGTAAATTCTTCAGACGAACCTGTGGAAATCTAATTAAGTTTGGTTCAAAATTGTAATGGTGCTCTCTTAACTTTCGGTAGCGGGGGACAGCAGTGCTAGTACATAGTACGAAAAACTCAATTAAACGAACTTGCGAAAATTGGAGCCGCATCCTGCGTGTATTTCCACACCACACATACGGCCGGAGTAGCAGTGCTAGCTAGTAGAGAGTAGAGTGAGGCCGAGGCAGTGAACCACCGTACGCACGCACTGTGGTACTGAAAAACAAAAGGTGCGCGCGCGGCCGCGAATATTATGCAGGCTGCCTGCCGCGCGTACCTAGCTACGACTTTCACCCTGTCCATGTTTAAAACGATCATGGTCATGGCGTCCCGAAGAAACCGTACAAAAGCTACTAGTACTCCGCCTGTGTGCCGAATTTTTTTGTATTTTAGCCCCTAAACAGAAGTAAATTCACGTTTAGACCTAAAAAAATTTTAAATGCAGTTTTGGACCCTTAGCTCGGCGCCATAGGCTGTGGCGCCGAGCTAACACAGCTCGGCGCCATAGGCTGTGGCGCCGAGCTGTGACGTGGCCGCAACGGCTAGTTGCGTCCAGGGCTGACCTGGCGCTGACGTGGCGGCGCGCGGCCTCGTAGCTCGGCGCCACAGATCTTGGCGCCGAGCTACAAAATCCTATAAAAACGCCCGCGCGGCTGGCCGAGAGCAGCTCATTTCATCCCATTTCCAAACTTCGTAAAAATCTCCTGGATTCAAAGATTTGAGTTGGTTCACTTCGTAGACCAAGGTATGATTTCGAACTGATTCGTTTTGTATATTAGGTTGTTAGTTTAATAATTTGTATACACCTATTATATTATCATTTCGATTATTAGTTTGTGTAAACTTATTATAAAGCATAATAGGTACAAGTGATAATTATAATCGTTTATTAGATGAAAGACATGTACCGAGAGGCGTTGTGGCAGAAGAGAGGTCGTCCTCGGGAGTTATATCCGGACGTATCTAGTAAGGATGCTCCTGTTCCTCCTGAACTCCCCGTGCCTAACTGTGACTGTGGCAGACTGGCTTGGGTACATCAATCACAACATCCAGACACGGCTGCTCGCTGCTACTACCTTTGTGGCACTTTGGACGTACGTAGCTTATGACTTGTCACTTAATTTTGTTCGCATTCATTATTTTGTAGATATGTAATAGTGCATCTTTCCATTATTTTAGGGACATCAGAGGTGTTTCTTTTTCCAGTGGATCGATGGTCCTGATAAATTCGACCCTCGATATCTTCTTTTCGTTAATTGGTTGAGTGGAAGGACCAGTCATGAGCGTTTTAAGCGTTGGGTACCTCCTCCCCCGAATCCTCCACCAATGACGGATGCGGAGAAGGAGGTAGCAACAGAAAGACGGATGGACTCACCGCCTCGATGCGATTGTGGAGACCGTGCTGTAATCGACGAAGACCATGACAAGCAGTTCTGTTGTCCGAACATTGATTATGTGAGCCCATTCCTACGCTAAATGTATGAACTAGTTTTTATTTACTATAAATTACTAATTTTTTCTCCTGCAGCCATACGGGTGGCGTAAGTGTCGTTTCAGAGAGTGGTTGTATGGTCCTTTGTCCCATTGGCCAGAGCCAGAGGTAAAGGAAAAGAGATACATGGGGTGGGCGGCTGAAGAGGTCAAATTTGATCCAGTACTCTGCAAATGTGGTATTGAAGCTAAGTATGGATTAGTTCCTTCGGAGCTTGGTGTTGGATATTTTTGTGGACATATGGTCGATTACGATGAGGTTGATATTTTTTTTTGCACGAGATATAATGTTATAGCGGTACTTACTATTTCTTTGTAGGAGACGAGGAAATGCAGTTGGGAGAGTTACGACGACAAAGGAGAGGTGATGCGCACAATAGAGTCCAAGAGAATAATGGGACAGAAGATGCGTTGTGGATCTCGGCTCGTCGATTCGTACATTAACGATCGCATACGCGACATGCGTAGGGAAGCAAAATCTGCCTTTTATGATAGCCCGAAGCGTGCAGAGTATAGGAGGTTGAAGGCGGCTGATGAGAAGAGAGCACAGGATGCAAGGGAATGGGAAGCGGCTCAAGCCGAGAAACAGATGTTGGATAATCTTGCTGATCGCCTCAAGGGAAGTAAGTGAGATAAATGATATTATAATTATGTTAGTACAATTTATTTATCCTGACTTTGTGTCGGCGTTCCGAGACCGGGGGGTCCCCGAGCCGACGAGTGAGAGTGCCGCGTGCCCCAGCCCAGATGGGTCGAGCGCGTGGAGCGAGCGCGAAGGGGGGAACAGAGAGAGAGTCGGTGGCCGGAGCCGGGTCGTGAGGGAGTCGGAGGAATTCCCACGGCCTTCGTGTTCGTCCCGCGCCCAGGTCGGGTGCGCTTGCAGTAGGGGGTTACAAGCGTCCGCACGAGGTGAGGGGAGAGAGCGGCCCTGAGAGAGAGAGTGCCTGCCCCTGCCCTTCGTCCTCGCGAGGCCAACCTTCTCTAAGAAGGCCCTGGCCCTTCCTTTTATAGTCGTAAGGAGAGGGTCCAGGTGTACAAGACGGGGGTGTAGCAAGGTGCTACGTGTCTAGCGAGGGAGAGCTAGCGCCCTATGTACATGCCCAGGTGGCAGCCGGAGAGATCGTGGCACCCTGTTGGTGTGGCGTCGTGGCTGTTGGAGGAGTAACGGAGCCGGACGGGGGGACAGCTGTCGAGGTGGCTGGGTCCTTGCTGACGTTCTCCTGCTTTCGTAAGGGAGCTGGGAGCCGCCGTCGTCATGATCTAGCGGGGCGCCATCATTGCCTATCTGGCATAGCTGGCCAGATGGGACGCCGGTCTTGTTCTCTGCGACCCAAGTCGGCTTAGGGCAGGGTGATGATGACGCTTCCTGTTGACGTGGCGGTCTCGTGTCCTAGGTCGGGCGTCGTGGAGGCTCCTCCGAGGCCGAGGCCGAGTCCGTCCTGCAAGACAGAGACAGAGTCCGAGCCCTGGGTCGGGCGAGGCGGAGATTATTCGGCAGAGGCCGAGGCGGAGTCCGAGCCCTGGGTCGGGCGAGGCGGAGGTCGCCGTCTTCCGGGGCCTTAGCCCGAGTCCGAACCCTGGGTCGGGCGGAGCGGAGTTCGCCGTCTTCCGGGGCCTTAGCCCGAGTCCGAGCCCTGGGTCGGGCGGAGCGGAGTTCGCCGTCTTCCGGGGCCTTAGCCCGAGTCCGAGCCCTGGGTCGGGCGGAGCGGAGTTCGCCGTCTTCCGGGGCCTTAGCCCGAGTCCGAGCCCTGGGTCGGGCGGAGCGGAGTTCGCCGTCTTCCGGGGCCTTAGCCCGAGTCCGAGCCCTGGGTCGGGCGGAGTCTCCTATGGCACCACTGGCGAAGTCTGGTCGCCCGTCGGTCTTACTTTTTGCGTTAAACGCCCTGGTGACTCGGTCGGTTGGCGCGGTGATTTAGTCAGGGTTTCTCCTTATCGGAGGCGGGGCCTAGGGCGAGCCGGAGATGCGTCTGCCGTGAAAGAGGAGACCTCAGGCGAGACGGAGTCATCTTAGGGTCGGCTGCCCTCGCCCGAGGCTAGGCTCGGGCGTGGCGTGGTCAAGTCACTCGTATGGACTGATCCCTGGCTTAATCAAACCCATCAGGCCTTTGCAGCTTTATGCTGATGGGGGTTACCAGCTGAGAATTAGGCGTCTTGAGGGTACCCCTAATTATGGTCCCCGACAGTAGCCCCCGAGCCTCGAAGAGAGTGTTAACACTCGCTTGGAGGCTTGCATCGCACTTTTTTGCAAGGGGACCAGCCTTTCTCGGAGGTACTTTGTTCCGGTGGGTGCGCGCGAGCGCACCCGCCGGGTGTAGCCCCCGAGGCCTCGGAGGAGTGATTTCACTCCTTCGAGGTCTTAATGCCTTGCGCAATGCTTCGGCTGGTCTGGTGGTTCCCTCATGCGAGCAGGGCGTAACCCAGGTGCACTGTCGGGGCCCAAGTTCTCGGGCTGGTATGTTGACGCTGTCAACGGTTCGGCCGGAGCCGGGTTTGCGAGAGCAGCCCCCGAGCCCTCGCACGGAGCGAGAGGACGATCAGGGACAGACTCGACTTTTTATATACGCCCCTACGTCGCCTTTCCGCAAGGAGGAGGGGGGGAGTGCGCCATGTTACCCTCGATGGGCACCGAACATGGTGTCTCCGGTGAGCTGCAATCGGGTGATCCGAGTGGACGTCCGTGCCCCGTTCGTTGGGGGTCGGCTAGGGGCCCGGAGGCACGCCCAAAAGTACCTGCGGGTGATCTGCCGGACCCGGTCCCCTAGCGACGGGGTCCGAGGGCTCGTTGCCTCCCTCCGATGGGATTCCGTTACAGAGTCGTTCCCGCTGGTCTCGGAAATGTCCTAGGGTACCTCGGGAGCGCAGCCCGAGCCTTGGTTATGTATCGAACGTACCCCTGGTCATCCCTCGCTCGGTGTCTGAGGCGACTGTGAACCCTTCGACAGGCCAGCCTTCGAACCCCTGATCAGTAGGGGGCACGGAGCCCGAGTAGCCTGAGGCGGTCGTGGAACCTTTCGGGGGCCGACCTTCGAACCCCTGACCAGTAGTGGGTGTCGGGCCCACGCGATCTGAGGCGGCTGTTGAACCCTTCGGGGGGCCAGCCTTCGAACCCCTGATCAGTAGGGAGGCTCGGAGCCTAGTTCCTTCACGGGGAAGGATCCCTTTGGGGTTATCCCCCTTCTCGGTCCCTGTTGCAAGAGATAGAGAAAGAAGGAAAAGGGAAAAAGGATTCGAAATTGAACTTCGTGGCGTACCTTTTTCGACGTGGCCGTTTTGGCGGAGGCGAAGCGTCGCCAGCTGCCCCTGCCAGAAACGTCACCTATTTTGCCGCGGAGTTAATGCGCCGGGGTAAGCGGTCGGCGAGGCTGCCGTTGCGTGCGCGAGCCGTTCGAGGAACGGCTGTTTCGCTTCGCGTTTTTTGAACCCCGCGTCCGGTTCGGGCGGTGCGTTGGAACCGTCTCGTCCTTGGTCCTTTATGTACCCCGGAGAGGGTCCAGTGACGGCTCTCGACTCCACTTCTCGCCTCCTTCTCAGGTTTTTTGCAACCTGAGAGATCTAGCCAGAAAAAGGAAACCGCCCTCCCCTGTTCTTCACGCCGCCACCCCTTCTGCCTTGGCAATGGCTGACCGGGTGACCATCCTCTCGCCGCGCGACCCGTGGCCCTTCTCCACGGTGACGGCGGGTGACCTGGAGGACCTCGTCGACGAGGGTTTGCTCCGCCCCCTCACCGATAAGGAGCGGCCGGAATGGATTCCTCCCCCGGGCGGAGTCGCTCCATCCCCTCCGCCAGGGTATGTCGTGAGCTTCATCTCCTTCCATGAGCGGGGATTTGGAATGCCGTCGAGCCGCTTTATGCGGGCCATCCTGTTCCACTACGGGGTGGAACTACACAACCTTACCCCCAACTCCATCGCACAAGCCGCTATCTTTGTACCGGCGGCTGCACCCTCTTGCTGAGGCAGTCGCGGGCGTTGCAGTATATCCCTGCCGTTCTTTCGTCCTCAAACAAGGGTTGGCAGCGCCGGTGGTTCTGTCTCCGGAATGACGGAGAGTCGCTCCCGCCGTTCTCTCAGCGGGTTGTCACCGCCGCCCCGACGCCTGGCGTCACGGGACTCCACACGAGAGGCAGAAGAAACTCGAACCTCTTCTCCAGGCTCTGAAGGTGTTGCGGGAGGAAGGGCTCACCGTCGCGGGAGTGGTTGCCGCCATCCACCGCCGGAGGGTGCTCCCCCTGGCGGAGCGGCGGTTGTCGCTTTGGGAGATGACCCAGGAGGCCGACTGGGAGGGGTCACGGATGTTCCCTGACCCTCTTCCCCACGACGCCCTCTATCGGCGGGTGTCGGTCGCGATGGGGAAGCCGGACCCCCACGCCCTCTCCCAGCCTCAAATGCGCCCCGACCAGGGGTGCGTCGCTCTGGTGAGTGCTCGTCCTTTCCTTCTTCATATACTGGGTTGCTCCCGATTCTCACTATCGATTTTCTTTCTCCCCCCTTTTTAGGAGGTGGGGCGGCACAAACCCTCCCTGCCGCCGGTCCCGGAGGACGCGGTGGGTCGGGCGGCGAGGCGGGTCGCCGCGGAGGAGGAGAAGAAGAAGAAGGACGCGGAGAAGGCTCGGGCCCGCAGGCGGAGGCGGGCTCGGGACGCCCTGGAGAAACGCCGTCGTCAGCAGGAGAGGGAAGGGCTTCCCAGGGAGCTGTCGCCGGAGACGTCCGATGATGACGACGACGTCGACGATGAAGAGGAGGAGGACGACATGGCCGCACGTCTCGGCCTCAGCCCTGGCTTGGGATGTGGCCGGGGGTCGTCGAGCCAGCCCCCGAGCGGGCCTACATCGTCGGTCCCTGGAGCCGAGGTGCCGGATCCCCGACCTGAGGAGCAGGGGCAACCCGAGAGGGTTCTCGTCTCCCCAGCTGGGGGAGCTGTCGCCGCTCCAGGGAGCCGGGCCGAGGGGTTCGTTCCTCGGGAACCGTCGCCCGCGCCGGCGGCATGCGGGAGCGGTCCTCAGGTCGCCATGGCGGCGCCTGGGCAGTCCGCCTCCCGGGCCTCAGGGGCGCCCGAGGCGAGGGCGGCGCCGGGGCTGTTGGTGAAGCGGACCTCGGCGGTGGTTCCAGGAAGCGGGAGCCAAGAGACCTCCCCCCAGACACCGTGGATCATGATCCGGAGCGGGTAGGTACCTTGGAATCTTTCCGTCCCGGCGCTTCATTCATATGTCCGGGCCGTGATTTTCCCTTTCTTGTTTTCTTCAGCAAACGGAGCCATGGCCCTACCGACCTGGCGCCTCGGAAGGCCCTCAAGACGGCGTTTGTCCAGGCAGCTGGCGCCACCTCGGGCCCTGCCGCTCAGCCGACCCTTTCGCAGGGTGCTCCGCCGCACGGGGCTCAGGCGTCGCGTGTTTCGGGGGAGCAGGTCCCCGAGGCGGGCTCCTCTGCCGAGGTGGCCATCGTGATCGGGGAGGCGGCCAGCGCCGATGCGGTCCCGAGCTCGCCAACCGTGTTGGCCATGCCGGCGTCTGCCGCTACCACAGCTGGCACCGTCCCGGTCGGAGAGCGCCCGGTCGCCGCCGACGTTGGGACGGCCGCGGCGTCGGCGCCCGAAGCCTCGGAAGAGGTGGGCGCGGACGCGCAGCGCTCCCAGGCGGGCGGCAGCCTTGTCGTTGCGGGGCGGAGCCCCGAGGCCCGGGGCCAGTTGCTCCGATTCCGGACCCGCGAGGCTTCGAGCCCTATCTTCGTTCTTGACGACGAGGAGGAGGACCAGTCCTGGGACGAGCTCCGCAAGCGTGCGGAGGCGACAGTGGGGTTGCTCCGATCGTCGCTGGAGGTTCTCTGCGGGGACGTCCCCAAAATCCTTCAGGTAATGGTTTCAGACATACCTTCTTGCTTCTGCGAGCGAGGCGTCCGTCGTGAAATCTTGTTTTCCTTTCCAGGACCTGACGGACCGGAGCGCTGCCAAGTCGTCGTTTATTCGCCGCGAGGCCGTCGTCTGGGGCTCGCTGCGGTCCCTGAGGACTTCGCTCGCCGGGGCTACCGCGCGCCTCTCTCAGCAAGACGCTAAGATAGCGGACCTCCAGTTGCTCTGTGCTGACCTGAAGGCCGAGGCGGCGGCAGCGCACACGGAGCTTGCCCAGGTTGCCGAGGAGCGGGACCAAACTCGGGGCCAGGCTGCCGAAGCTGAGAGCCGGGCCAAGATCCTTGCGGCCGATCTGGCCGCAGCCCAAGTCGCAGCCTCGGAGCAGCACGTCCGAGCCAGAGGTATGGCTCGACCGTCCTCGGTTCTCAATCTTGTCCGTTTCTTCCGCTTGGGTTTGAGATCTTTCTTCTGGTTGTCCGCAGAGCTCGAGTCTGCCCTCGACGAGTCTGCCAAGGCGCTTGCCGAGGCGCTCGACGGGGCTGCTGAGCAAAGGGAGGCCGATCTGGCGGCCATGTCCGAGGCCGTCTCGGAGGTCTATCGGAAACTCGGTCCCGGCGACGTCCCTTCAGGGAGCTCTCCCCAAAGCCGTCTTCAAGCCCTTGGTGATTACGCGCGCGGTAAAGTCCGCGGGGCGCTGCACCACGGCGTCAGGCGGGCCTTCGCCGTGCTCGCTTCCCACTACGTCGTGGACTTGGAGCGGGTCAGCGAGGGGTACTGCCTGCCTGACGAAGACGAGGCAGCCCTGGCGGAGGTTCAGCGGCTCGACGCGGTCGCTGCGGGTCCGAGCGCGTCGCTGGCGACCGTCTTCGAAGCGGAGATTCTTCCTCCTGCGCCGCCGCCGGAAGCGGAGGTGGGCTTTACCGACGGCGGGGGCGGAGTTGAGGGCGCGGCTCCTGCCCGAGGCGACGCCTGATTTTAGTTGGGACAATTTCTGATGGATGTGTGATTTGCCGCGGCCACTGGGGCCTGAACATTTTACTTCTTCCTCCGTGAAGTCATGCTTCTTTTCGTTTCGATTTTCGCGCCTGGCTCGTAGTGTCGACAACAGGGTGATTTCCCGAGCTGGGTCCTTTTTCGCGGCAGGCGACAAGTGAGGTGTCCCTAGCTCGGAAGCATAGGTGTTCCCCGGCTCAGTCGGTCTCGCCACTTACTCGTACCCAAGTTCGCTCCTCAGGACTCTGCCTCTGACGCATCCGGGAGAACGCAGAAAACCCTTCTTGACCGAAAAAAGAGGGGTTCCCCTTTTTTTAGCCCCCGAGGGAGGGTCGGGCTCTGCCGGGGCGAGGCCGACCCTTCCTTGATAATTGATTCGTATGTATGAGTGGGGAAAGGGCGTAGCCCCCGGGCGTCGTTCGCGCAGAGGCCGTTTGGCGAGTCAGGCTCCTGCTCAGATATGCGGCGAGTGCTTGGTGACATCCCCCGGCATGGCGGGCATGCCCGAGGGACCCTACGCAAAAATGTCGACGTTTGCGCGAGGGAAGTCGCCGAGCACTGCTTCCTATCTGGGGCCGAGCCCAGAGTCGATCCGGACACGCTTGGAGGCGTCGCCACTGGGGTCGAGAGGGGCGGCCTTAACCGTCCCCGCTGGCTCGAAGTTGCCGGCATGCCGCCTTACGTCCGGTACCTCTCGGGAGAGGCTTTCCAGGTCGGCAGTGAGGGCCTCGGACTCGGCGAGGGCCTCGGCGTATTCCACGCACTCCACATCGCATTCGAATGCGTGTTCGTACGTGGGGCCGATGGTGATGACCCCGTTGGGGCCCGGCATCTTGAGCTTCAGGTAGGTGTAGTTGGGGATGGCCATGAACTTCGCGTAGCATGGCCTTCCCAACACTGCGTGGTAGGTTCCTCGGAACCCGACCACCTCGAACGTCAAAGTCTCCCTTCGGAAGTTGGAGGGTGTTCCGAAGCAGACAGGGAGGTCGAGCTGTCCGAGGGGCTGGACGCGCTTCCCGGGAATGATCCCGTGGAAGGGCGCAGCGCCTGCTCGGACAGACGACAGGTCGACGCGCAGGAGCCTGAGGGTCTCGGCGTAGATGATGTTGAGGCAGCTGCCCCCATCCATCAGGACCTTGGTGAGCCTGACGTCGCCGATGACGGGATCGACGACGAGCGGGTACTTCCCCGGGCTCGGCACGTGGTCGGGGTGGTCGTCTCGGTCGAAGGTGATGGGCTTGTCGGACCAATCTAGATAGACTGGCACCGCCACCTTCACTGAGCAGACCTCCCGACGCTCTTGCTTACGATGCCGAGCCGAGGCGTTTGCCGCATGCCCTCCGTAGATCATGAAGCAATCGCGGACCTCTGGGAACTCTCCTGCTTGGCGATCCTCCCTCCTGTCGTCGTCGTGAGCCCTGCCACCCTCTGCGGGTGGCCCGGCCCGATGGAAGTGACGCCGAAGCATGACGCACTCTTCGAGAGTATGCTTGACGGGCCCCTGATGGTAGGGGCACGTCTCCTTGAGTGCCTTGTCAAAGAGGTTTGCACCTCCGGGGGGCTTCCGAGGGTTCTTGCGCTCGGCGGCGGCGACAAGGTCTGCATCGGGAACGTCGCGTTTCGCTTGCGACTTCCTCCTGCCTCTCTTCTTGGCGCCGCGCGGAGTGGACGCCTCGGGAGCATCTTCCGACGGGCGGCCCTGGGGCTGCTTGTCCTTTCGGAAGATGGCCTCTACCGCCTCCTGGCCGGAGGCGAACTTGGTGGCGATGTCCATCAGCTCGCTTGCCCTGGTGGGGGTCTTGCGACCCAGCTTGCTCACCAGGTCGCGGCAGGTGGTGCCGGCGAGGAACGCGCCGATGACATCGGAGTCGGTGATGTTAGGCAGCTCGGTGCGCTGCTTCGAGAACCGCCGGATGTAGTCCCGAAGGGACTCTCCCGGCAGTTGCCGACAGCTACAGAGGTCCCAGGAATTCCCGGGGCGCACGTACGTGCCCTGGAAGTTCCCGGCGAAAGCCTGGACCAGATCCTCCCATTTGGAAATCTGCCCCGGGGGCAGGTGCTCCAACCAGGCACGAGCGGTGTCGGAGAGAAACAGGGGGAGGTTTCGGATGATGAGGTTGTCATCGTCCGTCCCACCCAGCTGACAGGCCAGGCGATAGTCCGCAAGCCACAATTCCGGTCTCGTTTCCCCCGAGTACTTCGTGATAGTAGTCGGGGGTCGGAATCGGGGCGGAAACGGCGCCCGCCGAATGGCTCGGCTAAAGACCTGCGGACCGGGCGGTTCGGGCGAGGGACTTCGATCCTCCCCGCTGTCATAACGTCCCCCACGCCTGGGGTGGTAGCCTCGGCGCACCCTTTCGTCGAGGCGTGCCCGACGGTCGCGATGAGGGTGCTCGACGCCGAGGTGGCCCGGGGCCGCAGGCGCGGTGTTGCGCGTGCGCCCGGTGAAGGCCGAGGCTTCCCGCGTGAGCCGGGAAGTCGCGGCACGAGGTTCCGAGGGGTATCCCTGCCTGCGGGAGGCAGAGCTCTCGGCCCGCCGGGCCGCAGCGCCTTCCAGGAGATGTTTGAGTTCTCCCTGAATTCGCCGACCCTCGGAGGTTGATGACTCCGGCATCGCGCGGAGGAGCATTGCTGCAGCGACCAGGTCCTGGCCAGTCCCGCCGGATGCGGGTGGCGGTTTGTCCCTGGCATCGTTGGCGATGCGGTGCTGGAGACCTTGGGGCAGGTGACGTATTCCTCCGGCCGGGGGTTGGCTCGCCCATACCTGCCCGATGTTCTGGCGGATTGCCTCGAGCGCTCCTGCTCCTTCATCGAACCCGGCCTGCGCCCCGCGGACTTGCTCGAGCTGTGGGTCGTGACCCCCCGCCGGAACGGGGACCACAGCTAGCTCCCGCGGGATGTCGGCGCGAGGCGCTGGCCTAGGGGGATCACCATCCTCCGGCATGCCGAGACAGCCGCCTCCGGAGGGATCCCCTAGCTCGATGTGGAAACATTCGCGACTCGGGCCGCAGTCCTTGTCGCCAAGGCTGCGGCTGCCGTCGGAACAGTCGGAGAGGCAGTAGTCACATGCGGTCATAAAGTCCCGCATGGCACTAGGGTTGCCAGATCCGGAGAAATCCCAGCAGATGCTGGAGTCGTCATCTTCCTCGGACCCAGAGGGTCCGTAGGTCGAGACGCTCGTCAATCGGTCCCAAGGCGACCGCACACGAAACCCCAGAGAGGTTGCACTCGCCTCAATGTGAGCGCCCGCCAAAGCGAGGTCGCCAGGCGGGCTGAGGCCGAGTCGAAATAACGAAAGATGGGGAGCAGTCGGTACCTTTTTGTCGACGAGGAGCGATGAAGTCGTGTCGGGGGCTGACCGCGTCGTCGTCTTTGGTGCGAGGGCGACGTCCTGCAGGCCCTCCGTGAGCGTGCTGGCGTCGTCCACTTGCTCGGGGTCGACGTGTTGCGGGGGGATGGCGCTCGCGTTTGCCTCGAACGCGAGGGCGACGCTTGGCGTGTCCTCCGCTGGGGCGCCGGGGATGTCGATTTGCTCGACAGCCGTCGGAGCGCGGCCTCCCGCTCGGCCCCGGTTGCCCCGCCTCCTCCTCCTCCGATGGCGAGGGAGAGGATGGGGCGAGCTCGAACGTTGTCCTTCCCCAACGCGGGAAAGACGTCGTCGATTCCGCCGCCGGCGGGCGGGCTGTCCGCCACCAATGTCGTCGTCGCGCGGCGGTGGAAGGAGTATCATGTCGTAGTCGCCATCGAGAGACATGAACTCGAGGTTCCTGAAACGGAGCACCGTCCCGGGTTGAAGAGGTTGTTGGGGACTGCCCATCTCGAGCTTGACGGGAAATCGAACGTCAACACGCAGCGTGCCCCTACCTGGCGCGCCAACTGTCGGCGTTCCGAGACCGGGGGGTCCCCGAGCCGACGAGTGAGAGTGCCGCGTGCCCCAGCCCAGATGGGTCGAGCGCGTGGAGCGAGCGCGAAGGGGGGAACAGAGAGAGAGAGTCGGTGGCCGGAGCCGGGTCGTGAGGGAGTCGGAGGAATTCCCACGGCCTTCGTGTTCGTCCCGCGCCCAGGTCGGGTGCGCTTGCAGTAGGGGGTTACAAGCGTCCGCACGAGGTGAGGGGAGAGAGCGGCCCTGAGAGAGAGAGTGCCTGCCCCTGCCCTTCGTCCTCGCGAGGCCAACCTTCTCTAAGAAGGCCCTGGCCCTTCCTTTTATAGTCGTAAGGAGAGGGTCCAGGTGTACAAGACGGGGGTGTAGCAAGGTGCTACGTGTCTAGCGAGGGAGAGCTAGCGCCCTATGTACATGCCCAGGTGGCAGCCGGAGAGATCGTGGCACCCTGTTGGTGTGGCGTCGTGGCTGTTGGAGGAGTAACGGAGCCGGACGGGGGGACAGCTGTCGAGGTGGCTGGGTCCTTGCTGACGTTCTCCTGCTTTCGTAAGGGAGCTGGGAGCCGCCGTCGTCATGATCTAGCGGGGCGCCATCATTGCCTATCTGGCATAGCTGGCCAGATGGGACGCCGGTCTTGTTCTCTGCGACCCAAGTCGGCTTAGGGCAGGGTGATGATGACGCTTCCTGTTGACGTGGCGGTCTCGTGTCCTAGGTCGGGCGTCGTGGAGGCTCCTCCGAGGCCGAGGCCGAGTCCGTCCTGCAAGACAGAGACAGAGTCCGAGCCCTGGGTCGGGCGAGGCGGAGATTATTCGGCAGAGGCCGAGGCGGAGTCCGAGCCCTGGGTCGGGCGAGGCGGAGGTCGCCGTCTTCCGGGGCCTTAGCCCGAGTCCGAACCCTGGGTCGGGCGGAGCGGAGTTCGCCGTCTTCCGGGGCCTTAGCCCGAGTCCGAGCCCTGGGTCGGGCGGAGCGGAGTTCGCCGTCTTCCGGGGCCTTAGCCCGAGTCCGAGCCCTGGGTCGGGCGGAGCAGAGTTCGCCGTCTTCCGGGGCCTTAGCCCGAGTCCGAGCCCTGGGTCGGGCGGAGCGGAGTTCGCCGTCTTCCGGGGCCTTAGCCCGAGTCCGAGCCCTGGGTCGGGCGGAGTCTCCTATGGCACCACTGGCGAAGTCTGGTCGCCCGTCGGTCTTACTTTTTGCGTTAAACGCCCTGGTGACTCGGTCGGTTGGCGCGGTGATTTAGTCAGGGTTTCTCCTTATCGGAGGCGGGGCCTAGGGCGAGCCGGAGATGCGTCTGCCGTGAAAGAGGAGACCTCAGGCGAGACGAAGTCATCTTAGGGTCGGCTGCCCTCGCCCGAGGCTAGGCTCGGGCGTGGCGTGGTCAAGTCACTCGTATGGACTGATCCCTGGCTTAATCAAACCCATCAGGCCTTTGCAGCTTTATGCTGATGGGGGTTACCAGCTGAGAATTAGGCGTCTTGAGGGTACCCCTAATTATGGTCCCCGACACTTTGCTAACTTAATTTTCTCATTATATTTGCAGAGATTGGAAGCGGCGTAAACTATTTGGCCGATGAGGCGCATGCGAGATATGTTCAGGATAAAATGGCAACGATGGAGGAGGAGGACGACGACACATCTAGATTGAGTGAGCTTAATGAGAACATGGAAAATGGTATTGTCTAGGTTTACCACATCCGCACCAGAATGCATCAAGTAACACGACATGTGTCCTCGAAGGTCGAACCTCACCGTCGGAAGTTATGCCGCCTAGTGTTGTTACCTCGTATTTACCCAGCTCCTCATCAAAGCATTGTACCTCATGTCTATGGGCATGTTCCTTTGCATTATTAAGGTGTGATGTTGGTTTAGGTGCCCATCTCTGCCCACGGGTCTGCATTGCCTTGGCCTGCGCGTGTCTATCATTAAACCAAGCCACAAGCCTATAAAAAGTGAATGTTACTATAGCATTGACTGGCATGCCCCGTATACCCTTGAGCACACTGTTAAATGACTCGGCCATGTTGCTAGTCTGAAACTCGAACCGCCAGCCACCTTCGTCGTAGGCCCTTGTCCATTTCTGTGGTTCCCTCAGCAATCCAGCAATCCAGTTCTTACCTTCAGCATTTGTTGCATCTTTTAGTTCCTTCAACTTATCCTCGAAAAACGAAACCTCCAACTGACGACAGACCTCCTCAAAAAGGGGGAAGTTAGCCTTGCTATGATCCTTTCGAAGAAGATTTTCTGCTAGATGTCGAGTGCACCATCTGTGGTGCATGGGTGCGTAGCCAGAAATCTGCTCTTGCACTGCATTAAGAATACCTTGGTGTCTGTCAGATATGACACCAACCTCGCGTCCAGGGCCTACGACATGGATTCGTACAAGCCGCAAGAACCAAGACCAACTATCTCTGTTCTCCCTCTCCACCAAAGCAAATGCCAAAGGAACCAGTGAGTTGTCTGCGTCGCATGATATGGCAACCAACAATGTGCCCTTATACTTCCCAAGCAGAAAAGTACCATCAATAGAGAGCACGGGACGACAATGCCTGAAGGCCTCTACACACTGCGAGAAACACCAGAAAGCACGATAAAATATCTCTTTGCCGTTCCTCCATTCATTAGGTTTGGGGATGTACTCGTAATGCATGCCTGGGTTTTTTGCTTTCATTGCATTGAACAATGCTGGTAACTTCTCATAACCCTCCTCCCAATCCCCGTATATCATCTTCCATGCTCGCTGCTTTGCCCTCCATGCCTTCCCATATTTGATCCTGTAACCAAACAGCTCCGAAGTCATGGTCATAATTGACTTCACCTTCAAGTTTGGCTGACCCTTCAATATCCCCAATATCCTTTTCGCAATCAGGGTAGATGTCAACTGACGATGCTTAGAGCTCAGCTCTGTCTGGGCACAAGTGTGTGGACCTACAATTTTGGTGATCTTAAACTTTCCGGTGTCCTTCTGCCTTCGGGCACATACCCTCCAATTACATTCTGGCACCTCGCACACAACAGTGTAACGACGCTGTGCATACGAATGCCTCACCTTGAACGGCCTCTTCCGGTTCACAGAATATTCCTGTAGCCATCGTCTCAGTGTAGGCAGATCCTTGAAAAGTAAGCCAACCTTAATCTCAATGCTGTCGGCGTTATCCGGAGCCTCTAGCAGTTCATCGTCACGTCCTTCAGCATACGCACGGGTGGAATGACTTAAACTGCTAAATTCATGTACTGCAGGGTCTCGCTCCGGACACAAACGTCTTATGAGTTCAATTTCTTGCTCGGTCATTTCTTGAACCGGACGGTCATCATCAGAATCTAAGGCCCGTGCAGCCTCATATGGCTCCTCCTCCTCCTCAATCTGAACATCAACACTATTGGATGCCCTGCATATGTTGTCCATATTATATGACACAGGCACATCAATCTGAACATCAGCATTATCGATATGTGGAGATCCTGCATCGGGTCGTAGCAAGAAAAACCACATTAAAAAGTCTAACCAAACGAAATAATGATGGATACGAACAATGTGTCGAAGACACTTACTAGGATGATTGTGAACTGGATCCTGGGTCAATGGGATCTCTTGGGGGGGTACCACCGCATTAGAAGCCCCACAAACGCCGGGAATAGGACGAGAAATCCCATACTCGTGCGGACCCGATTGAGCATCGGGCACAACAACGACTTCTTCATGAAGCTCTACCAAAGGAGCTTCAATACGAGATGCATTTGGCATTTGTGGAGACAACCCGACTGGACCTCCGCAATGACTAACAGGTAACTTTTGAACAACCACATCCAAACATGGTGGAACCATCGTCTTCACAATTCTTAAATATATCACCCAATCATCTTCTGAGGTAATGGAGATCAACCGTCGGACAACTGTTCCATATGTAATATGGGACAACAAACCCTGAATTGATATTCTAGGGTCGTTTATGTCGCAACTAATCTCCTCACAAGCTCGAGCCAAAAGCTGGTCAAAAGTTGGTCTTTCAACGAACAACATGGTCACGATCTTCATACCATCAAAAGTAACACTCCCATAAGCATCTATCTCCACCCTTCCTCCATGGTATAGTGTTACTAGGCTGTCCATCTATTGCAAAAATGGATTACTAACTCAATAATGGCTACATACTTAAGCCTACTAACTTACTAAGTAATAAATATATATTAACTAATAACCATATAGTAAATATTAAATGAACACATCAAACGAAATTACATAATCTATAAATAATGTACGAAAACTATGTATACCTGAGAACGCGTACGACTCCAGCTAACGATGGAGAAGGTCAAGTCGGACGAACACCTACGTACAAAAAAACCAATTGTCAGTAAAAAATTTGGCAGCACCTCCCCTGTAAAGTGATGTTTATAGAACCTGCGAATAAACGACAACACGATGGTTGCCAACACAGAAAACATGTAATATCAATGCCCTAAACAAAATGGTAGCTATATAATCACTAAGAATTTACTAAACACTAACAATATACTACGCAACAAACTAGCTAACTATTTTAATAAACACTAACAACAAAATAGCTAACTATTTACTAAACAATAAATAATTGGATAGCTAACTAATTACTAATCACTAACAAACCCTAACAGTTTACTAACTAAGAAATTAAAAAAATAAAATTACCGGGGCAGGCAGTGAGCGCGCGACGGCCGGGAAAGGAGCTGCCGGGGCCGAAGCGGTGGCCGGCCGGTGGCGAGCAGGCAGCGCGGTGGCCGGGGAGGGAGCTGCCGGGGCCGGAGCTCGGCGAGCAGGCTGCGCGGTAGCCGGGGAGCTCGGCGGCGGCCGGCCCAGGCGAGGTAGGCGGGCGGGGCGGGCGAGCTCGGCGGAGCTCGCCGGCGCTGGGAGGGCGGGGAGGCCGGAGAGTAGGGCGCCCGCGCCGCCGGAGCTGGGCGTGCGGGTGGCCGGAGAGAAGGCGACGGCGACGGGGCGGCGGCGTTTTCCTAACGGCGGCGGTGGGCTCGGCGCGATTACTGAACAACAGAGGAAACGGGCAGAGAGAAAGGCGTCTGACGGATATTTCCTAGCTCGGCGCCAAGATCTGTGGCGCCGAGCTAGGTGCCACGCGGGCTGCCACGTCACGAAGCTCGGCGCCATAGGCTGTGGCGCCGAGCTAAGGGTCCAAAGCTGCATTTAAAATTTTTTTAGGTCTAAACGTGATTTTACTTCTGTTTAAGGGCTAAAATACAAAAAAATCGGGCCTGTGTGAGCCTCTACTATACGTCTATACCTGACATTTATTTTTAAAAAACATGGCGTACATTTCGCATTTTTTTAGTAGCCCTAAGCAACCTTAATTCGTAACACATGTTCAATTTCTTAAAAAAAATGAATCAACAGAAAATAAAAATAATTTGGGTGTTTCTTCTTTCTGTCTGAACTAGTGTATTTTAGATGCAAGTTAATATGGAAACAGGGAGTTGCTCGGTTTAAAAAATACTAGAGCAAAAAAAAAACTGATATATGGGGTAAGACATCTCGGACATTATATCAAGAATAACTTCTCACACAGGCACTACCGGAATCAATCGCTTTGCCGAGTGCCTGAAGCACTCGGCGAAGCGTTCAAAACACTCGGCAAAAGCTTTGCCGAGTGTTACACTCGGCAAAGAAGGCTCGGTGAACAGTGCATCGGCAAAGCCTTCTTTGCCGAGAGCTTTTTATCGATCTTTGCCGAGTGCCAGAGAGCACTCGGCAAAGAAAAGCAGCCGTTACGGCGTCGAGTGACGGAGACGGCGGCTTTGCCGAGTGTCCCCTGTGACACTCGGCAAAGAAGTTAGTTTTGCCGAGTGTCTTCCGTGCAGCACTCGGCAAAGAATCCATCTTTGCCGAGTGCCACTTGGGACACTCGGCAAAAAACCCGCCAGGGAGGGTCCCCATGTCAGGTTCTTTGCCGAGTGTCCCGAGTGGCACTCGGCAAAGCCGACCTCTTTGCCGAGTGCCAGGGACGTAACACTCGGCAAAGAACCTAAGCCGGTGCCCAGGTCTGTGCTCTTTGCCGAGTGTTATGACCCGGACACTCGGCAAAGAGCCTCTTTGCCGAGTGTAACACTCGGCAAAGTGACCAGTATATACCTTTTTTATTTGTTTTTTGTATTCCATCCACACAAACAGAAGATATCACATATATATCACATATATACATCACAAATATCACCACAGACATAAATAGCCAACACAAACATAAAACCGTCACCACAAACATAAATATCCATCACAAACATAAGTGTTCAACATAAGTATCAAACACAAACATAAGTCTCTAACGTCGCAAGCTCTCACATAAGTATCAAACACAGACATAAGTATTATACACAAGTACAAAAGTCTAAAACAATGAAAACACAACACTCATGGAGGTGGGCGGCTTGACCGGGGCTGCGTTGGGCTGAACCCTTCCGGAGGGTTGTTGGATGCCGCCCCAGATTGGCCCTGCACAGAGAAGAGATTGCATGTGTTATACCAGATGCATTACAAACATCTAACTACAATTTTGATACTCACAGGAGTGTGGAAGAGAGCAGGGTCAACTGGAGGGAACAATGGAGGTGGCGGAGCGATGCCCTGTGCGGCGCCAAGGCTCTGCATGTACTGGAACATCTCCGCCATCCTCTGATGATCTGCCCGGCGCTCCGCCTCCCGCTCCGCCATCATCCTCGCCTCCATCTCGCGACGTTCCCTCCTCTCTTCTTCTAGTTGGGTCTGTAATATTACAAGCCAACGTTATAGTAACTCAAAGAGTAGGTATATAACTCAAGGAAGGACGAGTTACACTAACCTCGAGTTGCTGTATGCGATGCTGTGAGCTGTCGTGCCGAGGTCGTATGGCTGGACTCGAGCCCGTGCTCCTTGCTCTCACCTGAGACAGAGTGGGAGTGGAGGACGAGTCGATTACCCCGTCGGCAATCCAGTACCGCCCATGTCTCTTGCCTCCTCCGACCCTCATGAGCACATCGGTGTCGATCGGCTCGGTGCTCGGATCATAGTCTGGGCCATGGACCTCCTGCGCCATGGCGGTGTAGTCATGGAGGCGGCTGTAGACGGCGGGGTTGGTGTAGGCCTCGGGCCCGTCATCCGGGTTGTAGGTGACGTCGGACGTTGCCTTACCCTTATGGGCCATAGCATAGGCCGAGAAGGTGGAGCAAGGCCTTCCACCATGTGACGCCGACTGCAACGAAAACCAACGAGATAGTTAGAAATAATATCTAACTTAGTGCTATATATCTAAATAAAAAAGGTGGCGTACCCATGCTTCGGCATATTGGCCCAGGCTCCGGCTGCCTTGGTGGTGGGAGGGACCTTGCATCATCAAACGCCGTTCCCGGCTAGCTGTGTGCGCCTCGTCCCACTCAGCCGAACACCACCTATCCACCATCTGCTCCCAGCACAGAGGATGTGCGGCGCACCAATGTGGAATCATCTACAAAGTAAACACGTAAAGTGCATATCAGAAGATAAAATAAAATTCATGTATGGAGTACTGGTACCAAACATGCATGACTTTACCTGTAGGTACTGCTCCCTGGTCAACGACATGGTTCGGGCTTGAGTTTTGGTCACCTTCTCCCCAAGGACGGAGCCGTGGTAGGTGATGATGGCCTGGATGCGGGCCTCATAGTGCATGTCCACGACGAGCTTCTTACAGCTCGTGGTGGCCACCACATCCGCCCTAGCCTCGTATCCAGCATCGCATCTGAAGAAATCCTGCATACAAAAATGATGTATCCATACATTATTTCAAGAATTTGCAACGAATGCGACATATTTTACATTATACTAAGACTTACCCACAGCTCTTGCTTCACCCGCTCCGCCTTGTTATTGAATTCCCTGCCGTCCCGGTCTACTGCATCGGGGGCGACGGCGTAGTGGTCAAAGGTGAAGGCTGGGCCCGTCACTCCGGCGTACTCCACAAGTCCAGGGAAGTGTTCCCTGCACAGCAGGCCGAGGATGCCATTGGGGGGGCGACGATGACCCCCAGCATAATCCAAAACCGTCCAAGACCTGTCCAAGTGATAAATAAAAAGTATTAGTTTATATTATGATTTTGAACACATAATATGAACAAGAATGAAGAACATAAAATTACATACCTCTCCCCTTCCGGCCGAATCAGCGGTCGTCTGTCCCGAAGTATGGGACGCTGAGGGAGACTCGCGGGGCCTCGCAGGTAGATGCTCCTCGAACTAGAGCCGCCTGAACCTGAGGCGTCCTGCTGCTGGTCGTCGTCGTCCTGCTGCTGGTCGTCGTCGTCCTGAGGCGCCGCCTGCTGCTGCGCTGCCTGCTCTGCCTCGTCCTGTTGCGCTGCCTGCTCTGCATCGTCCGCCGTCCTACTCCTCCTCCCCCTCCTCCTCCTCAGGAAACCGCCCACCATATTTGTCCAACAACCTGCAATTAAGAGTAAACAAATAAGCACATATAAAAAGATGTATTTAAAAACAGGTGCGAAATAAAAAGTCATATAGCATTACATCGATTAAAAATAATCTTCATATGTGTCGGGGTTAGCCGGATCATAACTCTCATCATCACTATCAAGCATTTCAATCTCCACACCATCGGAAGACGCAAGTTCGTCAGTAATGTCATTGCCTTCAAGGATTACTAAGTCATTATCATTTTGCACCTCATCCTCCTCCTCATCAACAACCATTTCAATATCTACGTCCATTCCGATAGCTTCGGTTAAGTCTATCTCAAATCGCCCTTCTAGCCCATCTTCTTGGAAGAACTCTCCATCATATGTGTCCGGGTCTAAGTTGTAATCTTCATCGTTAGGAACAGGTAACCTCCCGTGCGGCGATACCTTATACACAACATCCCAACCCTTAAGATGTTCTTTCGTTTGACACGCATATGGGAGATAATACACTTGTGTGGCCTGTTGGGCAACGATATAGACATCGTCTCCTGCTAAGGTGGAATCTTGTCGAATGATACAACATCCTAATCATTTTTTCATGCACGGTTTTCCAAGTTTCGAGTGACCTGCAGTTCAAATCTAAATTTTCTGAAGAAATTCAAATAAACGAACTAAATCTACTAACGATTGAAACTCTGTTAAAATTGTCCACAAATGATACATGTAGGTCTACATAGTGTAGGAACATACCACAAAAAGTTTGGGAGACAAAATAAAAGAAATAAAAATATACTTTGCCGATTGTCTAGAGATGGCACTCGGCAAAGAGTTCTTTGCCGAGTGTCAACTGGGCGACACTCGGCAAAGAAGACTCTTTGCCGAGTGCCAACCATTGGCTCTCGGCAAAGACTGACGGCCGTCAGCTTTGGGACAGCCGCTGACGGCCCTTTGCCGAGAGCCCCCTTTGCCGAGTGTTTGACACTCGGCAAACATGTATTTGCCGAGTGTGGACCTGTACCGAGTGTCCTACGCTCGGTAAAGACGCTCGTTACCGAGAGCCGAGCTTTGCCGAGTGCGGCTCTCGGCAAAGCCGTCTTTGCCGAGTGCCCGAGAAAAGGCACTCGGCAAAGCGTCCGGCACTCGGCAAAGGCTCGGATTCTGGTAGTGAGGTCAAGAAAACTCTCAAATCTCTTCCTCACACATATATAGCGGTACCGTAGCTCATGTGAGAAACGACCGAGACAGACCGGATCATAGACCTACGCTTTGACGTGGGATAAACGAGGGGATTTTTTAACCACATCCTAAAATTCGCTCCTACCGAGAACTTAGGACCTAAGAAATGATACATATATAGATCAACTAACCAACTCGGTTAGAGGAATTTTCGAAAAAAAATACTAGAGCAATGATGCACTACCTAGTGATACTATGCATAGGTGCTATATGGCATGGTTGCATGGGTAGCCTTTTGCAGTTTGCATCAAGCAGGGAGCCAGGGAGACAGACAGGGGGCTTGGCTTGGCCATGCTAGACGTTGCGGGTGCAGTTGCCACAAGGGGAGCCTGCCATTCCACACACCTCCTACTCTGCATGCGCTCTCTCTCTCTCTCAAATTCTCAACAAGTGATGAAGCGGCCGAAGCTAGAGCCTTCGTGTGTCAACTTCACTTGTCTCTCTCCAAAAGATATCGTCGTATCCCATGATCCTTCCTCCCCTCCCCTCCCGGCGCCAACCTATATCTCACCATGCACCTCTAGCACGCAGCTACTCTCTCTCTCTCTGCATGCTATTGCTAGCTAGCTTTCCTCTAGCCTCTAGCTCCTATGATATGCGCCTATGCACCCCGGCCTCCTTATAAACCCTCCTCAATGCCTCTCCCTTTTCCAAGGCAAGGCCAAGGCGGCAAACCCTTCCCTCCTCCTTGGCGCAGACCGGAGAGATCACAGGAGCTCAGGAAGGCCGGTGTGACCAGCTGCTGAGACATGGCGGCCAACGTGGGCGCGGGCAGGAATGCTGGCGGCGGCGGAGCCGGAGGAGGCACCGGCACCGGCACTGGCACTGGCACTGCTGCTGGCAGCGGCGGCGTGTCGACGGCCGTGTGCCGCCCCAGTGGCTCGCGGTGGACGCCGACGCCGGAGCAGATCAGGATCCTCAAGGAGCTCTACTACGGCTGCGGCATCCGGTCGCCCAACTCGGAGCAGATCCAGCGCATCACCGCCATGCTGCGGCAGCACGGCAAGATCGAGGGCAAGAACGTCTTCTACTGGTTCCAGAACCACAAGGCCCGCGAGCGCCAGAAGCGCCGCCTCACCAACCTCGACGTCAACGTGCCCGTCGCCGCCGACGACAGCGCCCACCGCCTTGGCGTCCTCTCGTTGTCGCCTTCTTCAGGTTGTTCAGGTATGTACCAGTAAGTACTACGCGGGCACACGTTAATAAATTACGTGAATCATAATCTGTGATTGCAAACTGACGTACACGTACGTGTGCATGCGTCATCATCATCAGGCGCGGCGCCTCCGTCGCCCACCCTCGGCTTCTACGCCGGCGGCAATGGCTCCGCTGTGATGCTGGACACGAGTTCCGATTGGGGCAGCGCTGCTGCCATGGCCACTGAGGCATGCTTCATGCAGGTTCGTCCTTGGACTGCACGCACAACACAAGTCGACACGTTCCATATATGTGCATCGTTAACTGCGGTGCGTGTGCGCGCGCAGGACTACATGGGCGTGATGGGCGGCGCGTCACCGTGGGCATGCTCCTCGTCGTCGGAGGACCCGATGGCGGCGCTGGCGCTGGCGCCGAAGGTGACCCGGGCGCCCGAGACGCTCCCTCTCTTCCCGATCGCCGGCAGCGGCGGCGGCGGCGGAGACGATAGCCAGCCCCCGCGGCCGCGGCAGTCTGTCCCAGCAGGCGAGGCCATCCGCGGCGGCGGCAGCAGCAGCAGCAGCTACCTTCCGTTCTGGGGTGCCGCGCCCACAACTGGCAGTGCCACTTCCGTTGCGATCCAGCAGCAACACCAGCTGCTGCAGATGCAAGAGCAGTACAGCTTTTACAGCAACGCCCAGCTGCCCGGCACCGGCAGCCAGGATGCAGCAGCAACATCCCTGGAGCTGAGCCTCAGCTCCTGGTGCTCCCCTTACCCTGCAGGGACCATGTGAGAGCAGCGCGACGCAAGCTGCCACTGCTCTGAATTCTCATGGAACTATGGAAGGAGTAGTGGCAGCTAGTGACCAACTGACCATAGTGTTGCTGTCATTGTCCTAGGTTCAATAGCTACCAGTTACTACTACGTACTCTAGAACTAGAAGCATGTGTGAGTGAAGGCAATAGTGTTTGGAGATCTCTAGTACTATTAGATAGCGAATTTGCAGGCAGCTGCACAGGCATTAACATGCATGCACGTTGCCGGCTGGGCTTTTAGACTCTAGCTACTTGCAATGCATTTGCATGCGGTGGTCCTCATGTATGTGTGTGTCTGTGTGTGTGTGCGCTGTGTATGGTAGTAGCAGCACCGGCTGTCCAGTACAACAGTGTGGTGCAGCGAACTCTAGTGCGTTTTCATTGGGGGCTAGTTTGGGCAGGGTCACAGTCGTGTCAAACTTGTCTCCCTCTCTTTTGTGACTTCCAGAAAGAAAAAGGAATGAGGCCGCCCTGCACTGCATGTCTGCTGTTCCAAGCTCACCTCGCCTGTTGTCTGTTGAGACTTGAGAGACCTCTCTCAGCGCTAGCAGCTGCTGGTGTCTTGTAGTTCCAGCCTTTCAGGGCTCCAGGGCCGGGACCACTTCTAGTTGGACTTGCTGGCTAGTGTTCCATGATACTTTCAGCGATCACATTTGCTTTTCCTCCCCTCGTATCTTTGAAATGATCATGTTTGGTTATATATAAGGGTATGTACGTACATACACTAGCTCACATGCCTGGCTCTGGTTTCTTTTCTGCCTTTGACCATGCAAAACATGTGCATGATGCATCCGTTGTCATGCATTATATTGGACTGGACGATGTCATATCGAGTATTTGATGATGTATGAACCAAAGCAAGCAAGCAAGCCATTTTCTACATGGAAAACAAATTATGAGATTGTGAATTTCTCACACTCGAACAACGATTATATAGAACAAGAATTGGCATTACCTAGCCACTGAACAAGTATAGAACAAGAGTTCTCATAACCTAGCCACTAACTGCAGATCAATTGTAAAAAAAAAACAAACAGCCATAGTTTCATCCACATAAATGCAACATAAAAGAGTACTAGCTAATGTGAGACCCTGACATAGCTTCCATGAATAATCCATGCATACTTCCAGTTAAACTCACACAGTCCAAGCCTCGATCACGTTTCTGAAATGACCATACTACTGACACAAGGATGGTAGTCACGATGCATTTGTTGCGGCTTGGCACCAGCTTTGCTCCTATATAGCTAACAAATCACAGGGCGGGGTTAGCTTTCCTGCTAAGACCATGGAAGAAGCGGTGTTTTCTTCTCCTTGAGTGTTTCCGATGTACTCTGGACATGACGTGCGGCGAGAAACAGACCTAGATAAACAGAACAGAGACAGAGATGTAAAACTTCCTTTAGAAAGATTGGGAGGAGCCTTGTTATAAGTACCAAAAGTTCACAGCAAACTATTGGAAGCGGGGGACTAAAATGTCCACAAGGCCACCCAGCCAGAAACACATAGAACAAAGGATAAAACATTACAGAAACAGATCCAACTATTAAAGGGCGAACAACACTGGTTGATGCTTCTAAGCGGTTGCTCTTGTTTTCAGGAGCCACCTTATTTGGTCTTCCAGAAATGAACATGCATATTTTGTGTAAAAAAAATAATAATAAACTATATGTATTCATTAAAAGGAAGAACTACCTTAGAGTTATTCCGAACGCCATAAGAAGAAAGCGTTGAATTGTCCTCTATCAACTTCTCATTGTGATGTGTCAAGCAGTAGTTATCCCAGACATGCTTCCTGAATCAAGCATAAATGAATGAAGGCCCAAGAATTAATAGGACACACAGCACACAACTCAAAATTATCATTCTTATTCAGTGCACACCGACACACTCACAAGATTCCACAGTATAGTAGCTATCCTGATCAGGAAAAAAAATGATGAAAAATTGTAGTTCACAAAGCATAACTGAACTTCAGAAATCAGAACTGCCAACCCCGCAACAATGCAATATTACATTGTACTAAGGAGTAAGGACACAATGGGTTGGTAATTACACCTCCAGTGGTGATCCTGCTCTAGCTTTTACATGGATGACATAATCATTCCTTAGCCTACTCAACATCATAAAGGTAGAAGCACAATCAGTTTTGTGCTTAGTCCTGTTAGTAAATCATATATATGGCCATATGAGCTTAAACATACTTGTGAAAGCGCAAACAAACTATGGGATACCCATCTTTTAGCAGCATTTGTACATAAATAAAATAGTTGCCCCATTCAGAACTTATAGTTCGCCAAAAATGCAATGCAATCCGGATAGGCTTACTCCAACAAATAAGCACCACAGTTTATGCTGAACTAGCAGCACTAAATACTAAATTCAGTTTTCAGAAACCCTTCGAACTGACGAGTACCACCCATATTGTTAGGTAAGACAGTAAGAGTGCTATGGAAAGTTGAAACCATGGAAATGGGATCACACTTTGTCACTTCGGAGTAAATGATTGAAGCAAAGCCACAGTAGGAGCCAAGGATTAAGAATATCATGTATTTGGGTAGTAGAAAGTGTAGAAAACACCGGGTCATGTGGTTATGGATAACTGAGAAGCCAAAATTAGGCCAGCAACTTCTTTATGTACACAGCAGACTGATCTCAATCTTGGAAAAAATATATTTACTTAAGTTCAAACAGAAAAAATAATGCTGTATTCTTGGAAAAAACATGGGACGAACGAAAAAAAGGTTTGCCTACCCATACATATACACATTAAACTTTGAAGCCAAAGCAGGTCAACCTCAGGTGCAAAATCAAACTAAAGGGCGTACCCAGTGTCGTAGGCTTCCCGCACTGTGCGGGGTCTGGGGAAGGGTATCTTTAAGCGCCAAGCCTTACCCGCATAATATGCAGAGGCTGTGGCTCGAACCCGGGATTACAGACGGTAGGCTCTACCGCTGCACCAGTCCCGCACTTCGTGCAAAATCAAACTGAAAATAAAAATAAACTTTAGCTTTTGTGTCTCTGTTCAACCGTCAGTACATACCTTACAGGACATACATGTGCAGTAGTCTCAGATTGCTCAAAGAGTTCAGTGTATGATATGGAATAATAAAGGTCCACTGGTAGCATGTTAAGAACATTCACCATAAATTAAATTAGGACAAGCCAGTTTAGATGCCAAGGTAACAAGCATAACAAAGGCGAATGCACAGCATAAATAACCATTTTGGAGCTAGTTTGGAAACTCAAATTTCTTTGGGATCCCTGTCATTTCTCAGGGTAGCAATCCCAAAGGGTGTTATTTGAATAAGATATTTAATTATTTATGAGAGGTTTTTTCTCCTTAGGTTTGCCTGCTTCCAAACTAGCCCTAGAAGTATGCAATTGTCCACAGGAAATGCTGAACTTTTTCAAGAGGAAACAGGAACGGTTGTTTCCTTACCATGAGATATGACGATGCCCCATCTTCTCTTGTTCTATCTCATTTATCTTCTTCCTGATAGCCAGCTTCAGATCCTTGACAGTGGCGGAATTCAACACCGCCACATCTTTCACAGGAATAAAAGAAGCATACAAGCAATCAAGTTGATTAAAATATACAGCAGGATACAACGACTACAGCATCTACTGAATACTGATGGTAATTTGATGAAAAGGGGAACAAAAATGTGAGGTCTGAAGGGGATCGATGCGTACCGAAGGAAGTGTTATCCAACTTGACAACGGTCAGCCTCATGGCGCTGCCGAGCTCTAGGTTTATCAGAGTGTCGACGTCGGCGAGGGAGGGCTTCCTGGGGACGTCGGCAAGTATGGGGTCGTCGAGGAGCGCGGCGAGCATGGACTGAAGCCTCGCCTGCTTGGCCTCTTTGCTCTGGTAAGCCGCCACCTCCTCAGGCTTCCCGGAACTCGGATCCATCGCTCCCACCGCCGTTGAGAACGATTCCCTTTAGGTCACACAGCGGAGTTCGGCGGCGGAAGTCGACCCCCACGAGTCCACAACGGCGGCGACGGTGAGCTCGGCAGGGACGCAGAGATTTAAGAGACCGACATGTGGGCCCTAGTTTCAGTGTCCCAACCGCTCGCGTAGTTGACAGCCGTCCGATTGGAATGAGTCCCGGTTTTGGACGGAGTGGGCGAGTGGCATCTTTCTTCTATAAGCTTCTAGCAGCATCCGCCACCGCCGCGGAGGCCCAAATATATCTCCCCGCGTCCGCTAGCCCTAGCCGCCGTCCGCCGACTTCATCGTCGCCGTCGTCTAGACCTCTTCACGCACTGGAAAGGTACGTGAGCCATTGAAGCTGTTTGTGTGGATGTCTCAGTTAGTAGCTGAGGGGAACGCGGCCACCTGATCTTGCATACTACGGCGCGAAGAATTTGGGTTTCCACACGCCGTAGTTGAAGTGGTTTCTCTCGAATATTCTGCTCGGCGAGTTCCGTCTCGTGAGCCATGGCGGGTGGGGACGAGAGGGAGGGGGAAAGGGGTGAGAGTGGCCTTCGTTTAGCTGCTGGCTGGGATGATTGCTTGATAATGAGGTATTGAGGTTTTAAACATTAGCATCCATGTCTCGATGCGGCATCAGCGGCGGTTCTAAGATTTTAGGGGCCAGGACAAGATGCCCTTTAGTCATTTTTTATATATAAATTTACCAATATAAACACTAAAGATACATCTAAAAATACTCATATCAAGCAACAAGTAAATAAAACGATACATATTACATTATTATATTAAAAGTTTCTTTTAACATGTTTAGATATGATTAGTTTGCAAACACGCCGTAGCCGCAAATTCTGTGGTACTTCGCTGCTAAACTATTGCGTCATATGTTAATAGTCTAGCTATTGAATTTATACATAAGATCAGGGCCCTATATATTTGGGGGCCTGGAGCCGCCGCCCTCAGGGGCGCTGCTGTGCGGCATGACAATGGTGGGAAACAATAAGCAGTAGTGGATAAATTCATTGGGTGCCGTTTGGGTGTTTACATGCGGCTTCAGCAATAACTGTTTGAGTGCCTAGGTTATCAGGCCAGTTGTAAATGCTACAGCCCGCAGGCAGACTGCAACTTTGTGTATTTTTGCTGGTTAGTGTAGCAGACATATCACATATGGTGTATCTTGCAGCGGCGCTCAGGGTTTCTGTTCATTTAAACTGTACTCCCTCCGTTCTTTTTTATTTGTCGCGTTTTAGTTTAAAAATGAACTAGCTAGTGACAAATATTCGAGAACGGAGGTAGTAGTAAGTTTAATTTGTAGTTTGATTACTGCACAGTGAGATTGCCAATGTCATGTATTGAGTAGGAACATACAGCTCATGCTTTGTCAAATGTGTTTTTATGATATCATGAAAAAATTGATATGGTGAGATTGCATATAGTTTCAGTGGGATTTGAACTCGGACAGTCTAATTTTCTTTATAGGTATCATGTATTCAGTAATTCTCATCTTTTTGTGAGTGAGTTAGTCTTATTTCAATTGGCAAACCTGACATAGTTCCAAAAAAACCTTACTGTTAGTGATGAATTATTGAAATGTTGTTTTCTTCTTTTGGGATTGCTACACTAAAGTAAGTAATGTTTGCAAAAAAAAAACACTTGTCTATGAAGACTTGCTGCATGTGTTGACAATTGAATCAACATTTTGCTTATCATGGGGACGTTTCGCTGTGATTTAGTTCTTGTACATATTCTACCTTCTGCGAAGGAAAGTCCAGCAGTCTGTGATTCTTATCTGTATTCCATTTTACTTTGGTCTCGTAGGTTAAAGTCCGACATCAATGGCGAAGCATCATCCTGATCTCATCATGTGCCGGAAGCAGCCTGGCATCGCTATTGGCCGCCTTTGCGAGAAATGTGATGGCAAATGTGTTGTCTGCGACTCGTACGTGCGCCCATGTACGCTTGTCCGGGTCTGCGACGAGTGCAATTATGGTTCGTTCCAGGGAAGGTGTGTGATCTGTGGAGGAGTCGGCATCTCAGACGCGTACTACTGCAAGGAGTGCACCCAGCAGGAGAAGGACCGGGACGGTTGCCCCAAGATCGTGAATCTCGGAAGCGCCAAGACGGATCTCTTCTATGAGCGCAAGAAGTATGGCTTTAAGAAGAGATGACCGAGAAGATGGAGCTGTGTGTGGTTTTCTTTGGCTGTGTGGTCTGTTCTATGGCACTGAATACTGAGAGTAGGCAGCTGAGACAGCAGCTTTGTATTCCTGTTATGGTTTGATAATTGATACTGGCATGGAAATACAGCTGTGATATGCGTTGTAATAACTAAGTCCAACTGTATGACGCAAGAGACTGCTTATGTAATCTGTGCTTGATGGTAATGGTTATGAATGGACTTCAAATATTGGCATGATAGCTGTCATCATATATGTTACTGCTCTAAGAATCTGGGTGTCAGTACATGATATACTTGGTTTGAGAATCAGCTGGAACCAAAAGGATGATCAGTTTGTTGAAGCCTGCCTGAACCTAAAATACAGGATATAGACTAGTCCAGGATAATCTTCCATGTCAGTCTAACAGGAAGCGTTTTTACTATTCGTTGTATTTATCTGTTTTTTTACTGTTCGTTATATTTATCTGTTTTTACTCGCAGCCGTGAACATATGTGTAATTTTTCCAGAAGGGCATGATGCCATTGTCGCTACCAGCCACGAGGTAATCGCTTGCCGATAAGATGCAGTTGGTTAGTTGACTCAAGCCGGACAGATAGATCATGGCAGATGCAGCGACAACGACACCATTTTTTTAATCTCCATCAGCATGTAAAGAACCCAAAGTTTGAAATAAACAAAGCATACAAAGATCGAAACCAAACATTAGTACAGAGTCCGCCGAATACAAAATCCAAGGTATAAACATTACCAAAGTCAAGAGTTGGAATCTGATACGTCTCCTCGAAGCAGACGCTAATCCCCTCGCTTAAAAAATATATATTATATGTATTCTTATTTAATCCAAAACCGTGGTCGAAAAAGCGCTCCATCACTCAGTCACATGTCCTGCCTGCCTACTACATCAGAAACGAACGGACAACACGCATGCCCTGACCTTGCTGTTCTCTTCTCCCTATATAGAAGAAAAAAAAAAAGTTGCAGAAGCCGCTGAAAATCGAGAGTAACCCGGTCCACTCCAGATGCAAAATATCTATAACTAGTTATATGTCTATGCATTGCTACGATTTATATATAACATAAAATAAATTTTATTTTAATAAAACACAAAATATATGTTTTCTATTGATTAAGTAGGTGTGAATATGGAACCAACAAAGTTCAAACACTTACTTATACATAATTTTACCTTATTTTTTACATAAACTCTCCTATTATAGTATTAGAGAATAGAGGAGAGATTATAGAAGTGTGTGTTGATTTCTAAATCTAAAAAATATAGGGTATTTTTTTCAAAAATATTGACGCGGAACGATCCTGAAAACTGGTGTTTTAATATAGTAAAGACTAACATAGTGGTACAGATTTCTATTTCTATATATATATATAACGTAAAGATATGCATGTCCTAGATAAAAGGATAAATATGGATACAGAGCCAACAATCATTTATAAATGAAGACAATGAAAAATGTGAAACCATAAGTAGAGAAGAGAAGAGAAAACGGTGGGAAATCGGCGAGACCGCGAGAGAGAGGGCGAAATCAAAACCAGACCAAATCGACGTGACGAGTGACGACAAGAGAGAAGTCGAGAACCCAACAAAAACAAACAAAGGCAGGCGGAGGGCCTGATGGCAATTTTACGAACCTGTTTGTTGCTGATGGCAAATATCAGAATCTCTCCAGGCAGAGCGGCAGCCGCCGACGCCAGCACATCCTCCTATCCCGCCTCCTCCCCACCTTCCCATCCCTTCTCCTCGCCTCCTTCCAAATCCACACACTTCCGCCGCCGCTGCTACCGTCACCGGTCACCATCCGTCCGACGAGGAGGGATAGGGACCGGCGGGAGCGAACCCTAGATGACCCGATCCCGGGTCGGGCCCAGAGAGCCTTCCGGATTGCGCCTTTGGTCGCTGCGCCGCCCCCGCCGCCTAGGGTTCCCGCGCCTGTAGGTCGATTTTGGGGACGAGGAAGGGGAGTGCCAAGTAATGATGGGGTCGAGGCGCTACAAGCGCGTTTCGTGGGCCAACGGGGCCAATCTGTGCAAGGTATTGTGATAACACCCTCGCTGGAACGAGTTGTTCATGCGCCGCCCAAAGGCGAGGAGAACGATTCGCGCCGCATCATCCCCTCCATTCATTCATCATCTGTCTGGCTTTACGTAGGCACCATCCTCCATTTTTTTTATGTGTTCCTCGTATTGTTGGTATACCCTTTGGTTTCTCCATCTCTCCGGAACAGGCACGTTCTGAAGCATATGTTTTAATTGCGCCAATTTGTTCCGCTTGCCTAAACGGACATTCCTAACACAATGCTGCGATTGAGATGGTTCACATGGTCTCCACAAATGAGCCAGGATTGCCGTTGCTCCTTGCATGAATATCAGTCGATTCAGCAACAGCTCTGACAAATATATTTTCAAAGAGACTGAACGATATTCTCATATATCAGTTATAAACAACAGAGAGATGCAAATGAGATGAACGTGAACTTGGTGCCTACGTAAGGAAGCAAATAATGCCCTAAATAACATGACCAAAAAAAAGAGAGAGAGATGAGCTGTTTCACGAATTCCATTGTACAGATAATTTAATTACTCTATAAGTCTATATAACCTCCAACTCTTTATTTTGAATGACATATGCTTATGTATAATCAAGCAGAACTCAACATGTCAAGGTAAAGTTTGTATGAAAGTGTACCTCTATTTATGTCTTATCCAGGGAAAAGGAGTCCTGGTTATAATCATGCATTTACGTAACTTCTAAACGTGGACATTCAATGAAACTGTATGTCTCTAGTTTTGTTCTCTACTGTATTTGTGTTCCAATTTATCATGTAGTCCTTTTAATCCCAGCCACGAATGAGTATTTTGGATTGGTAAGATTTATAAGATTGACTTGAGTCATATTGGCGAAATGATTTCTTTTCACAGCCTAGCGTTAACATGTGTGATAAGACATGATTTTGGAAAAAAAAACCAGATCATCATTAGTCCTTTAAAAAATGAAAAACATCTCATTATTTCCCATAAGCTTGGCTAAAGTCATCTTTGTGTAATCAAGGCAGAAGGCTATAAAGTTTTAAATACAGTTTTGGAGAAAAACATGTTATCTTTTGTTCTTTTTCACAGTGAAAATGCTGGGAAAAAATCATTTGTTGTTTCCATGTACATGAATGCTTTATTTCCCAGTGTTGTTACTCCTTAACAATATATTTTTAACATTTCTCGAAGTATAAAAATATCACAAGTTACCGTCCGGTTTATGCACAAGAGCAGGGGATGAAAATTTGCATTACCTGGAAATATTTTGAGAAACTTTCATTGGAGTAGTATATCTTCCATATCACTAGTGAGCACTAGTGCACTATATATTCTGCAAGCATCCTACTGTACTCATTTTTAGTGCACAGATGAACATTTTACTTGATGTGTGCAATTGAGTTGCTTACATAGTTACAAAGTCCTCTCAGCACTCAATGGTTTTGCTTACATAGTTACATTGGACATCACTGGTAACCTCATCATTTGCTATTCTATACCTAACTAATTCACCACACTAAGTGAATGGACTAATGCAGCATAGGAGTTTCCTCTTATGCTTTTAAAAAAACAAAGTCTTCCTTATAAAGTTTTGGTGCATTCATGTATGGAAGAAGCTCTCTGTTTTATGCTTAACACAGGTAGACATGCAAATCTACATCTCGCATTGGTGATTTTTTCATAGGACTACAGGAACTCTCGCAGTGAGCTAAATTACTTTCAGAAGATCATGAGATTTCTCATGTTGCTCTCTGCACGAAGGATCATTATAGAAGGAACACTAAGTTTGGGGAAGGCATATTTATGGCATGCTTGGAGATATAACACTATATACACATAAATGTCTAATCTTATTTGTAAGTTAGCAGATAGTTAGTTTGCATCAGGGACATAACTGCATAGATTGATAACTACAGTATAATAAAATTGGTTGGTTCCTGGAGCATGAATCTGTGAGATATAGCTATGAATCATGCAGGGCACTACTTTGAAGTTTGAAAAATGTAAAATTCAAACCCGTAACAAAATTTAGCATGAAATGGAGTTTAGTATCCTCCAGTGGTCCACTGCAACAACTTTGTTACATGTTATATCTCATGCATGCTAGCTATCTTATATCTTGTAACTGAGTAACTGCCATTCTATCTGCATGTCTGATATGGACAAAATATCATAGATTAATATGTGGTTACCCATACTGGTCTGTTTAATTCTAGCCAGTTGGATTGTATTGAGTTATTATCTTTGTCAAAAAAATCCATGGTGTATTTGTTTTGGAAAAGCAACTCTGTAAACGCTGACCAACAATTGGTCACATTATCCCCTTCCCTTTTGGGGCTGTGTGCTTGTAACTCTTGTAGTCTATTGTGCATAATTGTTTGTATTTGTCAAAAATGACCTTGCTGTGGGGAAATATTCCATTCTCTGTTAAAAAATTGGCCACGTTATAGGTATATGTGCATTAGTCATTTAGTGTGTAAAATCCATATACTATTAGATTCATGTTCCAGAATGCTGTCACTATATATTAGTTTTGTTGCTCTAAGAGATTATTTTATGTGAAAATAACAGCCAGGGTCTACACTTGAACCTTGAAAGGTCAATAAAAAACAAGCCTAGTACTCTTCAACCAAGGGAGTAATACAAATATGATTTTCAGAAAGCTAACCTCAGTACAATAAACCTTCAACTCCATTTTCCTTTTGAAATGGTCCTAGAACATATAAGGATCAGCAGAACTCATTTGGAAAGCATGCAATGTGTGGTATTTAAGGGGGGGGGGGGGGAGGGGTACCCAACACTTAGTGCAAACAAGTTAATTATTCTCCCTATTTTATTAAATTAGTTTATGCCACTAATGAGTGCAATGAAATTTGCATGGCTTAGTGAATCACTGGCACTAGTGTCCTCTTGGATAAGAATTTATATACCTTGTTGGTAAAAGCCTAAACCCCTACTCTGTTGCAAATTGCAGATTGTTTTAGTTTTGTCCAAAGTCAAATATCTCTAACTTTGACCAAGTTTCGAGAAACATAATTAACATATACATTATACAATACCAAATTGTGGATTTGATGAAAGTTATTGATGTGGTACATGTCTGTGAATTTCTTTTGAACGTGGTCAAACATAGAAAAAATTAACTTAGGACAGAACTAAAACACCTTACATTTGGGTCTGAGGGAGTATCTTTTAGTTGTTCATACATTTAATGTTCATTTTTGTATGATATATGGTTCAACAACGCCTTTTACTGACATAAGGTACTACAAACAGTTACATTCATGACATCAATTCAGAATGAGATGTTAAAACATCGTGATTGAATGCCAAATCCTTCATTGTGTGGAACAAAGCAAGCAGTACATATGTGTCTTCTTGTCAGAAATTATCTTCACACTACAGCTGAATGTATGGAATTTATGTTTAGCGTGCCTAGAATCTTGTGCATGGATCATTTGTTTTTATATTTTGATTTGAAGCAGTACAACATTTATGATAGTATTGGTTGTTAATAGGTTCTCTTATGGATTCTATTGGTTTTATGTCTCTATGCACTGCCATTATGCATGCTGCTTGTTGTTTGTATGTTCACCCATGGATTAAAATGCCTTTTTCAGGATTAAGGAAAATTGGTTTATCCATGCCTTTGTGTTTAA
The DNA here is from genome assembly GCA_029449295.1 of Zea luxurians. Classification (NCBI taxonomy): domain Eukaryota; kingdom Viridiplantae; phylum Streptophyta; class Magnoliopsida; order Poales; family Poaceae; genus Zea; species Zea luxurians. Next base: position 8,493,642 of record JAOPSE010000039.1, read on the forward strand.
TTACTACCGTTTTATTTATGCATCATGGATGATTCTCAATGTACTTAACGTGATTTGATTGTTTAAATTGATCAAACTCGTAGATGAAATATTTTGACTGCTAATCCAATTAACTATCTGTTATGATTCTGGATATAGTTTTTCTTAAAGATAAAAAAGGCCACTGTTTGTGTCATCATTTCAATTTTATTTTTACTTGAGCCAACACCTGATTTTGTCATATATTGTGGCAGCCATCTACTGAATAGACGTGTGGTTAGTATGCATGCACTGGCAGTTTTCCTGATTTTTTTTTGGTATTTCGTGAATCTGTCAGGTAAGGCTCTTTCTTTCAGAGGATTCCCCTTCTCAAGCTGGATTAAGACCACAGGACAATCTCCAAGCAAAAGGCTCATGGTTAATGCATGCAGCTGGCCCAAGCTCAGATGATTCTCTGCCACCTGGCTTCGAATCATTGCAGCCAACCAGCGATCTCAAAATTGACATGTCCCAAATCGCTCTTATTAGGTGGAGATGCCCACCACAGGTAATTAGGGCCTGTAATCTTGAACATTGCATTCTACTACTGGCAAGTTGCCAAGGTGACATCAGATCATTCGCGCAACCCCCCCACAAGTCAAGTATTTTTTTTACAATTGTTGCATTCTTTGGTTGCAGATATTGTATAATCCTGATTGGTGTGTCGCTGCTGGAGAAGAAAGTGAGGAGGTTGCCTTGCAGAATGAGAGGATGTTTGGAGCACTGGAGGCTATATATCCACGACCATCGAACATTCCTCCAAAGTAAGCGAGCTGCATTTTAGTTTGCCACTCTTCTAATCTCTCTCTCTTCTCATTTCTTGTACACTTTTTTCTGTGCCAATCCAGCCCATTGGTTACTCCTGATGTGAAAGACTCCCAGTATGATGATTCCCGAACCCAATTGGTTCCCTTGCTCCCAGTTGAAGAGGATGATGCCTCTGACCAGTTCGAAGAACCACCTGTTGGTCTACCAAGTAGTTACCACGAGTCAGATAAGTATGATGATGCAATATCCAGGGTCCCACAAGCCTCAGATGCTCTCTTTACCACTGCACAACAGCAGCCGAATGGTTCCATCAACACAACAAGGTCTGGTGTCCCCGCCGAAGCAGACGTAGTGGCTGCTGCATCTGCTGCTTACACTGCAATAATGCAAAGCAACCAAATGGGAAACATGATTGACCAAGATCTGCTCATCAAAATACTAAGTGACCCTGCCCAAATTCAGAGGCTAATGAAAGAATATGGTGCGCTTAAACATGAACAGTCAACCAACAGTTCTGTGGCGTCAATGGTGCAAGGTCCACCACCCCAGATGACAGCTAGTGTCCCCGTCTCTATCCCAGACCGTTCCAATGCATTTCACAACATAAACCCTAAGCTGCCGCCTCCACCTGTTCCGAATCGTATACCTCCAGCTTCAGTTACCATGAATGCACCAGCCAGTTCAAGTCAAGCAATTAGCTTTCCAAGTGGCCCAACCAGGGGTTTGAACTATTACCAGAACCTGATCCATCAGCATGGAGGGGAGAGGCAGGAGCCACTTCAGCAGCATGGAATGCAGTTTGCAATGCATCACCAGCCTCTTGCCTCGCAGGCCAGTGCCGCTGATGTTGTCAGCAGTGGTGCTATGCCAGCTAGGGATACCAAGCAAAGGCCTACGAAGCCTTGTGCTTACTTCAACAGCGCGAGAGGATGCCGGAACGGTGCAAACTGCACGTTTCTGCACGATGTGTCTGCCGCGAGGAAAGAACAGTCAAAGGGTTCCAAAAGGATTAAGCTTGACAGCAGAATAGCCGGGCGGTATTGAGGGGTTGCTGCCGCCGGTTGATTTTTGACTGTTCTTTGGTTCAAAATCCTCATTTCGCCTTTTTTTCCCCCTTCAAAAACGTTTCAGTAAATATTGCGCCCCAGCTCCTTGTTTCTTTCACTTAGCCAATTTCTCTTTGTTGACTAAATGAGGTGTTTTAGAAGAAAGAAAAATATCCCACGATTTATTGGAGCTATGTCGTGGTAGCTACGCCGTGGTCATTTGTGTTGGTTCTGTTTTTTTTTTTTTTTTTTTGTCAAGACCGAGAAATGCATAGTTGCATACTTTAACATATAGACCTTAAATAAAAAGAACATAAAACGCGAAAACAGAGTCGTTTGTCTTGTGTCTTGGTCCATGGGAGCCGATAAGCTGTTGGAAATTTGGAATATCGTTTTACTTGGTGCATCTCTATTTTGCCCGACTTGGTGCTTGTAAGGTACTCCAGTTTGTAAGAGCGTTTTGCTAAACTCAAATTTAGTTAGTTGTTAAATATATATTGGAAACAAAACAAGGTTCTAATTCTTAGTTATTAGATATTTAAAAGTTATACCAATTCAGCTTTTCTAGTTATTATTTACAGTTTCGAATTTGATTTATTTGTACGATAAAGTTTATTGGCTATCGTTTTTCTCTTGGTTACTATTTTTATTCATTGCGAGTCACAGTTCGGTTTTTCTCTAAATTTTTAGATGGGTCGTCATTAGACTTGTCAACGAGGGCAAGTCATTCAAAGTGCATCGTTTGTACCCTGCCATGAACTTGATGACATGCAAATGATTTCATAGTGTAATTGACGCGTGAAATAGGTTGTTGTAAGTGTGAAACAAGTCAAGTATGTGGACTAGCTAGTAAGTTGACATATTTAAAGACCTCATTTAAGGAATGAAGCATAATTTATAGTTAACAACACCTTAAATTAATTTTAGAAAGTTTTTTTTGAACTAGTGGAGTTGCTCTAAGCCATTTTGTTTGTAAGGTACTCGGGATTTAAATTTTAGCCTTTTTTAGAACACATCCCTTGACATGTGTTTTATGAAAAGAAAAAAAAAAATGCAGATATAACATGATATATCTACGAGAAATCTTGTACCGTAGATTACAAAAGAGACCACAGATAAAATGGTTAGTAACCTAAAACAACTAGAGGAATAGAAGAAAAGGCACGAAGAAAGGTATCCTCCATCTTAAAACCTAATTGACTACATCTGCGAATGGGACAACACATATGTAACATCTAGGGTTAGTTACATGTTAATTAGTGGGTTTGAACTTAAACACAAGGTGCCAAGTGATGATCAAGAGCTTTAGTTCAAAATCTTTCAAAAGTGATGACAAAGGTGTAGAGCTTAGTTCTTCGAAAATAAACCCCTAGCTTAATTTTTTAGATCACAAGCAAAACTATTGTGATTAATGTTGACCTTGTAAAAAATATGTAGAATATTAATCATGTCTCTTTCATGTGCATTACACTAACATAGCAACATGCATCTATCTTGGTCTTTGGAGAAGTTTGAAGAAGTTCGAGATTCAAAAGTCACATTAAATGATAAGCTCAGTTGTGTTTAATTTGCTTTTGTAACCAAGTAAAAACATGTGATGTCAATGTGTGATGGTGATGAAGGATGTACCTCTGGATGCTGCTAAGATGTCTTCAAAAATCTCAATAGAAAAAAAAGTGGGGTCATGGCTATTGTCGAACTTGTGGTCTCGAGAACCGATAACCTACCTTGGCTTTATCTAAGGTAGAGGGCATGTTTGGTTCGCTGCCTAACTTGCCACACTTTGCCTAACTTTTGTGCCTAAAGTTAGTTCCTCAATTCGAACGACTAACCTTAGGCAAAGTGTGACATAGTTAGCCACAAACCAAACAGGCCCAGAATCCCACCATGCAAGTTGTGCATTACTCACTCCATTCTAAATTATATTCCTTCCGTCCCGATATTACTAGTTATTTTAGCTCTTAATATTTATATCTAAATTCAAATAAATGATAATTAATCTAGACACATATGTAAAATAAATGTATTAATTATTGTATGAATCAACTAAAAAGGGTAAAAACAAATTTTATTTTATGACAAAGGAGTAGGATGTTTTGACTTTTTTTTAATCGTCCATTTCTTTCTGAATCAACGGCTTCGCGTTGTTTGCTTCGTCGCATGTGATTATCGGCCACTGCACTCTGGAATAAAATATGTATACAGTAAAAGGTTTGGGCTCAACGTTGTGGCAATGTTACACTATTTTCTACTCTCTCTCTCTGTTCTAAAAATTATAAGACTTTTTTCTAGATATATTATTTTTATGTATGCAGATATAGTGTATATATAAGTGAACAATAAAAATTATGTATCAAATAAAGACAAACCATAAATAGAGGGAGCAATACATAATACATAACTTGATGGTAGGGACCAGAAAAAATGGCTTATATAGGGTGACATGAAAGGCCCTCTACGAACTCCGGTGCGAGAAAAGTTTGAAGATTTTTATGATATAAAGTCTCTACCATCTATTGGTGGGGGCGGCAGATATCCATTTCTACAATTTTGCAGTTTGAGGATATAGTTTTGAAATTTCGAATATTATTAAATACAAAATGAAAAATGCCCCGAACAGCCTCAATTGGGCCAGGCCCATCCGTGAACTAAAGCCGTTCCGTTTGTATTTTTTGGGCCAGGCCTCACCATCGTCCAGAGAACACCGGCCGATACGAAGCAAGCCCCTTTCAAAAAGAAATGAGAGGCGTAGTAGCATCCACACCAACAGAAACTTCAATCTCGCCAAATACAACAGACCAATCCACACACTCCTGATGCCACTGTTGCATTACAAGTCAAAGGGGGCATGTATCACACACACAAACCACTATCTGTCACATAACACAACCAATGAGAAGCGACAAATGTACACATATCAAGCGGGTCTTCCAAACCATACTCAGTTTCCCAACGACGAATCAACGGATTAGACGGAGAAGGCAAAGAAGTCATCATCACTCGCGAAATATGCTGCTGTGCTCGGCCTACTCATCATCAGTCAGATATGCCACCTCTTGTCTGCGCCTGCGCGTAAGAAGGTTCAATATCTTTGGCAAGATGAACGCAGCTGGATAACGCATAACAATGGAGTCACAAGAGAAATGAGGCACTTACCAGACGCGCTGTGAGGAGCAGGGCCACTGCTTTTCACGCCTTGCGGAGCCTGCGATGACGACGACCGCTGCATGCGAGGCGACGAGTCGTGCTTGCCGTTGGTCATGGGCAACGAGTGCCTCTTCCTCGCGGCGTTGCTGTCCTGCACGTCTGGGCTCATCTTCGGGGACGACGCCTTGGCTCTTGCGGACTCTGTGAACTGCATGTAGCTAGGCAACGGGTTGCTGTTGCTGTTGCTTACACGAGGTTCTTGATCGCCCTGGTCGGATTTAGCAGCTTTGCTTGAGGAGCTCTCTCTCTTGGCATGCCTTGATTCCTTCGAAAAGTTGTCGGTGCTGCTCCGTCCAACTGAGTCGCTGCCTGGACTAGCCAGCGACCTCTTGCTCGCGTGAGACTTGGGCTTCTTGCTCCTGCTCCTTTTGGTGTTAACAGAGACCTCACTTGACGGTGTCCCATGAGACTCCGGAATGGTGGTCGTTCGGCTCATTGGAGTCCCTTCAGGTGTGGCATAAGATGTGACCGATTTTTCCAATTGTCCATGCAAATCTGCCACTTCCGGTTCAGTATGTGGCTCCTTTTGTGGCTGGGCTTCCGTTTCAAGGGCAGGAACATGCCCATTCTCTTCTACTTCCTTCTGCGGCTGGGCTTCTGCTTCAGGAGCATTTTTTACCCCAGGATGGACGACAATACTGGAGTCTTTATCAGCTTTGCCAGTGACATAGTTTCTGTTTTCCAGAGCTCCAATCTCCAACACGATCTCCCCACCATCACCTTCTGATCTGTCTGGTGAGTCCAGTGTAGATGAAATTGATATTTCAGTCCCACATTCTGATGCAGCAATTCTCATTTTAGTATCATGACCAACTGAGCTTTCTTGTATGCCTGTGCCATCTTGCTTTGGCGTGTAATCTTCTTGTGAACTAGTAGTGTGCATCCTTGACTTGGTCACCCCATCCAGATGCGGTGGGCTGCTGGACCTGCTGACTGTCGAATTTGTACTCAGCTCTTCAAATTTCAATTGGGCAGCAGCAAAGGCTGGATTGCATGGCTTTCTTGCCACAAACCTTTTACCTTCCATCTCCAGTGTCTGCTCAGAATTGTATGCGTCACCACTGTCCTCATTGGACGGTTCAAATTTTCCAGGGAGTGGACAGGGATCCCTTGATGCATCATCAGCTTGGGCATATTGTTGATCCAAGGACATAAAATGCTCGTCCACATCATTTTCAGCCTTTTGGTCAGTTACATGATCAGCATCTGCATCAGTAGTTTCCATCAACTCCGATTCAGGATCATGCTTCATTTCCATCTTAGGGCTTTCATCTGGGACACTTGCAGGAGCCTCCAAGGCACTAAAATCAGATGTCTCTACTGTTTCTTTCACATCATCAGCCACCAACTTTGGGAAAGATAGGTCTGAGTCCAAAGGAACAATGTCTTCATCACACTGAGCATGTTCAGCCACAGTTACACCCATCAACTCACTATTTTCTTTATGCTCTGGCAGGTGCACCACAGTGATCGGTGGAATTAAGGCTGTCCACCTCTCCATCCATCCCCATGTAACATCAGATTCTGAAGGATCACATTTTATGCGAATGGATTTTGAAGTTGGTGTGTTGTCCATGAGCTGACAGAAGATATGCAATGTGAATATGAGGAAATCCAAACTACAGAGAGAAATATGGATATTTTTGGACTTTTAGAGTGTGGGATTCTCATGTCTCAGTCTTACCTTGAGAGCAAATCCATTGCGAAGCAATTTCTCACCTGAAGAATGAACAATAGTCTCCTGCATTGGGGAAAACAACAAGTGAACACTCAGAACTAAGTAGCAGAACTTGGTTGCAACTCTCAAGAATGTTTAGGGAACCATGTCAACCCTTTTAGGGCCTGTTAGTTTTATACCCAATCCATGTGGATTGGAGTGGATTGGGTGGGATTAAATCTCAAACAAGTTAAAATCCTTCCTAATTCTGTTCAATCTCATCCAATCCACATAGGATGGGAATAACCGAAGAAGGCCTTACATGTTTGATGCAGAAGATGATTGCTTATGCAAGGGATTGAATTTCACAACAGGTCAACAGCCAAAAAGATAGCAGATAAGCAACAGATGTAGCAAGTTCAATGGAAACAAAAACTCCAGAGACTCATCATAGATTAACAGCTTCCAGGATGCTAGCTAACAGAGCTAGGAAAAACTGCACATAACAACTCAGATCTTACTAATGTTGCTAAGCCCTACTCAGCTGACTCAGCAAAACAACCTCATCACAACGATATAACTCATATCAATAAATATATAATCCATATCAATAAATCGCACGTGATATGGTGGGGCCAGGTAAAATGCCATTCTGTTCACAAACACTGGCCGCATAATGTACATTCATAAACCAATTCTAATGTAGCCAATGCTAAATGTTTCATAAATGATAATAATGCCTTAAACAGAAAGCCATCATTCACCTGAATCTTTCCTGGTGAATGTTGTGCTTGATGAGCCCTGATCAACCCTTGAATTTTAATAATCGCAAGCAAGCATTGTAAAGATTCTGAAGCCTGCTTTCTAACTAGATGTCCACGGATAACAGCTTGCAGTTTCACCAGATCCTTCTGATTCAGCAGCTCTTCCCTTGCCTGTAGTCATGCGGATAATTTCTTAATAATTTTACGTTGATAACGTATAAATAATAAATAATATTGGATGAGGAACAGCTAAGCATAATGCTAAAAGAGCAATAATTGTAACTTACAATGCAAGTGTCACTCCTAGGCTGAAGATTAGTAGCTGCAGACTCCAGATGATCTTCCTCCGGGTCTCCACTGCTTCCTTCAACAAGTGAGGTGTTTTCCTCCTCCTTCAGCACAGTTGATGAGACGGAAATACTTTCATCTGCCTCTTCAATTAGTTCCTCAACTGCCCTTTCGGGTGTCTCTTCTGTTGCATTTTTTATTGACCCTTCGGCTGTATTTTCAGATGCCGTCTCTGTTATTTTTCCAGCTGGTTCTTCAGTTGGTGCAACATTTATTTTTTCAGCTGGCTCATCAGTTGGTGTTTCGGTTATCCTTTGAGTGGGTAGTTCAATTGATTTTTCAATTATCTGGTCAGCTGGTTCTTCCATAAGTTTGTCAGTAGGCTTTTCACTTGGCTTCTCCATCAGCTTTTCATCAGAGTTTCCTTGATACAGAGGTTTCTCCTCTGGCTTCTCTTGATGCAGAGTCTTCTCATCTGGCTTGTCTTGTTGCAGAGGCTTCTCCGAGGCATAAGAATATGTTGAAGTATAAACATTGTTGCTCGGTGTAATGTCAGCCTTTGCTTTGCTGGAACTAAGAGTCTCAGGTTCTGAGATATCAGAGTTCTTCAAAACTCGGTGCCTTGTAGACCTCCTACGGAAGCTCCATCTGCTTTTATCTGATATGGCGTTGTTCTGAAAACAGCGAACATGCACATTAGCGTGAAGTTCAGTAATTGACACGAGGAACAGAGATTGAAAAATCTTCTGTTACTTTCCACACATATAAAAAGAAAACAAGAGAACTGATTGCAAAAGTGGAAGGTATTATTATTTAGGCAATACTTTGTGAGGAAACTACATTGTAAGGTCTATGCACTAATCCATTCCATATCCAAATTTAGGCGTGGAGGCCTATAAACTAATCCATTTCATAGAAAACGGTGCATTACTTTGTGAGGAAACTAAATTGAGCTAATTTAGGCAAAAAAAATACTTGGTGACAAAGTGCACCGCTTATGCATGTAGATAGTCAGGGAAGACTATAAACCGCAAGCAAAATATCCCTTATTTATTATTAATACTGATGTTCCATTAAAGTGTAATAAACTTTGCGTACTTTTGTCAATTTGAATGAGCTTAACTCCCCTAATTCAATGGGTACAGCTAATGCAAGCTGAGCTGTCAAAAACCAACAACCCGTTCTACCACATGTTGAATTTCATGTTACGCATACAATAACCCACCAACCTAAATGTTAATTTACTCAATACTTTTGTTTTATTTGCAAGAAGACTTGCTCCAGAGTCAGGTAACACCTCCCTATCTTCTAGCGGTCTAGCCTTCGTAGCGGATGTAGTCACCACACCAGTAGGCAGTAGTCCATCTTTAAAACAAAAATGTCAAATCAGGAAGGGACGAGGCTTGAAGTGAAGAGGAGAAAGACAGACGCAACAGGCCGAAGGGGACACAGTGAAAGCACTTGCATAGCAGTGAGAGCACTACGCGGAGCAAACAAAGATAGCAGCATCAGATCCTTCCTTTCTGTGATGCTGCTACATGGGATCAAGACGACAGAAAACAGCACCCTAAGCCATACAAGATATGGCACTGCCTACAGAGTACAGATAGAGCCATGCAGCAAAAGGATAAAAGGAAGATTTTTTTTTATTTCAAAATTTTCAGGTGAAAAGCCATGTCCATGCAGACTCAAGCAACATCATGGTCACGAAATGATGAACAATTGCCCTTGCCCACCTGTCAACGCCGCAAACAAATCCAAAGGTAAAATTCAAAGCCGACGAGGTGAGCGAGCTGAACCAGTGAGAGAATCTCTCGATTCGCCGGTTGATTCCAGCTCCCCGCTTCGAATTAAACCCAGATCTATCAAGGATCAAACACACCCTGCCCCTGAGCCCCACGCATTCGGCAAGGATCTAACGAGACAAGCACGGCATCCCGAAAAAAGAAAGTATTAAGCAACTTTCGGTGTCGTACAAGACGCCGCGCGGAAAGAACAGAGAGAGAGAGAGGGTGGGAGAGCGGGAGACGCCACATTCCGCGGCGCAAGTGGGGCGGGCACGCAGCATGCCTTACCTCCTCGTCCGGGTGGTCGTCGGCGTCTGAGCCGGCGGAGGGATCGGATCCGGAGCCGGCGCAGACAAGGATCTTGAGGCAGCCGTTCTTGGACCGCGCCATGGAGCGGGCTGATCGCGACCGCCGCCGCTTCAGTCAGTCAGAGTCAAGTGGCCAAGTGCTCTGCTCCGCGGAGCGAGCGCGCGTGCGTTTCTGGAGCCTGGGCGCGGAACAGGACGGCAGTGCCGCAGTGGATGGCCGCTCTGCTGCGCGTCTGGCTGCGGCTGCGGCGGCTTGGCTTGTTCGCTTGCGGCCAGTGCCTGTGCAGCTCTGCACGGCGTTTTTATATTTTTGGTTGGAGGCCTCCCCTCCTCCTCGGGCCCTCCTCAGCTTCTCTTTCCGCTCCTTTCCTGTACGTTTTTATATTTTAGCAATTTAGCTTTAGCTACACTAAGTTGGACTAATGGGGTGTTTGAATGCACTAGAGCTAATAGTTAGTTAGCTAAAAAGTTGTTAGTAGAATTAGCTAGCTAACAAATAGATAGCTAACTATTAACTAATTTACTAAAAATAGCTAATAGTTGAACTATTAGCTAGGATGTTTGAATGTCTCTAACTAATTTTAGCCACTAACTATTAGCTCTAGTACATTCAAACACCCCCTAAGGATGGTAATGGAAATTCTCGTCGTTTTTTAGTTTCTCATACTTATTCTCGCGGCTAAAAAATTAAAATTCTCTTTAGAGATCCACATGAATGCTTGTGAGGTACATTTATTCTCCATCCTCATTTCCCGTGAGAATAAATTCCCATCGGACGTCCCCGTCCCCTCTTGTAGTATGTCCCCTCTTGTAGTAGAGGTTAAAACAGACGTAAAAATCATTATGTGTAAATTAAAATAAATACATTTATACAACGAGTGATCTTTTGACAAATTAATTAATTAATTAATTATATCATTAACTATTATATAAAAGCATCGTCACATGTAATTTTAAGGGATCCCCACGGGAAATGGAACGGAGAACCCTGTCACCGTTTACCCGTCGAGGTGGGGGATTTTTTCCGTTTACATTCCCATCAGAAAAAAACTTTTCCATTTCTATCCACTAATAGATGAAATTCCCGCGAAGAATCGGAGCTCGGGGCCATTACCATCTCTAGGTTCGACAAGGGGGTTCAATGTGTCTTCCTTTTTTCTTACTATGGTTTATTTCATAATTCTTCGCTTCACACATATTAAATCGATCTAATAGTTTTATTAGTAATAAGGACATGTTTGGTAGTGAGGTTTATTTACAATTTCATACAATACTATGATATATTAGAATATTGTAGTATTCTAGACCGAAAAGTATTCGGTTGAAATTTGTAAAACACCGTTTTGAATACCTCGGTATGACTAAAACTACACTATTTTTAGAGTATTAATACTGTAGTGTAGACTAAAGTTTTCTAAATCATGGTATTATTATCACATACATGTGTAGACCTTGGTATTCTAAAAGCATAGCATCAATAAAAAAGTAGCAAACAGAGCCTAAATATTTGTGTCGGCGTTCCGAGACCGGGGGGTCCCCGAGCCGACGAGTGAGTGTGCCGCGTGCCCCAGCCCAGATGGGTCGAGCGCGTGGGCGAGCGCGAAGGGGGGAGAGAGAGAGAGAGGCGGCCGGAGCCGGGTCGTGAGGGAGTCGGAGAATTCCCGCGGCCTTCGTGTTCGTCCCGCGCCCAGGTCGGGTGCGCTTGCAGTAGGGGGTTACAAGCGTCCGCGCGGGTGAGGGGAGCGAGCGGCCCCGAGAGAGCGCCTACCCCTGCCCTTCGTCCCCGCGAGGCCGCGAGGCCAACCTTCTCTAAGAAGGCCCTGGTTCTTCCTTTTATAGTCGTAAGGAGAGGATCCAGGTGTACAAATGGGGGTGTAGCAAGGTGCTACGTGTCTAGCGGGGGAGTGCTAGTGCCCTAAGTACATGCCAAGGTGGCAGCCGGAGAGATCTTGGCACCCAGCTAGTGTGGCGTCGTGGCTGTCGGAGAAGCGATGGAGCCGGACGGAGGGACAGCTGTCGGAGTGGCTGGGCCCTTGCTGACGTCCTCCTGCTTTCGTAAGGGAGCTGAGAGTCGCCGTCGTCATGGGTCTAGCGGGGCGCCATCATTGCCTATCTGGCGGAGCTAGCCAGATGGGACGTCGGTCTTGTTCTCTGCGACCTGAGTCGCCTCAGGGTAGGGTGATGATGGCGCCTCCTGTTGACGTGGCGGACTTGCGTCCTAGGTCGGACGACGTGGAGGCTCCTCCGAGGCCGAGGTCGAGTCTGTCCTGCATGGCCGAGGTCGAACCTGAGCTCCTGGGTCGGGCGAGGCGGAGGTCGTTCGGCAGAGGTCGGGGTGGAGTCCGAGCCCTGGGTCGGGTGAAGCGGAGTTCGTCGTCTTCTGGGGCCTTAGCCCGAGTCCGAGCCCTGGGTCGGGCGGAGCGGAGTTCGCCGTCTTCTGGGGCCTTAGCCCGAGTCCGAGCCCTGGGTCGGGCGGAGCGGAGTTCACCGTCTTCCGGGGCCGTAGCCCGAGTCCGAGCCCTGGGTCGGGCGGAGCGGAGTTCGCCGTCTTCCGGGGCCTTAGCCCGAGTCCGAGCCCTGGGTCGGGCGGAGCGGAGTTCGCCGTCTTCCGGGGCCTTAGCCCGAGTCCGAGCCCTGGGTCGGGCGGAGCGGAGTTCGCCGTCTTCCGGGGCCTTAGCCCGAGTCCGAGCCCTGGGTCGGGCGGTGCTTCCTCTGGCGCTTTTGGCCAAGCCTGGCTGCCTGTCAGACTTACCTTTTGCGTTAAAGACCCAGTGACTTGGTCGGTCGGTGCGGTGATTTAGTCAGGGTTACTTCTTATCGAAGGCATGGCCTCGGGCGAGCCGTAGATGCGTCTGCCGTGAAAGAGGAGACCTCGGGCGAGACGGAACCATCTCAGGGTCGGCTGCCCTTGCCCGAGGCTAGGCTCGGGCGAGGCGTGATCGAGTCGCTCGTATGGACTGATCCCTGACTAAATCAAACCCATCAGGCCTCTGCAGCTTTGTGCTGATGGGGGTTACCAGCTGAGAATTAGGCGTCTTGAGGGTACCCCTAATTATGGTCCCCGACAGTAGCCCCCGAGCCTCGAAGGGAGTGTTAACACTCGCTTGGAGGCTTTCGTCGCACTTTTTTGCAAGGGGACCAGCCTTTCTCGGTTGTACTTTGTTCCGGTGGGTGCGCGCGAGCGCACCCGCCGGGTGTAGCCCCCGAGGCCTCGGAGGAGTGGTTTCACTCCTTCGAGGTCTTAATGCCTTGCGTAATGCTTCGGCTGGTCTGGCGGTTCCCTCATGCGAACAGGCCGTAGCCCAGGTGCACTGTCGGGGCCCAAGTTCTCGGGCTGGTATGTTGACGCTGTCAACGGTTCGACCGGAGCCGGTTTTGCGAGAGCAGCCCCCGAGCCTCCGCACAGAGCGGGAGGACGATCAGGGACAGACTCGGCTTTTTTATATACGCCCCTACGTCGCCTTTCCGCAAGGAGGAGGGGGGGAGAGCGCCATGTTACCCTCGATGGGCACCGAACATGGTGTCTCCGGTGAGCTGCGATCGGGTAATCCGAGTGGACGTCCGTGCCCCGTTCGTTGGGGGTCGGCTAGGGGCCCGGAGGCACGCCCAAAAGTACCTGCGGGTGATCTGCCGGACCCGGTCCCCTGGCGACGGGGTCCGAGGGCTCGTTGCCTCCCTCCGATGGGATTCCGTTACAGAGTCGTTCCCGCTGGTCTCGGAAATGTCCTAGGGTACCTCGGGAGCGCAGCCCGAGCCTTGGTTATGTATCGAACGTACCCCTGGTCATCCCTCGCTCGGTGTCTGAGGCGACTGTGAACCCTTCGGGGGGCCAGCCTTCGAACCCCTGATCAGTAATGGGCGCGGAGCCCGAGTAGCCTGAGGCGGTCGTGGAACCTTTCGGGGGCCGACCTTCGAACCCCTGACCAGTAGTGGGTGTCGGGCCCACGCGATCTGAGGCGACTGTTGAACCCTTCGGGGGGCCAGCCTTCGAACCCCTGATCAGTAAGGAGGCTCGGAGCCTAGTTCCTTCACGGGGAAGGATCCCTTTGGGGTTATCCCCCTTCTCGGTCCCTGTTGCAAGAGATAGAGAAAGAGGAAAAAGGGAAAAAAGGATACAGAATTGAACGACGTGGCGTACCTTTTTTGGTGTGGTCGCGAAGGCGAAACGTCACCAGCCGCTCCTGCCAGAAGCGCTGCCCGTCGAGCCGCGGAGTTAATGCGCCGGGGCGAGCGGTCGGCGAGGCTGCCGTTGCGTGCGCGAGCCGTTCGAGGAATGGGTCACGGGCGTGTCGTCTTCACACCGTGAGAGAGAGGGGGTTCTCTTGCTGCCTCCGGATGGGACGTGAGCCTGGCTGATGGCGTGATCGCTGCTCTTATGCGCCTGCCACTGTCATTACTGCCGGCCCACTTTTGACCGTGTTTGACCGCTGCGTCAGGCTGGCGCAGCTGGGCCGCGCGCTGGGCCGCCTCGGGTCGCGGTATTGGTTCCGTAATCGAGGAGGTGCGGTGGTGGCGCAAGTGGCATAGTGGCTTACATGCAGCATCCGGCGCGCCGGTCGCGCGACGCGTGGGCTTGAGCCTTCATGCTGGCCTGTCAGGAGTCGGAGAGGCGCGTCCACTTGGCGCGGTTGCATGCCGCCCGCATGGCTGCCCGCCCCCTTCGCCCGTTGGTCTGGGCAAAAGTGGAGGGTCACTTGTAACCGCTGGGTGGTTGCGCGCACGCCGCGCGCGGCAGTTCGGCTTCTTTTGCTCGGAGTCGGTCCGCATGACAGGTGGGTCCTAGCCCCCGCGCCGCAGGGGAGGGCTTTGGAGGTGTGTTGGAGAAGACTCAGCCCGTGACGGTTGGGGGCGCGAGCACGGAGAGTTGCCTTTAAAAGGAGGGCGACCCCTTTCGTAGGGCGACCATGTCTTCTTTCTCCCTTATGCATCGTGTCTTTCTACCGTTCAAGCCCCCGGATGGGGGAAACCGCCGTCTCCGTGCCTCGTCGTCGGGGGATGAGAGTTTTTTCGCCGCCCCGCAGGCCCGCCCCTATCGAGTGGGGTTGTTCGTACCTGCGGGGGGGGGGGGGGGGGAACCGGAGTTCCGTTTGTAATGGCACTTCGAGTGCCGGGTTTTTTGTTCATTTTCGGCTTTCGGGGCCTGAACGTGTATGTAATTACGGCACGGAGCCATGCTTTTTCCTCATTCCCGAGCACTAAGACTCGTCTGCTGATTGTCTGAACTGCTTCACTAAGCATGAGTCGCCTCGTGTCAAGGTGACGAGTGAGGTATCCGTATCCCGGAGGCGTAGGAGTCCCTCGGCTCGGTCGGCCCTGTTGTCCGAGGCTCCTCTAGCTTAGTTAAAGAGACCCCTCGGCCGCTCTTCGACGAGCCGAGGCCGGGGGTAGCGATATCAGCATGAGCAGAGGTGGAGTTGGCTCGGGAATGAAACCTGGTTGGCCGGAGCCTAGCCGAGTTGTCCGTTGGCAGGATCGACGCCGGAGTTGGTTAGCCGAGGCTTCGGACCGGGCTCGTGCCCTCGGAAGGTGGTTGGCCGAGGCCCCGGAGGTGGCTGGCCGAGCCGCCTGCTCGGGCCAGATTCCCGGAGGAGTCCCTGACAACGATCGCCTGGGCGTGGTGATGACGCCGTCCTCTGGAGCGGAGGCCCTCGGATCGCGTCGCCGTCCGAGGCTAGTTCGGGTCTTACCGAAGGTGCTGTCGATGCCGAGGGTGTCGCCGCCCCCTTCCAGCGCCAAGATCTGAGCCTGCAGGATCAGCTTGTCTTGTAGCGTGTGTTTTGTGCGGCCGTCGAGGCCAGAACACACACCCTTGCAGCGTTATAAAGCTGCGTCCCCTTTCCTCTTGTTCCAAGCATCTGGACTTTTTGTCGGTAACAGGGATATTTGTGCGAGCGAAAGTTGCTTCTCGCGGAAGGTGAGGAGTGAGGTATCCGTATCCCGGAGGCGTGGGAGTCCCTCGGCTCGGTCGGCCTTGCCGCTTACGCGCACTTTTACTCATCCATGAGGCCCTATCACCGACTTAGTCGAGAAAACTCGAAGAATCGCTTTGACAGAAGAGCTTCCGAACGTAGAGACTTGTTCGATCCGCGGAGTCACTTTATCCGAGCGCGAGTTACTTATCGCAGAAGGTGATGAGTGAGGTATCCGTATCCCGGAGGCGTAGGAGTCCCTCGGCTCGGTCAGCCTTGGCTGCTTACGTGTACTCTGTCGTTTCCATGACCCACTTTTCGAAGCAGTCAAAAAGCACGAAAGATATTCTGATAAAAGAGATTTTTTGTTCGAGGAAAATTTTGACGCAGAGGGGGTTTCCCCCCTTTTTAGCCCCCGAGGGAGGGTCGGGCTTTGCCGAGGCGAGGCCGACCCTTCCTTGTTGACTAAACTTTGCGTGGGTGCGAGGTATATGAACAATTTGGAAACATCTCAAGGGTAGAAGCGACGTAGCTGTTGGATGTTCCAAGCGTTGCCGTAGACCTCGCCTTGACTGTTGGCCAGCTTGTACGTTCCGGGCTTCAGAACTTTGGCGATGACGAACGGCCCCTCCCAGGGGGGCGTGAACTTGTGCCTCCCTCGGGTGTCTTGCCGCAGCCGAAGCACCAGATCGCCCACCTGGAGGTCTCGGGGTCGGACCCCTCGGGCGTGGTAGCGTCGCAGGGACTGCTGATACCGCGGCGAGTGTAGTAAGGCCCTGTCCCGAGCCTCATCCAGCTGGTCCAGCGAGTCTTCTCGGCTAGCTTGGTTGCTTTCTTCGTTGTAGGCCCTCGTCCTCGGGGAGCCGTATTCCAGGTCAGTGGGCAGGACAGCCTCGGCCCCGTGGACTAGGAAGAACGGCGTGAAACCTGTGGCTCGGCTTGGCGTCGTCCTCAGGCTCCAGACCACCAAGGGGAGTTCCTTCATCCATCGCTTGCCGAACTTGTTGAGATCATTGTAAATCCGAGGCTTGAGCCCCTGTAGAATCATGCCATTGGCACGTTCTACTTGCCCATTCGACATGGGGTGAGCTACGGCGGCCCAGTCTACCCGGATGTTGTGATCCTCGCAAAAATCCAAGAATTTTTTGCCGGTGAACTGGGTGCCGTTGTCGGTGATGATGGAGTTCGGGACCCCGAAGCGATGGACGATGTTGGTGAAGAACGCCACCACCTGCTCGGATCTGATGCTGTTCAGGGGTCGGACCTCGATCCACTTGGAGAATTTGTCGACGGCGACCAGCAGGTGCGTGTAGCCCCCGGGCGCCTTCTGCAGAGGGCCGACGAGGTCCAGACCCCACACAGCGAAGGGCCAGGTGATGGGTATCGTCTGCAGAGCCTGAGCGGGCAGGTGGGTCTGCTTCGCATAGAATTGGCACCCTTCGCAGGCGCGGACAATTCTAGTGGCGTCAGCCACCGCCGTCGGCCAGTAGAAGCCTTAGCGGAAAGCGTTCCCGACGAGGGTTCGAGGTGCTGCATGATGGCCGCAAGCCCCCGAGTGTATTTCCTGCAGGAGTTCCTGACCCTCGGCGATGGAGATGCATCGCTGGAGGATGCCCGAGGGGCTACGGTGGTAGAGCTCCTTCTCATCGCCCAGCAAGACGAACGACTTGGCGCGTCGCGCTACCCGCCGAGCCTCGGCTCGGTCGAGGGGCAGTTCTCCTTGGCGGAGATATTGCAGGTACGGGGTCTGCCAATCCCGCCCTGGCATGACCCCGCTCTGCTCCTCCTCGACGTGCAGTGCTTCGCCCTCGAGGGCCGAGGGCTCCTCGGGTTGAACCGAGGATAGCTCGGGCCGGGCCGAGGTCGCCTCGGACGGGGCCGAGGGCACCTCGGGCTCGGGCGTGTCGCCTATCTTGACGGAGGGTTGGTGCAGATCCCGGGAGAAGACGTCCGGGGGAACCGTCGTTCGCCCCGAGGCTATCTTCGCCAGCTCGTCCGCAGTCTCGTTGTAGCGCCGGGCGATGTGGTTGAGCTCGAGCCCGTAGAACTTGTCTTCCAGGCGTCGAACCTCATCACAGTAGGCCTCCATCTTCGGGTCGCGGCAGTGGGAGTTCTTCATGACTTGGTCGATGACGAGCTGCGAGTCGCCGCGTGCATCGAGGCGTCGGACCCCTAGCTCGATGGCGATTCGCAGTCCGTTGATCAGAGCCTCGTACTCAGCCACATTGTTGGACGCCGGGAAATGGAGGCGGAGCACGTAGCGCAAGTGTTTCCCGAGGGGCGAGACGAAGAGCAGGCCCGCGCCGGCTCCCGTCTTCATCAGCGACCCGTCGAAAAACATGGTCCAGAGCTCCGGTTGGATCGGAGCCGTCGGCAACTGGGTGTCGACCCATTCGGCTACGAAGTCCGCCAGTACCTGGGACTTGATGGCCTTCCGAGGGGCGAACGAGATTGCCTCGCCCATGATTTCTACCGCCCACTTTGCGATCCGTCCCGAGGCTTCCCGGCACTGGATGATCTCCCCCAGGGGGAAGGATGACACCACAGTCACCGGATGAGACTCGAAGTAATGTCGCAGCTTTCGCCTCGTCAGGATCACTGCATACAGCAGTTTTTGGACTTGTGGGTAGCGGATCTTGGTCTCGGACAGCACTTCGCTGACGAAGTAAACTGGCCTCTGAATGGGCAAAGCATGCCCCTCTTCCTGCCTTTCGACCACGATCGCGGCGCTGACCACCTGAGTGGTTGCGGCGACGTAGACCAAGAGGGTTTCTCCATCAGCTGGGGGTACCAAGACGGGCGCCTGGGTGAGGAGCGCCTTCAGGTTCCCGAGGGCTTCCTCGGCCTCGGGGGTCCAAGTGAAGCACTCGGCCTTCCTTAAGAGACGGTACAGGGGCAGGCCTCTTTCGCCGAGGCGCGAGATGAAACGGCTCAAGGCCGCGAGGCATCCCATGACCCTTGTACGCCTTTTAAGTCCTTGATGGGCCCCATGTTTGTGATGGCTGCGATCTTCTCCGGGTTGGCTTCGATGCCCCGCTCGGAGACGATGAATCCCAAGAGCATGCCTCGGGGCACCCCGAAGACGCACTTCTCGGGATTGAGCTTGACGCCCTTCGCCTTGAGACATCGGAATGTCAGTTCAAGGTCGGAGAGAAGGTCGGAGGCTTTCCTCGTCTTGACTACGATGTCATCGACGTAGGCCTCGACCGTGCGACCGATGTGTTTGCCGAACACATGGTTCATGCACCGCTGGTACGTTGCACCCGCGTTCCTCAAACCGAACGGCATGGTGACATAATAGTACATGCCGAAGGGCGTGATGAAAGAAGTCGCGAGCTGGTCGGACTCTTTCATCTTGATTTGATGATACCCTGAGTAGGCATCGAGGAAAGACAGGGTTTCGCACCCTGCAGTGGAGTCCACAATTTGGTCGATGCGAGGTAGAGGGTAGGGGACCTTCGGACATGCTTTGTTGAGACCAGTGTAGTCTACACACATCCGCCATTTCCCCCCTTTCTTCCTCACAAGCACAGGGTTGGCAAGCCACTCAGGGTGGAATACCTCTTTGATGAACCCCGCTGCCATCAGCTTGTGGATCTCCTCGCCTATCACCCTGCGCCTTTCCTCGTCGAATCGGCGCAGAGGCTGTCTGACCGGTCGGGCTCCGGCCCGAATATCCAGCGAGTGCTCGGCGACATCCCTCGGTATGCCGGGCATGTCCGAGGGACTCCACGCAAAGACGTTGGCGTTTGCGCGGAGAAAGTCGACGAGCACTGCTTCCTATTTGGGGTCGAGCCCGGATCCGATCCGAATCTGCTTGGAGGTATCGCCACTGGGGTCGAGAGGGACGGCCTTAACCGTCTCCGCTGGCTCGAAGTTGCCGGCATGTCGCTTCACGTCCGGCACCTCTCGGGAGAGGCTTTCCAGGTCGGCAATGAGGGCCTCGGACTCGGCGAGGGCCTCGGCGTACTCCACGCACTCCACATCGCATTTGAATGCGTGTTTGTACGTGGGGCCGACGGTGATGACCCCGTTGGGGCCCGGCATCTTGAGCTTCAGGTAGGTGTAGTTGGGGATGGCCATGAACTTCGCGTAGCATGGCCTTCCCAACACTGCGTGGTAGGTTCCTCGGAACCCGACCACCTCGAACGTCAAAGTCTCCCTTCGGAAGTTGGAGGGTGTTCCGAAGCAGACAGGAAGGTCGAGCTGTCCGAGGGGCTGGACGCGCTTCCCGGGAATGATCCCGTGGAAGGGCGCAGCGCCTGCTCGGACGGATGACAGATCGACGCGCAGGAGCCTGAGGGTCTCGGCGTAGATGATGTTGAGGCAGCTGCCCCCATCCATCAGGACCTTGGTGAGCCTGACGTCGCCGGTGACGGGATCGACGACGAGCGGGTACTTCCCTGGGCTCGGCACGTGGTCGGGGTGGTCATCTTGGTCGAAGGTGATGGGCTTGTCGGACCAGTCTAGGTAGACTGGCGCCGTCACCTTCACCGAGCAGACCTCCCGACGCTCCTGCTTACGATGCCGAGCCGAGGCGTTCGCCGCATGCCCTCCATAGATCATAAAGCAGTCGCGGACCTCGGGGAACTCTCCTGCTTGGTGATCTTCCTTCTTGCCGTCGTCGCGGGCCTTGTCACCCTCTGCGGGTGGCCCGGCCCGGTGGAAGTGGCGCCGAAGCATGACGCACTCCTCGAGGGTGTGCTTGACGGGCCCCTGATGGTAGGGGCACGTCTCCTTTAGTGCCTTGTCGAAGAGGTTGGCGCCTCCGGGGGGCTTCCGAGGGTTCTTGTACTCGGCAGCGGCGACAAGGTCCGTGCTGGGGGCGTCGCGTTTCGCTTGCGACCTCCTCCTGCCTTTCTTCTTGGCGCCGAGTGGAGTAGACGCCTCGGGAGCATCTTCCGACGGGCGGCCCTGGGGCTGCTTGTCCTTTCGGAAGATGGCCTCGACCGCCTCCTGACCAGAGGCGAACTTGGTGGCGACGTCCATCAGCTCGCTCGCCCTGGTGGGGGTCTTGCGACCCAACTTGCTCACCAGGTCACGGCAGGTGGTGCCGGCAGGGAACGCACCGATGACATCGGAGTCGGTGATGTTGGGCAGCTCGGTGCGCTGCTTCGAGAATCGCCGGATGTAGTCCCGAAGGGACTCTCCCGGCTGTTGCCGACAGCTTCGGAGGTCCCAGGAATTCCCGGGGCGCACGTACGTGCCCTGGAAGTTGCCGGCGAAAGCCTGGACCAGATCTTCCCAGTTGGAAATCTGCCCCGGAGGCAGGTGCTCCAACCAAGCGCGAGCGGTGTCGGAGAGGAACAGGGGGAGGTTGCGGATGATGAGGTTGTCGTCGTCCGTCCCACCCAGTTGACAGGCCAGGCGGTAGTCCGCGAGCCACAATTCCGGTCTCGTTTCCCCCGAGTACTTTGTGATAGTAGTCGGGGGTCGGAATCGGGGCGGAAACGGCGCCCGCCGAATGGCTCGGCTGAAGACCTGCGGACCGGGTGGTTCGGGCGAGGGACTCCGATCCTCCCCGCTGTCGTAGCGTCCCCCACGCCTGGGGTGATAACCTCGGCGCACCCTTTCGTCGAGGCGGGCCCGACGGTCGCGATGAGGGTGCTCGTCGCCGAGGTGGCCCGGGGCCGCAGGCGCGGTGTTGCGCGTGCGCCCGGTGTAGACCGAGGCTTCCCGCGTGAGTCGGGAAGTCGCGGCACGAGGTTCCGAGGGGTACCCCTGCCTTCGGGAGGCAGAGCTCTCGGCCCGCCGGGCCACAGCGCCTTCCAGGAGATGCTTGAGTTCTCCCTGGATTCGCCGACCCTCGGTGGTTGATGACTCCGGCATCGTGCGGAGGAGCATCGCTGCGGCGGCCAGGTCCTGACCGGTTCCGCCGGATGCGGGTGGCGGTCTGTCCCTGGCATCGTTGGCGATGCGGTGCTGGAGACCTTGGGGCAGGTGACGTATTCCTCCGGCCGGGGGCTGGCTCGCCCATACCTGCCCGATGTTCTGGCGGATTGCCTCGAGCGCTCCTGCTCCCTCATCGAGCCCGGCCTGCGCCCCGCGGACTTGCTCGAGCTGTGGGTCGTGACCCCCCGCCGGAACGGGGACCACAGCTAGCTCCCGCGGGATGTCAGCGCGAGGCGCTGGCCTAGGGGGATCACCATCCTCCGGCATGCCGAGACAGCCGCCTCCGGAGGGATCCCCTAGCTCAACGTGGAAACATTCGCGGCTCGGGCCGCAGTCCTTGTCGCCAAGGCTGCGGCTGCCGTCGGAACAGTCGGAGAGGCAGTAGTCACATGCGGTCATGAAGTCCCGCATGGCACTGGGGTTGCCAAATCCGGAGAAATCCCAGCAGATGCTGGGGTCGTCATCTTCCTCGGACCCAGAGGGTCCGTAGGTCGAGACACCCGTCAATCGGTCCCAAGGCGACCGCGCACGAAACCCCAGAGAGGTTGCACTCGCCTCAACGTGAGCGCCCGCCAAAGCGAGGTTGCTAGGCGGGTTGAGGCCGAGTCGAAATGACAAAGGATGGGAATCAGCCCGTACCTTTTGGTCGACGAGGATCGACGAAGTCGCATCGGGGGCTGATCGTGCTGTCGTCCTGGGTGCGAGGGCGACATCCTGCAGGCCTTCCGTGAGCGTGCTGGCGTCGTCCGCTTGCTCGGGATCGGCGTGTCGCGGGGGGGGCGGCGCTCGCCTTCGCCTCAAACGCGGGGGTGATGCCCGACACGTCCTCTGTTGGGGCGCTGGGGATGTCGATTTGCTCGACAGTCGACTGAGCGCAGCCTCCCGCTCGGCCTTGGTTGCCCCGCCTCCTCCTCCGATGGCGAGGGAGAGGACGGAGCGAACTCGAAAGTTGTCCTTCCCCCACGCGGGAAAGGCGTCGTCGATTCCGCCGCCGGCGGGCGGGCTGTCCGCCACCATTGTTGCTGTCGCGCGGCGGTGGAAGGAGTATCATGTCGTAGCTGCCGTCGAAAGACATGAACTCGAGACTCCCGAAACGGAGCACCGTCCCGGGTTGAAGAGGTCGTTGGAGACTGCCCATCTGGAGCTTGACGGGAATCTACTCGTCAACACGCAGCGTGCCCCTACCTGGCGCGCCAACTGTCGGCGTTCCGAGACCGGGGGGTCCCCGAGCCGACGAGTGAGTGTGCCGCGTGCCCCAGCCCAGATGGGTCGAGCGCGTGGGCGAGCGCGAAGGGGAGAGAGAGAGAGAGAGAGAGGCGGCCGGAGCCGGGTCGTGAGGGAGTCGGAGAATTCCCGCGGCCTTCGTGTTCGTCCCGCGCCCAGGTCGGGTGCGCTTGCAGTAGGGGGTTACAAGCGTCCGCGCGGGTGAGGGGAGCGAGCGGCCCCGAGAGAGCGCCTGCCCCTGCCCTTCGTCCCCGCGAGGCCGCGAGGCCAACCTTCTCTAAGAAGGCCCTGGTTCTTCCTTTTATAGTCGTAAGGAGAGGATCCAGGTGTACAAATGGGGGTGTAGCAAGGTGCTACGTGTCTAGCGGGGGAGTGCTAGTGCCCTAAGTACATGCCAAGGTGGCAGCCGGAGAGATCTTGGCACCCAGCTAGTGTGGCGTCGTGGCTGTCGGAGAAGCGATGGAGCCGGACGGAGGGACAGCTGTCGGAGTGGCTGGGCCCTTGCTGACGTCCTCCTGCTTTCGTAAGGGAGCTGAGAGTCGCCGTCGTCATGGGTCTAGCGGGGCGCCATCATTGCCTATCTGGCGGAGCTAGCCAGATGGGACGTCGGTCTTGTTCTCTGCGACCTGAGTCGCCTCAGGGTAGGGTGATAATGGCGCCTCCTGTTGACGTGGCGGACTTGCGTCCTAGGTCGGACGACGTGGAGGCTCCTCCGAGGCCGAGGTCGAGTCTGTCCTGCATGGCCGAGGTCGAACCTGAGCTCCTGGGTCGGGCGAGGCGGAGGTCGTTCGGCAGAGGTCGGGGTGGAGTCCGAGCCCTGGGTCGGGTGAAGCGGAGTTCGTCGTCTTCTGGGGCCTTAGCCCGAGTCCGAGCCCTGGGTCGGGCGGAGCGGAGTTCGCCGTCTTCTGGGGCCTTAGCCCGAGTCCGAGCCCTGGGTCGGGCGGAGCGGAGTTCGCCGTCTTCCGGGGCCGTAGCCCGAGTCCGAGCCCTGGGTCGGGCGGAGCGGAGTTCGCCGTCTTCCGGGGCCTTAGCCCGAGTCCGAGCCCTGGGTCGGGCGGAGCGGAGTTCGCCGTCTTCCGGGGCCTTAGCCCGAGTCCGAGCCCTGGGTCGGGCGGTGCTTCCTCTGGCGCTTTTGGCCAAGCCTGGCTGCCCGTCAGACTTACCTTTTGCGTTAAAGACCCAGTGACTTGGTCGGTCGGTGCGGTGATTTAGTCAGGGTTACTTCTTATCGAAGGCATGGCCTCGGGCGAGCCGTAGATGTGTCTGCCGTGAAAGAGGAGACCTCGGGCGAGACGGAACCATCTCAGGGTCGGCTGCCCTTGCCCGAGGCTAGGCTCGGGCGAGGCGTGATCGAGTCGCTCGTATAGACTGATCCCTGACTAAATCAAACCCATCAGGCCTCTGCAGCTTTGTGCTGATGGGGGTTACCAGCTGAGAATTAGGCGTCTTGAGGGTACCCCTAATTATGGTCCCCGACAATTTGATTTAAATCGTTTATATAAATGTAAAATGTATACACATTCCACGCCAAAACCTTATGCTTTGGGCCAATTTTACTTAGTCTATCTCTATCTCTACTACAATAAAGCACCAGTTTCGACGGTCATTCTATGTCACATGCTTCGCGTGTAGGTTTATTTTCCTCTCCTAGCCGTTGGTCATTACTACACAGATGGGCCGTGAAAATCGAAGCCCAACATAAGAGTAAGTCGCACGGAGCGCTCCACATAGTACCACTCCACTAGCTAAAGAAAGACGACTGAGAGTGAGCTATAAAAAAGGGATCATGCTCATTTTCAACTTATACCTTTATAGTCATTTGGGCTAAGATAAAGTGTAGTATTTATTCTTGTGTGTCGTATACAAATAAAAGTTGAGTTAAAACTAAGAGTGTGCTTGGTTTAGCTTCCTAAACTAGATTCACCACCAAAAATCTAGAATCTCAACCAAACAAGTACAACAACAAAATCGATTTCTAAAAATTTATAGATTCCTCTACTTCAGTTCAGAATCACTTTGTATACTAGATTTTCCATATTTTTATCATCCATGTTACAAGCTTCATGGTATTTCAATCAAACATTTTAGTTTTTTTTATAATTGGTAGCTCACATCAGCTTTCTCATAGCTCACAACTAAAATCAAAATTTTTAGAAATCTATAGCTGAACCAAACAGACCCTGAAATTACATTTTAAGATAGTTTCCACATATTATGCAATAGATAAAGTCGTGCACAAGGTAGCGTGTTAGATACTCTCAGGTGTTAACCTGGCCTATGGATCCTCTGCATTTACTTTTAACTGTAGTTGGTTCGATGACGTGTAAGTGTGACTTAGAATAACCCTACGTTAGGGATCCAACTGCAGAGGAAGAGGAGGTGCTTCAAGTGCCACGGTCCTTCTGAAAAGACGGCAGAAAGCAACACGTAAAGCGTCGAGTATACACATTAGTCGGGCCTGGAGATGCATGCAGTGGCACCAAAGCCTCTGTGTGTTCATCACGGCACACGACAAGGCATAGGTATATAGGCTATTCTTAACGTATAATTCCATCAATACTATTTTCAAAGTTGTCATGTCAATATTTCTCACATATCTCTTCATTCAATTGTATATCATGTCATCTTACTTACTTACTTGGTGTTTGGTTACACCCCGCTAAAATTTAGCCCCTGTCCCATCGAATGTTTGAACCTCCGTTCCGGGTATTAAATGTAGTCGGATTATAAAACTAATTTGTCAGCCGAAGATTAAAAGACGAGACGAATCTAGTCCAGTTGGTTGGGTCTATATTTCATACTCCTATTTAAAAGTCAAACGCTTGTTATGACCCGGGCTAAACTTTAGCAGGAGCAACCAAACACCTCTTTAAACGATATATCGTTTAATAAGAATGAAATATTTATGAAATGCCCACTGAGAATGGTTTTAAAGACATGCACAACCTTTAGCCTTTGGATCAATTTTTTTTTTCAAATACAAGGGACATATAAGAGATGACATAATATAAACATGAGCCACTATACCATAAATATATTTAAGATACGGCAATATGTATATCTTCGTGAAAAACTCATCTCTTATATTTTTCAGTTAACTTCCGAAAGATCACCCAATAGATCCCATATTACATTGGGTTATAGTATATGCCTTGAGATGTCCAAGACAAGGCATTAACGCTACGTCTATGCACAGGGGTGGACCCAGGTCCATGGCAGCCTGGGCCACGGCACGGGGCACAGGCCCAAAAAAATTTCTTAGAACCTCTTCAGCTCACGCAGACCAGTTAGAAGTTTAGCTTACAAGAAATTCTTTTGCCAATTTTGATGGAGATAAGTTAATTGAGCTTGCTAAATTGTATGATCCGGACTTCTCTACATATGATTGCATAGTTTTGAAAGACCAACTCGAGATATTCATTATTGATATGAGAGTTGATCCAGATTCTCTAAGTTGCAATGACCTAGGCGGTCTTGCTGTGAGAATGGCTCAGAGTGACAGGTATGTTGTTTTTCCATTGATATATCGTCTCATTGAATTAGCTATGATTTTACCGGTGGCAACAACATCTGTGGAGAGAGCTTTCTCAACTATGAATACCATTAAAACTGAGTTGCGGAATAAGACAAGAGATGAATGGATTAACCATCGTATGGTGTGTTATATTGAGAGGGAAATATTTACAAGCATTGAGGATGCAAAGATATTAGATTATTTTCAAGGCATGAGAACCCGCAGGGTGAATCTACCTCGTACTAGTGGTATATACCAATGACTAGTATTATTAAATTTATTCAACATTACCTTTCAGGTCGCGTTCTTAATATGATTTCCTTCAAGGTTCTAGAGCAAGAAGCACTGATGTTGACATGATACATTTGGAAGGAGCTATATCATAACTTGTATGTCATCTTTAACATCTATTACAACAACGTTGCTTCGGCTTTGGTTCATTTCTGGGTCCGACGGGGCGCAGCATAGCGACATGCACGTACCGTAGCAAGTAGTACGTGGCGCACACTGTTTGCTGCTTTGAGTTCGAGACAGTCCATGCTGCTGTTATATGGTGCCTGTACTTTGTCGCGAGCAAAACGCATGCTACCGGCAGGACAGTACAGCTGCACGGCACGGGGACGAGGCGACGCGTGGGGCGAACACGAGAAAGCGCTGGGTGGGGAACATGCCTTTGCGCTTTGGGTTGGGGCTGCTGGTGCTGGTGCTGGTGCCCCCGCGGAGCGCATGCATGGCATGGGCGACCGGCGGGGGTAGTGGGTTGGTCGGTCCCGTCCACGTGACCTGCCCTGCCGTGCCGCCGATCCGACCGGGGAAACGCTCCGAAAAGCGAGGAACCCCGCAGCACCGCCGGCCGTTCTCTCGGGAGAGAAAGAGAGAGAGAGAGCGCCGGCTAGCAGAAAGCAGATGTCATGCTTTGCTTGGAATCCCAGAGAGAGAGAGAGAGAGCATGCGTCGAAGCACGAAGCTGCTTTCTGGGAGCTGCTTGCGATGCAGCAACGATGCTCAGCCTAAGAGGGCTGGAGGAAAAGAATGGCCAGAGCAGCAGGATAATGGAGCCCTGCACCTGCAGGCTGCAGACGCCAAGAGGAGGAGCCATGATTGTTTCAGTCCTTGACTGGATACGTAGCTAGCCTAGGATGGTCAACATCTGGCTCGTATTGACCATTCCCATTCCGCTACTACTGTGCTTTTCAGTTACAGACTTACAGCTAGTTAGGTCAGCTAATGATGCAGGAAATCACCAGATAATACAAACGGGATACTTGTTCTTCTTCAGCACAAGAAAGCACCCACCAACAGCATATCTTTTCAGTGGATAACCAAAGTCACGACCGACCTGAAAACGACCTTTCTTTCTTTCTTTCTTTCTTTCTTTCTTTGCTCACTGCAGTGGGTTGCTTGTTTCAGAAGCAGGTAACAGTAACCACGCCCACAAAACAAAAACAAAGGAGGACAGGCAACAGCGACTGGGGTCACAGAGGCAGACAGCACATCCTGCCTGCGCACCAGCTAGTTCTCGGAGGATCGCTTGGGATGGATAGGAGAGCATTAGGGCAGCGTGTTTGTTGGGGATCCTCCGATCATACATTAGCCTAAGCACTAATTAGAGCCCAGGCGAGAGGTCGCTGTTAGAGAGTTGGGAGGCAGTGACAGGCCACTTTCTCCATGTTGCTTGTGGAGGAAAAAGAGCAGAGCAGAGCAGGTCCGGTCTCTGGCGGGCCGTCTGGGCGGCCATCAGAACACCCATCATCATGCACGAAGGAAAGGTCTTCTGATTCGTTATTGGGAGGGAGCTCTAATCCGCGTCCTAATCTGTCTACCTGTACGTCGTACCACGCACTAACCTAACCTGGATATCCTTGTTGGCATGCAGTGATGGGATAGCAACGGCTGCGATGACAGCCATACTGCCTGCCTGCCTACCTACCTACCAAGCCTCTCCTGCAGTTGGGGCAGCATGTCAACAGCTTGCTGTATTGTATCATGTCCATATAGGTATATATCATGCCACAAGTCATGGCAGGTTTTTATATACAGAGAAACAAAGGTGAAGTAGAGCTAGAACCTTGTGCTTCCAGCATTGAAATGAAACGCTAACAGAAACCGGGGCATGTAGTTAGTTAAGGGTGTGTTTGGTTGGATGGAATGGGACGACCACAGTTCCAATAATATTTGGATGAGAGTCACGTAGGGGCGATGTAAACTCTGTGGAGACGTGATCCCAAAAATTGAGAGGACGGTGTCGCCCTAACTCATCCCATTTTGACCTCAAACCAAACAGGCTGTTAGTCAGTAGGGAGGGCTTCCATTTTTTTTTTCAAATCAGAAAGAACCACTGGAGGTAGGACTTCAATTCCAAACGCGAATCGCGTGTATGACAGCAGATCCAGCCTAAACTTTAGGTGGGATGTTGTATCCGCTACTACTGCTATTAGTTGAGAGAAGTGGCCGGGGTGGGGGTTCTCTTCGTCTCTATGCCGCGGCCTACCAGAGAATCATACATTCGTCTCAAACACCTGCACAGTTTTACTAAAGACATGGCTTAGCTGGCCATATTCTCTGTTTCTTCATTTTCAAACAAAGGTCCCGGCCCCCTTGATTTTTCCTTTCTTCTCAAGGATAAAAACTTCTCCTGGGGGGCATGTTCGGGAGCAAGGAGAACCGAGGAGAGGCTAAAATAGAGGATTTTAGCCATCCATTTCCGCTGAACAAGCCATTGGTATTCTTTCTTTTTTTTTTGATGTTTTTCGTGTTCCAAACAAAGCATTAACATAATAAAAGCAAGGCATGGCAATGAACCAGCCAGCCAGCCAGCAAGCAGTAAATATTTCAGTGACCTGAAAGGTCGAGATCATACAGCACGGTCATGGACTTGAGGGGAAGATAGAAAGGACAGGGCACCGCATTAGCAGCTCGACTCCAAGCCTTATTGGAGAGAGGGGGAAAACCGACGACAGCGATCGGGGCGTTAGCTGAGTGGATCTAATCCCAGCTTTTGGCTACATAACTGGGAGGGCTCACCACCACCTAATGCTACGTCTAGCTAGATGACATGCCAGTGTGTGTGTGTGCGTGTTAGCTAACAGAGCGCCATCTTTCCCATCGTCTGAGGTGCGCCACCTAATTTCCTTGACAAGCGCACAATAATACCGGCCGGCGGCGTGCGTGACAGAAGCTGCACATACACAAGAAAGAAAGAAAGAAAGAAAGAAAAAACGCATACTGTATTGCTATGTCCATGAACTATGATCGGAACTGTTCAGATGACCAACCCCCCGGCCGGACAACGTCTACATGCGTCGTGGAACCTAACGGATGGTGGGAAGGCAGCACATGCTAGCGGCGGCTGAGGTGTCCTGCCTGCCTGCCTGCGCTTGTCCATGCCGCTCGGTCGCCGTCCTCACATGGTCATGTTGGAGTAGGAGTACAATATCGTGGGTGCCAAGGACGCCATGCATGTGACCCGTGTGCTCGCCTCTCATGTGTGCCGGACTGCCGGGAGGTGAATAGAGAGAGGGAGACGGTTGACATGGGAACAGGAACGGGTAGCCGAATACACATGGAATAATCACTTCTCCTGGCAGTTTGAGGGGTCATAAACCTTTAACTCAAACATCATATCACAATTGTTAACCTTTTCTTGTTTTACTAAAAAAAAACACTAAAGTTTACATCTTACCTTTACCATGCATATTCTGAGAGCACATCCTGTTAACTGAAACGATCACATCCCCACGCATAATCCCAATGATTTTCCGCAGTGGAGATTATTTCTACCTGTTGAAGAGATAATCTAACAATCACAGGATGAAGAGATCCATTACCTCATCGACAACGAGGTAACCACTATCAAGATTGTGTTTATACAAGATTTCTTCCCCTCTTTCACATATATCCAAAAACTGCACTGCTCTTAAAAACAAACCATGCATGTACAGGACGGAGCAATACACCTAAAACAATTTGCATCTAACCAGTCAAATATAGAATCAAAATAGCCTTACTTATCTTGTCTACAATTCTCTGTACCATCTTCAGCAAAAAGCAACTATTGGATTAAAAACAAAACAAAAAAAATAGTTCATTTACTTATTATTACAATTATATTGTATTTACCAAATAGATTGCACAGGAAAACAGCTAATTTCATCATATCTAAAACTGCGCATGCTTTTTCAAAGTGACAGAAGCATCAAGTTTCTTGTTGTTTTATACCTCAAGTTGATTAAGCAATTTCTTGATAATCGGAAGCACGGCAGTTTTTGGACTGGCACAATCAAAAGTCATTCCAGCAATATCTCCATCTCAATCCATTACCAATCCACCTGAGATATGCTGCATCGAATATGTACATATGGTTCGTTTAACAGAGCAATCAAGTCAATATGCAATATTTGAACACAAGTAATTTGATTAGTACCTATACGAAAGCTCACAGATAAGAGATACACAAAATGTTTGCGCCCGAAATAGGGTTCATTGCGCCGCCATAAGACCTTCCTTCCCCTGTCATAGTCATCAATGAAGAATCTTCATCTCTTGTCAATACAATGGCCTCATCTCCATAATCTGGACTTGACAAAAGGAAGGGCACCACAATGGCATGTCAACTAAGATATTATTGCAAGGCCATGGTACGGATCAAACAAAAACTCTCTGTCACCTCATTTGGCAAACGAACGAGTAGCTGAAAAAAACAAGTTACATTAGATAGACGAATTGTATCAATAGATCGAGATTAAAGGTAAGACAATAACCTTAAACAAGTTTATTAGTTTAGCCTTATTAGTTTACGATGTATTTTTAACATAAATTATGATGCCAACTATCACCTCATAAATTTTAAAACTGTAACTCAACTAATACATGGAAGAGCAAAAAGAAAATCTTGTTAGGGGTAAAATTGGACCAACTGGAATATCTCAGTTTGGAGGGAGTAAATCAAACCAAATGTTAGTGTATGGGGTTAACTAGGCATAGGGCAAAGGTTAGAGGGAGTAATTTGTAATTTTCTCCTAAAAGGAAATGCCTCTAAAAAGAGATCCAAGTGGAAGATATAACTATGGCCAAAGTGATGTCCTAATTAATGTTGCAATGTGGCACACTGGAAGTGCCTTGATGGCCGGCAAAACTGATTGTATTAAGAAGGCAGTGCAAAAAGAAAAAAGAAAAAAAAAAGAAAAAGGATTGCAGTACCAACTTACGGCTTGTTCGAATTCCCCCCCTCTCCCTAAACTTATAGAGCTCTAACTCTTTAAAATTAGATCTAAACTTTAGCCCACCTCACATTATAGCTTTAAAGCTCAAAACTGAGTTAAAGTGCTCCAAAACTTTTAGAGCTCTAAAGTTTAGAGGAGTGGATCCAAACAAACTTTTAGTATCATGTGCAGATTATATATAAGGTTCAAAACTGTATGCAGGCGTGGTTTCTAGAATAGCTAAAAGCGTGTATCAGCAAGTTTTTTGTGCGCCTTGTGATCGAGTTTTCCTTTATAATCACAGACAGTTTCAGAACTGATCGGTATCCTAGCACGCTCACGGCTCATCCGACTCATATGGACCAATGACGATCCCATTAAAATTCCATTCTGGCAACCCATCAGGATAAACAAGCAACGATGTCAGGACGATTCGCTATATGGGGAAAAGATTGGGTTAATTTAACTGCAAGTTCAGGGCAATTTCACCATCCCCTGTGGAGAAAATGCTGACAAACGTCCTTGCTAACCCAACAATTACCTCCATGTGTCTCGAGTGAGGAGTACAAGTTCACTGGTAGAACTAGAAGTGTCAAAGCCGTCCTTTGTCTCCCTCAAGAGAGGAGGATGGGTTAAAGGATGTAAACAAAGAGCAACGAAAATACAAGATTTAGTAGAAAGAGATTCCTCCATTGAAGATTTAAGGATGAATAAGTTAGCAGAGAGAGATTTCGTCAATGAAGTTTGATGAAAGAATGAAGAGAACAACCATCACCAGCCAGCTTGTACACCCTATCGCACGCCTTGTTCCACTCTGATATCTCTTCCCAGCTTCCACACTCGGGGGATCTGGGATATCCGGGCATCTAATAGGGAGCGGAGAGGGCGGTTGCTCGCGATGAGGGGGAGGGCATCATCTGAGGAAAAAAAATTATTTGCATCCGTGCAAAGAAACTCTTTTACAACCCCTTATATCTACCATCTGGTGTCTATATAAATAAAAGAAAAATAAATTATTAAAAGGTTAAGTTATAAATTTTGATTTATTTTTACTCTCCAAACGGTGAATGTGAGTGCAAAAGAGGACGTTTGTGTTATAAAATATTGTATTTGTGATCAATCCAAGGGGTGCGACAGATTATTCCTAAGGGACACCCCCTTGAGAACGCAACCCTTCAACTGTATATAAACAGAGTTCTCCCTGCAATAAAGAAGACAACTGTCATTTGCACTATTCTCTCGAATCTCGTTACCACTGAGTATACTTCAACACGTTATCAGCAACTTTGCTCTCCACTGAGCGGTTTTTATCACGATCGAGACCCGACGTGATCATCATACACACACCGGCGACGCTGCCGTACGTACGAGTACTCTGCATTCATGGCGACGGAATCGACGGCGGAGATCGTCTGCCGGCTACCGGAGCAGTGCGTGGCGCACGCCATCTCGCTGACGGCGCTCGGCTACGCGTGCCACTCGTCTGCGGTGTCGCCGACGCCCTTCAGGGCCGCTGCGGACTCCGACGCCGCCTGGGCGCGGTTCCTGCCGCCGGACCACGCGGACGACGTCCTGGCGTCTGCACCCGCGTTGAGGTGCACTACTAGCCAGGAGGAATGGTGGTCGCCGCACAATACAGAGATGAGCAATTTGTTTGTTTGTTCGTTTACAATGATTATTGTTATCGTTTATTTATTGTAAAATAAACTAACTTCCCTGCTCATGCGACTGATGAGGGACAAAAGAAAGTGGGATCACGAGACAGCTGCATCCTAGCCACGCCTGTCGACGTGCAGGATCGTTTCATGTTAGAGGATGGCAGTCCTTTGCCTTTGCCGGTGGCATGGGTTGTGCTACAAAATGAGGCGATATGGCCTTTTTGATCTTGATCCTGAGCAGATAGGCGATGTGGCCTGTCATTCCAGTTCTGATGCTGCCGTGGTGGATGGAAGGGGAATTTTGTTTTGTTTTCCTTGTCCCCATCTCCTATGTTCCCATTGATTTAATCTGGATTTCAAAATCACATTGTCTGATTCATTATGCCCAGCATTAAATGGTTACTCTATGTCTGTGTTAATACGGATGTGAAGAGAAATCATTGGAAAGACGGCTGGCGCAGTGGACTATGGCTGCAGACTCTGTGAGACCGAGACGACGAACCTCGGCGGGAACGCGTCCGCAGTAGATCAATGTGATGCTGCAGCCTGGCAGCACACGGGCTTCCGCTTCCAGCAATAAAAGAACTGGATGAACGACCTATGTATGTTTTCATATATGCTTTCATGCATAATTCTAAACATACATTGATTATTGTTCATATGTGCGATGAATTCTTTAAATTTAAATTTTCAGAAGGATTTATCTCATACATATTTATCACATATCACTCGTTATTTTGAATTTGAACATAAGGTGATAGAGTCATAGACATTGGCTACGTTTTATTCTCATGAATAATCCTGCCTAGAGACCATGTCTAATGAAGCGATTAATTTCGTCTGTCACTGAGAGGTCTACACTGTGTACCAACACAGTGATTACCTACACGTGTTCATATAAAAAAATAATGAATATGATACTTTGTCTACTCCAAATTTTTGGAGATTACCCTGTGTCTGTTTTTATTATGAAAAATACAGACTTGTTAAGTAAATTATATTTTTATTTACATTTATAATTCATATATTTTCGACTTGCTTTTGTTTTTGCATTCTATTATGTTTGCATAGAAAACATAGCACATAAATAAGTCGAAACTTAACGGTCCTCATGCAACATAAGATTGCATTTTTTGGGAAAAGCATAGGGTGATGGAGTCCTAAGCACTGGCTGCGCTAAATTCTTTATAGAATTTAGTAGCCCAGAGACCGTGCTTTAGGCCGCATTTGAAATGCCTATCACTATGAGGTCTATATCTTTCGAGATGATTACCTATACGTGCTATCCAAAAAGATCACGGACCACGCAGGCGTCGTGGGCTATGGAGCCAGACTGGACGCTGCAGTCATGATGACTGCTAAAAGAATTCTTTTAATTAAGTTCTACTTAATTAAACGATGAATTCTTGCAAAATATGACACATATCTTGAACTTGGGATATTTCAACACATGATGGAGATCTAGGCTTTGGTTGCAATAAGTTCTTTGAATTTATTTGCCCTGAGACCAAGCTTTTAGGCAGCAAAATGTTATTTGCCTATCAGTAAGAGGTCTACATCATATGGTTATGATGATTACCTATGTGTTCTCCCAAGTAGATATGTTGGAGATGTGATGTTGGTTATTCACCTTTATGGTGATTTCCATTTTATTTTCGAAATTTTGGTCAAGCACAGGGTAGTGGAGTCCTAAGCATTGGCTACGGTATGTTCCTTGAATATATCAGCCCAGAGACCATGCTTTTAGGCAGCAAAAGTTTTGCCCACTACTGGGAGATCTACTCCATTGTTTCATTACATGGAGATTATCTACGTTGTGTACACCAATTTTCAAAAATCTTTGGTACACTTTATATGATACCTAGAATTCTCCAACATATAAAGATATGATATATTTTGCGGCATATTACAACATCAGAAAATGATTAAGCAATTTGGAGGATAATTATTTAATAGAGTTTGATGAACTCGCCTAATGGGCTTAATTATCCTTAATGTTCATTTGATATGTTCATTTCATTTTTTCATGATATGGGAATTCACCTCTTCAATTTGGAGGAAATGAGATGCTCTCTTTCTCTTATGGTTCTTATGAAAAGAACTTATGTGCTTTTGCGGCTTGATGTGCAAGCGCAAAATGAATAACAAAGAAAATCATAAGACTTGTGGACTTATGAGTATATGTCTACATTAAGTTGTAGACTAACACTTTGTATTCATATATTTTGCTTGAAAGCAAATATATAAGCACATTAAAAAGGGAAGGGCAATGAGTATGACAAACTCTTTTGTCATTACACTATACATGATATAGTGTTGTATGCCCAGGCATCTAATCTTGTATATGAAATCCCAATAGATGCATACTACTCATGAAAGCTAAGATATGAAGTGTACTTCAATCTTCCATCTGACATGATAACAGTGGTTAGTTGTGTAATTCATGATTTGGACTAATCATGTAACAACACTTCTTTTTCTAAGAGAAGACCACTTTGTTAGATGATTTGCTTTTGAGTAATATTTAAATGATGAATGAGATTTGGTATAATCTCATAATTGATGTTGTGATAGGTTCAACTCATGCGGTGTGAGTTGAACACACTCATGTGATTTGAGTGTAAAAACTCATATAAATTTGAGTTAAACAAACTCATCGATTAGAGTTGAACCAACTCATCAAGGGAGTTGAAGGCTCATTGATTTGAGTTGTGCAAACTTGTACAGGGATTCTTCCAATTGAGGAAGAAACATGCAATGTGGAGAATTGAGCCACAAACTCTATAAGTGGGGAAACAAAATATTCTCATATTCCTTTGGATAGAGGAAAGAATATTTTAACAATCGTTTCGCGCGATATCATGATATGTTAATATCTAGTCCCCTTTTGGTAATGGAAGTATTAAGGATGTGTTGATATATCCTAATTTATCTTACCAAATTATAGAGATATCCATAAAATTACTATCATGTGGAAATACAAGGTGATAGTGATGGATATTGCATATGTTTCTCAGAAACATTTCTTATAGACTGTATTCTACATACATCCTCCCATACAAAGTGTTGCATATGTTATAACTTTTCATGTGATGATACTTACCAGGCTGGGTAAGACTGAATTGGTAATTCCATTATTGGGATGAAATGAAAAGTTATGGACAATTCTGTTGGTCATGTTTTTCCCATAAGATGGATACTTGATGAGTATCATTGGGAATGAGATTTTAAGTCACTCTTATCTTAAAATCTGATCTGAATTGGTTAAGTTCTTTGAATTGTTTCAAAGAAACGAGTGTGGTCCATTACAAAGATTGTATGGACATTGAAGGCTTTATATGGTTCCTTGGTGCATCTATATGATGACCTCAAGTGTGTCCTTCGGACAACACATGACCATTAAGTAATAATGCCTCAAGCTTGAGCACATTAGCCTCCACACTACTGAATTTACCAAATATGCTTACAATGATGATTGTTTGTCTTGGTATTCAGAATGATATCCATAAAGGATATGATGAATCTGTGATAGATTCGAAAATTTCAGATCATTAATGACCATCAGTAATGAATTGTCATTTCCAACTAGTTATGGTTGGAGTCAGGATGTTTTGTACGCTCCTGACTTGTGATTAACTGCATGTACTGCATGTACAAGTTTCCCTATGATTTTAGTACGTGGGAATCCATGAAAGATTTCCCATGCGTACATTGGGTATGTTCCCAACCTCACCACCGCAGCGTACATGTATGGGCACATAGAAAGCTGGGGATCTATGTGAGAATTCATTCTCCGTCGATCATTAAGTTTTAGAATCTCTTCTTGAGAATCTATTTACGGCCCGTACGCTTGCTTGAATCATGAGCTTTTCCAGGCATTAGGGGGAGATTTCAAGTACCAAAAAGAATGCCAGGAAATTATAATGAATGCAGTAAGTATTCAGGCTCAGGATCACGTACTAAAACTGAACCTTTGGGTTCGAATGATTTGCAAGAAGTTGCAAATTAACTGCCATATGCATTTACTATGAGGTGTCACTCAAATTAATCCTATGTGGAAGTGCCAGAAAGAGTGGTTAAATGGAACACCACTCAACTCCCTATTACAATGATGTTGTAAATAAGAGGGGGAGAAGTATGGTCACAAATTCTAGGATTAAGATGCTTGCAAGCTACTGAAGGCTAGACCTTCTGAGATAGTAAATGCAAACCAACTATTCGTTGGTAACCAACTTAGCGTTGGTGGACACCTAGAGGATATGAATTATCCTGTGAATGGAGGACATTCACAACCTAGCTCAGTGCGCACTGATGAGGCTAGGTTATCGGAAGCCCTTGATTCTCGTTTTGGGATTTCACGAGAAATAATAAGGGTACATAAAAAATGACTTTATGTCAACTGGAGAATTGTGTTATTTGAAAGCTACAAGTGTCGACACATATATCTCAGCAATTGTATATGCGCTCCAAGTGATCCAAAAGACTATGGCCATAGCAGAGCATAAGTATGCTCAATTGGATCTTGTTGAGTGATACAATGTTGCAGAGATAGCCTTGCTCACCATAAAGAAGTGTTGAATTATTTCCACTTCAAGGTATCTTACTGTGGATACATGTTTATTTTCATGGACTTGGAAACAATGAGGTGGTGAGAAAGCATGGCTAGTAGCAACTGGGTTTAAACGCAAACCCAAGCATTATTTTAATGCTATAAATTCTCCTCTACTGTGAGTAGTTAAATTCCGATACAATAATATGGGCAGTAAATCATTTATCTGTGCAGTTGATAGATGTAGTGACAACATGTGCATATGTGGTCACTGGATTATGGTATTTATGGAGTCTTGAAGGATTCTAAATACATAATCACCAATCACAAATTTGCAATGCTTGGAAAGTCTTTGTGACTTAGAGCATCTTGGTCAAATATGGTACATTCGACCTAGTGAATCCTTCTTTCTGAAAGGATACACAAAGTATGGTATGTTCAGTGTAAATATGTGCAACATATTTTAAACATACATTACTTATCGACGGAGTTCGAGATAGAGGATATGAATTGAAAGAGATTTTCAATTCAAACTAAACTATCTTGAGTATCTTGGATAGAAAGTTGTCTATATCCAACGTATATTGAAGAAATTCAATATAATGGAATCATAGTCATTTGATTCTTTCAGATCATGAGATGTGCTATTGTATCTTGCAAGAGCATCCGGCCGGATATTGCTTTGCAATGATTTGCTAGCTAACAGCACATGAGATCGAGTTATGATCTCCAGGTGTACTCATGCTCTCCTTATGTTTGGATATACTGATCTTGGATATTTATAGAAGATCCCCAGGTACAAGATCAATGACATACTTCTGGTAAGTTGGACCTACTGTTTGATAAATGTCAATCAACAGAGATTAATGGTCACTTACACTAATCATTCTGTAGCACACTTTGTGGGATTGTACAGAATGATGTACTACATACTGAGGGTATGTGGTGGTCATGATTTTATATCATTGACCTTATTATCTATGGAGATAATATTACTTTGTGTTGTTTAGATGAAAAACAAGTTACGAACTAAGTCTCTACCTTACTCCACATTTTTAATATGTTTGAGAGCAGGTATGAGATGACTTAGTGATTCGTAAAGATCAGGGGGAGTTTCCTTTTGATCAGAAGAACTTGTTTACACATCATGTTGTACTCTTTTCTTCGCATGAGTTTTTCCCTGCTTGGGTTTCTCATTCAAAGTTTTTAATGAGACAACATCAACACAAGGCCTATGTCGTATCATCTATTTTTCCCGTAGAGGTTTTTGAGGATGATACATTATGACATAGTTGTTGTTGTATTTGAACTAGGTGACGAGTTTATCTCCTTAGAGTTCAAATGGATCAACAATAGAGTATGACTACTCTCCTTATTTTCCTATTGGGTTTTTAAGGAGACTCGGCTAATATGTTGATTTCTCAGATTTTCTGATTAGATTATCTTGGAGAAATATTAGTCTGAGTTATATGTCTCATCATTTATTTTCTCCACGGGGGTTTTTGAGATGATGGCTATAGACATATTATTGTTCTTTGGGCTAGAGGTCCATTGGAGAACAATGTCGTACCATGGTTCAATTGAACCACCGACAATTATCTATAAAGATAATTAAGCTTGTGTTGTTCAGATGGAAACAGGTTATATCAGGAGCAACATTAATAAGCATATTGCTCCTAAATTGTATTATCCATCTTGCAAACAAAGTCTTGTGATAATCTTGATGATATATTCACAAAATCTCTACCATACTCCACGTTTCAGAAATGTGTTGAGGGGATTGGTATGAGAAGACTTAAGTGATTGCAAGAATCAGGGGGAGTAATTCTCCATGATATTTGACCTGTTTTGTACCATCATATTACACTCTTTTCTTTGTATGAGTTTTACCTTATTGAGGTTTTCTCATCCAAAGTTTTTAACGAGGTAATATCAACTAAGCTATATGCTTCATCATTGATTTTTCCCCA
The DNA here is from genome assembly GCA_029449295.1 of Zea luxurians. Lineage (NCBI taxonomy): Eukaryota > Viridiplantae > Streptophyta > Magnoliopsida > Poales > Poaceae > Zea > Zea luxurians. Next base: position 8,533,402 of record JAOPSE010000039.1, read on the forward strand.
AAGGGGTTTTTACGAATGATGATTACAAGCATATTTTCTTTTGGAAACTAAGTGAGATTATTCTCATTATCCAAAGGATATTGTATACTCCTTATTTTTCCCACAGGGTTTTTAGGAGATCAAATATTGGATGACAGCTTGTAGATGATCAAATATAATTGGATTGATCAAGGGGGAGTGTTATAAAATATTGTATTTGTGATCAATCCAAGGGGTGCGACAGATTATTCCTAAGGGACACCCCCTTGAGAACGCAACCCTTCACCTGTATATAAACAGAGTTCTCCCTGCAATAAAGAAGACAACTGTCATTTGCACTATTCTCTCGAATCTCGTTACCACTGAGTATACTTCAACAGTTTGCATTTAGATGTACAGATGTGTGGGGCCATCATCTGATCATATGATCCACTGCTTCGTCCTCCGCCTCTTCTGCGTTCCTCCGGCTTGGCGGTCATGGTCACGGGCCGTCGGCCGGTCTCCACTAGTCTCCCACCCACCTCCCAAAACCATGATCACTTTCCGCCCTTCATCGTCTCCATCGCCACGGGCGAAGAGAACCCCCGACACGTCTCCTCGCGTTCATGGGCGAGGGAAATTGGGTTTTGAGGACCCTATTGATCTCACGGCACCCACGTTATTAGGGATAGGAATAGACGTTGTAGTCAGCCCAAACCTTAAGGGCTACTAGTTTCGAAACCCTATTTTTTCGAGTGATTTCCATTTTCTTAAGGGATATTAGTTCATTTCTTTTAGAAAAATAGAGTTCCTAAATTAGCTCTAAGTTCGTCATGGCCTCATTGGTGGGTTGATTTTGGCCCTGACCTGGCTCATTTGCCGAGGAAGGCGTTTGGTTGCTTGAGGCTCAACAGGCTCAAATCCATTTTACTTTGTTGAATAATTCTGAAAAAAATAATGTATAATACTCTCTATCTCATAAAATAAGGTATGTATTTTTAAAAAGATTTTAAAATGAAACTTTGACCATTAATTCTTTTTAAAACATGACATCAACAAATATAAATTGCACATCATATTAAAGTATTTTTTGAAAAAAGTCAAGTATATAACATGCATACACTAAAAGTATATGTTTTTTACTGAATTGTTGGTCAAAGTTTTAAAATGTGGACTTTTATAAAATCATGCACGCCTTATTTTATGAGATGGAGGGAGTAAGAAAATGTTTTTAATGGTATAATATCTATACACTTAAATAAAGCGCTGACATAAATTAATATAGAGCCACCTCAACAAATGATATTGCATATATAAACTCTTTTCATGCAAAAAAATGTACCTAGAAAAACAACTCATTTAGATTGGAGATTTGATTACAGACCTAATCATATCATGTAATACCTAATTTCTAGATTAGTAAAAAAGGAAATAGATGTTAATTATGTGTATTCTCCTTGTCGGTGTTTGGATCCGTGGACCTAACCAACTAGTGAAATAACGTCGCGTACCCTAGACCTAGATGGTGATGCAAGTTGACACAAGTCTTTTATCCTGGTTCGGGTCAAGAGAGGCCTTACTTCCAGCAGAGGGGATATGAGACTTACATTACTCGCACCTAAGTGCTTGCAGTAGAGTTTACAAGCAGAACGGGAGAGTGAAGGATCCCAAGTCCCAGGAGTTGATTGAGACAAGTGCCAGTACCGAGTGGAGGTGAAAACTTGTGAGTGTTCCCCCCATCTTGAAGCTGTTGGCTTTCCTATTTATAGCTTCGGGAGGGGCTTTCCTATTTACACCCGGTTTTGGGAGGTAAACCGAATGCGAACCATGTACGTGCCAGGATCAGGAATTCATGTATACAACGATTACATAAATGACTCATCATAGCACAATGCTTCAAATAATAATAAAGAGTAAGTAATGATATTAAAGACTAGAGTCATTTACATAATATAAATCAAAGTGCACATAATAGAAACGTAGCCAACGTAAATTAACCCACCACAGGCAGCTGACTGGGGGAGGTCGCTAGCCTAAACCACGAACTCGTCGACATCCTGGAACTTCGGGAGATCCGCCTCGACGCCTTCTTCTTTACCTGAGTATAGATTGCACCAAAGGCAACCTGGTGTTTTGTGAAAGCAAGGGTGAGTACACATCAACGTACTCAGCAAATGTCCCGTTTGGCTGAGGTGGACTAGCTTTATGTAGGGTTAAGATTAAAGCAGTTGCTTTTAGTTGGTCAGGTATTTATTATTAATAGAAGTCAAGTTTTATCATATAACCAACCCGTGAACATTTCTCATCGAGGAAATATCATGATCATCATCGAACCAAAATCATAAATAGAACCATTATATATCGAACCATCTGTATCTCTAATCAAAGAGGATCCCAAAGCCGCTCATAACCGTGAGCACGACTGATATATCAGTTTCGTTCTCTCTGTAGAGGTCGCACACTTTACCCACGAGTCATGATTCCCTTTCTGCCCGGGGAGAGCTAATCCCCATTGACCACTACCTAGGTGGCCTGGTAGGGTATCACTACGTAGCCTTTACAAAGACTCCCCTGGTGCATAGCTACTCATTAGGTTTCGCCAGTCGTACAAACGTAGTACACCTCCCCAAGGTGGGTGACTAACAAAACCAAATCGAATGAACCTCTGCACCCCACCTTAGCAGAGCGAGCACTACGCCCCAGTCCCCATTGATGGCTCTTCCGGCAAAGCCGACTACATCCCTAGGTTCATCTAATTATTTAGCTAAGGGCGTCCTATTCCACCCTCATGGTTACACTGTTATCCAAGGTGGTCACTCCATGAACAAGTCCTTATGGAGAGGTACTCAGGGAAAATGGCTCGAGCCCCCTAAAGTATCACAATATCATCGGAATAACATCATCGTATCATAAATAATCACATCATGTTCATTGATTAAGTTAAGGCAATAACAAAATGCTAACCATGATAACCCAAAGAGGTAAACAAGGATAAGTAAATACAGCCTAGTCAATCCTTAGGTTTCATAAAGTAATGCGGGACAGTGAATTATAGAGTATGTAGGACATAATAGGTCAAAGGACACTTGCCTTCACCAACAGATGCTCAGGGTCTTCAACTTTGCAGAACTCGAAGAACCAAATCACTTGGCCGCCAATGCTTGACCATCGATTCCTCGAAACTCAGAAACGAAAACCGTGATCTAATCGCAACGCGAAGCAAAGACGAACAGACACAAGCAAACAAACATATATATATATATATATAAGAACATTACACCATACAAGATAAAATGTTATAAAAGTGAGCAATATAAAATAGAGAGCGCTTCAACGGTTACACGAGGGAAAGAAACGTCGAATTCGAAGCTACAGTTGAGAAGTTAGCGCGTTAACGTTAAACAAGTATTAACTATAACATTTAATTCGATAATATCAAATATAAATAATTTTTACCATTTAGTTTCAATTAACCTGTTACACTATCAGCTATCAGTTAAACCAGCAATTTAATTAACATGAGAGATTCTAAGCGAGGCAAAATACGTAACGCGCGAAACAGCACGACCGCACGCAACCAAGCGCGCACATCACGCACGGCAAGCACAGACAACGCGACGAAGGCGAACCCAACACGACAGCGTGCAAACGACGCGCGGACACGCGCGACATAGCACGTTGACGACACACGAACCAACGCGGCGACGAGCACGCCACCCGTGCGGAACAGCACGCGCGACAGACGAGAAAACTAAATAGGTAACACATTTATACTAAACACCTATTAAATAAATAAAAATAAGTTAAGCTAATATTAGCCCGGTTAAATGCTAATTACAACTTTAAAAGTAATCAGATTATATTTACAAACATTGCATAGGACTTGCTACATTTAAGCAGTAAATCTTGAAAAGACATGACACGCAAGGATCGTTAATGATATCATTTTTATGCTAAGTGGGTATTAACTATAATACTTATTTTCAGCATGATCATATTAGTAGGCATTTATAAAATATAAATTAACGCAACTGCTTAGCCTCAATTATTTTAATAATCTAATAGTTAATAGCTACACACGAGATCAATTAACATGAATGATCAAAAGCGAAAATAATTTAATAACGCACGAAAGGCGCGTGACGACACACGACACTGTGCAAAACAGCGTGCGAACGACACATGGAATAACGCACACGACAACGCGTGACACGCGCGAGAACACCACACGTGACGACACGCGACACTACGCGAAGTAGTACGAGCGACAACACGCGATCGACTCGCAAATCAGCACGTGACCACGTGCGAAACAGCGCGCCCGATAGGCGAGAGGAACTAAATAGGTGATGCGTTTATACTAAACAAATATTAAATAAACAAAAAGTAGTTAAGTTAATATTAACCATGTTAATGTTTATTTATAAAAGCGCAAGTTGACAACTATATATTTAATTCAATTGGACTGCTAATCTAATAAACATTAGTCTAGCACCCACTAAATAAATTAATTAGAATATGCGGCCCGATGAATTAATGTTAATAGCATGTGAGCAATGTGAAAGGGAATTAGGCTTCCACCTCTTTCCTAATTGATTTTGGTGGTTGAATTGCTCAACGCAAATAATTAGACTAACTAGTTTGCTCTAGTCTATAAGTTCTACAGGTGCCAAAGGTTCACAAAAAGTCAATAAAAAGACTAAGAATGGGTTCAAACAAAGAGAGCAAGAGACAACCGAAGGCTGCCCTGGTCTGGCGCACCGGACTGTCTGGTGCGCCACCGGACAGTGTCCGGTGCAGAACTCGACGCCCAACTCTTCACCTTCGGGAATTTTCAGAGGAGCTCCACTATAATTCACCAGACTGTCCGGTGCACACCGGACTGTCCGGTGTGACAGCGGAGCAATGGCTACTACGCGCACAACGGTCGACTGCAATGCATTAAATGCGCGCCTGCGCGCGCAGAGGAGCAGAGCACGCGCGGGTGGCACACCGGACAGCCTACAGGGCCTGTCTGGTGCACCACCGGACAGCCAGGCGGGCCCACAAGACAGAGCTCCAACGGTCGGAACCCAACGCCCTGGTGACGTGGCTGGCACACCGGACAATGTCCGGTGGCGCACCGGACTGTCCGGTGCGCCCGTCGACTGCAGCCTCCACCAACGGTCAAGTTTGGTGGTTGGGGCTATAAATACCCCAACCACCCCTCATTCAAGTCATCCAAGTTTCTACACTTCCAACTACTTACAAGAGCTCTAGCATTCAATTCTAGACACACCAAAGAGATCAAATCCTCTCCCAATTCCACTCAAAGCTTTAGTGATTAGAGAGAGTGATTATTGTGTTCATTTGAGCTCTTGCGCTTGGATTGCTTTTTCTTTCTCATTTTTCTTGCGATCATCTCAATTGTAATCAAGGCAAGAGACACCAATTGTGTGGTGGTCCTTGCGGGGAAGTTTGTTTCCCGTTTGATTGAGAAGAGAAGCTCACTCGGTCCGAGGGACCGTTTGAGAGAGGGAAAGGGTTGAAAGAGACCCGATCTTTGTGACCACCTCAACGGAGAGTAGGTTTGAGAGAACCAAACCTCAGTAAAACAAATCATTGTGTCTCACTTCTTTATTCGCTTGCGATTTGTTTTTACGCCCTCTCTCGGACTCACAATATATTTCTAACGCTAACCCGGCTTGTAGTTGTGATTAACTTTGTAAATTTCAGTTTCGCCCTATTCACCTCCTCTCTAGGCGACTTTCAATTGGTATCGGAGCCTGGTGCTTCATTAGAGCCTAACCGCTCGAAGTGATGTCGGGAGATCATGCCAAGAGGGAGATGGAGACCGGCGACAAGCCCACTACAAGCCACGGGAAGGCTTCATCGGAAGAGTCCCGCAACAAGGGGAAGGGGAAGGGGAAGGAGAAGAAATCCTCTTCCCACAAGTCGCATCGGAGTGGCGACAAGAAAAAGAAGATGAGGAAAGTGGTCTACTACGAGATCGATTCTTCGTCGCCTTCCACCTCCGGCTCCAACGCGCCGTCCATTACTTCTAAGTGCCATGAGTGCAAGAAGTATAGTAAGATTCCCCTACGCTACCCTCGTATTTCAAAGCGTACTCCTTTACTCTCCGTTCCATTAGGCAAACCACCGGTTTTTGACGGTGAAGATTATAATATGTGGAGTGACAAAATGAGGCATCATCTAACCTCACTCCACACAAGCATTTGGAATGTTGTTGAGTTTGGTGTACAGGTACCATCCATAGGGGATGAAGACTACGACTCCGACGAAGTGGCCCAAATCCACCACTTTAACTCCCAAGCCACCACTATACTCCTCGCCTCTCTAAGTCGAGAGGAGTATAATAAGGTGCAAGGGTTAAAGATTGCAAAGGAAATTTGGGACGTACTCAAGACCGCGCACGAAGGAGATGAGGTGACCAAAATCACCAAGCGGGAGACGATCGAGGGGGAGCTCGATCGGTTCCGACTCAACCAAGGCGAGGACCCTCAAGCTATGTACAACCGCTTGAAGACCTTGGTGAACCAAGTGCGCAACCTCGGGAGCACCAAATAGGATGACCATGAGATGGTCAAGGTTATTCTAAGATCCCTCATTTTTCTTAACCCTATGCAAGTTCAATTAATTCGAGGAAATCCTAGATATACACAAATGACTCCCGAGGAAGTAATAGGTAATTTTGTGAGCTTTGAGTTGATCAAAGGCTCAAAGAAAATTATCGAGCTAGATGGCCCCTCCACGTCCAAAGCACAACCGGTCGCATTCAAGGCGACGGAGGAGAAAAAGGAAGAGTCTACATCAAGTAGATGACCCATCGACACCTCCAAGCTCGACAACGAGGAAATGACGCTCATCATCAAGAGTTTCCGCCAAATCCTCAAGCAAAGGAGGGGGAAGGATTACAAGCCCCGCTCCAAGAAAGTGTGTTACAAATGTGGTAAGCCCGGTCATTTTATTGCAAAATGTCCATTATCTAGTGATAGTGACAGGGGCGACGACAAGAAGGGGAGAAGAAAGGAGAAGAAGAGATACTACAAGAAGAAGGGCGGCGATGCCCATGTTTGCCGAGAGTGGGACTCCGACGAGAGCTCCACCGACTCCTCCTCCGACGAGGACGTCGCAAACATCACCGTCACCAAGGGTCTTCTCTTCCCCAACGACGGCCACAAGTGCCTCATGGCTAAGGACGGCAAAAGGAAGAAGGTAAAATCAAGATCCTCCACTAAATATGAAACCTCTAGTGATGAGGGTAATGCTAGTTATGAGGAGGATAATTTGCGTACCCTTTTTGCCAATCTCAACATGCAACAAAAGGAAAAATTAAATGAATTAATTAGTGCTATTCATGAGAAGGATGATCTCTTGGACTCTCAAGAGGACTTCCTAATCAAGGAAAACAAAAGCATGTTAAGGTTAAAAATGCTTACGCTCTAGAAGTAGAAAAATGTGAAAAACTATCTAGTGAGCTAAGCACATGCCATGATTTAATTGTCAACCTTAGAAATGAGAATGCAAATTTGAATGCTAAGGTTGATTCAAATGGTTGTGATGTTTCAATTTCCGATCTTAGAAATGATAATGTTGAATTACTTGCTAAGATTGAAGAATTAAATGTTTCTCTTGCTAGCCTTAGATGTGAAAATGAAAAATTAATTGCTAAGGCTAGAGAATTAGATGTTTGCAATGTTACTATTTCTAACCTTAGAAGTGAAAATGATATATTACATGCTAAGGTTGTAGAATTAAAATCTTGCAAACTTTCTACATCTACCGTTGAGCATACTTCCATTTGCACTAGATGTAGAGACATTAATGTTGATGTTATCCATGACCATCTAGCTTTAATTAAGAAACAAAATGATCACATAGCTCAACTTAATGCTAAAATAAATGAGCATGACTTAGAAAATGAAAAGTTTAAATTTGCTAGAAGCATGCTCTATAGTGGGAGACGCCCTGGCATCAAGGATGGCATTGATTTCCAAAAGGGAGACAATGTCAAACTTAATGCCCCTCCTAAGAAATTATCCAACTTTGTTAAGGGCAAGGCTCCCATGCCTCAGGATAACGAGGGTTACATTTTGTACCCTGCCGGTTATCCCGAGCATAAAATTAGGAGAATTCATTCTAGGAAGTCTCACTCTAGCCCTAATCATGCTTTCATGTATAAGGGTGAGACATCTAGCTCTAGGCAACCAACCCGTGCTAAGTTGCCTAAGAAGAAAACTCCTAGTGCATCAAATGAACCTAGCATTTCATTTAAAACTTTTGATGCATCTTATGTTTTGACTAACAAATCCGGCAAAGTAGTTGCCAAGTTTGTTGGGGGCAAACACAAGGGCTCCAAGACTTGTGTTTGGGTACCCAAAGTTCTTGTTTCTAATGCTAAAGGACCCAAACCGTTTGGGTACCTAAAGTCAAGAACTAAAATTGTTTTGTAGGTTTATGCATCTGGGGGCACAAGTTGGATCATCGATAGCGGGTGCACAAACCACATGACAGGGGAGAAGAAGATGTTCTCCTCCTATGAGAAAAACCAAGATCCCCAACGTGCTATCACATTCGGGGATGGAAACCAAGGTTTGGTAAAAGGTTTGGGTAAAATAGCTATATCTCCTGACCATTCTATTTCCAATGTTTTTCTAGTAGATTCTTTAGATTATAACTTGCTTTCCGTTTCCCAATTATGTCAAATGGGCTACAACTGTCTATTTACTGATGTAGGTGTCACTGTCTTTAGAAGGAGTGATGATTCAATAGCATTTAAGGGAGTGTTAGAGGGTCAGCTATACTTGGTAGATTTTGATAGAGCTGAACTCGACACTTGCTTAATTGCTAAGACTAACATGGATTGGCTCTGGCACCGTCGACTAGCCCATGTTGGAATGAAGAATCTTCATAAGCTTCTAAAGGGAGAGCACATTTTAGGATTAACAAATGTTCATTTTGAGAAAGATAGGATTTGTAGCGCATGCCAAGCAGGGAAGCAAGTTGGTGTTCATCATCCGCATAAGAACATCATGACGACTGACAGGCCACTGGAGCTCCTACACATGGATTTATTCGGCCCGATCGCTTACATAAGCATCGGCGGGAGTAAGTACTGTCTAGTCATTGTGGATGATTATTCTCGCTTCACTTGGGTGTACTTTTTGCAGGAGAAATCACAAACCCAAGAGACTTTAAAGGGATTCTTGAGACGGGCTCAAAATGAGTTCGGCTTGAGGATCAAGAAAATTAGAAGAGACAACGGGACGGAGTTCAAGAATTCACAAATTGAAGGCTTCCTTGAGGAGGAGGGCATCAAGCATGAGTTCTCTTCTCCCAACACACCACAACAAAATGTAGTGGAGAGGAAGAATAGAACTCTATTGGACATGGCAAGAACCATGCTTGATGAGTACAAGACGCCGGATCGGTTTTGGGCCGAGGCGGTCAACACCGCCTGCTACGCCATCAACCGGTTGTATCTACACCGAATCCTCAAGAAGACATCATATGAACTCCTAACCGGTAAAAGCCCAATATTTCCTATTTTAGAGTCTTTGGTAGCAAATGCTTTATTCTTGTTAAAAGAGGTAGAATATCTAAATTTGCTCCTAAGACTGTAGAAGGCTTTTTACTAGGATATGACTCACACAAGGGCATATAGAGTCTTTAACAAGTCCTGAGGACTAGTTGCAGTTTCTTGTGACGTTGTGTTTGATGAGACTAACGGCTCTCAAGTAGAGCAAGTTGATCTTGATGAGATAGGTGATGAAGAGGCTCCGTGCATCGCGCTAAGGAACATGTCCATTGGGGATGTGTGTCCTAAGGAATCCGATTTGGATTTCGGTGTTCACAAGTCGAAGGTTTGGATTTCGGTGAAACCTATGCACCCGTAGCTAGGCTTGAGTCAATTCGTATATTATTAGCCTATGCTACTTACCATGGCTTTAAGCTTTATCAAATGGACGTGAAGAGTGCCTTCCTCAATGGACCAATCAAGGAAGAGGTCTATGTTGAGCAACCTCCCAGCTTTGAAGACAGTGAGTACCCTAATCATGTCTATAGGCTCTCTAAAGCGCTTTATGGGCTCAAGCAAGCCCCAAGAGCATTGTATGAATGCCTAAGAGATTTCTTTATTGCTAATGGCTTCAAAGTCAGAAAGGCTGATCCTACTCTATTCACTAAAACTCTTGACAATGATTTGTTTGTATGCCAAATTTATGTTGATGATATTATATTTGGGTCTACTAACGAATCTACATGTGAAGAATTTAGTAGGATCATGACACAGAAATTCGAGATGTCAATGATGGGGGAGTTGAAGTATTTCTTAGGATTTCAAGTGAAGCAACTCCAAGAGGGCACCTTCATTAGCCAAACAAAGTATACTCAAGACATTCTAAACAAGTTTGGGATGAAGGATGCCAAGCCCATCAAGACACCCATGGGAACCAATGGGCATCTCGACCTCGACACGGAAGGTAAATCCGTAGATCAAAAGGTATACCGGTCGATGATAGGTTCACTACTCTATTTATGTGCATCTCGACCGGACATTATGCTCTTCGTATGCATGTGTGCAAGATTCCAAGCCGACCCTAAGGAAGCTCACCTTACGGCCGTAAAACGAATCTTGAGATATTTGGCTTATACTCCTAAGTTTGGGCTTTGGTATCCTAGGGGATCCACATTTGATTTAATTGGTTATTCGGATGCCGATTGGGTAGGGTGTAAAATTAATAGAAAGAGCACATCGGGGACTTGCCTGTTCTTGGGAAGATCCTTGGTGTCTTGGGCTTCAAAGAAGCAAAATTCCGTAGCTCTTTCTACCGCCGAAGCCGAGTACATTGCCGCAGGCCATTGTTGCACGCAATTGCTTTGGATGAGGCAAACCCTCAGGGACTATGGTTACAAATTAACCAAAGTTCCTCTTCTATGTGATAATGAGAGTGCAATCCGCATGGCGGATAATCCCGTTGAGCATAGCCGCACTAAACACATAGCCATTCGGTATCACTTCTTAAGGGATCACCAACAAAAGGGAGATATCGAGATTGCATACATTAATACTAAAGATCAATTAGCCGATATCTTTACCAAGCCACTAGATGAACAAACTTTTACCAAACTTAGGCATGAGCTAAATATTCTTGAATCTAGAAATTTCTTTTGATGTCTTGCACACATAGCTCATAAATATACCTTTGATCATGTCTCTTTTATATATGCTATGACTAATGTGTTTTCAAGTATATTTCAAACCAAGTCATAGGTATATTGAAAGGGAATTGGAGTCTTCGGCGAAAACAAAGGCTTCCACTCCACTCCATAACTCATCCTTCGCCGTCGCTCCGAGCAATTCTTCGTCTTTGGTATAATCTTCTCTCATATGTTATTTACCAAAGGGGGAGAATGTAGTTAAAGGGCTTATATTTCACTCTAAGTATCCGTTTTTGGCGATTCATGCCAAAGGGGGAGAAAGTATTAGCCCAAAGCAAAAGGACCGCACCACCACCTAATTTTAAAACTTATGATTTTCAAATTGGTATCTCATTGTGTTCAAAAGGGGGAGAAAGTAGTATTTTCAAAATTGATGTCTTAAAACCCTCTTGAACACTAAGAGGAATTTTTTATTGAGGGGGAGTTTTGTTTAGTCAAAGGAAAAGCATTTAAAACAAGGGGAGAAAATTTTAAATCTTATAAATGCTTCTCAAAAATCTTATTCATTTACCTTTGACTAGTTGCAAAATGTTTTTGAAAAGATTTTACAAAAGAACTTGCAAAAACAAAACATGTGGTGCAAGCGTGGTCCAAAATGTTGAGAATATAAAGAAACAATCCATGCGTATCTTATGAGAATATTGGCTCAATTCTAAGTAACCTTTGCACTTACATTTTGCAAACTAGTTCAATTATGCACTTCTCTACTTGCTTTGGTTTGTGTTGGCATCAATCACCAAAAAGGGGGAGATTGAAAGGGAATTAGGCTTCCACCTCTTTCCTAATTGATTTTGGTGGTTGAATTGCCCAACACAAATAATTGGACTAACTAGTTTGCTCTAGTCTATAAGTTCTACAGGTGCCAAAGGTTCACAAAAAGTCAATAAAAGACTTAGAATGGGTTCAAACAAAGAGAGCAAGGGACAACCGAAGGTTGCCCTGGTCTGGCGCACCGGACTGTCCGGTGTGCCACCGGACAGTGTCCGGTGCAGAACTCGACGCCCAACTCTTCACCTTCGGGAATTTTTAGAGGAGCTCCACTATAATTCACCGGACTGTCCGGTGCACCACCGGACAGTGTCCGGTGCCCCAAGGGAGAGCAACTCTGACCTCTCTAGCTTCAGGAATCCGCTCCGCTATAATTCACCGGACTGTCCGGTGAGTCACCGGACAGTGTTCGGTGCACACCGGACTGTCTGGTGTGACAGCGGAGCAACGACTACTTCGTGCACAACGATCGACTGCAACACATTAAATGCGCGCCTGCGCGCGCAGAGGAGCAGAGTGAAAGGGAAATGTGCCCTTGGGCCATTTCTAAGTATTTTGGTGATTTAGTGTCCAACACAAGTGCCTAAGTGTAAAATGGTGGACAAAGTACAAATCAAGGATAAAGGTATGTTTCTCAGACTTAGTACATTGTTTTAGAGACTAATGTATTGTGTCTAAGTGCTGGAAACAGGAAAAGACCAACTGGAAATGTCTTGGCTCGAGCAGCCAAGACTCTGCTCAGTCTGGGTGCACCGGACTGTCCGGTGGCTCACCGGACAGTGTCCGGTGGTGCACCGGACAGTGTCCGGTGCGCCAGGCTGGCTCAAGCGAACTGGCCGCTCTCGGGAATTCACCGGCGACGTACGGCTATAATTCACCGGACTGTCCGGTGTTCACCGGACTGTCCGGTGAGTCAACGGTCGGCTGGGCCAACGGTCGGCCGCGCGATCTGCGCTGGACACGTGGCCGAGCCAACGGCTAGAAGGAGGCACCGGACTGTCCGGTGTGCACCGGACATGTCTGGTGCGCCAACGGCTCCGAGACTACCAACGGTCGGCTTCGCCGTAGAAGGAAAGAAATCGGGCACCGGACAGTGTCCGGTGTGCACCGGACTGTCCGGTGCGCCAGGCGACAGAAGGCAAGATCAGCCTTCCTGGAATGCTCTCAATGGCTCCTAGCTGCCTTGGGGCTATAAAAGGGACCCCTAGGCGCATGGAGGAGATAGCCAAGCATCCTCTAAGCATTCCTAAGCACTAAGACATCGATTCCGCGCCTTTGATTCTTTGCGATAGCAATTAGAGCTCTAGTTGAGTGGTGAACTCATTGAGTTGTGTTGTGAGCTCTCGTTGCGACTTGTGTGCGTGGGGTTGCTGTGATTTCTTGTCTTGAGTGTGTTGTTTATCCCTCCCTTACTCCGTGCTTCTTTGTGAACTTCAAGTGTAAGGGCGAGAGGCTCCAAGTTGTGGAGATTCCTCGCGAACGGGATTAAGAAAAGCAAGCAAAACACCGTGGTATTCAAGTGGGTCTTTGGACCGCTTGAGAGGGGTTGATTGCAACCCTCATCCGTTGGGACGCCACAACGTGGAATAGGCAAGCGTTGGTCTTGGCCGAACCACGGGATAACCACCGTGCCATCTCTGTGATTGATCTCTTGTGGTTATTGTGTTTTGACTCCTCTCTAGCCACTTGGCGATTGTTGTGCTAACACTTAACCAAGTTTTTGTGGCTTAAGTTTCAAGTTTTACAGGATCACCTATTCACCCCCCCTCTAGGTGCTCTCAATTGGTATCAGAGCCGTTCTCTTCGCAAAGGGACTAATCGCCCGAAGAGATGGATCCTAAGGGGAAGGGAATCATGATCAACGACAAAGAGAAGGAGTCCTTCGTCAACGAGCCTAAAGATGATAAGCCTACCGACTCAGGCTCGGGTCATAGACGCAAAGATGGAAGGAAGAAGAAGACAAGACGCATCAAGGAGATCGTCTACTACGACAACAGTGATGAGTCCACTTCCTCTCATAAGGACAACGACGACAATGACTACCACAAACGAAAGATGGTTAACTCAAACTTTTCTTTCGATTATTCGCGTATTCCTCAAAGTTCAAGTTCACATTTGCTCTCCATTGCACTTGGCAAACCACCTCACTTTGATGGAGAGGACTACGGATTTTGGAGCCACAAAATGCGTAGTCACCTATTCTCTCTCCATCCAAGCATTTGGGAGATTGTGGAAAGTGGAATGAAATTTGATAGCTCGGATAGTCCTACGTTTATAAATGAACAAATTCATAGAAATGCACAAGCTACTACTGTGTTGTTAGCCTCTCTGTGCAGGGACGAATATCATAAGGTGAGCGGCTTGGACAATGCCAAGCAAATCTGGGACACCCTCAGGATCTCTCATGAGGGGAATGACGTCACCTTGCTCACCAAGATGGAGTTGGTGGAGGGCGAGCTTGGACGATTCGCGATGATAAGGGGCGAGGAGCCAACCCAAACATACAACTGGCTCAAGACCCTTATCAACAAAATAAGGAGCTACAGAAGCACGCGATGGACAGATCACGACGTCGTCCGACTGATGCTAAGGTCCTTTACCGTTCTTGATCCTCATTTGGTGAATAATATTCGTGAGAATCCCAGGTACACCAAAATGTCGCCCGAAGAAGTCCTTGGAAAATTCGTAAGCGGGCGAATGATGATCAAGGAGGCGAGGTACGTGGATGACGCGTTGAACGGTCCAAACCATGAACCTCAACCCATTGCTCTCAAGGCAACAAGGAGCAAGGAGGCGTTACCTAGCAAGGTAGCGCAAGTTGAGGCGGCAGGGCTAAATGATGAAGAAATGGCCCTCATCATCAAGTGCTTCAAGACGGCGCTTAAGGGTCGCAAGGGACAGCCAAGCAAGACCAAAGCCAAGGGGAAGGCTCATGCTTCAAATGCGGTAAGATTGGTCATTTTATTGCTAACTGTCCCGATAATGAAAGTGACCAGGAACACGGGAGCAAGAGGGAAAAGAAGAAAAATTACGAGAAGGCCAAGGGCGAGGCACATCTAGGAAAGGAGTGGGATTCGGATTGCTCCTCCTCCGACTCCGACAATGAAGGACTCGCCGCCACCACCTTCAACAAGTCATCCCTCTTCCCCAACGAGCGTCACACATGCCTTATGGCAAGGGAAAAGAAGGTATGTACTCGAAACTCTACTTATGCTTCTTCAAGTGAGGACGAATCTAGTGATGAGGATGAAATAGATTATTCATGTTTATTTAAGGGCCTAGATAGAACCAAGGTAGATAAAATTAATGAATTGATTGATGCCTTGAATGATAAGAATAGGCTTTTAGAAAAACAAGAAGATCTGTTGTATGAAGAACATGACAAATTTGTAGAAGCACAAAAATCTCATGCTTTAGAAGTTAAAAGAAATGAAATGCTTTCTTGTGAATTATCTTCTTGCCATGAGACAATTTCTAGCTTAAAGAGCATTAATGATGATTTGAATGCTAAGTTAGAAATAGCTAGTAAATCAACAACTTGTGTAGAAAATGTTGTTATTTGTAATAGATGTAAAGATTTTGATATTGATGCTTGTAGTGAACACATAGCTTCTATTGCAAAGTTAAATGATGAAATGGCTAGTCTTAATGCCCAACTTAAGGCTAGCAAAAGTGATTTTGATAAACTAAAATTTGCTAGGGATGCCTACACGGTCGGTAGACACCCCTCAATTAAGGATGGGCTTGGCTTCAAGAGGGAAGCCAAGAACTTAACAAGCCATAAGGCTCCCATCTCCGCCAAGGAGAAAGGGAAGGCCCCTATGGCAAGTAGTACTAAAAAGAACCATGCTTTTATGTACAATGATAGAAGACAGTCTCATAGGAATTATAATGCTCTTGATTCACATGCCTATGATTCCTATTCTATGTTTGCTTCCAGTTCTTCCTATATGCATGGTAGAGATATGCCTAGGAAAAATATTCATCATGTGCCCAGAAAGAATATTGTTCATGCTCCTAGGAAAGTTATGAATGGACCCTCTACAATTTATCATACTTTAAATGCTTCCTTTGCTATTTGTAGAAAGGATAGGAAGATAGTTGCTAGGAAAGTAGGGGCAAAATGCAAGGGTGATAAAACTTGCATTTGGGTCCCTAAGACAATTGTGACTAACCTTGTAGGACCCAACAAGAGTTGGGTACCTAAGGCCCAAGCCTAAATTTGCCTTGCAGGTTTATGCATCCGGGGGTTCAAGCTGGATTATCGACAACGGATGTACAAACCACATGACGGGGGAAAAGAGGATGTTCTCTTCCTACGTCAAGAACAAGGATTCCCAAGATTCAATAATATTCGGTGATGGGAACCAAGGCAAGGTAAAAGGGTTAGGTAAAATTGCTATTTCATCTGAGCACTCTATTTCTAATGTGTTTTTAGTTGAGTCGCTTGGATATAATTTGTTATCTGTTAGTCAATTATGCAAAATGGGATATAATTGTCTATTTACAAATGTAGATGTGTCTGTCTTTAGAAGATGTGATGGTTCACTAGCTTTTAAGGGTGTACTAGACGACAAACTTTATTTGGTTGATTTTGCAAAAGAAGAGGCCGGTCTAGATGCATGCTTAATGGCTAAGACTTGCATGGGCTGGTTGTGGCATTGCCGCTTAGCACATGTGGGGATGAAGAACCTCCACAAGCTTCTAAAGGGAGAACACGTGATAGGTCTAACTAATGTACGTTTCGAAAAAGATAGACCTTGTGCAGCTTGTCAAGCAGGGAAACAGGTGGGAGGCTCTCATCACACCAAAAATGTGATGACAACATCAAGACCCTTGGAGATGCTTCATATGGACCTCTTCGGACCCGTCGCCTATCTGAGTATAGGAGGAAGTAAGTATGGTCTTGTTATAGTTGATGATTTTTCCCGCTTCACTTGGGTATTCTTTTTGCAGGATAAAATTGAAACCCAAGGGACCCTCAAGCGCTTCCTCAGGAGAGCTCAAAATGAGTTTGAGCTCAAGGTGAAGAAGATAAGGAGCGACAATGGGTCCGAATTCAAGAATCTTCAAGTGGAGGAGTTCCTTGAGGAGGAGGGGATCAAGCACGAGTTCTCCGCTCCCTACACACCTCAGCAAAATGGTGTGGTAGAGAGGAAGAACAGGACGCTCATAGATATGGCGAGGACTATGCTTGGAGAGTTCAAGACCCCCGAGCGTTTTTGGTCGGAAGCCGTGAACACGGCTTGCCACGCCATCAACAGGGTCTATCTTCACCGCCTCCTCAAGAAGACTTCATACGAGCTGCTAACTGGTAACAAACCCAATGTGTCTTATTTTCGTGTATTTGGGAGCAAGTGTTATATTCTTGTGAAGAAAGGTAGAACCTCTAAATTTGCTCCCAAAGTTGTAGAAGGGTTTTTATTAGGTTATGATTCAAATACAAAGGCGTATAGGGTCTTCAACAAATCGTCGGGTGTGGTTGAAGTCTCTAGCGACGTTGTATTTGATGAGACTAATGGCTCTCCAAGAGAGCAAGTTGTTAATCTTGATGATATAGATGAAGAAGACGTTCCAACGGCCGCGATACGCACCATGGCGATTGGAGATGTACGACCTTAGGAACAATTGGAGCAAGATCAACCATCTTCCTCAACTATGGTGTATCCTCCAACCCAAGATGACGAACAGGTACCTCAAGTGGAGGCGCATGATCAAGGGGGAGCACGAGATGTTCAAGAGGAAGAAACACCTCAGGCACCTCCAACCCAAGTTCGAGCGACGATTCAAAGGGATCATCCCGTCGACCAAATATTGGGTGATATTAGCAAGGGAGTAACTACTCGTTCAAGATTAGTTAATTTTTGTGAGCATTACTCTTTTGTCTCTTCTATTGAGCCTTTCAGTGTAGAAGAGGCCTTGCTAGATCCGGACTGGGTATTGGCCATGCAGGAGGAGCTCAACAATTTCAAGCGTAATGAAGTTTGGACACTGGTGCCTCGTCCCAAGCAAAACGTTGTGGGAACCAAGTGGGTGTTCTGCAACAAACAGGACGAGCACGGGGTGGTGACAAGGAACAAGGCTCGACTTGTGGCAAAAGGTTATGCCCAGGTCGCAGGTTTGGACTTTGAGGAGACATTTGCTCCTGTGGCTAGGCTAAAATCAATTCGTATTTTGCTAGCATATGCCGCTCACCATTCTTTCAGGTTGTACCAAATGGATGTGAAGAGCGCTTTCCTCAACGGGCCGATCAAGGAGGAGGTGTACGTGGAGCAACCCCCTGGCTTCGAGGACGAACGGTACCCCGACCACGTGTGTAAGCTCTCTAAGGCGCTCTATGGACTTAAGCAAGCCCCAAGAGCATGGTATGAATGCCTTAGAGACTTTTTAATTACTAATGCTTTCAAGGTTGGGAAAGCCGATCCAACTCTTTTCACTAAGACTTGCGATGGTGATCTTTTTGTGTGCCAAATTTATGTCGATGACATAATATTTGGTTCTACTAACCAAAAGTCTTGTGAAGAGTTTAGCAGGGTGATGACGCAGAAATTCGAAATGTCGATGATGGGCGAGTTGAACTACTTCCTTGGGTTCCAAGTGAAGCAACTCAAGGACGGCACCTTCATCTCCCAAACGAAGTACACACAAGATTTGCTAAAGCAGTTCGGGATGAAGGACGCCAAGCCCGCAAAGACGTCGATGGGAACCGACGGACACACCGACCTCAACAAAGGAGGTAAGTCCGTTGATCAAAAAAGCATACCGGTCCATGATAGGTTCTCTGCTTTATTTATGTGCTAGTAGACCGGATATTATGCTTAGCGTATGCATGTGTGCTAGATTTCAATCCGATCCTAAGGAATGTCACTTAGTGGCTGTGAAGCGAATTCTTAGATATTTAGTCGCTACGCCTTGCTTCGGGATTTGGTA
The DNA here is from genome assembly GCA_029449295.1 of Zea luxurians. Classification (NCBI taxonomy): domain Eukaryota; kingdom Viridiplantae; phylum Streptophyta; class Magnoliopsida; order Poales; family Poaceae; genus Zea; species Zea luxurians. Next base: position 8,552,278 of record JAOPSE010000039.1, read on the forward strand.
TCCAAAGGGGTCTAACTTTGACTTGATTGGGTACTCAGATTCCAACTATGCTGGATGTAAGGTCGATAGGAAGAGTACATCGGGGACGTGCCAATTCTTAGGAAGGTCCCTGGTGTCATGGAACTCTAAGAAACAAACCTCCGTTGCCCTATCCACCGCTGAGGCCGAGTACGTTGCCGCAGGACAGTGTTGTGCGCAACTACTTTGGATGAGGCAAACCCTCCGGGACTTTGGCTACAATCTGAGCAAAGTCCCACTCCTATGTGACAATGAGAGTGCTATCCGAATAGCGGAAAATCCTGTTGAGCACAGCCGCACAAAGCACATTGACATCCGGCATCACTTTTTGAGAGACCACCAGCAAAAGGGAGATATCAAAGTGTTTCATGTTAGCACCGAGAACCAGCTAGCCGATATCTTTACCAAGCCTTTAGATGAGAAGACCTTTTGCAGGCTGCGTAGTGAGCTAAATGTCCTAGATTCGCGGAACTTGGATTGATTTATAGCATACATGTGTTTATGCCTTTGATCATGTTCCTTATGCATTTTGTTGCTTACTATGGTGCTCAAGTTGTACAATCACTCCCCGGACCTCACAAGTCCTTGTGCAAGTGATGCACATATTTAGGGGGAGTTGTGCTACAACTTGATCCTTTGAGACTAACTGTTTGCTTGAGTTTGCTTGATTTAGTCTCAAAGGCGTGTTGAAAGGGAAAAGGTGGACTTGGACCATGAAAGACTTCCACTGCACTCCGATGAGAGGGTAACTTATTCCAAGTTCATCTCATGTGCTCTTATTGCCTTTATGTTCTTATTTGAAGATTTTGGTGATGCAATGGAGTTTTAGGGCCAAGATTGATCCCGTTTTGGTGCTTGATGCCAAAGGGGGAGAAAATAAAGGCCAAAGCAATAGATGGATCAGCTACCACTTGAGAAATTTTGAAAATAGTAGATTAGAGCTTTTGGTTTGTCAAAACTCTTTTATTGTCTCTCTTGTCAAAAGTTGGCTTCTTGTGGGGAGAAGTGTTGATTATGGGAAAAAGGGTAGCTTTTGAAATCTTGAATCAATTTCTCTTGGAATGACTCTCTTTATGTCTTAACATGTGTGTTTGACTTAGAGATAGAAATTTGAGTTTGATTTGCAAAAAAAACCAAGTGGTGGCAAAGAGTGATCCATATATGTCAAATTTGAATCAAAACAATTTGAGTTCTTATTTGAATTGATTTTGTATTTGTTCTACTTGCTTTATATTGTGTTGGCATAAATCACCAAAAAGGGGGAGATTGAAAGGGAAATGTGCCCTTGGGCCATTTCTAAGTATTTTGGTGATTTAGTGTCCAACACAAGTGCCTAAGTGTAAAATGGTGGACAAAGTACAAATCAAGGATAAAGGTATGTTTCTCAGACTTAGTACATTGTTTTAGAGACTAATGTATTGTGTCTAAGTGCTGGAAACAGGAAAAGACCAACTGGAAATGTCTTGGCTCGAGCAGCCAAGACTCTGCTCAGTCTGGGTGCACCGGACTGTCCGGTGGCTCACCGGACAGTGTCCGGTGGTGCACCGGACAGTGTCCGGTGCGCCAGGCTGGCTCGAGCGAACTGGCCGCTCTCGGGAATTCACCAGCGACGTACGGCTATAATTCACCGGACTGTCCGGTGTGCACCGGACTGTCCGGTGAGTCAACGGTCGGCTGGGCCAACGGTCGGCCGCGCGATCTGCGCTGGACACGTGGCCGAGCCAACGGCTAGAAGGAGGCACCGGACTGTCCGGTGTGCACCGGACATGTCTGGTGCGCCAACGGCTCCGAGACTACCAACGGTCGGCTTCGCCGTAGAAGGAAAGAAATCGGGCACCGGACAGTGTCCGGTGTGCACCGGACTGTCCGGTGCGCCAGGCGATAGAAGGCAAGATCAGCCTTCCTGGAATGCTCTCAACGGCTCCTAGCTGCCTTGGGGCTATAAAAGGGACCCCTAGGCGCATGGAGGAGATAACCAAGCATCCTCTAAGCATTCCTAAGCACTAAGACTTCGATTCCGCGCCTTTGATTCTTTGCGATAGCAATTAGAGCTCTAGTTGAGTGGTGAACTCATTGAGTTGTGTTGTGAGCTCTCGTTGCGACTTGTGTGCGTGGGGTTGCTGTGATTTCTTGTCTTGAGTGTGTTGCTTATCCCTCCCTTACTCCGTGCTTCTTTGTGAACTTCAAGTGTAAGGGCGAGAGGCTCCAAGTTGTGGAGATTCCTCGCGAACGGGATTAAGAAAAGCAAGCAAAACACCGTGGTATTCAAGTGGGTCTTTGGACCGCTTGAGAGGGGTTGATTGCAACCCTCGTCCATTGGGACGCCACAACGTGGAATAGGCAAGCGTTGGTCTTGGCCGAACCACGGGATAACCACCATGCCATCTCTGTGATTGATCTCTTGTGGTTATTGTGTTTTGACTCCTCTCTAGCCACTTGGCGATTGTTGTGCTAACACTTAACCAAGTTTTTGTGGCTTAAGTTTCAAGTTTTACATGATCACCTATTCACCCCCCCTCTAGGTGCTCTCACAGAGCACGCGCGGGTGGCACACCGGACAGCCTACAGGGCCTGTCCAGTGCACCACCGGACAGCCAGGCGGGCCCACAAGACAGAGCTCCAACGGTCGGAACCCAACGGCCTGGTGACGTGGCTGGCACACCGGACTATCCGGTGCACCCGTCGACTGCAGCCTCCACCAACGGTCAAGTTTGGTGGTTGGGGCTATAAATACCCCAACCACCCCCTCATTCAAGTCATCCAAGTTTCTACACTTCCAACTACTTACAAGAGCTCTAGCATTCAATTCTAGACACACCAAAGAGATCAAATCCTCTCCCAATTCCACTCAAAGCTTTAGTGATTAAAAAGAGTGATTGTTGTGTTCATTTGAGCTCTTACACTTGCATTGCTTCTTCTTTCTCATTTTTCTTGTGATCATCTCAATTGTAATCAAGGCAAGAGACACCAATTGTGTGGTGGTCCTTGCGGGGAAGTTTGTTTCCCGTTTGATTGAGAAGAGAAGCTCACTCGGTCCGAGGGACCGTTTGAGAGAGGGAAAGGGTTGAAAGAGACCCGGTCTTTGTGACCACCTCAACTGGGAGTAGGTTTGAGAGAACTGAACCTCGGTAAAACAAATCCCTGTGTCTCACTTCTTTATTCGCTTGTGATTTGTTTTTACGCCCTCTCTCGGACTCGCATTATATTTCTAATGCTAACCCGGCTTGTAGTTGTGATTAACTTTGTAAATTTCAGTTTCGCCCTATTCACCCCCCTCTAGGCGATTTTCACAACGTCGTTACAAATCTAACGCAACCGGAACAAAACAAAACATATTTATAACGCAAGAGCTAACATGTAATTGGCGATTCACGGATTTAAAGTGATGTGGAGTATTCTTATTGGACAGAAACGAGGCTACACAGAGAGTCACAAAGGGTGCAGCCATAGAAGATCCAAATGGTGGGATCCCTTGTGCATGAAGAGTTATCTTCTTCCTCCTCACGTTGATAGGGAAAATGGAGGGGTCTGCCAGTCATGGAGGGAGGAGGTGCTGGCCGCACCGACCTAGGGCGAGTTCGAAGGCGACTTGCTGGCTGGCAGCCACAGCGCGGGGCGCGGCAGTGGGCACGCAGGCCGCACCACTGGCCAGGGCGCGGATCCAGCAGGGGAAGGCCGCAGGGGATGAGGGTGCCGCAGGGGCTAGCCGCGACACCGCGCCGGGCCGCACCTAGGGGAGCAGGGCGCCTAGGCACTGCTAGCCACGCTGGCCATGGGAAACAAGAGAGAGCTTGCTAGGGAAGATGGGAGAAAGAGAGTGGATTCTGACCTGCGCTCGATGAAGACGGCCCAGGCGCGTGACGACGAGTTGCAGGGGCGAACACAGCGAGCAGCAGCGCGCGGTGGCGAGTCCGTTGCGCGGGAGAGGTGCGAGAGAGAGGAGGCGAGCAGGCTATGCAGGGAGAAGGACGTGGTGGTTTTGAGTTTATGGTGCGCCAAGGACGTGCGTTGTGGGGGAGGTTAGAGGGAGGGGATGGACCTGACGTGTGGGCCGGGTGGCGCCTCGACGCTGGCGTTCCTCGCCAGGGCGCGCGACGGCTGGGGGCATGCTGTAACACCTCTGGTGTTACTGTTACTAAAACTTGAGCATAACATCATCAGCATTGGCATTTCATGTGTATTGATACACCTAGTATGCATTCACTAGGCAAAAATCTCAAACAAGTTGTATTGTTATGACATTTTGCAAATAGAACCCTGGTGCAGGGTACTTAACCCTGAACAAGGATCTGAAGGGTAAAACAAGACCCAAATAGAGAAAACCCTAAAGCTTAAGTAAAATAATCATAAAATATTGATAAGGATGGATCTAAGTTTCATTCACACCCCTGGAATACCAAAAACCGTAAAAAGGACCCTGGAAAACCCTAACCCTAAACCCTAGGGGGTTAAGTGCAAAATTAGTCCAGTGATATTGGCTCAACTTTGGAGCTCTATAACTTTCAAATTTTTAGGTTTTTGCCCTAGGTCACCACATCAAATTTGTAGACCCATCAAAGGGGAACAACTTTGCTTAAGAGGGTAAGCATAGTTGTTATGAAGAATTTGGAGATAATCCAACCCAAAGATGGGCTATCAGTCGGGTTACTGACTGAAAAATGACCACCGGTGCCATTGGTCAAGCTTTGGGATTGAAATTATGTCTGATCTAGTGCTCAACTGAGTATAGTCGAAATGTAGCTGGTTTGTAGCTCTACAACTTTGCTGCAGAGATTTGGGTAAGTTGCCATGAAAACTTTAGAGAAAATCTACCCTAAACCTAGTCTGTCAGGCCAACTGAATGAAGGGCGCCATGGTACAGTGCCTGAACAAATCAGAACGCCAGCGCATCTCACCGCCGATGATCACCGCCGCGATTCGTGCCGCCGCCGTCCTGATTCATGCCCGGTGAGGAACGGATTACGCCAGGGATGGATAACTCATACGTGGCGCCATCTCCCGAGTCCAGCCGAAGTCTTCACCGGCGGCCACCGTGACTCAGTAACTTTCGCCGTGGTGTCACTCATGTCGCGATCTGCCTCACTGTGCCTCCTATCGACGTGGTATGCATGCGCTAGCGATGCTATCCGTGGCCGAAGATCGTCTGTCGGGTCGCCGTGGCTATAAATAGCACGGTGGTCCACGGCGAGGTGTGACCATCACACACACAGTGAGTTGAATCGAAGCCGAATTCGCGCTACCTCTACCCCCTCCTCTCAAATTAAGTGTGTGCAGTAAAACTAGAGTTCTTTGCGAAGCCGAAGCACCCGCTCCCACCCTTGATTAGCCACCATAGTTGGTGAATCACCGATTTCCCCCAAATCAGTCAGCCGCGCCGCCGAGAATAGCTTGTCCGTGGGCAGCCCATTCTGGTAAGATCCTATCCAATTCAAGTGTTGTTTCTATGGCTCTGCATGCTAGTAAAGCTTACCGTGGCACCCGTTTGCCCAATTCGGCAATGAGTTGGCGGGAACGCGTGCTCGTGAACTCGGTTTCCACCATGATCGTGGACAGACAGTTCCCAGTGGGGTTCTAGTCAAATTTAAGGATGTTCCTAGATCATCGTTGATCGGTTATGCCTCCCCGATAGTTAGCCATAGTAGTCATCGCCGGCCATGGCCGGTACAGGCCGCATCAGAGATGAACGGCGAGCGCGCCGCGGTCAGGGAGTTGTTTGGAGAAGAAACAAAACCCAGGGACCTTTGCGTAACTGTCAGAGAGAGCATAAACAATGGCTAGGGATTCTTAACAAATTTTTCATGCAACAAGGGCCTCTGTGCAAATAAACCAGAGCACGGGCGCGGGCGCGCGTGGGGGCAGTTTCCTTCGGGTCTGGACTGTGTTGGACCGGTTTAAGCCCAATACTGTTCAAACTTTTATTTTTTTATTTTTCTGTTCAACTTTGCAAATCTATAGAAAATCGTAGAAAAATACTAAAAATGTCAAACCAATTTTCCTAGATTTCTAATTTTCCATAGTATTTAATAAAAATAGTTTCATGATTTTTAGATCAAATGGGGAATTTTGGAGCATTTAAAATAGCCTAAAACATTGTTTCTGGATTTTTAGAAAATTGATAATAATTCCAAAAATCCCCAAACTTTTTATTTGAACTCTAAACATTATTTAGAAGCTTTGGGTAGAATTTGGCTTGATTTGGACCGTGTTTGATAACTAGAACCCAAAACCCTACCCCCTGCCCTTTGAATTCCTTTACTGACTCCGGAAACCCTAGTTTCTCGGAGAACCGTGAAGGACAATTGTATTCAAGACCTTAAATAATAAACTCTTATTATCTTTGCATTCTCATGAGCATTACATGGGCATTCATTATTATGTATGGTTATCTTTAGAAAACGAAGAAGAAGTTGAAGTAGAAGGTCAGAAGACTTCACTACCACCACCTCAGGAACATCAGGCCGACAGCTATTTTTATTTTGACATCTGTGGAACTGAGCCTGAATCACTTGTAAACAAAGGCAAGCCCCGTTGCATTTGCCACCTCCTTGACTCTTTTAAAATCTTTCTCACTTGTTTGATGCATTAGGCAATAGGAGTTGATTGCTAAAACAATTCCTCGATTACCTTCCTTGAATTTGATTACCTTCCTTTGAATCCCTGTTTTATAAAAGGTTTTACTATGCTTAGTCTTGCTCTAGCAAAACAAAAGGTTTGTTTTTATAAAAGATGATGTGGGAAGTGGGAGGGATGTTTTTGAAAACAAAACTTGATGGTGGATCCATCATGGCCATGATGGGTTCAACATCGGAAAAGATGTACCTCTGCCAGGTACCAAACTTTGGGTTGAAATAATTAAGCTAGGACCGGGCGGGTGACTTGCACGAGAAGAGAGAGTCTCGGTGTAGTGTCTCCGTCTGAGTCGATTAAGGACCGTCTCGATGTAGGCTTGCTGATCGAGGACCCTTTAACTGGTCACATGCCTCGTCATGGGTAAGCTTTGCCTCGAGCAGACTAAGGCCAGAATAAGATACCACGTAATGGGAGTGGAGAGATGGCGAGAGTAGCGTGTACCCTCCGTGGCAAGAGGCTGGACGGTGGTGTATCTGTGCTCTCGGTTGGCGTGAACCTGATCTGGTCTTAAGAACCCCGGTGGCAGGTTGACATATGCAAGGGTTAAGTGCTACATATGTTGTGTGATTGGAGATCCTCAGCTGAGTATAATCGATTCGGATCACCGTACCTTCGCGGTTATGAAGACTTGGTCATGCCCTATACGTAGAACCCCAGTAAAGATGAAAGGTTGTTAAGAAATTGGCTAGTGCAGGTCAAGTGATTGAACTAGGGTAGAAAGAACTCTAGTTGCAGGAGATTTTACTTAACTTGATAAATAAAACTGGATTTTTAAGGATCCACTTTTAGTAAGCAATTCTGCAAACAGAGTCATTGATTATTGAGAAACCTTACCTTGACTCCCTGATAACCAGCATACCCTTGAGAGTCTTTTCTTTAGTCGGGTAAGACTTGCTGAGTAATTCCATACTTAGGGTTTTATTCCCTGTTGTTTTAGGTGAAGAAGCGACAAACTTTTGTTGTTTCTATTCTAAGGTGGTTCTAAAGGAAGAACACCAGGAGTGAAGCTGCGGGAGGAAAGGATCCTCCATAAAAACTTTTGTTTGAAACTTATCGGGTGGGGTTTTTGCCTCCCGTGGTTCTGTAATAATAATACTCTACACTCGGTTAATTATATCCTGGTCTGTAATATATAACTTTGTCTTACTTTTAAATAAAGGTAAGTTTATGTAATTGCTTCTGCATTTTTGTATCTCCGATGATTTGTAATGTCTGCATAACGGGTGAAACGCTCTTGGGAAAGGTAAGAAAAGAAGATACCGAAGTTGTCAAGTAATTCAGGAACACCTGTAGGGTTGTTTGAGGTCCGTTGGGCAAGGACAACTGTAGGTGGGCCTAATAACTTGGGAGGTTCCGTCATAGCTTGTATCGGAGCGAAGCCCATCTCTGCAGATATTATGAGGCATCTTCAAAAGAATTTTTCTAAGACTTACCTAGAAAATTTCTTCCCTTCTTACCTAGTATCTCCGAAGAGTTTATATGAAAGACCATATAAGAAGAGTGCAATGTATAGAAGGTGTGAATCAACTAAGGTTGATTATGTAATTATACATGCATCATGCTAAAAATTATGCTAATAAGATTTTCCCCTTAGAAAAATGCCGCCACGTACAAGAAAGACTGCACGCAAGTCAACCGGGCCGATCGGTGTACCTCGTCGCCAACTTGCCCCAAGACATGACGACAGTAGTAGTGGTAGTAACGATCCAATCGGGGACTTAGAAGCTCAAGTTAATCAGCTTCAAACAGAACTCTGTCGCAGGAATAACATATGGGCCGCGGATGGCGAGAGGATCAATGAATTGAGAAGCGACATCCGCCGCCTGCAAGATCAGCTCGCAGATCGAGATTTAGCGCTCGACTGGGCGGTTCACTCTCGTTCGCTTGCCTGGACTAAGGAGGCGAAAGCTCAAGCCCGAGTAGAAGAGCTTAGCTCAGCTATTGATAACTTGCAGGCTTATTGTAATACTCTACATGAAGAAGTTCATGTATTGTACTCACAACTACACCCCAGTGTACCTGCGGATCCTTTCGGGACAGAAGCCGGACCTTCTCAAGTAGCGGGAGAAGCTTTTGGTGGCGAATTGGACCTTTTCAAGCCCCCTCCCTCTATGAAGTTGGTCGATGAGTGGTCTCCTACGCCCGACAGTGATGCTACCAAGAGTGATAGGAAGCAGGAATAATATAGTATAGAAGTAGTACTATTGTGTAATAGGGGGTGTAATCCTATTGTAAAGTACAAGTCTGTAACATTACCTTTTTAAGTAATGTGAAATGGATGGTTTGTATGGCATATCATATTGCTCCAAATGTTCTTTGCCTCAGATGCCTTCCAGGACTCGCGCTCAGGATGGGGCTGGTACCTCCCGTGAGAGGGAGGCGACCCCGAATCCACCTCCAGTACCCTCGACACTTGCCGAGGCCATCGCTGCCTTGGTAAATGCTACAACAGACAATACCCACTTCCTGCGGGAGATGGTAGGTCAACAACTCCAACAACAAGGCGGATGGGCCTATCCGCAAGGCCCCGTGAGACATCTTATCTGGACTTCTCCGAGATGCGCCCTCCGTTGTTCGTCAAGGCAGAATACCCTCTAAAGGCGGATGAATGGATCCGCGTCACTGAACAAAAATTTGGACTTCTTCGGTGTTCTGAAACTCAAAAGCCCCTGTTTGCAGCCCAACAACTGCAAGGCCCTGCCAGTACGTGGTGGGGAAACTTTGTGGCCGTTCAGCCGACCGATTATCAGATTACATGGGATGAATTCAAGCTGGCCTTTAGAGAGCATTATATACCTGAGGGAGTTCTTCACATGAAGCAAGAGGAGTTCATGAAATTGAAGCAAGGCGGAGATACTGTCACCTAGTATCTCAATGAATTTAATCACTTATCTCAGTATGCAATCGACCAAGTCAACACAGACATAAAGAAAAAGAATTGTTTCATGCGAGGACTGAATGATAGGATGCAAAGAAAGATGGCCACTTGCATTGACCTTACCTACGGAAGGGCTGTCAGCACAGAGCTGGCAGTTGAAGCTAAATATACAAGTTTCGGAAAGTCCAAGGGGAATGGAGGCAACAGGCCTAATCAGGGTCCTGAGAAAAGGCAACAGTTAGTTATCCGGCCTTTTAATCAAAGTCGTTCTTTCTCTCGTCCACCCTCCTTCCCATTCAAGCAACCAGTGTTTATCCGTCCTACCACTGCCCCCACTGCTACAAATCAGCCGGGTGCCCCTGGCACTCGTTTCCCTACTCTTCCAGGCTCATCTACCGGCTGCTTCAACTGTGGAAAGTCCGGGCATTTCATTAAGGACTGTCCATATCCGAGGCAGAAGCAAGCAAATAATCAGCAAAGCTCCGGAGGTTCTAAGGGAAATACGACAACCAATACCGTGGGCAAGAATACAAGGAAAACTGGATGGGTTTATTACACTCAAGTGGCTACAACACCGGAAGGTGAACCAGTGATGATGGGTACGTTCCTCGTAGCCAACCACCCTGCACTTATTCTCTTTGATTCTGGTGCCTCCCATACGTTCATAAGCAAAAGGTTTGTGGAGAAACACTGCATTCCATATACTGAATCAAGGGAAGGGTTTAAAATACATTCGCCTGGGGGACAAATATTTACCAAAGAAGTGGCTTACCAAGTGCCCGTAACATTGGCCGGACGGGACTTTCCTACTAAGATGATTGTTCTGAAAGGCCAAGACATAGATGTAATTTTAGGCATGAATTGGTTGGCCCAACATAAGGCAGTCCTCAACACTGATCTGAGAACAATCAGGTTGAGTCATGGCCAAGAAGAAATTCTTTTGTCTATCCCCATAGCTATTACAGCTAAACCATTTGGCAGAATTAATGAAGCCATTATACCGGAAATAAAAAATATTCTAGTAGTATGTGAGTTCCTAGATGTCTTTCCAGAACATTTGCCTGGGTTGCCGCTCGAAAGAGATGTAGAGTTTGTAATTGAATTGAAGCTCGGTACGACTCCCATTTCTAGAAGATCGTACCGGATGCCTCCAAATGAATTGGCGGAACTGAAGACCCAATTGCAAGACCTACTTGAGAAAGGATTCATCCAGCCAAGCTCATCGCCATAGGGCTGTCCAACCATATTCGTCAAGAAGAAGGATCAAACATTGCGGATGTGCGTGGATTATCGACCCCTTAATGAGGTCACTATCAAGAATAAGTATTCTCTTCCTCGGATTGATATTTTGTTTGATCAACTGACTGGAGTGAGGGTATTTTCTAAAATTGATCTCAGGTCGGGCTATCATCAGATTCGTATTAGGCCCGAGGATATACCCAAGACCGCATTCACTACGCGGTATGGTTTATTTGAATACTTTGTAATGTCTTTTGGACCGACGAATGCTCTTGCCCACTTCACTTATCTGATGAACTCGGTATTTATGCCCGAGTTGGACAAATTCGTGGTGGTCTTCATAGATGATATCTTGATATACTCTAAGAATGAAGAGGAGCATGCTCAACACTTACGGATCGTATTGACGCGCTTAAGGGAACATCAATTATATGCTAAGTTCATTAAATGCGCGTTCTGGCTGGAAGAAATCCAATTTCTGGGGCATGTGTTATCTGCCAAGGGGATTGCGGTAGATCCCAGCAAAGTCAAGGATATTTTGGAGTGGAAACCCCCAACCACTGTTCATCAAGTCCGAAGCTTTCTTGGACTAGCTGGCTATTACCGCCGATTTATACCGGATTTTTCTAAGCTTGTGAAGCCAATCACAAGTCTATTGAAGAATGAGACTAAATTCAATTGGTCTTCAAAATGTAATGAAGCCTTTGAGAAATTGAAGATATTATTAACCACTACTCCGGTATTGGCTCAACCGGACATTAATAAACCCTTTGATGTGTATTGTGACGCATCAGGCAGTGGTCTCTGCTGCGTATTAATGTAGGAAGGCCGAGTAATAGCTTATGCTTCAAGGCAGTTACGCCGGCATGAGGAGCATTATCCAACTCATGACCTGGAGCTAGCTGCCATGGTTCATGCTCTGAAGATATGGCATCATTATCTACTGGGGAATGTCTGTCATATTTATACAGACCACAAAAGTTTGAAATACATCTTTACCCAGTCAGAGCTCAATATGAGACAAAGGAGATAGCTCGAGCTTATTAAAGATTATGAACTGGAGATCCATTATCACCCAGGCAAAGCAAATGTAGTGGCAGATGCACTCAGTCGCAAGGCCTCCTGCCATTGTTTAACTATGAGGACTTCTGACATTACATTGTGCCAGGAGATGGAAAATCTGAACCTGGGAATGATTCAGCAAGGGACTTCAAATCACTTGAAGCTGGAGTCAGTCATCCTACAAAGGATAATTGACGTACAAAAGAATGATGAGGGCATGAAACATATACGTGAGAAGATAAGGGCTGGAAAAGCCAACTATTTCAGAGAAGACGACCAAGGTGTTGTATGGTTCAACAACCGCATAGTTGTGCCGAAGAATGAAGAAATCCGCCAACAAATTTTGGATGAAGCACATCTTAGTCGCTATTCTATTCATCCTGGGAGCACTAAGATGTACCATGATCTGAAACAACATTATTGGTGGACGAAAATGAAGATCGAAATTGCACGCTATGTGGCAAGGCATGACACTTGCAAACGTGTCAAGGCCATACACATGAAGGCTGCTGGGCCATTGCAATCATTACCAATCCCAACATGGAAATGGGAGGATATTAGTATGGACTTTATTGTGGGACTGCCCATGACTGCCAAAGGGTATGATTCTATTTGGTTATCATTGATCGACTCACAAAGATTGCCACTTCCTACCTGTCATGGTAAAGTATACAGTGGCCACTTATGCAGAATTATACATTGCCCGTATTCTTAGTTTGTATGGTGTTCCGAAGACGATAGTGTCAGATCGTGGATCGTAATTCATGTCCAAATTTTGGGAAGAGCTTCACAAGGCCTTGGATACTAAGTTGCTCCATAGTTCGGCCTATCATCCTCAAACCAGTGGGCAGACTGAGAGGGTGAACCAAATACTTGAAGACATGTTACGGGCTTGTGCTTTAGAGTTCCCCCAGAAATGGGATGATTGTTTACCCTTAGCGGAGTTCTCGTACAATAATACCTATCAGGAAAGTATCAAGATGACACCCTTTGAAGCTTTGTATGGGAAGCGGTGTCGCACTCCGTTAAACTGGTCTGAACCTGGTGAAAGAAATTTCTTCAGGCCTGATATGGTAAAAGAGATAGAAGAAAAAGTTCAAAGGATAATTCATAATTTGAAGAAAGCTCAAGCTCGCTAGAAAAGTTACACAGACACACATCGGATACCCTTATACTTTCCAGTTGGAGATTATGTCTATCTGAAGGTCTCCCAATGAAGGGTGTAACACGTTTCGGGGTAAAAGGGAAGCTTGCACCTCGATACGTTGGTCCTTTTCTTATCCTTGAAAGGTATGGACCAGTGGCGTACCGACTTCAACTACCCGAAACCTTGTCTGCTGTACATAATGTGTTCCATGTGTCTCAGTTGAAGAAGTGTCTTCGGGTTCCAGATCGAACCATCGAAGTAACAGATATTGTCCTAGAGCCGGACTTAACATATTCTAAGCACCCTATTCAAGTCTTGGATCAAAAGGACAGGGTTACCCAGAGAAAAACTCTCAAGTTTTACAAGATACAGTGGAACCAACATTCCAAAGATGAGGCTACGTGAGAAACTCAAGAATTTTTAGAAAAGAATTTCCCAGGCTCTCTAGCCTCATGTAAATTGTAATATGTGTATAATTGTTGTAATCAAGGAGTGAGCCCCAAACCACCCCTGCCTTGTACCAAAAATCAGGAAATAAAAAGGTGAAGCATTTCCTTTTCCATTACCTACCCTCGGACTTTTAATCTCGGGACGAGATTCTTTTATAGGGGGAAGGATGTAACACCCCTGGTGTTACTGTTACTAAAACTTGAGCATAACATCATCAGCATTGGCATTTCATGTGTATTGATACACCTAGTATGCATTCACTAGGCAAAAATCTCAAACAAGTTGTATTGTTATGACATTTTGCAAATAGAACCCTGGTGTAGGGTACTTAACCCTGAACAGGGATCTAAAGGGTAAAACAAGACCCAAATAGAGAAAACCCTAAAGCTTAAGTAAAATAATCATAAAATATTGATAAGGATGGATCTAAGTTTCATTCACACCCCTAGAATACCAAAAACCCTAAAAAGGACCCTGGAAAACCCTAACCCTAAACCCTAGGGGGTTAAGTGCAAAATTAGTCCACTTTTGGACTAAAGTGCCAAAAACCATGACAATAAGGTATCTTAAGTCTAATGGTTCACAAATATGTGAATTTGCAAGTTAAACCCTAAGTTTTGGGTCTATTTGCAAAAAGCATCACATAAACCCTATAAGTCTAAGTCTAGAATTCAGTGATATTGGCTCAACTTTGGAGCTCTATAACTTTCAAATTTTTAGGTTTTTGCCCTAGGTCACCACATCAAATTTGTAGACCCATCAAAGGGGAACAACTTTTCTTAAGAGGGTAAGCATAGTTGTTATGAAGAATTTGGAGATAATCCAACCCAAAGATGGGATGCCAGTCGGGTTACTGACTGAAAAATGACCACCAGTGCCATTGGTCAAGCTTTGGGATTGAAATTATGTCTGAACTAATGCTGAACTGAGTTTAGTCCCTATAGTCGAAATGTAGCTGGTTTGTAGCTCTACAACTTTGCTGCAGAGATTTGGGTAAGTTGCCATGAAAACTTTAGAGAAAATCTGCCCTAAACCTAGTCTGTCAGGCCAACTGAATGAAGGACGCCATGGTACAGTGCCTGAACAAGATCAGAACGCCAGCGCATCTCACCGCCGACGATCCCCACCGTGATTCGTGCCGCCGCTGTCCTGATTCGTGCCCGGTGAGGAACGGATTACGCCGGGGATGGATAACTCGTACGTGGCGCCATCTCCCGAGTCCAGCCGGTGTTTTCACCGGCGGCCACCGTGACTCGGTAACTTTCGCCATGGTGTCACTCATGCCGCGATCTGCCTCACTGTGCCTCCTACCGACGGGGTATGCATGCGCTAGCGATGCTATTCGTGGCCGGAGATTGTCTGTCGGGTCGCCGTGGCTATAAATAGCACGGTGGTCCACGGCGAGGTGTGACCATCACACACATAGTGAGTTGAATCGAAGCCGAATTTGCGCTACCTCTGCCCCCTCCTCTCAAATTAAGTGTGCGCAGTAAAACTAGAATTCTTTGCGAAGCCGAAGCACCCGCTCCCACCCTCGATTAGCCACCATAGTCGGTAAATCACCGATTTCCCCCAAATCAGTCAGCCGTGCCGCCGAGAACAGCTCATCCGTGGCCAGCCCGTTCTGGTAAGATCCTATCCAATTCAAGTGTTGTTTCTATGGCTCTACATGCTAGTAAAGCTTACCGTGGCACCCGTTTGCCCAATTCGGCCATGAGTTGGCGAGAACGCGTGCTCGTGAACCCGGTTTCTGCCATGATCGTGGATAGACAGTTCCTAGCGGGGTTCTGGTCAAATTTAAGGATGTTCCTAGATCATCCTTGATCGGTTATGCCTCCCCGATAGTTAGCCGTAGTAGTCATCGCCGGCCATGGTCGGTGCAGGCCGCATCAGAGACAAACAGCGAGCGCGCCACGGTCAAGGAGTTGTTTGGAGAAGAAACAAAACCCTAGGGACCTTTGCGTAACTGTCAGAGAGAGCATAAACAGTGGCTAGGGATTCTTAACAAATTTTTCATGCAACAAGGGCCTCTGTGCAAATAAACCAGAGCGCAGGCGTGGGCGCGCGCGCGTGGGCAGTTTCCTTCGGGCCTGGACTGTGTTGGACCGGTTTAAGCACAATACTGTTCAAACTTTTCTTTTTTCTTTTTCTGTTCAACTTTGGAAATCTGTAGAAAATCGTAGAAAAATAGTAAAAATGTCAAACCAATTTTCCTAGATTCCTAATTTTCCATAGTATTTAATAAAAATAGTTTCATGATTTTTAGTTCAAATGGGGAAATTTGGAGCATTTAAAATTGCCTAAAACATTGTTTCTGGATTTTTAGAAAATTGATAATAATTCCAAAAATCCCCAAACTTTTTATTTGAACTCTAAACATTATTTAGAAGCTTTGAGAAGAATTTGGCATGATTTGGACCTTGTTTGATAACTAGAACCCAAAACCCTACCCCCTGCCCTTTGAATTCCTTTACTAACTCCGGAAACCCTAGTTTCTCGGAGAACAGTGAAGGAAAATTGTATTCAAGACCTTAATTAGTAAACTCTTATTATCTTTTCATTCTCATGAGCATTACATGGGCATTCATTATTATGTATGGTTATCTTTAGAAAACGAAGAAGAAGTTGAAGTAGAAGGAGAGAAGACTTCACCACCACCACCACCTCAGGAACATCAGACCGACAACTGTTTTTATTTTGACATCTGTGGAACTGAGCCTGAATCACCTGTAAACAAAGGCAAGCCCCAGTGCATTTGCCACCTCCTTGACTCTTTTAAAATCTTTCTCACTTGCTTGATGCATTAGGTAATAGGAGTTGATTGCTAAAACAATTCATGCATTACCTACCTTGAATTTGATTACCTTCCTTTGAATCCCTGTTTTATAAAAGGTTTTACTATGCTTAGTCTTGCTCTAGCAAAACAAAAGGTTTGTTTTTATAAAAGATGATGTGGCAAAGTGGGAGGGATGTTTTTGAAAACAAAACTTGATGGTGGATCCATCATGGCCATGATGGGTTCAACATCGGAAAAGATGTACCTCTGCCAGGTACCAAACTTTGGGTTGAAATGATTAAGCTGGGACCGGGCGGGTGACTTGCACGAGAAGAGAGAGTCTCGGTGTAGTGTCTCCATCTGAGTTGATTAAGGACCGTCTCGATGTAGGCTTGCTGACCGAGGACCCTTTAACTAGTCACATGCCTCGTCATGGGTAAGCTTTGCCTCGGGCAGACTAAGGCCAGAATAAGATACCATGCAATGGGAGTGGAGAGATGGCGAGAGTAGTGTGTACCCTTCGTGGCAAGAGGCTGGACGGTGGTGTATCTGTGCTCTCGGTTGGCGTGAACCTGATATGGTCTTAAGAACCCCGGTGGCAGGTTGACATATGCAAGGGTTAAGTGCTACATATGTCGTGTGATTGGAGATCCTCAGCTGAGTATAATCGATTCGGATCGCCGTACCTTCACGGTTATGAAGACTTGGTCACTGCCCTATACGTAGAACCCCAGTAAAGATGAAAGGTTGTTAAGAAATTGGCTAGTGCAGATCAAGTGATTGAACTAGGGTAGAAAGAACTCTAGTTGCAAGAATTTTTACTTAACTTGATAAATAAAACTGGATTTTTAAGGATCCACTTTTAGTAAGCAATTCTGCAAACAGAGTCATTGATTATTGAGAAACCTTACCTTGACTCCCTGATAACCAGCATACCCTTGAGAGTCTTTTCTTTAGTCGGGTAAGACTTGCTGAGTAATTCCATACTCAGGGTTTTATTCCCTGTTGTTTTTAGGTGAAGAAACGACAAACTTTTGTTGTTTCTGTTCTAAGGTGGTTCTAAAGGAAGAACACCAGGAGTGAAGCTGCGGGAGGAAAGGATCCTCCATAAAAACTTTTGTTTGAAACTTATCGGGAGGGGTTTTTGCCTCCCTTGGTTCTGTAATAATAATACTCTGCACTCGGTTAGTTATATCCTGGTCTGTAATATATAACTTTGTCTTACTTTTAAATAAAGGTAAGTTTATGTAATTGCTTCCGCATTTTTGTATCTCCGATGATTTATAATGTCTGCGTGACAGGTGAAACGCTCTTGGGAAAGGTAAGAAAAGCAGATATCGAACTTGTCAAGTGATTCAGGAACACCTGCAGGGTTGTCTGAGGTCCATTGGGCAAGGACAACTGTAGGTGGGCCTAATAACTTAGGAGGTTCCATCACACATGCTGGGCAGGCGCACAAGCGCGGCAGGGAGCGCGCGCTAGGGCAACGTTGGGGAGCTGGGCCGGGCAGGCCACGGGAAAGGGGCGCGGCGGGATGGGCCGAGGGGACAGGGGGCGAGCTGGGCTGGTGGGGGAAAAGAAGGGGAGATGGGCTGACAGGGAGGAAAAGAAGTGGAGCTGGGCCGCTTTGTTTTCTATTTTTCTTCCCCTATTCTATTATCTATTTCTATTCAAATTTAGATATAGTTTTTGAATTGAAAGTTCAAATATACTTCATGAGTTTGAATGGATGTACCACCACAACAATTCAACATACAATAAAATATCTCGGCATGCTATGCAAAAATCGAGGACTCTTTTAAGGGTTCTATTTTACTATACTCAACATGTGTATATATACACTCACACACAAAATAACTCTCCACTATTTAGGAAAAGAAAAGAAAATTATGAAAAAGAGAGGGTAACACCTGAATTTGGTGGATAATAGAAAAGAAATTTTATACCCCCAAATTCAGGGTGTTACAGGTTCCCACTGAGAGCCGAGGTCGAGGGCTCGGTCACGTACACGAGCCCCTGGCGAAGGGTTGTCCATACAGTAGAGGTTGCCACAATGCTAAATATGGGGAAAAGGTTGCTTAAGCGGTGCGTCAGCTCTGTAGTACCTGATGACGTTGAGGCATTCCCTATTGCAGATATCGAGGGTAGAGCCGGGCTCAGACGAGGTGAAAGTCCACCCGAGGTCGCAACCGAACCCGTCTCGAGGTTCAAAGCTGTGCACGTCACAGCTTGAAGCACCCTAGATCCTCTGGGACTCAAATGTGATACAATTACTAGTCCCAGGAGGCTAGTAAACACATTTATACATCAAATGGTTCCAGATCTGCTTAAATGAGACAAACCTATAAAGGTGACGATCAACTTTAAGAGTTGGTCCACAACTCAGGACATATCATCAGAGTGGGGCTGAAGCAGCCCGATATACGCAGCGAAGCAAATTAGCGGTCCAACAGCCACAAGCAAGGTTGGGAACATGCGTAACTCTTACCCGATCAGCGATCACCTTCTCTGAAAAACAACAAATAAGCAAGGGTGAGTACAAATGTACTCAGCAGCCCACCTTCACCCGCGGAATGGGGAAATCAGATATAATGCATGGAATATGTGGAGCTCAGGATATTTTGCAGAAACAACAATATTTTATGCAGGGTTGTTTTGTAAAACATTTTGTATTTTTCAAAGCGCATCCTCTCCCAAAGTTGCAGGAAGATTTTCAATATAGAATAAAATCCCCTGGACTAAACCATCCAGGTATCTCAGCAGTTTCCCACTTGTTTTCATTTTCAAAAATAGCTACTGGACTTCCCGTCCACCATAGCTCACGGCTCAACCACCGGACCTTTTAAAAACCACTTTTCTCAAACGCACCCTTTTTTTGAAAACAAAACACTAATTGCCATACCACACTAGACTGATCCATTCTTGTGGACACAGACTATTCGAATAGGTTTGAACTCTGCGCAGAGGGGTACACTTTACCCACTAGTCCGGTTTCTGCCGCCGTGAGACCCGAATGCTAAATCTCTTTCTTTCCTCGCACGTCCTTACCTTAACGGTTATACCGGAAGGAGTCAGGCCACCGCCATGCCCAAACCTGTGGGGGATAGATATCCCCCGGGTCCACTAAAAGAGTAAAGGACCTCACGAAAGGCCCAAGGGCCCAATAAATCGTAAGGTCATTCTTTCGTGGGCCTGGGGAGAAACAACCAGCGAAGCAGAACGACATGGGGCCGGATTGGTACAAGCCCGGACGGCCCACAGCATCGAGCGAATGACCGCAACAGAGATCCGACTTTCCCGCGCTGGAGCCTCCATGCAACGAAGCCACGCGAGGATAAGTCGGCGAGGGTTACGTAGGGATAATCTCAAGAGGTTCACTATCTTTTGGCTACTTGTTGCTATCTTATCCACGTGTACTGCCCCACGGTCGACAATCCAAGCTAGCTCAATGGCAGTCACCTTCTACAGCAAGATCACCCTGCGTCCCGGATCCATGTTCTGCTTCGGAACAATCTCATTTGTAGCGGATGAAGAAGGAATTCTGCACCGTATCGCGGATCAGCCGGAAAAGAAGTCTCCCCCAACAAACTCCGAAAATACCGGAGAAGCACAACCTCCAACTCTCCGGATGAGGATCGTCTCCGGAAAGCCGGGGGCCGAGGGCTCGCTGACCCGGAGAACTCCACTGCCTACCTCTCCGACAAAAGAGTGGACACAGATCGCAAGAAAGAAGGTAACGGGGTGAAGCAAGTTGCTCTTTCCGTTCCTCATGCCTCAAAGGGGAACGGGAAGAAGGTCACCACGACAGCAGCACCATTCTACCCCGACGTCCTCTTCATCAGGAGAGCGGAGTCGCCTATCGTCTCCGACGACAAGCCGACTGCACCCGGGGAAGAACCGCCTCAACGAGAGTCCCAACGACGGAGGAACCGGCGCAGGAACGTTCGACGACATCATGCGGCCGGAGAGCGGAATCCGGAACAGCCTGTCTCGCGAGACGAGGTCTCGGAGGTAGGAGAAACTCTGGAAGAACGCGTCTTCAGAGAACGAAGGAACTCCCGACGACGTGATCGCCGACGAGCTCAGGAACAGGCTGAGCAAGATGCAAGGCAGCGCCGGGAGAATCCATTCTTCGGGCGCAACCTGAACCCCGACTTCGCCCGAGCTATGAACACGCCGAGCGAAGTCGGAGGGGTACTGGCTCGGATAGCTGAGGGACTTCCTCGGACTCCTGACGCCGAGGGCTACCGACGACTGTTCACCCAGGCGGCCAATCATCTTCTACCGCTTGCTCACCCGCCGAACGATCTACGACACGCCATCAACAGTCGTCGAGACGCGCGAAGCTCCATCAATGCTTCACGCGAGCGGCGGCATGAGAACGAGATTCGCCGTCGGAAGGAGTATGACAGGGATCATGGCATCCCGACTCAGAGCCAAGCCACCAGAACTGAGTCGGCAACGGCCTCAACTAGCGGAACCACCCGGGGACGGTCGAGGAACCACAATCACAACTCCCCTCCCCGGGACAGACATCGTCCCCGACGACAGGAGGATACGTGCGGAGTGTCCGCTCTTACCCCGCGCCTTAGGGCCATCCAATGGCCTCCCAACTTCAAGGTATCCAATGTTGACAAAAATGAACCTAAGCAGGATCCATGGGGTTGGCTAGCCGTCTACACCACCGCTGCTCGAGCTGCCGGGGCGTCCGAAGACGTGATGACCGCGTACTTACCCATTGTCCTTGGGCAAGACGCGCTGCAATGGCTGCGACATCTGCCCCGACACTGCATCGACGTCTGGGGCGACTTCAGTCGACGCTTCACCGCCAACTTCCAGTCCCTCTCCGACAAGCCGGCGCAACCGTGGGACCTCAAGTCCATCAAGCGCCGGGGGGACGAGACTCTTCGGTCGTACCTCAAAAGGTTTCAGACCATGAGAAATCGTATCCCCGAGGTCACGGAGGCGGCCGTGATCGAGGACTTCTACAGAGGATCCAATGACTCGGCTTTCGTCCGAGCCATACTACAGAGGGCACCGACTACCTCCGAGGAGCTGTTCCGGGAAGCCGACCTCTACATCACCGCCGACGAGCGAGCCCAGGACCTCATCGGAGGAGCAAAGCCCGCACCAGCAGCACCACGACGCGACACGAACTAGCAACCCGACAAACGATGGGAGAAGAGGCCTCGCGAAGAAGTGCACGCCGCCGGACCACCTGCCTCTCGCGCCCGAGGAGGACCTCGTGGAGGCGAACGCACGTTGGACGACATCCTCGACGCCCAGTGCCCGTACCACAAGGACATGCGCCACACTCTTCGTAACTGCCGAGACTTCAAGCATTCCGTCGGACACGGCCGACCCTTCCAACCTCTACCTCCTCCTCCGCCGAGGGGAGGACCAGATGAACCACGACAACCCCATCGGCAGGAGGAGGGAGGAGGAGGAGCTTTCCCACGCGTTGACAGGGAGGTCAGCGCCATCTTCGACGGACACGGATCGCAGGAGAACAGAAGACAGCAAAGGCTCAACGATCGCCAGATACTGGTGGCGACCACCGGCCCTCCCGCCCCATACCGGTGGTCGGAGCACCCGATCACCTTCACTCGGGCAGATCAATGGCTCAACTTCGACCATCCGGGCAAATACCCGCTTCTCGTCGATCCGGTGATCCGAGAGAGCCGGGTGAAGAAGGTGTTAGTGGACGGGGGGAGCAGCATCAACGTCACCTTCCCCTGGACACTCCAAGGCTTGGGAGTTCACCTCAAAGAGCTCCACGAGTCGGACACTCCTTTCTTCGGCATCGTGCCGACGGAAGGGGAATACCCGCTGGGCCACATCTACATGCCAGTCACCTTCGGAACTCCGGAGAACTACAGAACCGAGTTCCTGAGGTTTGAAGTGGCGAACTTCGACTGCGGGTACAACACCATCATCGGGAGGCCTGGATTGGCCAAGTTCATGGCCATTCCGCATTACACATACATGATACTGAAGATGCCAGGACCGCAAGGGATCATAACCGTGCACGCCGACTTCCAAGGCGCCGCAGAGTGTTTCCGAGTGGCTATTCAAGCAGCCCTTAACGCCAAGCCATCGACGGCTCCCTCCACACTAGCGAACTCTAAGCCTGAGGAGGACCTCGCAGTACCGGCAAGCGAAGCTCAGACCGCGACCTCTATGCGGCCGACTGAAGAAACCAAGAGAATCAACCTGGGGTTCGCTGATGAGCGCAAGACGGCTATCATCAGCTCCAGCTTGGATGACAAATAGGAAAGCGTGCTCGTCCGGTTTCTGCAAGATAACCGAGATGTATTCGCATGGCAACCTGCGGATATGCCGGGAGTCCCAAGAGAACTGGCCGAGCACAAACTGAAGGTTTATCCCCAGGCAAGGCCGATTCGGCAAAAATTACGTCGTTTCACGCCCGACAAGAGAGAGGCCATTCGCACTGAGTTAGCTCGCTTGGTCGTGGCTGGATTCATTAGAGAAGTGTTACATCCCGAGTGGTTAGCCAACCCTGTTCTTGTACTCAAAAAGAATAAAGTGGATTGGCGCATGTGTGTTGATTATACTGGTCTCAACAAACACTGTCCGAAGGATCCTTTCAGGCTCCCGAGGATAGATCAGGTGGTGGACTCCACCGCTGGATGTTCTATGCTGTCTTTCCTGGATTGCTATTCTGGATACCATCAGATTAGTCTGGCAAAGGAAGATGAAGAAAAAACGGCATTCATTACTCCGTTTGGTGCTTTCTGTTATACCTCCATGCCGTTTGGCCTCAAAAATGCTGGAGCAACTTACCAGAAAGCCATTCAAACATGCTTAGCCGATCACTGGGGCAAGCGTGTGGAAGCCTACATGGATGATGTGGTAATCAAAACACAGGACTCAAAAAACTTCATCGAAGACTTGCAACTGGTTTTCAACAGTCTGAGGCGGTATAGATGGAAGCTTAATCCCGAGAAATGTGTTTTCGGGGTACCAGCCGGAAAGTTGCTCGGGTTTATCGTCATCCACCGGGGAATTGAGGCTAATCCAGATAAGATTGAAGCTATCATGAAGATGGAAGCACCTCGATCGCAGAAGAAGGTTCAGCGACTTACTGGATGTATGGCAGCTCTAAGCAGATTCATATCCAGGCTAGGAGAAAAAGGTTTGCCATTTTACAAGTTACTCAAGAAGGTGGATAAGTTTCAATGGACTTCAGAAGCACAAGAAGCTCTAGATGCTCTGAAAAAATTCTTGACAACACCACCAGTACTGAAACCACCCCGGCGAGCTACGTCAACTCAACCAGCTGAAGATTTGCTACTGTATATCTCTTGCACGACTCACGTGGTAAGCACCGCGTTGGTAGTCGAGCGAATAGAAGAAGGACATGCCTATCCAGTACAACATCCTGTCTACTTCATTAGTGAAGTCCTAGGCCCCTCAAATAAAAAGTACCCTCAAGTTCAGAAGCTATTATACGCAGTACTTCTAACTGCCCGCAAGCTGCGTCACTATTTTGACGACCACAAAGTCATAGTAGTTACAAGTTTTCCAATAGGGGATATTCTTCACAACAAGGAAGCCATCGGTCGAATAGCCAAGTGGGCTTGTGAGCTGGGATCTCATGACATCGAGTTCCGACCTCGCACTGCCATCAAAACTCAAGCACTGGTTGATTTCGTATCAGAGTGGACTGAACAGCAAGTACCAGACAACCCAGAGACTACAGAAGTATGGTGAATGTATTTTGATGGCTCACTGAAGCTGCAGGGAGCAGGAGCAGGGATTCTCTTCAGTGCGCCTGGAGGCGAACACCTCAAGTACGCCCTCCAGTTGCTATTCCCAGCCTCCAACAATGCAGCCGAGTATAAAGCTTTGATCCATGGATTGAACATTGCCATATCGTTGGGCGTCAAAAGATTAATGGTATACGGAGACTCTCTGGTAGTCATCAGTCAGATAAACAAGGAGTGGGATTGCTCAAGCGATTCAATGGGAAAATACTGCACTGCCGTCCGAAAGCTGGAAGATAAATTCGAGGGTCTGGAATTTCATCATGTAGAAAGAGATCGGAACACAGCAGCCGATGTACTGTCCAAGCTAGGGTCCAGTCGAACTCAGGTCCCACCCGGAGTTTTCGTGCAAGAAATTCTGCAGCCAAGTATCTCAATGGATCAAACAGAAGAGTGCAACATCATAGATCAACCCGAGTCAGACCCTGATGACTGGAGAAGGCCGATCATTAAGTATATAAAGAATGAAGAAGAACCAGACGACAAAAATTCGGCAGAGCGCATTGCAAGACAGTCGGCTCACTATACACTTATTGGGGAGACATTATACAGAAGGGGTGCATCAGGCGTCTTCATGAGGTGCATTCTCCCGTCCACTGGGAAGCAACTTCTGGAGGAGGTCCATGCTGGGCAATGTGGAATACATGCAGCCTCCAGAACACTAGTCGGGAAGGTCTTCAGGTCAGGATTCTATTGGCCAACAGCAAAGAACGATGCAGCCGAGTTAGTTCAGAGGTGCGAAGCCTGCCAATACTTGTCAAGGCAACAACACATGCCAGCACAGCAACTGCAGACCATACCAGTAACTTGGCCTTTCGCATGCTGGGGACTGGATATGATTGGACCTTTCAAGAAAGCTCAAGGGGGATACACTCATGTATTGGTAGCAATTGACAAATTCACTAAATGGATAGAGTTCAAGCCCATTGCCTCTTTAACCTCTGCTAAGGCCGTGGAATTCATACAAGACATAATATTCAGATTCGGGATACCAAACAGCATCATAACTGATTTAGGATCCAACTTCACAAGTTCAGAATTCTTTGACTTCTGCGAGCAAAAGAGCATTCAGATCAAGTATGCATCTGTAGCCCATCCAAGAGCCAACGGGCAAGTTGAGCGAGCCAATGGGATGATATTGGATGCACTCAGGAAAAAGGTCTTCGATAAGAATGAAAAATTCGCAGGAAAGTGGATAAGGGAATTACCCTATGTCGTTTGGAGCCTAAGAACCCAACCTAGCCGAGCTTTGCATGGAAACACTCCTTTCTTCATGGTCTATGGGTCGGAGGCAGTGCTACCTGCTGATCTCAAGTTTGGGGCGCCAAGGCTGATCTTTGAAAGCATAGCAGAAGCTGAGGTCACCAGGCTGGAGGACATAGATGTACTTGAGGAAGAATGGCTAAACGCAGTAATCCAATCAGCAAGGTACCAGCAGACTCTAAGGCGCTATCACGACAAGGCTGTGCGACAACGATCCTTCTCAGTAGGAGATCTCGTCCTCCGCTGAATTCTAACAGGGGAGGGACGACACAAGTTATCACCCTTATGGGAAGGACCCTTCGTGGTAGCAGAAGTCACTCGGCCCGGATCGTATCGCCTCACTCAGATGTATGGCACAGAAGTTGGGAACTCCTGGAACATAGAACACCTCAGAAAGTTTTATCCCTAGCTGTATCTCAAAACTGCTGGGATGATGATGTACTCTGAAAAGTGGAAATATGTCATCAGTAAAAAAGAGGTTTCAAGGATACTCAGTTCATTTACGATTGACTTGCATTCTTACTTAACTCAGGGTGACCACTATGCCCTGCTAACGGAGCAATCGACTTAAGTCGGCAACGACTTAAGGCGGTGCAACATGCTCACGCTTACTTAACTCAGGGTGACCACTATGCCCTGCTAACAGAGCAATCGACTTAAGTCGGCAACGACTTAAGGCGGTGCAACATGCTCACGCTTACTTAACTCAGGGTGACCACTATGCCCTGCTAACAGAGCAATCGACTTAAGTCGGCAACGACTTAAGGCGGTGCAACATGCTCACGCTTACTTAACTCAGGGTGACCACTATGCCCTGCTAACGGAGCAATCGACTTAAGTCGGCAATGACTTAAGGCGGTGCAACATGCTCACGCCTACTTAACTCAGGGTGACCACTATGCCCTGCTAACGGAGCAATCGACTTAAGTCGGCAATGACTTAAGGCGGTGCAACATGCTCACGCTTACTTAACTCAGGGTGACCACTATGCCCTGCTAACGGAGCAATCGACTTAAGTCGGCAACGACTTAAGGCGGTGCAACATGCTCACGCTTACTTAACTCAGGGTGACCACTATGCCCTGCTAACGGAGCAATCGACTTAAGTCGGCAATGACTTAAGGCGGTGCAACATGCTCACGCTTACTTAACTCAGGGTGACCACTATGCCCTACTAACGGATCAATCGACTTAAGTTGGCAACAACTTAAGACCGGTGCAACATGCTCGCGCCTATGTAATTCAGGGGATGACTTCTATATCCCGCAAACAAATTTCATAATCATCATGCGTCATTACTGCCAACTCACGAACTAATAAATTCTGATACAATGAGAGAGTAATTATGTCATTCGAATGATAAACTGATGTCCTCTAACAAATACTCGATCATTCTAACCGCGCGCTCGGAGCACGCAAAATGTTTCTCTATTTTACAATGTCTTTCTCAGGAGCGACCGACGAAGAAGGGCGACTCGAGGAATCAGGGGTAGCATTCACGTCAGCCCTTATGTCTTCAGGAACAACCACGCCGGGTCTCCTCATCAAGATTCGTCCCGCCCGAATAGCCTTGTCCAGGGCTTTGTCGCGCTGGGCCTTGAGAGTAACAGAAGTTTCTTCAGCGGCTTTAGCAGCCAGTCGAGCAGTCTCTAACTCCTGGGCAACGGATTTTTTGGAAGCTCAGAGTTCTTTGATAGTAGCATCCTTTGCTGATATCAACTGCTTGAGCCGGGTTACCTCATCCATGGATTCCTGCAGCTTACAACGTTGGAGGTCTAATTCTTCCATGGTGAAGCGATGACTTCTCTCCAAGATAGTCAGCGAATTGCTAGAATCATGATACAACCTGTCAAGATTGTCACGAGAAGCAGCAAGGATACGCTTTTCTTCCTGCGAGCAAAAGTCAGTTCCTTCAAAAACCAAGCAAGTAATAGGAGCACAGCAAGGCAAGGCACATTTTTGTATATTACCTTTTCAGAATCAAGCTGAGCATGAAGGGAAGAATTCAGGGCATTGGCGTCATCTAAAGCAGCAGAAACTTGACCCAGTTCAATTTGGCCCTGAGAGTACTTCTCCTCAAAATCAGTGCACCGCTGAGCCAATTCAGCCAGATCTCGGGAGTGTTTTTCCTCAAGAATTGAAATCTGCCGAGTCACCCCTAGCGAGAAATAATCAAACAAAATGGGGTCAGAAGGTAAGGCAGTCCACAGCGAAGGCAGAGAGAAGCAAAAAAGCACTAACCAGCATTGGTTGCCTCCAATTTAGAGACGCGACGTTGAAGTGACACTGGGTTCCAACGTGCAAGAGATGAAGCTACCTCCGGGGTGGAAGCACCCTGAAGCCTCAGCTGGCTGGCCATCCCATCCACCAAAGCCTGATGAGGAAAACAGACGAGTGTGACGACAGCAGTTCAGGCAATATAAAAGTCAAGTTAAAATACATCACAGTACCTGGAGGTTGGAGAAGAATGAAGGATTCCCAAATCAGGAGAAATCAGTTGATAAGCAGATGTAAAGCCACCACCCGGAGCAGTTTGCAACGAATCAGCAGAGATCAACTCAGTACCTTCGACAGAGCCCAACACTCAGTCAGCAGGGGCGCTGCCCTCTAAAGCGATTCCCTGATCCAAACTCTGGGCTACCACCATACAGCCAGAGTGTGGAGGAGATCCCGCGTGAACGTCCATGGAGGTACAGGAAGGAGACCCTGCTCGGGCATCCTCGGGGGCTGGGTCATAGTTGGCACTGCCCATTTGAGCCGGATCATCCCGGCAGTACCCTCGAGGGCTGGGCAGTGGCTTACACTCTCCACCCGAGCTAAGTCATCCCCGGCGACACCCTCGGGGGCTGGGCATATGACAGCACCACTCTTGAGGTCCAAGTTCTCTGCAATAACCACTTCTAAGGTTGATGGGCCCTCATCTACCTCCATAGGACCAGGACGATTCAAGTCAGTCTCCCGGCCCTCAAGATCGCGCTCTAAGGTCGACGAGGCACGGGATGACCTCAATCCAGCATCGGGCACGTCAGCACAAGCCTCCATTGCACCATCATCCACTGGCTCCGATAACAAGTCCTCTGGGACCATATCCTCAAGAGTTTGATCAAAGTTGGCCAGAGACAGTTCTTGTAGACCAATGAGGGCAGACAAAGCAGGAGAGGGAACTCCACTACTCTCACCACTGGCGATGAACTGCTGGCTGTTCTTTCGAGTCAAAGGAACCTCATTCTCTTCCCCCTCGTCATCCGCAACGACAACACAAGCAGCACACCCATTGGGATCAGCAATAGGTGGAGCACCCACATTAGGATCGGTAGCAGTTTGGGTACACCCATTGGGGTCAGTGCCAGTAAGTCCAGTCGCAGGCATTTCTTCAGCAGCAGGAACTGAGATACCAGCATCCTCATCAAAACTGGATACTCGCCGGACGCGTCTTCTTTTCTTCTTTTGTCCATCAGCAGAAGGCTCAGGCTGATTGGTTCGGCTAGGGCGCCTCGGGCGAGTACCGACAGGTTTCTGAACATCCGAAGTTGTATCAACCTCTGGGAGGGGCACTACTGCTAATGTACCAGCAGGAGCAGCGTCGGAAGAATCCTCAGCTAGCAGATCAAGCATGGCATTTATATCTGCATCACTAGGGTTCAGGGGCACCTCAAAATGGACTTGCCGTTCGTCATCAGGAATCTCCCCAAGCGAAGCAACCAAAGCACTGACTTCTTCAGCAGAGGGTCGCGCTCTAAGGCCCAAATTGCCATCAGTCACAGGTGGATTTGACACAAAAAGGGTGAAGGCTTTGGCAGGAGGCAAGTTCCAGGCCGAGTACGCCACCGGAGCACCAACATTGGACACCTTGCCCCTGAGAATCATTTCCAGTCGGCTCACCAAGTCTGCAGAAGGGATTCTCCTGTTGGTAACCCGAGTTGAGTCGGCTAGCCCTCGATACAGATAAGCTGGGTAGACCCTATCTTTCAGTGGCTGAATGTTCTTGAAAACGAAGTCAGCGACCACAGCTTCAGCAGTTAGACCTCTCTCTTTCAGCAGTCCAACTTCAGCTAGCAACACACCCGCTTCAGCTACCTCCTCATCTGTGGGAGACTCGGTCCAGCTTGGGGTACGAACGTCTGGCTGTCTTCCCGACCGGGAGGGGAGAGAATTTCCATAATTATCAACTATGAACCACTCTAGACGCCATCCCTTAATACTGTCTTTAAGGGGAATCTCAAGATACTCAGTCTTCCGTCCGCGGCGCATCTCCAAACTGGCACCTCCGACCAACTGATGTTGTCCCCCGGCCATCCCAGGGCGACAATGATACAGGTATTTCCATAAGCCGAAATGCGGCAGCACGCCAAGAAAGGCTTCGCATAAGTGAACGAAGATGGAGATTTGCAGAATTGAGTTAGGGTTCAGATGGGTCAGGTTAATGTGGTAGAAATCAAGGAGACCGCGGAAAAAGGGAGAGATGGGAAGGCCAAGGCCGCGGAGAAGAAAAGGGGCGTAAACTATAGACTCGTGGGTATCCTCTGTCGGGACAGTAGTCCCGTGGCAAATCCGCCAAGAACAGAGTTCCCGCGGAGGAAGAACCCCGATGGACACGAGGTGGAGGAGTTCAGCTTCGGAAATGATGGACATGTGGTTACCTGCAAAAGGCAACTGGCTGTTGGGATCGATTGGAGGAATCACCACAGCGGACGAGCTCGCGGTCTTCCTCTTGGGCACCATCTCGATTCTACCAGCGAGCAGAATGGAGGCGAGCGGCAGAGAGGATTCGGAAGCGGGAATGCAAGAACTAGGGCACGGAAAGCAAAGGCGGCTAAAAGCGCAGCTCTTATGGGATATTCTCGAACCAGATACCGTTTCAAAAAGTGCCCAGTCATCACCTGGCGGTTATTTCCAAAACCAGCGTGCCACGTGGTCACCCGGCAGTTATCCCCAGAACACCAATGCGCCACTTCATCACTCGGCCACCATCCTCAAAGTGGCTCGGGCGGCCTGCCGTCACTCGGCGTTGCTTCTAAAACGCTGATTTCGTATTCAGTCGCTCGGCATTACTTCTAAAATGCCGACGTCGACCTGCTGTCACTCGGCGTTGCTTCTAAAACGCCGATTTCGTATTCAGTCGCTCAGCATTACTTCTAAAATGCCGACGTCGACCTCCCGTCACTCGGCGTTGCTTCTAAAACGCTGATTTCGTATTCAGTCGCTCGGCATTACTTCTAAAATGCCGACGTCGACCTGCTGTCACTCGGCGTTGCTTCTAAAACGCTGATTTCGTATTCAGTCGTTCAGCATTACTTCTAAAATGCTGACGTCGACCTCCCGTCACTCGGTGTTGCTTCTAAAACGCTGTTTTCATGTTCAGTTGCTTGGCATTACTTCTAAAATGCCGAAACCGACCTCCAGTCACTCGGCGTTGCTTCTAAAACGTTGATATCATATTCAGTCACTCGGCGTTGCTTCTAAAAACGCAGACACAATCTTCAGTTACTCGGCAGTTACTTCTACAAGCGCCGACACCACCTACAAAGTTACTCGGCAACCATTTCAGAAAACATCAGTTCAATGCTCGAGTATTTCGCTTACTCTTTCAAAGGAATTACACTCACAAGTAAACGGAGAAGTCATCAAAAGAGAAGCCAAACGTCATTCTTTCATTCAAAGGGAAGTTAATAAACTTACAAATCAACTCTTCGCGAGTTGATACTCCCCTACTATTACTACATTACATTACTACTACTACACTACGCTATACTACTCTACATTACCACTACATTATTCTAACTATACTATACTGTACTAATATCTAAGAAGACCAGTGGCGTCTAGCCACTGGCCCTGCCCCTGCTGCCGCCGCCGCCCTTGGTGCTGCCCTTGCTGCTGCCGCCCTTGGTGCTGCCCCTGCTACCGCCGCCGTCACCGTCCCTGCCGCCATCGCCGCTGCCCCTGCCGCTGCCGCTGCCGTCGCCGTCGCCACCGTCGTCGTCGTCGCCGTCGTCGTCGTCGTCCTCGTCCTCGCCGCCGCCGTCAGAGTCCTCCTCATCCGAGGAGTACTCCGACTCGTCCGAGCCCTCGAGCCCGGAGCGCTCGACGGCCCGGATGTATGACCAGACTTCCGCGGCTATCCCCTGGGAGTCGTCCGAGTCATCGGACGACGCCGGGGGAGAGACGGGAGCCGGAGTTCCCTCGGACTCGGAGGAGAACTCCTCCTCCGAGTATTCCGAGTCACCGAAATCCTCCGATGGAGGAGTCGGTTCGCGCTTGCGCTTGTTGCTCTTGCCCATGGCGGAAGCAGAAGGGAGAGAAGAGAAGGAAGCAGTAAAGAACAGCGAAGAGATGTGAAAAAACCAGAGGGGCAACGGCGTTATTTATAGAAGGGAAAGGCAACCGCTCACCTCCAACCGCGGTCACTGAACAGTCGCAAAGCATTCAATAAGCACTTCCACCCGTCTGAGACACGTCAGGCGGCTGACGCCGTTTCATGCAACACTACACCCATTGGGACTCCAGTCAACAGCGCAAAGGATATGATTACACTCGCCGTCCCATCACATTACTACTCAGAAGCAGCCGGCTAAAACACTCAGCGTACCAAGCCGTCCCTTGCCCACACCCATTGGGGGGGGACGCCCAGGAATTATCAGTATATTTTTCAAAATGGTCACATCTGTGCAGGGCACGTAGTGAACGCCTCAGGACAAAAATGAGATATCAACGAGAGTTAGAGGGAAGCCAAATATAGCCAGTAGAGTGCAAAATATGGTCGACAGACACGACTTGAAGACTAGACAGAGAACGTCCATCAAATGTC
Source organism: Zea luxurians (assembly GCA_029449295.1). Classification (NCBI taxonomy): domain Eukaryota; kingdom Viridiplantae; phylum Streptophyta; class Magnoliopsida; order Poales; family Poaceae; genus Zea; species Zea luxurians. The sequence continues at coordinate 8,584,335 of JAOPSE010000039.1, forward strand.
CAATCAGTCACAGAGCAAATAAATTACACTACCTAGCAAGATATGGATGGATTGCGAACTCGGCTGCAAAAGACAAAATACATGCTGACCTCTGAAGCATAATATTGATGACATAGCGCGGATGACATCATGCCAACTTTTTTACAAGCAGAAAGGATAATCTTCAGCAAAAGGACATAAAAAGAAGACCTTCGAGTGAATTATCCTCAAAAATCCACTTGAAGGTCGGGGGCTACACCCATTGGGTGCACCTCCGGTGCACCCCATGGATTATCATTCCAAGCCGAGATAGTGCCGATCTCTAAAGCGTGGGACTAGATTAAAAAAGCCAACCCTCAACCAAAATGAAGGAACACAAATGGAAATAATCCCTACTGAAGACCTTCGAGTAGATTATTTTCTAAGATCTACTCGAAGCTCGGGGGCTACACCCATTGGGTGCACCTCTGGTGCACCCAATGAAGTTCAGAATCCTACAAATTGGAATGCCGACCTCTAAGGCACAGACACGAAACTAGGCTTTGGTCAACGAGTGATCGGAGCAGGAGAAGACAACAGGAAGCCATCTTTCTTCAAATTACCTGCAAGCTGGACCTGGGATCTTCGGGTTGATTACCTCTAAATTAACCCAAAGATCGGGGGCTTGTGGGGGATAGATATCCCCCGGGTCCACTAAAAGAGTAAAGGACCTCACGAAAGGCCCAAGGGCCCAATAAATCGTAAGGTCATTCTTTCGTGGGCCTGGGGAGAAACAACCAGCGAAGCAGAACGACATGGGGCCGGATTGGTACAAGCCCAGACGTCCCACAGCATCGAGCGAATGACCGCAACAGAGATCCGACTTTCCCGCGCTGGAGCCTCCATGCAACGAAGCCACGCGAGGATAAGTCGGCGAGGGTTACGTAGGGATAATCTCAAGAGGTTCACTATCTTTTGGCTACTTGTTGCTATCTTATCCACGTGTACTGCCCCACGGTCGAGTATATAAGGCCTAGGGGGCACCCCTTCAGAACGATCGACACTTTACTTAGCCACCCACATCAACTCTCTGTATTCTCAATCCAGAGAGCTCTCTTGTAACCACATTCACCAAGCATACTCACCAGGACGTAGGGTGTTACGCATCTCTAAGCGGCCCGAACCTGTAAACCTCGTCCACTATCCCTCGTGCGATCTGCACGAACCATTTTGCTACAGTTGTCGACACCGTCCTACTCCTAAAACACCTTGAGGGGCAACCCCGGGTGTGCGGTCGGACCCAAAACACCGACAAAACTGGACAAAACATTCCCCCTCCTTATCCTCCCGGTGCTCCCCAGCCTTCATAACCCTGGGGTTTGGACCATATGAGTTCAGATTGAGTGACTGCCCATACAGTCTCGAGTGGTTGTACTTATCATGAGTACAGGTAGTGAAGGATGATAAACCGGTCCTTATATGAGAGGACAATCCTTCTGCTCACACTTAAATCAGCTGAGCCAACACTTAAGGCCCTTCCCTAAACCAGGGAGTCCCTGATCATCCCTACTCAAAGGTGATAAGGGTGAAAACCCTTCATCATACACATTTTGAAAAGCATTTTCTTTTGAAAACTCACACCTTTTCTCAAATCATTTGTAACAAATATATCAAGGATTGATTGCGGCAAGCGGTTGGGTGGCCATAATAAATTGTCTCAAAATCATATCATGCATAAAATAACAAGCTGAGGGTTGTGGTTGAAAAATCATAGGTAATTTATGCATCAAAGGGATCCAGTGAGCTTGCCGTTGCTTATCCGGCGAAAGGGGGAGAGCTCGCGGAACTGGCTTCTGGCTCCACCGCCTAGCGTAGACTTGCAGATATAGCCTCCACAAGACGGCACGAATGCTCCAATAACTATGCAACATGAACAAGCAAACATACAAACCAGCAAGTATACCAACAAATATTTAGTATAGTGGTCAAAATAGCGATATATGGATGGGTAGAGTCTTGAGTAGAATCTGTGTCATGTGATGTTGAGATACTACTAGTGGTGGAGCGGAGGTGCTTACCAGGAGGGTGGACTAGAGGCGAAGTGACACTATGCGTGTAGCTAGCGGAGCGGAGTAACTGAGTGGGTGGGTGTTTGCCTTGGCTGAGGGTGTTGAGTGTGTGTGGAGAGGGAGAGGGTAGCTGGGTGTATTTATAGCTAGGTGTATGTGGTGTAGCACAGTGAAGTTCACTATTGGTGAGAATAGTGACGAATGAATCGTCTGACTTAGTATGAACAGGAGAGTTATAGGCAGAATATGGGACAAGAGTATTTTGGGAGTTTTCTGGAACATGAACCATGCTTAAGGGATGACATGGTTGGATAGGGAATAATTCGATAAGAATTTAGAAACAAGAATTATTAGAATCTGAGTTTGGAAGCTTGGTTCGAAGGAATCTCAAAGTTAAGCGTGCTCAACTTGGAGAAACCTGGGATGGGTGACCAGGTGGGGAGTTCCCTACTGGAAGGAAAATCACAGTCACCAGAGTTCATATGACTGGAATAGGGGTCTGGCTGGTCTTAGGTGGACTGGACAACATGATGGATGAGTAGTTGAATTTTTGGGGGTGATCGGGATGATTGATGAATAGTAACAATGAATAGTAACGGCGAAAAGTTACCATAGGTATCATCGATGAAAAGTAACGACAATGAATAGTAACAATGATGAATAGTGTCAATGAATAGTAACAATTAATAGTAACGATGGTGAATAGTGTCGATGGATAGTAACGATGATGAATAGTAACGATGAATAGTAATGGTGAATAGTTCGTATGAACGAACGCTGAATAGTGACAATGAACGATGAATAGGAACTATGAACGAACGATGAACGATGAATTGGAACTATGAACGAACGGACGAACGATCGATCAGAATTTTGGCAGCATAACAACAGGACAAAGATTATCTGGAAGAACGATGAATAGGGACTATGAACGAAAGATGAACGATGAATAGTGACTATGAACGGACGATGAACGATGAATAGGAACTATGAACGAATGGACGAACGATCGAATGATCGGACGAACAAACGATTGGAATTTCGGCAGCATAATGGCAGGACAAAGATTATCTGGAAGAACGATGAATAGGGACTATGAACGAACGATGAACGATGAATAGGAACTATGAACGAACGGACGAACGATCGAATGATTGGACGAATGAATGATCGGAATTTCGGCAGCATAACAATAGGAAAAGGATTATTTGGACGAACAAACGGACGAACGATTGGACGAACGAACAAACTAAGAACAGGGGGACGAACGATCGAAGAACGACTGAACGATCCTTGTGCTAGTGTGTGCTTGTGTGGGAGATGGAGTGGGCGTGTGTGTGTGGGGGGGGAGGAGAGTTGCCATGAAATGGCTTGGGGTGGGATGAGAGGAGGCCCTTGCCCCTCTATTTATAGCCATGGTGGGGGGATTAGGGGGAGGGATGAGAGGATTAGTGGGAGGATGAGAGGATTAGTGGGAGATTAGCATGGATTTGTCTTATATGAGTGTAATTAGCTTGTAGAGCTCAACGTATGACACCGGAGGCATACGTATACGTATGAGCATGAGGAAAGTTATGAAGAAAATATTTATAGGGACTTGAAAATTGATTCTGAAGGCATTTCTGAGGAGGAAAATATCTGGAGAATTATCGGTGGAATATTTGGGCAGTATTTTTGGAAAGAACTTGAAGGGGATCATTGGGGAAATATTTGTAGGATATTTTTAGGAGGATTTTTGGAGAGAATATTGACCACTATAATTTATTTGTTGATATCAACTCGCAAACAAACATTTTGAAATGAAATTTTGAAATTCATTTTGAATTTAGAGCGAGTTTTAGAAAATTTCAAGATTTGAATTTTTTGGATGCTACAAATCTACCCCACTTAAAATGAATCTCGTCCTCGAGATTCGGCTTAGAAGGGTTATGGGTATAGCTTTACTTCAGCTACATATCTTCACTTTGCAGACTCTTCGAGGAGGTGGAACTTCAACAAAATCCGGCCTTTGAGGAGCATCTGGCTGCTGATTGCAAACGCTGATTCTGGCTACTCAAGGATCATCTTTAGGCTTCTAGGTTTCGCTTGGCAGCTAGCTTATTGAGGAAGCATCGATGCCAACACGAAACCTTCCTCTTGCGAACTCCCACATGGATTCCTTTCTTGATTGGTCTTCTGGTGCTTCATCAACAAAACTTGGGTGACCACTTCGCATCTAGAAACTTATATGCTTTGATGATTTGGTTCTCCATCAGCTTGCTACATTCACAGGCCTTCTTCTTCTTCTCCATAGGAACCTCACTGGAACACTACCCCACTTAAAAAGAATGAGGTAGAACTCTTGAATCTTGGGGATTTGAACTCCTTGAAGTACCACATAACAAGGGTGTTACGAGGCCTTCTTCTGCTGTTGCTGCTTGAGCAGGCTGCGGAGAAATGACTGACTTTGAGTTGATTCTGGGACAACCTTCTTCTCATCTTCTCTTCGCTATCTACTTTTCTCTTCTCACTTTTCACTGTATCTTTCTTTCTCTTTGCTCTTCCCACTGGAGAATTCTATCAAAGAGTATTACCATCATACGGAGGAGGAAACCAAAGACTATGAACCATGTACAACTGTCTTCAACCCAAGAATTACCAAGCATTGTGATCTTAGGGGCGAGGGAGTGGAAAATGGAGTTGCTTGCGATTTGGCAGAGGAGATTTTATTGGGAGCGTTTTGCTTTGAGCGAGTTGGGAGTTCAGGGAGCTGGTGGGGGAGTTTATAGGCGAGTGGGGGTCACTACTACAGTAAACCTCTATACATGCGGTCCAGTTAGCCTCTACACAAACGGTTCCAGGAACCGCTTGTGGTGCACCGCCTGTGATGTAAAACAACATCATAGGCAGTCAATCAAAAACCGCTTGTGATAGACACACATCACAGGCGGTTTCTAATCCTAGTCGCTTGTGTTAGACACATACCATAGGTGGTTTTAAATATAGGTCCGACTGTATTTCAATATACAGATTCCAGATTCATATGCAGATTCCAGATTCATGTACAGAATTAATATACAAATGATATTCATAATAAATCAATATACAGAATCCAGATTCATACATCAGATTCATACAGATCACAAAACACATTCATAGATACACATATCAAGTTCCATATACAACTCAACATCTCAAGTTCCATATACAACTGAACATCTCAAGTTCCAAACTAAAGATCTAAACACTGTGTGATATCGTGTACAAACTTAGTTCTGGGAAGTGTTGCAAATTTCCATTTGTATTGTAGAATAGCCCTTATTGATGAAGAACTTCACGGCGCATAAAGTAAAGCAAGTCTTTTACAACCTTAGCCACGCCAACGGAAACCATATCTCTTTCTAACCATTCAGCATTGATCTTAGATTTAGGAACCTGCAATGAAAGCAAAAAGCAAGAAGTGCTAAGAGTAATATGATGAGCAACAATATAACATAAAAATTGCAACATAGACAATGATAGCGAACTTACATCCTCACGATTGACCATGTAATGGAAGGTGACACGACACCATTCGCATACATAATAACCGCACAGGACAGTACCCGGAGGTTGTTTGTCACCATATAGAAATAATGATATTGACAAATTAGGCTTGTCCTCTGGATGTTTGCCACCAAGATCTTTCCAATAAAAACGGTATGCACTGCATATAAGAATAGCATTGTGAGATTAAGAATACATTTGTTAAGTTGTAATAAGTACAAGTGTGCAATAATAATCATACTTCTGTAAAATCTTCAAGAAGTCATTATACGCATCCTTTTCCATTCTCAGTGAGTCGAAGACCACGACTTTACCATGCTTTGGAAAGATCATGATACAAATGTAGTGGTAACTATATAGACATAGACGAAAACACATGTTAAGATCACGATTGCCATAATTTGTAGTTCAAAACCATGTCGAGAACTTACTTAAAGTGGCACAAAGCTATTATTAAGTCCTTGCCATGTTGTACATGATTATACATGGCTCGTCCAATGTATGCCGCCATTACCTTCACTTTCTTTCTCTGATTCTGTTTGACGGCTTTCTCAAATTCATCATCATCCAAGTCTTTGTATTCTTCTCCATGTCTCCGAATAACTTCTTTGTAGCGAGCTTGGGATATCATCAATGGGTCAAGAAACCCTGTCTTAAGTTGTTTCTTCTTATCATCCATGTGTTGCATCCTACGTGTAAAAAGTGTTAATCGTTAGACTCTCGTTTATGTGTGTGTGTAGAAAACTAACAAATATGAAAGTTTAGAGGTACTTACAAGCAAAAGAGGGTTAAGTAGTTGGTTTCCATCCTTTGTCGGTGGTACAACGACCACAGATCGTCAAAGAATAAATGCCGCACAGGATCTATATTATCTTTGCTCCAAAATGCATCTTCTGGCACAACAAATGTGAAGTCCTCGAGTTTGTATTTATTGCTAGCCACCATGTACCACTCATGCATTCTAATCTCCGGAGTCGATAACTTAGAAAGTTGCACCATCGTTAAGAACGGCCTCCCATTCACAAATTTAGAAGGAACATCCTCCTTCTTGTATATCGGGATATTGATTTTAAGACGTAATGATTCTCGAGTATGAATCATTCCATCTTCTTCCCATACTTTGAAATTGTCTATTTGGGACCGTGTGAGTACTCCATGAGATGCTGATTTCGCTTTTGATTGATCTGTCATAACTCTCTTGAATTTTTGCAGGTAGCGTGTCACTGCTTCTGACGGTTTCTTGACATTGTCAGTGGCGATTCGCTGATGAATTTTCTTTGAAGTAGTTGGCCTTTCAACATTGGTGTCAACCTTTGCTTCCTTTTTTATGTTTGCATCGACATTCTGAGGAACAATTTTGTCTACGTCCCCCTCATCGAGTTCCTTCGCAAGAGGTGATATGATTGTTTCAACGGTTTTTGTGGAGGTCGGTGCTATATTTTCTTGTACCATGGGGTAAGGAATGATCGAACTATCTTTCTGTTGCATTGGTGTTGAATTCGGCGTTGGTGACTTATGACACGATAGACGGCTTAAGATCGGCTCATCACCCAACTTGATGTCGCGTCGATGCCAAAGGACCAACTCATTCATTGCCTCCTGCAAAGTTATGATCCCCTCAACTAGAAAGTCTATCTCCCAATCTTCACAACCACTGTCTGTGATCTCTAGAACTTGGACCACAACATAGTGTGGCGAGACAGGATTATCCTTGTAGTTAACAAGTCCTGGTTTTACCAAACCAGTAGCAGCTTGTTTTGTTTTTGTCCCAGATCGATTGATTGGAATATGAAGAAAGCAAGGCTTGTCCTCAACAATATCGTCTACAGGGTACTTGGTGCCCGATACGAAGTCTTGCACAGATCCTACGCTGTTAGGGACTAGAGGTGGACTCATGTGGCCTGGCTTGAGTTCACCTGATATGCATTCTGTTTTCTTCATTTTCTTCATCACGTCATTAATAGCCTTTTGTACCCTTTCATCAATAGTCTCTTCAAGGGTCCTTTTTGACTTCTCGTGTTTCCTATATGACACCGCATACTCTGGAAACGCCTCTCTCCAGGAAATCTTAGAAGAGATTCCTCGAGCCCGTCCAATGTGTTCAGGATTGCCTAGTGCTGTAGTTAGTATGTCATTCTCCCTCCAAGGCTTAAATTCACCCTTCTTTCTCTTTTCTGCATATTCTTGATTTTTTGTCAAAACTTCGCCTACCAATTCTGGATGCAAAAGTTTGTCGTCCTCTGTCAAACCTGCCCGACCTAAGATCCAACGAATAGCTCGCTCATCGATATCTTTTAATATTGGGTCCAAAGTGTCGTTAGCTATAGCTTCCTCGATTATCCTGTTCCACTGCACAACTTTATAGTGATATCCGGTTGACCCCAGGCGATGGGGGTGTTTGTTCATCTTTGCTCTCTGAGAATTAGTTTCGCCCAGTTCTTTGGCCTTCAGTTCGGTCTTCTGACGAACAAATTCCTCCCACTAAGCTTGAGTGATTTTCCCCATTTTCTTGGGCGGAGGAACCTTATTCTTCTTAACAAAATCCCTATTCATCTTGGTCTTCCACCCACAAAACATCTTGGCCATAGCAGAGAGCATTGACTTCCTTACTGCATCCTCTGTGCCTTTTGGGACCTTGAATGACTCAGACAACTTAGCCCATAGCTTATTGCGGGTGTCTTCATCTAAATCCTTCCATTTCTGAAGTGTGATTGGCACTATATCTCTAACAGTAGACCTGCAAGAAATTCAAAACTTTGTAACCACGTCAAGTGGTTCTTCAGGAAACCCCTCTGCATTGAGTTTTGTTACGTACATAACTGCACCTTCTTTCATCTGATTGGGACCTCGTCGCCCTCGTTTCCGCTTATGTGAAACAGATGATTCAGGCATCGAAGCATCCTCCGTGTTTCGTGTAGAACATGCATCCTCTTTCTTCTCTTCATTTGAAATCTATATATTGAAACAATTAATGGTCTTTCATATATGAACATTATTTTAGAATATAGTCGGCATATTTCTATTTACCTCTTCATCGTTGGGAATATAGTCGGCATCAAGCTTATCTGATGTTTTTTTCTTCTTTGGAGGTATAGGAGGAAAAGGATTGTCGTCACTAGAACTATCCTCCCCGCTCCCTTCACCGGAGCTACTCGTTGTCTGCCATTCAAGTTTGGTCGCGTCTTCATCAACTCAGTTAGACGCACCGGTGCAAAACACATCCATCCTAGTAGGTACCTAGTGCACAGCTGGTTCCATCAATAAGGGGGTCGACCGAGGATATACTGTTAGTTTGATATACTGGTTCCATCAATAAGGGAACTTGGAGAAAAGGTTATTAAAAAGAAATCGAGTCCAAACCCTAGCTGTACCCGGCCGCCGCCACCGGCGGCCTCCCCATCTGCCGGCGGCGGTGAAGGCAATGGCGGCACCTCATGGCCCGCATCCGTGTCCCTCCTTTCCTCTCCAAACAGGAAGGCAGAATGTCTAGTAATTATGAGGTCCCAGAGTCTTTACTGCCTACGAAGGACGAAATTCCAGAGCAAGATCGGGCCGAGAAGCACGGAGCAGACAGAAGTGCACTTTCCAATGCAGTTAGACAGAGAAGGCATGGCTGTGATGTTATAATGGTGAAGGACCCCAAGAAGAGATTATGGCATGTCGTTTACCACGACAGCCCATTATTTGTGGGCTTCACCGAGGGCTGGAAACATTTGGTGGCAGCAAACGACCTTCGGGCTGGGGACGTCTGCGAGCTTGTTAAGGGGCCAGACGATGGTGAGCAGGTGTACTCTATCTGGATGTGTGGTCACAAAATTTAAAGCCGCCCCGGCTTCATCTGTGCGCTTCTCTTCTCTTAGGTGGGCTGCTCTAAGAGAAGAGAAGCGCACAGATGAAGCTGGGGCGGCTTTAAATTTTGTGACCACACATCTAGACAGAGTACACCGGCTCACCATCGTCTGGCCCCTTAACAAGCTCGCAGACGTCCCCAGCCCGAAGGTCGTTTGCTGCCACCAAATGTTTCCAGCCCTCGGTGAAGCCCACAAATTACGGGCTATCGTGGTAAACGACAGACCATAATCTCTTCTTGGGGTCCTTCAGCATTATAACATCACAACCATGTCTTCTCTGTCTTACTGCATTGGAAAGTGCAGTTCTGTCTGCTCGGTGCTTCCCAGCCCGATTCAGGCATTCAACCGAAGCCATTCTCCATAAGTCCCAAACATATATGTGCTTCCATGGTTTTTGGCAACTGTCCTAGCGAGCTAGTAGTAGCGTTCTCTTAGCTAGAGGGGCCAAAGCGGTCTACAGTACCTTAATAATGGACTAAAAGCCGGGCAAGTATAGTTTCAGTAATTTGGACTCCAACTGCACCTATTTGAGGGCAGATTGCCATCCCACAAGGCCACAAGTTCGGATGCACCGATCCAAATAATATGGATGATGAGAAATCACCAAGACGAACAAAAACACAAGAAGAAAGCTAAAGTAATTTTGTTTGAAAATTTGAAAAAGACGGTAAAACTACTATTAGTGGACTAATAAAGAAAACCACAAGTGGAAATGTTATTTTCACTAGTGGTTTTCTTAACCAACCGTTAGTGGAAACAACATTTTCACTGGCAGTTCCAAAACAACTGTAACTTTGCTCGAACAAACTTGCTCCCTTATTACCACCAATAGATCGATCACCAGCTTCCAATGCCAATAGGAAGTAACAGAATATGATTAAAGCAGAGTGGCACTAGCTAGAGTCATGCATCACCAGCCTAACTCTTGACAGAATAGTGCTAGTACATGTATTGTACATATAGTGCGTATCGTGTATTGTACATATATAGTACTAGTACATGTATGTATACGTATGGAGCACGTGGAATGCTATAGACATTGTAGCAGTAGTCATACGTGCATGCATGTTGCCCCTATTTCAACATATATATAACTAATTTAATCAACGATGACCAATTCTCATCAAGTATTCCTTGTCTCTAATGCCTTCATAACAGTTACTACAATGGTAAAACTACCTAGTTTCCAATTCTCATCTTAAAAATCATACGAAACCAAATTTTAATTTGTGGGTGGAATCACAAAATTATTTGCCAAACCATGGAAAAGCGAGCGCGAGGTTAAATGAATCCATTCACAAGGCCACAAGTTTGGAGGTGGAGCAGAGGCCAAGCACGATGACCAGCGCCACCAGGCTCTTGAAATCGACGACATGCATGGAGAGGGAGGGTGCTCTTACCAAAGTGCTCTTACCAAAGTGCTCGGGGACGGCGGCGCTCGCGGCGCTCGGGCTCGGGGACGACAGCGCTCGGGCTCGGGGACGACAGCGCTCGGCCTCGGGCTCGGGGACGACGGCGCACGACCTCGGGCTCGGGGACGGTGGCGCAGTAGATCAGCCTGGCGGCGCAACAGTTGTGTCAGCTCTGGCGGGAGTTAGCTAGGGTTCCTGCCGGAAGCAGCAAGCCTTTTATACTGTACACACATCGCAGGCGGATTTTTAGAAAAACCGCTTGTGATATATAACTGTCGGGTACCATAATTAGGTGTACCCCCAACGCTCATAATCATGGCTGGTAAACACCCTCAGACCAACTGACGGGTGCGGTTCAAGCCAAGACTTCGTCTACCCGAGGGACGCGATCTCACCCGAGCCCAGCCTCGGGTTGGAACAATAGTCCCAGACGAGTTCACGCCTCGCCCGAGGGCCTCCTCAGGCAGCGGGTGCCCCCTCGGCTCTCTCGAGGCCCAGCTCGGGCAGGCTTCATTGTGAAGCAACCTTGGCCATACCGCCTCACCAACCGACCACTTCGCAGGCGCATTAGATGCAGGGGATGCCTGACGCCGTATCCTGACACATGCGCCTCAGTCGGCCAGGCCGAAGTGACCGCAGTCACTTCGCCCCTCTTCTTTACTGTCCGATATGACAGGAAAACAACGCCGCTCGCTCCGACCCGACTGCCATGTCAGTCACCCCGGCAACGACTGACAACAAGTCACGATCAACCACCGAGTTCATCCTCGAGCGCAACAGGAAGCTCCGCCTCGCTCGACCTCAGGCTCCGGCCTCGGGAGGAGGTCTCCGCCTCGCCCGACCCCCAGACTCGGACTCGACCCCGGTCTCAGGAGGAATCGCGTCCTCGCCCGACCCCGGCCTCGGCCTCAAGAGAAGTCTCTGCCTCGACCGACCCTGGGCTCAGACTGACCGCGCTAATAGGGGATGCATCATTTCCCTATTCCTAGCCTGCTCAGGCTACAAGGAACAAGATCGGCGTCCCATCTGGCTTACCCCGACGACAGGTAATGATGGTGCCCCGCGTGCGCCATGACGCTGGTGGCTCTCAGCCCCTTACGATAGCAAGGAGACGTCAGCAGGATCCTCGCCGCGCTGCTAGCTGTGCTCCTACAGGACTCAGGCGCTCCTCCGGCGGCCATGCCATCACATGTACAGGGCCCAAGCTCTCCCCCAACGACCACGTTGGCATGTACGCAGGGCTTAGGCACTCCACCGCCGGACACGTTAGCGCATAGCTACGCCCCCCGTTGTACGTCTGGACTCTCTCCTTGCCTCTATAAAAGGGAGGTCCAGGGCCACCCTAAGGGGGGTTCGCGCGAGGGAAGCGACGGACAAGCTCTGTGTCCCTCTCTCTCTCAGGCGACACACTTGTAACCCCTACTGCGAGCGGCACCCCTGGTGCAGGATAATACAAGGCTTGTCCCATCTCTTGTGTACCATCCCGCGCCAACCCATCTGGGCAGGGACACGCACCGACAATTTACTCGTCGGTCTAGGGACCCCCCAGGGTCGAAACGCCGACAGTTGGCGTGCCAGGTAGGGGCCTGCTGCGTGTTAACGAACACCTTCCCGTTGAGATCCAGATGGGGAGTCTTCAGCATCCTCTCCAGCCCGAGACGGTGATCCGCTTCGGGAGTCTCGAGTTCATGTCCCTCGACGGCAGCCACGACATGGTACTCCTCCCCCCGCAGCGTGACGACAAAGACGGTCTTCGACTCACCCGGCGGCGGCGAGCTCTACGACAGCATCTCCCCACGGCAGAAGAGGAGCACTTCGGTCGTCCTCGCCACCCTCCTTGTCTGAGGAGGCAGAGACGAGGCAACCATGGCCACGCAGGAGGCGGCACCTTGTCGGCTGTCGCACCAGAGCGAGTCGACGACGTCGGCACTCCCCCGGGGGACATGTCGGACATTGCCCTCGCACCTGAGGCGACGGCGGGTGTCACTTTCCCGCGACGTGTCAGCCCCAAGCGGACTGATGATGCTAGCACCCTCGCAAAGGACCTGCTGGGCGTTACCCTCGTACCTGAGATGACGGTGTGCTCTGCCCCTGACGTGACTCCACCACCATCCATCGACCAAGAGGTACTGTCCGTTTTCCATCCCATACCTTTTCGGTTCAGCTTCGATCCAACTAGCGACCCCGCTATGGTGAGCGCCTTCGTAAAGGCGTATCCAAACCTTCCGGGGTACCACATGTGGTCGACCTGGGACCGACTGACAGCCGTCTCAACCTTTGGACCGACGGGTTCTGAGGAAGAGGACGACCCTGACTCCGGTTGGGATTTCTCTGCCCTCAATGACCCCGGTGCCATGCAGGGCTTCATGTCCGCATGTGACCACTGCCTCTCCAGTTGTTCTGACGATGGCCATGACCTTGACGCCGAGGGTCACGGCCTAAGTCGTGAATGTTTCCACGTCGATCTGGGAGATCACAACGAAGGCAACCACCACGGTATGCCAGAGGTTGACGATCCCCCTGGGCCCGCATCTCGCGTTGACATCCCGCGGGAGCTAGCTGTGGTTCCAGTCCCTGCGGGGGGTCAGGACATACAGCTCGAGCAAATCTATGAGATGCAGGCCCGGGTCGACGGGGAAGCAGGCCGGCTTGTACAGCTCCGACAGAACATCGAACAGGAGTGGGCAGGCTGATCACTCGCCGTAGAAGCCTGTCATCGGGCCCAAGACATCCGGCGCCGCATCGTCGACAATGCCAGGGCAGCGCTACCCCCAGCCGTCAGCGGGTCCGGCCAGGACCTAGCTGCAGCGATGATGCTGCTTCGAGCCATGCCGGAGCCATCCACCACCGAGGGACGGCGTATCCAGGGCGAACTCAAGAATCTCTTAGAAGGCGCTGCGGTTCGACGAGCCGAGAGCTCCACCTCCCGCAGGCGAGCTGACCCCTCGGAGCGTCACGCGGTGTCCTCCCGGCGCATTTGGGAAGCCTCGGACCATCCCGAGCATACACGGGACGAGGCGTGCGCCGCCTGGGAACGCCTCGGCAACGAGCACCACCATCTCGACCATCGAGCCCGCCTCGACGAGAAGATGCGCCGAGGCTACCATCCCAGGCGTGGGGGACGCTGTAACAATGAGGAGGATCACAGTCCTTCGCCCAAACCTCCTGGTCCGCGAGTCTTCAGCCGGGCCATACGACGAGCGTCGTTCCCTGCCCGTTTCTGAGCCTCGACTACTATCACCAAGTACTCGGGGGAGACGAGGCCGAAGCTATGGCTCGCAGACTATCGACTGGCGTGCCAGTTGGGAGGGGCGGATGATGACAACCTCATCATCCGTAATCTACCCCTTTTCTTCTCCAACGCCGCCCGAGCCTGGCTGGAGCATCTGCCTCCTGCGCAGATCTCTGACTGGGACAATCTGGTCAAAGCTTTTGCGGGGAACTTCCAAGGCACGTACATGCGCCCTAGGAACTCGTGGGACCTCCGAAGCTGCCGCCAGTAGCCAGGGGAGTCACTCCGAGAGTACATCCGGCGGTTTTCAAAGCAGCGCACCGAGCTGCCCAACATTACCGACTCGGATGTCATCGGGGCTTTCCTTGCCGGCACCACTTGCCGAGACTGGTGAGCAAACTGGGGCGCAAGACTCCCACCCGTGCGAGCGAACTGATGGACGTCGCCACCAAGTTCGCCTCGGGTCAAGAGGCGGTCGAAGCCATCTTCCGAAAGGACAAGCAGCCTCAGGGGGAGCCAAAGACAGACGCCCCTGAGGCGTCCACCCAGCGGGGCACGAAGAAGAAGGCTAAAAACAAGTCGCGAGTAAAGGGCGACGCCGCAGACGCGAATCTCGTCGCTGCAGCCGAGCATAGGAACCCTCGGAAACCTCCTGGAGGGGCCGGCGCGTTCAACAAGATGCTCAAAGAGCCGTGCCCCTATCACCAGGGGCCCGTCAAGCACACCCTCGAAGAATGTGTCATGCTTCGATGCTACTTCCATAAGACCGGGCCCCCGGTGGAGGATGGCAAGAGCCATGACAGCGACAAGGAGGGCGGCAAGGAAGAGGGATTCCTGGAAGTCCATAACTGCTTCATGATCTACGGCGGGTAGGCGGCGAACGCCTCGGCTCGGCACCGCAAGCAGGAGCGCCGGGAAGTCTGCTTGGTGAAGGTGGCGGCGCCAGTCTACCTAGACTGGTCTGACTTGCCTATCACATTCGACCAAGGCGACCACCCCGACTTCGTGCCAAGCCCGGGAAAGTACCCGCTCGTCAGCGATCCGATCATCGGTAATGTCAGGCTCTCCAAGGTCCTCATGGACGAGGGCAGTAGCCTTAACATCATCTACGCCGAGACCCTAGAGCTCTTAGGGGTTGATCGGTCCGAAGTCCGAGCCGGTGTGGCAACCTTCCACGGGATCGTGCCCGGGAAGCGAATCCTACCCCTTGGACGGATCGACTTACCCGTCTGCTTCGGAACTCCCTCTAACTTTTGAAAGGAAGCTCTCACCTTTGAGGTCATCGGGTTCCGAGGAACCTACCATGCAGTGTTGGGAAGACCATGCTACACCAAGTTCATGGCCGTCCCCAACTACAGCTACCTCAAGCTCAAGATGTCGGGCCCGAATGGGATCATCACCGTCGGATCCACGTACCGCCACGCGTACGAATGCGACGTGGAGCGCGTGGAGTACACCGAGGCTCTCGCCGAGTCCGAGGCCCTCATCGCCGACCTAGAACGCCTCTCCAAGGAGGCGCCCGATGTGAAGCGGCACGCTGGCAACTTCGAACCAGTTGAGGTGGTCAAGTCCATCTCTCTCGACCCCAGCAACGACGCCAGCAATCAAGTTTGGATCGGCTCCGAGCTTGACCCCAAATAGGAGGCGGTGCTCATCGACTTTCTCCGCGTAAACACTGAAGTCTTTGCGTGGAGTCCCTCGGACATGCCCGGCATACCGAGGGATGTCGCCGAGCACTCACTGGACATCAGAGCTGGAGCCCGACCCGTGAAGCAAACCCTGCGCCATTTTGACGAAGAAAAGCGTAGGGCCATAGGCGAGGAGATCCACAAGCTACTCGCTGCAGGGTTTATCAAAGAGGTATTCCATCCCGAATGGTTAGCTAACCCTGTTCTTGTAAGGAAGAAGGATGGGAAATGGAGGATGTGTGTAGACTACACTGGTTTAAACAAAGCATGTCCGAAAGTTCCCTACCCTCTACCTCGCATCGATCAAATCGTGGACTCCACTGCTGGGTGCGAAACCATGTCATTCCTCGATGCCTACTCAGGCTATCACCAAATCAAGATGAAAGAGTCCGACTAGCTCGCGACTTCTTTTATCACACCTTTTGGCATGTACTGTTACACTACAATGCCATTTGGGTTGAGGAATGCAGGCGCCACTTACCAGAGGTGCATGAACCACGTGTTCGGAGAACACATCGGCAGAATGGTCGAGGCTTACGTCGACGACATCGTTGTCAAGACGAAGAGAGCATCCGACCTTCTCTTTGACCTTGAAAGGGAAATAGGGTCAAACCTTTTCCTATCTTAATTTTGGTGGTTGATTTGCCCAACACAAATAATTGAGCTAACTAGTTTGTTCAAGATTATATTCTATAGGTGCAAAAGGTTCAACACAAACCAATCAAAAGAACAAGTTAGGTCTCAAGAGAAAGGAGCAAGAAGGAAACCGAAGGCCGCCCTGGTCTGGCACACCGGACTGTCCGGTGTGCCACCGGACAGTGTCCGGTGCACCACCGGACAGTGTCCGGTGCACCAGGGTGCTTCAGCTCGAACTCTTCACCTTCGGGTTTCCCAGGCGCCGCTCCGCTATAATTCACCGGACATGTCCGGTGTACACCGGACTGTCCGGTGTACCAGCGGAGCAACGGCTACCTGCGCGCAACGGTCGACTCTGCAAAGTGTACAGTGCAAATCAGATGTCAGAACAGACGGTCAGAGGGGTACCGGACTGTCCGGTGTCGCACCGGACTGTCCGGTGCCACATGAGGACAAAGCCTCCAACGGTCGACCAGCTCCAAGACCTAACGGGAGGATGACGTGGTGGCGCACCGGACACTGTCCGGTGCGCCCTTCGCTAGCAGACTTCACCAACGGCTAGTTTTTGGTTGGTGGCTATAAATACCACCCCAACCGGCCACTTTAGGGTGTGGGAGCCCAAGCAACATTCCAAGTCATCTAGTTGACATACTCAAGCCCTCCCAACCACATATATTCATTGATCCATCCTATACACAAGATTTAGTCCACTACAACCAACACAAGTGCCACAAAAGAGAGAGCAAGCAATTGAGAGCTACTCAATTGAGTTTAGCCCTAGCGCCTTGTGAGATTCATTGAGAGATAGTGTGTGCTACATCTTTGTGTTCATTTGTGCGTGGAGTATTGACTCCCATTGAACTTCCTCCAAAGTTTTGGAGGCTTGTAAAAGCTAGCAAGAGACACCAAAGAGTGTGGTGGTCCTTGCGGGATCGAGAGTGATCCCTGAGAAGAAGAAGAGCTCGCCAATCCTTGTGTGATCGGTGGAGAGAGGGAAAGGGTTGAAAAAGACCCGTCCTAAGTGGACTCCTCAACGGGGACTAGGCCTTCGAGGGCCGAACCTCGGTAAAACAAATCACCCGTGTCCATTGTGTTTATTGCTTGTGATTTGTTTGTTTTCCCTCACTCTAAGTTCTCTTGCTTTATTCTTGGCTAATCTTATTTGGTGTTGCTTTAAGTTAAATTCTCGTTTAGTGAAGCAACACATTGCAAGAAAGAACTCTTGTCTCTACTCTTCTTGTCTAAGCTTTCTTGCTTTATTCTCATAAACTTGTTAGTAGTATTGATTTATCACTTCCGCATTATTTAAGTGTAATACTCTTTACAAGCAAGAACTTAGTTTTCATACTCTAATATTTGTATATCTTGTTCTAACCACTAATCGAGGGATCTAGTTGGGGGATAAAGTTTTAATTTTCAGGGTTCGCCTATCCACCCCCCCCCCCCTAGGCGAGTTTCAATTGGTATCGGAGCTAGGCACTTCATTGTGAGTCTTACAACTCAAAGTGATGGCTCGTAAAAGATCCCAGAAGAACAAGAAGACATCTTCCAAGGAGAACATGGAGGTAATTCTTGAGATATTACTTCCCGATTGTTCTAATTATGATTCATGGTCCACTAGGGTAATAAATGCTTTTAGGACCGTAGATCCTCAATTAGATCAAATTATAAACAAGAGTATCTTCACCTCTAGTTATAATAAAGAAATTATTTGCGAGGAGAATCAAAGATGTTTTCGCCTAAACTACCTAGCTTTTGACATCTTAAGCAATTCTCTTAGCAAAGAAGATTATCGTGCCTTCATATCAAATTATGATGAATCCATCCATGATGCGCATGATATTTGGACTAGAATTAAAAGCAAATTTGATAAGTCCAAACATGATAGTTCGTTTTGTGCTTCTACTTCCTTTAGTTCTTGTGATACTAACCCTTTGAAGGAAGAAGAAGACAATGAACGATGGAGACCAAATGATGAATCCACCTCTCCAAAAGGTTTATCTTCCCATTTCGATTCCCACATATGTTGTGTGGCTAATGAAAATGACAGTGGAAGCACAAATGAGGATGAGGAGGAAGAAAGAAGCTTTGTGCAACTCTACGCTCGCCTAAGCCAAGAAGATAAGGCGGTCATGCTCAAACTTCTAGAAAGAGCGAGAGAGCAAAGCGAAGCTCGTCAAAGGCTAGAAGATGTTCTCTCCATGAAAATGCTACACTTTGACGAGGTGACTAAAGAACATGAGGAGCTAAAGTGCTCACATGTTAATCTGGTCCAAAGGTATGAAACTGTTTCAATTGAGCATGATAACGCTTTACATTGTATCGCTCAATTAGTAAATAGGAATACCTTGCTTAAGGACCAAGTAGAAAAGCTAAAAATTGAAAATCTAGCATTTCAAGAAAAATATGATATGCTCCTATGCTCTCATGAAAATCTTATGGATGATCATATCATATTAAATATTGCTCATGAGGTTGTGATAGAAAACTTAAAATCCCAACAACCTCACTCATGCACATGTATTCAAATTGATACTATATTACCATGTGCTAATGCTTGTTGTCCGTCGACAAGCAAATCTTCCTTTGAGCTAGAATTTGAAGGAACAAATGATGATTCATATCAAGAGCTCAAAGAAGAAAATGAGAGGCTAAAAATGAGCTTGACACAACTAAAAGGGAAGTGCATTGCTCAACCTTCTCAAGATAACCGTGACCCAATGGTGAAGAAGCTTGAGACGGGAACCACTGTGGCATGCACTAAATCCCTTGAGGAAAATGTCAAGGATTTGAGGATTGCCAAGAGGAAGAAGCGAAAGATGAAATTCAATACCTCCTCCAAAAGCCTCAACCACGCCTCTACAAAAGGTAACATCCAAGGTAATGATCAAGCCACACTTCACATTAAGAGGTGTAGTGAATGCTTTGAAAAGGGGCACTTGATTAGGTCATGTCCCTACATTAAAAATGACTTGATTATTAACAAGGATGATAGACTTTGTTTTAAATGCTCCAAGAAGGGACACTTACTTAGATCTTGTCCCCATTTAAAACAAAAGGGCATAGGGTTAGAAAAGAAAACATTCACTAACCATGTAGCAAGCAAGAAACAAGGAAGGAAGAAATCTTCAAGGCTTGAAGATCGCCTATGCTACATATGCCGAAAGAAGGGACATCAATGCAAAGACTGTCCCATTGGTAACATCCCCACTCCTAGCTTGTCAATTACTTCTCATGTAACTAGGCAACCCAAAATTGCAACTTGTGCTAGAAAGGTAATGAGTTTACCTAGTGCTAACACAAAGGACTTTTGGGTTCCTAGATCTTTGTTGACTAACCGTGATGGACCCATCAAGCGATGGGTACCAAAATATACTTGACAAGCTTTGTAGGGGAAAGAGATGATATGAAGCTTTGGTGTGCTTGAGAGAGTCCATTCAAGCTATCAATCTTCAATGATCTATATCCATGATTGACCCAAGGTTATTTTTCAAATTACTATGTCTTAAACTCATATCATCTCGAGAAAGATATTGATGTTGTAGGAAATGAAGAAATATCATGTGTGAAAATCAAGGCCTACAACATGAAGGAAAGTCAAAGGATGGCAACTTCTATGCTCTTAAGTGCAAGTATTTTAAACTATCATTTCTTATGTGTCTTGTGTAATCACATAGAAATATATAGCACTTCAAATGTCTTTAAATTTATGTTACCATTCTTTGAAAGAATTTCCTCTCATATGGTAGATTGCATACTCATCATCTCCATCCTATGGCAATCTACATGCTTTAAATTATTGCAAGTCTCATGGCATGTTTTTCACTAAGTTGTTTTATTATTGCCGTGACTCTAGATATAGAGAGATATTTCAAGTTCTTAAAAGAATAAGGTGTCATGTAAGGAATTCAAATCCTTAGGACATTTATAAAAGGAAAAAACTCTCTCTATAACTAGAATAGTGAGACTAATGATTTTATCTAAGTAACCCAAGTAGTCTCACTTGTAGAGAATAAGTTTCTCTTTGGAAGCATGTAATCTAACATAAAAAGAAAAATCAATCCAACGACTTGTGTTGTTCTGCTTCTTGCCTATATTGGATATGATTCTTCTTCATTCATCGCTCTCCATGTTGTGAATTAGATTTATTTCCATAATCCTAAAGAACTTACTATGCTTGTTCCATAAGTTAAAACTAAGCATACTTCAAGGAAAGATCTAGTTCATATTATAAAGTTTCCATGCTTTAGTAATCCACTTTTCATTCCTCATCAATAAATGATTACAAAAGATGGAAACTAGTGCTTGTGTTGCTACTAACATTTCTCTTGAGTTCAATTATGAAAAT
This sequence comes from Zea luxurians, assembly GCA_029449295.1. Classification (NCBI taxonomy): domain Eukaryota; kingdom Viridiplantae; phylum Streptophyta; class Magnoliopsida; order Poales; family Poaceae; genus Zea; species Zea luxurians. The sequence continues at coordinate 8,605,054 of JAOPSE010000039.1, forward strand.
CTACAAAGAGAGAAAGTGCACAAGCCTCATGGGTTGATCTTCACCCAAAAGAAGAAAGGTAAAAGCAAAGGTATGGGAACTCATCTTCGTAATTAAGGTTGATTCCCATCTCAATGGGTATTTAATCTAAATTATCATATTCTACCCTTGTGAGGAATAGATTCTTTATTGGACCTAAAATAACTAAGTGTGCATTCAATATCATATTCATAAATGCATTTGTCCATTAGAATCTAATTCATGCCTTTGCTATATCCATTCTCATATTGATGCGTTTCTAAGTCATGATAATAAAGTTCAATATGAAGAAGTAAATTCCTATGAGTAATCAAATTGTTAAATAGTGCATGTTCCTCTTCTCAAGTATAAGTGCACTAATGTTAAGGATTTTACTTCATGTCTGTGTGACTTATGGATGATGAATTATGCTTATTTCCTATCTAAAAGAAATCATCCCTCATTATATACTCCCTTGTGATTACTAACATCTTTCTTGAGTATTTTCAATAAGTTTGAAAGGAAAAAGAAACAACTACAAAGGGAGGACTCTCAAATGAAAGAGAAGGACATCAAGAACAACACCACCTACTTGGATAGTAAGATCTACAAAACAATCAATGGTGTGGTTGTGAGTATTCTAAATCCTTTCATAATGAGAATGTTAGGCTTAAGTTGTTTATTGCAAATTTTATGAGCCTTAATAAAGATGTATAATGCTTCTCCATATTTGTCTTTAAAGTAAATGCATCCATTCAATTCAAATACTTGATGCATATCTCTAGGGGGAGCCTCTATCTACATCTTGATTGCGTTGAGACTATTGCTTTATCTCAGTAATTTCATATAGTCTCTTGCATGAGAATGAGTTTCTTATGAAGTATGCTACTATTTTTAAATTCTTGTCTTTCACTCTAAAGTAGCATATTTGCTGGATTCTCCTATTCTAAGCTTAATTGATAATCTAATGCGTATGTTGTTCTTTTGATCACATCTGTTATTTGTTTGATCATTAAATGACTTCAATCAGCAATCATGTTTCTTAGTGCCGTATATACTATCAATCGATATCTCTCTTAATATGCACTAAGTTAAAAGGAGAATTCATGATACTTTTATGCAACTTGTAATCCATTTGATATATGCTAACAATAACTTGAAAAGATCACTAGTTGTAGAACTATCTCTTGTGCAAAATATTTCCATATATTGTCATTAAGAATAGGTCTTAAGCGTCTAAGACTAAGGACAAGCACAATGAAGGGAGCGTCTCTATGTGAAGGTACAAAAGGGTAAAACTGCTTCATTTCATTTAAACTTGTACCTAAATCTTCCTTTCCTATTCTTTCTCTACATATCTTGTATAAAAGGAAGAGAAAGCATGTCCATGCATTTCCCTGCTTCATTTCTAGTTTAACCTCTCAAATATTTCATTCCTGCATTTATGCATCATGGTTGAATCTAGATGAAGTGGTTTTATTGTCAAAGAGCTTAAAGCTTAACCTTGTAACGAGGATAAGCTACCTTTGTTCCAAAGGTGGATGGTCCTTAAGTCTCTTTGAAATCTTTAAGGGTAAATGCTTAAAATGTTTGCAACATGCTTTCATAAGTGCATAAACTGTCATGAGCATCACACTTATTCTACGACACAATGCACTTCACATTCTGTATGATATAGATATGTTCTCATTAACCTAATTATGTGCAATTGGCATTTTAGGCCAAAATATGTGTTCTTCCTCTCCATGCACATATTTAGGGGGAGCAATCTATGTTGTATAGAACTATGATCATGCTTAATGTGATATATCCTTTTGATCATATCTCCTTTATGTCTATGACTAATGGGTTTTCAAGTGTATTCTCATGCTTAGTCATAGAATTGAAAGGGAAATGGAATATTCGGCAAAGACGACGCTTCCACTCAACTCCATCAGTATTATCCACTCTTTGTCGGTATTCCGCATAGTTCTCCACTTTGGTATAATCTTCACTCATATCTCTATTTCAATTGAATAATTCAATTGTTTGCCAAAGGGGGAGAGAAAGAAAAGGGCCTATATTTCATTCCAAGTATCCGTTTTTGGCGATTCATGCCAAAGGGGGAGAAAGTATTGGCCCAAAGCAAAAGGACCGCACCACCACCCTAATTTTTAAAATTAATGATTTTCAATTGGTAAATTTCAAATTGGCATCTCTTTGTGTTCTAAAGGGGGAGCAAGAAGTATTTTCAAAACTTGATATCTTAAAACCCTCTTGAACACTAAAGAGGAGAATTTATTAAGGGGGAGTTTTGTTTAGTCAAAGGAAAAGCATTTGAAACAAGGGGACAAAATTTTAAATCTTAAAAATGCTTCGCAAAATCTTATTCAATTGCCTTTGACTATTTGCAAAAAGACTTTGAAAAGGATTTACAAAAAAAGGAATTTGCAAAAAAAAACAAAACATTGGGTGCAACCGTGGTCCAAAATGTTGAAAATGAAAAGGAAACAATCCATGCATATCTTATGAAATATAGATTGGTTCAATTCCAAGCAACCCTTGCACATATACTATGTAAACTAGTTCAATTATGCACTTGTATATTTGCTTTGGTTTGTGTTGGCATCAATCACCAAAAAGGGGGAGATTGAAAGGGAAATAGGGTCAAACCTTTTCCTATCTTAATTTTGGTGGTTGATTTGCCCAACACAAATAATTGAGCTAACTAGTTTGTTCAAGATTATATTCTACAGGTGCAAAAGGTTCAACACAAACCAATCAAAAGAACAAGTTAGGTCTCAAGAGAAAGGAGCAAGAAGGAAACCGAAGGCTGCCCTGGTCTGGCACACCGGACTGTCCGGTGTGCCACCGGACAGTGTCCGGTGCACCACCGGACAGTGTCCGGTGCACCAGGGTGCTTCAGCTCGAACTCTTCACCTTCGGGTTTCCCAGGCGCCGCTCCGCTATAATTCACCGGACATGTCCGGTGTACACCGGACTGTCCGGTGTACCAGCGGAGCAACGGCTACCTGCGCGCAACGGTCGACTCTGCAAAGTGTACAGTGCAAATCAGATGTCAGAACAGACGGTCAGAGGGGCACCGGACTGTCCGGTGCCACATGAGGACAAAGCCTCCAACGGTCGACCAGCTCCAAGACCTAACAGGAGGATGACGTGGCGGCGCACCGGACACTGTCCGGTGGCGCCCTTCGCTAGCAGACTTCACCAACGGCTAGTTTTTGGTTGGTGGCTATAAATACCACCCCAACCGGCCACTTCAGGGTGTGGGAGCCCAAGCAACATTCCAAGTCATCTAGTTGACATACTCAAGCCCTCCCAACCACATATATTCATTGATCCATCCTATACACAAGATTTAGTCCATTACAACCAACACAAGTGCCACAAAAGAGAGAGCAAGCAATTGAGAGCTACTCAATTGAGTTTAGCCCTAGCGCCTTGTGAGATTCATTGAGAGATAGTGTGTGCTACATCTTTGTGTTCATTTGTGCGTGGAGTATTGACTCCCATTGAACTTCCTCCAAAGTTTTGGAGGCTTGTAAAAGCTAGCAAGAGACACCAAAGAGTGTGGTGGTCCTTGCGGGATCGAGAGTGATCCTTGAGAAGAAGAAGAGCTCGCCAATCCTTGTGTGATCGATGGAGAGAGGGAAAGGGTTGAAAAAGACCCGTCCTAAGTGGACTCCTCAACGGGGACTAGGCCTTCGAGGGCCGAACCTCGGTAAAACAAATCACCCGTGTCCATTGTGTTTATTGCTTGTGATTTGTTTGTTTTCCCTCACTCTAAGTTCTCTTGCTTTATTCTTGGCTAATCTTATTTGGTGTTGCTTTAAGTTAAATTCTCGTTTAGTGAAGCAACACATTGCAAGAAAGAACTCTTGTCTCTACTCTTCTTGTCTAAGCTTTCTTGCTTTATTCTCATAAACTTGTTAGTAGTATTGATTTATCACTTCCGCATTATTTAAGTGCAATACTCTTTACAAGCAAGAACTTAGTTTTCATACTCTAATATTTGTATATCTTGTTCTAACCACTAATCGAGGGATCTAGTTGGGGGATAAAGTTTTAATTTTTAGGGTTCGCCTATCCACCCCCCCCCCTCTAGGCGACTTTCAGACCTTGAAACGACATTCAAGTGTCTGAGAGCGGAAGGCGTGAAACTCAATCCCGAGAAGTGTGTCTTCGGAGTCCCCCGAGGCATGCTCCTTGGATTCATCGACTCATCCTCTCCGAGCGAGGCATCGAGGCCAACCCGGAGAAAATCGCGACCATCACCAACATGGGACCGATCAAAGATTTGAAAGGAGTACAGAGGGTCATGGGATGCCTTGCGGCTCTGAGCCGCTTCATCTCGCGCCTCAGCGAAAGAGGCCTACCCTTGTACCGCCTCTTAAGGAAGGCCAAGTGCTTCACTTGGACCCCCGAGGCCGAGGAAGCCCTCGGGAACCTTAAGGCGCTCCTTACGAACACACCCATCCTGGTGCCCCCCGCCGCAGGAGAAGCCCTCTTGATCTACGTAGCCGCGACTACTCAGGTGGTCAGCGCCGCGATCGTAGTCAAGAGACGAGAAGAAGGGCATGCACTGCCCGTCCAGAGGCCAGTCTACTTCATCAGCGAAGTGCTTTCCGAGACCAAAGTCCGCTACCCACAGATCCAGAAGCTGCTCTACGCAGTGATCCTGACACGGCGAAAGTTGCGACACTACTTCGAGTCTCATCCGGTAACTGTGGTTTCATCCTTCCCCCTAGGGGAGATCATCCAGTGCCACGAGGCCTCGGGTAGGATAGCAAAGTGGGCGGTGGAGCTTATGGGCGAAACGCTATCATTCGCTCCTCGGAAGGCCATAAAATCCCAGGTCTTGGTAGACTATCTGGCTGAGTGGACTGACACCCAGTTACCGACAACTCTAATCCAGCCCGAGCTCTGGACCATGTACTTCGATGGGTCACTCATGAAAACAGGGGCAGGCACTGGCCTGCTCTTCGTTTCACCCCTCCGAAAGCATCTCCGCTACGTCATTCGCCTCCATTTTCCGGCATCAAACAACATGGCCGAGTACGAAGCACTGGTTAATGGGCTATGCATCGCCGTCGAGCTAAGGGTTCGACGCCTCGACGCTCGAGGCGACTCGCAGCTTGTCATTGACCAAGTCATGATGAACTCCCACTGCCGTGACCGGAGGATGGAAGCCTACTGCGATGAAGTCCAGCACCTGGAAAACAAGTTCTATGGGCTGGAGCTCAACCACATCGCCCGACGGTACAACAAGACTGCGGATGAGCTGGCGAAAATAGCCTCGGGGCGAACGACGATTCCCCCGGACGTCTTCTCCAGGGACCTACATCAACCATCCGTCAAGATCGACGACGCGCCCAAGCCTGAGGAAGCCTCGCCCCAGCCTGAGGTACCCTCGGCCGCACTCGAGGCACCCTCGGCCATCGAGGAGGAGGCCTTGCCCGTCGAGGAGGAACAGAATGGGGTCACGCCATATCCGAACTGGCAGACCCTGTACCTAGAATATCTCCTCCGAGGAGAGCTTCCCATCGACAAGACCAAAGCTCGGCGACTGGCTCGACGTGCCAAGTCATTCGTCTTACTGGGTGATGAAAAAGAGCTCTATCACCGCAGCCCCTCGGGCATCCTCCAACGATGCATATCTATCTCCCAAGGACAAGAGCTGTTGCAAGAAATACACTCTGGGGCTTGCGGCCACCATGCAGCACCTCGAGCCCTCGTGGGGAATGTCTTCCGACAAGGTTTCTACTGGCCAACCGCGGTGGCCGACACCACTAAGATTGTGCGCTCCTACCGGGGGTGTCAATTCTACGCAAAGCAGACGCATCTGCCTGCTCAGGCCTTGCAGACGATAGCATCACCTGGCCATTTGCTGTGTGGGGTCTAGACCTCGTCAGTCCCTTGCAGAAGGCACCCGGAGGCTTCACGCACCTGCTGGTCGCTATCGACAAATTCTCCAAGTGGATCGAGGTCCGACCCCTAAACAGCATCAGGTCCGAGCAGGCGGTAGCGTTCTTCACCAACATCATCCATCGCTTCGGGGTCCCAAACTCAACCATCACCAACAATGGCACGCAGTTCACCAGAAAAAAGTTCCTGGACTTCTGCGACGACCACCACATTCGTGTGGACTGGGCCGCTGTAGCTCATCCCATGACGAATGGGCAGGTGGAGCGTGCCAACGGTATGATTTTGCAGGGGCTCAAACCAAGGATCTACAACGACCTCAACAAGTTCGGCAAGCGGTGGATGAAAGAGCTACCCTCGGTAGTTTGGAGTCTGAGGACGACGCCGAGCCGCGCCACGGGTTTTATGTTGTTCTTTCTAGTCTATGGGGCTGAGGCCGTCCTCCCCATGGACTTAGAATATGGCTCCCCGAGGACCAAGGCGTACGACGACCGAAGCAACCAGACCAGCTGAGAAGACTCGCTGGACCAACTCGAGGAGGCTCGGGATGTTGCCTTACTACATTCGGCACGGTACCAGCAGTCGCTGCGGCGCTACCACGCCCGAAGCGTTCGGTCCCGAGGCTTCCAAGTGGGAGACTTGGTGCTTCGCCTGCGACAGGACGCCCGAGGGCGCCACAAGCTCACTCCTCCCTGGGAAGGGCCCTTCATCATCGCCAAGATCTTGAAGCCCGGAACATACAAGCTGGCCAACGACCAAGGCAAGGTCTACAACAACGCTTGGAACATCCAACAGCTACGTCGCTTCTACCCTTAAGATGTTTTTAAGTCGTTCATGTACCTCGTTTACATACACAAAGTCTAACCGTCAAGGAAGGGTCGGCCTTGCCTCAGCAAAGCCTGACCCTCCCTCGGGGGCTAGAAGGGGAGAACCCCCTCTGCGTCAAAATTTTCCTCGGAAAAATTTTCTACCAAAACAACCTTTGTGCTTTCGACTTTTGTATTGATAGCGGGATCCTGAGAACAACGAGAGTACACGTAAGCGGCAAGGCCGACCGAGCCAAGGAACTCCTACGCCTCCGGGATACGAATACCTCACTCATCACCTTCCACAAGGAGTAACTCACGCTCGGATAAGCGATCCTGCTACCAAACAAGTCCTAACACTCGGGTAGAAAACGACTTTCGCGCCTTCTCGACTTTTCCAATAATGGAATCCTTCGACCAAATGAGAGCGCACGTAAGCGGCAAGGCCGACCAAGCCGAGGGACTCCTACGCCTCTGGGATACGGATACCTCACTCATCACCTTCCACGAAAAGTAACTCTCGTTCGGATAAACGATTCTGCTATTGACAGACAAGTCGTGATGCTCGAAACAAGAGGAGAGAAGACGCAGCTTTTTAAACACGACGATAAAGTGTTTAGGCCTCGGCGGCCGCGAAAAAGCATGCGCATGCTACAGACAAACTGTTCCTGCAGGTTCGGGCATCGGCAGGGGGAGCAGCAGCACCCTCGGCGTTGTTTCCACCCTCAGCGGAACCAGGCCCGGCCTCGGACGGTGACCCGGGCAAAAGGACCTCCACCCAAGGGAGGACGCCAGCACCGCTCCAGCAGATGTCTCGGCCAAGCTCCAGCGACTGCTACCACATCTTCCTCGGCCTAGGAAGCCACCATCTCCCAGGCCGATGAAGTCTCTTTCTGAGCCGACTCCGCGTCTGTCCGCGCTAACACCGCTGCCTCCGGCTCCGGCTCATCACAGAGTAGCCGAGGGTTCCAAAAACTGAGCAAGGGAAGCCTAGAGCGGCAAGGCCTACAGAGCCGAGGGACTCCTATGCCTCCGGGATACGGACACCTCACTCGTCACCTTCCGCGAAAGGCAACCGACGCTCGATTAAGTGGTTCAGCTAGCCAACAGACAAGTCCCAGCGCTCGGAATGAGGAAGACACACAGCTTCATTCTCGAATACCCAAATGTCCAGGCCTTGACAGCCACAAAGAACAAACACATATACCTGGGGTAACTATGCTACACAGACTTAGACGTCGGCAGAACCCTCGGTGGTTCTCCTGACCTACGACAAATGTCTAAGTACTTGAAGCGGTTACATTTTGCTCAGACAAAAACCTGGTATATCTCCTTACAAACGGGACTCCGGTTCCATTCCCGCGGGTATGAATAACCTCCATACCAGAGGGCCTGCGGAATAACAAACTCCGAGTGGCTCGTCAGTAGCCACTGCACCAACAGCGAAAACGACCCCTGCTCGGGGTGGCTAAACAGCAGCAACGATGACCTCAGGGCCGACGCTGCTGTGACGAGGCCCTCGCCCACGTCTCTGCTCGAGGGGCGAGGACAAGCCATCAAAGCCAAAGAGCCAGGGGTCCGGCCGCAGCTGGCGCCGATGGTCTCGTCGGCGGAGAAACCTTCTCCGGCTGCCACCACCTCAGCACCGACGACAACAGCCGCCTGCGCGCCGGCGCCACACCGACGAATGGCGGACACCCTAGCCTGCACCGGCAGGTTCCCACTTAGGTCTTCGCGGATGGGCAGGCCCCGACCTCCGCGCGGAGGTGTCGCGCCAGAGTGAGGACAAGACAATCCAAGAACACGAATGCCGCCCATGCGGCATACGGCGTCTTGGATGGTCCACCGTGCGCACGGCGCAACAGACACCCAAGCCCGGATCAAGCGGCAGGAGGCAGCGCCGGAGGCCGCGACAGAGCCAACTGAGCCAGCGAGCCAAGCACGCTGGAGCTGACGACGCTTGCGGCCGACCGGTCCTGCGTTGCCGAAGTTCGCCCCTCCGCAAGGTCGGTGAGCGCCTTCTCCCCAGAAAGCTGAAGGAGGAGACGGCCTGCCGGCCCATGCGGGAAGTAGAACCCCGGCTTAGCTCTCCCTCCGCCTCAGCAAGGATGACGAAGATCCTTGAAGCTGAGGGCGGGGCAGAGGCTACAACCCGGCTTGCTTTTCCCCACCAAACTGCCCATTGGTGAGGGAATGCAGCCGGGCTGCACGATGAAGATCCTTGAAGCCGAGCGATGGCTGAAAGGTGTCGATCTCCACGAGGCCGCGCTCCTCCAACGACAGCAAGAGCAAGGCGGTGCTGGAGCACCCCATCTGGGGGCTCAAAAGGCGGAAGGGCGCGATGCATGAGGGGAGAACGAAGGCATGGCCACTGCCCAGGGGATCGATCCCCCTTTTATAGACAGACCTCCTCGCTTGCACCCCTTAGCGTCACGGGCGAAATCCCCACTGACATCCTCTAGGGTTCTCCCCCTATGACACGGGGGCTAGGACCCACACGTCATACGAGCTGATCCGAAGCACGAAGAAGGCGAACCGCCGCACGCGAAGCATGTAACCGTCCCACGGTTACAAGCGCTCCCCCATCTTCGCAGAAACCGGTGGTCGAAAGGGTGGACTGCCACGCGACAGGCATCCAACTGCACCGCAATTGTGCGCCCCTTCGGCTCTATCCACATCCGGTGGACCAGTGCAAAGGAAGCGGGCCCGCATGTCATGTAACCGGCGCGCCGGTTACGACGTGCAAGAAACTACACCACCACTCGTGCCAATGCTGCGCCTCCTCAACTGCGGAACCAGTACTGCAACTCGAGGTAGCCCTACGCATGACCCAACAGTGCCAATTAAAGGCGACGGCCACGGGTCAGTCAGCCGTGGGGTAGGCACGGCGGTTGGCATGGTCAAAAGCGGGCCGGCAGTAACTGCAGCGGCAGACGAGCGAAGGCAGCGGTCAAGTCGCCTGCAGGCTCGTGTCCCCTCCTGAAGCGACAGGAGAGCCCTCTCCCACAGCGTGAAGACGACGCGCCCGTGCCCCGTTCCTTGAACGGCTCGCACGGGCAACAGGTGCCACGCGAATCGCCCGTCCCGTCGCATTAACTCCCCGACGGAGCAGGCAACACCTCTGGCAGGTGAGGCGGGCGTCGCTTCACCTTCGCCATAATGACCGCGTCAAAAAAGGTGTGCCACCTTATTTAATTTCATATTCTTCCCCTCCTCCTCCTCTCTCTCTCTCTCTTGCTACAGGGACCGGAAAGAGGATGTTGTGGAAAGGATCCTTCCCGGTGAAGGAAGCGGGCCCCAAGCCCTCCTACTGATCAGGGGTTCGAAGGCTGGCCCCTCGGGAGGGGTTCGACAGACGCCCTAGAGCACTCGGACTTCAAGCCCATTACTGATCAGGGGTTCGAAGGCTAGCCCCTCGGAAGGGTTCGATAGCCGCCCTAGAGCGCCCGGGCTCCATGCCCACTACTGATCAGGGGTTCATAGGTTGGCCCCTCGGAAGGGTTCGACAGTCGCCCCAGAGCACGCAGAGTGAGGGATGACTCTGGGTACGTTCGATACATAGCCGAGGCTCAGGCTACGCTCCCGAGGTACCCTAGGACATTTCCGAGACCGGCGGGAACAATTTGTAACGGAATCCCACCGGAGGGAGGCATCGAGCCCTCGGACCCTATCGAAGGGGTCTGGGTCTGGCGAATCACCCGCAGGTACTTTTGGAGCGCGCCTCTGGGCCACCAGCCGACCCGTAACGAACGGGGCACGGGCATCCACTCGGATCACCCGTTAGCAACTCACCGGAAACACCATGTTTGGCGCCCTCCGAGGGCAACATGGCGCTTTCCCCCCTCCTCCTTGCGGAAAGGCGACGCAGGGGCGTATAATAAAAGTCGGGAAAGTCCTTGATCTTCCTCTCGCTCCATGCAGAGGCTCAGGGGCTGCTCTCGCACCCGGCTACGGCCAAAACTGTTGACAGCGTCAACAAACCAGCTTGATAACTTGGAACCCGACCACGCACCCGGGCTACGGCCGGGCCGCATGAGGGAACGATCAGACCGGCCGAAGCACCACGAAAAGCATTCAGACCTCAGAGGAGTCAAATCACTCCTCCGAGGCCTCAGGGGCTACACTCGGTGGGTGCGCTCGCGCGCACCCACCAGAACAAGGCAAAAACCGAGAAAGGCCGGTCCCCTCACCGAAAACGCGGCAAAAGCCTCCAAGCGAGTACCATCACTCCCTTCAAGGCTCGGGGGCTACTGTCGGGTACCATAATTAGGGGTACCCCCAATGCTCCTAATCATGGCTGGTAAACACCCTCAGACCAATTGACGGGTGCGGTTCAAGCCAAGACTTCGTCTACCCGAGGGACGCGATCTCACCCGAGCCTAGCCTCGGGTTAGAACAGTAGTCCCAGACGAGTTCACGCCTCGCCCGAGGGCCTCCTCAGGCAGCGGACGCCCCCTCGGCTCTCCCGAGGCACGGCTCGGGCAGGCTTCATTGTGAAGCAACCTTGGCCATACTGCCTCACCAACCGACTGCTTCGCAGGTGCATTAAATGCAGGGGATGCCTGACGCCGTATCCTGACACACGCGCCTCAGTAGACCAGGCCGAAGTGACCGCATTCACTTTGCCCCTCTTCTTTACTGTCCGATATGACAGGAAAACAGCACCGCTCGCTCCGCTCCGACTACCGTGTCAGTCACCCCGGCAATGACTGACAACAAGTCACGATCAACCACCGAGTTCAGCCTCGAGCGCAACAGGAAGCTCCGCCTCGCCCGACCTCAGGCTCCAGCCTCGACCCAGGTCTCAGGAGGAATCGCGTCCTCGCCTGACCCCGGCCTCGGCCTCAAGAGAAGTCTCCGCCTCAACCAACCCTGGGCTCAGACTGACCGCGCTAATAGGGGATGCATCATTTCCCTATTCTTAGCCTGCTCAGGCTACAAGGAACAAGACCGACGTCCCATCTGGCTTACCCCAGCGACGGGTAATGATGGTGCCCCGCGTGCGCCATGACGCCGGTGGCTCTCAGCCCCTTACGACAGCAAGGAGACGTCAGTAGGATCCTCACCGCGCTGCCAGCTGTGCTCCTACAGGACTCAGGCGCTCCTCCGGTGGCCATGCCATCACATGTACAGGGCCCAAGCTCTCCCCCAACGACCACGTTGGCATGTACACAGGGCTTAGGAACTCCACTGTCGGACACGTTAGCGCATAGCTACGCCCCCCGTTGTACGTCTGGACTCTCTCCTTGCCTCTATAAAAGGGAGGTCCAGGGCCACCCTAAGGGGGGTTCGCGCGAGGGAAGCGGCGGACGAGCTCTGTGTCCCTCTCTCTCTCTCTCACGCGACGCGCTTGTAACCCCTACTGCGAGCGGCACCCCTGGTGCAGGATAATACAAGGCTTGTCCCACCTCTTGTGTTCCATCCTGCGCCAACCCATCTGGGCAGGGACACGCAGCGACAATTTACTCGTCGGTCCAGGGACCCCCTGGGGTCGAAACGCCGACAATAACATCACATACGCTTTTTTATTCCGACCGCCTGTGATAGATTGACTTCACAGGCGGTCGGAATAAAAAAGCGCTTGTGATGTTATATATCACAAGCGGTTTTTCTAAAAATCCGCCTGCGATGTGTGTACAGTATAAAAGGACTAGCCCGCGGATCATTAAACCGGGGCCGTCAGATCTTGATCCGAGTGACCATGCTACGTACCGGTTCAAAGATTTCGGAGATCTAATCCAGACCGTCCAGGAGGTATCCGATGGCCCAAAATTCACGGTACCCCTTCGGTGTACACATTTATATAAGAAACCCCTTGTTTTTGTAGAATAAACCCACAGTCCAACTAGCAGTGTTCCCTGTGTCTTAGTATTATTACCCCAAGACCCCTGGATTTCTCTGGAATTGAGGCCCAGTCCAGAATGGTATTTAATCCGAGAATTCAAATTATAAAATGGATTTTTAATATATAAATAAGTGCTAGAACTTGTAAAATTCATAGAAATTTCATTTTTAATCCAAATCAATCCATTCCAGTTTCTAAATTTTTGTAATATTATTAGCTATCACTTAGAGTCTCTGTTTTGTCATGAAAACAGTAATAAAAATAATTTCAGTAATTGATCGCTTAAAACGTTTGTTCTCAAATCCTAGGGAGGCTGAGCTTATGCGTTGGCATGCTGAAAATTGCAAGCAGAGTAACAAACAGATTCGATACCCTGCTGATGCATCATAATGGAAAAGTTTCGATCTTATGTATCCTGAGTTTGTCAAAGAAACCAGAAATGTAAGATTTGCTTTGGGTACAGACGGAATGAATCCATTTAGTGAAAAAAGAAGTGTACCTAAACATGAGCGTAAACTATGTGGAAGAGGGAGAATGGGCAGGAAAACTTTTTGCGTCAGGATTACAAGCTAGTACATTGTGCTCATGGTAGTGTACTACAACATCTCACGATAGCCGAGCCTTACATAGAGGAACACCTGGATGAGCTTCGTAAAGAAAATCAGAACCGCACAGAGGACTGGATCATGAGGGAGCACAAACATCGTTTCAGCGAATGGTTAATGGACAAAAACGTCCCATTCGGAGACTCTTTGGAAGAGAAAACAATGAAGAATTTGGCTTCTGGGCCATCGTGTTTTGTGACATCATGGCAAGCATATGACATCAATGGGTACACATTCTACACTAAATCAAAAGACATGGAAAGTGTTGCACAAAATAGCGGTGTTCGTATCGATGCTTTTGACCTACAGGGACAGAAGACCACATATTTTGAATTCATAGAGGAATTATGGGAACTTGATTATGGCCCAAGCATGAAAATACCCTTATTTAAGTGCCAATGGGTACAACATCCCGTGGGGGTGACAGTGGATAACTACGGACTCACACTGGTAGACTTAAAGAAAGTAGGATATAAAGATGACCCGTGGGTTCTCGCCGAATGTGTTGCACAAGTGTTCTATGTACTCGATCCAGTAGATGAGAAGATGCATGTAGTTATTTCTGGAAAGCAAAAAATTGTTGGAGTTGAGAATGTGGGAGACGGAGATGAGGAATACAATAAGTATGAAGAGATGTTCGTCTTTAACGGTCCAGAGAGAATCAAGCGTGTGGAAAAGAAAATTGATAAGAACTTAAAGCCATACATGCGGAAAAATGGTAGTTCATGAAAAATTGTATGAATCAAATTGTATTTATTAGCATGTATGACCGACTATGCATTGTGGTTGCCAATTAATTTAAAATCTTGCTAGTTATCTATGTGTGCTATTAAAATTCATTTAAATTGTATTTGCATATTTTTGTTAAAAATTAAAATATTAATATGGTAATCAGATCACAATCACAGGCGGTTTTTTCATTACGGTCCGTTTGTGAAATGAATCGAGCACCACAAGCGGTCCGAAACTAATACATCACAGGCGGTCCGAATAGCCTAGGACATCCTAGGCGATTTTCTATCCGAACCGCCTGTGATGTAAAAAGCCTACCGCTTAGAGCCAAATTGTACTAGTGGGTGCTCGGGCGCGGAGTGGTAGTGATGGAGTAGGTGACACGAGGTAGCAGGTGCAACATGGGGAGGGGCGGTGTTGCTGGCGGTAATGGTGGTGGGTGCGCTGCAAAGGGGGGGTGGGGCGGTGGTGGTGCGCATGGAGGCGGGCACACGTGCGGGGGCACGGGTGAGTGGTGGGGTCAATGACCCTGATGTTTGTGGTCTCTAGTTCCAAGATTCCTTGCCTCTCTGTATGGTAATAACTCCTTTTGTCCTCTTTTTCTGTTTACTTTGACTCAGGGGGCAGTGCTTTGATTCTCACGGTCGGTCCTTTTGACTGAGCGACTAGACATGTTTCTTCTGTAGCTTATTCCAGGCTTCAATGGTAAGCTTCCCGGTATCTTCTTGGGTAAGGTGCTTTTCTCTTGAGAAGGGTTAAGATGAGAATGGAAGCATAAGGTGAGGATTAGCTCTAATTTGTGATCTATGTTTTTAGAGAAAACCTTTCTTAAAAAGAAAGAAAGCACACAAGCTCAGCAATGATAAGCACAAACAAATCAAATGTCTTGAATAAGGGAAGAATAGAGTTTTTCCAAAGCACAGACTACTTAGATTCGGGGGCTAAGCATAACTACTATTGCTTGGCTCCTGAATTGAGAACTATGCTAAATGCAACTTATGAGCACTAACGTTAAAGCATCACATATGCACTCAAAAGGGAATAAAACATCAAGTGAATTTCATTTTGAAATGCCCTAGGGGGGCACACAATTAGAGTTTTTCAAAACACGAGACTACATGATTACCTCTCATACATGCAGGGCTCTAGCCAAAGTGAAGAAAAACTTCACTACCCAATGCATGCAGAGGACTAGGCATAACTAACTTCAGACCAGGCAGCTTCTCTTCTGGCAAGGCTGGCACACAACTTCAATCGGAGACATCTCCTGGATGGGTCAAGAGGGAGCTGATGTTGATGACTTCTTCTAGCGGCGACTGAGATGGCAGGACAGGGTCGAACTCTTCTTCAAGCGGGACTGGCTCTTGTAGCTCCTTAGAGGGTGGTGGTGCTGGCGGGGTGCTTGCAGCTTCTTCTTTGATCTCATGAGACGGTGCTGGTATCTTCTTCATGGAGAAGGGCTCAAACAACTCTAGTGGGGGATCTTAGGAGGACTCGAGGTGCTCTTGCTTATCCATAGCCTAAGGGAAGACTGGAATTCCTTCCAAGACTATGGCTCCTTCCGGTAGTTCCCAAGTCTTCTTCTCTCCTCTGATAGAGATCGGGTGACCTTCAAGAATCTCGGGATCTTCAGCTCTCATGGGTTGAACTGGGTTGGATGAAGCGGGCTCTTGGATCCGCAGGGCTCTATGTTGGTTATGGGTTACCAAGTAGGCCTCCATCAGCTTCTGGACGTAGCTCATCCGTGGCTTGCTTTAGGGCTTCAACAGCAATGGCTTCACGACTTTCCATGGTAGCTACACGGGCTTGAGCTGTGGTGAGATCCACATGGAGCTTACAGTTGCGCTTCTCTGCATCTTCTGCTCGGGCAATCATCTGACGGTGGTGCTGAGCCAAGAAATCATACTGTGCATCTAGGGTGAGCAGGTATGCTGTGAGGTACACGACTGTGGGGTCGTCCTCAAGCAGCTGCTGCCCTTCCAAGGCACGCATCCTGGCCATCCAAACAGGACGGTCTCTCTGAAAGGGTGGAAAGAATCTGAGCGGTGTGTCGGCCACTTCTTCTTCATAGATCTGACACAAGGCCCTCAATGCCTTGCGGGCGACGACTTGGCAGGTGTCTTTGAATCTGCGCCCAGTAGCAGTGACACTCCATTCCACATGGTGTGGACTGGATCCAATGTATACAGTCACGCCACACTTCTCTGTGCCATGCTCGACGAATTCATGACCATCATACTCTGGCTGGCTCCTGATTCCGAGGCGAACTGTGCATGCTCTCACCAACTTGGGAAAACCATCTTCATTCTGGCAAAAGCTGGTTTGGCAACGAACCTCCATCTGACTTCTGAGTGAAGGAAAGAGGGAAAGCATTTTTGAAATGAAGGGATGAGAGAAAGAATTTTTTTAAAAAAAATAGTAGTGACTCAAAAACTTTTGGATCAGGCTAAGAGTTACGTCCAGTGGCCAACCTAACAGCTCTGATACCACCTGAAGTGCCCCAGATCCTCTGGGACTCAAATGTGATACAATTACTAGTCCCAGGAGGCTAGTAAACACATTTATACATCAGATGATTCTAGATCTGCTTAAACAAGACAAACCTATAAAGGTGGCGATCAACTTTAAGAGTTGGTCCACAACTTGGGACATATCATCAGAGTGGGGCTGAAGCAGCCCGATATACGCAGCGAAGCAAATCAGCAGTCCAACAGCCATAGGCAAGGTTGGGAACAGACGTAACTCTTACCCGATCAGCGATCACCTTCTCTGAAAAACAACAAATAAGCAAGGGTGAGTACAAACGTATTCAGTAGCCCACCTTCACCCGCGGAATGGGGAAATCAGATATAATGCATGGAATATGTGGAGCTTAGGATATTTTGCAGAAACAACAATATTTTATGCAGGGTTGTTTTGTAAAACATTTTGTATTTTTCAAAGCGCATCCTCTCCCACAGGAGCAGGAAGTTTTTTAATATAGAATAAAATCCCCTGGACTAAACCATCTAGGTATCTCAGCAGTTTCCCACTGGTTTTCATTTTCAAAAACAGCTACTGGACTTCCCGTCCACCATAGCTCACGGCTCAACCGCCGGACCTTTTAAAAACCACTTTTCTCAAACGCACCCTTTTTATGAAAACAAAACACTAATTGCCATACCACACCAGACTCGTCCATTCCTGTGGATACAGACTATTCGAATAGGTTTGAGCTCTACGCAGAGGGGTACACTTTACCCACTAGTCTGGTTTCTGCGATCTCATCGTCGTGAGACCCGAATGCCGAATCTCTTTCTTTCCTCGCATGTCCTTACCTTAACGGTTATACCGGAAGGAGTCAGGCCACCGCCACACGCAAACCGGACAAAACATTCCCCCTCCTTATCCTCCCGGTGCTCCCCAGCCTTCATAACCCTGGGGTTTGGACCGTACGAGTTCAGATTGAGTGACTGCCCATACAGTCTTGAGTGGTTGTACTTATCATGAGTACAGGTAGTGAAGGCTGACAAACCGGTCCTTATATGAGAGGACAATCCTTCTGCTCACACCTAAACCAGCTGAGCCAACACTTGAGGCCCTCCCCTAAACCAGGGAGTTCCTGATCATCCCTACTCAAAGGTGATAAGGGTGAAAACCCTTCATCATACACATTTTGAAAAGCATTTTCTTTTGAAAACTCACACCTTTTCTCAAATCATTTGTAACAAATATATCAAGGATTGTGTTGGGGGCCTTTGGCTTCCAAAGGTCCTCAAAAACATAATTTGATAATGTTTCTGGAGTATAATGCATGAACAGGTATCTTCAGGCTCGGATCAGAACCAGCATGAAGAAGCACAAAGAATGCGAAGGCACAGAGCCGAAGCTATATGCAGAAGAGCTTCGACATGATAGTAGAAAAGGAAACCGACTTAAAAAGGAAAAGGCTATTCAAACCTCGATGGGTTATTATAAAACTATTAGCAAATGTAAAGGGCATGAGTGTAATTTTACAAGGGCTGCGTCCCATGCCTATAAATAGATGAACAGTACTCCCATACTGTTCACGCGGACTTGGCATTTGCTTTTGCATCACGCTTGTACTTTCACCTTCTTTCAAGCCGAAGGTATATTTGTAATTTGGCATCATTTCTATTTTCCATAGTAATAAAATAGAAATGAGACAGAAATGAGTTGATAATGATACATGATTGTTTATGTTACTTTATATTTCATATGGTTCTTTCTTCATTATTATATGTTATGTTGTTCGAAGGCATGTCCTTCATAACCTTCGTCCGAAGATCATTATATCCCAAGGGAAGTAATGTTTCGAAGGACGAAGGACTTTAACGTTTAACATTTCTTGTGTTGCCTTGTTCTTAATTCATAGCACTTGAGAACAAGCCCCCAACATTGGCACCCACCTCCGGTGAACTCTTTTCGACCACCTTCGGCAAGCATTGACCTTCGTCATGCCACCGAAGAAAGCTTCAGCGACAGGGGCTGCTGCTCTCCAGTCGCTGGACCCGAACCAGGAGACCTTTTCTCTTCGAGAGGCCCGAAGTCAGAAGAGGAAGGCCACTAGTCCAACACCCCAGGAGGACGAGTTGGACCAAGAAATCAGAAACATGGAGATGTTGCATCAGCAAGTACAAAGGAAGAAAGAGAAGATGGCTCGACTAGCCGATCTTCAGAGACAGATTGACGAAGCTACCGAAGAAGTACGCCATCTTGCTCAAGATGAGCAAGAGCGAAGGCCTCAACATAGGGGGCTCCATCAAGAAGGCTTCTTCAACGAGGATGAATGGTACGAGGATTTCCATCATGGAAATTTTGCTTTTGATGATGCTTCTCCTCTGTCAGCAGAACTGCAGGCTACACCTTGGCCCCCGTCTTACAAGCCACCCCAGCTCCCCATGTATGACGGGCACTCAGATCCGAAGTAGTTTTTGATGAGCTATGAAGCAACCATATCTTCATATGGAGGCAATACCATAGTCATGGCGAAATCTTTCGTCATGGCAGTCAAGAATGTTACGCAAACCTGGTACTCCTCTCTTCGGCCAGGAACAATCACATCATGGCAGAAGCTGAAGGACATGTTGGTCACTAGTTTCCAAGGGTTTCAGACGAAGCCGGTCACCGCTCAAGCTTTGTTCCAGTGCACGCAAGATCATGAAGAATACCTACAGGCGTATGTCTGAAGGTTCTTACGTTTGAGGGCACAAGCGCCAACAGTGCCCAATGAAATTGTCATTGAGGCCATGATCAAGGGGCTTCGACCAGGACCTACGTCCCAGTACTTCGCCAGGAAACCCCCTCAAACCCTGGAGAAATTGTTTCAAAAGATGGATGAATACATCCGTGCTGACAATGATTTTCGTCATAGAAGGGAGGAAGCCTACAGGTTCTCTGAGATGACCAGGGGCTTCGGAGGGAGAATCCACCCAAGGCACGTCAGATCAATTCATTCCACCCAGAATGACGACAGAGGAAGTCAGCAACAGAGGCCACAATATTCCTTGCAAGCTTCGGGGCAGCAACAAAGCTATCCTCGGCCATCAGCTCCAAGGGGCAGAGGCGCCAGGGGCTTCGGAGGAAGGTTTGGGGATCAGCCCAGGAAAATTTATTGCTTATTCTGCGGTGAGAACAAGGGCCATACTACAAGGATGTGCCACGTCACCACTCAGAAACAGAAGGAAATAGCAGAAGCTGTAGCTCAACAGAACCAGCCGAAGCAGGTCATGCATACTGCTTTGTATCACTCACCCTACATACCAGAGTATGTAGGTAACCATCCTGCAGCGTCTGTTGCTTCGGCTAGTCAGCCACAAGCATCTTGGCCACAGCTTCCACCCCTGCCGCCACTACAACCTGCATATTCACGTAGCCAACAGCCAGAAGGGAGTCAGCAGACCCATCAGCAGAGAGACTTCAGGGAGGAGTCCGAAGCTCGCACAATCAACAATATTGTGCCAGAGTCGAAGCATATCTACTAAGAGATATCCTGCCCCTGAATCAGTTTTACATTCATTGTCGTTCTTTTTCTTACTAAGAAACAGTTGTTGAAAACTTGGCTTTCTTGTCGTTTTTAATTCCTTGAAATAAGCTTCGTTTTTGCCATAGTGAAAATATATCTTCTGCGCAAACTTACGGAGTCCCAAAAGTCACCGAAGCTACAAAAAGTCTTTCTTAACGCAACGTAACTTTGCCGAAGCTACAAAAAGTCGTTCCTAAAAGGAGCGCAGTGTAAGTTTTCTGCTCAAAAGTCGTTCCAAAGGGAA
This sequence comes from Zea luxurians, assembly GCA_029449295.1. Taxonomy (NCBI): domain Eukaryota; kingdom Viridiplantae; phylum Streptophyta; class Magnoliopsida; order Poales; family Poaceae; genus Zea; species Zea luxurians. The sequence goes on from JAOPSE010000039.1 coordinate 8,625,230, forward strand.
TGCAGAGCTTACATCGAAAAGTCAACGCTGATTCCGCCGAAATATAAGGCGAAGTGCGAAAAGTCAACGCGAATACCGCCGAAATAGAAGGCGAAGAAGTTTAAAAGACGTTCCTAAGGGAATGCAGAACTTACAGCGAAAAGTCAACGCTGATACACCGAAAAATAAGCGGTGAAGCCAAAAAATAAACGACAAAGATATTCTTTATTCTACAGCATGGATGTGTGTATCTTCGGCACAAATATCATTCTGCATAAGCATAACATCATCACATCATTTGCATAACATCACATCATCACATCATACATCATATTGCATCAATGGCACAAGAGGGGGATACAATGTTGATCTTCGGAAAATGCTTCGAAAAAGTGAAATTATGTTAAGGCACAAAATAAGTTTTGAAGAGATACAACTTTGTCAGCTATAAAGTGGAGGAAAAAGTTTATTGTTGACGAAGCATTAATGTTTCTGCGACGATTGGAGAATTTTTCACGAAGCATAAAAATTCTTCTTTACGAAGCATGAAAAGAAGGGAAGGTGTTTTTTTCGCCGAAGGCTAAAAAACGGTATGTACAATAAGAGTTTCATGCATCGCAAAGAAATGAGTTACAAAGCTATTTGTACATTACATTAAAAACTCATGAGTGTCAAATATTACAAGCATAGTCCAGCAAATGTTACATTGGCATTTTAACAATGTTTTTACAATATCTATTATTCTTCCTTCAAAACTTCATCTGCAGCTTCGGTCACAAGTTGAATAACGACTTCGTCCAAAATGCTTTCGGCCATATTAATGATTTCTGCTGGTTCCTTTGCCTCTGGCTCGATCAATAACTCGAAGGGCTCTGGGGGAGGAGATATTTCGACTGCCGTAGAAAACGTAAATAAGATTAGAAGTAGCAAAAAATAAAAATAAAGTTAAAATCTATTAAGCAGTACCTATCCGCTTTTCGAGTTCCGCAGCCTTTTCGGCTGCCTTCGTAGCTTCCCTTTCATCGTGAGTATCTTTTTCGCTCTTTTTTATTATTTCGTGGGCCATCCCTCGACCGCCAGTTTCCCAGATGTCAGTAAAGAATTTACCACCAACTAAACTTGCTTCGGCCGAGGGGTCCTTTGTATCATCAATAGATAAGGTAGCTTCGGCTTGAGCCAGAATTTTCACATGTTCGCAACCTGATTTCTCCAAGATAGCCGCAATTCCCCTTGCACCTGAGAAGGCGCAGACGTCTCCACGACCACTTAAAACCTCCTCAAAGGCTTCGGCCTCACTGTTGATCCATTCAATTGGGCCTTCAGGATCGCCCCGTACGAAGTTGTCTTCACTTGAATATGCGCCAACATTGGTGAAACTAGTTTTTATCTTCTTCACACATTCTATAGATTTTTCATAACACTTTTCTTTTGAGGAACGAAGTTCTATAACTGTTTTCTCCCAATAATTTTTCCAGTAGTCACTGGCATCTCGGTCTGCTTCGGCAATAGCGCACTTCAATTTAGCTTCGGTCAGTTGCTTTTGGAGGTTTTCAATCTCGTTCCTTTGGATTTCAGATTGGGTCTTGTAGTTAGCTTCATCCCCCTTCATCTTGTCTACCAATGTAAGTAAAATTTTATCTTTTTCCAAAGCTTCGTTCCTCAGCTTAATAACCTCTGTTCAAAGGTTGTTGAAAGCAATAGTGCAGCTCTCGTCTTCGGCGTTCTTTTGCGCCCTTAAGGCGTTGCTCAGTATTAAATTCTATATGAAAAGAATCAGTATAAGAAAAAATATAATAATATAATTCAAAGTTCAAAAACTTCTAAATGTACAATTCTTGTACCTTCAGACTATTATATGCCAGACTATCTGCAAGATCGTCCTTTATCATGGCACAAAGGCCAGCTTCAAGCTTCGGAAACCCCATACATCTAGCCATCTCCCGGCAGACATATAATTCTTTGTTGTCTGGCAGGCAGTATAAGAAATCATCTTCGTCTGTTCCATTGAACACTAAGGCACCCTTTGGATACTTCAGTTCTCGGGCATAGTGTTTAGCTTCAAAAATCTCTTCTTCAGTTAATCTTTTTCCCGAAGAGTGTCGTACGATATAATCAAGAACTTCAGAGCATGCCTCAGGAGTAGGAGTGGCACTTTTTTCAGGCAGAATTTGTTCTGCAGCATCTTTCTCCATTTTCTCCTCCCCGGTTTCCAAGATTTTCTCCTTTGCGGGCTCTGAAGGCCCGGCTTCGGTCTCGATCTGGCTCTTCGCAGCTTCGGTTTTGGTTACTCTTGTCTCAGACTACGTCTTTGGACCTTCGGCAGTTTTCCTTGGAGTAGAGCTTGTCCTTATTGTCTCCAGCGCATCTAGTACATTGACCATTCTTTTCCTTTTAGGGGTCACTGTAGGACCTTTTTGTACCTTCGGCACTGTCACTTCTGTCGAAGGGCTTGAAACTTCTGATATCTTTGTTCCTTCGACCCCTGTATCAACGGTCTTCGGCTCAGCTAATTTGGCTGAGGATGTCTTTATTATTACAGCCGGCTCTTCAATCTTCTGCCTAGGCGCAGGTTCCTTGGCTTCAGCAGCCGAAGAGGTATCACCGCCAAATTCGGGCACTACAGCCGGTTCAATATATCGCGGCCGGTGAGTAAGAACCTTCACCTTTTTCCTCTTCGGCGCGAGCTCGCTTGGAGCAGCTGAAGCAGCATCTTTCTCGGAAGTTACACTCTTTCTCTTTTGTCCCTTTGGCGGGTACCGATAGTCAGGATACATAAACCCAATAGCATCAAAAACTCTATTTAGCCTTTTCTTTTTTCGGCTCCCGAAGGCCGCAAATAACGTATTATCCTCCGCTTTGGAGTACGGCCCAAGCAGATCATCACTGGTAGCTTCGATACAATTTAGCCAGTCATCGTTTGGTTCGATAAATTGGTCTCCAAATCTGAAAGTATATTTCAGTCAAACCAAATCACCCTCGTTAGTGTTGCTCATGGATTCTTTTGGCATCTCCCAGCTCTCTAGCAGTGGCCATATCCTGTAGGCCACGTGCTCTTGGACTAAGTCCCTTGTCCCGATGAAAGAACAAACTATGCCAAAAGCTCTTCGACATTCTTCAACTGCTTCATCAATCTCTACCTTCGGTTTCCGAAGGCCGAAGCGGGACCAGATGGGGCGCATGATGATCTCTTTGATATCTTCTCTCGCTTTTAAATCATTTTTCACATAGAACCATTCCTTCGTCCAGTCTCCAGGCCACCTCTTCCGAAAGGTTGGCACTGGGCAGCTCGAGCCTGAACGAGCAATGAAGCTGTAGCAACCAAAATTATTGTGATACTGCTCCTTACCCCAGGGTTTTGTCTCATATAAAAGTTTGTGTATACTACAGAAACTTTTTGCACTTGGTTCCAAACCTTGACTCCTCACAGCCCATACGAAGATTCCCATTCTTATGATGGCTTCAGGAGTAATCTGGTGAAGAAAAATCTGGTATATCTTTAAAACTTCAACCACAAATTTGCTTAGAGGGAATCGAAGCCCAGCCTTGAAGAAGCTTCGATAGATTACAACTTCATTCTCTTCAGGAGCAGGAGCAGTTCGGTCTCCGTTGTCAGCCCTCACGATGGATATGTCTCGAAAATACCTTCCTCTCATGTTATCAAGATGACTTTGCCTGATGGTTGATTTTCTGAAGACTGTGTGACTTGGTCGCCACGGTCGATCTTCGGAGTCTTCGCCCCCACTTTCCATATCATAACTATCGCTATCATCGGTATCTTCAGATAAGCCTTCTAGAATTTCTTTTGTAATCTTCTCGGTATTGGTCTTTGCAATTGACTCGATGAATCCAGCGGTTTTTTTCCTTAAGAAGCTTCTCCTCCTCGCTCAGCTTCGCTTCAGCAACAGCTTTTTTATCTTGAGACATCTTTTCTTCGGAAATGATGAAAATGTGCTCTTGAAGCCGAAGCTTAGAAAATCTAAAAACCAAGCAAGCATTGGTAGGCAAGAGCTAAAAAATTGAGCAAGCAGAGCAGATGGCTAAAAGCGTACCAAATGAGCTTGTGGTGTGCTCTTATTTATACGCCTAGTGCGTTGCAGGGTGGTGGGCCCCGCTTGTCAATGACTGTTGCTATTCTAGCAAAGGGAAGGTGTTTTTTCGGACCTTCGGCTTAGGGCCTTCGTCCATATCGCAATCTGAATTTATTATAAATTGATATTGCGAGGGGCTACTATTGGGGGCCTTCGGCTTCCGAAGGTCCTCAAAAACATAATTTGACAATGTTTCTGGAGTATAATGCATGAACAGGTATCTTCGGGCTCAGATCAGAACCAGCGTGAAGAAGCACAAAGAATGCGAAGGCACAGAGCCGAAGCTATATGCAGAAGAGCTTCGGCATGATAGTAGAAAAGGAAACCGACTTAAAAAGAAAAAGGTTATTCAGACCTCAATGGGTTAACTATTAGCAAATGTAAAGGGCATGGGTGTAATTTTACATGGGCTGCGTCCCGTGCCTATAAATAGATGAACAGTACTCCCTTACTGTTTACGCGGACTTGGCATTTGCTTTTGCGTCACGCTTGTACTTTCACCTTCTTTCAAGCCGAAGATATATTTGTAATTTGGCATCATTTCTATTTTCCATAGTAATAAAATAGAAATGAGACAGAAATGAGTTGATAATGATACATGATTGTTTATGTTACTTTATATTTCATATGGTTCCTTCTTCATTATTATATTTTATGTTGTTCGAAGGCATGTCCTTCATAACCTTCATCCGAAGATCATTATATCCCAAGGGAAGTAATGTTTCGAAGGACGAAGGACTTTAACGTTTAACATTTCTTGTGTTGCCTTGTTCTTAATTCATAGCACTTGAGAACAAGCCCCCAACAGATTGATTGCGGCAAGCAGCTGGGTGGCCATAATAACTTGTCTCAAAATCATATCATGCATAAAATAACAGGCTGAGGGTTGTGGTTAAAAAATCATAGGTAATTTATGCATCAAAGGGATCCAGTGAGCTTGCCGTTGCTTATCCGGTGAAAGGGGGAGAGCTCGCGGAACTGGCTTCTGGCTCCACCGCCTGGCGTAGACTTGCAGATCTAGCCTCCACGAGACGGCACGAATGATCCGATAATTATGCAACATGAAAAGCAAACATACAAACCAGCAAGTATACCAACAAATATTTAGTATAATAGTCAGAATAGCGATATATGGATGGGTAGAATCTTGAGTAGAATCTGTGTCATGTGATGTTGAGATACTACTAGTGGTGGAGCGGAGGTGCTTACCAGGAGGGTGGACTGGAGGCGAAGTGACACTATGCGTGTAGCCAGCGGAGCGGAGTAACTGAGTGGGTGGGTGTTTGCCTTGGCTGAGGGTGTTGAGTGTGTGTGGAGAGGGAGAGGGTAGCTGGGTGTATGTGGTGTAGCACAGTGAAGTTCACTGTTGGTGAGAATAGTGACGAATGAATCGTCTGACTTAGTATGAACAGGAGAGTTATAGGCAGAATATGGGACAAGAGTATTTTGGGAGTTTTCTGGAACATGAACTATGCTTAAGGGATGACATGGTTGGATAGGGAATAATTCGATAAGAATTTAGAAACAAGAATTATTAGAATCTAAGTTTGGAAGCTTGGTTCGAAGGAATCTCAAAGTTAAGCGTGCTCAACTTGGAGAAAACTGGGATGGGTGACCAGATGGGGAGTTCCCTACTGGAAGGAAAATCACAGTCGCCGGAGTTCGTATGACTGGAATAGGGGTTTGGCTGGTCTTAGGTGGACTGGACAGCATAATGGATGAGTAGTTAAAAGTTGGGGTGATCGGGATGATCGATGAATAGTAACAATGAATAGTAACAATGAATAGTGACAACGAAAAAGTTACCATAGATATCATCGATGAATAGCAAAGATGATGAATAGTGTCGGTGAATAGTAACGAAGGTGAATAGTGCCAATGAATAGTAACGATGATGAATATTAACAGTGAATAGTAATGGTGGATAGTTGTATGAATGAACGATGAACGATGAATAGTGACGATGAACGAACGATGAACGATGAATAGGAACGATGAACGATGAATAGGAACTATGAACAAATGGACGAACGATCGAATGATTGGACGAGCGAACGATCGAAATTTCGGCAGCATAACGACAGGACAAAGATTATCTGGAAGAACGATGAATAGGGACTATGAACGAACGATGAACGATGAATAGTGACTATGAACGAACGATGAACGATGAATAGGAACTATGAACGAACGGACGAACGATCGAATGATCGGACGAACGAATGATCGGAATTTCGGCAGCATAACAGTAGGTCAAAGATTATCTAGAAGAACGATGAATAGGGACTATGAACGAACGATGAATGATAAATAGGAACTATGAACGAACGGACGAACAATCGAATGATCGATCGAACGAACGATCGGAATTTCGGCAGCATAATGGCAGGAAAAAGATTATTTGGACGAATGAACGGACGAACGATCGAATGATCAGACGAACGGACGAACGAACCATGAACGATCGGACAAACGAACGAACAAACTAAGAACAGGGGGACGAACGATCCAAGAACGACCGAACGATTCTTGTGCTAGTGTGAGAGATGGAGTGGCCGTGTGTGTGGGGGGAGAGTTGCCATGAAATGGCTTGGGGTGGGATGAGAGGAGGCCCTTGCCCCTCTATTTATAGCCATGGTGGGGGATTAGGGGAGGGATGAGAGGATTAGTGGGAGGATGAGAGGATTAGTGGGAGATTAGCATGAATTTGTCTTATATGAGTGTAATTAGCTTGTAGAGCTCAATGTATGACACCGGAGGCATACGTATACGTATGAGCATGAGAAAAGTTATAAAGAAAATATTTGTAGCGACTTTAAAATTGATTCTTAAGGTATTTCTGAGGAGGAAAATATCTAGAGAATTATCGGTGGAATATTTGGGCAGTATTTCTGGAAAGAACTTGAAGGGGATCATTGGGAAAATATTTGTATGATATTTTGAGGAGGATTTTTGGAGAGAATATTGACCACTATAATTTATTTGTTGATATCAACTCGCAAACAAACATTTTGAAATGAAATTTTGAAATTCATTTTGAATTTAGAGCGAGTTTGAGAAAATTTCAAGATTTGAATTTTTGGGATGCTACACAGCTGAAGGAGTGGGCTCCCGCGGGATTCACGGGGGAGCAGGTAGTCGAAGTCAGGCTCGGGCGAGGCGGAGTTTGCGCCGAGGGCAGGTCTGCGTCAGGCGAGACGGAGTTTGCGCCCGAGGGCTGGTTCGCGCCTATCGTATTACATGTCCCATGAGGGGTTGGAGCCCGGAACGCACACACAGAATTTTACATGTTGGAGCGAGGATCGAAACACCGACATTTTTTGAGACAACTATTTTTAATAACATCGTTTGGTACAACTTCAGAAAAAATAACGAAACTAGAGTCGAGCCCTAAAAGGCTGCCTCAGAGAAGCCTGCCAAAGGAGGTATTAGACGTAAGGAGAGGCATTAGGCGCAAGAAGATGTATAAACGTGTGTGCTTTTATAAAAAAAGATGTGGAGAAAATAACAGTTAGCAGATCAAAGCACGACCTTAGTCACATGCCATGTAGTTCTCCCCTTTTTAATGAATATCGATGAAATGGCTAAAGAAGGACGCTAAAAGGATCTTGACATACTAGTTCTAAGTCTCAGATGAGTTGTTGGTCACTTAATTTAGTAATAGAGTCTTTTATTTATTTTTAGCCATACTTTAAACACTAGTTTAGGAACCTCATTTTTCCAAAGATTTCTATTTTTCTAACGGGACGTTTGGATCTCTTCATTTTAGAGGAATTGGAATTCACTCACTAAAGTAACTTATTTAGTTTGGAATTTGACGTTCCACCACTTTCCAAAGTTCAGATATAAGCCTATCTCAAATTCATGGGGATGGGGAATAGGAAATGATTTTATATAGTAGTAGAATTTGTTTCTACTCTATAACTTATATAACACTCTTCGTCTCACTCCTCTATAGTAAAAATATAGCACATAAATATTTCCGACATCTTGCTAATAATAGTATACAAATATATTTTATATAAAACTAAATTAACTTAATTAATCTATACTACTTATTAAGAAGATAAGAGTAGTCTGCCGTTCTGCCCTCCCAGTGTTCTGCCGTTCTGCCCTCCCCCGTTCCGCATTCTGCCCTCCCCGTGTTCTGCCGTTCTGCCCTCTCCCGTTCCGCGCGCAGAAAAAAATTAAACTGTGGCTGCTTAGGGATCAAACCTTGGATCTATTGAGTAGAATACCTAGCCTTCCACCCTTTAACCAACATGACTCATGTTGAATTGTGTATAACTTCAACTAAGACTTTATTTGTGTTTAACCTGCCGTCCACTCTGTATGCTCACTGAGTCTAGAAAAACATTTATAGCTTGGCCCCTGATCTTTCTGGAATTTGGGACGCAGTCCAGGAAATAAAGAAAATAGGGAAAAGGAGTTTAGAAATTGATTTTTAGTTTAAAAATAATTGCAGAAACCCATTTAATTCATGGAAATTTCATATTAAATCCAAATGAGTTCATTCCAATTTCTATAATTCTATAATATTATTTTTTTATCACATAATACCTCTGTTTTGTCATGAAAACAACAATAAAATTGATTTCCTAATTAATCCTATATCAAATACATAGAAACTTTGGAAATTCGTAACTTCCCCATTTTAATTCTAAATTGAACCGTTACAGTTGTGTTAGTCTCGTATAAATATTTACTACACAGTAACAACATTGATTATACCATATTTCATACTTTTATAATTAGATATTTATTTATCCTATGTTAATTGGGTTAATCTATGTCTATTGGATTAATTTATTTAATATATTAATATAGTATTCTAACTTTATGGTTATACGATGTTTGACCATTAGTCTTGCAAACACACACACTTACCTTTTTGTTTAAGCAAAAGCGTATGGTGGTACGTGTCCGATTACTAACGATGTACGAGGGAATTTCTTCCAGTATGTGTGAAACGTGCTCTCCAATAATGAGACCATGCAAATCGTGACATATATCGAAGTCTGTATGATACTGATGGTTGCAATGTAGTGGTGAAACATATAGATTATAAATAACAAAATTTATGTATGGCCAGAATCACAAATTAATTATGAAACATTTTCTCATAACGGTATAACACATATTTTGTATGTAAATTATCGTAGTATACTGGTATTATATATTCCCGTTGCAACGCACGGGCATTCAGCTAGTATATACCTAAATTATTATTATTAGAATGGAATTCAATTCCAATTATCCAAACGGGGCGTAAGAGAAATTAGTTCATTTTTCCATAGGAAAATTGAAATACCTTGGAAAATGAGGTTCCCAAACTAGCTCTAAAGAAGGGTTTTGGATGAGTGATTTAACCTAGACTTGTCTCATGCAGTGCACAATTACATAAAAACTAGTGCCAGGTATTTCACATATAGGTCCAGAAAAATATTCGATTAAAAACAAATTTGAAAAACTCAACTAGAAAATGTGATGGGACAGCGACCCGGCACTCCCATGCTACTCTGGCTGCCGAGTGCCGCTGGACCCCGCGCCTCAGAAAATGTGGCCACGTCCACCACGTGCTGGGCCCCTCTTCCTCATCCGTCCAAGGAAAGGGACCCGTTTCCTCGCCTGGTGAGCCTACCTTTCCTGTTATCCTATTTGGGCACCAACACTGTTCAGGTTTGGCCCATTCCACGACCCATAGGCCGAAAATCCAAAAGGGCGCTGAAAGGGAGGCGTCGCCGGCACGAGGCGATCCTGATCCAACACACATCTCGAGGCGGGTCCCGGAGGTCGTCCAGCGTCCACCCGCTCCCGCACCGCACCCCATCGCTTCGTCGCTACGCAGTTCGGTCCACCTATCCCTCCCTCCCTCATCGCGTTTTATTATTCCCGTCCTTGTTCATTCGGCCCTTCGCCGCTGCTATATTTCGCGGCCGCCTTGCCTCCTAATAATAGCCGCCGGGGGCAGTGTATACCGCCACCGCCACCGCCATGGGAGCGCTCGAGGAGGCCCACCTCGCGGCCGCCGCGTGCGCGTGCGAGGAGGAGGAGGAAAGCGACTACATCGGCCTCCTCGCAGGGGAAGCGGCGGCGGGCGACGCCGTGGAGCCGGCCGTGCGCGCCCTGCTGCTGGGGCTCGGTGAGGACGACCGCCGCGAGGGCCTGCTCCGGACGCCCAAGCGCGTCGCCAAGGCCTTCCGAGACGGCACCCGAGGTACGGCAGACCTTCGTTTTCCCGTTCCCCTGACTTCGTGGATCCGTCGGTAACAATTCGTCCCCGTGCGTTGTCTTTGTGTGGAAAATGGCGTCCTCCCTGATCCGTGACTGACCTGCCGTCGTGGAGCGGCGCTCTTCAGCATACACCACGCTATAGAGCCTTGAGCTCTAACTACGCCGTATGGCATTTGAACGCGTATGGTTATATTCGGATCTCACGACGAGAGGTAGTGCTTGGCGTTTGCCATGAACCTTGGGAAGTTGGGATTATTCCCTAGCGAATTCCATCGTGGGAGTTAGTAGAGTCCAACCTAAACTGAGTTTGGTGCGGGTGGTTGTTGGCATCTGTCGTAATCGGCCGCGCTGATAAGGCTTCACTAGCCGACTACTAGACTGCTCACGCTTTCGGTTCTGGTATTTGACAAATCACAAATGGCAATTCACGGTTTGAAAAATTAGCTGTTGACCACCTAACGCTTTTGACGCAAGGGTTGGTGGCCGCTACACCGTTATTACTACGATGAGCTTGTGTGTACTGTCCTGTGTGAGAGACTGCCAATCTTAATCAGTGTCTTCTGGTTTCTACTCCAGCTTATCTCAAGCTATATCACCAGGGAATTTCATAGGTAACCGTTATGGGCTTATGGCTGTGGTGTATTTGCGCTTTTTTTTTGTCAGAAGCCACAACACACAGTGGAGGGCTTTTCTAATTAAGATTTAGGATAATGATGTGTGGGCACTTCACTTGCCACTTAATAGTAGTTGACTATTTATTGTGCCTTCACTGACGACTTCATGCATGTTGAATCTCAAGATAAGCTACTATCTCGTCCACTTACATGGCCATTTTCCCTCTACTGCAGGCTCACAACATCAGCACCTCTGAGTTCTGACACAAATTAGTATTGAGATTTAATTGCGTTGCTTTGTTGCTGTAATTTTTAAGTTTTATCATCCCTAGGTACTGTTCCTTTCTATCCAGTTTCACTACCTTAAGGCTGTCTTCAGTAGTTCAATAGCTTTTGTATCCCACTTCTTATTTGATCTTCTATTTCAAATTCTACCCTGTAAACAGTGCACTCTACAGTACAAAATAGTGTTTTGCACGACCATATGCACGTTCTACTCGAGACGGCCACGGCCTAACCAACTACTGATTATCAGAGATTTTTGTCAGTTGAATCCCACCTGTTAACTAGACTTGAGCATGAGCCGCCCGACCTGACTAACCCGACTCACATGGACATGGTTCTTCACACATTTTTATCAATCTCCCCTACACCAACTTTTTTTATTATTGCATAAGAGCATTTTTCATCATTGTTCTCAAGTCAGACGACTTGCTGGTCATTCTGGCTAACCGACTTGGGTGATTAATCATGATTAGTTGGACGACTTGGACGACTAATCGCGATTAGTCAGACGACTTGAAAACAATGTTCTTCATTTAAAATGAACATAGACATCTAGTTGTTTATGGTATTATATTTTTTTATTCATGAATTTTTAGGGGTTTTGTCATTTTGGAATTAATGACTATTAAGAATATGCAAGAACATTGATAAATTTGGTCATTGAATGGTCTCTAATTGAGACAGAAGTTTGTGTGTTTAAAATTGATCTTCTATTTTGGTTGCTTCTTTAAGTATTTGAAAACCATATTTTCCTATAGGTGTGAAATTTTAAGAGTTACCTATAGTTTGTGGAAGTATTTGAAAGAACCTCTTTTTGTGTTCTTTCTTTAATGTTTACCACTAGACCGTGGGAACCTTTTTTATCTATTATAAAAAAAATCGACCTGCGTAGGGTAAGACCACCTCCGCAACATTATATTCAAGGTTATTAAAACGATAAAACGTTGGAACGCTCATGGGTGAAATTTTGACTTTTAAACGTTTAAAACTTTGTTTAAACGTAGTTTTAAACAACATAGGAAAAAATACCAATACATCATAATTTGAGACAATAATATGAAGTTAAATATCAAAATAGAGAGGTTAGTGGCTTACCAAAACTTCACCCATGAGCTGGATTGAACCTCAAAAGTAACTAATAGACTGGGCCCAAAAGTAGCTAATGGTCTAAAATGCATAAAACACTGTGTTTTACAGTTTAGAACGCCAAAACGCTAAAACGTGGTTTCAACCTCTAATTAGAGTTTTGACGTTTAAACGTAGTTTAAACATCGTTTAAACGTAGTTTAAACATCGTTTAAACGTAGTTTTAATAACACTGATTATATTAAGAAGAATACCTTCTTATGTAGGTCAAGAAAACCATCGAACCCCTATCCCACCCATACACAGCGGCACCGTAGCCCATGTGATGTGAGAATGACCAAGACCAGGGCCGTAGCCGTACCTTATACCTGTGCTTTGGCGTGAGACAAACAAGGGGATTTTTTAACCCAGCCTCAAACCGCCTAACCAATTCAGTTAGAGGCCCTTTCACTTTTTTATCTATTGCTATAGGTACTTGTATAGAAGGTCAACTGGTCAAGTAGTGCCTAGGAAGGATATCTTTTGGTATTTAGGATCAATTCTGCATAGAGACGGGGATATTGATGAAGATGTTAGTCATAGAACTAAAGCAGAGTAGATGAGGTGGTGTTAAGCATCTGGTATCATATGTGACAAGAGGGTACCACAAAAACTAAAACACAAGTTTTATAGAAGATCTGCTATATTCTATGGTGCAAAATATTGGTCTACAAAAAGGCGGCATGTTCAACAGATAAGTGTTGTAGAAATGCACATGTTGCATTGGATTTATGGCCATATAAGAACTCATCGAGTCTGGAATGTTTAGATACGTGATAAGTTAGGGGTGGGACCTTTTGAAGAAAAGCATGTCCAACATCGATTGAGATGGTTTAGACATATCCAACGGAGACCTCTATAGGTAGGGCTAAAAAAAGCTCGTGATTCGGCTCGAGCGCGGGGCAGCTCGACTCGGCTTGGAGCGGCTCGCTGCTCGCGAGCCGAGTCGAACCTAGTTTTTTAGCTCGTTGGTGTAGCGAGCTGAGCCGAGCCGGCTTGTTTCGGCTCGCGAGCCGGCTCGTGAATTATGCCAAATTTATCGACCTATAGAATAATGATGGGTATTGGATAATTTTATAGATATCTGTCTCATTCTTTAGCCTTTGATAATGAATATATGACAATTTATAATCTAGATTAGTTATAATATTAGGTGATGATTATATATTTCACATTTGTATACTATTAAGTCACTATATGATGCAACATTGTTTATCAAGGTACAGATCGCGAGCCAACTTCGAGCCGAGCCGAGCCTCATTCTTTAGCTCGTTGAGTGGGTGATCCGAGTCGAGCTCGATCAACCAGCGAGTCGTGCCGAGCTAAGAGCTCGGCTCGTTTCCAGCCCTATATAGAGGCACCAGTGTGTAGTGGGATCCTAAGAGGTGATACAAATAGGAAGAGAGACATGAGAAGGGCAAAGTTGATATGAAAAAGGTAGTAAAAGGAGATTTAAAAGGATGGAATATACCTAAAGATTTAGTCTTGAATAGGAGTGTATGAAAAATGGTTATTTATGTGCATGAACCTTGAGTTGTGATTTCTGCTGTGTTTCAACTCTAGTCTACCACTCTACCCTAATTTGCTTGGGAGGCCCTGTTTGGCACATCTGCTACTTGTTAGAAAAGCAGCTTATCTGAGAAGCTAGTGAAAATCAGCTTCTGCTTGTTAGCTGCTTTTAGTTCATTCTAAGAAGTCAACTGCTGCAGAAGCTGCTTGTTTGGCACAACTTCTGCTTAAATTTGTGAAGAAGCTTAAAATAAGTTGTGTCAAGTAGGACCTAAAAGACTTTGTTGTTGTTGTTGTTGTTATGTACTCATCTAAAACATGTGATTTTTTACTTGTCATGTTCTTTTCTAGTCCTATGTAATGGCCATTGGCAGCTATGTTCCATGTGGCTTTGGTCTTTTGATTACTGTTTGTTTCTTTCAAAATAAGTACTGCCTTGTGTATTCCATTATAAAAATGTGGACCTGCTAAGAGATTAACTCCTCTCCTAGTACAAATTGTAATTTTGAGCAAACGAGCCAAGGTTAGGATTAGTGAGCCGTTGTCTCTTATCCAATGTCCAACCTCATTTTGAAGCTGATAGGTCCTGCTCCTGCCTTCGTTGGGAGCAATAAATGTTTCTTCTGTTATTTAACATTATTCACATGGGAGTAATTTGCGTTTCAGTCTTCTATTCAGCAATTTGTGCTAGTTTCGTCTGAAAATGATAAAGTTCATTGTGTGTTGAATTTCTGACACGGAGCCACATCATTCTTGTTCTATTATAAAGAAGTCATGTGAAATCTGGATAATCTATTCCCATGCAAGTCATGTGTAGTAGAGGTTGTCATGGTGTTCTTATTCAAAGAGACAGAACTGTTTATACAAGGAAGAGTGACATATGTGATATGTGATGTGAGGATGTGTTTCTTGTTTTTCTTTTCTTTTTTGCATAACCTTTTGTTTTAATGAAGATGTGTGGGGTCTTATTCATCATCTCTACTTTTGTTTTAATTGCTTCATGATCTGTATTTAACATATATCTAAATCTACAGGCTACAGGCAAAAAGTAAAAGACATAGTGCAAGGTGCTCTGTTTCCAGAGGTTGGTGTGGATAAAAGGACTGGATCTGCTGGTGGAACTGGCGGGCAAGTAGTTGTTCGAGACATTGAACTTTTCTCCTATTGTGAGTCATGCTTGCTTCCATTCAGCATACAGTGCCATGTCGGGTATGTTCCCTCAGGTGGAAGAGTGGTTGGGTTAAGCAAGCTTTCTAGAGTATCTGATGTCTTTGCCAAGAGATTGCAAAACCCTCAAAGACTAGCTAATGAAATCTGTGGTGCACTGCATGCTAGCATTCAACCTGCTGGTGTGGCTGTTGCTCTGCAGTGCTGGCACATTCCTTTACCAGAAAACTTGGAATGCAAGACTTTGGAAGGTTGGATTAGAACTTCACATTCATCTCGCTCTGGAGTCTTTGAAGGTGAAAGCAGCACTTTCTGGAGTGACTTCTTGGCTCTTGTTAAGCTTAGGGGCATAGACGTGGAGGCTAAGGACCATACTGTTTCTATTCCTTGGTGCCCTTTAAGGTCTCATGAGGTTCCACTCTCTAACGGGCTCTGCAAGAAAAACTCAACTAATGGCATGGTTTCTGCTGTTACCTCGATGCTCTTATCACTCGGAGAGGACCCCCTCAGGAAAGAGCTTTTAGGCACTCCTCAGCGTTATGTGCAGTGGCTGATGAAGTTCAAAGCATGTAATCTACTAGACGTGAAGCTGAATGGTTTTACACTTAGTAATGTTAGCTTATATGAGAGGCCAGGTGGAGGCACAACTGATCATGGAGCAATCCGATCGGAGCTGCACTTGCCATTTTGTGCTCAATGTGAACACCATCTTCTGCCCTTCTACGGAGTAGTTCACATTGGGTACTTTGGCAATGGAAGCGGAGAAGGCATTGATCGGTCGCATTTTCAGGCGTTGGTTCATTTCTACGGGTGCAAGCTTCAGGTTCAAGAAAGGATGACAAGGCAGATAGCTGAAGCGGTTTATTCAGTTTCGCACAATGGGGCCATGGTCGTTGTTGAGGCCAACCACATTTGCATGATCTCAAGGGGGATAGAGAAAATAAGGAGCAACACGGCAACAATTGCAGTTTTGGGCCAGTTTTTGGCCGACCCTTCTGCCAAGGCGTGCTTCTTACAGAATGTTTTGGATTCTGTTGGTTCTGCGGTATGAATCGTATCGCAAGCAGCAAAGAAAAAAAATGTCTAGTTGGGAGTACTATCCAGCAATTGAAATTTTTAGCAATCTACTGGTCTAGCATGATTCTTCTCGGGTGCAAATTTGTCACCTGTGGGACTGTACCGAGGATGTCACAAGAAAGCACCAAAAGGGTTTTGGTTCTCTCGTGTTGTACCATGTCACTTGTAAGGCACTTCAAATAAAAAAGAAATAGTAATAGTTACAACTGTGCCAAGAAGGATATAGTCATTCGTACTTTTAGATGTTGTCAAAATTGCCATTTGTTCTTGAAATTTTAGTGGATATTACTCTGGCTTTTGTTGTACCGTTGAATTTGATGTTACGCCGATCGAGATCAGTAAAAAAAAAACTCAGATATGTGTTAGTCCAACGAAATGTAATACGTTCTTGCATGTCTGGCGATATCATTTCAGCTTCTGCTGTGGGTTGATTTGATTCCGCTTACTGTGTGGACATCGTCACTTGACATCTTTCAATGGTTCACTGAGTTGTCATACGCATGCTCTTGTCATCCCAATTTTATGTCATGATGTTCGAATTGAATCCTGATTCTTGCATACAGCTTCAGTAGCGGTGACGTTCCAGAGTTGCATTTACAAATACTTTTTATTTGCGTCAATATGGACGGTAACTACACAATTTTCGGTACCATGCTTTGTAAACTCACGGCTCACGTATTTCGGACGTTCCGCATTACCTAGTTGAACAGTGGCAGCATAAAGCACCTTGGAGAATCCGTCTTCATTGATGCAGTAGGTGGTGGTCCATCGGCCATCTAACTTTCAAGGATATAATAAGGTTATGATAACAAGGATATGGCTTATCAAGGAGTTTTGGGTTTTCGAGTATAGACCATCCTAGGACTCGTGCGGTCATCTTTACTAACGGTTCGCATCTTACAAGTATGGCTTCGATACCACTTGAAGTGCCCTGATTTAAACTACCGAAGCTAAATATGTAGGAGGTGTTTGATTTAAAAAGTCAAACCATTTAAGATGAGATAGTGCATCATGAGTCTATTCCACAAATTTGGTGGAATGAACTTGTTTCTCACATTATTACTAATTATTAGCTTATGAGGAATGGAATGGTGATGGATCAACCCATTCTATTCCACAAACCAAACAAGAAAGTGAGGAGCGAGAAGACGATGGACTACCTCATTCCTCAAACCAAACACACTAGTATCTAAGCACCAGAAAACAGTCACCAGTGAAAATACATTACATAAGTGGTGCCACAGTCATACATAACTTCATTTTAGTACGTTCAATTACAATAATAATACAAACTAGAAAAACTACAGTCGATGTGATAAGTGCGAGGGTAATCTCCTCGTGACACATGGCGGCTTCTAATGCAACGATATCACTCCAAACTTGGGTAGAGGACGTGAACTACTCAAGTTCATCGGGCACAAAATCAGGATCCTCTGCAACAAATCACCATATATTGAGTAATGACAGATCAACAAGTAATGATGTATTGAACATCATCCATCCCTAACCGGACGAACACGTTTTCGTCTGACCCCGACCCCTGAAGGGCCAAGAAAAGAACGACATGTCTTGAGTCCCTGTTTCGCCCGACCCCTGACCCCTAATCGTAGGAGGCCGGAATCTCACCCCCGCGAAGTCCGTCTCACTCGACCCCATGGATCCAGAATTCATAGGATCATACTGATGCCCACTCCAGGTAAGGGTACATGTGGGTCAGGCTCTTACACGAGCATGCGGTTCGAATGACAACACGGGAGTTGGTATGTTAGTGCACATGCCCCTCCCATCACAGAATGGTCCATGGTACCGGCTCAACTACTTTGTTCTAGAGGATTCAACCGAGGACAATAGGACAGTCGTTGCAAGACAAGACGACATGTAATGACAATCACGACATTACTACAATATTATGACGAAAGGAGGAAGAGTCATCCACATGAGTCCTTTGGTCAGCAAGAATCCCAGAGGACAAGGAGCTACATGATAAGACCCAACCCGCGCTCGTCTAGTTTGACCCCTCGAACTTATGTAATAGGGCCTCCCCTCGCCTTGGTCTATAAAAGGAAGGGGAGGACCACGATCTAGGAGACAGGCAATGACCAACACAAGTAATCATCACACTTGTAATCACACAGAGCACTTGTCACTTTACTCACTCGCACACCAATGACTTGGGAGCTTGAAAGTTGCCTAGAGGGGGGGTGAATAGGCAAGTTGAAACTTTTTCAACAAAAACTAGAAATAAACTAGGTAAAACCAGTTCAACAGGTGTCAAAACTGGTTCAACTGGTTTGCACGAGCTCAACTAAACGATGAGATATAAAACTGAATTGATCTCAAAATTTACCCGGTTAATCTTTGGAAATAAGATGTTCTAAATGATCCACAGGGTTCAAAGTAGTAGATCTGAGAAGGGCACTTCTCAAAATCCACACACCAAAAAGATATAAGCAAATCTTCCACAGAATGGTGAGAGAACGAAGAACATGAACAAACACAATGAACAAGAACACAAGAGACACAAGATTTATCCCGAGGTTCGGTCACACCACAAAAGGTGCCCTACTTCCTCGTTGAGGCGCCCACAAAGAGCCGGGTCTCTTTCAACCCTAATCCTCCCTTGGTCTACCACAAAGGTCAAGCCCACACACTAATCTTTGCTCAAACAAGCGGGTAATACAAACTTTCTTGTGGTCTTCCACAAGATTTGGAGACTCACAAGAGACACCTAGTCGTCTAGGAGCTAGAAGCTCCAAGAGTAATGAATCCACAAAGAAACTCGATGTAGTACCAAAGCTCGAATGAAGAAGAGCAAGAGAGATTTGGAGATGAAGCACAAAAACCGCAGCTCTCAAACTCACTCAAAGATTTCTCTCTAGAGATTTGAAATGGGAGAGGGAAGAGAAGTGTGTGAGAGAGAGTGGGAGGTGTTTTTCAAGTTAGAAATGGAGTTCAAATCGTGCTCACTTGTGTGGGGAGAGAGGTAGGAGTGAGTATATATAGGTGTGACTTCAAAACTAGCCGTTGGGCTGATTTTGGCTGTGGAGGACTGGTTGAACCGTCCCCAAGACCGGTTCAACCGCCTGGGGCAGGCTGACAGTCAGTCTGCCGCTGGCAGACTGCAGGTCAGACTGCAAAACAGGTCCTGACACCGGTTGAACCGCCCTTACCCTGGTGGTCAGACTGACAGTCAGTCTGCCAGTCAGGAGGTCAGACTGGTCAGGTGACCCTGACACCGGTTGAACCGCCCCTAGGGACGGTTCAACCGGTTTTGACCAGTGAGGTCTGGGGAAAAAACCCCGGTTGAACTTTTCCTGGACCCCGGTTGAACCTCTCTGGACCTCGGTTGAACTTTTCCTAGACCCTGGTTGAACCTCTCTGGACCCAAGTTGAACTTGCCCTGGACCCCGGTTGAACCTGCCTGGACCCCGGTTGAACTTGCCTGGACCCCAGTTGAAGTTGAAGTTCAACTGTAGTTAAAAAAGCTCAACTGCAGCTGAAGAAGATCAACTCAGCTGCAGTTCAGCTCAGCTGAAAAAGCTCAACTGCAGCTGAAGAAGCTCAACTCAGCTGAAGTTCACCTCGGCTGAAAAAGCTTAACTGCTTTTCAACAGGAACACTCAGTTTCTCAATCCTAACAATAGTCATACACATAGTGTCCAAGGGATTTTGGTTTTTCGAAATAGCTTTTGAATATAGAGGCTTGAGCTTTGGCAAACACCAACCTTCTATTTGGATCCCCTTGATAGTATGACGATTTCTATACTCAAGTTAAATAAAATATAATTAAGTAAACTCCTTGAGTCATTGGTGTCTCATGTGTGATTTCTCCATGGCGTTGCTTCATAAGGATCACAAACATCTTTGTCTCACCTCTTGAAGCAAACACAAATCGAGCCTATGACTTGAACCATTTCACCATATATGAGCTCAACTCACGGCTTCAAGTCACCTTACTAATGCATCAACACAATATAACTCTTCATAGCTAATTAGTTCATCGAATTAGTGCAAGTACTTTCTTCTTCACCTTAGCAATGGTACCTCGGTCCACAAGCCGTCGCTTGGCCTTCACCTTCGCTTAGTTCCTCGAAGCACTTTCCTTGCTATCTTCAACCTATCAAACCATTCTTGAGTCACATCATATTGAGCATCCATTGAGAGAATCATTTTTTCAATATTGTGAACCTTCCTTGAATGTCTTCTAGATATAACCGTTAAGATCAATCAAGCTCTAGTTTGATTCTCATAGAAGCATATATGGACTAATAGTAATATGGTCAAGCCAATTCACGATTCATCATATCTTATTCACTTTGGCTTGACCAATCCTCTTAATCATTTCATCCTCTATTCTGATCATATGTATGTAGTGATTTCTCAGGTCTTGTCCATATATTCAAACCAATATAGAGATCATATTATATCCATTTGCATTGTCTCATTGGTTATTTAACCTCATGTTGAACCTTTGTTCACTGATCATTATACACTATTCAAGTATGTTCATCATACTGAATTTCCTGTTCAACACTTAGCAAACTCGTTAGACCTTTAAATGTGTTGTTATCCAAATCACCAAAACTCACAAAAGAGATAAATGCACTTTCAGAGCTCTGAGTTGGGAGCTCCTCCCTCTCTCGATCATTTCTAACCCTCTACTGCAAACCTAGTGCAGAGCAACACGAAGTTACTCAACTGGATGTAGGGACATTCGACCCAAACCAGTATAAACCTTTATATCCTCCTTGCGTGCCATTCGCATCTAGATGCGTGAAGGACTTAGATTACTAGCTGCTAATTTTGAATCATCGACACGTAGGCTATAAAATTTAAATAAAGCTTGTCTAAAATGCTATAGTGACACCAACATTGATTGCTCATACAACAAGGACACATTGTACAACCTCATGACTTGCTAAGGGACATAGATGGGGGTAGCTACAATTTTATCAAGTGGTAAAATACAATCCCATTGGGTCTTCCAATGTAAACAAAGTACCACTACATATAGCAAATTATAACTTCTTTGTTCTTGTTTGTAGGGCAACACCCTCAAGAAATTTATAGAGGACATTGATCATTTTTCGAGGATAGTAATCGATGATAGGACACGTAGCTTCGTGAGAGTAAGCTTTGACATTTGCACTCAAAATGTTACTACTCACTTTTATGTAACTTGTTGGTTCAAAATGCTAGACGATAGAGGCTAGGTGGTCAGCTACGACATGGTGCAGGTCATTATGGTTGCAGGACATGTGTGATGATGGATGTACACATGCATTTAACATGATTTTCTAACATGACTCTAGGCACGTGTTCTTCTTTGCATGGAGTTATATGGTCCACATGATAGCAAGGGACACTTTTCAAGAATAGGGCAACAAGGATGAGGAAGAGGAGCCTTACGATGAGATTGGTCGGTCTCAACTAGCGAATGCTCCTTTGACTTAGCCTTCGCAACCTCGACCATGCAAATAACACTGCATGTCTAGCCCTTACCAATGTTTTTAAGTCGTCCAACTAATAGAAATTAATCATGATTAGTTGGACTAATCGGTAACTTAAACCTGACTAGACCCATCGAAGCGATTAGTTCGACTAGAATCCTGGTCGCCCGATTAGTCAACGATTAAACATGATTAGTCATTTGCTTTAGTGTAGAACAACCAGGTTAAACGTGTTTTTAGATTGCCTTTTGGAGCTGTAGTTGTGGACTTGTGGGCTACCATTTGGTGCCACATCTATGGGTACCAATTATATTGTGTCCTTGTAAGGTTGAGTACCACTAGCCAGGAGCAGTTCCACAAGACACAAAAGCCATCCATGGCTCCATGCTGACGTAGTGCCCCACACCCATCTCCGCACAAATTCATAGTTATGCCCCCATTCGCATGGCCACAAGATCCAAGCAAACGCCCACCGTGTCATAGTGGTACCCCTCGCCCGTAAGATTCAACTCCAACCTTCTAGTGAGGGTGACTTGTTCATTTCGACTATGGTAGACTTGTTGTAGTTTGGCGATGATGGGACCTCATAGACAGACCCAAGCACTCGAAAGCAGGTGAGACAACAGTGCACGACAAAATTGATGGCTAGTAGCTCAAATGTATTGTCAAGAGTGTCCAATTTGGGTACCAGACGAGGGTATATATAGGGTAACCGAGGGTCTCAGGTCTAAAGTATGTACATACCCTCAATTACCTAATATTTTCTCAGAATATGTTGTGCAATGGGGTAGTTACAGAACAATGACTCTCGACGTCTAATCACGCCGGGCATTGTACCCAAGTGTGAGGCTGACATCTGGGCCCATGCATATGGCCCGACCAGGGGGTCTAGCTTGTTGCAACCTCAGCCCATGCATGTGGCCTAACCAGGGGGTCTAGCTTGCTATAACCTCGCAGCGCTTAGTCCCCCAACCCTAAGTCCTAGACGCCTTCGCTCCTACAGTCCTCATCCTAGGGCCTTTGCTCCGACCGCAACGAGGTCTTTAACATCCGAGGACTAGATAGCCTCTAGACCTTACCATAAGGAAATTTTGAGCCTTCGCTATTCCCTAGGGTCATAACCATATAGTCTTTGTAATATCTGACTAGGGCCACCTCCCAGGACCATGGCGATGGGACCAGGAGCCTTCACATAGCCATGTGGGTCTGCTCCGAATGATGGCCTTTGTCCTATGAAAGATGACCTTCGTGTATCCTAACGGCTCACCTTCAAAGTCTTCGAACCTCGTACGAAACTAGCGATGCCCCCTTAGGAGCCTGTGCTATTTATGTGGACACCATGAAGTCCTTAACCATGTTGGACTCCTACATGCATAGATAGGGTTAGTCCAAGGTCAATTGTGTTTGCTCGATGGGATGGTCGAGGTCTGGTTTGGCCTTCGACCCAGCAGGCTATATGAGCTGTTTGGATTTTGTGGACTATGGTACACTTGTCCATTTTGTTTTATGGACTTAGACTATTTAGACTTTTCTTTTAATGATGTATGGTGCGTGGTTTATCTTAACAGTCATGGCTAATATAACTATTGATGTGTCTAAAGACCGAGATGGGTTTGTGATGAACTACTTGTTTGCTATATGTGTATATGATATATTCTTGTGATGTATGTGTTCAGAGAGGCTTCAAAAGGATAGAAAACTTTGCCGATTTTTTTGGATGTCCATGTTAAATTAGTTGGTATGGCAATGCTTTCTTGTTCTTCATCAAATGGCTAGAGTGGAGCGTTTCTAATGACAACTTTAAAAGATATAAACTATTGTAATGATATGGTCACTGTCGGTGTTTTGAACCTCGCTCTGACAAGTAAATTTATTTTGCGCGTTTCAGGATCAGAAGGGTGTGCGCGGTGGGAGAAAGATTTATACTGGTACCGGGCAGCTACATACAGTCATCGATGGCTCACGCTACCGGCACCATTGACGAACAAATCTCATTGTAGGGATTACAAGCAGGAGAGAGAGGGAGCAGAAGCTCCCAAGTCTCTTGTTCATGGTGGAGGTGGTTACAAAGTGGAGTCCTAGCTAAGTATTGGCTTGGTGGTGGGGCTCCAGCCTCTGGCTCCTCCTTCGTTTGTAGGTCTTCTGGGCGTCATCTTGTCTCAGGGTCCGTCCTTCTAGGTGTGTGCTCCAAGAAGCCGTCTCTGGTGTACGAGCGTCGGTCTTCTCCTTTTATAGGCTGAAGATGGGTCGGCCCGTGGTGGCTTCCTTAGGAAGGAGGTACTAGGCGATGGCAAAATTGAGCGTTTTACCATGTGGTAAAGCTACGCGTGCTCACGGTCGCTAAGTTGTCCCGTAATCCTTATTACGAACGGTGCAAGCAGCGTGGGCTATGTCGGCCCCTGGCCTACGTAGCCTAAGGCTCGGCGTGGCTCGGCGTGTTGCACCCTGCTAGCGGCCTATGCGCTATGGCCTAGTCCTGATAGATCATGAGCACGTTGATGGCTTGCGGACGCGCATGCCATAAATGTACCACAATGCAAGGGGATTGTAGGTCATCGGTGCTCTGTGGCCTAAAGGGTCAGTTGGTCATGAGTGGGAGGTAGACCAACACATCTGTTGTGGCTCGACCCCAAGCATAGTTAACGCGACCGGTCATTTATGATGGGTTAGGTCTCGAGCCAGGCATGAAATCCATTCGAGTGGTTTCCCTTCGGTAAGCCTAGCCCCCTATCCTGTTCTACCACGCCCGTCCCTGGGCTCGGTGTCGCGGGGTTCGTCCGAGGGTGGGTTCTTCCAGGGTAGACACAATCTATCTCCTTCGACTGACCACCAGGCCCTAGTTGTCGGAAGACTCTTCCCTAGCGTGCTCGTTGACCAATGGGCCCAAGGGGCTAGGAATCATATCCCTGACAATAGCCCCCGAGCACTCGAGGGGAGAGTATTTCCCCTTGGGGGCATCCTCGGGTCAGGCACTACCTTTTATCCTGGCGTGTTCTTCCACAGCTTGGCATAGTTGATGCTAAAACATCACCCCTTTCCATACACGACGCTCGACATCTGTGATATCCTGGCCTAAGGCTTAATAGAATTAATATAGTATCCATACCAATAAAGTGCATCTTCTTTTTCGGAAGTCTATCTCGAAAGAACCTCCAAGTTAAGCGTGCTTGGCTTGGAGCAATTTGAGATAGGTGACCGATCGAGAAGTTTTCTTGGGTGCGTATGAGTGGGGACAAAGTGTGCACAAAAGACCTGTGTTGGTCTGTGGGGACAATATATGATCCTAGAGAGCTGTCAGGAGTAAGTACCGCTGGTCCAGGTATTGGACGGGGTGTTACAACATCTAACTTGTTTTGCCACGCCTTGTGACTTCCTATAAATGGTCCCTCCTTTGGGCGTCTTTGTCGTGTCTTGTTTTACTTTCTTTGTTGAGGGGTGACTTTTTCGTTGCCCCTATGGACTCAGGCAAACGCCCAGTGGAAGAACGCCCCAGTGTTGCATCCTCTCCGACAAAAGATGACTGCCTCAGGGTATAAACCCTTCTTCCTTTTGCTTCCAGATTCTCGAGACTGCGCTATACCTCATCTCCTTCCTGGTGCAGCCAAGTGGTCTCTATGAGTCAAAGGAAAGACTTCGGGATGTCGATTTGTCAGGGCGGGATCCCGACCCTCTCGTCACACGGAAATAAATGTAATGTAATTTTATTTTGCATGAGAATTACTAAGTTTGAAATTGATCATTGCTACTTTTGGATGCAAACTTAAAAGAATGCGAAAAACAGTAGCAAGTAGAGATATGTGAATTATAAATGTAAAAATAAAAAAAATTATTCACGAACCAAAGTATCCTATATTAATAATAAAACAGACAAATATGTACAAATACATGTAACAATTGCAGTCTAAGTGCTGAATTTAGATGCACTAACACAGGTTAGAACTGAATTATATATAAAACATAGTCTCGTACTGAAATTCAAAAATTAAAAATGGTAAAACAGACCATTTAGGCCACTTTTGGCCTATGGGGGCGGCCTGGGCGGCTAGCACGGTGGGCTAGGTAGAGGCTTAGTGGCCTGTACGCCGACCCAGCTGAGCAGCGGGCCTAGGCGGGCCATAAGTAGCCTGGACGCACATTATAAATGGGACCGGTTATGGTCTTCCGAATCCTAACCCTAACCGCCCCAGCCAAGGAGCCGCCACCGCCCACTAGGAGCAGTTGCCCCATCCGCCGCTGCCATGGGGCGCGTGCGCGAGGCCGTCCGCGCCCTTCTCGCTGGGAGCCAGCCGCACCGGCCCACTACGCCCGTGGTCGAGGAGCGTCGTGCCCTTCCCGTTGGAAGCCGGCCGCGCCGTGGCTCGCTCGGGGCCTGTGCTGGTGGCCGCCGCCCACCCACACCGGGGTCGATGCGTCTAGGCCCGCCCACGCTCGAGCAGCTCCGATAGCCCCCCCGCCGTAGTAGCGCAACCGCCACGTGAAGCGTCCCGATCCTTTGGGACTCAAATGTGATACAATTACTAGTCCCAGGAGGCTAGTAACCATATTCCTTACTTCAAATAGTACAGAGTTTGGATAAAAGTTATTACAATACTAAAGTACAAGCTCCAGCGAGCCTGAAATACAAAGCACAATGGAAGATCAACTAGCCCAAGCCACAAGCAGACTGCGTGCAGACACAGCCCCCTTCTAGTCGAGCATAGCAGAAAAGAAGTCTTCAGCTGCTGAAAAACATAAATAAATCTGGGTGAATACACTGGGTATTCCACAAGCCCATCCCGCCCGTAAAGAGAGAGGGACCTATATAATACATGCTTTATAAGGTGGAGTTGAAGTGAAGCGCCCCAAATCCTCTAGGACTCAAATGTGATACAATTACTAGTCCCAGGAGGCTAGTAAACACATTTATATATCAGATGATTTCAGATCTGCTTAAACGAGACAAACCTATAAAGGTGGCGATCAACTTTAAGAGTTGGTCCATAACTCAGGACATAACATTAGAGTGGGGCTGAAGCAGCCCGATATACGCAGTGAAGCAAATCAGCGGTCCAACAGCCACAGTCAAGGTTGGGAATAGTCGTAACTCTTACCCGATCTCCTTTTCTGAAAAACAACAAATAAGCAAGGGTGAGTACAAACGTACTCACCAGCCCACCTTCACCCGCGGAATGGGGAAATCAGATATAATGCATGGAATATGTGGAGCTCAGGATATTTTGCAGAAATAGCAATATTTTATGCAGGGTTGTTTTGTAAAACATTTTGTATTTTTGCAAAGCGCATCCTCTCCCAAAGGAGCAGGAAGTTTTTCAGTATAGAACAAAATCCCCTGGACTAAACCATCCAGGTATCTCAGCAGTTTCCCACTGGTTTTCATTTTCAAAAACAGCTACTGGACTTCCCGTCCACCATAGCTCACAGCTCAACCGCCGGACCTTTTTAAAAAACCACTTTTCTCAAACACACCCTTTTTTTGAAAACAAAACACTAATTGTCATACCATACCAGACTCGTCCATTCCTGTGGATAAAGACTATTTGAATAGGTTTGAACTCTGCGTAGAGGGGTACACTTTATCCACTAGTCCGGTTTCTGCGATCTCACCGTCGTGAGACCCCAATGCCGAATCTCTTTCTTTCCTCGCACGTCCTTACCTTAACGGTTATACCGGAAGGAGTCAGGCCATCGCCATGCCCAAACCGGACAAAACATTCCCCCTCCTTATCCTCCCGGTGCTCCCCAACCTTCATAACCCTGGGGTTTGGACCGTACGAGTTCAGATTGAGTGACTGCCCATACAGTCTCGAGTGGTTGTACTTATCATGAGTACAGGTACTGAAGGATGACAAACCGGTCCTTATATGAGGGGACAATCCTTCTGCTCACACCTAAACTAGCTGAGCCATCACCTTAGGCCCTCCCCTAAACCAGGGAATCCCTGATCATCCCTACTCAAAGATGATAAGGGTGAAAACCCTTCATCATACACATTTTGAAAAGCATTTTCTTTTGAAAACTCACACCTTTTCTCAAATCATTTGTAACAAATATATCAAGGATTGATTGTGACAAGCGGCTGGGTGGCCATAATAACTTGTCTCAAAATCATATCATGTATAAAATTACAGGCTGAGGGTTGTGGTTGAAAAATCATAGGTAATTTATGCATCAAAGGGATCCAGTGAGCTTGCCGTGCTTATCCGGCGAAGGGGGAAAAGGAGCTCGCGGAACTGGCTTCTAGCTCCACTGCCT
Source organism: Zea luxurians (assembly GCA_029449295.1). Classification (NCBI taxonomy): domain Eukaryota; kingdom Viridiplantae; phylum Streptophyta; class Magnoliopsida; order Poales; family Poaceae; genus Zea; species Zea luxurians. The sequence continues at coordinate 8,653,010 of JAOPSE010000039.1, forward strand.
GGCGTAGACTTACAGATCTGGCCTCCATAAGACAGCACAAACGCTCCGATAACTATGCAACATGAATAAGCAAACATACAAACCAGAAAGTATACCAACAAATATTTAGTATAGTGGTCAGAATAGTCACCGGAGTTCGTATGACTGGAATATGGGTCTGGCTGGTCTTAGGTGGACTGGACAGCATGATGGATGAGTAGTTGAAATTCGGGGGTGATCGGATGGCCGATGAATAGCAACGATGAATAGCAACGATGGCGAATAGAGCCGATGAATAGTAACGGTGAATAGTAATGATGAATAGTAATGGTGAATAGTTTGTGTGAACGAACGATGAACGATGAATAGTGACGATGAACGATGAATAGGAACTATGAACGAACGGTTGAACGATCGAATGATCGGACGAACGAACGATCGAAATTTCGACAGCATAACGGCAGGACAAAGATTATCTAGAAGAACGATGAATAGGGACTATGAACGAATGATGAACGATGAATATGAACTATGAACGAACGATGAACGATGAACGATGAATAGGAACTATGAACGAACGATGAACGATCGAATGATCGAACGAACAAACGATCGAAATTTCGGCAGTATAACGGCAGGACAAAGATTTTCTGGAAGAACGATGAATAGGGGCTATGAACGAACGATGAACGATGAATAGGAACTATGAACGAACGGACGGACGATCTTATGATCGAACGAACGAATGATCGGAATTTCGGCAGCATAACGGCAGGAAAAAGATTATTTGGATGAACGAACGGACGAACGATCGGACAAACGGACGAATGAACCATGAACGACTGGATGAACGATCGAATGATCGGACGAATGAACGAACAATCTAAGAACAGGCGGACGAACGATCGAAGAACGACCGAACGATCCTTGTGCTAGTGTGTGCTTGTGTGGGAAGTGGAGTGGGCGTTTGTGGGGGGAGTGGAGAGAGTTGCCATAAAATGGCTTGGGGTGGGATGAGAGGAGGCCCTTGCCCCTCTATTTATAGCCATGGTGGGGGATTAGGGGGAGGGATGAGAGGATTAGTGGGAGGATGAGAGGATTAGTGGGAGACTAGCATGGATTTGTCTTGTATGAGTGAGATTAGCTTGTAGAGCTCAACGTATGACACCGGGGGCATACGTATATGTATGAGCATGAGGAAAGTTATGAAGAAAATATTTGTAAGGACTTGAAAAATGGTTCTAAAGGTATTTCTTAGGACAGTTTTTCGGTGGAATATTTGGACAGTATTTCTGGAAAGAATTTGAAGGGGATCACTGGGGAAATATCTGGGCAGTATTTCTAGAAAGAATTTGAGGGGGATCACTGGAGAAAAATTTGTAGGATATTTTGAGGAGGATTTTGAAGAAAATATAGACCACTATATTTTATTTGTGGATATCAACTCGCAAACAAACTTTTTGAAATGAAATTTAAAATTCATTTTGAATTTAGAGCGAGTTTGAGAAAATTTCAAGATTTGAATTTTTGGGATGCTACAAATCTACCCCACTTAAAATGAATCTCATCCTCGAGATTCGGCTTAGAAGGGTTATGGGTATAGCTTTACTTCAGCTACATATCTTCACTTTGCAGACTCTTCGAGGAGATGGAACTTCAACAAAATCCGGCCTTTGAGGAGCATCTGGTTGCCAATTGCAAACGCTGATTCTGGCTACTCAAAGGTCATCTTCAGGCTTCAGCTTTCGCTTGGCAGCTAGCTTATTGAAGAAGCATCGATGCCAACACACAAACCTTTCTCTTGCGAACTCCCACATGGATTCCTTCCTTGATTGGTCTTCTGGTGCTTCATCAAGAAAACTTGGGTGACCACTTTGCATCCAGAAACTTATATGCTTTGATGATCGGGTCCTCCACAAGCTTGCTACAGGCCTTCTTCTTTTTCTCCATTGCAGGAACCTTACTGGAACACTACCCCACTTAAAAAGAATGAGGGTAGAACTCTTGAATCTTAGGGATTTGAACTCCTCGAAGTACCTCATAACAAGGGTGTTACGGGGCCTTCTTCTGCTGTTGCTGCTTGACCAGGCTGCAGAGAGATGACTGACACAGGGTTGATTCTGGGAGAACCTTCTTCTTATCTTCTCTTCACTATCTTCTTTTCACTGATCCTTTCTTTCCCTTTGCTCTTCCCACTGGAGGATTCTATCAAAGAGTATTACCATCACACATTGGAGGAAACCAAAGACTATGAACCATGTACAACAGTCTTCCACCCAAGAATCACCAAGCATTGTGATCTTAGGGGCAAGGGAGTGGGAAAAATGGAGTTGCTTGCGATTTGGCAGAGGGGATTTTATCAGGTGTGTTTTGCTTGGGATGGGAACTGACGGAGCTGGTGTGGAAGTTTTATAGGCGAGCAGTATGCGAGGTGGTGCTCGGGTGTGGAGTGGGTGATGATGGAGCAGGTGCCACGAGGCAGCAGGTGCGATGGAGGGGGAAATGGTGTTGCTGGCGGTAATGGTGGTGGGTGCGCTGCAAAGGGGGTGTGGGCGGTGGTAGTGCGCATGTAGGCGAGGCACGCGTGCGGGGGGCATGCGTGAGTGGTGGGGTCAATGACCCTGATGTTTATGGTCTCTGGTTCCAAGAATCTTTGCCTCTCTGTATGGTAATAACTTCTGTTGTCCTCTTTTTCTGTTTACTTTGACTCAGGGCAGTGCTTTGATTCTCACGGTCGGTCCTTTTAACTGAGCGGTTGGATAGGTTTCTTCTGTAGCTTATTCCAGGCTTCAAGGGTAAGCTTCTCGGTATCTTCTTGGGTAAGGTGCTTTTCTCTTGAGATGGGTTAAGATGAGAATGGAAGCATAAGGTGAGGATTAGCTCTAATTTGTGATCTATGTTTTTAGAGAAAACCTTTCTCAAAAAGAAAGAAAACACACAAGCTCAGCAATGATAAGCACAAACAAATCAAATGTTTTGAATAAGGGAAGAATAGAGTTTTTCCAAAGCACGGACTACTCAGATTTGGGGGCCAAGCATAACTACTATTGCTCGGCTCCTGAACTGAGAACTATGCTAAATACGACTTATGAGCACTAACGTTAAAGCATCACATATGCACTCAAAAGGGGAGAAAACATCAAGCGAAATTCATTTTGAAATGCCCTAGAGGGCCACACAATTAGAGTTTTTCAAAACACGAGTCTACACGATTACCTCTCATACATGCAGGGCTCTAGCCAAAGTGAAGAAAAAAACTTCACTACCCAATGCATGCAGAGGACTGGGCATAACTAACTTCAGATCTGGCAGCTTCTCTTCTAGTGAGGCTAGCATAACTTCAATCTGAGACATCTCATGGATGGGTCAAGAGGGAGCTGATGCTGATGACTTCTTCTGGCGACGACTGAGATGGCAAGACGGGGTCGAACTCTTCTTCAAGCGGGACTGGCTCTTGTAACTCCTCAGAGGGCGGTGGTGCTGGTGGGGTGCTTGCAGCTTCTTCTTTGATCTCAAGGGAGGGTGCTGGAATCTTCTTCATGGTGAGGGGCTCAAACAACTCTGACGGGGGATCTTGGGACGATTCGGGGTGCTCTTGCTTATCCATAGTTTGAGGGAAGACTGGAATTCCTTCCAAGACTATAGCTCCTTCCGGGAGTTCCCAAGACTTCTTCTCTCCTCTAATAGAGACTGGGTGATGTTCGAGAATCTGGGGACCTTCAGCTCTCATGGGTTGAACTGGGTTGGATGAAGCGGGCTCTTGGATCCACAGGGCTCTACGTTGGTTATGGGTTACCAAGTAGGCCTCCATCAGCTTCTGGTCATGCTCATCCTTGGCTTGCTTCAGGGCTTCAATAACAATGACTTCACGGCTTTCCAAGGCAGCTACATGGGCTTGAGCTGTGGTGAGATCCACATGGAGCTTACGGTTGAGCTTCTCTGCATCTTCTGCTCGGGCAATCATCTGACGGTGGTGCCGAGCCAAGAAATCATATTGTGCATCCAGGGTGAGCAGGTATGCAGTGAGGTACACGACTATGGGGTCATCCTCAAGCAGTTGTTGCCCTTCCAATGCACGCATCCTGGCCATCCAAACGGGACAATCTCTCTGAAAGGGCGGAACGAATCTGAGTAGGGTGTCGGCCACTTCTTCTTCATAGATTTGACATAGGGTCCTCAATGCCTTGCGAGCGAAAACTTGGCTGGTGTCTTTGAATCTGTGCCCCGCAGCAGTGACACTCCATTCCACATGGTGCGGACTGGATCCAATGTATACAGTCACGACACACTTCTCTGTGCCATGCTCGACGAATTCATGACCATCATACTCTAGCTGGCTCCTGATTTCGAGGCGAACTGTGCATGCTCTCAGCAACTTGGGGAAACCATCTTCATTCTGGCAAAAGCTGGTTTGGCAGCGAACCTCCATCTGACTTCTGAGAGAAGGAAAGGGGGAAAGCATTTTTGAAATGAAGGGATGAGAGCAAGAATTTTTTTTAAGAAAATAGTTTTGACTCAAAAACTTTTGATCAGGCTAAGGGTTACGTCCTGCGGCCAACCTAACAGCTCCGATACCACCTGAAGCGCCCCAAATCCTCTAGGACTCAAATATGATACAATTACTAGTCCCAGGAGGCTAGTAAACACATTTATACATCAGATGATTTTAGATCTGTTTAAACGAGACAAACCTATAAAGGTGGCAATCAACTTTAAGAGTTGGTCCACAACTCGGGACATAACATCAGAGTGGGGCTAAAGCAGCCCGATATACGCAGCGAAGCAAATCAGCAGTCCAACAGCCACAGGCAAGGTTGGGAACAGTCGTAACTCTTACCCGATCTCCTTTTCTGAAAAAACAACAAATAAGCAAGGGTGAGTACAAACGTACTCAGCAGCCCACCTTCACCCGCGGAATGGGGAAATCAGATATAATGCATGGAATATGTGGAGCTCAGGATATTTTGCAAAAATAGCAATATTTTATGCAGGGTTGTTTTGTAAAACATTTTGTATTTTTGCAAAGCGCATCCTCTCCCAAAGGAGCAGGAAGTTTCTCAGTATAGAACAAAATCCACTGGACTAAACCATCCAGGTATCTCAGCAGTTTCCCACTGGTTTTCATTTTCAAAAATAGTTACTGGACTTCCCGTCCACCGTAGCTCACGGCTCAACCGCCGGACCTTTTTAAAAAACCACTTTTCTCAAACGCACCCTTTTTTTAAAACAAAACACTAATTGTCATACCACACCAGACTCGTCCATTCCTGTGGACACAGACTATTCGAATAGGTTCAAACTCTGTGCAGAGGGGTACACTTTACCCACTAGTCCGGTTTCTGTGATCTCACCGTCGTGAGACCCCAATGTCGAATCTCTTTCTTTCCTCGCACGTCCTTACCTTAACAGTTATACCGGAAGGTGTCAGGCCACCGCCATGCCGAAACCGGACAAAACATTCCCCCTCCTTATCCTCCCGGTGCTCCCCAGCCTTCATAACCCTGGGGTTTGGACCGTACGAGTTCAGATTGAGTGACTGCCCATACAATCTCGAGTGGTTGTACTTATCATGAGTACAGGTACTGAAGGATGACAAACCGGTCCTTATATGAGGGGACAATCCTTCTGCTCACACCTAAACTAGCTGAGCCATCACCTTAGGCTCTCCCCTAAACCAGGGAATCCCTGATCATCCCTTCTCAAAGATGATAAGGGTGAAAACCCTTCATCATACACATTTTGAAAACATTTTCTTTTGAAAACTCACACCTTTTCTCAAATCATTTGTAACAAATATATCAAGGATTGATTGTGGCAAGTGGCTGGGTGGCCATATTAACTTGTCTCAAAATCATATCATGCATAAAATAATAGGCTGAGGGTTGTGGTTGAAAAATCATAGGTAATTTATGCATCAAAGGGATCCAGTGAGCTTGTCGTGCTTATCCGGCGAAGGGGGAAGAGGAGCTCACAGAACTGGCTTCTAGCTCCACTGACTGGCGTAGACTTGCAGATCTAGCCTCCACGAGACGGCACGAACGCTCCGATAACTATGCAACATGAATAAGCAAACATACAAACCAGCAAGTATACCAACAAATATTTAGAATAGTGGTCAGAATAGTGATATATGGATGGGTAGAGTCTTGAGTAGAATCTGTGTCATGTGGTGTTGAGATACTACTAGTGGTGGAGCGGAGGTGCTTACCAGGAGGGTGGACTGGAAGCGAAGCGATACTATGCGTGTAGCCGACAGAGTAGAGTAACTGAGTGGGTGGGGTGTTTGCCTTGGCTGAGGGTGTTGAGTGTGTGAAGAGGGTTGCTAGGTGTATTTATAGCTAGGTGTATGTGGTGTAGCATAGTGAAGTTCACTGTTGGTGAGAATAGTGACGAATGAATCATCTGACTTAGTATGAACAGGAGAGTTATAGGCAAAATATGGGACAAGAGTATTTTGGGAGTTTTCTGGAACATGAACCATGCTTAAGGGATGACATGGTTGGATAGGGAATAGTTTGATAAGAATTTAGAAACAAGAATTATTGGAATCTAAGTTTGGAAGCCTGGTTCAAAGGAATCTCAAAGTTAAGCGTGCTCAACTTGGAGAAACCTGGGATGAGTGTCCAGATGGGAAGTTCCCTATTGGAAGGAAAATCACAGTCACTGTGTTCGTATGACTGGAATATGGGTCTGGCTGGTCTTAGGTGGACTGGACAACATGATGGATGAGTAGTTGAAATTCGGGGGTGATCGGATGGCCGATGAATAGCAACGATGGTGAATAGAACCGATAAATAGTAACGATGATAAATAGTAACGGTGAATAGTAATGATGAATAGTAATGGTGAATAGTTTGTGTGAACGAACGATGAACGATGAATAGTGACGATGAACTATGAATAGGAAGTATGAACGAACGGACGAACGATTGAATGATCGGACGAACGAACGATCGGAATTTCGACAGCATAATGGCAGGACAAATTATCTGGAAGAACGATGAATAGGGACTATGAACGAACGATGAACGATGAATAGAAACTATGAACGAACGATGAACGATGAATAGGAACTATGAACGAACGATGAACGATCGAATGATCGAACGAACGAACAATCGGAATTTCGGCAGCATAACGACAGGACAAAGATTTTCTGGAAGAACGATGAATAGGGGCTATGAACGAACGATGAACGATGAATAGGAACTATGAACGAACGGATGAACGATCTTATGATCGAACGAATGAACGATCGGAATTTCGGTAGCATAACGTCAGGAAAAAGATTATTTGGACGAACGAACGGACGAACGATCAAACGATCGGACGAACGGACGAACGAACCATGAACGACTGGATGAACAATCGAACGATCGGACGAACGAATGAACAAACTAAGAACAGGGGGACGAACGATCCTTGTGCTAGTGTGTGCTTGTGTGGGAAGTGGAGTGGGCGTGTGGGGGGGAGTGGAGAGAGTTGCCATAAAATGTCTTGGGGTGGGATGAGAGGAGGCCCTTGCCCCTCTATTTATAGCCATGGTGGGGGGATTAGGGGGAGGGATGAGCGGATTAGTGGGAGGATGAGAGGATTAGTGGGAGATTAGCATGGATTTGTCTTGTATGAGTGAGATTAGCTTGTAGAGCTCAATGTATGACACCGGGGGCATACATATACGTATGATCATGAGGAAAGTTATGAAGAAAATATTGTAGGGACTTGAAAAATTATTCTGAAGGTATTTCTTAGGAGGAAAATACTTGGAGATATATCGGTGGAATATTTGGACAGTATTTCTGGAAAGAATTTGAAGGGGATCACTGGGGAAATATCTGGGTAGTATTTCTAGAAAGAATTTGAGGGGGATCACTGGAGAAAAATTTGTAGGATATTTTGAGGAGGATTTTGAAGAAAATATAGACCACTATATTTTATTTGTTGATATCAACTCGCAAACAAACATTTTGAAATGAAATTTGAAATTCATTTTGAATTTAGAGCGAGTTTGAGAAAATTTCAAGATTTGAATTTTTGGGATGCTACATGAAGTCACTCTTCTTTTTCAGAAAAAGGCAATACTTTGATGGTTTTCCCCAAAGAAGGAAGTAGCACATTTTCACACTCAACCACCACTGAGCTTCCTGCTCCTGTGGCATTGTTTTCATTTCCAAAAACACCCACACACACTTCCCTGTTCGCGAAGATCATAAACACTAATTGTTATACCACGCCAGACTCGTCCATACGAGTGGATATGGACTATTCGAATAGGTTTGAACTCTGCGCAGAGGGGTACACTTTACCCACTAGTCCGGCTCTGCGGTCTCATGGCCAATGAGACCCGAATCCGAATCTCTTTCTTTCCTCGCACGTCCTTATCTTAACGGTTATACCGGAAGGAATCAGGCCACCACCATGTCCAAACCAGACAAAATATTCCCCCCTCCTTATCCTCCCGGTGCTCCCCAGCCATCGTAACCCTGGGGTTTGGACCGTACGAGTTCAGATTGTGTGACTGCCCATACAGTCTCGAGTGGTTGTACTTGTCATGAGTACAGGTAGTGAAGGATGACAAACCGGTCCTTATATGAGGGGACAATCCTTCCGCTCACAACTAACCCGGCTGAGCCAACACTTGAGGCCCTCCCCTAAACCAAGGAGTCCCTGATTATCCCACTCAAAAGGTGATAAGGGTGAATACCCTTCATCATACACTTTTTGAAAACATCATTTAAAAAACCACCCTTTTCTCATCCCACATTTTGTACTCAAAACATATTCTTTAATGCGAGCTATCTCTCTTCTCACAATGCAAAGGACCCAATCCTTATTCCCGGCTTAGGTAGTGGTAGAAAGAGTAGGTAATTTATGCATCAAGGGAAGAATGGACTTTCCTTTGTCGAAGTTCTCCTAGCACGAAAGGTCTATTTTGGAAAGGTCGGGTTCCTGCCCTTCTTCCGGAGCTATAAATTTCAGAGGATCGGATCCCTCTTCTCCTAGCAAAAATAAGCAATGAACAATACATCAACCATGGTGGCTTAGTGGAGTGTGCCAAGTTTTAAATATTATTATTTTGTGCTCTCTAATTTATTTAGACTATTTTTGGTGCATAAAATATCAATATATGCATTTATATATGAAAATAGGAAAAAGAAATGGGAAAAAGAAAAGGAAAAGGATTTCCTTGCTAACTGGGCCCTGGGGTATTTTGGCCCAGCCAGGGCGCGCGCGCGGCCACACGGGTAGGTGGCCCAGCCGGCTCACGAAGAGGTGGAACGACGTGAGGACGGTGTCGTGGGCGCGGGCCCACTCGCTAGAGAGGAGGGGGGCTGACGGCGTCGGCGGTCTGACAGGGGAGGGGGCGAACCGGCCGGGGTCGACCGCCGGTGAGGTTCCACAGCGGTTCTCCATTGCGGTTCCGGTTTTGGGTGGTCGGGGAGGTGGCTTAGCATGGACAGTGGTAGGGGGTCACGGCGGCGGGGTCAATTTGGTCGGAGAGTGCTCGGGACGGTCGGTCCACGGCGAGCTGGTGAGCACCCGCTGTGGTGAGGTCGCCGGCGAGGCCAACAGGTGTAATAGGTGAGGGAAAAAGGTGCGTCGTGTTCGTGGTGAAGTGGCGGAGCTCAAGAGCTACAATAATTTGACTAGAACCCACTAGAGAGAGGGAAGGGAGGAGCTCACCGGAGATGAAGATGATGGTGGTGCTGGCTCAATAGAGCTCGGGGAAGGGGGAAGAGGTGGCCGAGGCCGGGGTGAAGAAAGGTGGAGCTCGGGCGGTCCTTTTTATAGGCGCCCGGGGAGGAAGCAGCCAAAGTCCAGCTAGCGCCGCGAGGGACACCGCGACGGCAAGGAGGGCGCACAGCGCCGGGGACGAGACCGCTCGGGCAGACGGGGTGACGGAATGGCTCGGGGTAGGCGCAAGGTGCCAATTCGGCTGGTGGGCGAGTAATGGTGAGGGGATGTGGCGGAGCGGTGGCCGGCGGTGATCACGTCGATGGCCGATCACGGGCGAGAGAGAGAGAGCTGACATGCAGGGCCCACCTGCCAGAGAGAGGGCGGTCGTGAGGGAGGAGGGCGGGCGCGGCTGACGGGCGGGGTCAGGCTGCCAGTGGGAGAGCGCGGGTGCGCTGGAGTTGGGCCACGTGGGCCGCGAGGGAGGGGGAAAGCGCGGGCGTGCGGGAGAGGGGGAGAGGCTTGGGCCAGAATCGGCCCAACCGGGGGGGGGGATAGGAATTCCTTTTTATTTTTCTTTTCCATTTCCAAATCTATTTTTCTTTTTCCTTTTCTATAATCTCCTTTTTCCTTTAAACAAATATTTATCTAAATTTCTTGGTGTCGAAATATTCTATGTGAGGTGCTACTAACAACCACAGTGTATGCATATGATGAATGAAATGTCTCATGAAGTGGGGGTCTTAGGAGATAAATAAGGGGGGGTCAGGAGTTTAGGGTTTCTAACCTTGGGATCAAAATTGGGATGTTACACCGCGTCTGCTAGGACCCACGCTAGGGCGCCCGCGCCGGTGCCGTGTCGCGCCCGCGTCGTGGTGGTCTAGCCGTGCATCGCTCGCCGGGGCCTACGCCGCCCGCGCCAAGGACCTGCAGGGGGGTGCCGGCGCCATCCCCCTCCCCCACTGGACGGCATTGTGGCAACCGCCATGGGCCGGTCCGGGGGCCATTAGGGTTTAAGGCGGTGGCCGCTGAAGATGATGTGTCCGTGCGGAGCGTCGACAGCGCGAAGGGTTATCCGCGATAGGCAGCGATGGTCTCGACGACCACCATCTCTGGTGGGGATGGGGAACAACAACGAACTGCTGCTGCAGTGGGTGGAGGAGGCGGTGGTGCTGCCAAGTCGACATCCATCGGCACATGTCACACCCGGGTTTCGGGGCACCAAGACCCGGGCACGAACATAATCACCAGGTGTGCTGGGACCAAGTCTCACTCATATGATGAATCATGACACAGGAACAAATGTCATATCTTTACTATATAATAGGAGTTCTGCACAAAATAAATAAATAATTATATCATAAGGAGACAACGATCCAGCAACCCAAAGTTGACGGGGAGACGACGGCCTATACCTCTCATGAACTCGTCACAACATCCTCCATGCGCCTCATCCTGCGGTACCTGTTCTTGACCTGTGGTGGGTGTGAGACAGCAAGAGTGAGCTCACATACATTCATTGCTCAACAAGTTGTGGAGAATAATGTGCATGAACTCGCCAAAGGTGGGAGCTCACGTGAAGTGTAAGGCTTACCAAAGGAGATGGTTGAAGCTGAGCATTGCTTTTAAAGTTGGTCAAAATTTTATTAGCAATTACTAAGTATAAGTAAATACCAACCCAATTAAGTAGTAGAACAAAAGTGATAAAAACAACACCAGCGATGCAATGCATATGATAGATTGAATTTAGTTCTATAAATTAATCATGTGAGGGTCCGAGCTGCTCATGACCGTGAGCACGGCTAGTATACTAGTTTTACACTCTGCAGAGATTGCACATCTTTACCCACAAGTCATGTTACCAATCTGCCAAGGGATCGCGACTTCCCATACACCTCTACCGAGGAGGTGAGGCAGGGTAACACTACGAGGCCTTTACAAAGTGGTGAACAAGGTATAAAGATAGTCAAACTAGGGTAACCTATTGGGACCCATCAAAATTAACTTATGCAGATCATTATGATTAATAAGGACATGAGTGGGTAAAAAGAAGTGATCAAGGGCACAACTTGCCTGGCACTAGAGATTCCAGGTACCAACTTGCTCTTCAGATGACATGTCCTCACTGCTAAACGTAGCAATACAGACAAACATGGTATAGGCAAAATTAACATCACACCAAACATAAGAATACACTGCATAATAATAATCTACGCGTTGCTACGAGATCGTGGGTTCGAGAACCGCTAAATTCGGGGTTACGGTTATGAAGTTATGGTTTTCCGAAGATCCACGTGGTTAAATATAGAATAGACTATGTGCAACATTTTAACCTATATTTCATGACAAAACAAAGTTACTAGATAATAATAAATATTATTGTGAGACTAATGCGACTAGAATGGATCAAAACGGAGTTACGGTTGTTGAGTTATGAATTTCTGGAGTTATTGGGTACATGGTATAGAGTAATTCAGATGAATAATTTTAATTCATGTTTCATTGCTACACAGAGGTACTAAGTGGTAGACAATATTAAAAAACAAAATTAATGTCTCTGGAATAAATTAATTTGGAGCTAGAATGAATTTAATATAAATTATATAAGTTTCTGGATTTATTTTTGTATTAAAAATCAATTTCTATAATTATTTCTCTGTTTTCTCATTTTTCTGGATTGCGCGCATGATTACATAAAAGGCCAGGGGCTAAAGCGCAAAACCGTCCCACATAGTGGTGCACCTGAGTGGACGACGGGTTGATTTGTGAAAAAGGCAGGGTCTCTTTAGCAAATCGTCCAAGACAAAGGGGTACGGGTAGAATTCAGCCGTTGGATCGGCATTTGAGGGCTCGGATTAGATCGCCATCATATGTGAACCGGTATTCAATCCGGGCCACAGGATCAGGGATCCATGGTCCAGATTTCACGGGCGAAGGGTTATGTTGTCACTCTAATCTCACCCGCACATCGTTCGATCGACACCCCAGATCTAATTGTGCGAAGGGGTATCCAGATATCTAATCTCCACCGCCCACATCTGGATGGACGGCTGAGATATCGTCTTCCACCCTGGCCGTCAGAGCGGCGGCGCCCACGGTTTTTGCGGCGGAGGCCATCGTCAACATGAAGCACACGGCCCGCACAGAGACCCCCAACCGAGTATGACGGTCACAATACAGTTTAGAGCGTCGAACAAACCCCTTGGAACCATATACTTACCGGTGACGAGGTCCGAGCGGGCTAGCCACGATGAAGTGCCATCTGTGGAGGAGTATCAACGACGGCGAGGAAATTCGCCCGTCTTAGCCGTTGATTCCGCCAGGTGGGGGCATGCACATCTTCCCCACGACACTGCGAAGCTACCCGGTCACAATCGAAGCCCTGGCGCTGGCGTGGACGAAAATCAGTCCACGGTGGATCTCGTCACATCCTTCCTCCATTCTCTGCGCAAGCCCTAACTTTTCCCCCATGGCCATAGTGCTCTGATAGTTGGCGAGGTTGTAGGATTGGATGGATAGGGGCGTGGCCTGGTTAGGTTTTATAGTGCGGAGGAGAGCCCAATTCGACCGATTCTGACGATCCCTGCAGCGCCCCTATCGCGAGGTTGTTGACGCCCCCGACACGAGGGGCCCACATGGCGGTGTAATGAGCGCGTCGTGGTGATGGCTGACAGAAGGGCCCCATGCGGTAATGACTAGCATGCGATCGCGCGCGAATGGGCTGCGCGGGATCAAATGGGCCGAGCGGGTGAGGGTAACTTGGGCTGAGGGAAAGGGATTTTGGCCCAGAAAGCGCAGGTAGCTCTTTTTTTCTTCTTATTTTCTCTCTTTTTTTATTTCTATATTTTTTTATCTCGATTTCAAATCAAAAACCAGTTTGAATTTCAAACTTGTGCCTTTAGATGCACAAATAAGAGTGCCAATATTAATGAATATATTTTTATTTGTGTATATTTTCTTTATTGTGTATATTCTTTTCCTACCCTTCTCTTCTCTTTCTTTTCTGTTTTTTTTATTCCATTTTTCAAACTTTAAAATTGTCCATAGATTTGAAAACAAATGCAACCATACAAGAACTATAACATGAGATGTATTTATTTATTTGTTATTTGTCCAACATAATCCTATTTATTGAATATGCACAAGGAAAGGAAGACCAAATAATCACCAAAGGTTTCATAATTCCAAAACACCCACTTATAATTTTTTCTATTTATTTATTTTATTAGTTTTTTCTCTTACATAATTTTTTGGGGCTTTACAGCACAGTTGCCGATGATTCCGCATCTCCCATCGACACCGACAATGTTGGGAGTGCGATGGGGAGGCCGCATTCAATCACCGGCAGCGGCACTACCGCTGTCCATCCGTGGATCACGCAAAAGTGCATGCCGAGCACTTGAACACGGTGTGGTGCACGTGAACACGACATGCAGGGATGGTGTTCACCGGTGGGATCATTGCATCTTGTCCAGCGGCGAACGCCTCCAACAGTGCATCATCGACGACATAAAAAACTTCACGCATGCGACGGATGTGAAGGGAAACGGTTTGCTCCATACCTTTCCTGGCGATTTTGAGGTCGGTGCCTCCATTCTTCACCAAAACAACGAGCGTTCTTCTTCTTCTCCCTCTGTTCTCACGAGCATGTGCTGATAACGTGTTATGTAATAGTGAAAACGAGATTAGAGAGAATAATAATAGTTGTCTTCTTTATTGCAGGGGTCCTATTTATATACATATGAAGGGTGCAATACCAAGGGATATGTCCCTTGGTAGGCACCACTTAGATTGGTTATAAAATGACACATTTTTTCTAAAAGCGCTGAGTCACACCATCGAGCCTAGCGTCAAGTTGACCACGTCACCCAAGCTTGTAATGATGGAGCGGTGAGCGAGGACTCAAAGGGCATGTTGTTTCAGCTTCTAGCCCAATTTTGGCAGTCGGAATCGGTTTATGACTGCTAAGATCTTGTTCTGTTACATCGAATTGTACCCGGAATCGTTCTGGCTAATCAAAGTTTATATAAATTAGAGAAGCAATTCGGTTCGGAATCGTTCCGATCTACCAATCCGACACAAACGAACAAGGCCTAAACGTTTTGCTTTATAACCTGCTGTGAAAACGTTTTATAAAAATCTTTTAAATCAATTTGAATACAGAATCTACAGAGTCGTCGCGTCGGAAGAAATCCGCCGCTTGCTAATTTTTTTTATAGATCTAAGGTAGTGATGCTAATTTTTTTATAGATTGTATAAAAAAAAAGTTGGACTAGTAGCAGCAGCTCCTCTGCAGTCCAGTGCCCTCTACGGTCGTGACTGCATATGGTCATGGCACCCCACCAGGCTCACACGGCAGCGGAAACAGCCGACTGCAGAGGATCTCGTCCCGTACCGAACACAGTCGTGGCCAATTATGCTAGGGCTTCGCGACCGGCTGGTGGGGATCACCACGTGACTTGGGCCTGTGCCTGTTCGGTCCGGCTGCCCCCGATCACCGCACCAACCCTTCAAAGCACGCGCGCCGCACGACAGCAACACCTAACCTCCAGTCCCGGGCCCCGTTAACGCCGCTCGAGCTCGACACGGCAGTCAGACTCATGCAGGAGGAGTACTAGTCCTGTAGTCCAGTACTCCAGTCAATGATTTCATTTCTACGTGGGGTTTTTTCTTTTTTTTAATCCAAGCCTATCATGCGTCATGCGTGAGGGCACGGTTGTAGATGCGGCGGCCATGCTTAGACTAACTGCAGCGGTGTACGCTGCCCTTCCCCCTCCCCTTGCATGTGGCGCGTAGGGGGCATCCTATGGCCGCAGCGGTGTCCCCTACAGCGTCCCCTACGTGTCGGTCCCTTTCTCTCCTCCCTAGATATAGCGTGTCACTGTTCATTACCCTAAATACTGTGCTGTGGGTCCACGAGTAATTGTTAGTAGATAAAAAATTGATAGTTGGTATAGAAAATGATATTTTATAGTAGTAGTGGGGTATAGGGGGAGTATTTAGGGAGAACCGCTGCGGGAGATGAAAAAATAGGGGAAAAAATAGGGGGGAAAATTTAGGGGTAACGGTTGCGGATAGCCTTATTCGCTGTGTCTTGTTGTGTATTTAATCTGGCTACGGATTTTATAATATTTTATCTCTACGGATTACAGCCGCAGTAGTACGAACAGTTACCGCCACAGCTGTCAGCCGAGCAGTCAAATAGGTTGCTATCCAGTGTGAATGTTTCATGGAAGGAACGATGCATGCATTTTTTTAAAAAAAAACTCTTTGTTGAGGCCGTTGTGTGCTTTTCTAGAATCTAAAACGCGAGGAAATATATGCATGGAAGAAACAATCAGTGCCATGGTGCAGTTTTATTTATTTTCTCTATATATATACATATTTAATTCTATGATGAACCATCATCTAGCGTAAACTGAGCCAAGGAAGTTTTCTCTACACGGGACTCGTATCTTCTTTCTTCCTGAAAAAAAACGTCAACACCTACCGTGTACAAATGATTACAGAACGAACAATCTACTAAAACTAGAATCAACACCACTCAGAATACGTGGGCGAATGGAACATCCTTTGGTTTCTCCGGGCCCATACAATCTAAATCTATACTACTTATTAAGAAGGTAAGAGTAGTCTGCCTCCCTGCCGTTCTGCCGTTCTGCCGTCCCTCAATCTCCACCGTCCATCTCACATCTATGTTTTTCGTGCGTCCGTCAGCAGTCCTACGTGCCTCGCCTCCCGTCCGCCCCTTCCCCGTCCGCGCGAGCAACCTAGCTCCCTCTGCCCCCTCCTGTTCGCAGTTCTCCTCCGCGCGCTGGCAGCCGCTCCTCGGTCCCGCTCGACTCGCTCCTGCTCCACCTCACCGCGCCCGCCCCCACGCCGCGGCGGTCGCAGCAGACGCCGACGCCACCGCACTCCTTCCTCTCCCCCGCCGCGCAGGCGCTGGTGCTCGCCATCTCCTCTCACCCGCTCCCCACGCTCGCGGCCTTCCTGGCCTCCCGCCGCGACGAGCTCCTCCGCGCCATGGGCGAGTCCAACCTCGAGGTTGCTCCATGTACCAGCGCCCAGATCCCACGCTTGGCGAGATGAACTTGCTGGGGACGGGGTCTGAGCCTCGACCCGGATCTCCCCCATCCTCTCCCCCAACTCTGGTGAGGAGGACTCTCGCCCGTGGTTGCCGGCTCCCCGTATAAGGCAGTTGGTATTCCTCTCGCGTTCTCTGTGAAGCTAACAAGGTGGGTGGTGATAGGCACTTCTCCGGTGTAGGCAAGGCTGGATCCAAGGGCGGTGCTCGAGGATGAAGGGTATGTGCAGGTGGTGTCACTGCTGTGAAGTTGTCTGTAAAGGTAGTCAACCAGCTAAAGCTTACGTTAAGTGTTGAGTGACGCTGTCTGTAATCCTCTCAAAGCTATTGAGTTAGTGCCTTAAACTTAGAGAGTGCTAATTGTGTTTTACTATGGAAAAAAATATTGCAAAATTCCGCTTGGCTGCAGTTATCATGTTCATCATAGTAAAATTGTTTCAATCTCCCAACAACATTTAGCATTGATTTTTTGTTGAAATTATTGCTTGCGGTTAAAAGTAGGGGTCTGTTCTAAAATTTTCTGTCATATGGTGCTGAAATTGTTTTGAAGTATCGTTCAGGCCAACAATGTCATTCTTGTTGAGTGCCGATTCCTGCATAGATATACTGTATTAATATTACATCAGTACATGCAGCCCAATCATCAGTTCATCGCGAGTCATTCTATGAAGGTGGTTTCAGTAATTAGAAAAAAAAGGGAGGGACCAACCTAGCAGGAAGGTAGTTTCAAGGTCTTGTCTGTTTGAATGGCCCATGACTATAACTCATGATACACTGACACTTATTGTACTTTGGATGTTGTTTAAGATGGCTTATATTATACTGCACAATTTTATATTAATGTCAGATCAACTGTAGTAGGATACTAGGATCCTAGAGTGGTGGTTGACTTGGCTATAATAGAAGATATCAAATGAGAGTTGAGTTTAGATTTCACACAGGCATTGCTTATGTAAGTACTCTCTCTGTTTCTATTTAATTATCGCTGGATAGTTCAATTTTGCACTATCAAGTGACATCTAAAAAGAAACAGAGGGTGTACTAATCATGCAGGAGTATACCAAGTCCTAGCCTATGTATAATGTTGCTGATCCTTTTTAAATATGTCATTATTCTCTCTTGTTTAGGAGGTAGCATTTACCAACCGTTGGAGTATTTGGTCTTGTTTCTTGCATTTTCAAGGAATATGTGGTTTGGCAGTAATCATCTGAAGACTGCATGATCTGATTATATCAGTGTGATAGCTAATTCGTAGGTAAAGAAATTTGGTGGTTGAGCTGCTTGATTCTGATGTCTGAAGGTCGCTTTCAGTTTGGGGATCGATACTACTAAACCCATACAGAATTTGAATTTGCAATTGAGACTTTGCATGTTACTAAGGCTATCTCCAGCAACTTACCTATCCACATTCCATATATCCATATTAAAACTTCACTCTACGAACATTGCAGTCTACAGTGTAGAACAGTACAAAACAATGTTTTTTGATAAACTTTGGTTAGACTATTGCAGACGGCCTAAGTGACTTGCATGCGAATAATGATACTCCCTCAATTACAAATTATAAGATGTTTTGACTTTTCTAGATATAAAGATTTAGGTATGCACTTAGATATATACTATGTATAGATTGGTGATTGTAATCCTTGTGCGATAGATTGACACATCATTTTTCTAGATATAAAGATTTTAGAAATGATTTATTTTGTTTTTGTTTATTAGTACTAGCAGACAAAATGATATTTTGAACCTGCTTGCTTTTACTTGCTCCATGCCTCCGTTGCCTCATTTTATCTATTTCTGACTTCTGTTACTTTTTCTCCAGAGTTGGTTATAACAATCTGGGCGGCTTTGCAATTATCAACCACCTTCACTTCCAGGTTATAACACGTCTTTCAGTAATGCATTGATTCCAAGCTCTTGCTGAGATTATTGTTTTGCTTTCCTATTGTGAAACAGGAAAGGTGGTCCGGCTCCTAGGTATGATCATTCAGCTGTTGTTTACGCTGACCGATATCTTCTAATCTTTGGTGGCTCTTCTCACTCTACCTTCTCTTTGTTATCTATCACGGTTGAATCTGGTACATTCTGTTTTTAATAATAAGAATGTACAATTAACCACTTGAGGAACATTGGAGAAAGTAAAGTTATCGTAGTATACAGGATCGCAAGCTGTTTTTTTTCATACGTCAGGCTTTTTGCTGGTGATGATGTTGAAGCTGAATTTGAGAAATCCAAAATGGATGTTTTAAGTGTGAAGAGCCCTGAATCTGAAAAGCTTGCTTTTGTTCGTTGCTGGGTCCAGTGGACAGACATCCAACAGAAAAAGGACTTCCCTCATGGATGGTAAACGACCATGAAGTTGTTAAAAGAAATAGAGAGGAAGCCTTGAAGAGGAAGGACTCAAAGCTTAAGCACGTCATCATTTCTAAACATGTAGATAAGAAGTTAAAGTTGTATTTGATTCGTTACATGCACATGCTTTTTGTTTGGATGCGAGCCCATAGTGTATCACGATAAAATGGTTATATGCTCCCATTTGCTAATCATTTTTTTTACTCTTTTTGCAGCTGGGAAATGTTGAACTATTGATCTTGAAAGACAAGAGCTTATCGGTCAGAGAAGTTATCTTTTTCTCCTGTATTCATGGCTTCATTTTTTACTCAAGTGGAAATAAATGTGCCTGAGTCAATGCATCTTGGTGCTAATGGGGCCATGAGGTTTCTTTATTGAGTAGTATCTTGTTTGACACTGCATGTAGTTGCTTGAAAATAACTATGTGAAGTTCTTGTTAATTGTTGTTGGCCTTGTTAAATATCTTTATTTAGTCTCCAAAGGAATCTGTTGGCTTAACTTTGGTGCATTATGAGGGTACAACGGCTCCCACCGTACAACTGATGCCTTGCATAGTCTGATCCCTAGGTTGTGTGGTCCATTTGACTCTACAAATAACATACCACTGGCACTGAACATCAACCCTAAAAATATTTAAAGGTCTGTGTTGCCTCTTGGTTTATCTCAATGTCACATGTTTTGCATTCTCTGTGGTCTGTACTTCATAAGTTGGTCTATTTATTTCGTGTGATTGTACAGACACCGTTCTCTGCATGCCAATATCTAGCTGATGAAGCACCCTCATTACCAAGTGAGCAAAAATAGCTCAGGCTTTTCAAGCAACTTGTTGATAGTCTGCACCAATTGGCATGTAAGTTCTGGTAGTCTTCAATGAGCTGAGAACAATAGATAGCACATACTTGACTTTCAAATGTGGTACTGTTCTTTTGATATTTTGGCTTCTAAATCTACAGTCGTACATGTACATTTGTATTTTCATATCTTAATAAATTCAGGTTATGACAATAAATTGAGATATTAATGTTGTCAGCTTTCACTTTATAATTTCAGCAAAAAATACGATAGCCTGAGAAATATTCAAGTCATCTAGCTGATAAAGCATATCCTCATTACCAAGGGAGCAAAAAGAGCTCAGGCTTTACAGGCAACATGTTGATAGTCTGCACCAATTGGCAGGTAAGTTCTGGTAGTCTTCATTGGCTCTTGTCTTTCAAATGTGACACTATTGTTTTGATATTTTGGCTTCCAAATCTATAGTCGTACATGTACATTTGTATTTGCATCTTTTAAGAATTTCAAGTTATGATAATAAATTGAGATATTAATGTTGTTAGTTTTCATTTTATAATTTCAGCAAAAAATATGAGTCTAAGAAATATTTATATACTGCTATTGGCCATGGGGGAGATATTTATATTTATACTACTATTGGCCATACGGGGGAGCGAGCCAAAGAGTGTGTTATAAATTGTAGAGTGGAAATATAATCTGGTGATACACAAAATCAGTTTTCATTCCTCAACCTATGAATTTGGGATAAGCTTATGTGTGAACTTTAGAAAGTGGTGGAATATCAAATTCTAAGCCAAATAGCCTACTTGCCATCTTGCTGCTACTCGAATCAACTTCTGATCAAATTGCTGGGTGTGGACAATTCTCATGGCTCTTTGTATGCTATTGAAGCTGCAAAGCACTGTCATTATTCACAACACCGTTGTGGCGGTATGCGGAGCTGTTGATTTCATCACTGATGGGAAGCACTCATCAACACTCTCTATTGCCTCGATGAAGAAACGATCACCTCTCGAGTTGGGATTTCCTTGCGACCATGATGTGTGGATGTGTGCCATGGCTAAATTGCTAGGTAAATATGGAGTTTGGCCAAGTTCACTTTTCTGAAATGTCTTTGATAACCATGATATAAGGCAGATCAATGATTGTCGGTCCATGAAAATCATATAGACACTATCCTGACCTTCACCACTTGACGAATACCTGGGTGTTATGCCTAAATTGCCACTGTGTCAATTGTAGACATTTAGTATAATGTAGTAAAATGGCCAACATTGTTGATCAGTCCAGACCGAAGACATGGAGGTCATCAGTAGATGTGTATTCTATATGTGCTCGTTGAGTTGACAAAGCCATGTAGTCACCATGGTACGTGATAATCAGGGCTACTATCAAGTGAAAGTCATACGTATAACATATAACATTAAAAGTTGAGATGGATGAGTTGGTCAAGGTGCTAAAATAAGGTTTTGGTTCAAAAGGGCGTGGGGTTCAATCCCACTTTTCATCATTATTTTTTTAAAAATATTTCTGCTGGCCTCCCAACTTTCTTCACATTATTCTTCATATTCACAATTTTATTATTATGACGTTGTTTTTTTAAAAATACTTCTGCTGGCCTCCCAGCTTTCTTCGTCTTATTCTTTTAAAAATATTTCTACTGGCCTCCCAGCTTTCTTCACCTTATGCTTCAAATTTACCTTATTATGTTATGTATGGGTTCAAATCCCAAAATTGTTTTTCATCATGCCTTGACAGGTTCACATGCCACACCTATGATGAAATGTACAGAAAATTGTTGATGCTGGCAAGACACCCTCTTATACCTTATCTTTTGGAGACAATTTGGTTTGACTTTTTATCTATTTTTTGTAGCCACCTTTGCGTCAAACCCATAACTGAATTTAAAGAGTGGACACCGCACATTCTTGCATATCCTCTGAGTTAACAGTGTTGCACACAATATATCACTCATTAATAAGTAGTGATATCAAAAAAGACCATTTGGTTGTGATGCAGTTTAGGCAATCCCGATGATGAAACCTTGCTCAAATTTGCAAACTGTGCAAAATTATCTGGCTAGATGGACCATTTTGTCACATTGAAATTACCTGGCTCACCTAAAAGGCTAAAACCATCATCAGGAGCATGTTTGTTACTCTTTTCAATCTCTAAATAACCTCTTCTCTTTTTTACTTATTATCCAGGATGTTTCCAAAAAGTTGTCTGGACCTAATAGGATTTCGGTTAATCAGTTGAGAGATCTACTAGATCGAATTGTAATAAGGATCATACTATCAAATCAAAAGAAACACTTAAGGGTGCTTTGTCTTTAATTGAACTAAACAATGACACCTTTAAAGTAAAGGTAAGCATTAGGAGAGTACAAACATCGAGATGTTGCTGTCATCCATCGTGTTGTAGTCAGTCGTGTTTCAAAGGTAACTTGCTAACTGCAACCTCTTATTTTTCGTACATTTTAGGATTTGGTAGTTTGCAGCTCTTCATTTTTCATATTTGAAAATTAGTCGAGGAGCCTCAAGGGCTTGTTATGCCCAGAGTGATAAGGATCCCAATTGGTATTTTGGCATTTCCAAAAAATCCATTCATATTGGACACCTATTTCCGAACCACAAGCATGTAATTGTTTCATGTGCATGCGTGTAGCTTGTCATATTTATTTTTAGAGTCATAGTAGGTTCATTCTATTTATATATAGTCATTTGCTTAATGCCGCTTTAGTTGCTTCATTCTTTAGATATTGCATGGACCGGAGGAGACGGAGACGCTCGAAGCGGCACTCTGTTGAGGAAGAGGAGATGGTGACTGATGAGGTAGCTATCAGATACCCTGCACCAGTGTTGGATCCCAATTGGTATTTTGGCATTCCCTAAAATCATGCCATATTGGACACCTGGTTCTGAACCGCATGCATCCAGATCATGTAGCGTTTCTGGTGCACGCGTGTAGCTCGTCACATTTGTTTTGGAATCATAGTAGGTTCATTCTATAGTAATTTGCTTAATATTGCTTTAGTTTCTTCAGTCTTTGGATTTTGAAGGTTAGTCTTTGCATCTAGGCTAGAGTTTTTTAAACGATAGGGTAAAGTTATTGCTTGTACTACAACACTGCTCGTATTTCAGTGTGCAGGTCTGCTAGAAGGCGGAGATGCATTTTATTGGTCTCTATATTTTTATCCACTTATCTTCATTTTTTTTAAACGAAACATGCAACATTGATAAATTAGACAATGTGTTTATATGTGATTGCATCCACTGTTTATTCTCTTTCCACTATAGTTTGCATTTAACCTAGAGGCAACTTCTGACTCTGCTTTTCGGACTGATGTTGTTAACATGCATTTATTGGTTGGATGAGAGATCTATGTGGCATAGCGATGGCAACCAACAGGTGTGTTATATCTTATCATGTTCATTATGAGGGTACAACGGCTCTTGTTATTTTGAAACTAACTATACCTTTACTGATTTAATGTTGTGATCCAGCCGCAAGACATATGGCCTTTTATTTGTCTGGTGTATCCATCTCGCATGTCACTTCTGTTGAGAGCCATCTCACTCTACACCGATAAACCAGAGGTTGACATCTGTCCCCAATTTGTTCTCTAGAACAATTTTATGCCCTGGCACCTATTGTATTTTTTATCTTCATGATTTTATTATGTATAGACCATTGTTTTTAGAAACAACTTTATATCTATGTGCTCCTATTGCATGTTATTGCTCAAATATGCTGCCTAAATCTAACTTAACTACTCATAACCTGAGGTTTCTTAATTTGTCTCTAATCACCCTAAATATCATGAACATGTATGAATTTGTTTTGAACAAAGCTCAGAGACTGACATTTGATTCATCATCACCAAATGGGATCCTTATGTTCCGAGAGGTTAGCAAGATAATCGTGGCTTACGGATCACTAATTATATTGCTTCCTAATGGCACATACATTTATGGAAGTAAATACAAAGGCATATGGATCTCACCCACTGTTCTTTCAAGGGGTGAGTAAAAATGTGTTTAGTCCCGCTAATTTTATATATACTGCTAATTTCACTCACTATCTGTACGCAAACAACATGCTTCGATATATCGAAGGCTATGCTCAGAAGGTAGTTGTGTGTTTCGACTCTGTTAATTCGTGCGCCGTTCCTCATAATAGGTTGAGTATGAGAATGGTTAATTCTTTTTTCTTGTTTCCAGGTAAATCCCGGGAATGCTCCATTGGTAGTGGGGCAATTACTTGATGATGAATGCCCTGAAGATTTTATCAAGGGTTTGATCCTCTCTGTTCGTTCTCTCCTCCCTGTTGAGCCTTTGGTTGATGAATGTGAGAAGAGGTTTGTTTTTCATATCCTCCCAGTTTACTTATTCACATGAGTGAAGGTAGCCAAGATGTGCATGTCCATAATGCTCTTGGTAAAATCATAATTGACAGCAACAACAATCCTGAGCATTTCCTTACTACCAACCCATTTTACGACTCTCGTGTTGTGGGTAAATATTGTGAAAAGCGGGATCCTACACTTGCTGTTGTTGCTTACAGACGTGGGCAGTGTGACGATGAACTTATTAACGTCACTAACAAGAATTCGTTATTCAAGCTGCAAGCTAGGTATGTAATAATTTTTATTGTTGTGACTTGTGACACCTGTTTCAAGATGTCCACATCAATTGTCTGACGACTTACATGTTCATATTGCATTTATTTAAAATGACAGGTATGTGGTTGAGAGAATGGATGGTGATCTGTGGGATAAAGTTCTTCAGCCTGAGAATGAATATAGAAGGCAACTCATTGACCAAGTGGTTTCGACTGCATTACCTGAGAGCAAGAGCCCCGAGCAAGTGTCTGCTGCTGTTAAGGCTTTCATGACTGCTGACCTGCCACATGAACTGATTGAGCTTCTTGAAAAGATTGTTCTTCAGAATTCTGCTTTCAGTGGAAATTTCAATCTGCAGAACCTGCTCATCTCGACTGCTATCAAAGCAGATCCATCTAGAGTCATGGACTATGTCAACAGACTTGATAACTTCGATGGGCCTGCTGTTGGAGAAGTTGCTATTTATAGCATGTTGCCTTTATATTGCTTGCCCAATATTGCTTTCATGCACTGAATATCTGGTGAGTCGATCAAAATGTTCTCATTATTTTTCAGGTCTGCTGGAGGCACAATATTTTCTTGTAAGGTAGCATCTTGACATTTAGTTCTTGTTTATGTTGTGGTACAAGTGATTGACTTTATTGTATGGGTTAATTATTCAGTGCTGCAACCATCATTGAGAACCTGGTCAAGATTACCATTTGTAATTGGACATGCTATGCAAAATTCAGTACTTTAGGACTCATAATTTTGTTCACACATAGTACTTTCTTCTATTAATCTTTCAAAATTTTCCCCTTTCACTCCATAATGCCTGTTTTGAGCATAATATTTTTTTCATTCATTGAAACTATTCTGCAGCTGCACTATGATCACATGGTACTCGTTGATTATCTCATATCTAGGGATGTTGGTGTGCTTTGTGCTCAGTATCTATTAAGGTTGGTACCTATCTTACAATTTTTTTAACTATTTTTACTGACATCTTCAGATGGAACAAATTGTCTTTTGAATTGTGACCTTTGACCTCTCTTACACACTTGCACATGTGTTTACGCTTGGTTTCCCAGTCTTGGCATGCTTTTGTTGATGATTCAGTTTACTCAACAAAAATAGAAAAGCTTAACTGTAAAAGGCAGAGGATTTCTGGGGATAAAGATAGCAACAGAGCCAGTTCAATTACCACTGGTATGCTTGTTTTTCTTCTAGCGAAGCTGATTCGTTTCCAAACATTGTATGACTGAAGTTTGTGATTGTGCAATTCTTCTTTGCAGCCTACTACAGGGGAGCAATGGGCATCTTACTTGTGTATGATGTCACAGACGAGTCATCTTTCAATAGTACTGACCCTTGTGTTACTTAAATGCCTTTTCATAGTCACTTCAGATTTGATGTCTGAATTCTGATACTGTCATTGGTGCTGACTTGCAGACATAAGAAATTGGATCAGAAACATTGAACAGCATGCTTCGGATAATGTGAACAAAATTCTGGTGGGGAATAAAGCTGATATGAATGAAAGCAAACGGGTACGGAAATATACGCTATTCTGATCCACACAAGGATGTCATCAACATTTCTGAGAGCAGGATTTTTTGTTGCTATGTGTAATTTTCATTAGATTTTGATTGGTTTATCTTTTGCAAATATACCTCCTCTGATTGTTTTTCTATCTCATTTGTGGAGCAAAATAGCAACCAATCTTGATTTGCTATTTTATCTCACTTTTCTTTGACTTAATCGGCTTAAGTGTTATAGATCTCTATATTGACAAGTTTTTTTGTCTGTAAACATCATGTATCTTCTAAGTGTGTCCACGACATATCTGGTTTTTATTGATTTCCGAAGCTATTTATTTTTACCTTGTAAATGGCTGAATGTCTCATTTGGTATTCTACATTTATATGTAGCTCAGTGATTGTAGCCAATTACATTGGCAATATACGCTATGCTGACCTCAGTTCGATGAACATTTTTACTGAGAGCTGCATTCTGCCCACAATAGCTTTACCAGTAATCTGGCCTTTTAAAATTGTTTATTTTTTAGTATTGTATGCATCTTTGGGATCTGATGGCTCAATGATTTCAACCAGTCACTCTTGATATATACGCTATTCTGATTGCTGCTGTTGAAAAAAATATCCATGAGAGCACCATTGTACCCTATCAACATGCTTTGTAGATACCTTTTTCTCTTGCGTTCTGGAGTTATTTTTAAATTTTAGAAGTTTTTTTACTAACTCTATGTTCATTCTTTTATCTTATTATTAGCTTTTCAAGTGGTGGTGAAGATGGATATGTAAGGCTGCATCATTTTGATTCTGACTACTTTAGCATCAAAATGTAGATAAAGAACAGACGAATCAGAGGTACCACTTCAGCTCAGCTATTTTATTAAGATTGGTTTGTTAATTTTGTTATCGCTTGCTACCTGTGTACTGTTGACATGGCATATTGTTTTTCTTGCAACCCGACAGCGGTAATTTCTCTGTCGTTGGCAGGAAAGCAAGAAGGACGCGGAGAGCATGAAGACTTGGCCGTATTTCTCGGCCATGGATAGGATCCTATCGCAGCAAGGGGAAAGCTGGGAATGCTTTCAAACTGCAGATGAACAGGATATGAAGGCAGCCTTGTTCCAAAAGCAGTCTTTTGGTGATGTACATGGAGCTTTTGCATAGAGTAGTTTATGTGGCAGTTATTCAAGAATTTTCATCTGGTGGATGTATAGGGTTCGTATAGCAACATTTCCTTGTAGAAAGTTGAAGTTGTATATCGAGGGTGGATTTACCTGTGTTTATCTTTTCGACCCCAAGCCTCTGGGAAGCTGTGAACCATAGCCTCATAAAATATGCCTGTTGTTGATTTAGTGTTTGTGTTTTTCTTGTTTGTCATTATTTTGCACTCGTTTTTAATATAACACATATTTTGTATATAAGTTACCGTGGTATTATATGTTCCCGTTGCAACGCACGGGCACTCACCTAGTAGAAAAAGAGGCATGGAGCAATTAATGACTTTGAAAACGGGAAATAGCTGATGAGGGAATTGCTGTTGAGAAATAGGAAAGTGGAATGAAATTTAGCCTTAGTTAAATATTTCATATCTCTTCTCTTCTTGTCCAAAGAGAAGGGAAAGGAGACAATCTGAGTTGATCGGAAAATCTATATCTCTTTTATCCATTTAGAGCATATGGATTGATTTATAAGAATCGAATGTTTTGTTTTCGGTACTCTAGTATTGATCTTAATCTATATGTGTTGAGCTAGGTTGGGATGTAATTTAGTTTAATTTATAGCCCAATACACTTTAACATATGTGGATTAGGTGAATAGTATAGTAATCAATCAAAGCCTCAACGATTTTTCATGCTCAAAAGACACAGAAGCTCGCGGTGCCTCTAGCTGGCCTGCGAATCGAGCCTTTTCTCTTCTCACATCATTTCATTCTGGGTCCGTGTGTAATTTGTTTAATTGGAGAAGAGGTGTAAATGGTATATATATATATTATCTATTTATGTTCGAGTTTCGATCTGTTTAGAAAGATTAAGATCGGATCTATATTCGAGTTCGAATATTTAGTGTTTGATTTGTATCTGTATCCAAGTACTTAAAATTTAATAAATATGATGTTGATATCTATTTAAATCCTACCTGATACATTTGAATAATATCTATATCTGATCCAAATTTAAAGAAAAAAATAAAAATAAATATGGTATCAACAATATATATCCATATTCGACCAATTGCATCGTAGTTTCGACGCAGCAGGAAGATGGCAAATGAACTAGCTAGGCGCCTTCCTTTACAAATCCATCGTTCACACTTCACATAGTCCAAACGTGAACGGTCAATTCCCAATCCTGTGCAAGACAAAGAAAAGCAATAACCAGGCGTGATGGGATGGAGATGAGAAAAAAATGCCACGGGACTTT
Source organism: Zea luxurians (assembly GCA_029449295.1). Classification (NCBI taxonomy): domain Eukaryota; kingdom Viridiplantae; phylum Streptophyta; class Magnoliopsida; order Poales; family Poaceae; genus Zea; species Zea luxurians. The sequence continues at coordinate 8,681,453 of JAOPSE010000039.1, forward strand.
CCAATCTTCGATTGACTTTTTTACAGATCAACTTGTCTTAGTCAAAAAAATATAACATTTATTAATTTTTGTTGTGATATCGTTTGGCATATAATTAAGTATGGCTTTGAATTTTTCGTTTTTCGCAAAAAGAAATGAATAGGATGGGCCAATCAAAGTTGGTAAAGAAAGTCAGATGAATTATAAATTAGGGTTGAGAGAGTAATTCATAGTTCCAAATTTTGAAACAAAAACAATCAGGAGAGATTGAGGACTGAGAAGAGTTTGAGTTTGACCATCCAGAAGCCACGTGTGCACTGCTTGCTCTTACTGCTCCTCCTGCTGCTACCCTCCAACAATCTCCCTTGAAGCCCGCTCGAAGATTTTGCACTGGCGTCCCACTCCCTCCCGACATGCTTGTGAACATTCGCGTCATTGTTGTCTACGGCAAGTGGCGCGGGGCATGACCATGGGTGGCCCCCATCGATTGGGTGCGACGACGAGGACGAAGTGCCGCGACAACGGTAGGCGGTCACAGGAGCCTACGTAGGGACGAGGGGAGGAGGCGGCATGGGCAAAAGATCTTGTGCTTGAGAGCGAGACCGCGGTAGGTCCGCTTCCCCTACTCCACGGTTCGTGACGCGACCATGGCCCTGTTTGTTTCGGCTTCTGGCAGCTTCTGGCCACCAAAAGCTGCTGCGAACTGCCAAATGCTCAGCTTTTCAGCCAGCTTTCATAAAATTCGTTGGAGCAAAAACCATCCAAAATTAACATAAACACATAATCGGTTGAGTCGTTGTAATAATAGGAATCCGTCACTTTTTAGATCCTAAACCCTATGAACAACTTTATATTCCTCCACACGTAATCATAATAATACTCAAATTCTCCTCACAGCCAGATTCTCCCCACAGCCAGATTTTCAGAAAAGCTGGTCAGAAAAAAGCTGAACCAAACAGGCCCCATGGGGTCTGCCAATAGGATTCCTCATCAATCTTGGATGCGCCTGCGAACATGATTGTTGGGTCATGCCTTGAATTGCTTCGTGCTACGCAAGCGCTTTATTGGTCACCTGTTTAGATTCCTATGAAAGGACTAAAATAGGGCAACACAATTATAATATCAAAATATTCTCCCTTTTCATCCCCCTTCGTTTACGAAGTATAGACCAAAGCGAGAAGAATAAGACAATCATAAATATGTAATAAGCATGACAAGTAAAAATGTTTGGGGCAACTTGTTGTAAGTATATTCCTTTGTTTATCCTTCTAGGATCACAAATCATTACAAATGTACCTTAAGAGATCCTCTCGATAACATGAAGGGTGAATACTGTATAACTTTAGATGTTGAAAGATTCCTTAGAAGGTGCAAACATCTAGTGTCCCCTCATGCAACGTGACATACAACTTCATATAAAATTACATCCATACCCATGAGCTTTACGCATACGAAGTTGTAACGCCCTGAATTTGGGGGTAGATTTTTTCTTCTTTTTACTCACCAAATTCAGGCGTTACTCTCTTTCCTTTTCCCGTTTCGCTCCTTCTTCCCAATTTCAAACCAGTATAGTGACAGGTGTCCGTGTCATGTATAAACAAAACCTAAGTGTCATGGGTGTTGCATCATGCCGAAGCGCATTTCTTTGTCTGATGTCGCGTGTTCGTCTCGTCCCGTTTTGGATTTCGGTTCGCGATTGGATTCCGTTTAATGGTCGTGCGTGTCGTGGGTTTCGATCCGCGATGTGGCCCTAGCCTGGCCCGGTCCGGCCCGCGCGCCCCTGGCGCCCCCTGCCCTCCCCATGCACGCGCCCCCTCCCTCCCCCTAATCCATTTGTCTCATTTGATTTATCCCGCGCAGTAACCTCCCTCTCCCTCTTCCACCTCTCTCTCTCCCCCCGTGGTGCCCTAGGGTTTGGAGTCGAGATCGCCGGAATTTGGATCCCCAGAGGTGAGTTTCCCCCCTCCCCTCCCCTTCTCTCTCTCCCCCCTCCCTTTCTTCTTCCCCACGCGGCCTCCCCTGCCCGCGCCCGCGCCGCTCCTCGGCCCCGCGCCCACGCTGCCTCCCGACCCCGCGCCCAGCCGCGCCCCCTCCCCGGTGAGCCCCCGTGCGCTCGCCCTCCCCGACGGCTCCACTTCCCGGCCGCGCCCGCCCCCGGCGAGCCGCTCCCCGGCCGCGAGCCCCTCGGCCCCGCGTCGCACCCTGGCCGCGAGCTCCGTGTCGCGCGCCCCAGACAAGCCCCCGGACACGACCCGCGCCGCGCGCCCTCGACCGCGCCCCTGCCCGCGCTCGTGCCCCGGCGACTCGCGTCCCACGCGCCTGCACGGTTCGCGTGCTCTCGGCACGCGCAGCGTGCTCTCGCGCGTGCGACCGTAGTCGCGCTTCGTTTAACCCTCGTTTAATCCATTTTAATTTTGTTTAGTCAATATGCTGCGTCGCGCACTTCGCCGCGCGACGATTCATTCTAATTTCATCTTTATTAATGTGCTGCGTCGTGCGCGTCGTCGCGCGATAAATTTATATTTGTTAATGTATTGCGTCGCACGCTTCGTCGCGCGATGATTCATTTAATTTATATTTATTACAGTGCTGCGTCGCGCGCTTCGTCGCGCGACGATTCGTTTTAAATGCAGTTCTGTTGACGTAAGCCGTCGTGCGTTTCGTCGCGCAACGCTTAACGTTTATCTATAATTAATGTAAGAATCCCGTTACGTGCTCTGTCGCGCAGCGAGTCATTTATTTCTTAATTCAATTTAAATGTTGTGTCGTACGTCTCGCCGTACGATCACTCCCTTTCATTCATCTTTATCTATTTATAATGATTAAACGTAGAACATGACCTTACTTTATACTAAACGCAGTGTCCAAATTGATACCCTTCTGTTTAAACAAGTGGTTTAATTTATAATTATGTAACGTGATCGCTTCTCGACCGTAGACTCGACTGTCATTTCCTCTTTCTCTCTTAACCGTAATTGCGAGCCCCGCGTGGAACGTCTGTTTATTTATTGCATTCTATTGTATGGTGTACTATTCCTTTGTATTAATGTGTGGATGTATGTATGTTTGCGCTCGTATAGAGAACGATCTGGTTGAAGAGCCCGAGGAACTCACAGGAGAAGCCCCTGAGCAGCAGCTGGTTGGTGGAGGCAAGTGTCCCTTGACCTATCTATGTCCTATACAATTCTATAATTCACTTCCCGCATTTACATAGTTATACCTAAGGATTGACTAACTTTTGTTATCCATGTCCTTGTTTACCTATTTGGGTCGGATTATTATTATTAGCTTTATGCTATTGCTTAACGTTAATCAATGAACATGATAAGAATTATCTATGATACGCTGTTTTCCCTCTTATTTATGATATTATGCTTGTGGCATTTAAGGGAGCTCGAGCAGTTTCTCGAGTGCCTCTCCGTAAGGACCTGTTCATTGGATGACCGCCCGGGAAAACAGTGCAACCATGAGGGTGGAGTGGGACGCCCTTAGCTGAATAATTAGAGGAACCGGGGTGTAGTTCGCTTAGCTGTCGCGCCATCAATGGGGCTTGGTGTATGCGGCTCGCTCTGCCAAGGTTGATTTGTCCCTTAGGGAGGAGTGCAGTACATTTAGGAAACCTAACGGGCGGCTACAGCTCCGGGGAATCTTTGTAAAGGCTACGTAGTGATACCCTGCTGGGTCACCTTGGTAGTGATCAATGGACAGTCATGATCTCCGGGCAGAAAAGGAAATCACGGCTTGTGGGTAAAGTGCGCAACCTCTGCAGAGTGTATGAAAACTGATATATCAGCCGTGCTCGCGGTTATGAGCGGCCAAGGGAGCTCCAGTGATTAGTGGTACTTGATCAGAGATGTTTGGATTACAGGTGGCAATGAGAATGGTGGTTTTGGTATTGATTATGGTAATGGTAAGTGGTATTCTTTCCATTTGGAAAGGGTACGTTTGGGTTAATAACATGGGTTAATTCTAAAACTTGGCTTTCTCTACTAGTAATAATAATCTGACCAACTAAAAGCAACTGCTTGACTTACCCCCACATAAAGCTAGTCCACTACAGCCAAACAGGATACTTGCTGAGTATGTTGATGTGTACTCACCCTTGCTCTACACACCAACCCCCCCCCCCCCCCAGGTTGTCCGCATTGCAACCACTGCTCAGGAGAGGATGAAGCCGTGGAAGGAGACCACCAGGAGTTCCATGATTACGACGAGTTCTAGGCGTGGGTTAGCGGCAACCCCCAGTCGGCTGCCTGTGAAGGCCGCGTGTATCTACGTTTCTTTTCCGCACTTTGATTATTGTAAAGACTATGTGAATGTCTCAGACATATGATGTAATCGACTATTATTATCCCTTTTATGTTATTATTTGAGCATTATGTGATGATGTCCAGTTATGTAACTGATGTGTACGTGAATTGCTGATCCTGGCACGTACATGGTTCGCATTCAGTTTGCCTTCTAAAACCGGGTGTGACATAGGTGGTATCAAGGCCAGGTTGACTGTAGGACCGCTAACCTAGAGTAGAATGGTCGTTTTAAGGATTATAGACCCCTATTCTCACCTTGACTTTGGTATCCCTTCAAAAGTTGGTCATATCGACCAAACCTATGTTCTACTATATATTATACCTTGCCAAAAATCTTTTTGTTTACTCTAATTCCTCATTTTATTCATGGTTTACTTGCTGGTCATATTAGTTCTGATCTAACTCTTATGCTTACGGTGTCTTTTGTAGATGGCTCGTCTTAGACACACTGCACGGAAGTTCGTCATCCCCTTCTTACCCTCTCGTCTCGCTGAGCGTCCGCTTCGCCGTCCAGTGACCGGTCAGTCCAGCCATTTGGAGAGGCTGCACCACCGCCTGCAAGAGGAGCAGGAGCATCGTCGACAGGAGCAGGAGCGCAGGGCTCTTCTTTCTCACTCGAGCAAGAGATAAAGTCTATGAGGAGCTACTCCCCTGTGCTTCCGCTGGAGGCGCCCCCTGCACCACCACTGAGCGCCCCAGCCCCTGGAGTAGCTGCTGGAGGAGACCCGGACGACAGAGGTGGCGACAGCAGCTCGAGCCACGACACCAACCTTTCCGCCGACCAGGAGCCGGAAGGATGGGTTGCTCGACCCATCACTCGCGATGCTGCTCGCGGGTGTCACTTCCACGATGCGCTCGACACCCTGCTACGTCGGGCACTCGACCGGCGTACTTGGTCTATCGAGTATCGCTGTGTGGTCTTCCAGCACTGTCGCGGGGTCTACCCGGACCGCTGGGAGGCGACCTGCTTGGTGCGCTGTCCGGAGAATAGTCTCTAGGGTGCGAAGGTCTGCTCAGAGCACTATTCCATCTCTGAGCGGGACTCAGCTGAGGCGGCCATGCAAGATGTCACGTGGCGTGCACTTTCGCACTACTATTCAGTGCTCGGTGGGGTAGCTGATGGTCTCAACCTGAAGTATTACCCACCGTCCATCTGGCAGCACAGGAGGCGTGATTGTCTCACCTGTTGGTGAGGACAATTCTAGGTTGAGCAGCACAGTCAACCTAGCCGCTGGCTAAACACGGAGCTAGACCATGCATTAGACGAGCTGAGTAGGGCTCGTGCTGAGATCGCCCAGCTGCAGGCTGAGCGCGCGGAGTGTCGTCACCTGGATGATGGCTCCCCCGCTCCCGTCAGGACTCAGCACCCATACCGCTCACCTCGGTGTGGACACCAGTCCTATGGCAACCCCGACTGCAAGACCAGGATAAATTTAGAACCATAGGTCGTCAGCGTCGGATCTTGTAATTAATACGAAAATATATAAATAGAAGCTATAGTCTTAGCGTTAGTCTTGCTTTTAGTTAGTCTTAGTTAGACAGGGTAGTTTGCTTATCCTGTGCATTTATGTTTGTTATGGTGAACTATGCTGGATTTGGATCTTTGTAATGACTGTCACCAGAGTGTGGGTATCCCCTGCATTTTGGTTTATCTGTTATATGTTAGTAAAGTTAGTTGTCTAGTCGGGAAACCTTTTATTCCACTTTCCTCTTTATCTGAGAAGCTGTGTTGGTCTGTGTTGGAGATCAGTGAAGATGTTCATCTGTTCAGTGTTGTGGGAGAATTCTATACCCTTTTCTTATGCTGCAAGATTTGCTAGATCAGTTCTGATGTGTGGTTGCATTCTGCAGATGTCAAAAAATAGGCATAGAGGAGGAAGGCGTGCTCAGTAGGAGCAGGCAGCTCAGCAGGATGAGGCACCCCAGCAACAGCAGCTGCCACCCCCGCCCCCGATGCCCATCGAGCAGATGTTCATGACGCAGACTTAGGCAGTTCAAGCCATCGGTCAGACTCTGACTGCCATTCAGCAGCAGCAGCCACCACCTCAGCCCTCGATGCCTCAGATGCCCAGGGACAAGTGTGCTGAGTTCATGAGAGGTCATCCCCCAACGTTTGCTCATTCGTCTGACCCCATGGATGCTGAAGACTGGCTGCGCACAGTGGAGCGGGAGTTGCATACCGCTCAGTGTGACGACAGGGAGAAAGTTCTGTATGGTCCCCGTCTGTTGAGAGGAGCAGCCTAGTCATGATGGGAGTCTTATCTCGCCACCCATGCCAACCCCGACACCATCACCTGGGAAGAGTTCAGAGGTAGCTTTCGTCAGTACCATGTTCCTGCAGGTCTGATGACAATGAAAAAGGAGGAGTTCCTGGCCCTCAAGCAAGGGTCATTGTCTGTCAGTGAGTACCGGGACAGGTTTCTGCAGTTGTCTCGCTATGCTCCTGAAGATGTCAACACCGACGCCAAGCGACAGTATCGTTTCTTGAGAGGCTTGGTTGACCCTCTACAGTATTAGCTGATGAATCATACCTTCTCGACATTCCAGCACCTGATTGACAGAGCAATCATGACAGATAGGAAGCGCAAAGAGATGGAGGATCGCAAGCACAAGATCAGTGGACCTCAGCCTGGAAGCAGCAATCGCCCTCGTTTCTTAAGCAATCAACCTCAGCAGTTCAGGTAGAACCAGCGTCCACCTCAGCAGCAGCAGTTTCAAAGGCAATACCCTCAGCACCAGCATCAGATTCGTCAGAACAATCAGTCAGGAGGAGGCCAGTTCCAGAGGTAGAATCAGCAGGCACCTCGTCTTCCTGCCCTAGCGAACCAGTAGAATAGTCAAGCAGCACCAGCTCAGGGTGGAAACAGAGCATGTTTCCACTGTGGAGAGCAAGGCCATTGGGTGATGCAATGTCCGAAGAAGGCAGCCCAGCAGCAGTCAGGCCCCAATGCCTTAGCAAAGCAGAATGTGGCTCAGCCTGGAGCAGGCAACCGCTCTCAGCCACGCTATAACCATGGGAGACTAAACCACTTGGAGGCTGAAGCAGTTCAGGAGAACCCCGACATGACAGTAGGTATGTTTCTAGTCGACTCCCATATTGTAGGAGTGTTATTTGATACTGGAGCAAAGCATTCTTTTATAACTGCATCATGGGTATAAGCAAATAATCTTCCAGTAACTACCATGTCAACCCCCATTCAAATTGACTCAGCTGGTGGTAGAATTCGAGCCGATAGCATTTGCTTGAATGTAAGTGTGGAAATAAGGGGGATATCGTTTCCCGCTAACCTCATAGTAATGGGTACTCAGGGAATAGATGTCATCCTAGGGATGAACTAGCTAGATAAGTATCAGGCAGTTATCAGTTGTGATAAGAGGACAATCAAGTTGATGTCCCCACTTGGAGAGGAAGTGGTGACGGAGTTAGTCCCGCCTGAGCCAAAGAAAGGAAGTTGTTATCAGATGGCTGTTGATAGCAGTGAAGCAGACCCACTTGAGATTATCAAGGTTGTGTCCGAGTTCCCAGATGTGTTTCCAAAGGAATTAGCAGGCATGCCACCTAAGCGAAAAGTTGAGTTTGCCATAGAGCTTCTTCCTGGAACCGCCCCATCTTTAAGAGAGCTTACAGAGTATCTGGACCAGAGTTGGTTGAGCTTAATAAGCAGATTGATGAGCTGTCAGAGAAAGGATACATCAGGCCAAGCACCTCGCCTTGGGCCGCCTCTGTCCTATTCGTGGAGAAGAAAGATGGCACCAGAATGATGTGTATCGATTATCGAGCTCTGAATGAGGTCACAATCAAGAACAAGTACACCTTACCCAGAATAGAGGATCTATTTGACTAGTTGAGAGGAGCCAGCGTGTTTTCAAAGATAGATCTGAGGTCAGGTTATCACCAGCTCAGGATTCGACCTTCAGACATTCCGAAGACGGCATTCATTACCAAGTATGGGTTGTATGAGTTCACTTTGATGTCTTTTGGCCTAACAAATGCACCAGCCTTCTTCATGAATCTGATGAACGGTGTATTCATGGATTATCTTGACAAGTTTGTGGTGGTATTTATTGATGATATTCTGATATATTCTCAAAGTGAGGAGGAGCATGCAGATCATTTGATGATGGTTTTGTAGAGATTGCGAGGGCACCAGCTGTATGCAAAGTTGAGCAAGTGCGAGTTCTAGATTGATGAAGTCCTGTTCTTGGGTCACGTAATCAACAAAGAAGGATTGGTTGTGGATCCGAAGAAAGTGGCAGACATTTTGAACTGGAAAGCGCCAACAGATGCCCGAGGAATCAAGAGCTTCATTGGAATGACCGGATATTATCAGTGATTCATTGAAGGGTTCTCAAAGATTGCGAAACCAATGACAGCTTTGCTAGGCAACAAAGTTGAGTTCAAGTGGACCCAGAAATGTCAAGAGGCCTTCGAAGCGCTGAAAGAGAAGTTGACTACAGCGCCTGTTTTAGTCTTGCCTGATGTGCATAAGCCTTTCTCAGTGTATTGTGATGCTTGTTACACTAGTTTGGGATGCGTGTTGATGCAAGAGGGAAGAGTTGTGGCTTACTCGTCCCGACAGCTGAAGGTTCATGAGAAGAATTACCCAATCCATGACCTAGAGTTGGCAGTAGTGATTCACGCACTGAAGACATGCAGGCACTATCTGTATGGGCAGAAATGTGATGTTTACACAGACCATAAGAGTCTGAAGTACATATTCACTCAGTCAGAGTTGAACATGAGGTAGCAAAGATGGTTAGAGTTGATCAAGGACTATGAACTGGAGATTCATTACCATCCAGGCAAAGCGAACGTAGTGGCAGACGCTTTGAGCAGGAAGAGTCAGGTCAATCTGATGGTCGCTCATCCGATGCCTTATGAGTTGGCCAAAGAGTTTGACAGGTTGAGCCTCGAATAATACACGAGGAGTAACAGTTGAGCTAGAACCCACCTTGGAGCAGGAAATCAAAGAAGCACAGAAGAATGATGAGAAGATCAATGAAATCCGGCGACTGATTCTAGAAGGCAGAGGTAGAGATTTTTGGGAAGATGCAGAAGGTGTGATATGGTTCAAGGACCGTTTGTGTGTTCCTAATGTCTAGTCTATTCGAGAATTGATCCTCAAGGAAGCTCATGAGACAGCTTACTCGATACACCCTGGAAGTGAGAAGATGTATCAAGATCTGAAGAAGAAATTCTGGTGGTACGGAATGAAGAGGGAAATCACAGAGCATGTGGCGATGTGTGATAGTTGTCGACGGATCAAGGCAGAGCATCAGAGGCCCGCTGGATTGTTGCAACCGTTGCAAATTCCTTAGTGGAAGTGGGATGTAATCGGTATGGATTTCATAGTCAGATTGCCTCGCACTCGAGCCGGCTACGATTCCATTTGGGTAGTGGTGGACCGCTTAACCAAGTCAGCCCACTTCATACCTGTCAAGACCAACTACAGTAGTGCAGTATTGGCAGAGTTGTACATGTCTCGGATCGTTTGTCTTCATGGTGTGCCAAAGAAGATAGTGTCAGACAGAGGAACGCAGTTCACCTCTCATTTCTAGCAGCAGTTGCATGAAGCGTTGGGTACACATCTGAATTTCAGTTCAGCTTATCATCCGCAGACAGACAGTCAGACCGAAAGAACCAATCAAATCCTTGAAGACATGTTGAGAGCCTGTGCGTTGCAAGATCAGTCTAGATGGGACAAGAGGTTGCCTTATGCAGGGTTCTCCTATAACAACAGTTACCAGGCTAGCTTGAAGATGTCACCATTTCAGGCGCTTTATGGGAGGAGTTGTAGAACTCCCTTGCAATGGGATCAGCCTGGAGAAAAGCAAGTGTTTGGGCCAGACATTTTGCTTGAAGCTGAAGAAAACATCAAGATGGTTCAGGAGAATTTGAAGATAGCGCAATCAAGGCAACAAAGTTATGCAGGCACAAGAAGAAGAGAACTGAGTTTCGAAGTTGGAGATTTTGTCTATCTAAAAGTGTCACCAATCAGAGGAGTCAGAAGATTCGGAGTCAAAGGCAAGCTAGCGCCCCGCTATGTTGGTCTGTATCAGATTCTCGCAAGGCGTGGAGAAGGGCCTATCAACTCAGTTTGCCAGAAGGCTTATCTGCAGTGCATGATGTCTTTCATGTGTCTTAGTTGAAGAAGTGTTTGCGTGTGCCAGAAGAGCAGTTGCCAGTGGAAGGTCTGGAGGTCCAGGGGGACTTGACCTACATAGAGAAGCCAGCGCAGATTCTTGAGACTGCAGACAGAGTCACCCAGAGGAAGACTATCAGAATGTGCAAAGTCAGATGGAGTCACCACTCTGAGGAAGAAGCAACCTGGGAGCGTGAAGATAATCTGATGGCCAAGTACCCTGAACTCTTTGCTGGCCAACCTTGAATCTCGAGGGCGAGATTCTTTTAAGGGGGATAGGTTTGCAACGCCCTGAATTTGGGGGGTAGATTTTTTCTTCTTTTTACTCACCAAATTCAGGCGTTACTCTCTTTCCTTTTCCTGTTTCGCTCCTTCTTCCCAATTTCAAACCAGTATAGTGATAGGTGTCCGTGTTATGTATAAACAAAACCTAAGTGTCATGGGTGTTGCATCATACCGAAGCGCATTTCTTTGTCTGATGTCGCGTGTTCGTCTCATCCTGTTTCGGATTTCGGTTCACGATTGGATTCCGTTTAGTGGTCATGCGTGTCATGGGTTTCGATCCGCGATGTGGCCCCAGCCCGGCCCGGTCCGGCCCGCGCGCCCCTGGCGCCCCCTGTCCTCCCCATGCACGCGCCCCTCCCTCCCCCTGATCCATTTGTCTCATTTGATTTCTCCCGCGCAGTAACCTCCCTCTCCCTCTCCCTCTTCCACCTCTCTCTCTCCCCCCGTGGTGCTCTAGGGTTTGGAGTCGAGATCGCCGGAATTTGGATCCCCGGAGGTGAGTTTTCCCCCTCCCCTCCCCTTCTCTCTCTCCCCCCTCCCCTTCTTCTTCCCCATGCGGCCTCCCCTGCCCGCGCCCGCGCCGCTCTCCGGCCCCGCGCCCATGCCGCCTCCCGACCCCGCGCCCCCTCCCCGGTGAGCCCCCGTGCGCTCGCCCTCCCCGGCGGCTCCCCTTCTCGGCCGCGCCTGCCCCCGGTGAGACCCTCCCCGGCCGCGAGCCCCTCGGTCCCGCGTTGCGCCCTGGCCGCGCGCCCTCGGCCGCGCCCCTGCCCGCGCTCGTGCCCCGGCGACTCGCGTCTCGCGCGCCTGACGGTTCGCGTGCCCTCGGCACGCGCAGCGTGCTCTCACGCGTGCGACCGTAGTCGCGCTTCGTTTAACCCTCGTTTAATCCATTTTAATTTTGTTTAGTCAATGTGCTGCATCGTGCGCTTCGTCGCGCGACGATTCATTCTAATTTCATCTTTATTAATGTGTTGCGTCACGCGCTTCGTCACGCAACGGTCCTTTTAAATTTATATTTATTAATGTGTTGCGTCGCGCGCTTCGTCGCGCGACGATTCGTTTAATTTATATTTATTACAGTGTTGCGTCGCACGCTTCGTCGCGCGACGATTCGTTTTAAATGCAGTTCTGTTGACGTAAGCCGTCGTGCGTTTCGTTGCACAACGCTTAACGTTTATCTATAATTAATGCAAGAATCCTGTTGCGCGCTCTGTCGCGCAGCGAGTCATTTATTTCTTAATTCAATTTAAATGTTGTGTCGTACGTCTCGCCGTACGACCACTCCCTTTCATTCATCTTTATCTATTTATAATGATTAAACGTAGAACATGACCTTACTTTATGCTAAACGCAGTGTCCAAATTGATACCCTTCTGTTTAAACAAGTGGTTTAATTTATAATTATGTAACGTGATCGCTTCTCGACCGTAGACTCGACTGTCATTTCCTCTTTCTCTCCTAACCGTAATAGCGAGCCCCGCGTGGAACGTCTGTTTATTTATTGCATTCTTTTGTATGGTGTACTGTTCCTTTGTATTAAATGTGTCGATGTATGTATGTTTGCGCTCGTATAGAGAACGATCTGGTTGAAGAGCCCGAGGAACTCACAGGAGAAGCCCCTGAGCAACAGCTGGTTGGTGGAGGCAAGTGTCCCTTGACCTATCTATTTCCTATACAATTCTATAATTCACTTCTCGCATTTATACAGTTATACCTAAGGATTGACTAGCTTTTGTTATCCATGTCCTTGTTTACCTATTTGGGTCGGATTATTATTATTAGCTTTATGCTATTGCTTAACATTAATCAATGAACATGATAAGAATTATCTATGATATGTTGTTTTTCCTCTTATTTATGATATTATGCTTGTGGCATTTAAGGGAGCTCGAGCGGTTTCTCGAGTGCCTCTCCGTAAGGACCTGTTCGTTGGATGACCGCCCGGGAAAACAGTGCAACCATGAGGGTGGAGTGGGACGCCTTAGCTGAATAATTAGAGGAACCGGGGTGTAGTTCGCTTAGCCGTCGTGCCGTCAATGGGGCTCGGTGTATGTGGCTCGCTCTGCCAAGGTTGATTTGTCCCTTGGGGAGGAGTGCGGTACATTTAGGAAACCTAACAGGCGGCTACAGGTCCGGGGAATCTTTGTAAAGGCTACGTAGTGATACCCTGTTGGGTCACCTTGGTAGTGATCAATGGAGAGTCATGATCTCCAGGCAGAAAGGGAAATCACGGCTTGTGGGTAAAGTGCGCAACCTCTACAGAGTGTATGAAAACTGATATATCAGCCGTGCTCGCGGTTATGAGCGGCCAAGGGAGCTCCAGTGATTAGTGGTACTTGATCAGAGATGTTCGGATTACAGGTGGCAATGAGAATGGTGGTTTTGGTATTGATTATGGTAATGGTAAGTGGTATTCTTTCCATTTGGAAAGGGTACGTTTGGGTTAATAACGTGGGTTAATTCTAAAACTTGGCTTTCTCTACTAGTAATAATAATCTGACCAACTAAAAGCAACTGCTTGACTTACCCCCACATAAAGCTAGTCCACTACAGCCAAACAGGATACTTGCTGAGTATGTTGTTGTGTACTCACCCTTGCTCTACACACCAAACCCCCCCAGGTTGTCCGCATTGCAACCACTGCTCAGGAGAGGACGAAGCCGTGGAAGGAGACCACCAGGAGTTCCAAGATTATGACGAGTTCTAGGCGTGGGTTAGCGGCAACCCCTAGTCGGCTGCTTGTGAAGACCGCGTGTATCTACGTTTCTTTTCCGCACTTTGATTATTGTAAAGACTATGTGGATGTCTCAGACATATGATGTAATCGACTATTATTACCCCTTTTATGTTATTATTTGAGCACTGTGTGATGATGTCCAGTTATGTAACTGTTGTGTACGTGAATTGCTGATCCTGACACGTACATGGTTCGCATTCCGTTTGCCTTCTAAAACTGGGTGTGACAGAAGTACAAAACTAGCTAAGGATATAGTTGTAATTTCCTCATAGAGATGTGTTGTGGATGCTTCTCGATCCTTCCTTTGGCTCTCGGGTTTCATATTTTGGACCTGAGTCATCCTTTTGTGCTTCGATCAATCAATCGGTACCGAAGTTGTCACCTTCATTTTATACTCCTGAGTGACACCAAAACGAAGATAACTTCATTATCCGTGAAACAAACTCAAAATATAGTTGTTATTTACTGTTTTGATGAACTTCGGCATAAGCCCCCAACACGGTACATATTGCTCTTGTTTTGTTCCTTTCCGTAATTACCAGGAGTCAACTCTGTAATTTAAAATTTTACGCGTGATTTGAACTTGAAACAGTGGACTAATTTATTTGATTCAAGTTACTTGTGGATGTGTCATCCAATGAGTAATTTGAGGATAAAGGTTCGCAAATAGGGGTGGTTGGTTTTTGTGACTACAAGTTTAGTCTCTGTCAATGCATATTATGATTATTAAATATAGTCTGATTATAAAACTAATTACATTGATGAAAACAAAATGGATCCAAATTAGGGAGTATTTGATTTAGCTAGCATTTTGCAATTCAATGCGATTTAGGTGTCTTGAATTAGAGCCTGCATTCATTACTTCCCGATGCTTTCTATAACTTAGATGTTCACTAGTTAGTTACTCGTACGTTGCTATGATTTCTATATATCAAATAGGTAGAGAATTATATTTTTTATTTCAAATTACTAGTATATATTTATAATATCTCACCTTCATATTATACAAATGGACATGACTTGTAGTGGTAGAACTTGAGTGCTTTATATTGAGTGACCCTATTTTTCATATTCCGCACTTATTCGCTCGCTAGAAGAGGCGGCTTACGAAGAAAACTTCCGCTTAAATACAGTAGAGATTTAAGTCCATATTCATATTTTATCTGGAATATAATTTCTCCTACATGTACTCTGCTCCTTGTTCCCGTAGATGGATCACTAGATGTGGCCATGTATACATATTAAACAACAAAATTAGTGCTTGTTGCACCGGCAATTGATGATTTCTTTTGCTATATACGAATACATATATAATTCTGAAGTTTTTTCTTCAAAAGTACAAGATGCACTAATGTTGATAACCAAATTTCTTGTATCTATTTGTACATAATAAAAGATTTGCAATGATGATTTTTTGTAATAAAAAAAGTTCAAAGTTTTTCTGTTAATATGGTTGATGCAATATAAAGGAGATAAATGATGAAATTTAAGAACATTGTTTTGTAGAGTCAATATATACGGGGTGTTTGGGACAGCTGCACTACACGTTTTGCTTCTCTGCTCCATGATCTAGTTGTTAAACGGTCTCAACTCCAACAACTCTGCTCCTAAAAATGTAGAGTTAGGGTGAACTCCACCATTTTAGTAGAGCAGCAAAAGAGATACTCCATAAAACATGTTTTCAAATGTAAACTTGGAGTTTAGGGTTAACTACCCACCAATGCAACTCGTTATGGAGAAATAATGATTCATTTTCGTGTCTGTTTTCCCTTTTGTCGCTCTATTGCACACATCTTCTTCTCGTCTTCTTCCCCGTGAAACCCCATTCTCCACTACTGGTTCATCGATGGCGTCTTGTCGCTTGGGACCGAGGGCCCATGTCGCCCAATGTGGAGCATGGTCGCTTCTAGTAGCCAGTGGGCGAGGGACTGGCTGAGGCGGAGGAAGCGCCAATGGCGAGGATCAGAGGAGGAGCCATGACAGAGGAAGAGCTCACCACATATGTAACACTCCCGGTCCTCCCGGACTGGCGATACTTACTCTTGACAACCCTCTAGTATCATAGATCATCCTCACTGACCAACAGGAGTCTTTTGTGCATACTTTGTCCTTGCTTATGAGCACCCGAGAAGACCTACCGGTCGGTCACCCATCCCAAGATTGCCCTGGGCCAAGCATGTTTAACCAGAGGTTCTCTCAGGATAGGTTTCCAAAAAAGAAAATGCACCTTGTTGGTATCAGTATTCTATCAATCCTATTAAGCCTTGGACTAGGATATCACAATCCATCGCACTTAGAAGACCGACGTACTCATCGATCAACTCCAAGCCAAGAACATTCCCCCTTGGCCACATTTGTGTCTAGTGTTGTCATACGACATGACATGTGACCACTCCGGGCCCACATGCGCCATGCACCATATATTCAAACCCCTAGCTCACACACGCCCGTGAAACCACGAGGGTCGGTTCTTATATCATTTGTAACACCCCGTCCACCCTCGAACTGACGATAATTATTCCCGGTAGCCCTCTAGGGTCATAGATCATTTCTACAAACCAACACAAATCTTTTGTACGCATTTTCCTCACTTAGGAGCATTCGATAAGACTTTCTGGTATGTCACACATCCCAAGATTGCACTGGATCAAGCACGCTTAACCAGAGGTTATTTTAAGATAGACTTCTGAAAAAGAAGATGCACCTTGTTGGTATGAATATTCTATCAATCGTATTAAACATTGGACCAAGATATCACAACGTCGGACTTGCAGGTTGGAAGGGCTCCTACACCCACTCTAGCAAAGGTCTCCAAAAACTCATGTACCCTAAATTTAGAGGTTGTAGCATCCAATACGTCCTCCAACAAACGAACCAGTAAAGTAGCGGACGATGCCTCTGCGTGCTATTCGTAGCGTTTCACTGTGTGTCCGATGTAGTACCTATGCCAGCCGGCCAGCGGAGTTGTGTTGCACTATTCATGGGAAGGAGGGCCCACATGCACCTCATTACTAGAGGAGGAGCCAGCGAGACTGGAGCTAGGATCGGGCCCACAGTAGTAATGCATCCCTTATTCATCCAAAAAATATTGGGTGGAAACTAATTTTAAGATATAGAAGATCAAATTTAGAGAACGGTGTTGGAGATGATAAAGATATAGAAAACATAATCTTTTAAAGTATATTGTAAATAATAAAGAATATTCTGTAAAGAATAAAATTTAGAGGACGCCTGTTGACACCTTTTTCGGGCGCCAAACACTCAACAAGAACCAGCGGCGATGCCCTCTGGTCAGACACGGACGGTCCGCGGCCAGGGGTCGGACGGTCCGCGACCTGGCGCAGGGCTAGGGCTCCCTGCCTGACGGTCGGACGGTCCGCGCCCTGGGGCCGGATGGTCCGCGCGTGCGCAGGGGCGGGCGAAGGTCGCCGGCGGCGCCTGGATCTCACTCCCGGGAGGGACCCCGTCGGGGAGGAGAGATCCTATGTGGTGTCTAGGCTCGGGTAGACCGACCTAGACTCTTCTAATCGACGTAGAGTCGAAGAGAAGCGAAGAATTTAGGGATTGGAAGGCTAACTTAGAACTAGACTAGAGCTACTCCTAATGCATAAGATAAAAACGAGAAATAGACTTGATTTGATCGATTGTTGGGGGGTTCAATCGGTCGTAGCCCTTCATCTATATAAAGGGGGAGGTCTGGATCCGCTTCAAACTGATTTTCGAGTTAATCCCGTGGTTTTAGGTAACAAATCCCGCGAGAAACTAGGAACCCTAACTGACTCTGCGCACGCGCGGACCATCCGCGCCACCACCGCGGACCGTCCAGACGCGCTGCTCTTTTTAGCGTTCAACATATGCCCCCTGCCTTTTGGTGAAGGTTGACGAACCAAAAGCATATGCACTAAACCTGATGTAAGTCACCAGCTTTTCAACATGGAGATCATTCAATAAAGCACCAATGTATAAAGGCCGTTTCAGATTGTATCCTTCTCGGCCACGACCATTTGATCAATGGATCAAAAGGAATAGAATGGAGGTGCCCCCAGTCTGGATAGACAAAGAGACTATACATGTACCATGGATTCATCATTGTACCATTCCATGCTTGAACACGATAATATACCGATAATGAGTAAACGGGTGGAAAGTACCCTGATCTCATAGGATGAATAGGCGATGCTTATTGTGTCGACTTTCGGGCCGTTTTGTTTACCCGTTTTGTCTTAGCAAGTGACCAAGGTTTCTTCGTTGACCGATCACGTAGAACGGTCTTCTTGCTAGTATCCTTGGAGAGCAACTGATCAAAAGTAAGGTCAGCTTTGATCAGCCGACTATATGTGTTCTGCCCTTGCGTCTCCTTCCCTTTTAAAGCTTTGTGTGGAGGCTGACGTCTTTGGCCATAGGCGGACTGCCCGGCAGAGTTAGCCGGACCGTCTGTCTGAGCACCGGACCATCCGTACGTATATGCCAGACCGTCCGTGATGCTCATGCCAGGCTGTCGTGCTTGGCTCATTAATTGTGCTTGCCCCCCAGTGCTTCCAGACTTTTTAGCCTTATCGTCCAGAGCCTTTCGAGCAATCTCCTTTTGTGATATATTTGACATGCGGGGATTTTGCCAATGATGATGTCTTTGCTTTTGCCTTTATCAGCCATTTTGGGCCAAACTAAGATCTTTTTTCATGCGATATCTATTGTATTAACAGGAAATGGTTGTGTGTCCACTTGCATCTCCTGAAAAGCCAACCGGCCCTCATTTATGGCCGATTGTACCTGTCGACGAAAAACATTACAGTCATTGGTGGCATGAGAAAAAGAATTATGCCACTTACAATAGGCACGTCTCTTTAATTCATCTATAGGAGGGATAGTATGAGTTAATTTAATATTGCCATTTTTAAGTAGCTCGTCAAATATTTTATCGTATTTGGCAACATTAAAGGTAAATTTAATCTCTTCTTGCCAATTCTTTTGAATTGGCTGTAAGGAAGAACATGCCGAAGATTTGGCCTTTGTTGACCAAATAAACTCAGCGGTATATACATCTGCGTATTCATCATCTGAACTATCACGCTCTATCAGATGTATAGTACGGGCGGCCATTTTTTATGTCTCTTTAAATCGGCTTTCACGGGCTAAAGCCCGCTAATGTAGCTGGGCTATCGAAAAGAACTGGGTCCCATCTATTTTGTCTCTTAAGTAGGATAGCAACCCATTAAAAGCTAACCCTGCTAGCTCTTTGTCTGTGACATGGATCCGAAAGCATCGGTTTCTAGTGTCCCGGAACCTCCGGATATAATCATTAACCGATTCTTCGTGTCCTTGGCGAACTGAAGCTAAGTCAGCTAGCCCTAATTCATATTCTCCGGCAAAGAAATGTTCATGAAATTTATTTTCTAACTCATTCCAGGAATTAATGGAATTAGGAGGCAGGGCGGCGTACCATGCAAAAGCGGTACCAGTAAGGGATAAAGAAAATAACCGAACACAAAATGCTTCTCCATCGGCCAATTCGCTTAGGTGTGCTAGGAACTGGCCTATGTGTTCATGTGTGCTTCTCCCATTCTCACCAGAAAACTTAGAAAATTCCGGTATCCTTGCCCCTTGTGGATATGGGACACCGTCAAACCATTGATTATACGACTTTTGGTATGATTGCCCCACTCTAGCTACACTAACTCCGAACTTATCTCAAAAAAGGTTCAATCATCTCTTCCCTAATTTTTTCCATTGCACCCGGTGGCAGACCACCGGATCTTGGGCTGTGGGGCTCATTTGGTCAGGTATTACCGACCTTTTTGCCGTGACCGATCGATAGTGTTGATCGGTCTGTGATTGTATGGCGTGTTATGGTTTAAATATGTAGAGGGCGAGACATACTGTTGTTGTGGTGTGTAATAATTTGGTGCATGGTGTGCAACAACAGGTTCTGTATATGCGTATTCGGTTTGTTCAGTGTTAAATCCGAAATGACCGGTTGTGTTTGCCATTATCGAGACGCCACGCGGTAGTCCTGGTGCGGCCCCGGACTGTCCGGCAGGGAAAGCCAGACGGTCCGCGTAAGGGCCGGACGGTCCGGGCAGAAGCTCGAACGGTCCGACTGTGTCTAGGGTCACCGATCTGCCAATCAGGGACGGTGGTGGTCCTAGGGCGGCCCCGGACTGTCTGGCAGAGCAAGCCGGACGGTCCACGTATGGGTCGGATGGTCCGACCGTGTTCAGGGGCGCCGATCTACCAAGCAGGGACGACGGTCAAGCTGTGAATCTCCATTTGTTGCCGATGCATCAGACATAAATATCCTATCACTAGTTTCATATGATGGAAAACTAGAAGCAACAGACTTTTCCAACGTACACGTTAATTTTCTAATTGACTCTTCTAACCCTACAATTTATTGTTTCAATTGATCCTGCCGTTGATCTACATAATATTTAATAGATTGGATATCGTCGGGTTTACTTACGTTGGGGACTTGAAGCGAAGATATAAGAGATGCGACGTCGGTCTCTCCATGTTTGATAACTTTTTGGTGGCGATCCACCGTGTATTGTGATAAGAATTTCTCCTTCGCTTGATGCATGTAGTCCTCGTATTGCTGTTGCTCATCGGCCGTCAGACTTTCAACAGCCGGCTTCAGGATATTGTACGGGAAAATATCGGTGTGATCTTTAGAACCGGGCATTTGAGGGCCTGATTTTTAGTAGATCTAAACACTTATCCCCAGCGGAGTCGCCAAAAAGTGTGTTGGCACCTTTTTCGGGTGCTAAACACTCAACAAGAACCAGCGACGGTGCCCTCTGGTCAGGCGCGGACGGTCCGCGGCTAGGGGCCGGACGGTCCACGACCTGGCACAGGGCTAGGGCTCCCTGCCTGATGGCCGGACGGTCCGCGCCCTAGGGCCGGACGGTCCGCGCGTGCGCAGGGGCGACGGAAGGTCACCGGCGGTGCCTGGATCTCACTCCTGGGAGGGACCCCGTCGGGGAGGAGAAATCCTAGGTGGTGTCTAGGCTCGGATAGACCCAACCTAGACTCTTCTAATCGACGTAGAGTCGAAGAGAAGCGAAGAATTTGGGGATTGAAAGGCTAACCTAGAACTAGACTAGAGCTACTCCTAATGCATAAGATAAAAACGAGAAATAGACTTGATTTGATCGATTGTTGGGGGTTCAATCGGTCGTAGCCTTTCATCTATATAAAGGGGAGGCCTAGATCCGCTTCAAACTTATTTCTGAGTTAATTCCGTGGTTTTAGGTAACAAATCTCGCAAGAAACTAGGAACCCCAACTAACTTGCGCGCGGACCATCCACGCCACCACCGCGGACTGTCCGGACCGCGGACCGACGCTGCTCTTTTTAGCGTTCAACAACGTCGACAGAGACATCCTAATATTCCTTGCACCATTTTTGTCGTGAGTCGTGCGGTCGTGCCCATAGATGCAATGTGAATCATCGATGCAGAGACTAGACATCCTTTTCTCGTGCCACAACCACAACAAGTTCTTGATTATTATTGATCTACTGGTCATGTCATGTGGATGTCAGGTCAGATTTGTACGTACTCCCTCCGGTGCAGTAAAAGAAGTCATCCTGCGCATGACCGAGCGTGCACAAAAGAAGTCATAGCGCGCGTGGGTCTGAGATTTGGACGTTGTTGCCCCTAGTAATTGCACAAAAAAAGATGCACTTAAGAGGAATTGAACTTGAGACCTCCAGTCTAGAATGCCTTGGAGCTGCTGCAGCAACCAATCAAGTCTGATTGTTTTGATGACATCAATGCACCCATATCCCTATTTAATAGGGGCAAACAGGGAAAACTCTATGATAATTAATCACTCCTTGGTATGCACAATCATGTCCTAAACGACTACCTTTACTGCACTGGAGGGAGTATATTGTTTAGGTGGTGTCGTGAATGCGAAGCGAATATCTCTGTATCTGTATGCATATGAGTTGGGACAGTGGTGCTTAGTTCTGTTGAGCCCATGTGAATATATACTATTGGCTGTGTTTGGGATTCACCGTACCAGATTATGATAACAATGTTCACAAAAATCCGCTAAGAAATCAAACAAAGCTGATTTTATGTCTTGGTTTTAGTGCACCAAAAGAGAATCTCATGTTATCCAGGATCGACTGCATTTAATTTATTGGATTTCGTGTAGGAGCTGGATTCTCTCATTATCCCTCTCAAAAACCAAAGAGCCGTCTATGGATGATGCATGGATACAATACAAGTTGTTCGGTATTCAAAGTTTCAAACAGTGGACGATTAAAATACCATTGATTCCTCTTCACCATTCATGGCAAGTCATCACAACATCATAGTAATTCATCGTTCAGGCAAGTCATCACAACATTTTATAGTAAGGGTAGCAGAGACGTACATCTTCAAACAAAAACTCAATTTTCTGCCGCTGGAGCTAAGTTATAAGTCAAACATATAGTGGGGCAAAGCTGAAGTTGGTGGAGTAGAGTAGCAGTCTCAAACACCCTCGTAGATGGTAGAATATTTTAGAGTGTGTTGTGAACTTATAAACCGTCTTTAGTAGATTGTGTATATAGACGTGTAAAACAATGTTTTACATCGTAGATTACAGTGCATATTACATTGTTTTTATAGTTGAGTTTAAAATAGTAAATAATATATGATGTGTGATAAGCCTAAACTGCCGGAGGGCCGGGAGGGGGAATCTAGAGCACGCCAGCGCTCATGTCATGTGTTGCGTGCCGATGCCCTCTCCAACTGTCGTCTACACAACATTTCCGTACTCCGATCCGCTAACAGCATGTCTCTTGGACCGCATGAGGCGTGGAACGGTAGCTACACCTACACGTTCACGTCACGAGCTGGCGGTTGAGGCTGAGATCGACTTAGGCAGCGCCACGCTTGTCATACTACACTAGCAAACATTAATAACGCATATGGCAGCAGCAGCACTGTCAGTGTCAGTGCACAGTGGATATACTGCTAGCTTACCTGGCAGCGACAGTGCAACTGCACTGCACGTCTCCGTACGTGCGCTGCTATTATAACGCGAACGGCGCCGCGCAGGCCTTCCGTAGTATACAGCAGCATCACAATCCCAGAGGAGGAGGGAGGTACGTACGCAGAGGCAGAGGCCGAGCAGCTGGCACCATGGCTCCCGTGAGCATCAGCGCGGTTCCGTTCCTCCCGACGGCGGCGGAGGGGGAGACGACGCTGCGCGCGTCGTTCGTGCGCGAGGAGGACGAGCGCCCCAAGGTGCCGCACGACCGCTTCAGCGACGAGGTGCCGGTGGTGTCGCTCGAGGGCATCGACGGCGCGCGGCGGGCCGAGATCCGCGCGCGCGTGGCCGCGGCCTGCGAGGACTGGGGCATCTTCCAGGTGGTGGACCACGGCGTGGACGCCGCGCTCGTGGCCGACATGGCGCGCCTCGCGCGCGACTTCTTCGCGCTCCCGCCCGAGGACAAGCTCCGCTTCGACATGTCCGGCGGGAAGAAGGGCGGCTTCATCGTCTCCAGCCACCTCCAGGTTTTGTATATTTATTTACTCATGCCGGGTGCGCCTACTACATGCTGATGTGATTTACTCATGCATGCATGCATATATATGGTCTCGCTCTCGCAGGGGGAGGCGGTGCAGGACTGGCGTGAGATCGTGACCTACTTCTCGTACCCGGTGAAGGCCCGCGACTACTCCCGGTGGCCTGACAAGCCGGCGGCGTGGCGGGCGGTGGTGGAGCGGTACAGCGAGCAGCTGATGGCGCTGGCGTGCAGGCTCCTGGGCGTGCTCTCGGAGGCCATGGGCCTGGAGACGGAGGCGCTGGCCAGGGCCTGCGTGGACATGGACCAGAAGGTGGTGGTCAACTTCTACCCGAGGTGCCCGCAGCCGGACCTCACGCTGGGGCTCAAGCGCCACACCGACCCCGGCACCATCACGCTGCTGCTGCAGGACCTCGTCGGCGGCCTCCAGGCCACGCGCGACGGCGGCCGGACCTGGATCACCGTGCAGCCCGTGGAGGGCGCCTTCGTCGTCAACCTCGGCGACCACGGCCACGTCAGTCTCCGTTCCTTCGTCTTCGTTTGTTCCTTCGTTCATGCAATGCATGCGGTGAAAATGTGTGTGATATCCATGAACTGAACCTACGTACGTGCAGCTCCTGAGCAACGGCAGGTTCAAGAACGCGGACCACCAGGCGGTGGTGAACTCGGAGTGCAGCCGCCTGTCCATCGCCACGTTCCAGAACCCGGCGCCCGACGCGACGGTGTACCCGCTGGCCGTGCGCGACGGGGAGGCGCCCATACTGGACCATCCCATCACCTTCGCCGAGATGTACCGCCGCAAGATGGCCCGCGACATCGAGCTCGCCAGGCTCAAGAAGCAGGCCAAGGCCGACAAGAGTGCCAACAAGGAGGAGTTCGCCGACTCCAAGCCTCTCGACGCCATTCTTGCCTGATATGGTAGGGGGGGGCGCGCGACTACCGTACCGATCCGTTGCTATTGCTGCGTGTGATTTCATCATCTATAAGAACATATATAGCTACGTGCGACCGTGTGGTGATTAATTAAGGTCTGAATAAAATAATGGTACGGTTGCACAAAACTAGGAAGCGATCGATCACCCCAGATAAATGTATGTGCGTTCCCTTTTCTTTCAAGATGTGTAATTTTTCAACGTGCGGTTCCAGATATGCATGGACTGGACCGGAGTGCATTGTAATTCTTTTGTATCCCCTGTTGAATATGCAAGACGTTAGAGGTGTGCATGTCTTTGTATGAACGAACGAACTAGACACTTGTATCTGCTCCCTTCGTTCAATAAATATACGACGCCGCCGTTGATTTTTTTTTTCAAAAACTCTAATCACTCGTTTTAATTATTAACAAAACTGTAAGTTATTGTTTATTTTGTTGTCATTTGTTTTACCACTCAAAAGTAGACTTAAAATTTTAAATATGTTTTGAATAAATATTTTAATAAGACAAATTATTAAAGTTTTTGAAAAAAAACAATGACGTCATATAAACAGAGGTGGTACGTGTACGTACGTAATCCCCGCATCGTGACAACGAACTCAAGTGACAATCCAGAGGGGGTGTCTTAGAGAACAAGTACTCAATCCGTCCTAAAATAAAATCCATTTTAACATTTCAGTGGATTCATACGACACATAATATATATGTTCTATATATTTATCTATATTTATCATCATTTAGTTAGATATAGATATAAAAATTTATAGCTAAAACAAATACTATGTTTATGTTATGGAGGGGGTAGATTTTACGGTGCTTGCCCAGATGAAACGAGAGATTCTATGGAGGCTACCTCGAGCTGTCTATCCTGGTTCCTATCATACTTTCTACAGAGGACACTCGGCAAAGACTATGTTTGCCGAGTGCCAGATATTTGACACTCGGCAAAGACTGACGACCGTCAGTTGTAGACGGCCGCTAACGGTCCTTTGCCGAGAGCCATGTTTGCCGAGTGCTTGACCCTCGGCAAAGAAGTCTTTGCCGAGTGCTTGGCTGTGCCGAGTGTCCTACACTCGGTAAACTAGCTCTTTACCGAGCGCAGGACGTTGCCGAGTGCGGCACTCGGCAAAGTCTGCTTTGCCGAGTGCCGATAAAAAGCACTCGGCAAAGCCACCGGCACTCGGCAAAGGCGCGAATTCCGGTAGTGATAAATAATATAGTCTGTTAGTGTAACGTCTATATATACGCTTTAATTTGTTTTAGATGACCTACCTAATTAATGGTAGGCGCCTAATGGAGTAGCTGTTCTGCTAAAAACACAAGGCGCCTCATGAAGAAACTGCTAAAAATCGGTTGGTCACTGTTCATTTTTTAAAAATATGTCCTCGTGTCATGTGCATAGAGCATGGTATCTGGGTGGTCGGCTCCGCATCGTAATCGCTCACTGCTCATCATCAGTGCTGCTGCCGCCATCCATGCTGGACAGCGGACAGTGAGAGACGGCAATGCGCCGTATGTGTGGTGTCGGGCCATACCATGGCAGTGCCTTCACGGAGCTGCTAGGGGGGCCGAGAGGCGAGAGGTGGCGTTGTGACGCCGAACGCCGGCGAGGGGTACCGTACCGCGACGTGCCGTGGTCCTCCGCCTGACGCCGGCCTCTCGCGCGCCCGGCAGTTGGGCTTGGGGTCCGCTCGTCTCGACTCGTCGTCTCAGTGTCTCACAACCACGTGCCGTCGCCCGCCACCTCGCTCGACGATACACACGACAGGTCGTGCACGGGTTGCCCATCGTCCGTGTAAAGTCCATGTACATGTTTCTGTATCGCGTGCAGGATAGGAAAACGCCCCTCTCGGCGGCAGGAGTCTCTGAAATAGACACACAGTCTTGAGAGCGTTGGACGGGTACGTAGCGATGACGAAAACGATGGCAAACTATATGGAAAACGCCTGAATCAGTTTTGTTTCACATTTTTTTGAAACAGAAATATATCTTAGGCCATTCAGGGTCAAACTATCTAGAAACAGAAATATCAGGGTCAAACACGTGGGATTGAATAATCGGACATTCAAAATGACCGAGTTGAAAGAAAACATGTCAAGAACGGTCGGAAATTATACTTCAAATAATAACAGATATAGTAAATAAAGTCACATATGACTTCTCAAATACTCTTAATAAATCTTAGGTCATGTTTATTTACCATCTATATTATATAATTCAGCTTAAATAAATTAAGAGATAAACAAATTATTATAAAACATAAATGCAGAATGATAAACATTACTATAATATGCAAAAATAGCGTGACAAAATATCATAGTAACAACACTAATTGAACCGATGCCGTGCCCTGCTCAATTGGTTGTCATTCTCATGATTCTTTCGGGCACATATCTAGTTAAAAATAGAAGGCATCGATGCAGAGACGATAGACATATTTGTCAAATTTGGACAAATCAGGTATGCAATAGTTGATCATTTAAAGCATCTTGCCATGCCATAAAGGATACCTAAATAGGTTGAACTGATGTCGAACAAATATTATCAATATCGCACAAATTATTTATAAAGAGTCAATATAAAATTCTTAATGATATGCAATTATATCGACAACCATATACAAATCTAGTCCTTTTTAGCGATATTGATAAGTCTATGTTGTATGTTTGCAGGGATAGTATATCGACACGAATTTTTCTCATATCTTAACAAATCGATAACAAAGTTTCTCCAAAGAACCCTTACATCCTATGCATAAGACATAAGAAAACAAAATATCATTTATTATTATATCATTGTGACGTATGTTTAAACATGAAACGAACGGTATATCGAAACAAATTTTTATCATAATTTAACAGATCAATAATAAAGTTCCTCCAAAGAATCTTTGCATTCTATGCATAAGACATAAGAAAACAAAACACTATTTTTTTATTATGTAACTATAACGTATGTTTAAACATAAAACGAATGTACTCCATTCACCCTATCATATTTCATTCGTCTGTCAATCCCCACATGACCATAGCTTGTAGAACGAGATAGTTGGTGTTATTCCTATAGAATAATGTTTTGCCAACTATGTTATATACATTGAAATCAAAGAAAAAAATAAATTGTTGTGAAGGTGGTACGGAGAAAATACTCTTTTAAGTTAATTGGAACACCACTCCGAATTGTATATTCCCACTTAAAAATATATTCTGCCCATCCAGAATATTTCTTGCTATAGACAATCTTATATTTCTTTGAAACCATAATAATCACTTCTGCGAACCTCTTGTATGGCATATGCTAACACTAATCTTGAGTAGTTATAAAGTCAATAAAAGTCACATGACCGAAACAATCACCAAAGAACATGGTCATATGTTTATGGCCTCTGTTACTATTTGTTTTGTCGTCTCATTTCATTCGGATAGAAGAACAAGTTGGACGGTCTTTTTTTTAAAAAAAACTTTTTTAGATCACCAAATGTGGATACAAAAAAACAAACTGGCACCGAGTTCACTTGAAAGAATGTTATGGATGTGTACCATATGGTACCCCTATTACTACCGCTGCAGCGATCCAACTACATGACACATGGGATGTTGGAATTGGATCATACATACCACTCCAACAACATGGGAAACTGAAAAAAAAATATCATGCCCCCTCACTGTCTTTGACATACCGTTGCTGCCTTGTTTCTCTCGGAGGCACTTGGGAATTTATGACTATTTTCATGACGAAGACAGTGGACATCTTGATGAGGCCAGGGAGTAAGTATTGCACTTTTGCTTTTAGATAGTAGAATGCGCCTACCGACATTCTAATTTTGTATGTCTTACAATATCTAGCAGACTATTGTTATTTGGTACACATGAGCAAAACAAATAGTGAATTTTTAATTCATGCAAAATGAACAGACTAAATAGTGTTGACACCTTTTTTGGGCGCCAATCACTAAACACGAACCGTGGCGGTGCTCTCTGCACAAGGGCGGACGGTCCGCGATCAGGGGCCGTACGGTCCGCGACCTGGCGCAGGGCTAGGGTTTCCTGCCTGATGGCCGGACGGTCCGCGCGTGCGCAGGGGGCGGCGAAGGTCGCCGGCGGCGCCTGAATCTCGCTCCCGGGAGGGACCCCGTCGGGGCGGAGAGATCCTAGGTGATGTCTAGGCTCGGGCAGACCGACCTAGACTCCTCTAATCGACATAGAGTCGAAGAGAAGCGGAGAATTTGGGGATTGAGAGGCTAAACTAGAACTAGACTAGAACTACTCCTAATTGTACAGGAAATAAATGCGAGATAAAAGTGTTATTGATTCGATTGATTATTACAAATCGGTCGTATGCCTCTGCTTTTATAGAGGAGGGGGGCTGGACCCGTTACAAACAAACTCCCCGAGCTAATTCCGTGAATTCTGTCAACAAACACAGCAAAAAAACTCGGAACCCTAATCTGTTCGGACCGTCCGGTCAGCTCAATTCGGTGTCCAACATATGCCCCCCTGCCTTTTGGTGGAGCTAAGCAAAACAAAAGCAACTAACTCGATGTGATTACATCGGTTTTCTTAAGCATCTTGCCACATACTAGGATGACACTGCTTGAGGAAACGCCCATTCAAAGCCTTGGGCAAATCTTGGCCTTGTAATGTTTGCAATCAATATGCATTACCAGATATTACCTGTTTTACTTTGTATGGACCCTCCCAGCTTGGCGACCATTTCCCAAACTTCCCGTCTTTATTCCTTAGCGGTAGGATGGTCTTCCACACCAGGTCTCCTACTTAAAATGACTTTGCTTTGACTCTCTTGTTGTAGGCCCTAGCTACCATGATCTTGTCCTTTTCTATTGCTCCCAAAGCTATCACCCTCTTGTCGGTCACCTCATCAATATTATCCATCATTGAATTATAATAATCAATGACGGTTAGATCATTTTGTCTAGAGATGCCAATGGGTAAATACCCACCTGGTATTACTACCCCATACCCATACCCACGACACAAAAATAACCCCATCGGATCACCCATATACACTGACAGGTATGGATTTACCCCTATACCCATACCCATGTGGGTATGGGTCACCCATCGGGTCACCCGTACCCACAAAAGCTAAACATCTATCAAAATATTATATGATACAAATGTCAAGTATATCCATCTAAATATCATTACAAAATTTCTAGCATCATTTAACCATCCATTCAACACATCAAAGATAATTGGATAAAGTAGTAACACCAGGATAGTACTACATAGCACATTACATGTTCCATTACATGGTCATTAAATTGTCGTTAAGCCTTCTATGACATTATGGCCTAAAAGGTTGTTAAATAGTAAAAAAGATGGATGACTAAAGTCAAAGTTAATGCTTGGGCTAAGTTTATACTGGTATTTTATACCCACGGGTTAACGGGTATGGGTGAAGGCGGAACGTTCTAATACCCGTTTACCCATTGGGTGAAGATTTTTGCCCAATAATAGGCCCACGGGTAGAATATTTAGCCCACGTACATACCCTAATGGAGTAAATACCCATCGGGTATTGGGTCGCGGGTACCCATTGCCATCTCTAATTTTGTCTGGCGAACCTGACAGCATTTAAACTTATTTCCACAAGCAACACTGCTTCCTGCCCATAGACAAGCTCAAAACGAGATACTTTAGTAGCATTATGTTTAGATATTCTATGAGCCCATAAAGCTTCGGACAAAATCTTATGCCAATGCTTAGGATTATCGGATATCTTCTTTTTTTATCAAGTTAATCAATGTCCTATTACTAGACTCGGACTGTCCATTGGCCTGAGCATAATATGGAAATGAATTGAGCAACTTAATTCTATATAATTCAGTAAATTCACGTACCTCCTTTGATGTAAAAGAAGTTCATTGATCTGTAGTCAAGGTCTGGGAATGTCGAATCTATGAATAATATGCTCAGTTATGAACTCAATTACCTCCTTGTGTGTCATGTTCTTCAGAGCAACGGCTTCAGTCCATTTGGTAAAGTAGTCAGTGGCAACTAACATGAACCGATGCCCCTTTGATGATGAAGGATAAATTTCTCCTATAAAGTCTAATCCCCATCCTCTGAAAGGCCAAGGCTTGATGATAGGATGTAATTCGGCTGCAGGGACTAACTGTACATCATCGAATTTCTGACACACTTGACATCCTTTGTAGTACTTGAAACAATCAGTTATCATGTTAGGCCAATAAAAACCAGACCTTCGCAACAACCACTTCATCTTGGGAGCCTATTGATGGGTACCACAAATTCCTTCATGTACTTCGGCCATGGCTAATATAGCATCATCTGGGCCCAAGCATTTAAGCAGGACGTCATTGACTGTTCGGCGGTAGAGTTCATCACTCATTAAAACATATTTAAAAGTTGTACGCCGAATGTTCTTATCCGTCCTAACACTGGGATTTTGTAAATAATTAATTATGGGTGTCCTCCAATCACTTGTATCGGCTTCATTATTGTTGGAACTTGCTCTCAGTTGCAAGGGGATCCAACAAGAGTGAACAGTGATGTCAACAGGGCACTCGCGCTAGATGGCAAAAGCTCCGTTAATCTGGCCTCTCACGGGCACTGTGCAGGGGTATTTATAGGTACATGAGAGCGCAGCACCTCGAGCTAAGGACGCATATGCCCTCAGGTACCTAGGTTATCCCAAGAATATTCCCATAAAGCGGGGTTACAGACCGTAATTACAGGAATGCTTTTACAAAGTAGGCCCGTAATGCGCGGCGGCCAAGCGGGGCCCGTTACGACGGGCCGGATTGCACGTGGGCCTCCGAGCTGGACGAGGCCGCGCCGTGGGATGCCCTTCGTCGCCAGTCTTCGCCTAGAGCGGAAGAAGCGAAGGGCGTCCCCGCCTGTTTTGTTTCTGTCAGTTCAGCTGCTGCAGCGAAGGCTTCGAGCGAAGGGTGGCGCCTTTGCCTTCGCCCCAACAATTATCAGCCGAATCAATTAGAAGGACTTTCCTGGTAACCCCAGACAGTCCGGAGCTTTCACTCGGACGGTCCACGACCTGAGAGATTGGCCTTGTACAGGTTATCGGATTTTCAGTGTTATGAAACTTCCCTCGCTTTATCCGATAACTTGATGCATCTTGTGCCAAATTGTTAGCCCTGTGATTCTAAACTCTAGAGATGTGCCGAATACTGAATTTGTCAAAAGAATGAACTATGCCCCAACATTTTTCAAGGTAACTATTTAGAGTACCATCAAAACATTGATATTCTTCTAACACCTGTTGGACGACCAGCTGAGAATCACCAAATTCCTTCACATGTTTTACTCCCATTGTAACGCCCTGAATTTGGGGGTAGATTTTTTTTCTTCTTTTCTCTCACCAAATTCAGGCGTTACCCTTTCCTTTCCCTTTTCTTCTCGCTAAGCCTTGATCTTTTCCAAAAGTTATAGCGAGAATTAGCTCGACATCTTGTGTAAGCAAAACCTAGAACTATTTTTGGTTGTTGCATCATGCCGGATTATGCACTCTTCTGCTTGTGGTCAGGTGAATTGGAGAATTAGGCATATAAGAAAATATGGAAATTAGAAAAAGAAAAGCTTTTTCTTTTTCTCTCCCCCCTTCTCCCTTTTGGCCCAGCCGCCCCCTCCCCCTTCGCGCTGGCCCATCTGGCGGCCCAGCCGCCCCCCTTCCCCCCTTCCCGCGTGGGCCCCGCGGCGGCCTAGCCGCCCCCTCCCCCGCCGTGGGCCGTCCTGGCGGCCCAGCCGCGCCCCCCTTCCCCCTTTGGGCCCAAGCGGCCCAGCCGCCCCTCCCCCCCCAAATTCCCTCTCTCTCCTCTCCCGCGGGCCCCGCCCGTCACCCCCTCCCCCAACTCCCTCTCCCCTAACCCTAGCCGCCGTCGCCCTAGCCGCCGCCGCCCTAGCGCCGCCGCCGCGCCCTCCCCCGCCCACGGTGAGGCTTCCCCCTCCTCCCCCTTCTCCCTCCCCTCCCTCCTCCTTCCCCCTCTCGTCGGCGCCCTCCCCCACGCCATGGGCGCGCTCGCCCGGCCCCGGCGAGCTCGGCCGCCCGGCTCGGCTGCTCCGGCAAGCCCGTCCCGCGCCGGCCCCGCCCTGCCGCGCCCCGACCCCGCCTCGGCCCCGCCTCGCCGCGCTCGGCCGCGCCCGCACCGGCCCCGCCTCGCCCCCCGGTGAGCCCGCGCCCGGCCTCGCCCCGCGCCGCCGCGGCTTCGTCCCGCGCTCGCCGGCGCCCGGCCTCGCCCCGGCCGCCCCCGACCGCGCCCGGCGAGCCCGCCCCCCGCCTCACCACGCCCGCCCCCCCTCCGACGAGCCCACCCCCGCGTCGCCTCGCCCCGGCGAGCCCCGCCCCGCCCTCGCCCGGCCTCGCTCCGGTGAGCCGCCCCGCCCCGTCCCGTGCCCGGCTCGGTCGCCCCCGTGCCCGGCTCGGCCGCCCCCCGCCGCGCCCGTCCCCGACGAGCCCCGCCCCGGCTCGGCCGCCCGCCCCGTGCCCGGCTCGGCCGCGCCGTCCCCGCCCCGGCGTGGTGGCCGGCCGTGTCCTCGCTCGCCCGTGCTCGCTTGCCCCGGCGTGCTTGCCCGCTCGCCCTGCCGTGCCTTGCTCGCGTCGTGACGGTCCTGGTGTGGCCTCGAGCTCGGCCCAGCGTGCCCATGGTGCGCGGCCTTGAGCTCGGCTAGCGCACGAACCCGACGTGCGCACGGCTAGTTCGTGGCGTGTGCGTGCGGCCTCGCGCGCGTGCTCGCGTAGTGCGCGTGCCTTGGCACGACCCGTCGTGCCCCCGTCTACCCCCCAGACGCCCCGTCTACCCCCCCCCCGTGTCCTATGCGTGCTAATCACGTGTTTATATTAATAAGATAGGAGTCTCAATTTGGAAATTGGTTACGTTAGTTAATTTGTATAGCTAATCATCTATCTCATTCAATGTTAATCTACTAAAAGTGGTCACGTTTACATTAGTGCATGTAGCTAATCCTTTTGTTAGAACCAACTGGAACTAGAGCGTGTAACATCTAGTTATTCGCCTACCCGTAATGCGCCTCGAGCATAAGCTTTAACCCTCGCGAGACCTTTCCCCGCCTCTTTCTAACCATGGTAAATTCATTATCGTATGTGATATTCTATGCATATTTACTTTATTTGTTCTCTTGTATGGTGTACTGTTTGTTTCCTAATTTGAATGGATGGATGTATGTATGCTTGCAATCGTATAGAGAACGATCCGGTTGAAGAGCCCGAGGAACTCGCAGGAGAAGCCCCTGAGCAACAATCGGTTGGTGGAGGCAAGTGTCCCTTGACCTATCTCTGTCCTATTCATTCTTTAATTCACCTCCCGCTTTACACATTTATACCTAAGGATTGACTAGCTTTTGTTATCCATGTCCTTGTTTACCTATTTGGGTTGGATTATTATTGTTTAGCTTTATGCTATTGCTCAACTATAATCAATGAACATGATGAGATTATCTATGATACGTTGTTTTTTCCTCTTCTTATTATGATGTTATACTTGTGGCCTTTAAGGGGGCTCGAGCGGTTTCTCGAGTGCCTCTCCGTAAGGACCTGTTCTATGGATGACCGCCCGGGAAAACAGTGCAACCATGAGAGTGGAATGGGATGCCCTTAGCTGAATAATTAGAGGAACCGGGGTGTAGTTTGCTTAGCCGTCGTGCCGTCAATGGGGCTCGGTGTATGCGGCTCGCTCTGCCAAGGTTGATTTGTCCCTTGGGGAGGAGTGCGGTACATTTAGGAAACCTAACGGGCGGCTACAGCCTCGGGGAATCTTTGTAAAGGCTACGTAGTGATGCCCTGTTGGACCACCTAGGTAGTGGTCAATGGGGAGTAGCTCTCTCCGGGCAGAAAGGGAATCACGGCTTGTGGGTAAAGTGCACAACCTCTGCAGAGTGTTTGAAAACTGATATATCAGCCGTGCTCGCGGTTATGAGCGGCCAAGGGAGCTCCAGTGATTAGTGGTACTTGATCAGAGACATTATGGTATAGGTGGCTATGAGATCGATGGTTCTGGTTATGATTATGGTGCTGGTAAGTGGTATTCTTTCCGTTTGGAAAGGGTACATCGGGCTAATAACTTGGGTTAATGCTAAAACCTGGCTTTCTATTAGTAAATAATAATCTGACCAACTAAAAGCAACTGCTTGACTTATCCCCACATAAAGCTAGTCCACTACAGCCAAACAGGATACTTGCTGAGTATGTTGATGTGTACTCACCCTTGCTCTACACACCAACCCCCCCATCCCCAGGTTGTCAGCATTGCAACCACTGCTCAGGAGAAGATGAAGCTGTGGAAGGAGACTTCCAGGAGTTCAAAGACTACGACGAGTTCTAGGTGTGGGTTAGCGGCAACCCCCAGTCGGCTGCCTGTGAAGGCCGCAGTTATCTACGTTTCGTTTTCGCACTTTGATTTATTGTAAGGACCATATGGACGTCTCAGACGTATGATGTAATCGACTATTATTTCCCTTTTAATACTATTTAAGCACTGTGTGATGATGTCCATGTTATGTAACTGCTGTGTACGTGAATTGCTGATCCTGGCACGTACATGGTTCGCATTCGGTTTGCCTTCTAAAACCGGGTGTGACACCCATACAATTTAAAAGTTTCAAGCCGAACAAAAGGACCTCATATTCGGCTTAATTGTTAGTGCAATAAGTTTTCAATCGGCTAGACAAGTCGAAGGAGACATTACTTGGTGAAACAAGTACGATGCCAATTCCTTGCCCTTCATTGCAAACCGATCCATCAAAATATAAAGTCCAAGGAGTAATAGTGAGGTATGACATGTCTAGTTTATGAGTATCATTAATCCGATGTTCTACAATAAAATCTGCTACAACCTGGCCTCTCATAGATTTCAATGGTTCGTAGGCCAAGTCATATTCTATGAGTGCATAAGCCCACTTACCAATTCTACCACTCATAATTGGGTTATGCAACATGTATTTGATCACATCGGCTTGACCAGAAACAGTGCAATGACTGGACAGTAAATAACATCTACACTTGGTGTATGCATAAAACAAGCATAAGCATAACTTCTCAATAAAAGTGTACCTTGTTTCAGCATCCACCAACCTCCGACTTAGATATGTCACCACATGCTCCTTTCCTTCAGTTTCTTGTGTCAGAACAGCCCCAATGACCTTATCTTCAGCTGCAATGTATAATCGAAATGGTACTCCTGCTTGTGGTGCTTTTAATACAGGAGCCGAAGACAAGTATTTTTTAATGAGATCAAATGCTTCCTGCTGCTTTGCCCCCCAAGCGAATTCGGCATCATTCTTAAATCGAAGGATAGGGGTGAAGGCATCAATCTTCCCGGCTAGGTTAGAAATAAACCTTCGTAAATAATTCACCTTGCCGAGAAACTTCTGCACTTCGACCTTATAGGTCGGAGGTCCCACATTCTGAATAGACTTGATTCGGTCAGGGTCTATCTCTATACCATGTTCATGGATGACAAATCCTAAAAACCTACCAGCTGACACTCCAAAAGCACATTTATGTGGGTTCATTTTCAAACCATACCGACGCATCTTATCAAAGGCTTTGCGTAAATCAGCTATATAAGAACTAAACTTAGTCGATTTTACTACAATATCATCAATGTAGACTTCCACAGTGTTTCCCAACAGCTCGTGAAAGATCAAATTCATAGCCCTCTGATAAGTAGCACCGGCATTTTTCAGACCAAATGTCATGACAACCCACTCAAATAAACCAATGAAGCCTGGACATATAAAGGTCGTTTTAGACGCATTTTCTTCGGCCATAAAAATCTGATTATATCTGGCATTACCATCAAGGAAGCTAATAATTCTATTCCCTGACGCATTATTGATTAAGGTGTCGGCTCTGGGCATGGGATATTCATCTTTAAGAGTTGCTCTATTTAAATTGCAAAAATCAATTCATACTCTGAGCTTACCTGACTCCTTCTTCTCCATCGGCACAATATTAGATACTCGCTCTGCGTATCTGCAAGGTCTAATAAAATTAGCTTCTAATAGCTGGTGAATTTTGTCCTTGATTCGTGGGAGAATGTCTGGACGAAATGTTCTAGCTTTCTGCTTGAAAGGTCTGAAACCAGATTTAATGGGCAGCTGATGTTCTACGATCTCACGACTTAATCCCGGCATCTCAGTGTAATTCCAAGCAAAGCAATCTGAATATTCTTTCAATAGACCGATCATTTCATTTCTAGGATCGGTCTCCAGGGTCTTGTTCACAAAAGTCAGCCTTAGAGTTTTACCATCTCCTATGTCGATCTCCTCCAAAGGATCGGCCGATGTAAACCCCTGTCCTAATTTATCGAGATCTCTGAATTCTTCTATCATGTTCCCCACAAAGGAATCAGATGATCTTTGTGTGATGATGGACTCTCTGGTCTCGAGGGCTGGATTACCCGTGATACTGTCTTTATGCTGTGGTAGATGTTTGGTCTTAAAGACCAAACTGTTTTGTAAAAGACCGGACCATCCGGCCTCAGAAGCCAAACTGTCCGTGACCAAGGACTCATGAATTTTGTGTGTACTCATCATTTAAACTTTATTTAGGATTTAGCTGATTCTCTATCGGCTCTATCATTACAGGAATGAAACCCTTCTTATCTATACTTATGAACTGGAATCAGAAAAATCTACTCCTATGAGACATGTAGCAATCTCATAAGTCCAGAGTACAGGGGCATCGACCATAGCGATATAGGCCGATACATCAGCATGTACTTGTTCTACATCATCGCCTACCCATTGTATTAACATTTGATGTAATGTAGAAGGTATACATTGGTTGGCATGAATCCAATCTCTGCCTAGGATTAGACTGTAATTTCCTTCTACATCAGCGACGAAGAATGCAGCAGCAAGGGTCTTAGTCCCGATGGTTAATTCAATGAACGTGACTCCCCTGGCTTTGATCGAACTATCAGTTCCAACACCGCTGAGGGTCATGTTGGTCTTGACAAGTTCGTCATCTTGTTTACCTAATTTTCTGTACAATGAATAAGGCATTAGATTTATAGCCGCCCCTCCATCTACCAACATTTTAGCAATCGATATCCCATCAATGTGACCGCGCACGAAGAGCGGCTTTAAATGATTTACCGATTCCTTTGGTTTAGTAAAGGTGGCTTCTTTAGGACTAGAATCAAACTAGGCAACAACAGGTTCATTGTCGCCGATAATAGTACAATCGGCGGAAAATGTAATAACATTTACATCCATACCTGGGCACCCTGGAGAAGCTTCATAGTCGACCAGGTCTTCTCCCAGTAGGTCGTCCTCCTCCAATGATGTCGGTATGTCATCGGAGGCGTCCTGGTGTGGTGCGAACGGTCCGGACTCAGGGGTCGGACGGTCCGCGCCTTGTGTAGATGGTCCGTCCTTTTTAGCCGGGTTGTCTGCCATACCTGCAGGGTGCTACTGAAAGAGAAATGTGCTCTTGTGCCATTTCTATAAGTGTTTTGGTGATTAGATGTCCAACACAAATATTTTGAACTCTTATGTGATAAATGAAGTGAGAAATGAAAATCATATAAAAAGGTATGTTTCTAGACTTAGTACATTGTTTTTAAGTACTAACATGGTTATCTAAGTGCTAGAAACAGTGCTGAGAAGAGAAGAAATGAATTGGAAAAGAGTTGCTGTGTCCAGCTTGGCCTGGCACACCGGACTGTTCGGTGGTGCACCGGACAGTGTCTGGTGCCCTAGGTTGGCCAACAGTGAACCGCCTACTCTCGAGAATCGATGGAGTCATACGGCTATAATTCACCGGACTGTCCGGTGGTGCACCGGACTGTCCAGTGAGTCATCCGCGACGAACTCGTCGCTCTCGAGAAAAGGAAAAGGCGCCAATGGTCGTCCGTGCGATCAACGCGCGACACGTGGCCCGCTCCAACGGTCGGCTGGGTGCACCGGACTGTCCGGTGCGCTAACTAGCCCTGAGGAGCAATGGTCGGATGCGCCTGATTTGGAAGGAGATCGCGCACCAGACTGCTACATTGGTTGTCCGGTGGTGCACCGGACTGTCCGGTGCACCACCCGACAGAAGGCAAGATTGGCCTTCCAAGATTGATCTCCAACGGCTCCTAGCTGCCTTGGAGCTATAAAAAGGACCCCTAGGCGCATGGAGGAGTACACCAAGCATTCTCTAAGCATACTAAGACATCCAGACTCCGCATCTACGCATTTGATTCATAGTGTTAGTGATTTGAGCTCCCTTCGAGTTGTGAACTCCCTATGCTGTGCTTTGAGCTCAAGTCTTGACTTGTGTGCGTGTGTGTGCTGCGGATTGAATCTTGTGTGTGTTGCTTTTCCCTCCCTTACTTCTGTGTTTTTTTTTGTGATCATCATTGTAAGGGCGAGAGGCTCCAAATTGTGGAGATTCCTCGCAAACGGGAAAATACTCTAAAGGAAAAGACCATGGTATTCAAGTTGATCATCGGATCACTTGAAAGGGGTTGAGTGCAACCCTCGTCCATTGGGACGCCACAACGTGGAAGTAGGCAAGTGTTACTTGGCCGAACCATGGGATAAAAATCGTGTGTCTCGTGTGTTGCTTCTTATGATTGCTTTGTTCGCACGAGCGTGTTCCAGCCACTTGATTTCACTAACTCCTTAACAATCAAGTTTGTGGCTATTTAGTGTTTAATTTTACAGGATCACCTATTCACCCCCTATAGGTGCTCTCAATTGGTATCGGAGTCGTACTCTTCATCTAAGGGACTGTTGGGGACTTGTTCTTAAATGCTATGAGTTAAGAACAAGGCAACACAGAAAACATTAAATGTTAAAGCCCTTCGTCCTTCGAAGCATTATTTCCCTTAGGATATAATGACTTTCGGACGAAGGTAATGAAGGACATACCTTCATCAACATAACATATAGAGATGAAGAAAGAACCACATAAAAACATAAAAGATAATATAAACAATCATATATTATTATTATCTCATTTCTATTTTATTACTATGGAAAAATAGAAATGATATCAAATTACAAGTGTACCTTCGACTTGAAAGAAGGTAAAAGTACCAGCGAGGCGCAAGGACCAATGCCCAGTCTGCGTGAACAGTACGGGGTTACTGTTCATCTATTTATAGGCACGGGACACAGCCCATGCAAAATTACACTCATGCCCTTTACATTTCCTAATAACTCTATAGTAATCCATCGAGGTCTAAATAGCCTTTTCATCTTTAAGTCGGTTTCCCTTTTCTGCTATCACGCCGAAGCTCTCCTGCGCGCAGCTTTGGCTTCGCGCTATCCTTTGTACTCCTTCTTATGCTTCTTCACGCTGTGGTTTCAACTCAAGTCCGAAGGTACCTGTTCATGCATTATACTTCCAGGAGTATTGTTAAATCATGTTTTTGAGGACCTTCGGAAGCCGAAGGCCCCCAACAGTAGCCCCTCGCAATATTACATTGTTAGAATGATAAATTCAGATTGCGACAAGGACGAAGGCCCTGAGCCGAAGGTCCGAAAAAACACCTTCCCTTTGCTAGAATAGCAACAACCACTGACAAGCGGGCCCTCCAGCATGCAACGCACCAGGCATATAAATAAGAGCACACCACGAGCTCATTTGGCACGCTTTCTTGCCAGCTGCTCTTGCTTACTCAATTTTTAGCTCTTGCGCACCAACACTTGCTTGGCTTTTTTAAATTTTTAAGCTTCGGCTTTGAGAGCACTTTCTCAGCATTTTTGAAGATGTCTGAAGATAAAAAAGCTGTCACTGAATCGAAGCTGAGCCTTTCTGAGGAGATGAATCTTGGCTTTATTGAATCAATAGCAAATACAAATGCAGAGAAGATTACTAGGGAGATTTTGGAGGGTTTATCTGAAGACACTGATGATAGTGACAGCTATGATGTGGAAAGCGGCGGGGAAGACTCCAAAGATCGACCGTGGCGACCGAGCCATGCAGTTTTTGGAAAATCAACTATTAAACAAAGTCATCTTGACAACATGAGGGGGAGATACTTTCGGGATATGTCTATTGTGAGGGCTGACGACGAAGAGAAGACTTGTCCTACTCCAAAGGAGAATGAAGTCGTGATATTCCGAAGCTTTTTGAAGGTTGGGCTTCGGCTCCCTCTGAGCAGCTTCGTAGTCGAGGTTTTGAAGATATTCCAGATTTACCTTCACCAGATTACCCCTGAAGCCATTATAAGAATGGGAATCTTCATATGGGCTGTAAGGAGTCAGGGCTTGGAGCCAAATGCAAAAAGTTTTTGCAGTATGCATGAACTGTTATATGAGACGAAGCCCTGGGGTAAAGAACAGTATCATAACAATTTCGGCTGCTATAGCTGAAAGTGCATTCATCCCTTTTGTGAGTTTTGGTGATTTGGATAACAACACATTTAAAGGTCTAATGAGTTTGCTAAGTGTTGAACAGGAAATTCAGTATGATGAACATACTTGAATAGTGTATAATGATCAGCGAACGAAGGTTCAACACGAGGTTAAATAACCAATGAGACAATGCAAATGGATATTATATGATCTCTATATTGGTTTGAATATATGGACAAGACCCAAGAAATCACTACATACATATGATCAAAATAGAGGATGAAGTGATTAAGAGGATAGGTCAAGCCAAAGTGAATAAGATATGAGGAATCGTGAATTGGCTTGACCATATTACTATCAGTCCATATATGCTTCTATGAGAATCAAACTAGAGCTTGATTGATCTTAACAGTTATATCTAGAAGACATTCAAGCAAGGTTCACAATATTGAAGAAATGATTCTCTCAATGGATGCTCAATATGATGTGACTCAAGAATGGCTTGATAGGGTGAAGATAGCAAGGAAAGGGCTTCGAGGAACTAAGCGAAGGTGAAGGCCAAGCGAGGGCTTGTGGACCGAGGTACCATGGCTAAGGTGAAGAAGGGAGTACTTGCACTAAGTCGATGAACTAATCAGCTATAAAGAGTTATAACATGTTGATGCATCAGTACAGTGACTTGAAGCCATGATTTGAACTCACATATGGTGATATGGTACAAGTCACATGGTTTGATTTATGTTTGCTTCAAAAGGTGAGACAAAGATGTTTGTGATCCTTATGAAGCAACGCCATGGAGAAATCACACATGAGACACCAATGACTCAAGGAGTTTACTTAATTATATTTTATTT
This sequence comes from Zea luxurians, assembly GCA_029449295.1. Classification (NCBI taxonomy): domain Eukaryota; kingdom Viridiplantae; phylum Streptophyta; class Magnoliopsida; order Poales; family Poaceae; genus Zea; species Zea luxurians. Next base: position 8,722,524 of record JAOPSE010000039.1, read on the forward strand.
AACTTGAGTATAGGAATCGTCGTACTATAAAGAGGGATCCAAAAAGAAGGTAGGTGTTTGCCAAAGCTCAAGCCTCTATATTCAAAAGCTATTTTTTGAAAACCAAAAATCTCTTTAAAATTCTATGGTTGACCGTGGTTAGGTTTGAGAAACCTAGAGTGTTCTTGTTGAAAAGCAGCTGAACTTCTTAAACTACAGTTGAGCTGAACTTCAGCTGAGCTGAGCTTCTTTAGCTATAGCTGAGCTTTTCAGCTGAGCTGAACTTCACCTGAGTTGAGCTTTCTCAACTCCAGCTGAACTTCAACTTCAACCGGGGTCCAGGGCAAGTTCAACCGGGGTCCAGAGAGGTTCAACCGGGGTCTAGGGCAAGTTCAACCGGGGTCCAGAGAGGTTCAACCGGTGTCCAGGGAAAGTTCAGCCGCGGTATTTTCCCCGAACCTCACTGGTCAAAACTGGTTGAACCGGTCCTAGGGGAGGTTCAACCGGTGTCAGGGTCACCTGACCAGTCTGACCTCCTGACTGGCAGACTGACTGCCAGTCTGACCCCCAGGCGATTGAACCGGCCCTAGGGGCGGTTCAACCGGTGTCAGGACCTGTTTTTGCAGTCTGACTTGCAGTCTGCCAGTCTGACTGGCAGACTGTCTGTCAGACTGCCCAGGCGGTTGAACCGGTCTTAGGGGCGGTTCAACCGGTCTTGGTCAACTTGACCAGTCTGCAGGTCAGTCTACGCGTCAGTCTGCCAGTCAGACTGGCAGACAGGCTGCCAGGCCTGCCAGGGGCGGTTCAACCGGTCTCAGGCAGAAAAATCTGCCCAACGGCTAGTTTTGAGCTCCACCTATATATACTCCCTCCTACCTCTCTCCCCATAGCGAAGAGCACGACCCAAACTCCATTTCTAACTTGAAGAACACCTCCCACTCTCTCTCACACATCTCTTGCCTCTCCCATTTCAAATCTTTGGAGAGAAATCTTTGAGTGAGTTTGAGAGCTGTGGTTTTTGTGCTTCATCTCCAAATCTCTCTTGCTCTTCTTCATTCGAGCTTTGGTACTACATCGAGTTCTTTGTGGATTCGTTACTCTTGGAGCTTCTAGCTCCTAGACGACTAGGTGTCTCTTGTGAGTCTCCAAATCTTGTGGAAGACCACAAGAAAGTTTGTATTACCCGCTCGTTTGAGCAAAGATTAGTGTGTGAGCTTGACCTTTGTGGTCGGCAAAGGGACTAAGAAACGAAAGTGCTTCTAAGCTTGAAAAAGTTGAGGTTGCCTCGACTTCATCTTTTGGTGCAGATGTTGATCCTAGGGCAATAGACCTTGCCATGAGAATCGCCGAAAGGATGTTCCTCAAAATGAAGGAAGATGAGGCGAAGAACATTATTGAAGAAGAAGAAAATGATCGATGGAGACCAAACGACGAATCCACCTCTTCACAAGGTTCGTCTTTCAAATCCACTTCTCATATGTGCTTTGTTGCTAATGAGAGTGATAGTGAAAGCAAAAGTGAGGATGAGGAGGAGCATGAAAGTGATAGTGAAGATGAGGATGATCTTAAAAAATTCTTCGCTCAACTAAGTAAGAAGAACCGGATGAGCTTGCTCAAACTCATGAAAAGAGCGGAAGAACAAAAGGAAATGCTTCATAAGCAAGAAGATATCCTCATCGAAAAAATCAAAGACTTGGAGAAGTTGACCAAAGAGCATGAGAAGCTAAAGTGCTCTCATGATGATTTGGTCCAAAGGTATGAAGACATTTCAATTGAGCAAATTAAAGCTATTAATCATTCATCATATATTGCTCAATTAGAAAATAAAAATGCTATGCTCAAGAACACGGTAGAAAAGCTAAACATTGAAAATCTAGCTTTGCAAGAAAAACATGATATGCTTGTATGCTCTCATAATAAATTTATGGATTCACATATCATGTTAGAAATGGCTCATGAGGTTGTGTTAACTAATTTGAAATCATACCAACCTCACATGTGCACATGTGTTGAAATTGAAACTATATTACCATGTGCTAACAATTGTTGTTATCAAGCAAGCCAATCTTCCATTGAGCTAGAAATTTCAAGAATTAGTGATATTTCTATCACACAAGAAAATAAAGAGCTCAAGGAAGAAGTTGGAAGGCTAAGAAGGAGCTTAACTCTTTTGAAGGGAAAGTGTCATGCTCAACCTTCTCACGATAACCGTGATAACATGGTGAAGAAGCTTGAGAAGAGGACAACCGTAGCATGCACAAACCCGCTTCAAAATAATGCTAAGTTCCCTAAGAAAGGCATGAGCAAACATCAAGAGAAGAAAGCCAAAGCTCATGACAAGTGCCTCAACCATGCCTCCACATGCTCCACACAAGGTAACAAACAAGCCACTCTTCCAAATAAGAGAAGATGCACTAGAAAGTGTTATCAATGTCATGAGAAGGGACATGAGATTAAGTGATGTCCTTACATAAAAGATAGTGGTTTAACTTTGGAAAGAAAGAGGCTCACTAACCATGTAGCAAACAAGAAGCAAGGCAAGAAGGAGTCTTGCAAAATTAAAAATCATATTTGCTACACTTGCCGAAGAAAGGGACACCTTTGCAAGGATTGTCCCATGAGTAAGTATCCTAAGTCTACCATGTCAATTCATTCATATTCGCTTAGGAGACCCAAAAATGACACTTGTGCTAGAAAGGTAATTAGTTCACCTAAAACTAGCACAAAGGCCATTTGGGTGCCTAAGTACTTATTAGCTAACCTTGGTGGACCCATCCAAAAATGGGTACCAAAATGTACTTAATAAGTTTTGCAGGTACCCAGAGATGATATGAAGCTTTGGGGTGCTTGAGAAGTTTAACTCGATTCTTATCTCAAGCTATCAATCTTACATTGTCTATCCTTTAAGATTGACCCAAAGATGAATTGAGTTGTTATATCACTAACTTCATATTCATCTCTAGCAAGAACTTTTGTTGTAGGGAATAAGGATTAATCTTTGTGGGAATCAAGCAAAAGGCCTACAACCAAGTGATATCCAAAGGATGGTAATAATTAAATCTTAAGTGCACATTGTTTTTAATTAGTATATTCCTTTGTATCTTTTGTAGCCACATAGAAAAAATGAAGCACTTGAGAATGAACTTAAAATATTTTACCTTGTCTTGGAAAAGTTCCAATCATATGGTAGATTGCATATTTGTTATTCTTATATGTGGCAATCTACATGCTTTAATTGATGATAATTAATTCGTGGCATATTTCAAATGAATTATCGTATTATTGCCATGACCTAGACATAAAGAGAATTATCCCATGTTCTTAAATGAATAGAGTGCTAAGTAAGAAATTCAAATTCTTAAAGCACTTACCAAAAGGGGAATTCTCTATATGACTAGAGTTGTGAGACTAATGTTTTTATCTAAGTGATTTATGTAGTTTCACAACATGAGAATGTGTTTCCCGAATGGAGTGTGCCATTAAACATTCAAAGAAGATCGAACCAATACTATGTGATGTATTCATTCTTGTTTAAATTGGTTTTGAGTCTTCTACATTAATCACTCACCATGTTATGAATTAAACTTGCCCTATAAACTTAATTAAACAATCATGCTACTTTTATCTCGTTTCAATTGATGTTATGCATGATGCCTATAAGGGTAATTTAGTTCACATCATGAGGTTTCCTTAATTTAGTAACCTTCTTGTCATTCATATAATAGAGGTTGCTAAATAGGAAACTATTGCTTGTGTTTCTAATGCAATCTCTTTTAAGCTATTTTATGGAAATTCATAAGTAGATATTGTGCTCTTTAAATTGGTAAAATCACAAGCATTAAAGCTTAATCTTCACCAAAAAAAAGATTAGGAATGCTCAAGGCAAAGGTATGGAACTAATTGCTTCAATTGGTTGTTGATCAACGGTAGTTCCTTTCAAGTGTCATTATTTCAATTGGTAATAATATATTCTATGGAAATAAATGCCAATATGAAGGTTAAATTCCTTTTGGCTTAAATTTGTAAATTGGTGCATATTATTAATTCACTCATCCATGTGCATTAATTTAAAAGGAATTTAATTTATGCCTGTATGCCCATAAATGATGATTTGCTTGTCATTCATATATAGATATCATCATTCATTAAATACTTCCTTGTACTACTAATACCTCTTTTCAAAGTGTTTTATCGACTAGTTTTAAAAGGAAAAGAGATAACAAAGAAGGAAGTCTCCACAAATGATGAAAAGAAGAATAATAAGGTGACACCACCACAGATAGTAAGATCTGTCAAATTGATATAAAAAATGGTACATTCTATATGGTGGTAAGTATTCTTAGGCATAAGTTAATTCATTGCAAATTTGTCATTCCTTGACCATGCTATGTAATGTACTCCTCATGAGACTCTTAACTGAATTGAAAGTGCATGTGGTAAGTCATTCAAATACTTGATGCACATATCTAGTGGGAGAACATTATATATCTTGTGTCATAGAGAATAAGTTTCACTTGAGTAAGCTATACTAGGACAATCCAAAATGGTAAATTTGTATCTCATTCATATGGATTGTAATCTTTGTTTTCTAAATAGCTACTCTTGATGCAGTTTAAAATTCCCTTATTGTTAATTCTAAAAGTGCATAAGAATCTTTTTGTTAATATTCATCACATACATATGCATTAACATGGATATGATTTTTAAACTGTAAAAGGTACAATTAGTGATCCATACTCTCTAAAATTTGGAAACCCACATTTTGATATCTTAGAAATCTACTTCAATCGATATCCATATGCTTCACATTGAATTGGATCACTAAGTTGTAAATTCCATGCATAACTTGTCTTTAGGATATGAATGCTTGTGCGACTAACCTTGATAAGCTAGGTGCACCCAAAGTCAAGGTAGGTTCATCATCAAGAAGGCAACAAAACAATGTATTAATAAAAGGAGAAAAGGCTCCTATTCTTAACTCTAGTTTTTATCTATGTGATTAAATATTGACTTGAAACCATGTAAGATGGTTGTCAAGTATATGTGGGTGCCTACACAAAGAGAAAGGCCACAATAAGGATTGTGTGGGTACTCAAGGCTCTTACTACTAATCTCAAAGGACCCAATTCAAATTGGGTTCCAAGATATGAAGCTTAAACTTGTTTTGCAGGATCACTCCTTCAATGGATCAAGTTGGGTGCTCGATAATGAATGTATAAATCATCTTTGGAGATAGTAGCTAGGGTGGTAACAACTGAATCTCAGGTGCATATTATTTTCAAATCTTATCTTTTTGTGACTTATGTAGCCACTAAGGAAAAAGAAGCACTTGAGGATATACATCAGTTGTTGATTATGAAATAAAGGTCTAATTGGAAGTTGAATGAATATTATCATATGGTGAACAATCCAAAATTATGTGACGTATTCTCTATCTAGTTAATTTGGATTTGATTCTTCTATATTAGACACTCACCATAATATGGATTAAGTCATCCCTTTAGACTTCATTGAATAACCATGCATATTATCCATGTCATTCAAAATATATTGTGCATGAGGGTTCAAGGAAATTTAGTCCATATTATGATGTTTCTCTATTTTAGCAACATGCCTGTCTTCCACATATAAAAGAGTTGCTAAATAAGAAACTAGTGCTTGTGCTACTAATTCCATCTCTTGTGTTGAGTTTATCCATAGAAAATCTATGTTAAGAGATGGTGCTTGTTTTAAATTGGATAAATCACAAGCTTAAAGAATATTATTCAACTAAAGTAAGATGAAGTTGATAAGAGGCCAAGGTATGAAAACTTCCTCTCCTTCAGTTGTTTTAGTATTCTATCCTTAGTGGGATGTACCATAGTATAGGTTAATTTCCTTGCAATATAAAATGTTCAATAGTGCATATAACTTTGAGATCAACTATATGTGTGCACTAATTTAAAGGAATTTAATCTATCATTTTGGGTTTCAAGAATGATGATTCATTCTCCATCCACATATAAGGATTATCATTTGTGAAACCCTCCCTTGTGTTTCTAATGCTCTCTTTTCTAAGTGTTTCAATAAGGTCCTTCCAAGTGTTTTCAAGATGGATTTAAAATCTACGGATATAAGAGTCTTGGTTATTTCAATCATTGAGTTTCAATTGATCTCATATCAAGTATGATCGAATCAAGAAAATATGAAAGAAGTTCAAGATCACTTGGTTGGATGAAATCGTAAAGAGAAAAGAGATCACAATGATTCAAGAAGGGAGTTATATTTTTTTGTTGTCAACCAAATAATGAGATGTAGTGACATATTTATATGATATCCTTCATTATGAGGTTTGAGGTTTATATCAGCATGCTTTACCTTTTAGGAATTCAATTGATATACTTTTAGTCCTTAAACCTTCAATTGGTATAATTTTCATCATCTATGTAAAGCATGTTAAACCAAGATATAGTGCAAACATCTCCTTTAACCTCGTATTGTTGATATGCATAAGTGTACTTTGTGTACTCTTGTATGCACAAATTGAGGGAGAGTTTAGCCTATATATTGTGAGACTAATGATTTCTTTCAAGTTCATGTTGTGTAGTCCACATCTTGGAGAACATCAAATGAGGATGAGTGGTTCCATAGAAATGAAAATGAGTTTCTCTTGAACCTATCAAGAAAATGAGTTTCTCTTGATTGTTTGAAGAGGATAAGTTTCTCTTTGAAATGTCAAACCTATCAAAAGCTAAGATGGAAATTCATGATTATAATGGAGACCATGTGGCGTAGAGCAAAGGTGTGTCACTCCATGAACTATTGTATTACATTTGTGTATCTAGGCTCTTACTGAAAGGGAAATGTGCCCTTGGGCCATTTCTAAGTATTTTGGTGATTTAGTGTCCAACACAAGTGCCTAAGTGTAAAAAGGTGGACAAAGTACAAATCAAGGATAAAGGTATGTTTCTCAGACTTAGTACATTGTTTTATGGACTAATGTATTGTGTCTAAGTGCTGGAAACAGGAAAAATCCAATTGTAAATGTCTTGGCTCGAGCAGCCAAGACTCTGCTGAGTCTGGGAGCACCGTACTGTCCGGTGGTGCACCGGACAGTGTCCGGTGCGCCAGGCTGGCTCGAGCGAAGTGGCCGCTCTCGGGAATTCACCGGCGACGTACGGCTATAATTCACCGAACTGTCCGGTGTGCACCGGACTGTCCGGTGTGCCAACGGTCGGCTGGGCCAACGGTCGGCCGCACGATCTGCGCTGGACACGTGGCCGAGCCAACGGCTAGAAGGGGGCACCGGACTGTCCGGTGTGCACCGGACATGTCCGGTGCGCCAACGGCTCTCAGGCTGCCAACGGTCGACTGCGCTGTTTATGGAAAGAAATCGGGCACCGGACATGTCCGGTGTGCACCGGACTGTCCGGTGCGCTAGTCGACAGAAGGCAAGATCAGCCTTCCAAGATTGCTCTCAACGGCTCATAGCTGCCTTGGGGCTATAAAAGAGACCCCTAGGCGCATGGAGGAGAATACCAAGCATCTCCTAAGCATTCCTAAGCACCAAGACATCGATTCCGCGCCTTTGATTCTTTGCGATAGCAATTAGAGCTCTAGTTGAGTGGTGAACTCATTGAGTTGTGTTGTGAGCTCTCGTTGCGACTTGTGTGCGTGGTGTCACTGTGATTTCTTGTCTTGAGTGCGTTGCTAATCCCTCCCTTGCTCCGTGTTCTTTGTGAATTTCATGTGTAAGGGCGAGAGGCTCCAAATTTGTGGAGATTCCTCGGAAACGGGATTGAGTAAAGCAAACAAAACACCGTGGTATTCAAGTGGGTCTTTGGACCGCTTGAGAGGGGTTGATTGCAACCCTCGTCCGTTGGGACGCCACAACGTGGAGTAGGCAAGCGTTGGTCTTGGCCGAACCACGAGATAACCACCGTGCCATCTCTGTGATTGATCTTTGTTGGTTATTGTGTTTTGTTGAGGATTCCTCTTTAGCCACTTGGCAATTATTGTGCTAACAATTAACCAAGTTTTGTGGCTTAAGTTTTGAAGTGTTACAGGATCACCTATTCACCCCCCCTCTAGGTGCTCTCAATTGGTATCAGAGCCGTTCTCTTCACAAAGGGACTAACCGCCCGAAGAGATGGATCCTAAGGGGAAGGGTATCGTGATCAACGATAAAGAGAAGGAATCTTTCGTCAACGAGTCGAAGGATGACAGGCCTACCGACTCGGGCTCGGGCCATAGACGAAAAGATGGGAAGAAGAGGACAAGGCGCATTAAGGAGATCGTCTACTACGATAACAGTGATGAGTCCACTTCTTCCCACAAGGACAACGACGACAACGACTACGACAAACGAAAGACGGTTAACTCGAACTTTTCTTTCGATTATTCGCGTATTCCTCAAAGTGCAAATGCTCATTTATTATCTATTCCACTTGTTAAACCTCCTCATTTTGATGGAGAGGACTATGGATTTTGGAGTCACAAAATGCGTAGTCACTTGTTCTCTCTCCATCCTAGTATATGGGAGATTGTAGAGAGTGGAATGCACTTTTGATAGTACGGATAGTCCCAAGTTCATTAATGAGCAAATTCATAAGAATGCACAAGCTACTACTGTTCTTCTAGCTTCATTGTGCAGGATGAATACCACAAAGTGAGCGGCTTGGATAACGCCAAGCAGATCTGGGACACCCTCAAGATTTCTCATGAGGGGAACGACGTCACCTTGCTCACCAAAATGGAGTTGGTGGAGGGCGAGCTTGGACGGTTCGCGATGATAAGGGGCGAGGAGCCAACCCAAACATACAATCGGCTCAAGACTCTTATCAACAAAATAATAAGCTACGGAAGCACGCGATGGATGGACCATGACGTCGTCCGACTGATGCTAAGGTCCTTTACCGTTCTTGATCCTCATTTGGTGAATAATATTCGTGAGAATTCTAGGTACACCAAAATGTCGCCCGAAGAAGTCCTTGGAAAATTTGTTAGCGGGCGAATGATGATCAAGGAGGCGAGGTACGTGGACGACGCCTTGAATGGTCCGATAAACGAACCGCAACCCTTTGCTCTCAAGGCAACAAGAAGCAAGGAGGCGCTACCTAGCAAGGTGGCACAAATTGAGGCGGCCGGACTTAATGATGAAGAGATGGCCCTCATAATCAAAAGATTCAAGACGGCGCTTAAGGGTCGCAAGGGACAGCCAAGCAAGACCAAAGCCAAGGGAAAGCGCTCATGCTTCAAATGCGGTAAGCTTGGTCATTTTATTGCTAACTGTCCCGACAATGATAGTGATCAGGACCAAGGGAACAAGAGGGAGAAGAAGAAGAATTATAAGAAGGCAAAGGGCGAGGCTCATCTTGGCAAGGAGTGGGATTCGGACTGCTCCTCGTCCGACTCCGACAATGAAGGACTCGCCGCCACCGCCTTCAACAAGTCATCCCTCTTCCCCAACAAGCGTTACACATGCCTTATGGCAAGGGAGAAGAAGGTATGTACTCGAGACTCTACTTATGCTTCTTCAAGTGAGGATGAATCTAGTGATGAGGATGAAATAGATTATTCATGTCTATTTAAGGGCCTAGATAGAACCAAGGTAGACAAAATTAATGAATTGATTGATGCCTTGAATGATAAGAATAGACTTCTAGAAAAACAAGAAGATTTGTTGTATGAAGAACATGACAAATTTATAGAAGCACAAAAATCTCATGCTTTAGAAGTTAAAAGAAATGAAATGCTTTCTTGTGAATTATCTTCTTGCCATGAGACAATTTCTAGCTTAAGGAGCATTAATGATGATTTGAATGCTAAGTTAGAAATAGCTAGGAAATCAACAACTTGTGTAGAAAATGTTGTTATTTGCAATAGATGTAAAGATTTTGACATTGATGCTTGTAGTGAACACATAGCTTCTATTGCAAAATTAAATGATGAAGTAGCTAGTCTTAATACCCAACTTAAGACTAGCAAAAGTGATTTCGATAAGCTAAAATTTGCAAGGGATGCCTACACGATTGGTAGACACCCCTCAATTAAGGATGGACTTGGCTTCAAGAGGGAAGCCAAGGACTTAACAAGCCATAAGGCTCCCATCTCCGCCAAGGAGAAAGGGAAGGCCCCTATGGGAAGTAGTACTAAAAAGAACCATGCTTTTATGTACAATAATAGAAGACAGTCCCATAGGAGTTGTAATACTTTTGATTCACATGCCTATGATTCTTATGCTATGTATGCTTCTAATTCTTCCTATATGCACTGTAGAGATATGCCTAGGAAAAATATTCATCATGTGCCTAGAAAGAATTTTGCTCATGCTCCTAGGAAAGTTATGAATAGTCCCTCTACAATTTATCATGCTTTGAATGCTTCCTTTGCTATTTGTAGAAAGGATAGGAAGATAGTAGCTAGGAAATTAGGGGCAAAATGCAAGGGTGATAAAACTTGCATTTGGGTCCCTAAGGAAATTGTGACTAACCTTGTAGGACCCAACAAGAGTTGGGTACCTAAGACCCAAGCCTAAATTTGCCTTGCAGGTTTATGCATCGGGGGGCTCAAGCTGGATTATCGACAGCGGATGCACAAACCACATGACGGGGGAGAAGAAGATGTTCACCTCCTACGTCAAGAATAAGGATTCCCAAGATTCAATCATATTTGGTGATGGGAACCAAGGCAAGGTGAAAGGTTTAGGCTAGATTGCAATATCAAATGAGCACTCTACCTCTAATGTGTTTTTAGTTGAGTCTCTTGGATATAATTTACTATCTGTCAGTCAATTATGTAATATGGGATATAATTGTCTATTTACAAATGTAGATGTGTCTGTCTTTAGAAGATGTGATGGTTCACTAGCTTTTAAGGGTGTACTAGACGGCAAACTTTATTTAGTTGATTTTGCAAAAGAGGAGGCCGGTCTAGATGCATGCTTAATGGCTAAGACTTGCATGGGCTGGTTGTGGCATCGCCGCTTAGCACATGTGGGGATGAAGAACCTCCACAAGCTTCTAAAGGGAGAACACGTGATAGGTCTAACCAATGTACAATTCGAAAAAGATAGACCTTGTGCAGCTTGTCAAGCAGGTAAACAAGTGGGAGGAGCACATCACAGCAAGAATGTGATGACCACTTCAAGACCTCTGGAGCTGTTGCATATGGACCTCTTCGGACCCGTCGCCTATCTGAGCATAGGAGGAAGTAAGTATGGTCTAGTTATTGTTGATGACTTTTCCCGCTTCACTTGGGTGTTCTTTTTGCAGGATAAGTCTGAAACCCAAGGGACCCTCAAGCGCTTCCTCAGGAGAGCTCAAAATGAGTTTGAGCTCAAGGTGAAGAAGATAAGGAGCGACAACGGGTCCGAATTCAAGAATCTTCAAGTGGAGGAGTTCCTTGAGGAGGAAGGGATCAAGCACGAGTTCTCCGCTCCCTACACACCTCAGCAAAATGGTGTGGTAGAGAGGAAGAACAGGACGCTCATTGATATGGCGAGGACTATGCTTGGAGAATTCAAGACCCTCGAGCGTTTTTGGTCGGAAGCCGTGAACACAGCTTGCCACGCCATCAACAGGGTCTACCTTCACCGCCTCCTCAAGAAGACTTCATACGAGCTGCTAACTGGTAACAAACCCAATGTATCTTATTTTCGTGTTTTTGGGAGCAAGTGTTATATTCTTGTGAAGAAAGGTAGAACCTCTAAATTTGCTCCCAAAGCTGTAGAAGGGTTTTTATTAGGTTATGGTTCAAATACAAAGGCGTATAGGGTCTTCAACAAATCATCGGGTTTGGTTGAAGTCTCTAGCGACGTTGTATTTGATGAGACTAATGGCTCTCCAAGAGAGCAAGTTGTTGATCTTGATGATGTAGATGAAGAAGATGTTCCAACGGCCGCGATACGCACCATGGCGATTGGAGATGTGCGGCCTCAGGAACAATTGGAGCAAGATCAACCGTCTTCCTCAACTATGGTGCATCCCCCATCCCAAGATGACGAACAGGTACCTCAAGTGGAGGCGCATGATCAAGGGGGAGCACAGGATGATCAAGTTGAAGAAGAAGAAGCACCTCAGGCACCTCCAACCCAAGTTCGAGCGACGATCCAAAGGGATCATCCCGTCGACCAAATATTGGGTGATATTAGCAAGGGAGTAACTACTCATTCAAGATTAGTTAATTTCTGTGAGCATTACTCCTTTGTCTCTTCTATTGAGCCTTTCAGGGTAGAAGAGGCCTTGCTAGATCCGGACTGGGTGTTGGCCATGCAGGAGGAACTCAACAATTTCAAGCGCAATGAAGTCTGGACACTGGTGCCTCGTCCCAAGCAAAATGTTGTGGGAACCAAGTGGGTGTTCCGCAACAAACAGGACGAGCACGGGGTGGTGACGAGGAACAAGGCTCGACTTGTGGCAAAAGGTTATGCCCAAGTCGCAGGTTTGGACTTTGAGGAGACTTTTGCTCCTGTGGCTAGGCTAGAATCAATTCGTATCTTGCTAGCATATGCCGCTCACCATTCTTTCAGGTTGTACCAAATGGATGTGAAGAGCGCTTTCCTCAACGGGCCGATCAAGGAGGAGGTGTACGTGGAGCAACCCCCTGGCTTTGAGGATGAACAGTACCCCGACCACGTGTGTAAGCTCTCTAAGGCGCTCTATGGACTTAAGCAAGCCCCAAGAGCATGGTATGAATGCCTTAGAGACTTTTTAATTGCTAATGCTTTCAAGGTTGGGAAAGCCGATCCAACTCTTTTTACTAAGACTTGCGATGGTGATCTTTTTGTGTGCCAAATTTATGTCGATGACATAATATTTGGTTCTACTAATCAAAAGTCTTGTGAAGAGTTTAGCAGGGTTATGACGCAGAAATTCGAGATGTCGATGATGGGCGAGTTGAACTACTTCCTTGGGTTCCAAGTGAAGCAACTCAAGGACGGCACTTTCATCTCCCAAACGAAGTACACGCAAGACTTGCTAAAGCGGTTTGGGATGAAGGACGCCAAGCCCGCAAAGACGCCGATGGGAACTGACGGACACACCGACCTCAACAAAGGAGGTAAGTCCGTTGATCAAAAAGCATACCGGTCCATGATAGGTTCTTTGCTTTATTTATGTGCTAGTAGACCGGATATTATGCTTAGCGTATGCATGTGTGCTAGATTTCAATCCGATCCTAAGGAGTGTCACTTAGTGGCTGTGAAGCGAATTCTTCGATATTTAGTCGCTACGCCTTGCTTCGGAATCTGGTATCCAAAGGGGTCTAACTTTGACTTGATTGGGTACTCGGATTCCGACTATGCTGGATGTAAGGTCGATAGGAAGAGTACATCGGGGACGTGCCAATTCTTAGGAAGGTCCCTGGTGTCATGGAATTCTAAGAAACAAACTTCCGTTGCCCTATCCACCGTTGAGGCCGAGTATGTTGCTGCAGGACAGTGTTGCGCGCAACTACTTTGGATGAGGCAAACCCTCCGGGACTTTGGCTACAATCTGAGCAAAGTCCCACTCCTATGTGACAATGAGAGTGCTATCCGAATAGCGGAAAATCCTGTTGAGCACAGCCGCACAAAGCACATTGACATCCGGCATCACTTTTTGAGAGACCACCAGCAAAAGGGAGATATCGAAGTGTTTCATGTTAGCACCGAGAACCAGCTAGCCGATATCTTTACCAAGCCTCTAGATGAGAAGACCTTTTGCAGGCTGCGTAGTGAGCTCAATATCTTAGATTCGCGGAACGTGGATTGAAATGTAGCATACATGTGTTTATGCCTTTGATCATGTTCATTCTGCATTTTGTTGCTTATTGTGGTGCTCAAGTTGTACAAACACTCCCTAGACCTCACAAGTCCTGTTTGCAAGTAATGCACATATTTAGGGGGAGCTGTGCTACAACTTGACCCTTTGAGACTAACCATGTACTTGAGTTTGGTTGTTTTAGTCTCCAAGGAAAATTGAAAGGGAAAAGGTGGACTTGGACCATGCAAGACTTCCACTGCACTCCGATGAAAAGAGTAACTTTTCCAAGTTCATCTTTATACTCTTATTGCCTTTGTGTTCTTATTTGAAGATTTTGGTGAGGCAATGGGGTTAAAGGGCCAAGATTGATCCCGTTTTGGTGCTTGATGCCAAAGGGGGAGAAAATAAAGGCCAAAGCGATAAATGGATCAGCTACCACTTGAGAGATTTTGAAAATAGTAGAATAAAGCTTTTGGTTTATCAAAACTCTTTTAGTGTCTCTCGTCAAAAGTTGGTTTCTTGTGGGGAGAAGTATTGATTATAAAAAAAGGAGTTTTTGAAATCTTGAATCAATTTCTCTTGGAATGACTCTCTTTATGTCTTAACATGTGTGGTTGACTTAGAGATAGAAATTTGAGTTTGATTTACAAAAACAAACCAAGTGGTGGCATAGAGTGATCCATATATGTCAAATTTGAATCAAAACAATCTTGAGTTCTTAGTTGAATTGATTTTGTACTCGTTCTACTTGCTTTATGTTGTGTTGGCATAAATCACCAAAAAGGGGGAGATTGAAAGGGAAATGTGCCCTTGGGCCATTTCTAAGTATTTTGGTGATTTAGTGTCCAACACAAGTGCCTAAGTGTAAAAAGGTGGACAAAGTACAAATCAAGGATAAAGGTATGTTTCTCAGACTTAGTACATTGTTTTATGGACTAATGTATTGTGTCTAAGTGCTGGAAACAGGAAAAATCCAATTGTAAATGTCTTGGCTCGAGCAGCCAAGACTCTGCTGAGTCTGGGAGCACCGGACAGTGTCCGGTGGTGCACCGGACAGTGTCCGGTGCGCCAGGCTGGCTCGAGCGAAGTGGCCGCTCTCGGGAATTCACCGGCGACGTACGGCTATAATTCACCGGACTGTCTGGTGTGCACCGGACTGTCCGGTGAGCCAACGGTCGGTCGGGCCAACGGTCGGCCGCGCGATCTGCGCTGGACACGTGGCCGAGCCAACGGCTAGAAGGGGCACCGGACTGTCCGGTGTGCACCGGACATGTCCGGTGCGCCAACGACTCTCAGGCTGCCAACGGTCGACTGCGCTGTTTATGGAAAGAAATCGGGCACCGGACATGTCCAGTGTGCACTGGACTGTCCGGTGCGCCAGTCGACAGAAGGCAAGATCAGCCTTCCAAGATTGCTCTCAACGGCTCCTAGCTGCCTTGGGGCTATAAAAGAGACCCCTAGGCGCATGGAGGAGAATACCAAGCATCTCCTAAGCATTCCTAAGCACCAAGACATCGATTTCGCGCCTTTGATTCTTTGCGATAGCAACTAGAGCTCTAGTTGAGTGGTGAACTCATTGAGTTGTGTTGTGAGCTCTCGTTGCGACTTGTGTGCGTGGTGTCACTGTGATTTCTTGTCTTGAGTGCGTTGCTAATCCCTCCCTTGCTCCGTGTTCTTTGTGAATTTCAAGTGTAAGGGCGAGAGGCTCCAAATTTGTGGAGATTCCTCGCAAACGGGATTGAGTAAAGCAAACAAAACACCGTGGTATTCAAGTGGGTCTTTGGACCGCTTGAGAGGGGTTGATTGCAACCCTCGTCCGTTGGGACGCCACAACGTGGAGTAGGCAAGCGTTGGTCTTGGCCGAGCCACGGGATAACCAACGTGCCATCTCTGTGATTGATCTTTGTTGGTTATTGTGTTTTGTTGAGGATTCCTCTTTAGCCACTTGGCAATTATTGTGCTAACAATTAACCAAGTTTTGTGGCTTAAGTTTTGAAGTGTTACAGGATCACCTATTCACCCCCCCTCTAGGTGCTCTCAATTACATGCTAGTGTGTGCATGTATATGAAATATCTTAAGTCACATCATAAGGTTGCACTTGTGGTGACGATTAAAGAATCTCTAGATATTTGATTAATACCTCTTGTGGAGATATCATAAGTTAGTCTTAAGTCATCTTAGTGAGGTATGAGTCAAACATGCTAACTTCTCAAGAATCTTGGCTTAAAATATTGCATATCATATCTATTAGTATACCTTTTGATTATGAGTAATTCCTTCAATTGGTACAATTTCACATTTTCATGCTTTATTTGTACCAAGGTTCAAATTGTAGAAATTAATCCCCTGGCCTCACAAGTCCAAGTGCATAAGCTAAACAAGTATTCATCACTTGTATGCACACATTTGGGGGAGAATAGTCTATAATTTGAATCTTTGAGACTAACTTCATTTTCAAGTCTATTATGTGTGTAGTCTCAAATTAGAAAGGAATGTTCGGGCAAAGACAATCACTTCCACTGCAAATTTTGATGGGTATCAAAGATTCTTTGCTCCAATAAATGTATCTTTTATACATTTCATAAGGGAATGAGTTTCTCTTTTATATGCTACTCCAACATCATCTAAAACTGGTAAACATGTATCATATTCTTTTGGTTTGCATATGTCTAAAGTAGCATAACTTATAAATTCTCCTGTCTAGAACTTAGTTGATTAAATAGTGCACATGTTCCTTATGTTATATAATTATATTCAATTGATACTCTTTTTATGCCAATGGTACTTTAAATTGCAAATAAGTACTCTCAATAGGTATCAATTGAATACATATATATGTGTGCAATAAAACTTGATGAGAACTTAATGTAATATGAAATTAGTGACATGCTTATCTATCAAATTGTATCAATTGATGTTTTTCAATTGATATTTTTCATACATGATCACTAGTTGTATAATCCACACTTGTGCAATTTTCATGTTGCCTCTTGTTATGATAAGAAAATGCTAGGTGACATCTAGACTCCATGTATCAAGCGTCACCTTCGATTTAGTATGACAATCTTCATTAAATATCTTGGACCTATGTCACAACTATACCAACAAGAGCTTGCAAATGAATTGTAAATCCAACACAAGTTTGGAACTCCCCTTGAAAAGGTAAAATGCAAAGGTACATCACTTCATGTCACTTCTCCATTACCTTTGTGCCATCTAAGGACCCTTTTCATAATAGTGTGTTCCCATCTTGCTTAATCATAATTTCTACCCTTTATATTCTTTGTATCCTTTTTGGAGATTTATGACAAAGGGGGAGAAATTTTGCATTAAAGCTTACCTTTAGTCTTATGTAACTAAGTGTTAGAAGACTTTTAAGAAGGGGAGATATAATTAACAAAAAGGGGGAATCATAAGAAAAACATAAGATGTAGAAAATTGATGAGTGCATACTATGTCATGAGCATCACGTTTATTTTATGACACACTACACCTCATGAATAGTATGATATAAGTTGTCTCCATACTTTGACCCAAATATGTGCTTTTGGCATTTGAGTACAAAAGTGTTATTTTCTGAAATGCACATATTTAGGGGGAGGAAACTATATCATAGGATTAAAAATCTTATTATCAAATCTTATGTAAGCTTTAAATGTGTTGTCATCAATCACCAAAAAGGGGGAGATTGAAAATGCATTCATCCCTTTTGTGAGTTTTGGTGATTTGGATAACAACACATTTAAAGGTCTAACGAGTTTGCTAAGTGTTGAACAGGAAATTCAGTATGATGAACATACTTGAATAGTGTATAATGATCAGTGAACGAAGGTTCAACACGAGGTTAAATAACCAATGAGACAATGCAAATGGATATTATATGATCTCTATATTGGTTTGAATATATGGACAAGACCCAAGAAATCACTACATACATATGATCAAAATAGAGGATGAAGTGATTAAGAGGATAGGTCAAGCCAAAGTGAATAAGATATGAGGAATCGTGAATTGGCTTGACCATATTACTATCAGTCCATATATGCTTCTATGAGAATCAAACTAGAGCTTGATTGATCTTAACGGTTATATCTAGAAGACATTCAAGCAAGGTTCACAATATTGAAGAAATGATTCTCTCAATGGATGCTCAATATGATGTGACTCAAGGATGGCTTGATAGGGTGAAGATAGCAAGGAAAGGGCTTCGAGGAACTAAGCTGTTGGAACTTGCTCTCCTGAGCGAGTTGATCCAACTGAGGAGTAAAAGTGGTGTAAAAGGGGCTACAACTCGAGATGGCAATAGCTCTGTTAACCTAGCCTCTCAAGGGCACTGTGCGGGGGTATTTATAGGTGTATGAGTGCCCGGCGTCCAGTGTTAAGGACGCATGTGCCCTCAGGCGCCTAGGTTATCCCCGGAATATTCCCATAAAGCAGGGTTACAGACTGTAATTACAGGGAGACCTTTACAAACTAGGCCCGTAATGCGCAGCGGCCACGCATGGCCTATTACGATGGGCCGGATCACACGTGGGCCTCCGCGCTGGACAAGGTCACGGGAAAAGGCGACTTCGCCGTAGGCCTTCGTCTCCTGGTGCGTAGAGTGAAGGGTAGAGTTCGCCAGTCGTCTTGTCTCCGTTGTTGCAGCGGGTGTGGCGAAGGCCTTCGAGCGAAGGGTGGCGTCTTCGCCTTCGCCCCAACATTTGCCCTCCGAGGGACCAGTTCGACTAAGTCATCTGGTGCCGAAGGCGTTGCTAGATGGTGGAGACGCTGCCCTCGCTCGAAGTGGTTCCGCGGGGGTTTTTGACATGACCGTTGATTGACGCCGCACTGTTGGATTGTGGGTTCCCCGAAGCGTCGCTACCTGTGTATAAAAAGGGGTGGGGGCGGTGCCGATTGAAATTTACCTTTCTGCGCGCCGCGAAAACCCTAACCCTCCTTGTTCAAGCTGCTCGCTTGCTCGTCTGCCCTCCTTGCTCTTGTTCGCCGAAGAACTGGCCCACGTGAAGCAGACCGCGCGCCGCCGTCGACGGTATGTAGCCATGCCGTCCTCTTCTTTGTCTGCTGTGACCACGCCGACGGCCGAGACGCCTTCCGAGGATCTCTCGGGCGGTGCGGCGGCGGAATTGCACCCGGGTGATACGGTGGAATTTGGTGTTTCACGGATGTCGTTAGGCCGCGTGCAGGATATGCAACAGTTGGGGTATTTTGGCGGCGGGGTCGGGCGAGTGCCGGGGGCAGAGGAGATTCCCGAGCCCGAGGGTGAACTGGTTGTGTTTGAGGCATTTTTTGTTGCCGGACTTCGTCTGCTTGCGCATCGTTTCGTGTCGGAGGTGCTGCAGAAGTTTGGGGTCCAAGTTCATCAGCTTACACCGAACGCCGTGGTGGCGTTGGCGAAGTATGTCTGGGCAACAACGTCGTATGGCGGTCAGCCTTCGGTGGAGGTTTCGCCAAGCACTACTGTTTACACTGGCAGAAGAGACGGATTGGTGACGAAATTGCGCAATTCGGATCGTGCACTTTCACGCCGAAGACCAGGAAGACTTCGATGGAGGTTGTGGAGTTGGTCCCTTGTGCCCGAAATAAGTGGGGCAACTGGTGGGACTACTGGTTCTATGTTTCGGAGGCTGAAGTCAAAAATCACCCTGGGCTCCCCGCTGCCATCATGTGTTCGCATTATTATGTGGCGTACCCACCGTTTGAAGTGGTGGAGAACGACGAGAATGAACGGGCCCTTCGGATCGCTGCCCGTAGGAGTAGCGAGCGCGATCTGGTTGAGGAATTCATAGGGTATGGGGTGTGGCCTTTGGCACATGGATGGACACTGGGCGAAGTATGCCCTCGCGTGATGCCCTCCCTTGGCGGGCAGAAAGTGCGAAGTCCACTCTTTGCCTTGGATGTGCGAGGGCGGGATCCTGCTGCGGTTGTGCGTGAGGCGGAGGATGGGGCGGTGAGAATTGTTGGTCGCTACGTGCCGAGGACTGAGGCCTAGCGGAGCTGGGACATACGTGGATCAAACGATCGCCTGAATCGAGTTTTTGAGTTGAATGGTTTGCCGTATGGCGGTTATCCCGGAGTAGACGTCGCCGACCGCCGGGGGAAAAAACCAGCGGCAGTGCTTGAAGACGACCCCGTGCCGGAGGCTGCCCCATATACTAAGAAGAGGAAGCTAGGTACTGCAATGGGAAAACTGGGGGTCTCCGATAGTTTTGCTATGGAGTTGATGGGGACATGCGCGGCCCCCGGGGGAAGGATGTCTTTGCTCGAGCTCCGGGAGTCTTCGGCGCGGATGCTAGAGGTTACCGGGGGTCGATGGCCCAAGAACGTTCCTATCCCTCGCGCGGCTGGTGAAGACTTTTTTACCTCTTGCATGGCCCATGATTTGAGAGTGTTTCCTTACGGGCGGAATATTGCTGCTGTTGTGTCGGCAGTGATGAACAAGGATCGACAGGATGCTGCTCAGAAGCGTCGGGCGGTCGTCAGGCTCCCTGAGGCTAGGCCGAAGAGGGCGCGCGGGAGCGCGAAGGCTGCCGTCCCCGGCGGTAGCCAGCCCTCGCTGGCTGCGAAAGCGGCCGCGCCTGGATCTGGCAAGTTGCCGGAAAGCGCGAAGGCGGCCGGCGCTGGCGGGACCAAGTCCGTCCCGGAGGGAGCTGCGAAGGTCCGGGAGCTGCCTTCGCCGGGGAAGCGTATTGCCGACTTCGGCACAGATATTTGTGTGGACGACTATCTCGTCGATAAGGGTTTTTTTACCAGTGATACATTGCAGGGTCGGGCGAAGGGCAACTTGTTGCCGTCTCGCCTGCGGTGGCGGCCATGGCGCCTGCCGCGGTTTTTAGGGTGAAGGGTGGCGCTTCCAGCGCTGGCGGCGAGGTGTTGGTGGCCACTGCCGTCAAAGACGAGGCGGGCACTGTGTCCCGCTGGCTGCGGGAAGCGTCGCTGCAGCTGAATCGGGTAAGTTGAAGTGGGCTTCGTTTTGTGCCGCTTTCATTTTGATTGTGGACTCATGCGTGTCTGTTAGGCGACCGACTTCGCCGATCGCGTGGCGTCGGGCGCCCTTACGGCGGGCGTGGATGCCGAAGTCGAGAGACTTCGGGCGCAGCACGCGGACGCCGTTCGGGAAAAATCGGCTGCGGAGAGCAAAAACTGCAGGCTGGCAGAGAAGGTGGCCGCCCTGGAGAGCGAGAGGACTGACCTCCGGCGCCAGCTGGTGGAGGAAAGGAAGGAGGCCAATGAGGCCATCACCAAGGCGCAGTCGGCGCAGGCGGAGGCCAAATTGGCGAGGGCGGAAGAAAGCCTCGCAAGCCAGCGCGCCGAGGAATGGGAGGCGCGGTTCAACGCTCTGCTGGCCCGCGTGGAGAGGGCCGAGGCCTCTACTCGTGTGGAAGTTGAGCGAACGCGCAAACAGCTCGTGGATTCGTACCGCGAGCTGGGTGCGCGGACCGCCGACTTCGAGGTGCCCGACCGAGAGGCGGGCCTTTGGTGCCTCGAGTGGCTGCAAGAGGAGTTGCAAGCACTCCCGACCATCGTGGCAGGCTTCATGTCGTATGCCTCCCTCGTCACTTGCGAGGGGGCTATGAATGCGCTAGCCCACGAGGGGTGCCATCACTATGAGGTCTTCGACCGATCCGATGAAGATTTTGGGCATGAGATTTTTAAGGTCGAAGACCCTGTGGTGAAGGACGCCAGGGGGCCCTCTTCGACCGGATGTGGGGCCCTCACGGTCGGGAGGCGGTTAGGGAACAGACTGACCGGGCGAGGGATCAGGTAAAGTTTGTGTTTCGTTTTGTGCTATTGAATGTGGGTGTATGCGGGTGTGCTGAGTCGGTGCGCTGTGTTGCAGATGGCGCGTGCCGAGGAGGTGGAGGACTTCGGACGTCTGAACAGCGCGTTGCCCGAAGCGGAGGCCGACTTGGTGGTGGCCGAAGCTGAGGTCGACCTAGCGTCGCTCCCGGGAACCGGTGAAGCTTCCCACGCTGCCCCTGCGTCTGCTGTGTCTGGTGGAGACTCGCCGGCGGCCACTGTGCCGATGGCGGAGGATCCCCAGAAGGCGGCGACGGAGCCAGCAGCGGAGGATTCCGCGGCAGCTGCTGGGTCTTCGCAGGTGGCTTAGTGTGTATGGGGTAGTTAGGGAATTTTGTCTGTGTTACTGAACCTTGGTTGCTGCACAGGTTCAAGATTTTGGGCCTGCGCACGCAACCGCTACTGCTAATTTTGTTGTGGCTTCGACCGTGGTTGCTGGTAATGAATCAGATGAATCTACGTCTAAGTTTTCTGAGTTTGACGACTCTGGGAGTTCGGTTTTGTGGACGGAAGAGTCTTCGGATGAAGGCTTAGATTATTTTGCGGCCTTGGATGTGGCTGAGGCAGAGGCTTCTCCGCGTGTTACGAATGCTGAAATTTTGCCTGGTCCGAGTGTTGGGTGTAGGCGACGAAGGGCGGTGGCGAAGCGTAGAGTGGGTGGGTTTGATGGTGGTCGTCTTCGTGTGGGCAGGGCTGGTAGGCAGGAATTGTTGTCCTCGCCGGTTGGGGCGAGTATGGGTGAGGGTGAGTTGCGAAGGCTTTTTGAGGGTGAGGAGCTGAGGATAATGCTATTTAACTATAGGGAGATGGGGATCATTCCGAAGGTTGAACCTATGTAAGGTGTGATGCCCTCGCCGAACGCGTGTAACTGTAGTTTGTATGATAAGGTTGACTGCCTTCGCGCATCTGGGTGTGTTCGTAAGGTGTTGCGCACCCGGTCTGGTATATTATTGTGTCGGTCCGGCTGCGCCTGTAGACTCTCGGACTGATGTAATGCGCCTTCGATTTTTACTCTCGTTATGCTAGTTCGGCTGCACCCTTAGGCGACTTTTTCATGGATTGTCTTGTGGAGAAGACTTCGATTTACGCACTTGTTGTGCTAGTCCGGCTGCACCCTTAGGCGACTTTTGCACGGATAGTCTTTTCGAGAAGACTTCGAATTTGCGCACTTGTTGTGCTAGTCCGGCTGCACCCTTAGGCGACTTTTGCACGGATTGTCTTGTGGAGAAGACTTCGATTCACGCACTTGTTGTGCTAGTCCGGCTGCACCCTTAGGCGACTTTTGCACGAATAGTCTTGTGGAGAAGACTTCGATTCACGCACTTGTTGTGCTAGTCCGGCTGCACCCTTAGGCGACTTTTGCACGGATAGTCTTTTTGAGAAGACTTCGAATTTGCGCACTTGTTGTGCTAGTCCGGCTGCACCCTTAGGCGACTTTTGCACGGACTGTCGCACGCGAGGGTAGCCATCGCTGCCCCTCGCGGTGACTTTTGTGTCGGTCGAATGTCGAAGACCGTTGATGCGGTCTTTTTCGACGTAGTTTTTGCGGGGGATTTTTCGCGTGTATATTACATGGCTCCGCCTTGTTAAAAACCTCACCCCCTGGGAGGAAAAGAGTGCGGGTCGGCTTAAAACTTGTTCTGCTGATTACAAGGGCGAGGTGGCCCTGAAGAGTTAAACAAAAAATTTGCGAAGATTATCAATGTTCCAAGAATGTTCTAAGTCTTCGCCGGATGGCGTTGTGAGCCTGTACGCGCTGGGGGACGCCTTCGTCTTAACGATGAAAGGGCCCTCCCATTTTGGCTCCAACTTGCCCCGGGACTCTGTTCGAGCTGTCCGGACGAGTATGAGGTCTCCTTCGTTGAACTCCCTCGGGATGACTGTGTGGTCGCGCCATGCTTTTGTCTGAGCTTAGTATTTGTTTAGAGCCTGTAGGGCGAAGACGCGGTCTCCGTCGATGAGGTCCTTCGAAGTAGGCTCGTCTACGTCGGGGACAGCAGACGCAACTGTCCGAGGTGACCCATGCTTTATTTCTTGCGAAGTCATAGCCTCCGATCCATATAGAAGGCGGAAAGGGGTGAACCCAGTCGCCCTGCACTCAGTTGTGTTCAGCGCCCAGACCACTTCGGGTAACAGGTCGGGCCACTTGCCTTTTTTGTCGTCGAGGAGCATTTTCTTGACGGCTGTGAAAATTTTTCCATTGGCGCGTTCCACGACTCCGTTGGATTGGGGGTGGTACACTGAGGCGAAGGCAAGCTTGGTGCCGATGGAGAAGCAAAAATCCTTGAAGTCTTGGTTGTCGAATTGCTTGCCGTTATCGACTGTGAGTTCGAACGGGACTCGAAGCGGCAAACAATGTTTTGCCAGAAGAATTTCTAGGCTGTCTTCGATGTTATAGTGGATACTGCCCTCGCCTCAATCCATTTGGTGAAATACTCAACGGCGACGAAGGTGAACTTGAGGTTCCCCTGAGCCGTGGGCAGGGGCCCGACAATGTCCAGGCCCCAGCGCTGAAGGGGCCACGTGTGGGCGTGTAATACCCAATTTGTAATTTGCAAGAGCTAATATTAAAAGGAGAAACAAGTTCACTTTATCTAGGTGAGAGTTTGAACTTTTTGTGCCATCACATGTGAACACCCTATTTTAAAACAGATAATTATAAAATATATGACACTAAATCATTGCATCATGCTCGGATTTTATTTGGTGTGCATTTTGTGACAATATAAAAACAATGTGACAAGAAATACATTAAAGTCCAAAGTGGAATTTAACATCTAAAAGAAATTCTAGAAAATAGAGAAAGAGAAGAAAATACTGTACATATAAAATAAATATAATAATTAATTCAATGAGGTTCATAGTGGTATTGTACAGTTGATCTAGGTATGAAAGTCACACATATAAATTCAAATTGGGATTTAAATTTGAAATTGAAAGAGAAAAGAATAGGGAGAAGAATTAATAATAAAAATAATAATAAATAATGTCAATGCAGGCTGTAGGAGTATGATTCATATCATAATTTGTGGATCATTGAAATCTGAAATTTAAAATAAAAACTTAGACATAGTTTGAATTCTGGAATTTGGAACATAAAAATAAGAAGAATGAAAAAGGAAAAGAATAAAACAGTGAACGCTGGTGGGCCAAAATCCCATGCACCGGCCCATCTCTTGTTCACTTGCGCGCACCGCCAGCCCAAATCCACGCACCCGCACACACGGGCTGGCTCTCTGCGCGGCGGGGTCTACCGCCCAGTTACTCACGCGCCTCGCTCATCTCACTGCCAATGGGACCCGCTGCGCATTGACATTATCCACACTCGATGCCATGGCGTAAACCTGGGTGCCGTCGAGGCGTCAACCGTGCGAACCGCGAAGAACGGATGTTCGTTGCAACGACCCGAGCGCCATGTGCGGGCGGTCAACTCGCTAGTGGTTTAAGTCGAGCCGTGCCGCCGCCTTACCCCTCCCACGACCCGCTCGTGCTCACTGCTCCTTCCTTCCTCTTTTCCGTTCACCGCCGGTGCCGTGGACAAGTGCTGGTGCCATGGATCGCTAATGGTGAACCTCCCTGATGTTCGCCGGGTCGAATCGAAGCTAGGGAGACCACCAATTCTGCGGCTGCCACTTGGGAAGATCGGAATTCGCCATGGGCGGACGACCATCACGGCGGAGCTTCGGTGCGCCGCGAGCCCTTCGGTGAATCTGTTCCCCTGGTCGCCGCCGACCGATATCAAGTGTGGGCGGTCACATCGGGGTGTGGCGGAGGCGTTCGCGGGGGCAGAAGGGTGGTTGGACCCGTGGAGACCGCGGGATTTCTCATCGGAGTTGTGTTCTCCGTCAAGCTTGCGTCGCGTCGTGGTCCGCCCGACTGTGCGCATAATCCTCGGTATGGTTCCCTCAATCGTGTTCGCTTTTGTTCCCGCATCGTGTAAAGCCATTTGGATTCGAGGTTGGGGCGCTTGGACCAAGGGCTCGCTTCGCCGGTGAGGTTCTCCACCGTGGTGGGCGTCCGACGTCGCCGTCGTAGGGGTGTGGTTGGGGACGATGTCCCCTGGTCGCTGGATCTTTAGCAAACGGCTAGGATTAGAGTTGCGTAACGCTTCAACGTGATTGAATCCAAGTCGTTCGCCTTTGATCGGACGGTTCGAAGAGGATCAAGCTTCATAAAATCAGAGTCGTTGGATTCCGATCCTGCGGCTATCAGCGCGTACCGGTTCGAGCGGCTGTGGATCTAATCCTCACCATCGAGATCTGATCGAACGGCTGAAAACCCTCGATACCCCTTCGGCCCTAGCACATTTTCTTAAGAGCCCTCGGGTTTCAGTAAAATAGAACCCGCCGTCCACCCTAGGTTTGGGCTGAGTCTGGGGAACATTTATGATTTCGCCCCCGTATGTTTACAGATTTAGTGCTCGGTCCAGATAGTTAGAAAATCAGTAAATTCATTTGAAAAATACTTATTAATGCAAAAATAAATACAAAAGTGTGTTTAATTCATAGAAAATGCATACTTAGTCCAAAATTATTCATTCCAATTCCTATAATTTTGTAGTATTATTGTTTATCAATTAGTACCTCTGTTTTGACATGAATGTCACCATAAAATTTATTTACTAATTAATCTTATATCAAATACATAAAACCTTAGGAAATTCATAACTCCTCCGTTTTAACTCCGATTTGATCCGTTCAAGTTGCGTTAGTCTCGTAGCAACGTGTAGATCATTATTATGCAGTATATTCTTATGTTTGGTGTGATGTTAATTTTGTATATACCATGTTTGCTTGTATTGCTACGTCTAGCGCGAGGACACGTGTCATCTGAAAAGCAAGTTGGTACCTGGAATCTCAAGTGCCAGGCAAGTTGTGCCCTTGACCACTTTTTACCCAATAATGTTCTTTAATATCACTTATCCATGCATAGGATAATTTTGATGGGACCCAATAGGTCACCCTAGATTGCTTATCTCATTACCTTGTTTACCCCTAAATCACTTGGGTAGTTTGCTATTGCTTTATATGGTTTTGGGATAATCATTTATTACCTCTATGTTCCAATTCTTGTTGTTATTCTGTTTATGTTCATGTTGATATCATTAATGTTAATTGGAACATAGAGCTTAACTTGAGAACCACGTGCCACCACAAGGGAGGAATGGGACCCCTTGGCTGACTAATTAGGAAAGCTAGTGGAAGACTACCTTACCCGAAAGGGGCAAGGGCAGTAGGGGAGAGGTCAGTGCAGGGAGGTCCCTGGTTGATTTTGCTGCGATGGCGGTCAGCCAGGAACCCTGTACTGGATCTTCCTATAAACTGTAGCGGGTTTTCGGAAGCTAGTGGAACTTTGTAAAGGCCTCGTAGTGTTGCCCTGCTGCGCTTCCTAGGTAGAGGTGTATGGGATTCGCGACCCCTTGGCAGATGGGTAACATGACTTGTGGGTAAAGGGTACAACCTCTGCAGAGTGTAAAACTGGTATACTAGCCGAGCTCACGGTCATGAGCGGCTCAGGACTCTCTGATGTTTAAATTATGGAACTTAAATTCAATTTTGTCATTTGCATTGCATGGGTTTATTATTAATTTTGTTCTATTACTTTACTTATGGTTTGGTATTTACTTACACTTAGTAACTGCTAATAAAATTTGACCAACTATTTAAAAGCAATGCTCAGCTTTAACCCCTATCTTTGATTAAGCCTTACACATCACATGAACTCACACCTTTGTGAGTTTATGTCCACTGGTTCCCCACAACTTGTTGAGCTATGATCATGTGTGAGCTCACCCTTGCTGTCTCACACCCCCCCCACAGGAGAAGATCAGGTGTTTCAGGAGGAGCCTCAAGCTGAGGAGTTTGATCTGATCTAGGTGGCGTTTCCCAGTCGACATTGGCGCCGACGATCCTTAGTTCGTTTTATCTTTATTATTTTATTTTGTAATAAGTCTTCCGCTATGTAATAAATACTCTGATGTATTATGACATTTATCTCTATACACTCTGTTATTATATATGTTGTCTTCTTGGCGCATGTATGAGATGCACCCGGCTTTGTCCTTTAAAACCGGGTGTTACAGAAGTGGTATCAGAGGAAATGTTGACTGTAGGACGAGACCTAGATAGAAATGGACAGACCCTTCACTACTTACCTTCTTCTGATTCATTCTATACTTACCTTACTCTGATTCTCTCTATACTCATCTTGATCTTGTCTCACCTTCTGTTGTTCTACTCTGATCATTCTTACCTTTTCTACTCTAAGACAAGATGGATTTCACACCTTGGAATCCCTACCCTTATGACATTTTTAAGATATAGGGGACCTAAGACAAAATTCAAAACTATTTTCTTTAAAATATTGGTTGATTGTTCTGATGATAAATGCTTGATTTGCTTCTTTGATTGATTGCAACATTATAGTTGGGCATCTTAGCATGTACCATCATAAGGTATTAGCTTTAGTGGATAACACACTAATCTACTTAGCTAATAAATCAACCGCAGTAACATTTCTCGTAATTACTCGCCTTGTCTACAATTCTTCCTTTCTTATCCTGTGTTTCTAACCTGGATGGGCTACCCCTATACTGTTAGAAGAGAGCACTATAGACGTGATCCTTGGTATGTCATGGTTAAGAAAGGCAAAGGCAGTATATACACTGTGCTGAGGGAACCGTAGAATTCACCAGTTCCAAAGGACAAAGATTTGAAGTTGAAGTTGCAGTAACTACCACTACCAGACGTGTGGCATTCTTCAAAGATGAGGAGTTGGTTGGAAACAACATCCGTGTGGTTTGAGATTTTTCCGGATGTCTTTTCTGAAGAGTTACCAGGGATGCCACCATATAGAGAAGTTGAGTTTGTAATTGACCTTCTACCTGGAACTGCCCCTATTTCTAAACGGCCATATAGGATGTCCGTAGAAGAATTGAAGGAACTTAAGAAGCAGTTAACTGAGTTACAAGAGGCTGGGTACATTCGTCCGAGTTCCTCACCTTGGGGAGCACCGGTCTTGTTTGTACAGAAGAAGGATGGATCGCAGCGGATGTGTGTGGATTATAGATCTCTTAATGATGTTACAGTGAAGAACAAGTATCTGTTGCCCCGTATTGAAGATTTATTTGATCAAATGAGAGGTGCTAGAGTATTCTCGAAGATTGATCTCCGACCCGGTTACCATCAAATGAAGATTAGGCCATCAGATATTCCCAAGACAGCTTCTTCGACCCGATATGGATTATATGAGTTCACGGATATGTCGTTTGGATTAAATAATGCACCAGCTTATTTTATGGATTTGATGAATAAGATGTTTTTGGAGTATTTGGACAGATTCGTCGTGGTGTTCATCGACGATATTCTTATCTATTCTAAGAATGAGAGTGACCATGAAGAACATCTAAGGTTGGTGCTACAGAAGTTACGAGATAATCAACTCTACGCTAAGTTTAGCAAGTGCGAGTTTTGGATTGACAAGGTGTCATTTCTTGGGCATATCATTTCTAATGGAGGGATATCAGTGGATCCTGCTAAAGTCAAGGAGATAGTGGTGTGGAGCATACCCACTACGGTTACGGAGGACCGAAGTTTCTTGGGACTTGCAGGATATTAATGGAGATTTATTGAAGGATTTTCTAAGATTGCTAAGCCTATGACCTCACTTCTGGAGAAGGGAAGAGAATTTAAGTGGGAAACTAAGTGCCAAGTATATACGGATCATAAGAGTTTGAAGTATATATATTCACTCAAAAGGATCTCAACCTTAGGCAACGCCGTTGGTTGGAGCTTATTAAGGATTATGATTTGGAAATTCACTATCACCCGGGCAAGGCAAATTTGGTTACAGATGCCTTGAGTTGAAAGGAGCATGTTCATTTAGCTGTTGTTGCCCAGCTACTCGAGGAGATTGTTGAGAATTTCAGGAGACTTAACCCGGGGATAGTTACTCACACTAAAGGAGTTATTATTGGTGTGGAAACTACTTTGGAGCAAAGAGATCCGCAAAGGATAAATTGGTGATACTAAGATACAAGAGATTAAGGATATTATTACTGAAGGTCGAGGTCTAGAATTCACGGAAGATGAGCAAGGCACCGTATGGTTCAAGGATCGGATATGGGTTCCGAAGATTGAGAGCCTTCGTGAGACTATATTGAAGAAAGCCCATGACTTGGATTATTCTATTCATCCTGGTAGTACCAAGATGTATCAGGATTTAAAGCAGAAGTGCTGGTGATATGGACTGGAGGGAGATATGGCTGCACATGTGGTTATGAGCGACGTGTGCCAAAGAGTTAAGGCTGAACACGAGAGGCCAGCTGGAATATTATACCCACTGAAGATACCCGAGTGGAAGTGGGAAAAGATTGGTATGGACTTCATGACTGGATTGCCTCGCACCTCGAAAGGATATGATTCTATATGGGTTATTGTGGATAGACTGACTAAAGTGGCTCATTTCATTCCGATCAAGACTACTTATAATGGATCACAATTGGCTAAGTTATACGTGTCTCGGATTGAGTCTCTACATGGTGTACCGAAGAAGATCGTTTTGGATAGAGGATCACAGTTTACCTCAAGGTTTTGGAAAAGTTTTCATGAGAAAATGGATATGAAGTTGAATTTTAGTTTGGCCTACCATCCTCAGACTGATGGACAGACTGAAAGGACTAATCAAGTCTTGGAATACATGTTGAGAGCTTGTACCCTTCAGCATGGTAGTAGTTGGGACAAGAGTCTAACTTATGCTGAGTACCCCATCAAGATTTTGGATACACTGACTCGAGTTACAAGAAATAAGGTTATTAAGATGTGTAAAGTATAATGGAGTCACCACGGTGAAGATGAAGCAACTTGGAAAAGAGAAGAAGAGCTTCGCATAGATTTTCCCCACCTTTTCTCTAGTTCTTCGTAAATCTCGAGGACGAGATTATTTTTAAGGGGGGTAGGATTTGTAATACCCAATTTGTAATTTGCAAGAGCTAATATTAAAAGGAGAAACAAGTTCACTTTATCTAGGTGAGAGTTTGAACTTTTTGTGCCATCACATGTGAACACCCTATTTTAAAACAGATAATTATAAAATATATGACACTAAATCATTGCATCATGCTCGGATTTTATTTGGTGTGCATTTTGTGACAATATAAAAACAATGTGACAAGAAATACATTAAAGTCCAAAGTGGAATTTAACATCTAAAAGAAATTCTAGAAAATAGAGAAAGAGAAGAAAATACTGTACATATAAAATAAATATAATAATTAATTCAATGAGGTTCATAGTGGTATTGTACAGTTGATCTAGGTATGAAAGTCACACATATAAATTCAAATTGGGATTTAAATTTGAAATTGAAAGAGAAAAGAATAGGGAGAAGAATTAATAATAAAAATAATAATAAATAATGTCAATGCAGGCTGTAGGAGTATGATTCATATCATAATTTGTGGATCATTGAAATCTGAAATTTAAAATAAAAACTTAGACATAGTTTGAATTCTGGAATTTGGAACATAAAAATAAGAAGAATGAAAAAGGAAAAGAATAAAACAGTGAACGCTGGTGGGCCAAAATCCCATGCACCGGCCCATCTCTTGTTCACTTGCGCGCACCGCCAGCCCAAATCCACGCACCCGCACACACGGGCTGGCTCTCTGCGCGGCGGGGTCTACCGCCCAGTTACTCACGCGCCTCGCTCATCTCACTGCCAATGGGACCCGCTGCGCATTGACATTATCCACACTCGATGCCATGGCGTAAACCTGGGTGCCGTCGAGGCGTCAACCGTGCGAACCGCGAAGAACGGATGTTCGTTGCAACGACCCGAGCGCCATGTGCGGGCGGTCAACTCGCTAGTGGTTTAAGTCGAGCCGTGCCGCCGCCTTACCCCTCCCACGACCCGCTCGTGCTCACTGCTCCTTCCTTCCTCTTTTCCGTTCACCGCCGGTGCCGTGGACAAGTGCTGGTGCCATGGATCGCTAATGGTGAACCTCCCTGATGTTCGCCGGGTCGAATCGAAGCTAGGGAGACCACCAATTCTGCGGCTGCCACTTGGGAAGATCGGAATTCGCCATGGGCGGACAACCATCACGGCGGAGCTTCGGTGCGCCGCGAGCCCTTCGGTGAATCTGTTCCCCTGGTCGCCGCCGACCGATATCAAGTGTGGGCGGTCACATCGGGGTGTGGCGGAGGCGTTCGCGGGGGCAGAAGGGTGGTTGGACCCGTGGAGACCGCGGGATTTCTCATCGGAGTTGTGTTCTCCGTCAAGCTTGCGTCGCGTCGTGGTCCGCCCGACTGTGCGCATAATCCTCGGTATGGTTCCCTCAATCGTGTTCGCTTTTGTTCCCGCATCGTGTAAAGCCATTTGGATTCGAGGTTGGGGCGCTTGGACCAAGGGCTCGCTTCGCCGGTGAGGTTCTCCACCGTGGTGGGCGTCCGACGTCGCCGTCGTAGGGGTGTGGTTGGGGACGATGTCCCCTGGTCGCTGGATCTTTAGCAAACGGCTAGGATTAGAGTTGCGTAACGCTTCAACGTGATTGAATCCAAGTCGTTCGCCTTTGATCGGACGGTTCGAAGAGGATCAAGCTTCATAAAATCAGAGTCGTTGGATTCCGATCCTGCGGCTATCAGCGCGTACCGGTTCGAGCGGCTGTGGATCTAATCCTCACCATCGAGATCTGATCGAACGGCTGAAAACCCTCGATACCCCTTCGGCCCTAGCACATTTTCTTAAGAGCCCTCGGGTTTCAGTAAAATAGAACCCGCCGTCCACCCTAGGTTTGGGCTGAGTCTGGGGAACATTTATGATTTCGCCCCCGTATGTTTACAGATTTAGTGCTCGGTCCAGATAGTTAGAAAATCAGTAAATTCATTTGAAAAATACTTATTAATGCAAAAATAAATACAAAAGTGTGTTTAATTCATAGAAAATGCATACTTAGTCCAAAATTATTCATTCCAATTCCTATAATTTTGTAGTATTATTGTTTATCAATTAGTACCTCTGTTTTGACATGAATGTCACCATAAAATTTATTTACTAATTAATCTTATATCAAATACATAAAACCTTAGGAAATTCATAACTCCTCCGTTTTAACTCCGATTTGATCCGTTCAAGTTGCGTTAGTCTCGTAGCAACGTGTAGATCATTATTATGCAGTATATTCTTATGTTTGGTGTGATGTTAATTTTGTATATACCATGTTTGCTTGTATTGCTACGTCTAGCGCGAGGACACGTGTCATCTGAAAAGCAAGTTGGTACCTGGAATCTCAAGTGCCAGGCAAGTTGTGCCCTTGACCACTTTTTACCCAATAATGTTCTTTAATATCACTTATCCATGCATAGGATAATTTTGATGGGACCCAATAGGTCACCCTAGATTGCTTATCTCATTACCTTGTTTACCCCTAAATCACTTGGGTAGTTTGCTATTGCTTTATATGGTTTTGGGATAATCATTTATTACCTCTATGTTCCAATTCTTGTTGTTATTCTGTTTATGTTCATGTTGATATCATTAATGTTAATTGGAACATAGAGCTTAACTTGAGAACCACGTGCCACCACAAGGGAGGAATGGGACCCCTTGGCTGACTAATTAGGAAAGCTAGTGGAAGACTACCTTACCCGAAAGGGGCAAGGGCAGTAGGGGAGAGGTCAGTGCAGGGAGGTCCCTGGTTGATTTTGCTGCGATGGCGGTCAGCCAGGAACCCTGTACTGGATCTTCCTATAAACTGTAGCGGGTTTTCGGAAGCTAGTGGAACTTTGTAAAGGCCTCGTAGTGTTGCCCTGCCGCGCTTCCTAGGTAGAGGTGTATGGGATTCGCGACCCCTTGGCAGATGGGTAACATGACTTGTGGGTAAAGGGTACAACCTCTGCAGAGTGTAAAACTGGTATACTAGCCGAGCTCACGGTCATGAGCGGCTCAGGACTCTCTGATGTTTAAATTATGGAACTTAAATTCAATTTTGTCATTTGCATTGCATGGGTTTATTATTAATTTTGTTCTATTACTTTACTTATGGTTTGGTATTTACTTACACTTAGTAACTGCTAATAAAATTTGACCAACTATTTAAAAGCAATGCTCAGCTTTAACCCCTATCTTTGATTAAGCCTTACACATCACATGAACTCACACCTTTGTGAGTTTATGTCCACTGGTTCCCCACAACTTGTTGAGCTATGATCATGTGTGAGCTCACCCTTGCTGTCTCACACCCCCCCCCCCACAGGAGAAGATCAGGTGTTTCAGGAGGAGCCTCAAGCTGAGGAGTTTGATCTGATCTAGGTGGCGTTTCCCAGTCGACATTGGCGCCGACGATCCTTAGTTCGTTTTATCTTTATTATTTTATTTTGTAATAAGTCTTCCGCTATGTAATAAATACTCTGATGTATTATGACATTTATCTCTATACACTCTGTTATTATATATGTTGTCTTCTTGGCGCATGTATGAGATGCACCCGGCTTTGTCCTTTAAAACCGGGTGTTACAGGGCGATTAGCTTCGTGAACTACGAAGGGCGTCCAGAGCGTGGAGAAAATTTCTGACAGGCTTCGCAGGACCTTGTGACCCGATTTGCGGCGCAAATCATGGCGGGCCAGTAAAAACCTTGATGAATCACCTTTGCCGCTAGGGCCCTAGGCCCTACGTGAGAGCCGCAAGTCCCGCTGTGGACCTCGCGTAGAATTTGGACGCCTTCAGTCTCGGTGACGCACTTAAGCATCGGTTGGCTGACCCCCTTCTTGTAAAGTTGGCCTTCAATTAACGCGAAGTCCCGACTTCGGTGTTTGAGGCGCTTGGCCTCGTTGATGTCGGTTGGATGGTAGTACCCCTGCAGGAACAGGGTTATTGGTGCCCGCCAGTCTTCGGTCATGATGAGGTTGACTATGCGGTGGCCCTCACTGTCATTGGTTATTTGGAGCCCCTCAGGGCTGCGGACGGCTGGCGTGCCGATGACGTGGTAGAACACGTCGGAGGGTAGGGCCTCGCCCCTGGCGGCTGCCTTGGCCAACGCATCGGCCTCCTCATTCTTGGCTCGGTCCACATGCTGCAACGTGAAACCCTTGAATTGTCTTTCGAGGCTACGGATGGCCGCGAGGTACTGCATGAGTGCGGGGTCCTTCGCTGCATAGTCTTTCTTGACCTGACCGGCGACTACCTTGGAGTCTGTTCTGATGATGTAGGTGGTGACACCGAGTGCCCTTAGCTTGCGAAGGCCGAGGATGACAGCCTCATATTCTGCTATGTTGTTGGTGCATCTATCAGACTCCAAAGCAAAGCTGAGGCGCGCTGCGTATCTGTGTTTGATCCCGGTGGGCGAAGTAATGACTGCAGCGACGCCTGCCCCCGCATGGCACCAAGCTCCGTCGCAATGGATTGTCCACACTTTCTCTACGGACGACTCCGGCTGCGTTATTGGTCCAGTCCAGTCTACGACGAAGTCTGCCAGGACTTGCGACTTGATGGCTGTCCTGGGTTCAAATGTGATGTGGTAGCCGGAGAGTTCGGCTGCCCATTTGGCAATCCGCACTGATGCCTCCGGGTTTCTAAACAGCTCGCCGAGTCCTCTATCTGAGGTGACCCGGACTTTGAATGCCTCGAAATAGTGGCGCAATTTGCGCGAGGCCATCACGACTGCATAACCGATCTTTTCCATTTCTGTCATATTACATTTTGATGTTGTGAGCACTTCAGAGACGTAGTAAACTGGACATTGCCTGATCGTGCCCTCTCTGGTCTGCTCTTGAACCAGTGCAGCGCTGACCGCATGTGGCGAAGCCGCGACATAAAGCAATAGGGGTAGCGAGGGGTCGGGGCTTGTAAGGATCGCCAATTCCGACAGGTACTGCTTTAATGAAGCGAAGGCCGCCACCTGCTCTGGCCCCCACGCAAAGTCTTTTGCGCCGCGAAGTGTTTTGAGGAAAGGGAGGCTTCGCTCCGCGGACTTGGAGATGAATCTGTTGAGGGCGGCCAGCCTGCCTGTCAATCGTTGTACTTCTCGGGCTGACTGCGGGGGCGTCATGTTGATGATAACCTGAATTTTGGTTGGATTGGCCTCAATTCCGCGGTGTGATACCAGGTAGCCTAAGATTTTCCCCTGGCGGACTCCGAAGACGCACTTTTCAGGGTTGAGGCGAAGTCGTGCGGTCCGCATATTCGCGAACGTTTCGGCGAGGTCGGCCAGGTGGTCTTCCTTGCTTCTGCTGGCAACGACGATGTCGTCCACATATGTGAATATATTTCTACCGACCTGGCTCTCGAGCACCGTTTTGGTGAGTCGAGAGAAGGTGGACCCGACATTCTTGAGTCCCTCCGGCATTCTGATGAAACAATACGTGCCGAAGGGTGTTATGAAGCTGGTGCTTGCCTTGTCCTCCTCCTTCATATATATTTGGTGGTAGCCGGAGAAGCAGTCAAGGAGTGACATGACTTCGCACCCGGCCGCGCTATCGACGTTTTTGTCGATTCGAGGCAGCGGGAAATTGTCCTTGGGGCAGGCCTTGTTGAGACTGGTGAAGTCTATGCACATCCGCCACTTGCCGCTCTTCTTCTGCACCATCACTACATTGGCGAGCCATGTGGGGTAGGCGATTGGCTCGATGAACTTGGCTTCGAGCAGGCGATGCACCTCGGCCTTGGCGGCTTCTGTCTTCTCGTCAGACATCTTGCGCAGCCGTTGTTTCTTTGGCCTCACTGAAGGGTCGATTCCTAAGCTGTGCTCGATGATGGAGCGACTGACTCCGACCAGGTCGAGGGCGGACCAGGCGAAGCCGTCTTTATTCTTGGATAGACAGCAGAGGAGCCGCTCTTCGTCGTGCGAAGTGAGATCTTCGCTGATGGTAACCATCTGCTGGGGCGTAGCCTGGTCGAGGGGGACGGTCTTGGTCCCGTCGTTGCTCTGCAGTTGTGCTTTCTCATGCTCTTTGGCGGTTGAATTGACAGACCCGGGGACTTCGCGTTGGGCCGTGAGGCAGTTTACGTTTTCTTTGCCCAGGGACGAAGTCTCTTTCTATGTTACGCGCAACCTGCTGGTTGCCGTAAACTGTGATGGCGCCTTGCGGACCTGGGATCTTCATGCACAGGTAAAGTTTGTGGATAGCTGCCTCAAACTTATTGATGGAGCCCCGGCCCATTATGGCGTTGTATGGGTACACCATGTCGACGATGTCGAATGTGACTTGCTCACTTCGGGCATTGGGTGCTACACCGAAGGAGAGGGGCAACTCTATTTTGCCGACGGGAAAGGTGCCCTTGCCGCCGAAGCCGTACAGGGGGTTGTCCGAGGGCTTGAGCAGGCTGTGGCTTATGCCCATGCGATCTAAGGCATGGAGGAAAATGATGTCCGCCTGGCTGCCATTGTCGACCAAGACTTTGTGCAAGTCCCAGCCTGCCACGCTGCAGTTGATGACCAGGGCATCGATGTGGGGGGGTGCTGCGCAGATCGACGTCTCGGGCGTCGAAGGTCAATGGCACGTGGGACCACTTTGTCTGCACGACCGGGCCGGTGACGGCGATGTGGTTGATGTTGCGGTAATGGTCCCTCTTTTGCCGCTTTGTGTCGAAGTCGGCACTGGACCCCCCGGTAATCATATGGATGACTCCGCGATACGGTTCATCGGCGAAGTCCTCTTGCTTTGGGGCTTGGGGTGGTTGGGGTGGTGGATGTTTTGCTGTTGATGGTGTGGGCGTTGTTGGGGGTATGCTTCGTAGCCGAAGATCCTAAAGAAATAAACACCTTCGGCAGATCCTCTCCAAAACAGCGCCGAAGCTATCAACTATAAAGCTTCGGTACAGTGACATGTCTCAAGACGAAGGGGTGAACCGACTTAAAGATGAAATGACTTAAAGACCCATGATATTCTGTGTTATTATAGTTCATTGTAAAGGGCATAAATGTAATTATATATAGGCTGTGAACTGTGCCTATAAATAGGTGAACAGTACCCCTGTACTGTTCACGTGCTCTCCTGTAATCACGCATTGGGCATTTGTTTTTGCTTCACGTTGGTATTTTTGCTTTTCTTCGAGCCGAAGGTACATTTGTAATTCGTTATCATTTTTACGATAATGAAATAGAAATGAGTTAATAATGATAATCATATGTTCAAATTATTTTATATATTTTTTACCCTTCCCCATTATTTGTTGTGTTTATGAAGGTTTAACCTTCACAACCTTCGTCCGGAATCCATTATATCCCGAGGGAAATAATGCTTCGAAGGACGAAGGACTCTAATATTTAACAATTTCTATGTTGCCTTGTTCTTGATTCATAGCATTTGAGAACAAGTCCCCAACATTGGCGCCCACCTCCGGTGAACTCACTTCCACTTTTTTGAGCTGATGGCTTCGATCAAGAATCAAGCTGAAACTGCTTCGGCTCCGAAGTTGGTTCTCCCGATAACAGGCGGTTCATGCTCAGAGCCGGCCAACAAGAAACAGAAGAAGGAGGCACAGAGAAGAGTACAACATGTAGGGGTACAAGGACCCTTCATCAAATCAAGATGGTCTCACATCCCAATTACCTTTTCTCAAGAGGATCTTTAGCTCAAGGATTACCCACACAATGATGCTATGGTTATCTCTTGTGTGATCAAAGGATTTCTGGTCCATAATGTTTTGGTTGATACAGGCAGTGCAGCTGACATCATATTTGCTAAGGCCTTCAGACAGATGCAAGAGCCCGAAGACAAGATCCATGATGCCACACATCCCCTTTGTGGCTTCGAAGGAAGGCAGATTGTAGCACTCGGAAAAATCACAATGCCAGTAACTTTCGGATTTATCAACAACACAAGGACTGAACAAATTGTGTTTGACATTGTTGACATGGAGTATCCTTACAATGCTATCATTGGTCGTGGAACACTCAATGCTTTCGAAGCAATTCTTCATCCAGCATATCTTTGCATGAAGATACCTTCGGATCAGGGACCTATTGCTATTCATGGGAGTCAGGAAGCCGCCAGAAAGGCCGAGGGGAATTGGACTGATTCAAAGGCAATCCACAACATAGATGAAGCCGAAGCTTGTGAGCAGTACAAGCATAGAAGGGAGAAGGCTGCTTCGGCCGATCAGCCGAAACCCATGCTCTTATGCGAAGACATAGCAGAGCAGAAGGTGCTATTGGGATCCCAACTGTCCGAAGAACAGGAGAAAACCTTGATAAGGTTTCTGTTCAACAACAAAGATGTTTTTGCATGGTCAGCTAATGATCTTTGTAGAGTTAACAGGGATGTTATTGAACACTCGCTCAATGTTGATCCATCCTTCAGACCCAGAAAGCAGAGGCTTCGGAAGATGTCTGATGACAAGGCCGAAGGTGCTCGGAATGAAGTGAAAAGACTTCTCAGTGCTGGAGTTATCAGAGAGGTAAAATACCCAGAATGGCTGGCTAACACTGTTATGGTAAAAAAGGCCAATGGTAAATTGAGGATGTGTATCGATTTTACTGATCTCAACAAGGCCTATCCGAAGGACGAGTTTCCATTGCCAAGGATAGATTCCCTAGTTGATGCAGTAGCTTCATCAGAGCTTATGAGTCTGCTGGATTGTTATTCAGGCTATCATCAAATTTGGATGAAGAAGGAGGATGAGCCGAAGACCAGCTTCATAACCCCTAGTGGAACATATTGTTACCTTCGGATGCCTGAGGGGCTCAAGAATGCTGGAGGAAGCTTCAACAGAATGACAGCGAAGGTTCTTCAATCTCAGATAGGCAGAAATGTTCTAACTTATGTTGATGATATCATTGTAAAAAGCACGAAGCAAGAGAATCACATTACTGATCTGCAGGAGACCTTCGCTAATTTTAGACAGGCCGGTTTAAAGTTGAATCCAGAAAAATGTGTCTTCAGAGTGAAGAAAGGGAAATTTCTTGGCTGCCTAGTTTCAACAAAAGGGATTGAGGCTAATCCAAATAAAATCGAAGCTATCCTTCGAATGGAACCACCAAGTACAAAGAAGGGGGCTCAAAGATTGACAGGAAGACTGGCATCTCTCAACAGATTCATATCTAGATCAGCAGAGAGAAATTTACCATTTTTCGAAGTGCTGAAGTCAGCCGAAGTTTTTCAATGGGGACCAGTCCAGCAGAGAGCCTTCGAAGAGCTGAAGCAATATTTGATAAACCTAACAACACTAACTCCACCAACGCCAGGGGCTCCTCTGTTACTATATGTGGCAACTTCGCACTCAGCGGTGAGTGCAGCACTTGTTCAGGAGAAGCTTGAAGGCCAAGTCAAAAAGCAAGCCCCAATATACTTTGTATCCGAAGTTCTTAGTTTATCAAAGAAAAATTATACAGAATTGGAGAAGGTGCTGTATGCTGTTTTGATGGCCTCCAGGAAGCTTCGGCACTACTTTCAAGCACACAATATAGTTGTTCCTTCTTCGCAACCATTGAAGGACATTATGAGAAATAGAGAAGCTACTGGAAGGATTGGAAAGTGGGCTGTGGAGCTTAATGAATTCTGCATTGATTATGTGCACAGATCTTTGATTCAGTCCCAGGCGTTAGCTGACTTCATTGCTGACTGGACGCCAGGGGCTCAGGTAGAAGAGGCAAGTAAAGATGCCGAAGCATGGACAGTATTCTGCGATGGTTCTTGGGGAACCTTCGGAGCAGGGGCAGCCGCTGTGTTGGTCGCACCCTCCAAAGTTAAAACTTTCTACGCAGCAAGACTTGATTTTAGCTGCACAAATAACATTGCTGAGTACGAAGCTTTACTTTTGGGTCTTCGGAAGTTAAAGGCAATGGGAATCAGAAGGGCGGTTCTTAAAACTGATTCCCAGGTTATCTCTGGTCATATTGACAAGAGTTGTAAGGCAAGAGACCCGAAGCTTGAGAAGTATTTACATATGGTTCGAAGGATTGAAGCTTCCTTTGAAGGGTTTTCTGTAAAAAATATTCCTCGAGGAGAAAATGAACATGCCGATTTGCTAGCCAAGTCAGCAGCACAGGGGCTGCCCTTACCTTCGGAAGTATTTTTTGAAACAATAAAAGCACCTTCGGTTGAACTTCTTAAAAGAGCGGTCCTCAATATATCTCCTGTTTATAGTGAAGACTGGAGAACTGAGATCATCTCCTACCTTAAGGGTAATTTCCTTTCAGATGACGAAGCTTATAACAAGAGAATAGAGGCAAGAGCTCGTCCATATGTAATAATAGAAGGGGAGCTGTACAAGCATGGGGTCTGCTCTTCGTTACTCAAATGTTTATCCAGAGCCGAAGGTATAGAATTGATGAAGGAAATACATGTAGGCCTGTGTGGATCTCACATTGGATCTAGGCCTTTGCTGGGAAAAGTTTTTCGCCAAGGATTTTATTGGCCAAAAGCAGCTTCGGATGCAGCGGAGTTAGTCCAAAAGTGCGAAGGTTGTCAGAAATGTGCAAGAGATCAAAAACAACATTCGTCTCTAACTCAGTTGATACAACCCACTTGGCCGTTGCAAAGGTGGGGCCTTGATTTGTTAGGTCCGTTACCACCAGCACAAGGGAACTTAAGATATGTTGTAGTGGCAGTGGAATATTTTTCTAAATGGATTGAGGCAAAGCCTTTAGCCACAATAACTTCGGTTACTATTCAAAAGTTCTTCTAGCAAAATATTGTTTGTCGCTTCGGAGTACCGAAGGCTATTACTGTGGATAATGGGGCACAGTTTGATTCCGAAGCTTTTAGAGAATTTTGTGATCAAATTGGCACGAAGATCCATTTCGCATCAGTTCGACATCTGGAGTCAAATGGGCTTGTTGAAAGAGATAATGGCATCATAATGGCAGGAATAATGAAGTTAATCTTCAATCAGCCCAGAGGAAAGTGGCCAGACGAATTAATCAAAGTGGTGTGGAGCCACAACACAACAATATCAAGATCAACAGGCTTTACGCCATTCAAACTATTGTTTGGTGACGAAGCAATAACTCTGGAAGAAGCCAAAGCAGGATCAATAAGAATAGTAGCTTCGGCAGAAGGCGAAGCTGAAGCTGATTACTCTGTGGAAAAAGATGTTATAGAGGGGATCAGGCTTCAAGCTGTGGAAAACATCAACAAATACCAAGCTGAAACAATAAAATGGCGTGATAGAAAGGTTAGGCTAAAGAACATCGAACCAGGACATTTTGTGCTTCGAAGAGTAGCCAACCCAGAGACAGTAGGCAAGTTACAGCTGAAGTGGGAAGGACCTTTTCTGGTAGTATCTTCATCAAGACCCGGTTCCTACAGGTTGAAGGATATAGACGGCAACGACATTCCTAGATCATGGAATGCGGACGAGCTTCGGCGATATTATGTTTAGATTGATGTAATCTTTTCTATTCTTTCTTGTGGCACCCTTTTCCTTTCCAAAGGGGGAGAAAGGTTTTTAATGGGACCACAACATGTAATTTTTCTTTTCCTTATTTCAATTCTATAAGAGTGATATCCTCCAAAGATGTAAATGTAAAAGCTGACAACGCACCATCGAGTGCAATGGAAAAAGAAAAGAAAACAGGGAGAAGCTCAAAAGTCGTTCCCAAGGGAATGCAGAGCTTACAACGAAAAATAAACGCTGATTCCACCGAAAGTAAAAGGCGAAGAAGCTCCTAAGGGAGGCTTACAGCGAAAAATAAACGATGATTCCGCCGAAAGTAAAAGGCGAAGAAGCTCCTAAGGGAGGCTTACAGCGAAAAATAAACGTTGATTCCGCCGAAAGTAAAAGGCGAAGAAGCTCCTAAGGGAGGCTTACAGCGAAAAGTCAGCGCTAATACACCGAAAAATAAACGGTGAAGCCGAAAAATAAGTGGCAAAGAAGGTTTGAGTCATTCTCAAGGGAATATGGCTTCGAATATGTATTTGAACATTCATTTGCACGATACATTTCATCATGACATTTGCATTCATAAACATTCACTTAGACATACATAGGATCATCATCAGCATAACGTACAAACATGCTTCGGTCCCAAAAGGAAGGCAATTTTATGCTTCGCTGTGTACGCAAAGAAGGGAAGGTGTTTTTCGCCTATGGCTCAAAAGTATTAATTTCGTCCACACCAAAGCATTTCATACATGGACGAAAAAGTAAGATTATATTACAAAGTAAAACTCAGATTACATCATATTTTATACAAGTTGTTACAGGAGTTTTTTGAGCTACTTTTACAAGACTATTCAAGCTTCGACACTATCTCTGGAGCTTCGTTCTTCTACTCTGCAGCTGCAGCTTCGGCCTGGTCAATTTGTACGAAAGTATTATAAGCCAAATTCAAAAATTCAAAGGAAAAGGTAAGAATAAGGTATGATTTTGTTACCAGCTTGAGGTGACTCCGAGCTTCGTCACCAGCTTTGCTCCGACCACCCTTTGTCCATACTAACTTTATAAATCTGTTTGCAATACTTCGAGCCAGATTTGGAACATCATCTAAGTCTGCTGGTGACAGGCTGAAGTTGGGTCTATTAACAATCTTGTCGTGTTCACAGCCAGACTTCAAAAAAGCAACAGTTGTGCCTGGAGAAGCTGCCAGGGCACATAAGTCGCTATGCCCAGCTATAACTTCGTCGAGATCATTAATTTCACCTTCAATGTGTTCAAAGGCACCAGGCAGGTCTTCGGCCGAAGGAGTTAACTCTTCACTACTGGCTCCGGCAAAATGGAACACTTGCTTTAGCTGATGAATGCATCGAGTGCAGAACTCCAAACATTTATTTTGAAGATTTTTCAAAGATTCTTTCAATTCCAAGTTTCTTTGAGTTTCGGCTTCAAGCCTTGCATCAAGCTTCAGTTTCTCTCGTTCAAAATTTTCTGACTGGGAAAGAAGCTTCGAATTTAATTCTGTTATTTTTGCTTCAGCATCCATTAATAAGCCTTCGGCTGTTTGTAGCTCGAGGTTTTTCTTCTCAATGGCAGCAGATTGCTCCTTTATTTTGTTTTCTAAATTTTCAATTATAACTTCTTGCCTTTTATCCTCTAAATCTTGTTGCATTTTTAATGCCTTGCTCAAAAGCATGCTCTGTGAACAAATAGCCTTCGTTAGAAAATATTTTCGTACCACAAGTAATAAGAATTAGACACAAAATATTTACCTTGAAATTAGAATAGAATAAACTGCCGACGGTAGCGGCTGATATCCGCTTCAAGCTTCGGGAAGCCGATACTCTTCGATAAAGTACCGACAACCTTCGCACCGGTTTGGTCTCGTATACAGCCTAACCCTTCATCATCAATACCACCAAAGAGAAGCGCCCCCGGCCGATATCCACAAGATATAGCATACTCTTTTAATTCCTCTATTTTAGCTTCAGTCAGCTCCTGGCCAACTAAGTTTCGGAAGTCAAAAGTTTCATCTTCCGAGGTATCTTCGGTTATTCCTCCTTTTTCGGGTTTGGCAGCCGTGGTCTCTTCGGTGGCTGCAGCAGTTTCTTCAGCGGCCATGTTCAGCAGCATTTTATCTATATTAGCGGCTATGCTCTCTAAATTAATACCTTCGGAGTCAGCATCTTCGGCTCTGGCCTCTTCTGCGGCAGCCTCCGAAGGTACAGCTTCAGTAGCTATCATGATTTCAATTGTCGGCATCTTCAGAGTTGGAGCTCTTGGTGGTGTTGTTTCAATCACTTCAGTCACGGTAACAATCCTTTGTCTTTTTGGCCTAGATGCCGTTGCCTTTGCGGGCTCCTTTTCATTATGAAAAAGCTTCGTCAGATGAAGCCCCAATGGACTTAGTTTGACAGGCAAAGTTTCAGTCATTACCTTTAGAATTTCCTCTATTTCAGCATCAGAAGACGTCGCAGAAGTCTTTTCTTCTTCATCAATTGATTTTTGTTCCGGGATTGATTCCTTTCTTTTCTTCGAAGTTAACACTTTCGATTCAAACTTTTCTTTCTTCCTTTTTGATTGATCTTCGTCATCTTTGATCAAAGCGC
This sequence comes from Zea luxurians, assembly GCA_029449295.1. Classification (NCBI taxonomy): domain Eukaryota; kingdom Viridiplantae; phylum Streptophyta; class Magnoliopsida; order Poales; family Poaceae; genus Zea; species Zea luxurians. The sequence continues at coordinate 8,766,946 of JAOPSE010000039.1, forward strand.
CAGCTACTCTTTTCCTTTTCTGCCCTTCGGCACCCTTATCGAGTCGCTCATAATCAGGATACTCAAAGCCTATAGCATCAAGCACTCTGTTTAGCCTTCGTTTCGGCCGGGTGCCGAAGGCTGCTGTCATCAATTGATCCTCCTTTTTAGAATAGTTCCCAAGAATTTCAGTGCACATTACTTCGATTGTTTCAAGCCATTCTTGGCAGGGTGCTTTGAAATATTTCTTGAACTTATAGTGGTAGGGCAGTCGGACAAGCTCCCCCTCTTTCTTCTCTTTTTCAAGCTTCGGCATAGCCCATTCCTTCATAGTTGGAAATATTTTGTAAGCCAGAAATTCCTGCACTAAATCTCTAGTGCCAATGTGTTCTGCGATAATCCTAAATTCAGCCAACGCAGTTTGGGTTGAACCTTCTGGTGTCATATTGCATTGGGGTCTGGTTTCTCCGAAGATCAGTTCGAGCGGACTCTGGACCAGCTTCTCCTTGTCATCATCAACTTTGACGTAGAACCATTCCGATTTCCAGCCTGCCGGCCACTTGCTTCGGTAACTGATCACAGGAAATTTTGTAGTTTTCCGATAGGCAAAATTGTAACAACCAAAATTTTCATGTAACCCATCCTTTCTGGCCTTGGTTTGGTAATGTAGATCGTGCACCCGGCAGAAACCTTCGGCAAATGGTTCCACCCCCTGGCTTTGGAGAGCCCAAATATAAACACTAAGCCTAACAATAGCGTTAGGAGTTAGTTGATGAAAGTAGATCCCAAACTTCTTTAGCACTTCGGCAATCATCCTATTCAAAGGAAATCTCAAACCAGCTTTGAGAAAACTCTTGAAAATCACTATTTCATCTTTCTGTGGCTTCGGAGTAGTTTCTTCTCCACCGAAGCGAATCAGCTCTTTTTTATCTTCGCTAAAGTAGCCCGACTTCACCATCTTAGGAAAATCAGCTTTGGAGATGGTCGACTTTCCGAAGTCTAGGTGGCTAGGCTTGCTCGGCACTGCGATGTTGTAATCATCTTTAGAATCGTTCTCTTCAATATCTGCTTGCTCTGCTTCAGCAGCAGGGACGTCTTCCGATGTCATCAACCCAGATCGCTTCATTGTTTCTGAGATAGGAACAGTTTCTACAGCTTCGGTTTCATCTCCCTCGCGATCGACTCTTGCAGTAGAGCAAACTCTGGCCATTTGATTATGACTTGAATTTTTTTTTTGAATTGGCTTTTTTGTCTTTTCCGAAGCTCTTACACTTGCGCCGAAGCAGATTTCGTATGAGCGCAATGATCAAGCTTCAGCTATGACTAAAAATTTGGCAGCAAAATAGTACAATAGTAATGAATGCTACGGTAACTTCACACCTACCCGTCTGTTTATATAGTGCTGCATGTGGGAAGGTGAATCGGCAAGGTCTCCAACACCGAACAAACAGTCACCCGCCCTCACTAAACGGTGGGCCACATAGCTCGAGAAGGTGAATCGCTGGCGAGAGTGTAATCGGTGCAAGATGGGTCGCATGTCCAACGATTATTTTAATCGTTTCTCGCCAATGAGCTCAGGGAAGGTGTTTTTTGGATCTTCGGCATCCCGAAGCTTAGAAGATTTTTCACGGATCAAGCTCGTTACGAAAAACGATCTAGCGCCGCGAAGGGGCTACTGTTGGGGGTATGCTTCATAGCCGAAGATCCTAAAGAAATAAACACCTTCGGCATACCCTCTCCAAAACAGCGCCGAAGCTATCAACTATAAAGCTTTGGTACAGTGACATGTCTCAAGACGAAGGGGTGAACCGACTTAAAGATGAAATGGCTTAAAGACCCATAATATTCTGTGTTATTATAGTTCATTGTAAAGGGCATAAATGTAATTATATATAGGCTGTGAACTGTGCCTATAAATAGGTGAACAGTACCCCTGTACTGTTCAGTGCTCTCCTGTAATCACGCATTGGGCATTTGTTTTTGCTTCACGTTGGTATTTTTGCTTTTCTTCGAGCCAAAGGTACATTTGTAATTCGTTATCATTTTTACGATAATGAAATAGAAATGAGTTAATAATGATAATCATATGTTCAAATTATTTTATATATTTTTTACCCTTCCCCATTATTTGTTGTGTTTATGAAGGTTTAACCTTCACAACCTTCGTCCGGAATCCATTATATCCCGAGGGAAATAATGCTTCGAAGGACGAAGGACTCTAATATTTAACAATTTCTATGTTGCCTTGTTCTTGATTCATAGCATTTGAGAACAAGTCCCCAACAGGGGTGGGGGTGGGGGAGGTACGATTTGTACCTCCTGGTGGTGTTGGTATGCGTGGTGCGGTGGAGGCGGAGCGGGGCCGTGGTTGTATGGTTGAGGGGGTTGCTGGTATGCGTGCGCGACAATTCTAGGGTTGTCGGCTAGTTGTGCCCGTGCCATTCTGTCTCTGGTGGCCTTCGTCTCTGGGCAGTCCCTTGTGGGATGCGCGTAGTCTTCGCCGTGGAACAGGCAGTAAAATCTGCGTGGCTGCTGCGCACGCCCCCGTCCTCGACCGCGAGTTCCATTTCCCTGGCCCTGGGGGGTACTCCTGGCGGCGAGGGGCCTCACCAGCGGGGGGCTGGTTGGCGATGTTCTGCACCTGCTGCTGATTGCGGCCGTCCCGGCCGGAGTCTGTCTGCGAGGGCCTCGTCCAAGTGCGGCTGGACTGCGAAGGGTCTTTAGGCTTCCTCTGAGACTCGACTTTGCGCTGGTGGATCTCTTCGGATCTAGCATATTTCTCAAACAGCTGATACAGCTCCTGGAGGTTCCTGGGCGGGTCCCTGATGCAGTGGCTGTAGAGGACGCCGGCCCGAAGGCCACTGATGGCATAGTGGATGGCGATCTGGTCATCGACCGAAAGCAGTTGTGACTTGAGGGTTAGGAACTTGCGGTAATACTCCTGCAGGGTCTCTCGTTCCAGCTCCTTGCAGAGTGAGAGTTCAGCCAAGGCGTCGGTGTCTGGGCGGTACCCTTGGAAGTTGAGCAAGAATTTGTCCCGGAGGCTTCTCCAGGAGTCGATGGACAATGGGGGCAACCTAGTGTACCAGGTGAGGGCTGGGCCTTCGAGTGCAATGATGAATGACTTGACCATCGTGGCGTCGTCCCCTCCGGATGAGGCAACGGCGACTTGATAGCTCATGATGTACTGTGCTGGATCAGTGCTGCCGTTGTACTTGGGATAGGTCCCTGCCCTGAAGTTGGCGGGCCATGGTCTTGCAGGTGAGGTGCTAGGGGACTTCGTTCGTCAAGGTAGTTGACGCCTTGGAAAGCCGTGGCGTGAGGGATGGTGTGTCCGCGCTGAGGGACGAACATGTCTTCGATTTGTGCACGCAGCTGGAGGGGTGGGACGTGTTGCAGGCCGAGTTGGCCTTCGCTCTGCATGAGCGTGATCTCTTGTTCAAGCTCCTGTGCCTTCTGCTCTTCGCCGCGTATCATCTGTCGCACCTTGGCTTGTGCGGACACACGTTGGCGCTTGGCCTCGAGGATCTCTTTTTGCTTTTGGAGGTTGTGGTTCTTGATGCGCAGGGCGCGCAACTGTAGCTGCTCTTCGGCCGAAACGCCGATGACTTCGCCGTCCTCGGTGGCGTCCGCGCCCTCTGGTGGAGCGAAGCCTGGGGGAGGCTGCCGTGGTCCCCGGAGCTGTAGGTGCGGAGGCTGCCTTCGGTAGTGGGTTGTTCATTGCGCTGCTTCTTGCTGTTTGCGTCGTCTTCGCAGGGCTCTTGGAGAGTGTTGTCGACGAGGGCCTTGCCCTTTTTCTCGGCCAGCAGTGCCGCCTTCACGGCTTCGTCAGCCTTCGATGAGGTTCTCTTGGGTGCCATCGCGGGTGGTGTTTTCGTAGCGCGAACGGTGGGCGCCAAATGTTGGAACTTGCTCTCCTGAGCGAGTTGATCCAACTGAGGAGTAAAAGTGGTGTAAATGGGGCTACAACTCGAGATGGCAATAGCTCTGTTAACCTAGCCTCTCAAGGGCACTGTGCGGGGGTATTTATAGGTGTCTGAGTGCCCGGCGTCCAGTGTTAAGGACGCATGTGCCCTCAGGCGCCTAGGTTATCCCCGGAATATTCCCATAAAGCAGGGTTACAGACTGTAATTACAGGGAGACCTTTACAAACTAGGCCCGTAATGCGCAGCGGCCACGCAGGGCCTATTACGATGGGCCGAATCACATGTGGGCCTTCGCGCTGGACAAGGTCGCGGGAAAAGGCGACTTCGCCGTAGGCCTTCGTCTCCCGGTGCGTGGAGCGAAGGGTAGAGTTCGCCAGTCGTCTTGTCTCCGTTGTTGCAGCGGGTGTGGCGAAGGCCTTCGAGCGAAGGGTGGCGTCTTCGCCTTCGCCCCAACATAAGCGAAGGTGAAGGCCAAGCGACGGCTTATGGACCGAGGTACCATGGCTAAGGTGAAGAAGGGAGTACTTGCATTAAGTCGATGAACTAATCAGCTATAAAGAGTTATAACATGTTGATGCATCAGTACAGTGATTTGAAGCCATGATTTGAACTCACATATGGTGATATGGTACAAGTCACATGGTTTGATTTATGTTTGCTTCAAAAGGTGAGACAAAGATGTTTGTGATCCTTATGAAGCAACGCCATGGAGAAATCACACATCAGACACCAATGACTCAAGGAGTTTACTTAATTATATTTTATTTAACTTGAGTATAGGAATCGTCGTACTATAAAGAGGGATCCAAAAAGAAGGTAGGTGTTTGCCAAAGCTCAAGCCTCTATATTCAAAAGCTATTTTTTGAAAACCAAAAATCTCTTTAAAATTCTATGGTTGACCGTGGTTAGGTTTGAGAAACCTAGAGTGTTCTTGTTGAAAAGCAGCTGAACTTCTTAAACTGCAGCTGAGCTGAACTTCAGCTGAGCTGAGCTTCTTCAGCTGAGCTGAGCTTTTCAGCTGAGCTGAACTTCACCTGAGTTGAGCTTTCTCAACTCCAGCTGAACTTCAACTTCAACCGGGGTCCAGGGCAAGTTCAACCGGGGTCCAGAGAGGTTCAACCGGGGTCCAGGGCAAGTTCAACCGGGGTCCAGAGAGGTTCAACCGGTGTCCAGGGAAAGTTCAGCCGGGGTATTTTCCCCGAACCTCACTGGTCAAAACCGGTTGAACCGGTCCTAGGGGAGGTTCAACCGGTGTCAGGGTCACCTGACCGGTCTGACCTCCTGACTGGCAGACTGACTGCCAGTCTGACCCCCAGGCGGTTGAACTGGCCCTAGGGGCGGTTCAACCGGTGTCAGGACCTATTTTTGCAGTCTGACTTGCAGTCTGCCAGTCTGACTGGCAGACTGTCTGTCAGCCTGCCCCAGGCGGTTGAACCGGCCTTAGGGGCGATTCAACCGGTCTTGGTCAACTTGACCAGTCTGCGGGTCAGTCTGCGCGTCAGTCTGTCAGTCAGACTGGCAGACAGGCTGCCAGGCCTGCCAGGGGCGGTTCAACCGCCCTAGGGGGCGGTTCAACCGGTCTCACGCAGAAAAATCTGCCCAATAGCTAGTTTTGAGCTCCACCTATATATACTCCCTCCTACCTCTCTCCCCATAGCGAAGAGCACGACCCAAACTCCATTTCTAACTTGAAGAACACCTCCCACTCTCTCTCACACATCTCTTGCCTCTCCCATTTCAAATCTTTGGAGAGAAATCTTTGAGTGAGTTTGAGAGCTGTGGTTTTTGTGCTTCATCTCCAAATCTCTCTTGCTCTTCTTCATTCGAGCTTTGGTACTACATCGAGTTCTTTGTGGATTCATTACTCTTGGAGCTTCTAGCTCCTAGACGACTAGGTGTCTCTTGTGAGTCTCCAAATCTTGTGGAAGACCACAAGAAAGTTTGTATTACCCGCTCGTTTGAGCAAAGATTAGTTTGTGAGCTTGACCTTTGTGGTCAGCAAAGGGAGGATTAGGGTTGAAAGAGACCCGGCTCTTTGTGGGCGCCTCAACGAGGAAGTAGGGCACCTTGGTGGTGTGACCGAACCTCGGGATAAATCTTGTGTCTCTTGTGATCTTGTTTATTGTGCTTATTTGTGTTCTTTGTTCTCTCACCATTCCATGAAAGATTTGTTTATATCTTTTTGGTGTGTGGATTTTGAGAAGTGCCCTTCTCAGATCTACTACTTTGAACCCTGTGGATCATTTAGAACATCTCATTTCCAAAGTTAACTGGGTGAATTTCGAGATCAATTCAGTTTTACCCAGTTTCCTTCTAGTTTTTGTTGAAAAAGTTTTAACTTGCCTATTCACCCCCCCCCTCTAGGCAACTTTCAATAGCTTCGTTGCCCGTTCTGGCTCAAGCTCCCCAGTACCGACTTTTCGGAAGAGATGGCCTGGAGACTGGACAAAAGAATGGTTCTATGTGAAAAATGATTTAAAGGCACGAGAAGACATTAAAGAGATAATCATGCGCCCTATCTGGCAATGCTTTAGGCTCCGGAAACCGAAGGTAGAAATTGACGAAGTGGCCGAAGAATGTCGCAAGGCCTTTGGTTTAGTCTGCTCTTTCATCGGGACAAGGGACTTAGTTCAAGAGCACGTGGCCTACAGAATATGGCCATTGGTAGCCAACTGGGATATGCCAAAAGAATCCATCAGCAATCCCCATGAAGGTGGTTTGGTTCGACTAAAATATACCTTCAGGTTTAGAGACCAGTTTATCGAGCTAGATGACGACTGGCTGAAAAGCGTCGAAGCTATAAGCGATGATCTGCTTGGGTTGTACTCCTGAGCAGAAGATAACGCATTATCTGTGACATTCGGGAACCGGAAAAAGAAGAGACTAAACAAGGTTTTTGATGCTCTTGGGTTCATGTATCCTGACTACCGTTACCCGCCCCGGGGGCAAAAAAGAAAAAGTGGAGTTTCCGGGAGAGATGATGTTTTAGCCGCTCCGAGCGAGCCTGTGCCGAAGAGGAAAAGGGTGAAGGTCCTTACTCATCGACCGCACTATATTGAACCGGCCATAGTGCCCGAATTTGGCGGTGAGACCTCTTCGGTGACCGAAGGCAAGAAACCTGCGATTACGCAGAAAATTGAAGAACCGTCTGAACCGCCGAAGGCATCATCAGCCAAATCAGATGAGCTGAAGGCCATTAACATTGAAGAGATGAAGGTTGAGAAAACGAGGATATTAGAAGTAATAAGTCCTTCGGCAGAGGTGACAATGCCGAATGCACAAAAGGATCTTTCAACGACTCCCAAGAGGAAGAGAATGGTCAACGTATTAGATGTGCTAGAAACAATAAAAACTTCAAGCTCTACTCCGAAGAAAGCTGCCGAAGCCTCGGAAATACAAATTGAGGCCGAAGCTGCCAAGATCCAAATCGAGACCGAAGCTGGGCCTTCAGAGCCCGCCAAGGAGAAATCCTTGGAAATCGGAGAAAAGATGGAGAAAGAAGCTGCAGAAGTAATTTTAACTGGAAAACCCGCCATCTGAAGCATCATCTGAAGCTCCTGATTATATTATACGACATGCTTCGGGAAAAAGATTGTCTGAGAAAGAAAAGCGAGAGGCTCAATTCTATGCTCAAAGATTGAAATATCCAAAGGGGGCACTGGTGTTCAACGACAGCGGGGAAGAAGACTTCTTGTATTGTCTCCCAGACAACAAAGAGATTTCTGTCTGTCGAGAGATGGGCAAGAGCTTCGGGTTCCTGACACTAGAAGATGGGCTCTCAGTGTTATCAAAAGATGAGTTGGCCGACAGCTTAGCATACAATAGTTTAAAGGTGAGAAAATGAGATTTTTGTATTTAAAAACAAAATTTCCATTTGCTCACACTCAATACCGAATTTTTTGCAGGGCCTTATCCTTAGCAACGCCCTCAGGGCGCAAAAAAGTGCTGAAGATGAAGGGTATACCATAGCCTTAAACAACCTTCGTTCCGAAGTAATTGAACTAAGGAACGAAGGTCTTGAAAAAGATAAAATATTAAACTCATTGTTGATCAAAATAAAAGAAGACAAAATTGCTTCCAAAGCCCAAGCTGAAGCTCAGAAATACGAAATCGAAGATCTTCGGAAACAGCTATCCGAAGCTAAAGAAAAATGTGGTCTTGCAGAGGCTGATCGAGATATTAGTGTATATTGGAGGAACCACTTACAAAAAACAGTTGATGAACTTTGTGCATCCAAGGAGAGGTGCTATGAAAAGTCTATAGAGTGTGTTAAGAAAATAAAAACTAGCTTCGCCAATGTTGGCGCATTCTCTAACGAAGACGACTTCGGAAGGGGTGATCCTAAAGGCCCAATTGATTGGATCAGCAACGAAGCTGAAGCTTTTGAGGAAGTTTTGAGTGGTCGTGGGGATATCTGTGCTTTCTCGGGTGCCAGGGGAATCGCAACTATTTTAGAGAAGTCAGGCTGCGACCATGTGAAAGCTTTGGCTCAAGCCGAAGCTACTTTATCCATTGAAGATACAAAAGATCCCTCGGCCGAAGCAAGCTTAATTGGCGGAAAATTCTTTACTGACATCTGGGAGAATGGCGGCCGAGGGATGGCGCACGAGATGATAAAAAAGAGCAAAAAAGATTCCCATGATTCAAAAGAAGCGACAAAGGCAAATGAGAAAGCGGCGGAACTTGAGAGGCGGATAGGTATTGCTTGATAACTTTTTAACTTTATTTACTAATTTTGCGACCTTGGACTTATTTACGTTATATATCGCAGTTGAACTATCTCCTCCTCCAGAGCCCTTTGAGCTGATGGCCAACCCAGAAGTAGAGAAAGAAGATGAAGTCACTAAAGTGGCCGAAGTTATTCTAGACGAAGCTGTTAATCGATTGCTGAACGAAGCTGCAGAAGCAGTTTTAAAAGAAGAATAGCTTTTATTGTAAAAACATTTGGAATGTAACATTTGCTGAACAAAGTGCATGCCACTTTTATAATTTTGAATGTAATATTTAGGCTGCTTGTAACTGAATTCTTTACGATGCATGAAACTCTATGTACATACCGTTTTTGAGCCTTCGGCGAAAAAACACCTTCCCTTCTTTTCATGCGTTGTGAAGAATATCCATATTTCGTAAAAACATCCAATCTTTGTAAAATCATTATGCTTCGTAAGCAACAGATCTCCTTTTCATTTTAGAGTTTGACGAAGCTATATTTCTTCAATACTTATTTTGTGCCTTGGCACTGCTTCTTCGAAACAATCTCCGAAGATCAACATTGAATCCCCTTCTTATGCCATTGATGCAATATGATGTATGATGTTATGCTATGCAAAATGACGTAATGATGTTATGCTATGCAAAATGGTATTTGTGTCGAAGATACACACACATTCCCTCAGTAAAGCACACAATCTTTTTGCCGTTTATTTTTTGGCTTCACCGCTTATTTTTCGGTGTATCAGCGCTGACTTTTCGCTGTAAGCCTCCCTTAGGAGCTTCTTCGCCTTTTACTTCAGCGGTATTCACGTTGACTTTTCACGCTTTGCCTTTTACTTCGGCGGAATCAGCGTTTATTTTTCGCTGTAAGCTCTGCATTCCCTTTGGAACGACTTTTGAGCAGAAAACTTACAGTGCGCTCCCTTAGGAACGACTTTTTGTTGCTTCGGGAAACTTACGCTGCGTTCCTTAGAACGACTTTCTATTGCTTCGGCAAAACTTGTAATGTGATTGTGAACCCCGCGCTCTCTTGAGAGCAACTTTCGTGCTTCACCAACTTTTTGGACTTCGTGAGTTTGTAAAAGAGATACATTTCCACTATAGCCAAAACGAAGCTATTACAAGGAATTGAAAACGACAGGAAAAACTTAGGCTTTTAACGATTGTTCTCTATTAAAAAAGAAAAAATGATAACGAATGCCAGAACTATTTCAGAAGTAGGATATCTTCTAGTAGATGTGCTTCGATTCTGGCACAGTACTGTTGACTGTGCGAGCTTCGGACTCCTCTCTGAAGTCTCGTTGCTGATGAGTGTGCTGGCTCCCTTTTGGCTGCTGGCCTCGTTGCAATGGTGGTGGAGGTGGAGGCTGTTGCCAAGATGCCTGAGGTTGGCTTGCCGAAGCAACAGAGGCTGCAGGATGGTTATCCACATACTCTGGAATGTACGGTGAATGGTATGAAGCAGTATGCATGACTTGCTTCGGCTGGCTCTGTTGGGCTGCAGCTTCTGCTATCTCTTTCTGTTTCTGGATGGTGATGTGGCACATCCTGGTAGTGTGTCCCTTGTCCTCACCATAGAATAGACAATAAATTTTCCTGGGCTGATCCCCAAACCTTCCTCCGAAGCCCCTGGCGCCTCTGCCCCTTGGAGCTGGGGGCCGAGGATAGCTCTGTTGCTGACCCGAAGCCTGGGAAGAATATTGCGGCCTCTGTTGTTGACTTCCCCTATCGTCATTCTGAGTGGAATGAATTGATCTGACGTGCCTAGGGTGGATTCTCCCTCTGAAGCCCCTGGCCATTTCAGAGAACCTGTAAGCTTCCTCCCTTCTCTGTCGAAAATCATTGTCAGCGCGGATGTATTCATCCATCTTCTGAAGTAGTTTCTCCAGGGTTTGAGGGGGTTTCCTAGCGAAGTATTGGGCTGAAGGTCCTGGCCGAAGCCCCTTAATCATGGCCTCAATGACAATTTCATCGGGCACTGTTGGCGCTTGTGCCCTCAGACGCAAGAACCTTCGGACATACGCCTGGAGATATTCCTCTTGATCTTGTGTGCACTGGAACAAGGCTTGAGCGGTAACCGGCTTCGTCTGAAACCCTTGAAAACTAGTGACCAGCATGTCCTTCAGCTTCTGCCATGATGTGATTGTTCCTGGCCGAAGAGAGGAGTACCAAGTTTGTGCAACATTTTTGACTGCCATGACGAAGGATTTCGCCATGACTGCAGTGTTGCCACCATACGAAGATATAGTTGCTTCGTAGCTCATCAGAAACTGCTTCAGATCTGAGTGTCCGTCATACATGGGGAGCTGGGGTGGCTTATAATACGGGGCCCAGGGCGTAGCCTGCAGTTCTGCTGACAGAGGAGAAGCATCATCAAAAGCAAAATTTCCATGATGGAAATCCTCATACCAGTCATCCTTGTTGAAGAAGCCCTCTTGGTGCAGCTCTCTGTGGTGGGGCCTTCGGTTCTGCTCATCTTGAGCAAGATGACGCACTTCTTCGGTAGCTTCGTCAATCTGCCTTTGCAGGTCAGCTAACCGAGCCATCTTCTCCTTCTTCTTCTATACCTGCTGATGAAGCATCTCCATATTCCTGATTTCTTGGTCTAACTCATCCTCTTGTGGTGTTGGACTAGTGGCCTTCCTCTTCTGGCTTCGGGCCTCCCAAAGAGAAAGGGTCTCCTGGTTCGGGTCCAGCGGTTGCAGAGCGGCAGCCCCTGTTGCCGAAGCTTTCTTTGGCGGCATGATGAAGGTCGATGCTTGACGAAGGTGGTCGAAAAAAGGTTCACCGGAGGTGGGCGCCAATGTTGGGGACTTGTTCTCAAATGCTATGAGTTAAGAACAAGGCAACACAGAAAACGTTAAATGTTAAAGCCCTTCGTCCTTCGAAGCATTATTTCCCTTAGGATATAATGACTTTCGGACGAAGGTAATGAAGGACATACCTTCATCAACATAACATATAGAGATGAAGAACCACATAAAAACATAAAAGATAATATAAACAATCATATATTATTATTATCTCATTTCTATTTTATTACTATGGAAAAATAGAAATGATATCAAATTACAAGTGTGCCTTCGACTTGAAAGAAGGTAAAAGTACCAGCGTGGCGCAAGGACCAATGCCCAGTCAGCGTGAACAGTACGGGGTTACTGTTCATCTATTTATAGGCACGGGACACAGCCCATGCAAAATTACACTCATGCCCTTTACATTTGCTAATAACTCTATAGTAATCCATCGAGGTCTAAATAGCCTTTTCATCTTTAAGTCGGTTTCCCTTTTCTGCTATCACGCCGAAGCTCTCCTGCGCGCAGCTTCGACTTCGCGCTATCCTTCGTACTCCTTCTTATGCTTCTTCACGCTGTGGTTTCAACTCAAGTCCGAAGGTACCTGTTCATGCATTATACTTCCAGGAGTATTATTAAATCATATTTTTGAGGACCTTCGGAAGCCGAAGGCCCCCAACAGGGACTAACCACCCGAAGAGATGGATCCTAAGGGTAAGGGGATGGTTATTAACGACAAGGAGAAGGAGTGCCTCCTCAACGAGCCAAGAGACGACAAGCCTACCGACTCAGGCTCGAGTCACAAGAAGAGGGACGGAAAGAAGAAGAGACGCATCAAGAAGATCATCTACTACGACAGTGATGCATCTTCTTCTTCACCAAGAGACGACGACAACGACTCCTCGTTCAAGAAAAAGATGGTTAATCAAAACTATTCTTTTGATTACTCTCGCATTCCCTACAATTCAAATGCGCATTTACTATCGATTCCCCTCGAAAAACCTCCACACTTTGATGGAGAGGACTATTCATTTTGGAGTCATAAAATGCGTAGCCATCGATTTTCTCTCCATCCTAGTATATGGGAAATTGTAGAAAAAGGGATGCATTTTGATAGTATCGATAATCCTATGTTTATTAATGAGCAAATTCATAAAAATGCCCAAGCCACTACTGTTTTGCTAGCATCTCTGTGCAGGGATGAATACAACAAGGTTAGTGGCTTGGAAAATGCTAAGCAGATCTAGGACACCCTCAAGATATCTCATGAGGGAAACGACGCCACTATGATCACCAAGATGGAGCTAGTGGAAGGCAAACTAGGGAGATTCGCGATGATCAGGGGGAGGAGCCAACACAAACCTACAACAGGCTCAAGACCCTGGTCAACAAGATCCGAAGCTACGGAAGCACAAGATGGATGGATCATGATGTCGTTTGACTCATGCTAAGGTCATTTACTGTAATTGACCCCCATCTTGTCAACCTCATCCATGAAAATTCTAGGTACACCAAGATGACACCCGAGGAAATCCTTGGAAAATTCGTGAGCGGGCGCACGATGGTAAAAGAGGCGCGATACGTGGACGATGCACTAAATGGTCCACTACCCATCTACGAGCCGCAGCTCGTTGCTCTCAAAGCAACAAGCAGCAAGGAGGCGCTACCAAACAAGGTAGCTCAAGTGGTGGCTGCCAGACTCAACGAGGACGAAATGGCACTTATCATCAAGCACTTCAAGACCGTGCTCAAAGGACACAAAGAGTACCCCAATAAGAATAAAACAAGGGGAAAGCGTTCATGCTTCAAATGCGGTAAGACTAGTCATTTCATTGCACAATGCCCCGATAATGATAATGACCAGGGACAAGAAAAGAGCAGGAAGAGGAAGAAAAAGAAGAACTATAGGAAGGCAAAGGGTGAGGCGTACCTTGTAAAGGAATGGGATTCGGACTGCTCCTCGTCCGACTCCGACGATGAAGGTTTAGCTGCCTCGGCCTTCGACAAGTCGTCACTCTTCCCCAACGAATGCCATACTTGTCTCATGGCTAAGGAGAAGAAGGTACGTATTTGAGATTCCCCTAAGTACTCTTCTTCTAGTGATGAGGAATCTTCTGATGATGAAGTAGATTACACTAACTTGTTTAAAGGACTAGACAGAGCTAAGGCAGACAAAATTAATGAATTAATTGATGCTCTAAATGAAAAGGATAGATTGCTAGAGAAACAAGAGGACATTTTGTATGAGGAACATGACAAGTTTGTTAATGTTCAAAAATCTCTTGATTTAGAAGTTAAAAGGAATGAAATGCTATCCTCTGAGTTATCTGCTTGCCATGAATCTGTCTCTAGTTTAAGGAGTTTAAATGATGAATTAAATGCTAAGCTAGAGGAAGTTAACAAAACTAGTTCATGTGTAGAGCATGTTGTTATTCATAATAGATGTAAGGATGTTGATGTTGATGCCTGTGATGAACATCTTGCTTCTATTACTAAATTGAACAATGAGGTGGCAAGTCTTAATGCTCAACTTAAGACTTGCAAAGTTGAATTTGATAAACTAAAATTTGCTAGGGATGCCTACACTGTTGGTAGACACCCCTTAATTAAGGATGGGCTTGGTTTTCGAAAGGAAACCAAGAACTTAACAAGTCAAAGGACTCACGTTCTCAACAAGGAGAAAGGGAAGGCCCCTGTGGCTAGTAGTCCCCAAAAGAATCATGCTTACATTTATGATAGAAAATTTACTAGGAATGCTCATAATGATAGATATTATGATCATGCTATGATTGCTTCCAGTTCTACTTATGATTGTGGTAGAAATAGGCCTAGGCACAATCATGTTGTGGCTCATGCGCCTAGGAGAAATTATGCTACTCATGCTTCTAGGAAAATGTGCAATGAACCTATTACTGTTTTTCATGCTTGCAACACTTCTTTTGTACTTTCATGTAAGAATGCAAAAGTAGTTGCTAGGAAGTTGGGATCCAGATGCAAGGGAGACAAAACTTGCATATGGGTTCCAAAAACTATTGTGACTAACCTTGTAGGACCCAACAAGAGTTGGGTACCTAAAACCCAAGCTTAAATTGCCTTGCAGGTTTATGCATCCAGGGGCTCAAGCTGGATTATCAATAGTGGATGCACAAACCACATGACGGGGGAGAAGAATATGTTCACCTCCTACGTCAAGAACAAGGATTCTCGGGATACAATCATATTTGGAGTTGGGAATCAAGGCAAGGTCAAAGGTTTGGGAAAGATAGCCATCACAAGCGAGCACTCCATTTCAAATGTATTTTTAGTAGAGTCGCTAGGATACAACCTTCTGTCTGTAAGTCAATTGTGCCACATGGGTTACAATTATTTGTTTACAAATGTTGATGTATCTGTCTTTAGAAGGAGTGATGGTCCATTAGCGTTTAAGGGTGTATTAGATGGCAAGCTCTATTTAGTTGACTTTTCGAAAGAGAATGTCGGTCTAGATGCATGCTTAATCGCTAAGACTAATATGGGCTGGTTGTGGCATCGCCGTCTAGCACATGTTGGGATGAAGAACCTTCATAAGCTTCTAAAGGGAGATCATGTGTTAGGACTAACCGATGTCTGTTTTCAGAAAGACAGACCTTGTGCAGCATGTCAGGCAGGAAAACAGGTGGGAAGCAGTCATCACAAAAAGAACGTGATGACAACATCAAGACCATTGGAGCTTCTTCAAATGGATCTCTTCGGACCCGTTGCCTACCATAGCATCGGGGGAAGTAAGTATGGTCTTGTAATTGTTGATGATTTTTCCTGCCTCACTTGGGTGTTCTTTTTGCAGGATAAGTCAGAAATCCAAGGGACCCTAAAGCGCTTCTTAAGGAGAGCTCAAAACGAATTTGAGCTAAAGGTGAAGAAGATAAGGAGTGACAATGGGTCCGAGTTCAAGAATCTACAAGTTGAAGAGTTTCTTGAGGAGGAAGGCATCAAGCACAAGTTCTCTACTCCCTATACACCACAGCAAAATGGTGTGGTAGAGAGGAAGAACAGGACGCTAATCGACATGGCGAGAACGATGCTTGGAGAGTTCAAGACGCCCGAGCGGTTTTGGTCGGAAGCTATGAACACAGCCTACCACACCATAAACCGGCTCTATCCGCATCGTCTCCTCAAGAAGACCTCCTACGAACTCCTTACCGGTAACAAACCCAATGTTTCTTACTTTCATGTATTTGGGAGCAAATGCTACATTCTGGTGAAGAAAGGTAGACATTCTAAATTTGCTCCCATGACAGTAGAAGGGTTTTTACTAGGATATGACTCAAATACAAAGGCGTATAGAGTCTTCAACAAATCATCAAGATTGGTTGAAGTCTCTAGCGACGTTGTATTTGATTAGACTAATGGCTCTCCAAGAGAGCAAGTTGATCTTGATGACATAGATGAAGAAGAAGTTCCGACGGACGCAATGTGCACGATGGTGATTGGCGATGTGCGACCACAGGAACCACATGAAGAAGATCAACCATCTTCCTCAACAATGGTGCATCTCCCAACTCAAGATGGTGAACAGGTACCCCAAGAAGAGGGGAAGGATCAAGGGAAAGCATAGGAAGATCAAGTGATGGAGGAAGAAGCACCACGGGTCCCTCCAACTCAAGTCCAAGCGACGATCCAAAGACATCACCCCGTCGATCAGATTCTGGGTGACATCAGCAAGGGAGTAACTACTCGCTCATGATTAGCTAATTTCTGTGAGCATTACTCGTTTGTCTCTTCTATTGAGCCTTTCAGGGTAGAAGAGGCCTTGCAGGATCCGGACTGGGTGTTGGCCATGCAGGAAGAGCTCAACAACTTCAAGAGAAATGAAGTCTAGAGCCTGGTGCCACGTCCAAAGCAAAACGTTGTGGGAACCAAGTGGGTGTTCCGCAACAAGCAAGACGAGCACGGGGTGGTGACAAGAAACAAGGCTCGACTTGTG
Source organism: Zea luxurians (assembly GCA_029449295.1). Classification (NCBI taxonomy): domain Eukaryota; kingdom Viridiplantae; phylum Streptophyta; class Magnoliopsida; order Poales; family Poaceae; genus Zea; species Zea luxurians. Next base: position 8,783,322 of record JAOPSE010000039.1, read on the forward strand.
GCAAAAGGTTATGCCCAAGTCGCAGGTTTGGATTTAGAGGAGACTTTTGCTCATGTGGCTAGGTTAGAGTCTATTCGAATATTATTAGCCTATGTCGCTCACCATTCCTTCAGGCTATTCCAAATGGATGTAAAGAGTGCTTTCCTCAACGGGCCAATCAAGGAGGAGGTATACGTGGAACAACCCCCTGGCTTTGAGGATGACAGGTATCCTGACCACGTGTATAAGCTCTCTAAGGCGCTCTATGGACTTAAGCAAGCCCCAAGAGCATGGTATGAATGCTGTTGGAACTTGCTCTCCTGGGCAAGATGATCCAACGGGGGAGAGAAGGGAATGCAAACAAGGTTTTAGCTCGAGATGGCGATTGCTCTGTTAATCTAGCCTCTTAAGAGCACTGTTCGAGGGTATTTATAGGTGCCTGAGTGCCCAACGTCTCGATGTAAGGACGCATGTGCCCTCAGGCACCTGGACTATCCTCGGAATATTCCCATAAGGGATGGTTACGGACTGTCATTACAGAAAAGCTATTACAAATCGGGCCCGTAACACACTTCTCCGTGCGGGGCCTGTTACAGCGGGTCGAATCCCACGTGGGCCTCTAGGTTGGGTGAGGGCATGGGTCGGGGCGACCTTGTCGTAGGCCTTCGTCTTGCAGTGTGACGGAACCTCCCAAGTCATTAGGCCCACCTACAGTTGTCCTTGTCCAACAGACATCAGACAACCCTATAGATGTTCCTGAATCACTTGACAAGTTCGGTATCTTCTTTCTTACCTTTCCAGGAACGTTTCACCCGTCTTGCAGACATTACAGAATATCAGAGATATAGAAATGCGGAAGCGATTACATAAACTTACATTTATTTAGAAAGAAAGATCAAGTTACTTATTACAGACCAGAGTTATAAAATGAGTGCTAAGTAGTATTATTACAACACCAAGGGAGGCAAAAACTCCTCCCGATAGTTTTTACATAAAAGGTTTTATGGAGGACCATGTCCTCCCGTAGCTTCACTCTTGTTTTTCTTCATGTGGAACCACCTTGGTACAAAAGCAACAAAAATTTGCTGCTTCCTCACCTAAAAACAATGGGGGAATAAACCCTGAGTATGGAATTACTCAGTAAGTCTTACCCGACTAAGAAAAGACTCTCAAGGGTATGCTGGTTATAAGGGAGTCAAGGTAAGGTATCTCAAGATCGAAGACTCTGTTTTGCATAAATGCTTACTAAGAGTGGATCCTTAAAAATCCAATTTTATTTTCAGGTTAGGTAAACTTACCTGTATCTAGAGTTCTTTCTAACCTAGTTCAAACACTTATCCTGAACTAGCCAATTTCTTAATCCATCCTTCATCTTTACTGGTTTTCTACGTATAGGTCAGTGACCAAGTCTTCATAACCGCAAAGGTACGGCGATCCGAATCGTTTATACTCAGTTGAGGATCTCCAATCACACGACATATGTAGCACAGAACCCTTGCATATGTCAACCCGCCACCGGGGTTCTTAAGACCAGATCAGGTTCATGCAAACCGAGAGCACAGATACACCACCGTCCAGCCTCTTACTATGGAGGGTACACGCTACTCTCGCCACCGCTCCACACCCATTTCGTGTTATCTTATTCTGGCCTTAGTCTGCCCGAGGCAAGGCTTACCCATGACGAGGCATGTGACCAGTTAAAGGGTCCTTGGTCATCAGGCCTACATCGACACGGTCCTTAATCGACTCAGACGGACACTACACCGAGACTCTCTTCTCGTGCAAGTCACCCGCCCGGTCTCGGCTTAATCATTTACCCAAAAACTTGGTACCTGGCAGAGGTACATCTTTTCCGATGTTGAATCCATCACGGCCATGATGGACTCACCATCAAGTTTTATTTTCAAAAACATCCCTCCCACTTTGCCAATCATCTTTTGTAAAACAAAACCTTTTGTTTTTGCTAAAGCAATACTAAGCATAATGAAACCTTTTGTAAAAACAGGGTTTCAAGAGGGGGTAATCAAGTGCAAGGAAGGTAATGCAGGAATTGTTTAAGCAATCAACTCCTATCACCTAATGCAGCAAACAAGTGAGAAAGATTTTAAAAACATCAAGGAAGGTGGCAAATGCACCGGGGCTTGCCTTCGTTAGTAGGTGAGTCAGGCTCGGGCCCGCAGATGTCAAAGTAGAGACAAGTCCCTGCCTGAGATTCCAAAGGCGGTGGTGTCTTCTCTTCGGTCACTTCGATCTCTTCTTCGTTTTCTAACATAACCATATATATGTATATAAGAATGAATGCCATATAATGCTCATGAGGGTGCAAAGATCATAAGAATTTATTATTTAAGGTCTTGAATACAATTTTCCTTCACGGAACTCCGAGAACTTAGGGTTTCCGGAGTCAGTAAAGGAGTTCACAGGGCAGGGGTGGGGGTTTTGGGTTCTAATTATCAAACTAGGTCCAAATCAAACCAAATTCTACCCATGGCTTCTAACTAATGTGTAGAGCTCATATAAAAAGTTTGGACATTTTTGGAATTACCATTTATTTTCTAAAAATCCAGAACTAATAGTTTAAACTTGTTTAAATGCCTCAAAATTCCTTATTTAATCTAAAAATCATGAAACTATTTTTATTAAATACTATGGAAAATAAGAGGTCTAGGAAAATTGGTTTGACACTTTTAGGATTTTCTACAATTTATAATAGATTTCCAAAGCTCTACTAAAAAAGAAAAAGAAAAAGTTTAAACAGTGATGGGCTGTTTCTGGCCCAGGACAGCCCAACGACACAGGAAACAGGGTCGCGCGCCCGCGCGCTCTGGCAACTTTGCACAGAAGCCCTCGGTTTATCAGCTAAATCGAAGTAGGTTTATCTACTATTGCACTCAGTCGCTGACACATTACCGAAATGACCCTAGACTTCTATTTCTTCCCCAACTTGCTCCCTGACCGCGGCGCGCTGGTCGTTCGTCTCGGACGAGGTCTGTACCGGCCATGGCCAGCGACAACAGCCCGGGCTAGTGATCGGGAAAGCATAACCGACTATAGATGACCTCGGAACACGCATCAATTTGACATGAACGCACTAAGAACGACATGTCCACGTGCAATGTGAAAACCGTGACCACGGGCACGCGTTCCCGCTTAGTCAAGGCCGGATTGAGCAATCGGGCCCCACGGTGAGCTTCACAAGTGTACAGAGCTGCAGAAACAACATTTGATATAGGCAGAACCTTACCAGGGTGGTCTGGCCACGGAGCGCGGTGTTTCGTGCTTGCCGGAGACAGAAAAGGGGGGAAATGGGGTCGCAGCGGCTCTGGGCGAAATTGGGAGATGGGATCGGGGCTATAGGACCGTAAGAGGCTGTGCTTTCACCGTGCGTAATCAATTTGGGCGAAGGTGGAGAGGGTAGTGCGAATTCGACTTTGATTTAAGTCACTGGTGTGCGTGATGACCGAGCCTCGCCATAAACCATGGGGCTATTTATAGTCGCGGAGGTCCGGCGATCACCTCGCGGCCCGAATACCATCACAAGCGCATGCCAAGCATGTAGAGAAGTGGTACAGTGAGGAAGAATCACGATGCAGAGGACACCGCGGCGGAAAGGACTAACGCGATGGCCATCGGTGAATCACTCTGGCCGAGTTCAGGAGATGGCGCCACGTATGAATCACCCTTTCCCTGGCGTTATCCATCCTATACCGTGCACGAATCCGGACGGCGATCAACGACGGCGAGCTTAGCTGGCAGTCTGATCCACTCGAACACTATACCACGGCACATCTTCATCAGTCGCCTGAACCAGCCACCATCCTCCCCAATTATCTCTGGATTTTTGTTAAGAACAGAGCTATCTTTCTTAATAGAATTTGTTCACTATACCTCAATCTTCAACCTTGCTATAGGATTCTAGGATCGACTCCGAACGAATTCAAAGATACAGTGCATCTAAAATGACTTCATTCGGCTATAACCATTCCTGATTTCAGATTCAGTTTCAGTCATCAGGCACAAGTCTGACAGAGCAACTTTGGACTTGTTTTTCTCCAATTTTTGTGTCATAACCCAAAGGGATGTCTGCATCAAAGTTGTTTTCCTATAATAGGTTTACAAAATTGATGTGGTGACCTAGGGCAAAAACCCTATAATTTGAAAGTTACAAGGCTCCAAAGTTGAGCCCTCAACTCTGAAATTCAGACTTAGAGTGAATTCTCAATTGGGGTCCTTTTTGCAAATTAATCCAAAACTTAGGGTTTGGCTTGTAAATCTTCTTAAATGTGAACCATGTGACTTTATATGCTTTAACATAGTAGTTTTTACACTTTAGTCCAAATGTGCACTGTTTTTGCACATAGGCCCCTAGGGTTTGGACTTAGGGTTTTCCAGGGTTCAAATGGGGGTTTTTGGTATCTCAGGGGTATAAATGTGATTCAAGTTCATTCTTGGGAACATTTTATGATTGTTTTACTTAAACCTTAGGGTTTCTCAATTTGGGTCATGTTTAACCCCTTTAATCCCTATTTAGGGTTAAGTTCCCTATCCAGGGTTCTATTTGCAAAATGCTATAACAATATAACTTGTTTGAAATTTTTACCTAGTGAATGCACTCTAGGTGTGTCAAACATATGCAATGCCAATGTTTATGATGCCATGCTCAAGTTTTAGTTACAGTAACACCAGGGGTGTTACATGCAATGTAGGGGACGAAGGGTGGGCTGCGCCGGTCGGTTTGCCTCCGTTGGTGCAGCGAAGATTGACGAAGGCCTAGAGCGAAGGGTGGCGTCTTCACCTTCGCCCCAACATTTGCCCTCTGAGGGACCAGTTCAACTAAGTCATCTGGTGCCGAAGACATCGCTAGATGGTGGAGACGCTGCCCTCGCTCAAAGTGGTTCTGCGGGGGGTTTTTGATGTGACCGTTGACGGACGTGTACTGTTGGACTGCGGGCTTCCCGAAGCATCGCGTCCTGTGTATAAAAAGGGGGGAAGCGGCGCTGTCGGTGTTTTGGGTCCGACCGCACACCCGGGGTTGCCCCCTCAAGGTGTTTTAGGAGTAGGAAGGTGTCGGCAACTGTAGCAAAATGGTTCGTGCCGATCGCACGAGAGACGGTGGACAAGGTTTACAGGTTCGGGCCGCTTAGTGATGCGTAACACCCTACGTCCTGATGAGTATGCTTGGTGGATATGATTACAAGAGGGTTCTCCGGATCGAGAATACAGAGAGTTTGTGTAAGTGGCTACGTAATGGGTCGATCGTTCTGAAGGGGTGCCCCCTAGGCCTTATATACTCGACTGTGGGGCAGTACACATGGATAAGATAACAACAAGTGGCTAAAAGATAGTAAACCTCTTGAGATTATCCTTTACGTAACCCTCGCCGACTTATCCTCACGTGGCTTCGTTGCATGGAGGCTCCAGCGCGGGAAAGTCGGATCTCCGTTGCGGCCACTCGCTCGACGCTATGGGCTGTCCGGGTTTGCACCAATCCGGCCTCACGTCGCTCTGCTTTGCTGGTTGTTTCCCCCCAGGCCCATGAAAGAATAACCTTACGATTTATTGGGCCCTCGGGCCTTTCGTGAGGTCCTTTACTCTTTCAGTGGACCCGGGGGATATCTATCCCCCACAAGCCCCCGATCTTTGGGTTAATTTAGAGGTAATCAACCCGAAGATCTCAGGTCCAGCTTGCAGGTGATTTGAAGAAAGATGGCTTCCTGTTGTTCTCTCCTGCTTCGATCACTTGTTGACCAAAACCTAGTTTCGTGCCTGTGCCTTAGAGATCGGCATTCCTATTTGTAGGATTCTGAACTTCATTGGGTGCACCGGAGGTGCACCCAATGGGTGTAGCCCCCGAGCTTCGAGTAGATTTTAGAAAATAATCTACTCGAAGGTCTTCAGTAGAGATTATTTCCATTTGTGTTCCTTCATTTCGGTTGAGGATTGGCTTTTTAATCTTGTCCCATGCTCTTAGAAATTGGCACTATCTCGGCTTAGAATGATAATCCATGGGGTGCACCGAAGGTGCACCCAATGGGTGTAGCCCCCGACCTTCAAGTGGATTTTTTGAGGATAATTCGCTTGAAGGTCTTCTTTTTATGTCCTTTTGCTGAAGATTACTCTTTCTGCTTAAAAAAATTGGCATGATGTCATCCGTGCTATGTCATCAATATTATGCTTCAGAGGTCAGCATGTATTTTGTCTTTTGCAGCCGAGTTTGCAATCCTTCCATATCTTGCTAGGTAGCGTAATTTATTTGCTCTGCGACTGATTGGACATTCGATGGACGTTCTCTGTCTAGTCTTCAAGTCGTGTCTGTCGACCATATTTTGCACTCTGCTGGCTATACTTGGCTTCCCTCTAACTCTTGTTGATATCTCATTTTTGTCTTGAGGCATTCACTGCATGCTCTGCACAGATGTGACCATTTTGAAAAATATACTGACAATTCCTGGGCGTCCCCCCCCAATGGGTGTGGGCAAGGGACGACTTGGTACGCTGAGTGTTTTAGCCGGCTGCTTCTGAGTTGTAATGTGATGGGACGGCGAGTGTAATCATACCCTTTGCGCTGTTGACTGGAGTCCCAATGGGTGTAGTGCTGCATGAAACGGCGTCAGCCACCTGACGTGTCTTCGGACGGGTGGAAGTGCATATTGAATGCTTTGCGACTGTTCAGTGACCGCGGTTGGAGGTGAGCGGTTGCCTTTCTCTTCTATAAATAACGCTGTTGCCCCTCTGGTTTCTTCACACCTCTTCGCTATTCCTTACTGCTTCCTTCTCTTCTTTCCTGCTTGCTTCCACCATGGGCAAAAACAACAAGCGCAAGCACGAGCCGACTCCTCCATCGGAGGATTTTGGTGACTCGGAATACTCGGAGGAGGAGTTCTCCTCCGAGTCCGAGGGGTCTCCGGCTCCCGTCTCTCCCCCGGCGTCGTCCGATGACTCGGACGATTCCCAGGGGATAGCCGCGGAGGTCTGGACGTACATCCGGGCCGTCGAGCGCTCCGGGCTCGAGGGCTCGGATGAGTCGGAGTACTCCTCGGATGAGGAGGACTCGGACGAGGGCGACGAGGACGAGGACGACGACGACGACGACGACGGTGGCGACGGCGACGGCAGCGGCAGTGGCAGGGGCGGCGGCAACGGCAGCAGCAAGGGCAGCACCAAGGGCGGCAGCAGCAGGGGCAGCACCAAGGGCGGCGGCAGCAGGGGCAGCACCAAGGGCGGCGGCGGCGGCAGGGGCAGGGCCAGTGGCTAGATGCCACTGGTCTTTTTAGATATTAGTATAGATTAGAAATAGTATAGTGAAATAATGTAGTAGTATTAGTAATGTAGAGTAGTATAGTGTAGCGTAGTAGTAGTAGTAGCTGTAGGGAAGTATCAACTCATAATGAGTTGATTTGTAAGTATTGCCACTTCCCTTAATGAAGAATGACTTTGGTTTCCTCTTGATGACTCGTTTTGTTTGATTATAAATCTGATTCTTTTGAGACAATAGACGAACAACTTGATCATCGTACTGACGCTTCCAGAAGTAGCCGCCGAGCAATATTGCAGTCTGTATCGACGTTTTTAGAAGTAACGCCGAGCGACTGAGCGCTATACCAGCGTCTTAGAGGCAATGCCGAGCGATTGAAGGTCGACGTCGGCATTTTAGAAGTAATGCCGAGCGATTGAGCTCGAGATCAGCATTTTAGAGGCAACGCCGAGTGATTAAAGGTCGCTATCGGCATTCTAGAAGTAACGCCGAGCGATTGAACTCGAGATCAGCGTTTTAGAGGCAACGCCGAGTGATTAAAGGTCGTTGTCGGCATTTTAGAAGTAATGCCGAGCGATTGAGCTCGAGATCAGCGTTTTAGAGGCAACACCGAGTGATTAAAGGTCGCCGTCAGCATTTTAGAAGTAATGTCGAGCGATTGAGCTCGAGATCAGCGTTTTAGAGGCAACGCCGAGTGATTAAAGGTCGCCGTCGGCATTTTAGAAGTAATGCCGAGCGAGTGAGCTCGAGATCAGCGTTTTAGAGGCAACGCCGAGTGATTAAAGGTCGCCGTCGGCATTTTAGAAGTAATGCCGAGCGATTGAGCTCGAGATCAGCGTTTTAGAGGCAACGCCGAGTGATTAAAGGTCGCCGTCGGCATTTTAGAAGTAATGCCGAGCGATTGAGCTCGAGATCAGCGTTTTAGAGGCAACGCCGAGTGATTAAAGGTCGCCGTCGGCATTTTAGAAGTAATGCCGAGCGAGTGAGCTCGAGATCAGCGTTTTAGAGGCAACGCCGAGTGATTAAAGGTCGCCGTCGGCATTTTAGAAGTAATGCCGAGCGAGTGAGCTCGAGATCAGCGTTTTAGAGGCAACGCCGAGTGATGAGATGGCCCACCAGTTTTTGGAAATAACTGCCGAATGACCACGTGGCATGCTGGGATTTTGGAAATAACTGCCGGGTGATGACTGGGCACTTTTTGAAACGGTATCTGGTCCGAGAATATCCCATAAGAGCTGCACTTTTAGCCGCCTTTGCTTTCCGCGCCCTAGTTCTTGCATTCCCGCTTCCGAATCCTTTCTGCGCTCGCCTCCAATCTGCTCACTGGTAGAATCGAGATGGCTCCCAAGAGGAAAATCGCAAGCTCGTCCGCTGTGGTGATTCCTCCAATCGATCCCAACAGCCAGTTGCCTTTTGCAGGTAACCACATGTCTATCATCTCCGAAGCCGAACTCCTCCACCTCGTGTCCATCGGAGTTCTTCCTCCACGGGAACTCTGTTCTTAGCGGATTTGCCACGGGACTACGGTCCCGACAGAGGATACCCACGAGTCCGTGGTTTACGCTCCTTTTCTTCTCCGCGGCCTTGGCCTTCCTATTTCTCCCTTTTTCCGTGGTCTCCTTGATTTCTACCACATCAACCTAACCCATCTGAACCCTAACTCAATTCTGCAAATTTCCATCTTCGTCCACTTATGCGAAGCCTTTCTTGGCGTGCTGCCGCATTTTGGCTTGTGGAAACACCTGTATCATTGTCGCCCTGGGATGGCCGGGGGACAACATCAGTTGGTCGGAGGTGCCAGTTTGGAGATGCGCCGGGGACGGAAGACTGAATATCTTGAGATTCCCCTTAAAGACAGCATTAAGGGATGGCGTCTGGAGTGGTTTATAGTTGATAACTATGGAAATTCTCTCCCCCCCGGTCGGGAAGACAGCCAGACGTTCGCACCCCAAGCTGGACCGAGTCGCCCACAGACGAGGAGGTAGCCGAAGCCAGTGTGCTGCTAGCTGAAGTTGGACTATTGAAAGAGAGAGGTTTAACTGCTGAAGCTGTAGTTGCTGACTTCGTTTTCAAAAACATTCAGCCACTGAAAGATAGGGTCCACCCGGCTTATCTGTATCAAGGGCTAGCCGACTCAACTCGAGTTATCAACAAGAGAATCCCTTCTGCAGATTTGGTGAGCCGACTGGAGATGATTCTCAGGGGCAAAGTATCCAATGTTGGTGCTTCGGTGGCGTACTCGGCCTGGAATCTGCCTCCTGCCAAAGCCTTCACTCTTTTCGTGTCAAATCCACCTACGACTGATGGCAATTTGGGCTTTAGAACGCGGCCCTCTGATGAAGAAGTCAATGCTTTGGTTGCCTCACTTGGGAAAATTCCTGATGATGAACGACAAGTCCATTTCGAGGTGCCTTTGGATCCTAATGACGCAGAAATGAATGCCATGCTTGATATGTTGGCTGAAGATTCTTCTGACGCTACTCCTGCTGAGACATTGGCAGTGGCGCCTCTCCCAGAGGTCGGTATAACCTTGGATGTTCAGAGACCTGTCCGTGTTCGTTCGAGGCGTCCTTGCCGAACCAATCAAACTGATCTTTCTGTTGATGAGCAGAAAAAGAAAAAGAGACGTATTCGGCGAGTATCTAGTTTGGATCAGGGTGCTGGTCCCTCGGTTCCTGCTGCTGAGGAGGTTCCTGTGCCTGAATTTACTGATGCTGATCCCAATGGGTGTGGTATGTCTGTTGCTGATCCCAATGGGTGTACTCCATCCGTCGTTGATCCCAATGGGGGTGTTGCCTGTGTTGCTGATGAAGAGGACAGAGAGGAAGAGAATGAGGTCCCTCTGACTCGGAAGAACAGTCGGCAATTCCTCGCCAGTGGGGAAAGTAGTGGAGTTCCTTCTCCTGCTTTATCTGCCCTCGTTGGTCTGCAAGAAATATCCCTGGCCGACTTTGATCAAACTCTTGAAGATATGGTCCCAGAGGACTTGTTATCAGGGCCAGTGGATGATGATGTAACGGAAGCTTGTGGTGCCGTGCCGGATGCTGGGTTGAGGTCATCTCGTGCCTCGTCAACCTTAGAGTGCGATCTCGAGGGTCGGGATGCTAACTTGGATTGTCCTGATTCCATGGAAGTAGCCGAGGGCCCGTCAACCTTAGAGGTGGTTACTGCGGAGAGTCTGGACCTCAAGAATGATGCTGACACATGCCCAGCCCCCGAGGGTGTCGTCGGGGATGACTTAGCTCGGGCGAAGAGTGCGAGCCACTGCCCAGCCCCCGAGGGTGCTGCCGGGGATGATCCAGCTCAAGTGGGCAGTGCCAACTATGACCCAGCCCCCGAGGGTGCCCAGACGGGGTCTCCTTCCGGCACTTCCATGGACGTTCACGCGGGGTCACCTCCACACTCTGGCTGCATGGTGGTGGCCCAAACTTTGGACCAGGGCGTCGCTTTAGAGGGCAGCGTCCCCGCTGATCGGGTGTCCGGCTCTGTTGAAGGCGCTGAACTGATTCCCACCGTTCCGTTGCAAACTGCTTCGGGTGGTGACCTTGCGCCTGGTTATCAGCTGATTTCTCCTGATCTGGGGATCCCTTCATTCTTTTCCAACCTCCAAGTACTGTGCTGTTTTTTGGCTTGATTTTTACATTGCATGAACTTTTGCCATTATGCTCATCTGTTCTTCTCATCAGGTTTTGGTGGATGGGATGACCAGCCAGCTGAGATTGCAGGGTGCTCCTGTCCCAGAAGTGGCTTCGTCTCTTTCGTGTTGGAATCCGGTGTCCCTTCATCGTCGTGTATCCGAGTTGGAGGCAACTAACGCTGGTTAGTGCCCTTTTTCTTTTCTTCGCGTTTGTTGTGGACTGTTTTACCTTCTGACCTCGTTTTGTTTGGTTACCTCTTGCTAGGAATGACTCGACAGATTGCAATTCTTGAGGAAAAACATTCTCAAGATCAGGCTGAATTGGCTCAGCGATGCACTGATCTTGAGGAAAAGTACTCTCAAAGTCAGATTGAGCTGAGTCAGGTCTCTGCCACCTTAGATGATGCCAATGCGTTGAGTTCTTCCCTGCATGCTCAGCTCGACTCTGAAAAGGTGATATACGAAACTGTGCTTTGCCTTACTGCGCTCCTATTACTTGCCTGGTTTTTGAAGGAACTGACTTGTGCTTGCAGGAAGAAAAACGTATCCTTGCCGTTTCTCGTGACAATCTTGACAGGTTGTATCGAGATTCTAGCAATTCACTGACCATTTTGGAAAGAAGTCATCGCTTCACCATGGAAGAATTAGACCTTCATCGTCGTAAGCTGCAAGAATCCATGGAGGAGGTAACCCGGCTTAAGCAGTTGATATCAGCGAAGGATGCTACCATCAAAGGGCTCCGGGCTTCCAAAAAATCCATTGCCCAGGAGTTAGAGAGTGCTCGACTGGCTGTTAAAACTGCTGAAGAAACTTCTGTTACTCTCAAGGCTCAACGCGACAAAGCCCTGGACAAGGCTATTCGGGCGGGACGAATTTTGATGAGGAGACCCGGCGTGGTTGTTCCCGAAGATATAAGGGCTGACGTGAACGCTGCCCCTGATTCCTTGAGTCGCCCTTCTTCGTCGGTTGCTCCTGGAAAAGACATTGCAAAATAGAAAAAACATTTCGCGTGCTCCAAGCGCACGGTTCGCATGATCGAGTGTTTGTTAGAGGACACCAGTTTACCATTCGAATGACATAATTACTCTTTCACTGTATCAGAATTTATTAGTTAATGAGTTAGCAATAATGACACATGATGATTACGAAATTTGTTCGCGGGATATGGAAATCATCCCCTGAATTATATAGGCACGAGCATGTTGTACTGGTCTTAAGTTACCGCCAACTTAAGCCGATCGCTGCGTTCGTAGGGTATAGTGGTCACCCTGAGTTAAGTAAGCGCGAGCATGTTACATCGCCTTAAGTCGCTGCTGACTTAAGTCGATTGCTCCGTTAGCAGGGCATAGTGGTCACCTGTAACACCCGGATTTTAGGGGTCCAAAACCCGGGGTTAACATAAACACCAGGTATGCTGGGACCAAGTCTCAAACATATGATGTATAGTGGCACAGGATCGAATGTCACATCTTTACATATAACAGGAGTTCTATACAAAATAAATAATTACATTATAAGGAGACAACGGTCCAGCAACCCAAAGTTGACTGGGAGACGACGACCTAGACCACTCACGAACTCATCACAGCATCCTCCATGAGCATCATCCTGCAGTACCTGCTCTTGACCTGTGGTGTGTGAGACAGCAAGAGTGAGCTCACATACGTTCATCGCTCAACAAGTTGTGGGGAATAATGTGCATGAACTCGCCAAAGGTGGGAGCTCACGTGAAGTGTAAGGCTTGCCAAAAAGGATGGTTAGAGCTGAGCATTGCTTTTAAAGTTGGTCAAAATTTTATTAGCAATTACTAAGTATAAGTAAATACCAACCCAATTAAATAGTAGAACAAAAGTAACAACTTCACCTGCGATGCAATGCATATGACAAATTGAGTTTAAGTTCCATAATTTAATCATGTGAGGGTCCGAGCTACTCATGACCGTGAGCACGGCTAGTATACCAGTTTTACACTCTGCAGAGGTTGCGCATCTTTACCCATAAGCCGTGTTACCCATCTGCCAAGGGGTCATGAATCCCATACACCTCTACCAAGGAAGCGAGGCAGGGTAACACTACGAGGCCTTTACAAAGTTCCACTAGCTTCCGAAAACCCGCTACAGTTTATAGGAAGATCCAGTGCAGGAATCCCTTGCAGGACCGCCATCGCAGCAAAATCCTCCCGAGGGCCTCCCTACACTGACCTCTCCCCTACTGCCCTTGCCCCTTTCGGGTAAGGTAGTCTTCCACTAGCTTTCCTAATTAATCAGCCAAGGGCGTCCCATTCCACCCTTGTGGTAGCACTGTTTTCCCGGGTGGTCGCTCCATGTTCCAATTAACATAATGATCTTAACATGAACCATAAATAACAACTTGATAACAAAAAGTATAATCATGAATAGTGTATCTCCATATCCAAAACCACATATAGCACTAGCAAGTACTACCCAGAAAGATCAGTGGTAAACAAGGTATAAAGATAATCAAACTAGGTAACCTGTTGGGTCCCATCAAATTAACCTATGCAGATCACTATGATTAATCAGAACATGGCTGGGTAAAAAGAAGTGATCAAGGGCACAACTTGCCTGGGTCTTGAGAATCCAGGTACCAGGATGATCTTCAGATGACTCGTGACCTCGCACTAGTCGTAGCAATACAAACAAACAGTGTATAGGCAAGATTAACATTACACCAAACATGTATGCCAAAATACATATTAATAATCTACTTATTAAAATAAGATCACAGGAAAAAGAATTATTAATTTTGGAGTTGTAGATTTTAAGTTATGAATTTTCAAAGGTTTAATGTGATTAAAATATGATTAAATGATAAATAAATTTTCTAATAGAGTTCATGTCAAAACAGAGACACTAAATGATGAAGAATATTATTACAAAATTTTAGAAACTGGAATGGTTCCATTTGGAGCTAAAATGAATTTTCTATGAATTATCTAAGTTCTAGCAATTATTTTCATATTAAAAATCTATTTTCTATTTTATTTATTCAATTTAAACGAGTTCTGGACTGGGCCTCAATAACAGAAAACCGCAGGGGGCTCTGGGTAAAATCTTCTAAGACTCAGAGCACAGTCGCTTAGGACGGCGGGTTTATTTAAGTAAAACCGAGGGGCTCTTTATGAAGATTGCTACGGCGAAGGGGTATGGGATAATATCGGCCATTGGATCTGAAGCCTGCGGTTCAGATTAGATCTGGGCTTTAAGTGAACCAAAGCGTAATACGGGCCGCCCGATCAAGATCCAACGCACCAGATTAGTCCCCGAACCGGTACGGATCAACAGCCACACGATTTGAAATCGATGGCACAGATTTAATGAAGCCCAGATCCGATCTCGTGCGTTGCCAGAAGATCGGACGGTGCACGGCGTCTAGACGAAGGGATATTGTCACATCTAATCCGGACCGCCCATCTAAATCCAACGGTCCGGAGGTCTTCATCTTCCCTCTACCCATCCCGACGGCGGCGCCGCCAGCCTCCCTCGGCGGACACCACCGGCGTGCAACCAAGTCGGTGCCAGATGCCCGATACACCACCCCGTCTAGTGCCGAGCGTATAGAAGATCACGACGAACCGGGTGGGGCAATTCTTACCGACAATCGTGACGCGGTTGAGGCCGGCCACGGCGTGAGGCGAACTCACGGCAACAGTGGACTACGACGAGAAATTCCCAGTGCAGCACATGCCAATCGGGTCCGGCGAGGCCACGAGCACCTTCCAGGTGGTGAGTTGAAGCTCCCAGACCCAATGCCGAGACCCCATTGAGGCTGTATACGCGATTCGTCCGCGGCGGATCTTCCTCCCTCTTGGCGCGCACAGAAGCAGGCGACGGCACAGCATTCGGGCGGAAGGAACCGAGCGTGGGGGCGTATTATATTGCCGCGGCGGCGAGGTAGGTCCGCAAGAATCGGTACGGCGCCCGGAATCTTCGCGCCGGTGGCAGGGAACGACCGCCGAGATCGATGGCGCGAGCGCGACATGCGCGGAAGTCTGTTGACGGGGACGAAGCTGTCATGCGGGTCCCACGTTTCAGTGACCAACACGCCCAACGCGTGAAACGGTAACAGAGCCGCGCGATTGATAACATGAGATAGAGGCTGACAGAGGGGGGGCCCACACGTAAGTGGAACGGCGGAGCAGAAAGGAAAGCAGGCGCGCGCGGGTGGGATCCGACCAGGGGGACCCACATGTAAGTGATCGATCGCGTGGGAGAAGAGGTGGGCTGGCGCGCAGTGTCATCCCCAGGTGGGCCGAATTGGGGTTGGGCCCAACAGTGGGATTTTTCTTTTTCCTTTTCTTTTCATCTCCCATTTTCTTTTCTTTCTTTTAAAAATCAATTTGAATTCGAATTTAGTTTCAAACCTTGTGCAAGTTTATTCTCCAATCATGTTGTGAAATTTAGAATGCCAATTTTTTGAAATATATTTATATTATTTTTATATCCCTTCTCTTTTTCTTATTTCCAAACTCTAATTTCCATTTAGGGTTTGATCCAACCTTTAGAATTATTATCTTTTTGTTATTACCCTTATTATTTTATTTAATGTGCAAACATATAAAACTCCAACATGATGCATATTCTTTTTATCATTTGTTTTAATTTACCTCCAACTTTCATGTATGCTCTTTTTATGATGCAAATATGGCACATAAGATAAGGAATTCACTATATCATCTTTTAATACAATTTTGGGTATTACAAATCCTACCCCCTTAAAAATAATCTCGTCCTCGAGATTGGTAAGAAAGAGGATATAGGAAAAGTGGTTTGCAATTTAGCTTTTAGTTTCTAATTAGTTCAAAATCAAGAGTCTCTCTTTCTTTTCATTAGTAAGTGATTAGGAGAGCATGGGTATATATATGTATGTCCACATAATTATGTAGGATAGAAGATGTCTTTAAAGCATAGATGGGTTTAGGTAAGAAAGTGTAGGGTAAGGAAAGACTCCATCCAAGATTTGTGGCTTTTGACTCATCTGGTGATCTCACTTGATCCTTGAAGACTTGAGTTGGTGCTTATTCTTCTTTGACGTGGTTGGTCTCCTTTGGCCTTTCTTCTTGGAGTTGCCATCCGAGTTAAGGACATGTGGTTAAGATATATGTGGTAAGATAGACTACATGATATAGGTCAAAATCTGGTTTGATGTCAGGTGGTGGTTGATAGATTATGCAATCCTTTAAGACTCTATTGATTGGGTAAGTTATGTAACTTGTTAAATAGATCGAGTTGTTGTGTATGGCCAAGTTGATATAAGTCTCCAAATTAGGCTTAAGTGATTTAGGAGTATGGCCTTATCCTTTCTACCAGCATTAAGTAACTCACACTAGATTAGACCATATTAAATTAGGTATGATCTAGATTAGACTAGTTTAAGTTAGATAGATTTATCAGGGTAAGATATATCTTGTTAGGATATGTTAGAATCTTTTGAGATAGGATGGGGTATACGGTGTAGGTAGGTCAGAAGCTCTATTAGGTTATCACAGAGGGATTATGCAACTATCGGATGGGTAAGGTAGTTGCATATGTATATGGTCAAGTTAATCTAGGGCATCAATTTAGATTAAATCATTTTTATAGGAGTGAGGTCTAATCCATTTCACTAGTACTAACTAATCTATTAAATGACTCACTTTAGATTGGATCCTATTAGATTAGATGAGATCTAGATTGGTATCACCAGGTTAGTCTAGACAATATCTAATTACTTTGGATTAGATCTTGGTTGATATTTTAGACTAGGATAAATATGCTAATTAGGGTAAGATGAATCCATGAGGATAAGGTAGAATCTTGTGAGGTCAGTTAGATTTATTAGGGTAAGGATAAAATCTTTTCAAGATAAGATGAGTATCTTTTAAGATGAGATGGTTCTATTAAGATAAGGGAGAATCCTTTTAAGATAAGATGAATTGGTTAGAATGAGATCTTTTAGGATAAGATAAATCTCTTAAGCTAGATATGTTCTAATGGGGATAATCTAGGTTGTCTAGTTATTTTATAAATATATTTTTTATACCTATGTGTATATGCAGATGCAATTGTGGACATTACTCCACAACTCATCACACTCAATCAAAGATCCAAATCAGACAAGTATCATAAGAACAAACATTTATGTGCATAGATATCTATATAAAAAAAATAGTTTTGTTTTTGTTCCTAAGAGTAGGTCTCCTATTCCCATAGGTCACTTTAGGTACAGGATTTCAAAGTGTGAAATCCACATTTGTCTTTTAGAAAGAAAAGATAAGAATAATCAGAGTAAAGCGGAAATAGATGAGAAGAAGATTAAGATAAGTTTAGAAAGAAATCAGAGTAAGGTAAGTAGGTAATGGTTGTCCAGTTCTATCTAGGTTTCGTCCTACAGTCAACATTCCTCTGATACCACTTCTGTAACACCCGGATTTTAGGGGTCCAAAACCCGGGGTTAACATAAACACCAGGTATGCTGGGACCAAGTCTCAAACATATGATGTATAGTGGCACAGGATCGAATGTCACATCTTTACATATAACAGGAGTTCTATACAAAATAAATAATTACATTATAAGGAGACAACGGTCCAGCAACCCAAAGTTGACTGGGAGACGACGACCTAGACCACTCACGAACTCATCACAGCATCCTCCATGAGCATCATCCTGCAGTACCTGCTCTTGACCTGTGGTGTGTGAGACAGCAAGAGTGAGCTCACATACGTTCATCGCTCAACAAGTTGTGGGGAATAATGTGCATGAACTCGCCAAAGGTGGGAGCTCACGTGAAGTGTAAGGCTTGCCAAAAAGGATGGTTAGAGCTGAGCATTGCTTTTAAAGTTGGTCAAAATTTTATTAGCAATTACTAAGTATAAGTAAATACCAACCCAATTAAATAGTAGAACAAAAGTAACAACTTCACCTGCGATGCAATGCATATGACAAATTGAGTTTAAGTTCCATAATTTAATCATGTGAGGGTCCGAGCTGCTCATGACCGTGAGCACGGCTAGTATACCAGTTTTACACTCTGCAGAGGTTGCGCATCTTTACCCACAAGCCGTGTTACCCATCTGCCAAGGGGTCATGAATCCCATACACCTCTACCAAGGAAGCGAGGCAGGGTAACACTACGAGGCCTTTACAAAGTTCCACTAGCTTCCGAAAACCCGCTACAGTTTATAGGAAGATCCAGTGCAGGAATCCCTTGCAGGACCGCCATCGCAGCAAAATCCTCCCGAGGGCCTCCCTACACTGACCTCTCCCCTACTGCCCTTGCCCCTTTCGGGTAAGGTAGTCTTCCACTAGCTTTCCTAATTAATCAGCCAAGGGCGTCCCATTCCACCCTTGTGGTAGCACTGTTTTCCCGGGTGGTCGCTCCATGTTCCAATTAACATAATGATCTTAACATGAACCATAAATAACAACTTGATAACAAAAAGTATAATCATGAATAGTGTATCTCCATACCCAAAACCACATATAGCACTAGCAAGTACTACCCAGAAAGATCAGTGGTAAACAAGGTATAAAGATAATCAAACTAGGTAACCTGTTGGGTCCCATCAAATAAACCTATGCAGATCACTATGATTAATCAGAACATGGCTGGGTAAAAAGAAGTGATCAAGGGCACAACTTGCCTGGGTCTTGAGAATCCAGGTACCAGGATGATCTTCAGATGACTCGTGACCTCGCACTAGTCGTAGCAATACAAACAAACAGTGTATAGGCAAGATTAACATTACACCAAACATGTATGCCAAAATACATATTAATAATCTACTTATTAAAATAAGATCACAGGAAAAAGAATTATTAATTTTGGAGTTGTAGATTTTAAGTTATGAATTTTCAAAGGTTTAATGTGATTAAAATATGATTAAATGATAAATAAATTTTCTAATAGAGTTCATGTCAAAACAGAGACACTAAATGATGAAGAATATTATTACAAAATTTTAGAAACTGGAATGGTTCCATTTGGAGCTAAAATGAATTTTCTATGAATTATCTAAGTTCTAGCAATTATTTTCATATTAAAAATCTATTTTCTATTTTATTTATTCAATTTAAACGAGTTCTGGACTGGGCCTCAATAACAGAAAACCGCAGGGGGCTCTGGGTAAAATCTTCTAAGACTCAGAGCACAGTCGCTTAGGACGGCGGGTTTATTTAAGTAAAACCGAGGGGCTCTTTATGAAGATTGCTACGGCGAAGGGGTATGGGATAATATCGGCCGTTGGATCTGAAGCCTGCGGTTCAGATTAGATCTGGGCTTTAAGTGAACCAAAGCGTAATACGGGCCGCCCGATCAAGATCCAACGCACCAGATTAGTCCCCGAACCGGTACGGATCAACAGCCACACGATTTGAAATCGATGGCACAGATTTAATGAAGCCCAGATCCGATCTCGTGCGTTGCCAGAAGATCGGACGGTGCACGGCGTCTAGACGAAGGGATATTGTCACATCTAATCCGGACCGCCCATCTAAATCCAACGGTCCGGAGGTCTTCATCTTCCCTCTACCCATCCCGACGGCGGCGCCGCCAGCCTCCCTCGGCGGACACCACCGGCGTGCAACCAAGTCGGTGCCAGATGCCCGATACACCACCCCGTCTAGTGCCGAGCGTATAGAAGATCACGACGAACCGGGTGGGGCAATTCTTACCGACAATCGTGACGCGGTTGAGGCCGGCCACGGCGTGAGGCGAACTCACGGCAACAGTGGACTACGACGAGAAATTCCCAGTGCAGCACATGCCAATCGGGTCCGGCGAGGCCACGAGCACCTTCCAGGTGGTGAGTTGAAGCTCCCAGACCCAATGCCGAGACCCCATTGAGGCTGTATACGCGATTCGTCCACGGCGGATCTTCCTCCCTCTTGGCGCGCACAGAAGCAGGCGACGGCACAGCATTCGGGCGGAAGGAACCGAGCGTGGGGGCGTATTATATTGCCGCGGCGGCGAGGTAGGTCCGCAAGAATCGGTACGGCGCCCGGAATCTTCGCGCCGGTGGCAGGGAACGACCGCCGAGATCGATGGCGCGAGCGCGACATGCGCGGAAGTCTGTTGACGGGGACGAAGCTGTCATGCGGGTCCCACGTTTCAGTGACCAACACACCCAACGCGTGAAACGGTAACAGAGCCGCGCGATTGATAACATGAGATAGAGGCTGACAGAGGGGGGGCCCACACGTAAGTGGAACGGCGGAGCAGAAAGGAAAGCAGGCGCGCGCGGGTGGGATCCGACCAGGGGGACCCACATGTAAGTGATCGATCGCGTGGGAGAAGAGGTGGGCTGGCGCGCAGTGTCATCCCTAGGTGGGCCGAATTGGGGTTGGGCCCAACAGTGGGATTTTTATTTTTCCTTTTCTTTTCATCTCCCATTTTCTTTTCTTTCTTTTAAAAATCAATTTGAATTCGAATTTAGTTTCAAACCTTGTGCAAGTTTATTCTCCAATCATGTTGTGAAATTTAGAATGCCAATTTTTTGAAATATATTTATATTATTTTTATATCCCTTCTCTTTTTCTTATTTCCAAACTCTAATTTCCATTTAGGGTTTGATCCAACCTTTAGAATTATTATCTTTTTGTTATTACCCTTATTATTTTATTTAATGTGCAAACATATAAAACTCCAACATGATGCATATTCTTTTTATCATTTGTTTTAATTTACCTCCAACTTTCATGTATGCTCTTTTTATGATGCAAATATGGCACATAAGATAAGGAATTCACTATATCATCTTTTAATACAATTTTGGGTATTACATCACCCTGAGTTAAGTAAGCGCGAGCATGTTACATCGCCTTAAGTCGCTGCTGACTTAAGTCGATTGCTCCGTTAGCAGGGCATAGTGGTCACCCTGAGTTAAGTAAGCGTGAGCATGTTGCACCGCCTTAAGTCGTTGCCGACTTAAGTCGATTGCTCCGTTAGCAGGGCATAGTGGTCACCCTGAGTTAAGTAAGCGTGAGCATGTTGCACCGCCTTAAGTCGTTGCCGACTTAAGTCGATTGCTCCGTTAGCAGGGCATAGTGGTCACCCTAAGTTAAGTAAGCGTGAGCATGTTGCACCGCCTTAAGTCGTTGCCGACTTAAGTCGATTGCTCCGTTAGCAGGGCATAGTGGTCACCCTGAGTTAAGTAAGAATGCAAGTCAATCGTAAATAAATTGAGTATCCTTGAGACCTTTTCTTTATTGATGACATATTTCCACTTTACAGAGTACATCATCGTTATCCCAGCAGTTTTGAGGTACGGCTAGGGATAAAACTTTCTCAGGTGTTCTATGTTCCAGGAGTTCCCAACTTCTGTGCCATCCATCTGAGTGAGGCGATATGATCCGGGCCGAGTGACTTCTGCTACTACGAAGGGTCCTTCCCATAAGGGTGATAACTTGTGTCGTCCTTCTCCCGTTAGAATTCGGCGAAGGACGAGCTCCCCTACTGAGAAGAATCGTTGCCGCACAGCCTTGTCGTGATAGCGCCTCAGGGTCTGCTGGTATCTTGCTGATTGGATTACTGCGTTTAACCGTTCTTCCTCGAGTACGTCTATGTCCTCCAGCCTGGTGGTCTCAGCTTCTGCTATGCTTTCAAAGATCAGCCTTGACGCCCCAAACTTGAGATTAGCGGGCAGCACTGCCTCCGACCCATAGACCATGAAGAAAGGAGTGTTTCCATGCAAAGCTCGGCTAGGTTGGGTTCTTAGGCTCCAAACAATATAGGGTAATTCCCTTATCCACTTTCCTGCGAATTTTTCATTCTTATCGAAAATCTTTTTCCTGAGTGCATCCAATATCATCCCATTGGCTCGCTCAACTTGCCCGTTGGCTCTTGGATGGGCTACAGATGCATACTTGATCTGAATGCTCTTTTGCTCGCAGAAATCAAAGAATTCTGAACTCGTGAAGTTGGACCCTAAATCAGTTATGATGCTGTTTGGTATCCCGAATCTGAATATTATGTCTTGTATGAATTCCACGGCCTTAGCAGAGGTTAAGGAGGCAATGGGCTTGAATTCTATCCATTTAGTGAACTTGTCAATTGCTACCAATACATGAGTGTATCCCCCTTGAGCTTTCTTGAAAGGTCCAATCATATCCAGTCCCCAACATGCGAAAGGCCAAGTTACTGGTATGGTCTGCAGTTGCTGTGCTGGCATGTGTTGTTGCTTTGACAAGTACTGGCAGGCCTCGCACCTTCGAACTAACTCGGCTGCATCGTTCTTTGCTGTTGGCCAATAGAATCCTGACCTGAAGACCTTCCCGACCAGTGTTCTGGAGGCTGCATGTATTCCACATTGTCCAGCGTGGACCTCCTCCAGGAGTTGCCTTCCAGTGGATGGGAGGATGCATTTCATGAAGACACCTGATGCACCCCTTCTGTATAATGTCTCTCCAATAAGTGTATAGTGAGCCGACTGTCTTGCAATGCGCTCTGCCGAATTCTTGTCGTCTGGTTCTTCTTCATTCCTTATGTACTTAATGATTGGCCTTCTCCAGTCATCGGGATCTGACTCGGGTTGATCTATGATGTTGCACTCTTCTATTTGATCCATTGAGATACTTGGCTGCAGAATTTCTTGCACAAAAACCCCGGGCGGGACCTGAGTTCGACTGGACCCTAGCTTGGACAGTACATCGGCTGCCGTGTTCCGATCTCTTTCCACATGATGAAATTCTAGACCCTCGAATTTATCCTCCAGCTTTCGGACGGCAGTGCAGTATCTTCCCATCGAATCGTTTGAGCAATCCCACTCCTTATTTATCTGGCTGATGACTACCAGAGAATCCCCGTATACCATTAATCTTTTGACGCCCAATGATATGGCAATGTTCAATCCATGGATCAAAGCTTCATATTCGGCTGCATTGTTGGAGGCCGGGAATAGCAACTGGAGGGCGTACTTGAGGTGTTCGCTTCCAGGTGCAGTGAAGAGAATCCCCGCTCCTGCTCCCTGCAGCTTTAGTGAGCCATCAAAATACATTCGCCATACTTCTGCAGTCTCCGGGTTGTCTGGTACTTGCTGTTCAGTCCACTCCGATACGAAATCAACCAGTGCTTGGGTTTTGATGGCAGTGCGAGGCCGGAACTCGATGTCATGAGATCCCAGCTCACAAGCCCACTTGGCTATTCGACCGATTGCTTCCTTGTTGTGAAGAATATCCCCTATTGGAAAACTTGTGACTACTGTGACTTTGTGATCGTCAAAGTAGTGACGCAGCTTGCGGGCAGTTAAAAGTACTGCATACAATAGCTTCTGAACTTGAGGGTATTTTTTCTTTGAGGGGCCTAGGACTTCACTAATGAAGTAGACAGGATGTTGTATTGGATAGGCATGTCCTTCTTCTACTCGCTCGACTACTAACGCGGTGCTCACCACGTGAGTCGTGCAAGAGATATATAGCAGCAAATCTTCGGCTGGTTGAGTTGACGTGGCTCGCCGAGGTGGTTTCAGTACTGGTGGTGTTGTCAAGAATTTTTTCAGAGCATCTAGAGCTTCTTGCGCTTCTGAAGTCCACTGGAATTTATCCACCTTCTTGAGTAACTTGTAAAATGGCAGACCTTTTTCTCCCAGCCTGGATATAAATCTGCTTAGAGCCGCCATGCATCCAGTAAGCCGTTGAACCTTCTTTTGCGATCGAGGTGCTTCCATCTTCATGATAGCCTCAATCTTATCTGGATTAGCTTCAATTCCCCGGTGGCTGACAATAAACCCGAGTAACTTTCCGGCTGGTACCCCAAAAACACATTTTTCGGGATTAAGCTTCCATCTATACCGCCTCAGGCTGTTGAAAACCAGTTGCAAGTCTTCGATGAAGTCTTTTGAGTCCTGTGTTTTGATCACCACATCATCCACATAAGCCTCCACACGCTTGCCCCAGTGATCGGCTAAGCATGTTTGAATGGCTCTCTGGTAAGTCGCTCCCGCGTTTTTGAGGCCAAACGGCATGGAGGTATAACAGAAAGCGCCGAACGGAGTAATGAATGCCGTTTTTTCTTCATCTTCCTTTGCCAGACTAATCTGATGGTATCCAGAATAGCAGTCCAGGAAAGATAGCATAGAACATCCAGCGGTGGAGTCCACCACCTGATCTATCCTCGGGAGCCCGAAAGGATCCTTCGGACAGTGTTTGTTGAGATCAGTATAATCAACACACATGCGCCAGTCCACTTTATTCTTTTTGAGTACAAGAACAGGATTGGCTAACCACTCGGGATGTAATACTTCTCTAATGAATCCAGCCGCGACCAAGCGAGCTAACTCGGCGCGAATGGCTTCCCTCTTATCAGGCGTGAAACGACGTAATTTTTGTCGAATCGGCCTCGCCTGGGGAAAAACCTTCAGTTTGTGCTCGGCCAGTTCTCTTGGGACTCCCGGCATATCCGCAGGTTGCCATGCGAATACATCTCGGTTATCTTGCAGAAACCGGACGAGCGCGCTTTCCTATTTGTCATCCAAACTGGAGCTGATGATGGCCGTCTTGCGCTCATCAGCGAACCCCAGGTTGATTCTCTTGGTTTCTTCAGTCGGCCGCATAGAGGTCGCGGTCTGAGCTTCACTCGCCGGTATTGCGA
Organism: Zea luxurians; assembly: GCA_029449295.1. Taxonomy (NCBI): domain Eukaryota; kingdom Viridiplantae; phylum Streptophyta; class Magnoliopsida; order Poales; family Poaceae; genus Zea; species Zea luxurians. The sequence goes on from JAOPSE010000039.1 coordinate 8,807,780, forward strand.
GGTCCTCCTCAGGCTTAGAGTTCGCCAAAGTAGAGGGAGCCGTCGATGGTTTGGCGGTGAGGGCTGCTTGAATAGCCACCCGGAAACACTCTGCGGCGCCTTGGAAGTCGGCGCGCACAGTTATGATCCCTTGCGGTCCTGGCATCTTCAGTATCATGTAGGTGTAATGCGGAATGGCCATGAACTTGGCCAATCCTGGCCTCCCAATGATGGCGTTGTACCCGCAGTCGAAGTTCGCCACTTCAAACCTCAGGAACTCGGTTCTGTAGTTCTCCGGAGTTCCAAAGGTGACTGGCATGTAGATGTGGCCCAGCGGGTATTCCCCTTCCGTCGGCACGATGCCGAAGAAAGGAGTGTCCGACTCGTGGAGCTCTTTGAGATGAACTCCCAAGCCTTGGAGTGTCCGGGGGAAGGTGACGTTGATGCTGCTCCCCCCGTCCACTAACACCTTCTTCACCCGGCTCTCTCGGATCACCGGATCGACGAGAAGCGGGTATTTGCCCGGGTGGTCGAAGTTGAGCCATTGATCTGCCCGAGTGAAGGTGATCGGGTGCTTCGACCACCGGTATGGGGCGGCAGGGCCGATGGTCGCCACCAGTATCTGGCGATCATTGAGCTTTTGCTGTCTTCTGCTCTCCTGCGATCCGTGTCCGCCGAAGATGACGTTGACCTCCCTGTCAACGCGTGGAAAAGCTCCTTCTCCTCCTCCCTCCTCCTGCCGATGGGGTTGTCATGGCTCATCTGGTCCTCCCCTCGGCGGAGGAGGAGGTAGAGGTTGGAAGGGTCGGCCGTGTCCGACGGAATGCTTGAAGTCTCGGCAGTTACGAAGAGTGTGGCGCATGTCCTTGTGGTACGGGCACTGGGCGTCGAGGATGTCGTCCAGCGTTCGTTCGCCTCCACGAGGTCCTCCTCGAGCGCGAGAGGCAGGTGGTCCGGCAGCGTGCACTTCTTCGCGTGGCCTCTTCTCCCACCGCTTGTCAGGTTGCTGGTTCGTGTCGCGTCGTGGTGCTGCCGGTGCGGGCTTTGCTCCTCCGATGAGGTCCTGGGCTCGCTCGTCGGCGGTGATGTAGAGGTCGGCTTCCCGGAACAGCTCCTCGGAGGTAGTCGGCGCCTTCTATAGTATGGCTCGGACGAAAGCCGAATCATTGGATCCTCGGTAGAAGTCCTCGATCACGGCCGCCTCCGTGACATCGGGGATACGATTTCTCATGGTTTGAAACCTCTTGAGGTACGACCGGAGAGTCTCGTCCCCCCGGCGCTTGATAGATTTGAGGTCCCACGGTTGCGCCGGCTTGTCGGAGAGGGACTGGAAGTTGGCGGTGAAGCGTCGACTGAAGTCTCCCCAGACGTCGATGCAGTGTCGGGGTAGATGTCGCAGCCATTGCAGCGCGTCTTGCCCAAGGACAATGGGTAAGTACGCGGTCATCACGTCTTCGGACGCCCCGGCAGCTCGAGCTGCGGTGGTGTAGACGGCTAGCCAACCCCATGGATCCTGCTTAGGTTCATATTTGTCAACATTGGATACCTTGAAGTTGGGAGGCCATTGGATGGCTCTGAGGCGCGGAGTAAGGGCGGACACTCCGCACGTGTCCTCCTGTCGTCGGGGTCGATGTCTGTCCTGGGGAGGGGAGTTGTGATTGTGATTCCTCGACCGTCCCCGGGTGGTTCCGCCAGTTGAAGCCGTTGCCGACTCAGTCCTGGTAGCTTGGCTCTGAGTCGGGATGCCATGATCCCTGTCATATTCCTCTCGACGACGAATCTCGTTCTCATGCCGCCGTTCTCGCGAAGCATTGATGGAGCTCCGCGCGTCTCGGCGACTGTTGATGGCGTGTCGTAGATCATTCGGCGGGTGGGCAGGCGGTAGAAGATGGTTGGCCGCCTGGGTGAACAGTCGTCGGTAGCCGTCGGCGTCAGGAGTCCGAGGAAGTCCTTCAGCTATCCGAGCCAGCACCCCTCCGACTTCGCTCGGCGTGTTCATGGCTCGGGCGAAGTTGGGGTTCAGGTTGCGCCCGAAGAATGGATTCTCTCGACGTTGCCTTGCATCCTGCTCAGCCTGTTCCTGAGTTCGTCGGCGATCACGTCGTCGGGAGTTCCTTCGCTCTCTGAAGACGCGTTCTTCCGGGGTTTCTCCTACCTCCGAGACCTCGTCTCGCGAGATAGGTTGTTCTGGATTCTGCTCTCCGGCTGCGTGATGTCGTCGAACGTTCCTGCACCGGTTCCTCCGTCGACGGGACTCTCGCTGAGGCGGTTCCTCCCCGGGTACAGTCGGCTCGTCGTCGGAGATGACGGGCGATTCCGCTCTTCCGATGAAGAGGACGTCAGGGTAGAACGGTGCTGCCGTCGTAGTGATCTTCTTTCGGAGAGCCGGAGGTTGCGCTTCTCCGGTATTTTCGGAGTTTGTTGGGGAAGATTCCTTTTCCGGCGGATCCGCGATACGGTGCAGAATTCCTTCTTCGTCTGCTACGAATGAGATTGTTCCGAAGCAGAACACAGATCCGGGGCGTAGGGTGATCTTGCTGTAGAAGGAGATGGCCATTGAGCTAGCTTGGATTGTCGACACACCCCCTACCTGGCGCGCCAGCTGTCGGTGTTTTGGGTCCGACCGCACACCCGGGGTTGCCCCCTCAAGGTGTTTTAGGAGTAGGAAGGTGTCGGCAACTGTAGCAAAATGGTTCGTGCCGATCGCACGAGAGACGGTGGACAAGGTTTACAGGTTCGGGCCGCTTAGTGATGCGTAACACCCTACGTCCTGATGAGTATGCTTGGTGGATATGATTACAAGAGGGTTCTCCGGATCGAGAATACAGAGAGTTTGTGTAAGTGGCTACGTAATGGGTCGATCGTTCTGAAGGGGTGCCCCCTAGGCCTTATATACTCGACCGTGGGGCAGTACACATGGATAAGATAACAACAAGTGGCTAAAAGATAGTGAACCTCTTGAGATTATCCTTTACGTAACCCTCGCCGACTTATCCTCACGTGGCTTCGTTGCATGGAGGCTCCAGCGCGGGAAAGTCGGATCTCCGTTGCGGCCACTCGCTCGACGCTATGGGCCGTCCGGGTTTGCACCAATCCGGCCTCACGTCGCTCTGCTTTGCTGGTTGTTTCCCCCCAGGCCCACGAAAGAATAACCTTACGATTTATTGGGCCCTCGGGCCTTTCGTGAGGTCCTTTACTCTTTCAGTGGACCCGGGGGATATCTATCCCCCACAGGCGCGGCTCACGCTGTCTTACCGTTCTGCGCGTCGTGAAACCCTAGCATTTTGAAACCGTTCGCCCGCTCGCCTGCCTTCTTGCTCTCATTCATCGGAGATCTGGCCCGCATCAAGCAGACCGCGCGCCGCCGCCGATGGTACGTAGCCATGTCGTCTTCTTCTTCATCCGCTGTGAGTACGTCGTTGGTCGAACCGTCGTCCGAAAATACTTTCAGTGATTTGGTGGCGGTGGAGTTGCACCCGGGCCACACGGTGGAATTTGGCGTTTCGAGGATCTCCTCAGCCCGCGTGCAAGACATGCAGCAGTTGGGGTACTTTGGGAGTGGAGTTGGACGAGTTCCGGGTGCGAAAGAGATTCCGGAGCCGGAGGGTGAGTTGGTGGTGTTCGAGGCATTTCTTACTGCTGGCCTCCGGTTACCTGCGCATCGTTTTGTGGCGGAGGTGTTGCAGAGGTATGAAGTGCAGATTCATCAGTTGACACCTAACGTCGTTGTGGCTTTGGCGAAGTATGTGTGGGCAGTGACTTCGTATGGCGGTCAGCCCTCCGTGGAGGTCTTCGCCAAGAATTATTGTTTACACTGGCAGAAGAGGAAAGTTGGGAACAAGGTTACGCAGTTTGGGTCATGCACCTTTACGCCGAGGACTGGGAAGACTTCGGCGGAAGTTGTGGGGCTAGTTCCCTGCGCCCGCAACAAGTGGGGCAACTGGCATGATTACTGGTTCTATGTGGCGGGAGGTGCAGTCGAAGACCTCCCAGGACTCCCGGCGTCCTTGATGTGTTCTCACTGCTATGTGGCGTTTTCGCGGTATGAAGTGGCGGAGGGTGATAGTGACGAAGAGGCCCTTCTTAGTGCTACCCGCATGAGTAGCGGGCGCGATTTAGTTGAGGAATTCATCGGTTACAGGGTGTGGCCCTTGGCGCACGGCTGGGCGTTGGGCGAAGTATGCCCTCGCCAGATGCCCTCCCTGGGCGATCAACTTGTGCGAAGTTCGGCCTTCGCTCTGGATCTGCATGGTCGGGATCCAACCGCATTCATGCATGAAGCGGAAGATGGGGCTGTGCGGATTGTGGGGCGTTATGTGCCGAGGATGGAGGCCCTGCGGAGTTGGGATATCCGTGGATCCAACGTCCACCTGAATAGGGTCTTCGAGCTGAATCGCTTGCCATACGGCGGCTATCCCGGGGATGACACTGTGGACCGCCGCGGGAAGAGGCCGGTGGCCGTGACTGAGGAAGGCCCTCCGTAGGAGGCCGCCCCAACCACTAAGAAGAGAAAAATAGGTACTGCAGTGGAGGGATTGGGGGTCTCCGATAGTTTTGTTGTGGAGTTGATGGGAACGTGCACAGCCCTCGGGGGAAGGATGTCTTCGCCCGAGCTCCAGGAGTCTTCGGCGCGAATGCTGGAGGTTACCGGGGGTCGATGGCCCAAGAATGTTCCGATCCCCCACGTGGCTGGCGAAGACTTCTTTACATCTTGCATGGCTCGTGACTTGAAGGTTTTTCCTTACGGACAGAATATTGCAGCTGTTGTATCGGCAGTGATGGAGAAGGACCGTCAAGACGCTGTGCAGAAGCGCCGGGCGGTCATTAGGATCGGGGATCCTTTGCGCGAGGCGAAGAAGGCACGGGGGAGCGTGAAGGCTACTGCCCCTGGCAGTGGCAAACCTGTGCCGGCTGCGAAACTCGCCGCCTCCGGGCACAGCAAGGCGTCTGTGGCAGAACTGCCCGAATTATTCCAACTTAAGTGTCTAAGTCCCGCGGTAAAGGCTAGACCACACTTAAATGGGAATAACCCGTCAATCCCTCGGATCTAGTCCGACGCGACCACTGACAGGATCAAGTACCACAATCTCACTCGATGGTGAGTCACAGAGCAAATACAATAAAGCATAAAACCATGCATGGAAGAGTATTAAGTTATTACATCATCATCGGAGTTTTTCAAAAGTAGCCATCATTGTTCGAAGTGCAGCAGAATAAAACTAACGATAAGTAAACGGAGAGATGGGGAAGCCTGTCCCATCACTCCTCATGCTCCTCCTCAGCCGAGGCAGGGTCCCACTCGACAGTCCAACCCGGTGGCAAGATGGACGGCCAAGTCACTCCAGCAACCATGTCCTCCAAGGAACCTGTAAAATTATGCCACAAGCAAGGCTGAGTATACTAATACTCAGCTAGACTTACCCGGTGTGAGGAGTCTACTCCTCTACCTCTAGACATGTAGCTGTTTGGCTGTGGGGTTTGGTTGCCAAAAGCACTAGCTGAGTTTCTAAATCAAGTTTTTAACTTTGCCAAAATTAAGTGTGACTCTCTTAAGGCTAAAGATGTACTGTCTATTCATACATGGTAGCAGACATTTTTAGCAATCAACATCGTGTATCATCTCAACACCATTCCACTTGTTACTCAATGTAGCAGCATGGATCAAGCAGTCTCATTAGCTACGAGAAGCAGACGATTCGAATCGAGTTTTTAAACCTTGCAAGGTAAACCTAAACACACGACATGCAGGGGCACTCCGTCCCCACACACATCAACCGTCCCTATCGATTCCCTGGCAACAGAAAGGGGCTCACCGCCTTGGCGTACAATGCCTCACTGACCCCGACTGCCGTCGTGCAGTGACCGCACTTGTACCCACCATAACCGGAATGGGAGACCACGTCTCAGGTCGCGTGAGGAGGGCAATCTGCGGGCAGGTTCACTCAGGTACTAGGCTTACCGATTTACCATATTTCTCGGTATGTGTTTAGTACGTTCAAACGCTTGACACACGGTACCACACCTTAATCCTTATTCAAATTTTTATCCCGTGGACAACCAATCCCCATGGATTGTTGTCCACAAACCAGCACCATTATGATAGAAAGTGGATACAACCAATTTCCTGACCTCACGCGAGTGCTAGAAACATCACTCGACTTCTACCGAGATCCTACTTAAGAAAGCAGCTACTCGACCTAGCATACTAGTATTCATCTCAACAGGATTCCTGAGATCATGCAACTAGGGTTTCAAACAACTCCTACACTTAAGTGCACATTCAATCCTACAATCAATAAGTGCAGTAAAATAGCATAAATAATAGGTTATGCATAAACTGGGGCTTGCCTTCCAAAGCAGTGGCAGGCAGGTCCTCTGGTGCAGACTCTGGTGCTGGATCCGGGGCTACCTCCTGAGCAGCTCCTTGCTCCAGCACGAGGACGTACTCTCCGTCAGCAAGGTTATAGTCTATCAAAATGCAATGAGCATGTATGTCATGATTATGCAAGATTTAATAACATTATGCTAAAAAGAACTACGTCAGAAGTGACTTAGGGTTTCTTATTCATGCGAGGCTCCAAGTGGTTTATACTTATTACTTTTTAGTCTTAGGTTTCCATTGAAGATAACATAGTGGACTTGTATTGTCTTTATACATTTCAGTGGGTAATTACAAGGGTTTTAGGATGACACTAATTACCATTATTCATTCTCCTTTTCTTAATTTCTGATTATGGTTTCTAGTGTAGGTTTGAACTATGACAATGTTTTAAAAATTTCCAAAAATTCTGTAAAAATTACAGTGGGTTGCCCTTTGCTATTCTAGCCTGTTTTAAGAATTTGAGGCTCCACAAATAAAGGCTAAGCTTAGGACAAAAAGAATAAAAATTTGGGTAAATGGGCCACTTTGTACTACAACTCTTAATTAGAGGTGGGGTCTGACCTAAAGGTTATTTTTGTTGGCATCTAACAGTAATAATAGGCTGCTATGTCAAAAATCACAGAAAGCTAAGGGGTGGTTATTTAGTTATGATTTTCTAAAGTTAAATGGCAAGAAGGCACTTTCTACTACATTATTATTTGAAAAAATGTCAAACAGCAGATTTCATATTTTTCCTAAGTTCTTAATAACAAAACATTATCTATCCCAAGGGTGGGGGTGTTTTCTCCTTGGGGTTATTTTTGTAGGGTTTTTCTAAGTTTTCCTTATTTTATTTAAATAAAAGGTGTCCTACTTATTTTATACTAAAACAGGGTATGATATATTTTTCCAGTGAACTACATTGAATAAGTATTTGAACAAAAATAGGGGTGCCCTCTGGTTCATTATTTAAATCGCCTTTTCTATTTTTCTTAACCTTAAGCATATTAGGGAATAAGGGGTAAAAACTAACTTAATGGGGTGGACAGAAAGGTTTAGCATTTTTATGTGGGTTAGTAGGTAGATATAAACTTCCCCAAATTTTTCTAGCCCTAGTCAAATAATACAACTATTTTTCTTTCTATTATTGAGCTTTTGGCCAAAACTATAATTAAATCAGAGCTTTAAAGTTTTCTATAGTATATAGGGGTTTTATATTTTTCTTAAGTAGGTTACATTATTTAGAGCCTGACAAAATTGGTTTGACCAAATTTGGATGAACTAAATAGAAGTTATGAATTTTTAAAGTCTCTGTTCAATTTAAAAATAGATTTAATAAGAGTTTCCTGGAAAAACAGTTTACACCGAGGTCCCTGGGTTAAAGCTAAATCAATCTTCGCAGTTCTACCCTTGCGCCACTATTCCCCTGAGTCGCTGACAGCTCCAAAAGCCTCCTGACCTTTTCTTCCTCTCACCCGCAGTCCTTCCCCCAATGTAAATAGAACCCACGGGAAAGAAAAGGGTGGCGCGGCTTACCGGCGGCGAGATAGGTCCGGCGAAGGGCAGGGTTGGCTCGGGGAGGCTCTGGCGGTCACAGCGAGGTGCGGCTTGACGGCGGGGATGGCCGGAATCACCCGGTCCACGAGCGCAGGCGGGTGTTCTCGTCGGCGGCGAGTGTACCGGCCAAACCACGGCGATCTGGTTCAATCCAAGGGCACGGTGAGCTTCCTGGGGTAACGCAGAGACTGTGTGTGCAAGGAATCGGAAAATGGTTGAGCGGATTACCCGGTCCACGTACTCCGGCGGGGTTGCGAACTCCGGTGACCGTGGACTGGCCTCTCCGGCGAAGCAGGCTTCGATTCCTCGCTCGGGGAGCTTCACTGGGGTGTGTACACTCGTCTCAGAGGGTTGGATGGGGCTGGGGCAAGCTGGACTGGCCGGTCTACGGTGGCAGTGGCTTGGGTGGCCGCGGACACACCGCGCACGGGCAAACGACGGTGAACTGGACTCCGGTGAGGCTTGAGCGTGCGCGGAAGAGTGTAACCGACGCCTGGGAGGGCTTTATAGGCGCGGGCGCGGGACAGGGCGCCGGCTGGCCGTTGGCGCGATGCGGGGCGCGCGCGGGCGTGCTCTGGCAAGCTCAGGGCACGTCGAACACGTGGAGCTTACAATCTGCCTGTGTTCCACAGCTCACCCAAGTCGCAAACGTGCAAATCTTGGCAAAAATCCGGCGCGGGTCTTTTCCTGGCACCTAGGGCTATCACTCAACTGTGAGACGCCATGGCAGATATGGCCTAGGGAGGGAGATCTCTGGTCGCCAAATCGGGTGTGTCACACTGCCCACCTCGCGACAAAAACCATGCCAAGGCATGTCAAACGTCCAAGTCTCGGGCTCAGCTTTTTCCAGTGGGTGCCTTGGGTGGTATGCCACATTTTTGGTATAGGACACAGGTGGATTTGATGCCAGCTTCGAGGTGAACACAACTGATCTTTAGTGTAGGTATAGTTTTTAACTTAGAGAGAAATAGAGAGCTCTAGCTCTCTCTCCACTTGGAGATTTGAATTGGGGTTTCTCCAGGGGTCTTTTTGCAATAATTCCCTCCCCTAATTGCTGGTTATAAGGTTACTTAAGGTTTGGGTAAATATTACTTATGCTTTGCATACTTGCTCACTCTCTTTTCCCTCTTATCTAGGGTTTTGGGAGATAGGGTTTAAGAGAGGTCTAGGGTTCTTCTCCCCTCTTATCCAAGGTAGTAAGTGTGCAGGGATTAGAGTAATGCTTCTTAGGTCATTGGCAACTTGATTAGCACATGATCTCCAAAGTTCTTATGTGTTGCCTTAAGCCTCTACCCCATATAATTCACAGCCCTTAGTGCCTATGTGTGCTCTAGCCATGGTAACACCTGGGGTGTTACAGCCCTCCCCCCTTAAAGGAATCTCGTCCCGAGATTTTAGGTAGAGTCCCTTGGGGGTGCTTGAAGGTGTGTTGGTGCTACTCTTTCTTTATACTCGAGTTTTCTCTTGTTAACTGCTCTTCGAATGTCATTCTCTTTGCAACTTCAGAAGGAAGCCCTTCTTAAGTTAAATCCACAACTTAGACTATCCTTGTTATCTAAGTTTTTCTTATAATTGAATTCAAAGGGCAGGTGGGGGTGGGGTTTTGGGGTTACGTACCGACTCCTTTGGGCAGAAAGTCGGGGAAGCGAGAGCGTAGAAAATCCTCAGTCTCCCATGTAGCTTCTTCTGCTGAATGGTGACTCCACTGAACCTTATACATCCTGACCGACCTTGCCCGAGTTGATCTTTCCTTCTGATCCAATACCTTGACGGGGTACTCTTGGTAAGATAAGTCCGGTTCTATCTCAATGTCTGGTTCTGGCAGCACCTCAGTGGGTAGGCGAACACATTTCCGCAACTGAGATACATGGAACACACTGTGAACTGCTGACATGTGAGGTGGCAATTCCACTTGATAGGCTACGGGTCCACAAGCTTCCTTGACCTCGTAGGGTCCAATGTAGCGAGGAGCTAACTTGCCCTTGATCCCAAATCTCTGGACACCCTTGGTTGGTGATACCTTGAGATAAACATGATCTCCCACTTCAAACTGTAGAGGCTTCCGCCTCTTGTCATGATAGCTCTTTTGCCTAGCCTGAGCAGCTTCTAGGTTCTTCTTGATGATCCTGACCTTTGCCTCTGCCTCAAGTACCAAATCTGGCCCAAAAATTTCCCTCTCTCCTGCTTGAGACCAATTCAGCGGGGTCCTGCATCTTCTCCCATACAAGGCTTCAAAAGGTGCCATCTTTAGACTGGACTGGTAGCTGTTATTATAAGAAAACTCTGCCAAGGAAAGACACTTGTCCCAATCTTTTCCGTAGTGTAGTGCACATGCCCGCAACATGTCCTCCAAAATCTGATTTACCCTTTCTGTCTGGCCATCGGTTTGGGGATGGTATGCTGAGCTTCGTATGACCTGGGTCCCAAGTGATTCCTGCAATTGCTCCCAAAATCGTGCCACAAAAGGTGCTCCTCGGTCGGAGACTATAGTCTTTGGTATCCCATGCAGACGAACTATCTGGTCAATGCAGATCTCTGCATACTTCTCTGCCCGGTGGGTGGTGTGCACTGGCAAGAAATGAGCGGTCTTGGTCAATCTGTCCACAATAACCCAAATAGAATCATGGTGCCTGGATGTATTGGGTAATCCCACTATAAAGACCATGCAAATGTCCTCCCATTTCCAAGTTGGTATGGGAAGGGGTTGCAAAGGGCCGGCTGCCTTCAAATGACTAGCTTTGATTCTCTGACAGGTATCACACTCGGAGATGTACTTGGCAATTTCCCTCTTCATTCTGGTCCACCAATATAAAGATCTGAGATCATGGTACATCTTGTTGCTACCAAGGTGCATGGAGAATTTGGAAAGGTGAGCTTCATCTAGTATCTTCTTTCTGAGCTCGGGGTCCTTGGGAACAACTAATCGATCTCCAAACCATAAAATTCCCTTGTTGTCCTGACGGAAGCACTTGTACTTCTCTGCCTTTTGCTTGATCATTTCCTTAATCATTTGAACACCCTTGTCCTCAATCTGCCCCCTGACTATTTGCTCTTGCAATGTGGGTTCCACCGAGATATAACTTAAGTCACCTGAAGAAACAACTTCCAGGTTCAGCTTGCACAACTCATCGCACAGGGTGGTAACTCTTGCATCCATGCTCATACAATTGCATTGGGCCTTCCTGCTCAAGGCATCTGCCACAACATTGGCCTTGCCAGGATGGTAATGCACTTCCAAATCATAGTCCTTGATTAACTCCAACCATCTCCTTTGCCTCATGTTCAGATCTGCCTGAGTGAAGATGTATTTGAGGCTCTTGTGATCAGTGTAGATGTTACAGTGAGCTCCCATCAAGTAGTGTCTCCATATCTTAAGAGCATGAACCACAGCTACCAATTCCAGATCATGTGTAGGGTAGTTCTTCTCATGGGGCCTAAGTGCTCGGGAGGCATAAGCAATGACTCTATTCTCTTGCATCAAGACACACCCCAATCCTGTACCAGAAGCATCACAATAAACTTCAAACGGCTTGGTGTTATCAGGTTGAGCCAGCACTGGGGCTGTCGTCAAATGCTGCCTCAAAGTGTGAATGGCATCCTCGCACTTTTGGCTCGAATCATATTTGACTCCCTTCTTTAGCAGTTCAGTCATCGGTTTGGCAATTCTGGAGAAATCCGGAATAAATCGTCGATAATACACGGCCAATCCTAGAAAACTCTGAATTTGCTTCACTGTAGTCGGGGGTTTCCAATCCATCACCTCCTGCACCTTCTCAGGATCAACGGATATCCCATCCTGAGAAATTGTGTGACCTAAGAATTTAATCTCCTTCAGCCAGAATTCGCACTTAGACAACTTAGCATACAACTGATGGTCACGCAGTCTCTGGAGTACAGTATGCAAATGTTTGGTGTGCTCGGCTTCATTCTTGGAATAAACCAGAATATCATCAATGAAAACGACCACGAACTTATCTAACTCCGGCATAAATACTGAGTTCATCAGGTACATAAAATAAGCCGGGGCATTGGTCAGTCCGAAAGACATCACCAAAAACTCATACAGCCCATATCTGGTAGAAAAGGCCATCTTGGGAATATCGCTGGCACGGATCTTGATTTGATGGTAACCTGAGCGAAGGTCTATCTTGGAGAATACCTTGGCTCCTACCAACTGATCAAACAGAACATCAATACGGGGCAGTGGGTATTTGTTCTTGATAGTCACCGCATTGAGAGGGCGGTAGTCAACACACATCCTCAAACTTTCATCCTTTTTCTTCACAAATAATGCTGGACATCCCCATGGTGAAGTACTTGGGCGAATAAACCCCTTGTCCAACAACTCTTGCAACTGCTTTTTCAATTCTGCCAATTCCGCGGGAGGCATCCTATAGGGTCTCTTAGAGATAGGAGCAGTCCCGGGTTGCAATTCGATGGCGAACTCAATATCTCGGTCAGGTGGCATCCCTGGCAATTCATCCGGAAAAACATCCGGGTAGTCACGGACCACTGGGATCTTTTCCACTGGGGACTCTATTATAACGAAGGCACAGGAACGAGTACATCCTGGTCAGGCAAATACAAAACAGTTTCGCCATAAGCAGGGGAATGAATTTCAATGGCCCTGGCTGCAATATCCAATACTGCCTGATGTCTGGTCAACCAGTTAGCTCCCAATATAATATCCACGCTATCCAATCCTAAGATGAGAAGGGTGGTTCTAATCACAAGGCTACCAAATTTTATAGGCACTTGCCTGTTGATTTGATAAGTGGCAACTCTGCCTCCTGGTGTTGAAATGGTAATGCCCCCATCGGTGTGGTGAAAGGGCAACTGGCACTTGGCACTAAATTTGGCACTGATAAAACTATGTGATGCACCAGAATCAAATAGAATAATAGCAGGATAATTCAAAACTGTAAAGATACCAGTCATGATGGGTGCTCCCTCTGGAATATCAGCCATGGTGGTGAAGTTCAGCCTGCCCTGCCTCACTTGCACCTTCTGCCTCTTGCCTTGGTTCTGATTAACATTCTGCCCCTGCCTCTGCTGATTCCTGGGGCAATTCTTGGCGTAATGTCCGGTGTTGCCACATGTGAAACACCTGTTGTCATTTGCCTGGCGGTACTGCTGTTGCTGCTGATTGTTTCTCTGAGCTAGAAACTGGGTGCGGTTGGGTGCCTGCTGCTGCTGCTGGGGTCGGATCACCCATCTCCCTTGCTGCTGCTGAGGTCCCCGGTTCTGCGTGTCAGACACAATCCTGAAGCGCTGTGGCTGAGCTGAAGGTCCTGCCACAGGGGTCTTCCTCTTCTTCTCTGCCTGTTGAGCCGTAATGCAGTCCTCCTGGGAGATAGCCATGTTGACCAACTCATTGTAACTGTTGGCCCTGACGGTGTTGAGACGGTCGCGGAGCTTAGTGCTGAGCCCCCTCCTGAACCTGTCTCTCTTCTTCTCATCCGTATCTGCGTGATACCCAGCATACTGGCACAAGTCATTAAAAGCCTGTGCATACTGCAACACTGTCCTGTTGCCCTGAGTGAGTGCCAAAAACTCATTGAGCTTCCGGTCCATAATCCCGGCTGGTATGTGGTGTCCCCTGAAAGCTGCCTTGAACTCCCTCCATTACACCTCTCGATCCTCTGGCTGCATGGCGAGAAAATGGTCCCACCAAGTCCTTGCGGGTCCGCGAAGCTGCTGGGTGGCGAATCTGACTTTGGTGACCTCTGAGCAAGCTCCATGGAGTAGTGGTAATTTGGATTCCACCACTCGCAACCACACATCTGCATCAAGCGGGTCCTCTGCCCTGGTGAACAATGGAGGCTGGGTGCTGAGGAACTCTTGGTAGGTGGCTGCTGCGGGGTGACGCTGATGGTCTCCACCACCATAATGCTGAGGTGGTGGCTGACGCTGAGCTAGCTGCCTCAAAATCTCATTCTGCTGAGCCATGAGCTCCTGCAGAGTGGGAGGTGGTGGCGGCGGTGGAGGGACGCGCTCGTTCTGGCCATGACGCTGCCTCCCGGCCATCTGAAAAACCACATACATACTTAACACCATATCTCCAAGTTCAAGTTTTAATAGCGGCGAAAAGAGTCAAAAGCAAAACGATAGACACCAACTTTAACAAAAGGATTTAAAAAGGCATAAATTCTTCCTTCCCAAATTAAACTGATAACAACATCCATCGTACATGCTTCCAAAAGGGTTTATCACGGTTACATCAATTGTCCCAAAAAGACTCAACTCTATCTAGCCTAGTACCCCAAGGGTGCAAAAGCTAAGCTAGCTGCGAGGAGTCCTACCATCATCAACGTCTAACTCTATCCCGGACATCTAGTGAGCGAACGAGGCAACACTCGACTCGGGGGAAGGTGGTTTCCCTGAGCCAGCAGTGTCCACACTAGAGGCAGGCTCATCTCCTCCCTCGATGTCGACGTCCTCGTTGGCCTCCATGTCCTGGATCTCCTGGTGATGCATATGCAGGTGCTCATTAGCTTCGGCAAGCTGCTGCTGGGTGTTAATGAGCTGGTCCTCGAGAACCTCGATGGTGTTCTCCCGGGTACCCACCAATTCCTCCAACTCTTGGATATCAGTGGATAGCTGCTCCACCTGCAAGTCCTTCTCCACCATCTCAGTGGACAAATCAACCACAAGCTCCTCCCTGTTGTCCAAGGTAATCTTTGTTGCCTCCAACAATGCCATCAGATGGGACATCGCCTCACCGCGCATCACTTGCAGACGGTACAGGGCATTCATGCACCGTACGGTCAAGTGCGCAGTCTGTCCTGGGTAGATGGCCCAGATATCCTTGGCATGCTCCACCCTATCCTTCCACATTGGGTCGTCCTCCCTTTCGGCGGGGAACAAGCCAATGGGGTGGGTAGCCAGCTCCAAGGGATGGAATCCGCAGAAAGTGGTCAACCCGTGTAGAGCGATTGCCTCGATCGTGTCCTCAGCTCGGTATCCAAAAGACTCGGAGTCCAAAGAGCGCCAGCCTGGCTGCAGGGGATGAGGCTCCAAAGTCATCCTCACCCTACAGCGAGGCACTCGATGCTTCTTGAACTGCTGCACCGTGTACTGAGGGGGTGTCGTATATCCCGCCCCCTGAAGTACCTCCCACAAAATGCGGGGAAAACCCTCTCGTGCAAGCCCGTCAGTGTGGGACAGTGCATTCCCATCGTCTGAGGATCCGTGGGAAGTCATCTGTGTATGGTTAAGCGTAAGTAAAAAGAAAAAGAATTATAAAAAGAACAAGGAAAATAAAACTCTGCCTTTCCCTAGTAAAAAAATATACTGGGGACCTAGTTGGTTATCATTTTGTAATTAGGTCCTCACTTAATTTTTCATTTGTTTAATTTTAAGAATGCATGCATGCTCGTCCTGAACGACCTCACAACAAGATAAAAGGAATAGGGAAGAACTCCCATCCTGTAAATGTGGCCTGGAGGGCCTAATCACTTAGCCACCTAGCTACCCCTTCTTTCATCCTAAGGCTTCACGTCCTAGGTCTATCCTGCTCGTCCTACTATCTATCCAACACTGTTTCTACCAAGTTTTATTTTTGGAAAATGATGGTATTCACATTTTATTGATTCCTCCGTGGTGGTACAAGCTCCGATACCAGCTGTGGCGGAACTGCCCGAATTATTCCAACTTAAGTGTCTAAGTCCCGCGGTAAAGGCTAGACCACACTTAAATGGGAATAACCCGTCAATCCCTCGGATCTAGTCCGATGCGGCCACTGACAGGATCAAGTACCACAATCTCACTCGATGGTGAGTCACAGAGCAAATACAATAAAGCATAAAACCATGCATGGAAGAGTATTAAGTTATTACATCATCATTGGAGTTTTTCAAAAGTAGCCATCAGTGTTCGAAGTGCAGCAGAATAAAACTAACGATAAGTAAACGGAGAGATGGGGAAGCCTGTCCCATCACTCCTCATGCTCCTCCTCAGCCGAGGCAGGGTCCCACTCGACAGTCCAACCCGGTGGCAAGATGGACGGCCAAGTCACTCCAGCAACCATGTCCTCCAAGGAACCTGTAAAATTATGCCACAAGCAAGGTTGAGTATACTAATACTCAGCTAGACTTACCCAGTGTGAGGAGTCTACTCCTCTACCTCTAGACATGCAGCTGTTTGGCTGTGGGGTTTGGTTGCCAAAAGCACTAGCTGAGTTTCTAAATCAAGTTTTTAACTTTGCCAAAATTAAGTTTCACTCTCTTAAGGCTAAAGATGTACTATCTATTCATACATGGTAGCAGACATTTTTAGCAATCAACATCTTGTATCATCTCAACACCATTCCACTTGTTACTCAATGTAGCAGCATGGATCAAGCAGTCTCATTAGCTGCGAGAAGCAGACGATTCGAATCGAGTTTTTAAACCTTGCAAGGTAAACCTAAACACACGACATGCAGGGGCACTCCGTCCCCACACACATCAACCGTCCCCATCGATTCCCTAGCAACAGAAAGGGGCTCACCGCCTTGGCGTACAATGCCTCACTGACCCCGACTGCCGTCGTGCAGTGACCGCACTTGTACCCACCATAACCGGAATGGGAGACCACGTCTCAGGTCGCGTGAGGAGGGCAATCTGCGGGCAGGTTCACTCAGGTACTAGGCTTACCGATTTACCATATTTCTCGGTATGTGTTTAGTACGTTCAAACGCTTGACACACGGTACCACACCTTAATCCTTATTTAAATTTTTATCCCGTGGACAACCAATCCCCATGGATTGTTGTCCACAAACCAGCACCATTATGATAGAAAGTGGATACAACCAATTTCTTGACCTCGCGCGAGTGCTAGAAACATCACTCGACTTCTACCGAGATCCTACTTAAGAAAGCAGCTACTCGACCTAGCATACTAGTATTCATCTCAACAGGATTCCTGAGATCATGCAACTAGGGTTTCAAACAACTCCTACACTTAAGTGCACATTCAATCCTACAATCAATAAGTGCAGTAAAATAGCATAAATAACAGGTTATGCATAAACCGGGGCTTGCCTTCCAAAGCAGTGGCAGGCAGGTCCTCTGGTGCAGACTCTGGTGCTGGATCCGGGGCTACCTCCTGAGCAGCTCCTTGCTCCGGCACGAGGACGTACTCTCCGTCAGCAAGGTTACAGTCTATCGAAATGCAATGAGCATGTATGTCATGATTATGCAAGATTTAATAACATTATGCTAAAAAGAACTACGTCAGAAGTGACTTAGGGTTTCTTATTCATGCGAGGCTCCAAGTGGTTTATACTTATTACTTTTTAGTCTTAGGTTTCCATTGAAGATAACATAGTGGACTTGTATTGTCTTTATACATTTCAGTGGGTAATTACAAGGGTTTTAGGATGACACTAATTACCATTATTCATTCTCCTTTTCTTAATTTCTGATTATGGTTTCTAGTGTAGGTTTGAACTATGACAATGTTTTAAAAATTTCCAAAAAATCTGTAAAAATTACAGTGGGTTGCCCTTTGCTATTCTAGCCTTTTTTAAGAATTTGAGGCTCCACAAATAAAGGCTAAGCTTAGGACAAAAAGAATAAAAATTTGGGTAAATGGGCCACTTTGTACTACAACTCTTAATTAGAGGTGGGGTCTGACCTAAACGTTATTTTTGTTGGCATCTAACAGTAATAATAGGCTGCTATGTCAAAAATCACAGAAAGCTAAGGGGTGGTTATTTAGTTATGATTTTCTAAAGTTAAATGGCAAGAAGGCACTTTCTACTACATTATTATTTGAAAAAATGTCAAACAGCAGATTTCATATTTTTCCTAAGTTCTTAATAACAAAACATTATCTATCCCAAGGGTGGGGGTGTTTTCTCCTTGGGGTTATTTTTGTAGGGTTTTTCTAAGTTTTCCTTGTTTTATTTAAATAAAAGGTGTCCTACTTATTTTATACTAAAACAGGGTATGATATATTTTTCCAGTGAACTACATTGAATAAGTATCTGAACAAAAATAGGGGTGCCCTCTGGTTCATTATTTAAATCACCTTTTCTATTTTTCTTAACCTTAAGCATATTAGGGAATAAGGGGTAAAAGCTAACTTAATGGGGTGGACAGAAAGGTTTAGCATTTTTATGTGGGTTAGTAGGTAGATATAAACTTCCCCAAATTTTTCTAGCCCTAGTCAAATAATACAACTATTTTTCTTTCTATTATTGAGCTTTTGGCCAAAACTATAATTAAATCAGAGCTTTAAAGTTTTCTATAGTATATAGGGGTTTTATATTTTTCTTAAGTAGGTTACATTATTTAGAGCCTGACAAAATTGGTTTGACCAAATTTGGATGAACCAAATAGAAGTTATGAATTTTTAAAGTCTCTGTTCAATTTAAAAATAGATTTAATAAGAGTTTCCTGGAAAAACAGTTTACACCGAGGTCCCTAGGTTAAAGCTAAATCAATCTTCGCAGTTCTACCCTTGCGCCACTATTCCCATGAGTCGCTGACAGCTCCAAAAGCCCCCTGACCTTTTCTTCCTATCACCCGCAGTCCTTCCCCCAATGTAAACAGTACCCGCGGGAAAGAAAAGGGTGGCACGGCTTACCGGCGGCGAGATAGGTCTGGCGAAGGGCAGGGTTGGCTCGGGGAGGCTCTGGCGGTCACAGCGAGGTGCGGCTTGACGGCGGGGATGGCCGGAATCGCCCGGTCCACGAGCGCAGGCGGGTGTTCTCGTCGGCGGCGAGTGTACCGGCCAAACCACGGCGATCTGGTTCAATCCAAGGGCACGGTGAGCTTCCTGGGGTAACGCAGAGACTGTGTGTGCAAGGAATCGGAAAATGGTTGAGCGGATTACCCGGTCCACGTACTCCGGCGGGGTTGCGAACTCCGGTGACCGTGGACTGGCCTCTCCGGCGAAGCAGGCTTCGATTCCTCGCTCGGGGAGCTTCACTGGGGTGTGTACACTCGTCTCAGAGGGTTGGATGGGGCTGGGGCAAGCTGGACTGGCCGGTCTACGGCGGCAGTGGCTTGGGTGGCCACGGACACACCGCACACGGGCAAACGACGGTGAACTGGACTCCGGTGAGGCTTGAGCGTGCGCGGAAGAGTGTAACCGACGCCTGGGAGGGCTTTATAGGCGCGGGCGCGGGACAGGGCGCCAGCTGGCCGTTGGCGCGACGCGGGGCGCGCGCGGGCGTGCTCTGGCAAGCTCAGGGCGCGTCGAACATGTGGAGCTTACAATCTGCCCGTGTTCCACAGCTCACCCAAGTCGCAAACGTGCGAATCTTGGCAAAAATCCGGCGTGGGTCTTTTCCTGGCACCTAGGGCTATCACTCAACTGTGAGACGCCATGGCAGATATGGCCTAGGGAGGGAGATCTCTGGTCGCCAAATCGGGTGTGTCACACTGCCCACCTCGCGACAAAAACCATGCCAAGGCATGTCAAACGTCCAAGTCTCAGACTCAGCTTTTTCCAGTGGGTGCCTTGGGTGGTATGCCACATTTTTGGTATAGGACACAGGTGGATTTGATGCCAGCTTCGAGGTGAACACAACTGATCTTTAGTGTAGGTATAGTTTTTAACTTAGAGAGAAATAGAGAGCTCTAGCTCTCTCTCCACTTGGAGATTTGAATTGGGGTTTCTCCAGGGGTCTTTTTGCAATAATTCCCTCCCCTAATTGCTGGTTATAAGGTTACTTAAGGTTTGGGTAAATATTACTTATGCTTTGCATACTTGCTCACTCTCTTTTCCCTCTTATCTAGGGTTTTGGGAGATAGGGTTTAAGAGAGGTCTAGGGTTCTTCTCCCCTCTTATCCAAGGTAGTAAGTGTGCAGGGATTAGAGTAATGCTTCTTAGGTCATTGGCAACTTGATTAGCACATGATCTCCAAAGTTCTTATGTGTTGCCTTAAGCCTCTACCCCATATAATTCACAGCCCTTAGTGCCTATGTGTGCTCTAGCCATGGTAACACCTGGGGTGTTACAGTGTCGACGAGTGCGAAGGCTGCCGCTTCTGGCGCGAGCATGCCGCCCCCTGGCGGGCCCATGAAAGAACGAAGGCTGCCTTCGCCGGTGTGAACGGGCGAAGCGACGGCGCACGTTGCCGACTTCGACACGGATATCAGTGTCGCTGATTATCTTGTTGGTAAGTTTTTTTAAGACTAGGTCTTTAACCAGTATTATGGTGCAGAGTCGGATGGGGGGCAACTGGCTGTTGTCCCGCCTCCGGTGGCAACCACCTCGTCAACAGTGGTGGTTGGGGCGATGGGTGCCACGCGGGACTCGTGGGCCACCTTCTGTGAGAGCGGCAAGATTCTGTCGGCCGCTGCCGCTAAGGACGTGGCGGGCTCCATGTCTTAGCAAATAAGGCAAGCGTCACAGCAGCTATCACAGCAGCTGAAGCAAGTAAGTTGTGCTGGACTTCGATGGTTGTTGTTCTTATGAGGGTTTGGGTCTCATGGGTTTATGTGTTAGGCGGCCAACTTCGCCACCATGTTGCGTTGGGTGCCTTGACTGTGGACTTTGCTGCCGAGGTCGAGAGTCTCCGGGCACAGCATGTGGATGCTGTGCGGGAGAAGTCGACTGCGGAAAGCAAAAACCGCAGGCTGTCGGAGAAGGTGGCTGCCCTGGAGGCCGAGAGGACGGATCTCCGGCGCTAGCTGGCGGAGGAGAGGAGGGAGGCCAACAAGGCCATCGCTGATGCGCAGGCTGCGCAAATCGAGGCCAAAGTGGAGCGGGCGGAGGGCAGTCTCGCCCGCCAACGGGCCGAGGAGCTGGAGGCGAGGCTCAACGCCCTGCGCAACCGCGTGGACAAGGCCGAGGCCTCGACGCGCGCGGAGGTCAAGCGGACACATGCGCAGTTCGTGGACGCGTACCAGGAGCTAGGTGCGCGGACCGCTGCCTTCAAAGTGCCCGACCAAGAAGCGGGCCTTCGCTTCCTTGAATGGTTGCAGGAGGAGCTGGGGGTGCTCCCGACCATCGTGACGGGTTTCATGTCCTTCGCCTCCCTCGTCACCTGCGAGGGGGCCGTGAATGCTTTGTCCCGCGAGGGGTGCAGGCATTACGAGGTCTTCGACCAAGCGGACGAGAACTTTGAACGTGAAATCTTCAAGGTCGAAGACCCTATGCTGAAGCAATCGGCGGGGGCGCTGTTCGATAGGATGTGGGGCCCGCACGACCGAGAGGCGGTCAGGGAGCGGTCCGACCGGGCAATAGATCAGGTAAAGGCTATTTTTGGTGTGGTTGTATGTGTGGGTATGTGTGGTTTTGCTGAAGTAGTGTGCTGTTGCTGCAGATGGCGCACGCCGAAGACGTCGAGGACCTTGGTGGTCTGGACGGCGCGCCGCCCGAGGCCACAGAGGTCAATCCGGTGCCGCCATCTGATGCCGGCGAGGGCCCTTCGGCGACCCCCGCGCCGACTGCAGTCGGTGAAGACCCCGCATCAGCCCCTGCGCCGACGTGTGAGGACGCCTCAAAGACGATGGTCGAGGCAACTACCAAAGACCCCGTGACGGCGGCCGAGCCTTCGCAGGTAGTGGGATAGGGATTAGGGATTGTATGTGAAATTTTTGCCTGTGTGATACTGAACCTCGGTTGCTGCGCAGGTTCCGACGTTGGGGCCTGCGCAAGCAACCACTTCCGACAATACCGATTTTGCGGCGGAGACTCCAATTGTAGTGCCCATCGATGATAATGTGTCTGGCTCTGTGTCTGAATGTTTTGAGTCCGACAGTGAGTCTGGGAGTTCGTTTCCTTGGATGGAGGAGTCCTCGGACGAAGGCTTAGATTATTTTGTTGCGTTAGATGTGGCTGCGGCGGAGCCTTCGCCGCGTGTGGTGGGTTCCGAGGGGCTCCCGGGTGCGAGTACTGTGTATAGGCGGCGAAGGGCGATGGCGAAACATAGAGTGAGTGAATTGCCGCGAAGTGGAAGGTGTCATCGTAGTGAGATGGAGAGTGATCGTCTTCGTGTGGACGGGACTGGTAAACGGGAATTGTTGTCCTCGCCGATTGAGGCGAGTGTAGGTGAAGGGGAGCTGCGAAATCTTTTTGAGGGTGAGGAATTGAGGATAATGTTGTTCAACTACAGGGAGATGGGTATCATCACGAAGGTTGAGCCAATGTAATATATGATGCCCTCGTTGTGTGTATGTAACTGTAATTTGTATGATAAGGCTAGGCGCCTTCGTTGATGTGAGTCTTTTGTGAAAGACTTCGATCCTTACGTAGTTATTGTGCTGTTCCGGCTGCATCCTTAGGCGACTTTTGCACGGAGAGCTTTGTTTGGAGAGGACGTCGATTTTGGGCACTTATTATTCTGGCTGCACCCTGAGGTGACTTTTGCACGGAGAGTCTTTTTGAAAAAGACTTCGATTTTGTGCACTTGTTGTGCTATTCCGGCTGCACCCTTAGGCGACTTTTACACGGAGAGTCTTTTGGAAAAGACTTCGATTTTACGCACTTATTGTGCTAGTCCGGCTGCACCCTTAGGCGACTTTTGCGTGGAGTGTCTTTTACAAAGACTTCGATTATCGCACTTGTGCTGTTCTGGCTGCACCCTTAGGCGACTTTTGCGCTAAGTGTCGCACGCGAGGGTAGTCAGCACTGCCTCTCGCGGTGACTTCGGTGAGGTTGAATGCCGAAGACCGTCGATGCAGTCTTTTTCGACATATTGTGTCTTAGTTTTTGCAGGGGATTTTTGCAGGTATATTACATGGCTCCGCCTCATTAAAAACCTCACCCCCTGGGAGGAAAAGAGTGCGGGCCGGAATGATACTGTTTGGTGAATTACAAGGGCGTGTTAGCCCTGAGGACTCAAACGAAAAATATGTGGAGATTATCGATATTCTAGGAATGCTCTAGGTCCTTGCCAGATGGCGTTGTTAGCCTGTACGCGTTGGGGGACGCCTTCGTCTTGACGATGAAAGGAACCTCCCACTTTGGCTCTAGCTTGCCCCGTG
Source organism: Zea luxurians (assembly GCA_029449295.1). Lineage (NCBI taxonomy): Eukaryota > Viridiplantae > Streptophyta > Magnoliopsida > Poales > Poaceae > Zea > Zea luxurians. The sequence goes on from JAOPSE010000039.1 coordinate 8,830,603, forward strand.
ACTCTGTCCGGGTTGTTCGGACGAGTATGAGGTCCCCTTCGTCGAATTCTCTTGGGACGACTGCGTGGTCACGCCAGTCCTTCGTTTGAGCTTGGTATTTGTTGAGGGCCTGCAGGGCGAAGACACGGTCTCCATCGATGAGGTCTTTGGAGGTTGGTTCGTCTACGTTGGGGATGGCTGAAGCGCTTGTCCGTGGTGACCCATGCTTGATTTCCTGCGGGGTCATGGCCTCCGATCCGTATAGCAGGTGAAAGGGAGTGAATCCAGTCACCCGACATTCGGTCGTGTTCAGCGCCTAGACTGCTTCAGGTAGCAGGTCGGCCCATTTACCCTTCTTGTCGTCGAGAAGCATTTTCTTGATGGCAGTGAAAATCTTGTCGTTGGCACGCTCCACGACGCCGTTAGATTGTGGGTGATATACTGAGGCGAAGGCAAGCTTGGTGCCAATGGAGAAGCAAAAGTCCCTGAAATCCTGGCTATCAAACTATTTGCCATTGTCGACTGTGAGCTCAGACGGGACTCCGAATCGGCAAATAATGGTTTGCCAGAAGAATTTCTGGGCAGCCTTCGACGTTATTGTGGATACTGCCCTTGCCTCGATCCACTTGGTAAAATACTTGACGGCGACGAAGGCGAACTTGAGGTTCCCTTGGGCCATGGGTAGTGGCTCGACAATGTCTAGCCCCCAGCGTTGAAGTGGCCATGTGTGGGCGATCAGCTTTGTGAATTGCGAGGGGTTGCCCGAACGGGGAGAGAACTTCTAGCAGGCTTCGCATGACCTCGTGACTCGATTTGCGGCGCAGATTATAGCGGCCCAGTAGAAACCTTGATGGATCACCTTGGCGGAGAGGGCCCTAGGCCCTGAGTGAGAGCCGTAAGTGCCGCTGTGGACTTCGCGTAGGATCTAGAGGCCTTCGGTCTCTATGACACATTTGAGCATGGGTTGACTGATCCCTTTCTTGTATAGCTGGCCCTCAATAAGTGTGAAATCCCGGCTTCGGTGTTTGAGGCGCTTGGCCTCGTTGACATCACCTGGATGGTAATATCCTTGCAAAAACAGGGTTATTGGGGCCCGCCAGTCTTCGGCCATGATGAGGTTGACGATGCGATGGCCCTCGGTGTTGGTGGTTATTTGCAGACCCTCTGGGTTGCTGATGGCTGGTGTGCCGATGACGTGGTAGAATACGTAGGAGGGCAGGGCTTCGCCTCTGGCTGCTGCTTTGGCTAACGCGTCGGCTTCTTTGTTCCTTGCGCGGTCCACATGCTGCAGGGTGAAACCCTTGAATTGTTTCTCAAGACTGTGAACGGTCGTAAGATACTGCAGAAGTGCGGGCTCTTTTGCTGAATAGTCTTTTTCGATCTGGCCAGCAACGACTTTGGAGTCTGTCTTGATTATGCAGGTGGTCACGCCGAGTGCTTTCAGCTTGCGATGGCCCAGGATAACGGCTTCATATTCTGCTATGTTATTTGTGCACCTGTCGGATTCCAGAGCGAAGCTGAGGCGTGCTGTGTATCTGTGCTTGACGCCGGTGGGTGATGTGATAATTGCAGCCGCGCCTGCCCCCGCATGGCACCATGCGCCGTCACAGTGGATGGTCCACACCTTCTCTGAGGGCTCTTTTTGCTGCCGTGCCGGCCCTGTCCAGTCGACAATGAAATCTGCGAGGACTTGCGAATTGATTGTGTCCTGGGCTCGAAGGTGATGTGGTATTCGGAGAGTTCGGCTGCCCATTTGGCATACGGATGGACGCCTCCAGATTTCTGAATAATTCGTCGAGTCCCCTGTCCGAGGTGACCCGCACCTTGAATGCTTCGAAGTAGTGGCGCAACTTGCGCGATGCCATGACGACTGCATAGGCAATTTTTTCCAACTCCGTCATGTTGCATTTGGAAGTCATGAGGACTTCGGAGACATAATAAACCGGACACTGCCGAGTTGTGCCCTCTCTGTCCTACTCTTGGACCAACGCTGCGCTGACTGCATGTGGCGAAGCTGTGACGTAGAGCAACAAAGGTAGCGAGGGGTTGGGGCTTGTAAGGGTTGCCAACTCTGACAGGTGTTGCTTGAGTGATGTGAAGGCTGCCGCTTGCCCTGATCCCCATGCAAAGTCTTTTGCGCCACGTAGCGTCTTGAGGAAAGGTAGGCTTCGCTATGTGGACTTGGAAATGAATCTATTGAGGGCGGCCAATCTGCCTGTCAGACGTTGGACGTCTCTGCCTGACTGCGGAGGCGTCATGTTGATGATAGCCTGGATCTTGGTCGGGTTGGCCTCGATCCCGCGGTGCGACACCAGGTAGCCCAGTATCTTCCCCTGGCGAACTCCGAAGACGCACTTCTCGGGGTTTAGGCGAAGTCGTGCGTCCCGCATGTTCGCGAATGTCTCTGCGAGGTCGGCCAGATGATCCTCTTTGTTCTTGCTGGCAACGATGATGTCGTCCACATACGTGAAAATGTTCCGATCTACTTGGCTCTCGAGCACCGTTTTGGTGAGGCGAGAGAAGGTGGACCCAGCGTTCTTTAGTCCCTCTGGCATTCTGACGAAGCAATACGTGCCGAAGGGCGTGATGAAACTGGTACTGGCCTTGTCTTCCTCCTTCATATATATTTGGTGATAGCTAGAGAAGCAGTCGAGGAGTGACATGACTTCGCATCCGGCCGTACTATCGATGATCTTGTAGATCCGAGGCAGCGGGAAATTATCCTTGGGGCAACCCTTGTTAAGCTGGTGAAATCGATGCACATCTGCCACTTGTCGCTTTTCTTTTGCACCATAACTACGTTGGCGAGCCACGTAGGGTAGGCGATTAGCTCGATGAAATTGGCCTCCAGCAGGCAGTGTACTTCGGCTTTGGCGGCTTCTGTTTTTTCATCGGACATTTTGCGCAGCCGCTGCTTCTTTGGGCGCACCGACCAGGTTAAGGGCAGACCAGGCGAAAACGTCCTTATTTCTAGAGAGACAGGAGATGAGTTTCTCCTCGTCTTGCGAAGTCAGGTCTTCGCTTATGATGACCGTTTGCTTGGGCATTGCCTAGTCAAGGGGGACTATCTTTGTTCCATCGTTGCTCTGCAGCTGTGCCTTTTCATGCTCGTTGGCGGCTGGGCGGGTAGCCTCGGGGACTTCGCATTGCGGCGTAAGGCAGTGTACGTTCCGTTGCCCTGGAACGAAGTCTCTTTCAATGTTGCGCGTAGTCTACTGGTAGCCATAGACTGTGATCACGCCTTGCGGACCCGGGATTTTCATGCACAGGTAGAGTCCATGAATGGCCGCTTCAAACTTGTTGATGGAGCCCCGACCCATTATGACGTTGTACGGGTATACCATGTCGACGATGTCGAAGGTGACCTGCTCACTTCGTGTATTGGGTGCTACACCGAAGGACAGGGGTAGCTCTATCTTGCTCATAGGAAAGGTGCCCTTGCCGCCGAAGCCATATAGGGGATTGTCCGAAGGCTTAAGCAAACTGTGGCTGATGCCCATGCGGTCGAAGGCGTGGAGGAAGATGATGTCCGTCTGGCTGCCGTTGTCAACTAAGACTTTGTGCAGGTCCCAGCCTGCCACACTACAGTTGATCACCATGGCATCAATGTGGGGTGCGCTGCGCAGGTCGACATCTCTGGCGTCGAAGGTCAGCGGCACATGGGACCACTTCATTTGCACGACTGGGCCCGTGATGGCGACGTGGTTGATGCTTCAGTAGTGGTCCCTCTTCTGTTGCTTCGTGTCGAAGTCGACGCTGGACCCCCAGTGATCATGTGAATGACTCCGCGATACGGCTGATCAGCGAAGTCTTCCTGTTTTGGTGCCTGGGGGTGATTTGGGTGGTGGATGTTTGGCTGATGCGGGTGCGGAGGCGGGAGTGGGGGTGGTATGACTTGTACCTCCTGGTTGTGTTGGTACGCGTGGTTAGGTGGATGCTGAGCGGGGCCGTGGTTGTATGGTTGTGGGAGGTGGTGTTGATATGTGTGCACGATAACTCTTGGGTTGTCGGCTGGTTGCGCCCGAGACATCCTGTCCCTGGTGGCCTTCGTTTCCGGGCAGTCCCTTGTTGGGTGCGCGCAGTCTTCGCCGTGAAACAGGCAGTAAAATCTACGCGGCTGTTGTGCCCGTCCTCGGCCCCGACCATGAGTTCCATTGCCGCGGCCCTAGGGGGATAATCTTGACAGCGAGGGGCCTCGCCGGCGGGGTGCTGGTTGGCAATGTTATGCACCTGCTGCTGACTGCGGTTGTCTCGACCGGAGTCTGACTGCGAAGGCCTTGTCCATGTTCTGCTGGACTGCGGAGGGTCCTTGGGTTTCCTCTGGGACTCGACCTTGCGCTGGTGGAGCTCTTCGGATCTGGCATACTTTTCAAACAGCTGATAGAGCTCTTGGAGGTTCTTGGGTGGATCCCTGATGCAGTGACTGTAAAGGACGCCAGCCCAAAGGCCACTGATGGCGTAGTGAATGGAAATTTGGTCATCGACCGAAGGCAGTTGTGACTTGAGAGTCAGGAACTTGCGGTAGTACTCCCGTAGGGTTTCTTTCTCCAGCTGCTTGCAGAGTGACAGTTCGGCCAAGGCATCGGTGTCTGGGTGGTACCCTTGGAAGTTGAGCAGAAATTTGTCTCAGAGAGTTCTCCAGGAGTCGATGGACAACAGGGGCAACCTGGTGTACCAGGTCAAGGCCGAACCCTTGAGGGCGATGATGAAGGACTTGGCCATCATGGCGTCATCCCCTCCAGATGATGCGACGGCGACTTGATAGCTCATGATGTACTGTGCTGGGTCAGTGCTGCCGTTGTACTTGGGGTAGGTCCCTGCCCTGAAGTTGGCGAGCCATGGTGACACTTGCAGTTGCGGCGCCAGGGGACTCCGCTCATCAAGGTAGTTGACGCCTTGGAATGTTGTGGCATGCGGGATGAAGGGTCCGCGCTGAGGAATGAATAGGTCTCCGACTGGCTCGCGCTGTTGGAGGGGCGGGCCGTGCTGCAGATCATGTTGGCCTTCGCGCTGCATGAGTGCAATCTCTTGCTCTAGTTCGTGAGCCCTCTGCTCCTCGTCTTGTATCATCTGGCGGACCTTGGCCTACGTGGAAACACGTTGGCACTTGGCCTCGAGGATTTCTTTCTGCTTCTAGAGGTTGTGGTTTTTGATGCACAGGGCCCGCAGCTGTAGTTGTTCTTCTGCTGAAACGCCGATGACTTCGCCGTCCTCTGTGGCGTCCTTGCCCTCTAGCGGAGCAAAGCCTGGGGGGTTCCTGTGGCTGTCCTCCGGAGCTGTAGGTGCGGAGGCTGCCCTCGGGAGTTGGTTGGTCGTTGCGCTGTCTCTTGCTGACGGCGTCGTCTTTGCAGGCTTCTTGATGGGTGGTGTCTGCAAGGGCTTTGCCCTTTTTCTCGGCTAGCAGTGCCGCCTTCGCTGCTTCGTCAACGGATGGGGCTACCTTCGAGCTAGCTCTCTTGGGTGCCATCGCGGGTGGTTTGTTCGTAGCACGAACGGTGGGCGCCAAATGTTGGAACTTGCTCTCCTGGGCAAGATGATCCAACGGGGGAGAGAAGGGAATGCAAACAAGGTTTTAGCTCGAGATGGCGATTGCTCTGTTAATCTAGCCTCTCAAGGGCACTGTTCGAGGGTATTTATAGGTGCCTGAGTGTCAAACGTCTCGATGTAAGGACGCATGTGCCCTCAGGCACCTGGACTATCCCCGGAATATTCCCATAAGGGAGGGTTACGGACTCTCATTATAGAAAAGCTATTACAAATCGGGCCCGTAACACACTTCTCCGTGTGGGGCCTGTTACAGCAGGCCGAATCCCACGTGGGCCTCCAGGTTGGGTGAGGGCGTGGGTCGGGGCGACCTCGTCGTAGGCCTTTGTCTTGCAGTGTAGGGGACGAAGGGTGGGTCATGCCGGTCGGTTTGCCTCCGTTGGTGCAGCGAAGATTGACGAAGGCCTGGAGCGAAGGGTGGCGTCTTTGCCTTTGCCCCAACAAATGCCTTAGAGATTTCTTAATTGCTAATGCTTTCAAGGTTGGGAAAGTTGTCCCACTCTTTTTACCAAGACCTATGATGGTGATCTCTTTGTGTGCCAAATTTATGTCAATGACATAATATTTGGTTCTACTAACCAAAAGTCTTGTGAGGAGTTTAGCAGGGTGATGATGCAAAAATTTGAAATGTCGATGATGGGCGAGTTGACATACTTACTTGGATTCCAAGTGAAGCAACTCAAGAACGGCACTTTCATCTCCCAAATGAAGTACACTCAGGATCTTCTCAAGAGGTTTGGGATGAAGGACGCCAAGCCCGCGAAGACACCAATGGGAACTGACGGGCACATTGACCTCAACAAAGGAGGTAAGTCCGTTGATCAAAAGGCATACCGGTCTATGATAGGTTCTTTACTTTATCTTTGTGCTAGTAGACCGGATATTATGCTTAGTGTATACATGTGTGCTAGATTTCAATCCGACCCCTAGGAATGTCACCTTGTGGCCGTTAAGCGAATTCTTAGATATTTAGTTTCTATGCCTTGCTTCGGGATCTGGTATCCAAAGGGGTCTACCTTTGACTTGATTGGATACTCAGACTCCGACTATGCCGGGTGCAAGGTTGATAGGAAGAGTACATTAGGGACGTGCCAATTTCAAGGAAGGTCTCTGGTGTCCTGGAGTTCCAAGAAACAAACATCTGTTGCCCTATCCACCGTTGAGGCCGAGTACGTTGCCGCAGGACAGTGTTGTGCGCAACTGCTTTGGATGAGGCAAACCCTCCGGGACTTTGGCTACAATCTGAGCAAAGTCCCACTCCTATGTGACAATGAGAATGCAATCCGCTTGGCGGATAATCCTGTTGAACACAGCCACACTAAGCACATAGACATCCGGCATCACTTCCTGAGAGACCACCAGCAAAAGGGAGATATCGATGTGTATCACATTAGCACCGAGAACCAGCTAGCCGATATCTTCACTAAGCCTTTAGATGAGAAAAGGTTTTGCAGGTTGCGTAGTGAGCTAAATGTCATAGATTCGCGTAACTTGGATTGATCTATAGCATACATGTGTTCTATGCATTTGATCATGTTAATTTGTGCATTTAAATCATTTATTTATGTATTTATGGTGCTCAAGGTGTACAAGTCATCCCCGGACCTCACAAGTCTGTATGCAGATGTGCACATGTTTAGGGGGAGATGTGCTACAACTTGATCCCTTTGATACTAATTTGTCTGTTTAAGTACACTTGATGTAGTCTCGAAGGTACATTGAAAGGGAAAATGAACTTGGACGACGCAAAGACTTCCACTGCACTCTGGTATTAGTGTATTTAATCCCAAGTTCATACTTGTGCACTCATTGCCTTTTTGCTCTTAATTGACATTTTTGGTAAGGCAATGGGGTTAAAGGGCCAAAAATGATCTCATTTTTTGTGCTTAATGCCAAAGGGGGAGAAATTAAGGCCAAAGCAACTGGATCAGCCAACTACTTGTGAGTTTCAAAAATAGTAGAGTTAGAATTTGCATTTTGCTCAAAATCCTCTTATTGCAAAATTTGGTCTCTTATGGGGGAGAATTTTGATTATGGGAAAAAGGGGGAGTTTTTGGCACTTGATCAATTCTACTCATGGAATATCTCTCTATTTGCCCAAACAAGAGTGTTTGACTTAGAGATAGAAAAAAGAATTTGATTTGCAAAAACAAACCAAGTGGTGGCAAAGAGTGATCCAAATATGCCAAATTATAGTCAAAAACAATTTGGTCTTCAATTGCATTGATTTTGCACTTCTTTTGTTGCTTTTTGATGTGTTGGCATAAATGACCAAAAAGGGTGAGATTGAAATAGAAATGTGCTCTTGTGCCATTTCTGTAAGTGTTTTGGTGATTAGATGTCCAACACAAATATTTTGAACTCTCATGTGATAAATGAAGTGAGAAGCGAAAATCATATAAAAAGGTATGTTCCTAGACTTAGTACATTGTTTTTAAGTACTAACATGGTTATCTAAGTGCTAGAAACAGTGCTGAGAAAAGAAAAAACAAATTGGAAAAGAGTTGGCTCGGCCTAGCACACCGGACTGTCCGGTGGTGCACCAGACAGTGTCTGGTGGTGCACCGGACACTGTCCGGTGTCCTAGGCTGGCCGACGGTGAACCGGCTGCTCTCGGGAATCGACGGAGTCGTACGGCTATAATTCACTGGACTGTCCGGTGAGTCATCCGCGACGAACTCGTCGCTCTCGGGAAAAGGAAAAAGGCGACGTGGCTATAATTCACCGGACTGTCTGGTGGTGCACCGGACTGTCCGGTGAGCCAACGGCGCTGAGAGCACCTAGAGGGGGATGAATAGGTGATCCTGTAAAAACTTAAAACTTAAGCCACAAAAACTTGGTTAAGTGTTAGCGCAATAACCGCCAAGTGGCTAGAGAGGAGTCTTCAACAAAACACAATAACCAACAAGAGATCAATCACAGAGATGGCACGGTGGTTATCCCGTGGTTCGGCCAAGACCAACGCTTGCCTACTCCACGTTGTGGCGTCCCAACGGACGAGGGTTGCAATCAACCCCTCTCAAGCGGTCCAAAGACCCACTTGAATACCACGGTGTTTTGCTTGCTTTTCTTAATCCCGTTTGCGAGGAATCTCCACAACTTGGAGCCTCTCGCCCTTATACTTGAAGTTCACAAAGGAGCACGGAGCAAGGGAGGGATTAGCAACTCACAAAGATTACAGCAAATACGCACACACAAAACCCAGACTTAAGCTCAAAAGACTAGCACACTAGAACGGAGCTTAAATCACTAGAATGTCGAACAAGTGCGCAAGAACGGAGTGTGAGTGATCAAGAGTGCTCAAGGAATGCTTGGTTGTCTCCTCCATGCGCCTAGGGGTCCCTTTTATAGCCCCAAGGCAGCTAGGAGCCGTTGAGAGCAATCTGGGAAGGCATATCTTGCCTTCTGTCGACTGGCGCACCGGACAGTCCGGTGCACCACCGGACACTGTCCGGTGCAGATATCCTTCCTTATTTGACGAAGCCGACCGTTGGAGTCTGAGAGCCGTTGGCGCACCGGATACTGTCCGGTGCACACCGGACAGTCCGGTGCACCAATGTGACCGTTGGCTCGGCCATGCGTCACGCGCGGAATCCTCGGCCGACCGTTGCCCCGGCTGACTGTTGACTCACCGGACAGTCCGGTGCACCACCGGACAGACCGGTGAATTTTAGTCGTACACCGTTAATCATCTCCCGAGAGCGACGAGTTCGCCTGTGAACGGCTCACCGGACAGTCCGGTGCACCACCGGACAGACCGGTGAATTATAGCCGTACACCGCCGTCGAAGTCCCGAGAGCAGCCTGTTCGCTAGACCCAGCCTGGCGCACCGGACACTGTCCGGTGCACCACCGGACAGTCCGGTGAACCCAGACTCAGCAAACTTTGGCTGAACTTAGTCATCTCTTCTCCAACTCGATTTTTCCTGTTTCCAACACTTAGACACAATACATTAGTCCATAAAACAATGTACTAAGTCTAGAAACATACCTTTTGACATGATAATTCATTAGTCGGCGAATGGAACATGTAAGGAAAATGGACTCAGGCCATTTGGCTAATTGAGTTTTGGTGTTTGATGACTAACACAATCTGTGAACTAATAAGTTTTCCTAGTGTTTGTGTTTGTAGTTCATAGGATGCTGAAGTTACTTGGACTAAGGAATTGAGGAAAGCAACACCTCAAAAGAAGACATTAAGAAGATCCTAGAAAAGTCTAAGAATGAAGACGTGTGTTGCCTGCGGACTGTCTATGCGTGGAGCACCGGACTGTTTGGTGGCACACCGGACTATCCAGTGCCCACACGCCAGACTGTCCAGTGCACCAGGAACCGAAGCCCAACGGCTAGTTCCAGGTGGCACTGTGGAGGGAAGACCACCGGACTGTCCGGTGTGAAGACCGGACTGTTCGGTGTGAAAAGGTCTGTGCGCCAATGGTCACCTGCTCTAACAGACCAACGGCTAGGCGCACCGGACAAGGAACAGTACGCTGTCTGGTGCACCACCGAACTGTCCGGTGTGACCGCAAAAAGCAACAGCTTTCGTCCAATGGCTATAATTGTGTTGGGGGCTATAAATACACCCCAATCGACCATTTCCAGGTGTGGGAGCCTAAGAGACATACCAAGGCATATAGTAGACATTTCCAAGTGCTCTTACACCCAAGTGCTTAATAGAATCACTCGGTGATTAGCGTAGGTGCTTTGCGAAGTGCTTAGGTTAGTTAGACCGCTTTAGCGCTTGCTCTAGGTAAACCCTAGTTAGTTGAGTGAGTTTTGTAAAACCACACAACCCCTGGCTCTTGCGCGATCCATTGTAATTGTACTGAGTGGGGCGAGAGTCTTGCGAGACCGTGACAACCGCGTTTGTGTCACGGCCGCCACCGTGTACCGAAGGGAATGAGGCCCGCAGCGTTTTTGGCCGGAAGCTCAATAGTGGAGACGGCGGGGAGCGTCCGAGAGGAGCCGGAAGCGGAACACCACTTGTGTGTGGAGAAGACCCGCGGCTCTCTATGGAGTTACTTGACCGAGGTGCTTGTACCTCGCGTGGGCTTCCCTTTGCGTAGGGGCACCAACGAGGATTAGTTGGGACCTTGCGCGGTTCCAGATACCTTGGTAAAAATACCAGTGTCATCCACGAGAGTTTGCATCTCTACCTTGCTCTTTAAGTTTCCGCATTTATATTAAGCATTTAAGTTTTAATCTTGTATTCATACTTATATAGTGTAGATTGAAACTTCGCCATTGCGGTAGAGATAGCAACACTTAGACAAAACCTAGTTTGCACGCTCTAGTTTGATTATTTGCATAGGTTTTGCTCTAGGGATTTATTTGTGGTCTAGTTTAGTGAAAGTTTTTAGAACTCCTAATTCACCCCCCTCTTAGGCGTCACCTGTTTCCTACAGAACAGTGTGATTTATTTTAATGTTGCCATTTTGAGTAATTCATCAAATATTTTATCACATTTACCAACATTAAATGTAAACTTAACTTTCTCTTGCCATTTCTTTTGAACCGGCTGCAAGGAAGAACAAGCCGAAGATTTGGCCTGCTTTGGCCAAACCATTTCAGCAGCATATACCTCTGTTGATTCGTCGTTCGAGCTATTTTGGTCGCACTCTACTATATGGACATTGTGACGAATGGTTTTGACAGTCTCTTTGCTTTGGCTTTCACAAGCCAAAGCTCTCTAGTGTAATTGTGCTAGCCTAAAAAATTAGATGCCTTCTAGTCTTTCTTTTAAACAATATCTCAGTCCATTGAAGGTTAATCCTGCTGGCTGTTTTTTTGCTAAGTGTATTTGGAAGCATCGGTTTCTTGTATCTCGGAACCTCCAGATGTATTCATTAACCGATTCGTCCTTCCCCCTGTCGCAGGGCCACTAGGTCTACTAGATCTAATTCATAATCACCAGAAAAGAAGTTATCATAGAATTTTTGCTCTATCTCCCCCATGACAAAATATAATTAGAAGGTAAAGTGGCGTACCACGCGAACACGGTTCCTGTTAAAGACAATAAAAATAAACGCACGCGAAATGCTTCTGTGTCGGCCAATTCTCCTAATTATGCTAAGAACTGGTCTATGTGTTCGCGCGTGTTTTTTCCTTGGTCACCCGAAAATTTTGTGAATTCGGTTATCCTGGTTCCCTGGGGGTATGGGTGGTGATCAAATCGGTTGCCATAAGATTTCTGATATGATTGCCCCCCAGACACCATGCTTACTCTGATCTTATCTCGGAACGCTTCGGCTATTTCCTCCCTCACTATATCGATGGTAGCCGGTGCGAGACCACCGGCTCTCTGGTTAAACATAGGTGAAGTTGGCTGGATATTAGCGTGTTAGCTTTTCCCCCATTGGTTTGAGCTATGTGGTGCATGCCATTTACCCTATATGGCTCATAGGATTGATCGTTCCTTTCCGTCCTTCTAGGCGGGACCGAAAAGCTTTCTTGGGCTCGGTATTTTGTATTAATGGGCTGATGCATCGCATAATGTGATGGGAAGTGTTGCTGGGGCGGGTGAGGATTCAGGTAACAATCCTCCTCAAAAAACTCATGCGCGGACTGTCCAGACATGTACCCGGACCGTCCGTGATTATGTGCGGACCGTCCGTCGCTGTATGTAGACGGTCCGACTGGGTAGTTTAAATTCTGCGCAATACGATTTGGCTCAGGCACATGTGTTGGTAATTCACTAAAAATGGGCCCGGCCGTTGCTGGCCCGGACGGTCAGCGCTCACGTGCGGACGGTCCGGGCATGTGCAGATCGGCTGATTTACTGCCGATTTGCGGTTGCTCAGGGTATGTGTCCATCGGCATCCCATAAAGGGGTTATGACTGGTCGTGACAACCTATAGCCGATGTATTACGCGTGTTACCCCCTAATTCAACCTCGTGCGAAGGAAAATTTGCAATACTAGATTTATCAAATGCACGTACTAGTCTCTTATAATCATTTTGCATACCCCCTATGATATTTTGCATTTGTTCTCGTTGTTCATCTACATAATTCTTAAGAGATTGTAGCTCGTTTGTATTACTTACATTGGGGATATCTGGTGTGGGTCGGAGCGAAGCTAGATCCGTCGCCCGTTGTCGGACGACTTTATTGTTCCTGTCCACCTTAAAGTTGGCCAGGAACTTCGCCCTTGCCTCTTGAATCAGCTGCTCCTTATGCTCCTCAAACTAGAGCTGTTCGTCAGCCGGTAAGGTTTCCCAAGTCGGCTCTATAATGTTGCTGGGGAGACTTCAAAACTATCCCTTGAACCGGCCATTGAGGGCCGATTTGATGGATCTAGACGTGTTTTCCCTAGCGGAGTCGCCAAAAGTATGTTGATACCTTTTTGGGCGCCAATCACTCAACACGAACTGTGGCGGTGCTCTCTGCACAAGGGCAGACGGTCCGCGACCAGGGGCCGGACGGTCCGCGACCTGACGCAGGGCTAGGGTTTCCTGCCTGACGGCCTGACGGTCCGCGTCCTGGGGCCTGACGGCCCGCGCATGCGCAGGGGGCGGCGAAGGTCGCCGGCGGCGCCTGGATCTCTCCCGGGAGGGACCCTGTCGGGGAGGAGAGATCCTAGGTGATGTCTAGGCTCGGGCAGACCGACCTAGACTCCTCTAATCGACGTAGAGTCGAAGAGAAGCGGAGAATTTGGTGATTGAGAGGCTAAACTAGAACTAGACTAGAACTACTCCTAATTGTACAGGAAATAAATGCGAGATAAAAGTGTTATTGATTCGATTGATTATTACAAATCGGCCGTATGCCTTTGCTTTTACAGAGGAGATGGGCTGGACCCGTTACAAACAAACTCCCCGAGCTAATTCCGTGAATTCCGTCAACAAACACAGCAAAAAACTCGGAACCCTAATCTGTTCTGCGCGCGTGCAGACCGTCCGGCCCACAGGCGCGGACCGTCTGGCCATAGGGCCAAACCGTCCGGTCAGCTCAATTCGGTGCCCAACAAATAGGATAAATGCTCCTACCGATATGCGAATGTTGAAATAGTCCATACCTCAAATCGATGAATTGGTAAGGAGCAACAGTCACAAGAAGAATTATTGACAACGGCAGCCTCAATTCACCTACAAATGAATGATTTCAGTAAGTAATTAACCTACTGAAAGAGAACAAAAGTATGCAAGTATAGCTTTTATTTGCTTTGTACAGCACAACCGAACAGCAGCCTTGCACATTTTTTTCCTTGTTTGCAGACTGATATTAGGGATTAGGAAGAGGAGAGGGTCATAGAATGTAGTTATATGGAAGCTGTAAGGCAAGTGATTACAGCCAAGTGAGCTTAGCATATAATACGATAGGAAATTGGTACAGCTCATACGAAGATAAAAAAATGACAAAAGGATTGTACACTCCAACAATCATAGCATTTAACTGAAGGTAATGTCAAACAAGGTAGTCAATTTGAATCAAGAACACATAGTGGAATAGATGAACACAAATATGCATGTTACCTTTCGGGGCAGTGCAGGAGCCGAGTTATGCGAAGATAGTTCAGATCTGCTTGTAATAGCCTGCATCAGATGAAAGAGATTCACGGACCTCTTGTGTGCTGTTATGATAGATATGGCTAGATGGGAATTTAACTCCTATAAAAATAAGCTTAAGTTTTAATAATTTATACAGTTTTTATTTTTGCATGTTGGTTTCTATTTTCATGGAGCCATAGTTATTATTTACTGTTTTAACTTTAGTAGCGCTACATATTACCCTGCTAATGCCTTTTGGTTATAGCAACATTCCTGAAATCAAATTGATTCTAGCAGGCTTCAAGTGGTAGAGACAACTTAAGTTGACTCAATTTTATATACAGCATGGTTACATCATGGTTTCAGCACTGAAATCAAATTGATGCTCGAGATATCAAAGGTTGTAGGAGTCAAACCTTGAGATAGCACTATATATATTGTGCTGAATACTCGAGTGTTTCTACATTCCTTCATAAATAATTAAATGCCAAATGCAGTATACACTATAAACTAATGAATCATGAGAGCTGTACTAAAGATAATATTTTCCTTCATTTACCGATATTTATTGCTTTTCTTTTGGACAACAAGCTGAAATTATTCACTTCATTTGTTTCAATAATCTATCAATTGGTCACATAGTCTGATGCTTTGGTGCTGGCAAGAATTAACAAGGCAATCTGTGCATAGCGTGTCACAAGGGTGAACTGATTTTGTCATGAGGTTATGTTGTCCAAAAACAAGGAATTTGCTCAACTCATATTAAGCGGTCCTTCAAAGAACTCAGACTAGTTAGTTATCTATTTTTGGTTGAGTCACTTATTTCATTGCTGTAGCATGCTATGCTGAATTACGAATCTGTTATTTTTTTATTTAAATTACACATATGCTTGTCACACGAACATTTACATTTTTTGCTATATTATATGAATAATTTCCAACTGAGCTTGACATGGAAATTGGTACTTTAGACCAAAGACAAATGAAGAGAATGTGTTGAAAGAAGAGATTAACCTACTTAAGGTGGAACAGCTAAACGAAAGTGAAGGCAAGATAAGTGATGGTGATGCAAAATCATGTTTGAGAAAATAACCCGAATGGAAGAGCAGCTGGAACTTCTTTTAGAAGTGAGATGGATGACAAGATCAAATTTTTGAAAAGACGTGGTTCTAGAGCAGGCAGGGTTATACCATCACCACCAACTAATTTTGTAGATGAACCCCAAATGCAATAATCTTATGTCACTCCTCATGTAAACTACAGCACAAATACACTAATCCCAGTACGGGAAGCATATCATGAGCATCTCAGCAAAACGACCCATTAAACATTTAGATGCAAATGACCTCCTATGAAAAGACTACAAACGGGAAGCATGGCAGTGTATTGCATATTTATTGTACATGCATGCTTTTTTAACTACCGCAGAAAAAAATATTGCAACGCTAATGAGCAAGGGATGTAATAGATTACCTGTGTGGCCAGCCCTCCCCGGATCTCAGCTCAGCTCGAAGTCCCTCCAACTCTCTCGAGAAATACAGAAATCTTAACAGTAATCTGTGAAATGGACCATGGAACGGTAGCCTAACTGAATGGAACAGTAAAGTATTGCATATCTATTGTACAAACTCTACACACCTTCGATCTACATTATTATGGTAAACAACAACCGTTCTAAAATAACAAGTGCTTCTTGCGTCTGCACAATGTGGTGACATGCACAATGGGGTGACCTAACTGAATGCCTGAACCAGATGGTACATTGTTGGGCTGTTCGGTCCAACCGAGTAATGTAACAAAAGAACCGGACTATATATCGGTTTATAGGAAACGGAGAACCGATATTTTGGTCTTGATCAGTTTTGGTTTAATCGGGTTCGGGGTTTTTTTTCCCCAGTCCATCGCTGGCTATCACATCTGTATTGGAAAGAGACGATGGGTCTGCACACGGTCCAAGAGTAGGCCTTTTTGATTTCACGTGTTGGGCGGGCTCCATGATGTGAGGAGTCAGGACCGACTCCACCCAATAATGCCTCTCCATTCACAGCCCAACCTCACGCTGGGGCTGGACCCTGGTCCCTGGCACACTGCTCTGCTGGCTTTAGCTCCGCCGAGACGGGCACGAGATGAGCGCCGCCGCGTCCCACAGCCAAGTGCAGCAGACGGCAAACTTATTAATGTTTTTGATATTTTGCTCCCACTTGAGACACCGGTGGTCACAGGAACAACGTGCACCTGCAGCCACACCACTCTGGCTCCGGCCGGGTAAGATAGCCATAGCCTCGACCTCGATCTTTCTCAGAGCAAGCCATGCGGCCACGGCCCACGGGAGATGGAAACGTGAAAGCGAAAAGAGATCACAGACCCGTTTCGTGCCCCGTGCACACACCGAAACCGGCAGACAGGCACGGCCGGCACACAGGTTCCGCCGCCTGCATGCCCGGCTGGCCGGGGCGTGCACGGTGCACGAGCTCGGCACAGACCATCGAAAGCGAGGCGCGCCAGCCCGGCTCGGGTCGGCGACGGGCGAGAGAGAGTCTGGGAGCGCTGGCTGAGCAGCTGTCGCGGTCGTCTCGTCTCGTCGCTAGGGCCTAGGGCGCGTGCATGTGCTGTGCCGTCGCGCGCAGGCTAGGCGCTAGCTATAGGGCGTACGCGCGGGAGCTGTCACACCCGGGCAGGTCCGGCCTCGGCCGCGACATCGATCTCAGCAGCGTTGGCGTTGTGTTGCGTTGCATCCGTCACGGCCGGCGCTGCCAGCGTCAGCGAGCCCGTGAGGGAGGCCGCGGCACTCCCATGCCGCATAGCTGTTCCCGTCATTTCGGTCCATGGCGCCCGGCAACTCCTGTGTGCGCTGCGTGCGCGCGCGCGCCGAAACCGGGCAACGCTTTCCGGAATCCGGGCCGCTCAGGTCACGTGCGCGCGCCCACGCACAGCTACTTGCGGCAGAGCGGCAGAGCGCTGTTTGCGGCTTGGGTGCCTCCGAAGGAGTGGGCGCTCATGCCTGCGCCCGGCGTCCCACGGAAAACCGCGAGCGGAACGGCCTGGTTTTTCTTTGCAAATCTGTTGGCTCTCAAGTCTCAGCCGACGGCGGAATTTTGGGCATGTGGATCGACTTGGAGCCGGCCGAGACATGTGTTGCTGATGGCGAGGTCCCAACGGTCTGAGATGGATGAGATGAAAGCCATCCATCCTGTATCTAGAGGGCTAGAGCTAGTATGATTGGAGTATGAACAAAGCCTAGGGGGCTAGGATCACATGCGCGCGCCTGACTGCCTGACCCGGGAGTAAGAACAAATCTGTTGTGCCTTCCACGGTCCACTAGCCCTCGACGTACCGTACGTACTACATGCATGTATACGATTCATGTCACGACTTTCTCCTGGCGAATAAACCTGACCCTTTTTGCTTCCCGTGGATGGATTATGACACGAATTGTACGTGCAGGCAGCCTGGGCCCTGGTCCTGGGAGGCTGGGCATGCAGCGCCCACTGCCGCTGCTGCTGCTGCTGGCCAGCTAATCGCAGGAGAGAAAACACGTATGCCTGCCACGTAATGCTGTGAATGCTGGAGACGCACCACGTCATGCTGTGGAGTGTGGTCCGCTGGGTCAGTTCACAAGTATCTTCGCGCGCAACCAAAAACAACAGCAACAACAGAAAAAGTTCACAGGTAATAAAATCGTTCCGAAAATTCCGGTTGCATGCTTCAGAGTATGTACCTGTCAAGATCTGGATGCCGTTCTCTGTACTGAATGAAAAATAGCAACACATGCCGTCGTCAGGCCCGATCTAGCGAGCGAGACATGCATGGTCCTCCCCAGCTGGCGACACGGCAGGTGACCCCTAGCTATAGTATCTACCACTACCAGTGGCAGGGCCAAACATTCATAGCATTGGCTTCACAGCTGCCAACGACGGACCACACGTACGTACGCACGCAAACGCAGTAGATTTTTTTTTTTTTTTGACGAAGAGGCATAGTCCCTATTTCATTACGAAATAGGAACCAGCACGCTGGGGAAAGACCCAACACCAGAAGGAAACACAGACGCAGTAGATGTGAACGAGGAAAACTAGGCTAAAAGCAGGCTGGAGCCTGGAGAGTGGAGAGAACACTCGTGACTAAATGCATGTGTGCGTGTGTGTATATATATTAATATATATATATATAGCACCAGATCATGAGAACACTCGTGACTAGATGCATGCATCACATTGCCGTCGTCGCTTGACTAGCTGACCATAAACTGTGCATGGTCACCTTTTGATCGAGCTCTGCGTTCTTTCCATATATAGTTCCATCTAGCTAGCGCGTAACTGCCACTCCGGTAGCACTCGTTTCTTCGTGTTGTCGTCCGGGCACGCCCAGAACAGTACTAGCTAAGCTAGTAGGAACCATGCATACCACAAATCGTCAGGCAAAGTCACCAAACCCTATATAGCAAGCACTAAGGCCCTGTTTGGCACAGCTTATTTTCAGCTTCTTCACAAATTTAAGCTGAAGTTCTGCCAAACAGGTAGCTTCTGCAGCAGCTTATCAGTTCAGCTGCTTCTCAAAATGAACTAAAAGCAGCCAACAAGCAGAAGCTGCTTTTTACCAGCTTATCAGATAAGCTGCTTTTTCAACAAGCAGCAGCTGTCCCAAACAAGGCCTAAAAACCTTCCCTCTTTCTCAGAAGCTCCGGTGGAAGATCTTGGAAACATGTGGCAACATAGTTACTACTACCTCCGTTCACAAATATATGACACCGTTAATTTTTTTGAAAGCTTTAAACAATTGTCTTATTCAAAATATTTATTCAAAAATGTAAAATTTTAAATTAAGCACAAAACTACCTTAAGTGATAAAATAAATCACAACAAAAATAAATCACAACTCGTTATTTTTTTTTATAAGACGAGTGACCATTTTTTTTAAAGTCAACGGCGTCATATATTTATGAAGGGATGGAGTACTACGTACCGTAGAGATATTGTATTTCTACGGGTGAATGTTCACTAGAGTGTTATGGAAAAAAAGGAAACGCGGTACCTTTGTCACTGCTGCTCATCCGTCGTCCTACGTGGCACACCATGTCAACATTTAGTTTAAGAAAACTCGGTTTTGTATGAGTCGACCAAGTTAAAAACACCCCATCTTTCTGGTTTTGAGAGTTCGAAAATCCAAGTGACACGTTATATCAAGTTTGAGGATCGTCGATGTATTTTAGACTAAAGCGAAACATGTGCACATGTGGAAAACATTAGCCACGCATCTCTCTACGTTTCACTTTCATTGGTAGATCTAGGATGGGTACTATACATGTCTAAATAGACGTGTCGGACCAGACCGAGCACGACTGGGCCCGACACAACCAGGGGCGGAGCCAAGGGGGGGCCGGCAGGGGCCATGGCCCCTCCCAAGGCTGCAACACATACAAGAATATATATATATATATAGTCTAAATTTTGTATGTATAAATATATATACTCTAAATTTTGTGCAGCACAATTAATCAAATATGTAATATAGTGGTTAGTAATACATGATACATAACTATGTTGTAGTATGCCAACCAAAGTCTAAAAAAGACAAAGAATATAAGATAAAATATTCGTTGAATGACCAATCGATGCATAAAACGTCAAAACTAATTCGCTTCAGACGTTAATATCTAAACCTCACCCCTTTATGATTCATTCTATCGTCTCGCTAGGCAGTTGCGATTACCGCTGACCACTTGACTTGCCTTTGCCATAGCCCCACAACCAAAGTCCAAAGAAGGTGATCATGCGAAGCAGCAGAATGAGCGCCAGCAACTTATAAACATACTACATTAGATCTCGTGGATAATAAAATCTACAAAATTCAACTAAAGTTGTCACCTTATAATTGGTGTGTACACGACAAATTTGACGTGTACCTGCGTAGTTTGACGAATTTTCATGAATCCTCGAGGCTAGTTGGATTTTTGAATTCTCTCAAAAAATTGTTAGCTGCCTCATGAATATTAGAGTCATTATATAAAAGTTGAATCTCATCAGTCGAATATTCATCGTTATATCGTCTTTATTATTTTAGTATTGTTCTTGCGTCACAACTTTAATTCAATATATCAATTAGCTAGAAAATGGACTCATCCACTAAAATAATTTACAAAGATCTAAAATTCTTATTTCATATCGAGTGATTAAACTTGATAACATTATACGATATTTTTTATCAGATAGTATTGATGAATTGATCGGCCCCTCTTATATTATATTCCTGGCTCACTACCGGAATCAATCGCTTTGCCGAGTGCCTGAAGCACTCGGCGAAGCGTTCAAAACACTCGGCAAAGGCTTTGCCGAGTGTTGCACTCGGCAAAGAAGGCTCGGCGAACAGTGCATCGGCAAAGCCTTCTTTGCCGAGAGCTTTTTATCGGGCACTCGGCAAAGATCTTTGCCGAGTGCCAGAGAGCACTCGGCAAAGAAAAGCAGCCGTTACGGCGTCGAGTGACGGAGACGGCGGCTTTGCCGAGTGTCCCACGTGACACTCGGCAAAGAAGTTAGTTTTGCCGAGTGTCTTCCGTGCAGCACTCGGCAAAGCCGACCTCTTTGCTGAGTGCCACATGGGACACTCGGCAAAGAACCCGCCAGGGAGGGTCCCCATGTCAGGTTCTTTGCCGAGTGTCCCGTGCGGCACTCGGCAAAGCCGACCTCTTTGCCGAGTGCCAGGCACGTAACACTCGGCAAAGAACCTAAGCCGGTGCCCAGGTCTGTACTCTTTGCCGAGTGTTATGACCTTGACACTCGGCAAAGAGCCTCTTTGCCGAGTGTTACACTCGGCAAAGTGACCAGTATATACCTTTTTTATTTGTTTTTTGTATTCCATCCACACAAACAGAAGATATCACATATATATCACATATATACATCACACATATCATCACAGACATAAATAGCCAACACAAACATAAAACCGTCACCACAAACATAAATATCCATCACAAACATAAGTGTTCAACATAAGTATCAAACACAAACATAAGTCTCTAACGTCGCAAGCTCTCACATAAGTATCAAACACAGACATAAGTATTATACACAAGTACAGAAGTCTAAAACAATGAAAACACAACACTCATGGAGGTGGACGGCTTGACCGGGGCTGCGTTGGGCTGAACCCTTCCGGAGGGTTGTTGGATGCCGCCCCAGATTGGCCCTGCACAGAGAAGAGATTGCATGTGTTATACCAGATGCATTACAAACATCTAACTACAATTTTGATACTCACAGGAGTGTGGAAGAGAGCAGGGTCAACTGGAGGGAACAATGGAGGTGGCGGAGCGATGCCCTGTGCGGCGCCAAGGCTCTGCATGTACTGGAACATCTCCGCCATCCTCTGTTGATCTGCCCGGCGGGCCTCCCGCTCCGCCTCCCGCTCTGCCATCATCCTCGCCTCCATCTCGCGACGTTCCCTCCTCTCTTCTTCTAGTTGGGTCTGTAATATTACAAGCCAACGTTATAGTAACTCAAAGAGTAGGTATATAACTCAAGGAAGGA
This sequence comes from Zea luxurians, assembly GCA_029449295.1. Lineage (NCBI taxonomy): Eukaryota > Viridiplantae > Streptophyta > Magnoliopsida > Poales > Poaceae > Zea > Zea luxurians. Next base: position 8,852,138 of record JAOPSE010000039.1, read on the forward strand.
CGAGTTACACTAACCTCGAGTGCCTGTATGCGATGCTGTGAGCTGTCGTGCCGAGGTCGTATGGCTGGACTCGAGCCCGTGCTCCTTGCTCTCACCTGAGACAGAGTGGGAGTGGAGGACGAGTCGATTGCCCCGTCGGCAATCCAGTACCGCCCATGTCTCTTGCCTCCTCCGACCCTCATGAGCACATCGGTGTCGATCGACTCGGTGCTCGGATCATAGTCTGGGCCATGGACCTCCTGCGCCATGGCGGTGTAGTCATGGAGGCGGCTGTAGACGGCGGGGTTGGTGTAGGCCTCGGGCCCGTCATCCGGGTTGTAGGTGACGTCGGACGTCGCCTTACCCTTATGGGCCATAGCATAGGCCGAGAAGGTGGAGCAAGGCCTTCCACCATGTGACGCCGACTGCAACGAAAACCAACGAGATAGTTAGAAATAATATCTAACTTAGTGCTATATATCTAAATAAAAAAGGTGGCGTACCCATGCTTCGGCATATTGGCCCAGGCTCCGGCTGCCTTGGTGGTGGGAGGGGCCTTGCATCATCAAACGCCGTTCCCGGCTAGCTGTGTGCGCCTCGTCCCACTCAGCCGAACACCACCTATCCACCATCTGCTCCCAGCACAGAGGATGTGCGGCGCACCAATGTGGAATCATCTGCAAAGTAAACACGTAAAGTGCATATCAGAAGATAAAATAAAATTCATGTATCGAGTACTGGTACCAAACATGCATGACTTTACCTGCAGGTACTGCTCCCTGGTCAACGACATGGTTCGGGCTTGAGTTTTGGTCACCTTCTCCCCAAGGACGGAGCCGTGGTAGGTGATGATGGCCTGGATGCGGGCCTCATAGTGCATGTCCACGACGAGCTTCTTACAGCTCGTGGTGGCCACCACATCCGCCCTAGCCTCGTATCCAGCATCGCATCTGAAGAAATCCTGCATACAAAAACGATGTATCCATACATTATTTCAAGAATTTGCAACGAATGCGACATATTTTACATTATACTAAGACTTACCCACAGCTCTTGCTTCACCCGCTCCGCCTTGTTATTGAATTCCCTGCCGTCCCGGTCTACTGCATCGGGGGCGACGGCGTAGTGGTCAAAGGTGAAGGCTGGGCCCGTGACTCCGGCGTACTCCACAAGTCCAGGGAAGTGTTCCCTGCACAGCAGGCCGAGGATGCCATTGGGGGGGCGACGATGACCCCCAGCATAATCCAAAACCGTCCAAGACCTGTCCAAGTGATAAATAAAAAGTATTAGTTTATATTATGATTTTGAACACATAATATGAACAAGAATGAAGAACATAAAGTTACATACCTCTCCCCTTCCGGCCGAATCAGCGGCCGTCTGTCCCGAAGTATGGGACGCTGAGGGAGACTCGCGGGGCCTCGCAGGTAGATGCTCCTCGAACTAGAGCCGCCTGAACCTGAGGCGTCCTGCTGCTGGTCGTCGTCGTCCTGCTGCTGGCCGTCGTCGTCCTGAGGCGCCGCCTGCTGCTGCGCTGCCTGCTCTGCCTCGTCCTGTTGCGCTGCCTGCTGTGCATCGTCCGCCGTCCTACTCCTCCTCCCCCTCCTCCTCCTCAGGAAACCGCCCACCATATTTGTCCAACAACCTGCAATTAAGAGTAAACAAATAAGCACATATAAAAAGATGTATTTAAAAACATGTGCGAAATAAAAAGTCATATAGCATTACATCGATTAAAAATAATCTTCATATGTGTCGGGGTTAGCCGGATCATAACTCTCATCATCACTATCAAGCATTTCAATCTCCACACCATCGGAAGACGCAAGTTCGTCAGTAATGTCATTGTCTTCAAGGATTACTAAGTCATTATCATTTTGCACCTCATCCTCCTCCTCATCAACAACCATTTCAATATCTACGTCCATTCCGATAGCTTCGGTTAAGTCTATCTCAAATCGCCCTTCTAGCCCATCTTCTTGGAAGAACTCTCCATCATATGTGTCCGGGTCTAAGTTGTAATCTTCATCGTTAGGAACAGGTAACCTCCCGTGCGGCGATACCTTATACACAACATCCCAACCCTTAAGATGTTCTTTCGTTTGACACGCATATGGGAGATAATACACTTGTGTGGCCTGTTGGGCAACGATATAGACATCGTCTCCTGCTAAGGTGGAATCTTGTCGAATTTCGACTATCCCAAGATTAGAATGTGTCCGTCTCGTCACTTGAGGGTCAAACCAATGACATTTGAATATCACTGGAGTAAGAGGTTTGGAACCATAAAAATTGAGCTCATATATTTCTTCGATTCGTCCAAAATAATCGACATTGTCAAGGCCCGGCGTAAAGACCCCAGAACACGTTGTTTTCCGATTGGGCCGACTTTTGTCGTAGTGTGTTGTGCGAAAACGGTATCCATTGACGTCATACCCAGAATATTTCTTGACCCTATAAGCAAAGCCGTTGGCTACTTGTCTCAATTCGGCACTCATAGACGGATCTCTTTGGCCCTGCAAGTATTCGCAAGTTAAAAGACACTAAATTGAGTTTAAAGACGTATCTCTTTTACAAACTAAGCACATACCTTATGTTTGAACCAGGAAATGAAATCGGGCAACCCATTTCTCGCACCCTTTCTAAGAAGAGCGTCATATTCCTGTGGAGTGGGGTCCCTTGATCGACGCCAGAATTCATGAAGAAATTGTTCCATGTATGGCGTCACCTCTTCAAGGTTGGTCAATACGTATAGCATGATATGCCGCCACTCTTCATGTGTCAGGGTCTTGGTGGTCGAGCCACTTGCGCTTCCGAGTTGGCCTCGAAATATGCTAAGGTTCGATTCATTGTCGCCATCATTGTAACGAGGGGGTGGATTATGCACGCTCGGCAGTTTGTCACCATAATAAGTTGTTGTGAAGTTTGAGACCTCCTCTAGAATGTATGCCTCTGCAATGGAAGCCTCGATTTTGCATTTATTTCTACATTTCTTTCGAATAGTCTTTAGACATCTCTCGATTGGATAGCACCAACGTCCCTGCACGGGGCCCCCCATTCGTGCCTCATAGGGGAGATGAAGAATCAAATGCTGCATTGGATTGAAGAAGCCAGGTGGAAATATCTTCTCAAGCTTACACAGTAACACGGGGGCCAATCTTTCCAAGTCTGCAACCACGGTCCGAGATAACTCTTTTGCACAAAGCTGACGGAAGAAATAGCTCAACTCTGAAAGCGCTAGCCAGACATGCTCAGGGACATAGCCTCGAACCATCGCAGGAAGAATCCGTTCAATCCATATGTGGAAGTCATGACTCTTCATCCCTAAGACTCGCATAGTAGATAAGTTCACCCCCCTACTCAGGTTAGCTGCATATCCATCAGGGAACATCAACATCTTTATCCACTGAAGTACTTCCTTCCTCTGGGCCCTCCTTAGGACGAAATCGGCCTTAGGCCTTCTCCACGTCTTTCCCCCACTTGGCGGCTTCATCTCTAGTTTTGGTCTATCACATAACGCTGCCAGATCCACTCTTGCCTTCACATTATCCTTTGACTTATCAGGAATGTCCATAATTGTTGCCCACAGTGCCTCGACAACATTCTTTTCAGTGTGCATCACGTCAATGTTGTGTGGAAGGAGCAGGTCATCATAATAGGGGAGCCGAGTCAAGCCAGACTTATGTGTCCACATATGCTGCTCACCATATCCCACAAAACCACCTTCTGTATTGGCCACGAGCCCATCTATCTGTTGACGAATTTCGGCACCAGTCATCGTTGCAGGTGGGCGGTCTGTCACTACGACACCTTTCGTAAAGTTCTTGATGTCTAGGCGGAATGGATGGTCAGCAGGAAGAAATTGTCGATGTTTATCGAAGGACGAATATTTGCCACCCTTTTTCAACCAAATGAACCTGAGAGCTTCCTTGCAAACTGGGCATGGGAATTTACCGTGAACACACCAGGCACAGAATAGCCCATACGCCGGTAAGTCATGCATGGAGTACTGGTACCAAACATGCATTCTGAAGTTTGTCTTCGTAGCTCGGTCATATGTCCATACCCCTTCCTCCCAGGCACGTACCAATTCATCGATCAAAGGCTCCATGTACACGCCCATTTTGTTCCCCGGGTGTCCGGGAATTATCAACGACACGAATATATTCTGCCTTTGAAAGCACACACCAGGGGGGAGATTGATTGGGATAACAAACACGGGCCAACATGTGTACGGGGCAGCGCTCATTCCATAGGGATTGAACCCATCTGTGGCCAACGCAACACGTACATTACGAGCCTCTTCGGCTTTCTCACGGTGAATGTCATCAAAGTGTTTCCATGCTTCACCATCTGACACGTGCACCATCTTGTCAGGATTGTATCGTTTTCCATTTTTGTGCCATGTCATCTGTTTCGCGGATTCCTCTGTCATGTAAAGACGCTGGATCCTCGGTATGAACGGAAGGTGTCGTAGGATTGTCAAGGGGATGTCGAGCTGCCTCTTCTGTCCATCACCAGAGTCTACCTCCATAAACCTAGACGAATTACACTTGGGACAGTACTTTGCCTCCGCGTATTCTTTCCTAAATAGCACGCAGCCCTTCGGACAAGCATGAATCTGCTCATACGTCATCTTAAGTGCACGAAGTAGTTTCTGTGCCTCGTACATGCTCTTTGGCAGAATGTGATCATCCGGAAGCAGACTCCCAATAACTGTCAACAAGCCATCGAATGCATCTCTACTGATGCTGTACTGCGACTTGAACGCCATTACACGCCCAATGGCATCAAGTTGAGAAACCTTTGTCTGGCCGTGAAGGGGCTTCTGTGCCGCGTCGAACATGTCGTAGAACGCCTTTGCAGTCGGCTCTGGCTCGTCATCCATACATCCTCCCGTGTACTGTGCCTCCTGATAGTCGTTCAACATATCCGCTACCCCCGCATCCGCGTCATAATCCTCGACACGTTGTCTCAGCACCTCTTCTCTCGTACGATGCGCTTCACCATGAAATATCCACCGAGTATAGCCCGGCGTAAATCCATTCTTCCAAATATGTTCTACCATGGTCTTCTTTGGTTTTCTTTTCCGGTTGTCACATTTGCTGCACGGGCATGGGACTAGACTCGCTCCTTTAGCAGCTTCGCCATATGCCCGTTCCACGAAATCATCGGTCTTTCTAATCCATTCAGTGGTGACATCGTTCCTTCCTCTACGGCCCGTGTACATCCACTCACGGTCCTCCATCCTCTAACATATATAACCGAGTATAGTTTAATATAGACATGTAATGCATGTACACTACGTTCCTACCTTCTAATAGGTGACGATAGGTCCTAATCCCACCCGCGGTTGCGTAGATGGTGTTAGTTTCATGCTCTACTCCGATCCGAGATAGAATTTCGGCAGCACCTCCCCGCTGTTCTCCGGATACACGTCCTGGCAGGGAGAGTGTATTGTCCGGAGAACAACAGGGAGGTGACGCCGAAACTCTATCTCAGACCGGAGCAGAGCATGAAACTAACACCATCTACGCAACCGCGGGCTGTCCAAAAAACGTGGACAATTCGAAACTGATACATTTGTAGATATGCAAAGATCTGCATATCTACACCGTATCACTTTCGAACGGGAGACGCCTAACTGGGTTAGGTGATCTACGACCATGATGCGGATGTAGAGGTTATACCTAGGGTGGCGGTGGAGTCAGGCTAGTGGGGCTGTGGCGGGTCGGTGCAGTGGCGACGGGACGCGGTGCAGGGAGACCCGCAGCGGCTAGGAAGACAAGTATCTTCTCTGTAAAAAAGAAACACAAGTCTGTTAATACAAAAGCCTAGCAACAGAAAATTTCGGCAGCACCTCCCCTGCACGGGGAGGTTTCAAAATCCTGCAAATAAAACTATCAGCACGATGGCTGACATCCACGCATAATTCAACGGCACGATGGCCGGAAATCCATGCATAACATGTCTACTTTGATTACATTAATATAAACATGTGTTTGTTCAAATTAAATCATATAAACATGCATAAATTCATGAACACTCATATAAACACGCATATAAACACGCAACAAATAATATTGTTATACCTAGGGCGGCGAGGCGGCGGCGCGACGAGCGAGCGGGTGCGGCGGGCACGGCCGCGGGGCGGGGGCGGGCAGACGGCGCGGCGGGCACGGCCGAGGAGCCCGGCGCGGCGAGTGGCCACCTCGGCGAGCAGGCGGGCGGGCGCCTGAGTGTGGGGGGCGCGGCGTGCTCCGGGCACACGACCGCGGCAAGGGGCCGGCGTGGGAAGGCCGCGACGGCGGGCAGCCGGCGTGGGAAGGCCGCGGCGGCGGGCAAGAAAGGCGCGGCGTGGGGAGACTGCGGCGTGGGGAGGCTGCGGCGTGGGGAGAGAGGCGCGGCGGCGGGCAGAGAGGCGCGGCGCGGCGGCGACAGCAGACGCGGCGGCGCGGGCAGAGACGGGAAGAGAGCGTGAGAGAAGAGAAAGGAGAAAGAAGAACAGTCGGACAGTTATTTTACTTCTTTGCCGAGTGCCCGCGATGTGGCACTCGGCAAAGATTTTTTTTATTTTTTAAATAACCTTTGCCGAGTGTCAGATCGGCGACACTCGGCAAAAACTCCTTTGCCGAGTGTCGGACAGGTGACACTCGGCAAAGTATACTTTACGCTTCTTTGCCGAGTGTCTACTCGGGCGGCACTCGGCAAAGCATACTTTGCCGAGTGTCACCATCTGACACTCGGCAAAGTACATTTGTATTTTTTTTGGTTTTTGCCACCAAACTTTTTGTGGTTTGTTCCTACACTATGTAGACCTACATATACCATTTGGGGACAATTATAACTGTGTTTGCAATATCTATTAGATTTAGTTCGTTTATTTGAATTTCTTCGGAAAATTCAGATTTGAACTGTAGGTCACTCGAAACTTGGAAAACCGTGCATGCAAAAATGATATTCATGTTACTTACCATAAGTTACGACTGATTCCAGGAGCGTACCGGAAACGTCGAGCAACATGTTCACTAAACATGGCCGTGAACTTGCCATCCACATGTTTAAAAATTGTATAAAAAACAAACAAAGTCAGAAAATCATGAAACTTGTCCACGTGTCATGATATCATATGTACAGGTTGTGATAAAAAATTGAGAATGTTTGGACAAAGTTGTGAGATACTATGTGTAGAAACCTAAGAGAACTACACATGAAATCATAGAGTTTCAATGTGGATCTCTTAGGTTTGTACACATAGCGCGTCATAGTTTTCTCAAAAAATTTTCAATTTTTTATCACAGCCTGTACATATGATATCATGACACGTGGACAAGTTTCACGATTTTCTGACTTTGTTTGTGTTTTATACAATTTTTAAACATGTGGAGCATGTTGCTCGAAGTTTCCGGTCCGCTCCTGGAATCGGTCGTAACTTATGCTAAGTAACATGAATATTATTTTTGCATGCACGGTTTTCCAAGTTTCGAGTGATCTGCAGTTCAAATCTAAATTTTCCGAAGAAATTCAAATAAACGAACTAAATCTACTAGATATTGCAAACACTGTTATAATTGTCCACAAATGATACATGTAGGTCTACATAGTGTAGGAACATACCACAAAAAATTTGGGAGACAAAATCAAAAAAATTAAAATGTACTTTGCCGAGTGTCTGGATAAGACACTCGGTAAAGCTTCCTTTGCCGAGTGCCAGATGCGCGGCACTCGGCAAAGAAGCATCTTTGCCGAGAGCCGACGGTTGGCACTCGGCAAAGACTGACGGCCGTCAGCTTTGGGACGTCCGCTGACGGCCCTTTGCCGAGAGCCCCCTTTGCCGAGAGTTTGACACTCGGCAAACACGTATTTGCCGAGTGTAGACGTGTACCGAGTGTCCTACGCTCGGTAAAGACACTCGTTACCGAGAGCCCAGCTTTGCCGAGTGCGGCTCTCGGCAAAGCCGTCTTTGCCGAGTGCCCGAGAAAAGGCACTCGGCAAAGCGGCCGGCACTCGGCAAAGGCTCGGATTCCGGTAGTGGCTCCGCCCCTGGACACAACGTTACTTAGTCTAGGTCTAACACAGTTGGATCGCAGATTACCTGAAGTGGTCCAATCCCGACAGACCAGTAATGTCGTGCTGGGCTCGGGCTCGGGCTCGTAAACGCTCTAGAATTCAGAATTCGGAGACAACGTTCGAACTCATTCCATTTTTATTCAACAGCTTACATTTAGAATTTCAAATACAAACTTCACCATATAATAGTTTCAGATGCACATAAACACATATCACACTTCAATGATGACGGTTCAGACCACTCCTTAACCGTGCCAGATCCGTGCTACCCAGATTGACAGTCCAACACGGCGCGTTAGCCGGGCCGGCGCGATTTAGACATGTATAGTAGGCACTAATCTACTCCTGCTCAACAATTAGGCAGTGCCACTGTGCAAGGCAGCAGCACCCAGGAACGACGGAAAACCGCTTAGCAGTACCGGCAACGCCACGGCAGCACTGCGCATAGCGCCGCCGGACGCCGGCGTCACCTTCAAAGTGTCCCGGTACAGTGCACTGTGCACGTCGTACGTACGCACGGCACGGCTGCACCTGCACACACACCAAAAACGACGCGCCGCCGGGGGCGCTGGGGCCAATCCCTGCAGATTTCCGCCAACCCGATGCCAAGCGACGCGGCTATATATATGGCCACTCCCCGCCTCGCCCAGTTCCGCACCAAAGCGAATGCCATCTTTCCTCCGAAGAGCAACCGAGAGCAAACCACTCGCCCGTCCGTTCCCGCGCCCCGATCCAGCTCGCGCACGACGTCGGCAAGTCCGTTCCCGTGCCTCTATATCCATCTCGCCGCACGACGCCGCCAAGCATGTGCAAGGTGGCGATCACGATCCCGTCCCTCGTGTGGCTGTGCCGCGCCGTGCGGCGGTGGCGGTCCCGCGGCCGCGGCCGCGCCGCGGACGCCTCCCGCTCCACCACCACCTCCTTCTCCTCCCCCCGCCCCTGCACCTCGGTGCCGGCGGGGCACGTGGCGGTGTGCGTGGAGGCCGCCGCCGCCGCCGGGTCTGGCTCCACCAGGCGGTTCGTGGTACGGGTGGCGCACCTCAGCCACCCGTCGTTCCGGGAGCTGCTGCGGCAGGCGGAGGAAGAGTACGGCTTCCCGGCGGCGCCCGGGCCCATCGCGCTCCCCTGCGACGAGGACCACTTCCGCGACGTCCTCCACCGCGTGTCCACGTCGGCCGCCGCCTCCTCCTCCTGCTGCTGCGGCCTCGCCACGCGGCGGTGCGCGCGCGGCGAGTCGGGGCCGCTGCTACAGGGACGAATAATGGCCGTGGATCAGAAGCTGGGCTGGTGATTGATTCATTCGCCTGTTGGCATCCGCGCGGCCCGCTGCTTGAACGGATCGAGCCTGCGTGCATATGAGTGACATACCCGATCGGTGAGGGCGACGGGTTTCTGCAAGACTTGCAAGTTGCAGGTACGAGCTCGCGTTCAAGTGCTCAGCTGCGGCCATTGCACAGCGCGAGCCTAGAGCGGAAGGGACAAAAGCGTCTTGCCCGGCTGGCGCGGCCGAGAAGACCGTTCACGCAGGCACAGGGAGGAAGAGCAGCAAAGCAAGCGCCATATATACTCGCCGCGCGCATCCCGTGCAGCGTGCGCAGGAGAAGCACAGCAGCACGACCCCGGGCATTGACGTATTGTTAACGGCAGATAGCTACATGGATTTAGTTAAGAAAGCCTATAAATTTTAGTGCGAGTTGAAAGGCGGTTCCTCGTGATTTTGGCCCCATGATTTTCGATACGCATTACTAGTATTTCTCATGTATACATTAAGTAGCTCGATCAACTGTGCACATGCGCATTTACAGCCTTGCTAGGATAGATAAAGAATTAGTCCCTGTAATGCAGCAAAAAAAAGTAATCGTGGCTTGCCATGCATGTGTTCATGACAATCGACCATCTCAAATGAGATTAGTAAAAATAATGAATTTCAAGAAACAATCATAGTCAATTCAGACTAGAGTCTATCTCGTATTGGCATTAAACTATCTAGCAGCTTACTCATCATCATTCCTATATTCAAACTCCATTTAACGAACAATGTAGTTTATAGCGTAAAACAGTGTTTTGAGTGATCGTCTGCTGGTTGAACCGTTGGAAACAGTCTTAGAGATTAATGGGGCCATGACTCATTAACACGCTGTATAAATATATGAGAGGGGACTAGGCTTACGTCAACACAATACTCGTGCAAATCCTAACCGTTGCCCCCCATGGACCCGATTGTGAAACCCTTAGCACACCATCGTACGGTGTCACTCCTCGTAACTGTAGACTACGTGAAGGCGCCGCTACAACTGCTACGCAGGTCGGCTACGAGGGAGTCCAACTCTTTTTCGCTGCGTTGCACGTCTAGTGGTAACATTCCATAGTCTCTTACTGGCGAGTTTCCTGGATGATGCATGTCTTATCTACTGTTAGGGTGCTACGTCTAGCCATCTTTGCCGACTACTTTTGCAAAAAACAAGCCATCATGCACCTCTATCCTAAGTTGTCTAGGATCACACCGAATTTGTCAAGCAGAAGAATAGAAAGAACTAGTTTTGAGTGTAAAATTTGGCCACAAAGGGGCATAATGAATATACTTTGTTGTAGAATACTAATCTGCATAAGTATTTGCCCTGCAGGGAAGTCTCCTGATAATCTAGACATTTATTTTTGCATAATCTCGAGGGTTAGATGTACAATATACACAATTTTTTCATGGTCAAATTGTCTCAAAACTGTGCCGCCGCCACCTGGTAGACAACATAGGGAACGATGTGATTAAATAGGCAGGACTTATACCAAGGAACAACATGACATAATATGGTGGAGTCATGCTTGTTTATCGTTGACGGAGGATGCGATCCAAACAATGGGCTGCCACAGGACGACACATACACAGTGGCGCATACGCGGCCAGGGTTGCAATGGCGTCGCCAAAAGTAAGGCATCACAGCGGGCAGAGCACGAGCGTCGAGGCGAGTGGGCGTAGTTTGGGAGCTATGTGGCGGGTTCTAGCTAGAACACACAACATGATTTAATGGTTGGAAGCATGCATATAAAATATTATCTGAGCATGTTAATGGAGTGAATCGTGTTAGTAACGAGTGCCAAGCATTTTGATGGTCTTCAAAATCAAAGAAAACGTATCTCAAGTAACCTTGGTCGTCCAAGTGAAGACGGAAGTAGATAAATTGTATCAAATTCGTTTAACTTAATCTCTCTAGAACGTTTAAAGTTTTTAAATGCGTAAGGCATGTTTTTTTGGAGACGACACTACTACAGCAAACCTCTGTACAGGCGGTTTGGTTCGCCTCTACACAGGCGGTTCCAGGAACCGCTTGTGGTGCACCGCCTGTGATGTAAAACAACATCACAGGCGGTCAATCAAAAACCGCCTGTGAAAGACACACATTACAGGCGGTCCAGTTCAAAGGAACCGCCTGTGATAGACACACATCACAAGCGGTTTCTTATCCTAGCCGCTTGTGTTAGCCACACATCACAGGCGGTTTTTAATATAAGTCCAACTGCATACAATATAAATCACAGACGGTTTTCAATATACAGATTCATATACAGAATTTTCAAACATAGATTATACACAGATTTCATACACAGATTCACACAGATTGCATACACAGATTTATACATATCAAGTTCCATAATACACAGATTCATCCACATATCAAGTTCCATCGTCATACACAGATTTATACACATATCAAGTTCCATAGACAACTAAACATCTCAAAGTTCCATAGACAACTAAACATCTAAAGTTCCTAACTAAAGACCTAAACACTGTGTGATATTGTGTACAAACTTAGTTCTGGGAATTGTTGCAAATTTCCATTTGTATTGTAGAATAGCCCTTGTTGATGAAGAACTTCACGGCGCATAAAGTAAAGCAAGTCTCTTACAACCTTAGCCACGCCGACGGAAACCATATCTCTTTCTAACCATTCAGCATTGATCTTGGATTTAGGAACCTGCAATGAAAGCAAAAAACAAGCAGTGCTAAGAGTAATGTGATGAGCAACAATATAACATAAAAATTGCAACATGGACAATTTGCGAAAGAGCAAGGAGATATTATGTCCGTGCATCGACTGTGATATCAAGATAGCTTGGAGAGATACAGGAGTAATCCAATCACATCTGCTAAAAAGAGGGTTTAAAAACAATTACACGATATGGTCAGAACATGGTGTCGGGGACCATAATTAGGGGTACCCTCAAGGCTCCTAATTCTCAGCTGGTAACCCCCATCAGCATAAAGCTGCAAAGGCCTGATGGGTGCGATTAAGTCAGGGATCAGTCCATTCGAGGGACTCGATCACGCCTCGCCCGAGCCTAGCCTCGGACAAGGGCAGCCGACCCCGGAGGATTTCCGTCTCGCCCGAGGCCCCCCTCCAAGCGGCGAATATATTTCCGGCTCGCCCGAGGCCCTGTCTTCGCCAAGAAGCAACCCTGACCAAATCGCCGCACCGACCGACCAAATCACAGGAGCATTTAATGCAAAGGTGACCTGACACCTTTATCCTGACGCACGCCCCCCAGCCGGCAGAGCCGAAGTGACCGCCGTCACTTCGTCGCTCCACTGACCGGCCTGACAGAAGGACAGCGCCGCCTGCGCCACTCCGACTGCGGTGCCACTTGACAGAGTGAGACTGACAGACAGTCAGGCCCGGTCGAAGGCACCATAGGAAGCTCCGCTCCGCCTGACCCAGGGCTCGGACTTGGGCTAAGACCCGGAAGACGGCGAACTCCGCTCCGCCCGACCCAGGGCTCGGACTCGGGCTAACTCCCGGAAGACGACGAACTTCGCTCTGCCCGACCCAGGGCTCGGACTTGGGCTCAGCCCCAGAAGACGACGAACTCCGCTCCGCCCGACCCCAGGGCTCGGACTCCGCCCTGGCCTCAGCTGACGGCCTCCGCCTCGCCCGACCCAGGGGCTCGGACTCGACCTCGGCCACGGAAGACAGACTCGACCTCGGCTTCGGAGGAGCTTCCACATCGCCCAACCTAGGGCGCAGACCAGCCACGTCAACAGGAGGCGCCATCATCACCCTACCCCGAGCTGACTCGGGCCGCAGGGAACAAGACCGGCGTCCCATCTGGCTCACTCCGCCAGATAGGCAATGATGGCGCCCCGCATACTCTGTGACGACGGTGGCTCTCAGCCCCCTTACGGAAGCAAGAGGACGTCAGCAAAGGACTCAACCGCTCCGACAGCTGTCACTCCGCCAGGCTCCATCGCTCCTCCGACGGCCGCGACATCACACCAGCTGGGTGCCAAAATCTCTCCAACTGCCACAACGGCATGTACTTAGGGCGCTAGCTCTCCTCCGCTAGACACGTAGCACTCTGCTACACCCCCCATTGTATGCCTGGATCCTCTCCTTACGCCTATAAAAGGAAGGACCAGGGCCCTCTTAGAGAGGGTTGGCCGCGCGGGGACGAGGACGAGACAGGCGCTCGCGTGAGGCCGCTCGCTCCCTCTCCCGCGTGGACGCTTGTAACCCCCTACTGCAAGCGCACCCGACCTGGGCGCGAGACGAACACGAAGGCCGCGGGATTCCCACCTCTCTCACGCCGGTCTCCGGCCACCTCACTTCCCCCTTCGCGCTCGGCCTCGCGCTCGACCCATCTGGGCTGGGGCACGCGGCGACATTCACTCGTCGGCCTAGGGACCCCCCGGTCTCGAAACGCCGACAGTTGGCGCGCCAGGTAGGGGCCTGCTACGTGCTGACGAACAACTTCTCGTCAAGCTCCAGATGGGCAGTCTCCAGCGACCTCTCCAACCCGGGACGGTGCTCCGTTTCGGGAGTATTGAGTTTGTGTCCCTCGACGGCAGCTACGACATGATACTCCTTCCACCGCCGTGTGACAACGACAATGGCGGCCGACGGCCCGCCCGCCGGCGGCGGAATCGACGACGTCTTCCCCGCGTGGTGGAAGAGCAACTTTCGAGCTCACCCTGTCCTCTCCCCCGCCGACGGAGGAGGAGGCGGGGCAACCAAGGCCAAGCAGGAGGCAGCGCCTCATCGGCTGTCGAGCGAGTCGGCAGCGCCAGCACCTCAACGGGGGGTGCGCTGGGCATCGACCTCGCGCTTGAGACGAAGACGAGCGCTATCTCCCCGCGACACGCCAATCTCGAGCGAACGGACGACGCCAGCACGCTCACGGAAGGCTTGTTGGGTGTCACCCTCATACCTAAGACGACAGTGCAGTCAGTCCCCGACGTGACTTCATCACCACCCGTCGACCAAAAGGTACCGACCGATTCCCATCCCACGTCTTTCGGATTTAGCCTCGACCCGCCTAGCGGCTTCGCTTTGGCGGGTGCTCTCGTAGAGGCAAGTCCAAACCCTCTGGGGTTTCGTATGCGGTCACCTTGGGACCGGCTGACGGACGTCTCGACCTACGGGCCCTCTGGGTCCGAGGAAGACGACGAGCCCAGCATCTGTTGGGATTTCTCTGGCCTTGGCAACCCCAGTGCCATGCGGGACTTCATGACCGCATGCGACTACTGCCTTTCCGACTGTTCCGACGGTAGCCGTAGCCTCGGCGACGAGGACTACGGCCCAAGTCGCGAATGCTTCCATGTCGATCTAGGGGGTCCCTCTGAAGGCAACCATCTCGGCATGCCGGAGGATGGTGATCTCCCTAGGCCGGTGCCCCGCGTTGACATCCCACGGGAGCTAGTTGTGGTCCCCGTTCAGGCGGGGGGCCATGGCCCACAGCTCGAGCAAATCCGTGGGGTACAGGCCAGGCTCGACGAGGGAGCAGGAGCGCTTGAGCCAATCCGCCGGGACGTCGGGCAGGCATGGGCGAGCCAACCTCCGGCCGGAGAAATACGTCATCTACCCCAGGGCCTCCAGCACCGCATCGTCGGCGACATCAGGGTCAGGCCGCCACCCGCATGTAGTGGGGTCGGCCAGAACCTGGCGGCAGCGGCAATGCTTCTCCGTGCGATGCCGGAGCCATCAACCACCGAGGGGCGGCGAATCCAGGGAGAGCTCAAGAATCTCCTGGAAGGCGCCGCGGTCCGACGGGCCGAGAGCTCCGCCTCCCGAAGGCAGGGGTACCCCTCGGAACCTCATGCCGCGACTTTCCGATTCATGCGGGAAGCCTCGGTCTGCCCCGGGCACACGCGCAACACAGCGCCTGCGGCCCCGGGTCGCCTCGGCAACGAGCACCATCACCGCGATTGTCGGGCTCACCTCGACGAGAGGGTGCGCCGAGGCTACCACCCCAGGCGTGGGGGACGCTACGACAACGGGAAGGATCGGAGTCCCTCGCCCGAGCCACCCGGTCCGCAGGCCTTCAGCCGGGCCATACGACGGGCGCCGTTCCCGACCCGGTTCCGACCCCCGACTACTATCACGAAGTACTCGGGGGAGACAAGACCGGAACTGTGGCTCGCGGACTACCGTCTGGCCTGCCAACTGGGTGGAACAGACGATGACAACCTTATCATCCGCAACCTCCCCCTGTTCCTCTCCGACACCGCTCACGCCTGGTTAGAGCACCTGCCTCCGGGGCAGATCTCCAACTGGGACGACCTAGTCCAAGCTTTTGCCGGGAATTTCTAGGGCACATACGTGCGCCCTGGGAATTCCTGGGACCTTCGAAGCTGCCGACAGCAGCCGGGAGAGTCTCTCCGAGACTACATCCGGTGATTCTCGAAGCAGCGCACCGAGCTGCCCAACATCACCGACTCGGATGTCATCGGCGCGTTCCTCGCCGGCACCACTTGCCGCGACCTGGTGAGCAAGCTGGGTCGCAAGACCCCCACCAGGGCGAGCGAGCTGATGGACATCGCCACCAAGTTTGCCTCCGGCCAGGAGGCGGTCGAGGCCATCTTCCGAAAGGACAAGCAGCCCCAGGGCCGCCCATCGGAAGATGCCCCCGAGGCGTCAACTCAGCGCGGTGCCAAGAAGAAGGGCAAGAAGAAGTCGCAAGCGAAACGCGACGCCGCCGACGCGGACCTTGTCGCCGCCGCCGAGTACAAAAACCCTCGGAAACCCCCCGGAGGTGCCAACCTCTTCGACAAGATGCTCAAGGAGCCGTGCCCCTATCACCAGGGGCCCGTCAAGCACACCCTTGAGGAGTGCGTCATGCTTCGGCGCCACTTCCACAGGGCCGGGCCACCTACAGAGGGTGGCAGGGCCCACGACGCCGATAAGAAGGAAGATCACCAAGCAGGAGAGTTCCCCGAGGTCCGCGACTGCTTCATGATCTACGGTGGGCAAGCGGCGAATGCCTCGGCTTGGCACCGCAAGCAAGAGCGCCGGGAGGTCTGCTCGGTGAAGGTGGCGGCGCCAGTTAGGGATGGATATCGAGCTGGCTCGGCTCGGCTCGACTCGACTCGAGTTGGCTCGTTAAGATAACGAGCTGGCTCGACTCGACTCGTTATGTTAACGAGCTGAAGATCCAACTCGGCTCGACTCGTTTGCCAACTCGAGCTGGCTCGTTTAGCTCGCGAGCCAGCTCGATAATACCATGTCTAATGTCTACGAACGGATATAAAAACATGTAGCAAAAGAAAAGGAGATATAATTAGAAAAAAGAATAGAGTTTGCAACTTAAGATTCCACACTCAACAAAGAACAAGATTAACTATAGTAGAGTACAAGATTAACTATTTTGGATCCAAGATTATTGTAATTTTACTAATTACTCCAACTCATTTGGCTCGCGAGTTAGCTCGCGAGCCAGCTTGAGCTGGCTCGTTATCGTAACGAGTTGAAATACAAGCTCAACTCGTTACAAATTATAAACAAGTCAAGTCGAGTCGAGCCACTATTGAGTCGAGTCGAGCGAGTTAACGAGCTACGAGTTTTTCGTCCAGCCCTAGCGCCAGTCTATCTAGACTGGTCCGACAAGCCCATCACTTTCGACCGAGCCGACCACCCCGACCATGTGCCGAGCCCGGGGAAATACCCGCTCGTCATCGACCCCGTCATCGGCGACGTCAGGCTCACCAAAGTCCTCATGGACGGAGGCAGCAGCCTCAACATCATCTACGCCGAGACCCTCGGGCTCCTGCGTGTCGATCTATCCTCCGTCCGGGCAGGCGCTGCGCCCTTCCATGGGATCATTCCCGGAAAGCGCGTCTAGCCCCTCGGACAACTCGACCTTCCCGTCTGCTTCGGAACACCCTCCAACTTTCGAAGGGAGACCCTGACGTTCGAGGTGGTCAGGTTCCGAGGAACCTACCACGCGGTACTGGGAAGACCATGCTACGCGAAGTTCATGGCCGTCCCCAACTACACCTACCTGAAGCTCAAGATGCCGGGCCCCAACGGGGTCATCACCGTCGGCCCCACGTACAAACACGCGTTCGAATGCGACGTGGAGTGCGTGGAGTACGCCGAGGCCCTCGCCGAGTCCGAGGCCCTCATCGCCGACCCGGAGAGCCTCTCGAAGGAGGTGCCAGACATGAAGCGTCATGCCGACAACTTTGAGCCAGCGGAGACGGTTAAGTCCGTCCCCCTCGACTCCAGCGGCGACGCCTCCAAGCAGATCCGGATCGGCTCCAGGCTCGATCCCAAATAGGAAGCAGTGCTCGTCGACTTTCTCCGCGCGAACGCCGACGTCTTCGCGTGGAGTCCCTCGAACATGCCCGGCATACCGAGGGATGTCGCCGAGCACTCGCTGGACATCCGAGCCGGAGCCCGACCCGTCAAGCAGCCTCTGCGCCGATTCGACGAGGAGAAGCGCAGAGCCATAGGCGAGGAGATCCACAAGCTAATGGCGGCAGGGTTCATCAAAGAGGTATTCCATCCCGAATGGCTTGCCAACCCTGTGCTTGTGAGAAAGAAAGGGGGAAATGGCGGATGTGTGTAGACTACACTGGTCTAAATAAAGCATGTCCGAAGGTTCCCTACCCTCTGCTCGCATCGATCAAATCGTGGATTCCACCGTTGGGTGCGAAACCCTGTCTTTCCTCGATGCCTACTCAGGGTATCATCAAATCAGGATGAAAGAGTCCGACCAGCTCGCGACTTCTTTCATCACACCCTTCGGCATGTACTACTATGTCACCATGCCGTTCGGCTTGAGGAATGCGGGCGCGACGTACCAGCGGTGCATGAACCATGTGTTCGACGAACACATTGGTCGCACGGTCGAGGCCTACGTCGATGACATCGTAGTCAAGACGAGGAAAGCCTCTGACCTCCTTTCCGACCTTGAAGTGACATTCCAATGTCTCAAGGCGAAAGGCGTCAAGCTCAATCCCGAGAAGTGTGTCTTCGGGGTGCCCCGAGGCTTGCTCTTGGGGTTCATCGTCTCCGAGCGGGGCATCGAAGCCAACCCAGAGAAGATCGCAGCCATCACCAGCATGGGGCCCATCAAGGACTTGAAAGGCGTACAGAGGGTCATGGGATGCCTCGCGACTCTGAGCCGCTTCATCTCACGCCTCGGCGAAAGAGGTCTACCTCTGTACCGCCTCTTGAGGAAAGCCGAGTGCTTCACTTGGACCCCTGAGGCCGAGGAAGCCCTCGGGAACCTGAAGGCGCTCCTCACAAAGGCGCCTATCTTGGTGCCACCATCTGCTGGAGAAGCCCTCTTGGTCTACGTTGCCGCGACCACTCAGGTGGTTAGCGCCGCGATTGCGGTCGAGAGGCAAGAAGAGGGGCATGCATTGCCCGTTTAGAGGCCAGTTTACTTCGTTAGCGAGGTACTGTCCGAAACCAAGATCCGCTACCCACAAGTTCAGAAGCTGCTGTATGCGGTGATCCTGACACGGCGGAAGTTGCGACACTACTTCGAGTCTCATCCGGTAACTGTGGTGTCATCCTTCCCCCTGGGGGAGATCATCCAGTGCCGAGAGGCCTCGGGTAGGATTGCAAAGTGGGCGGTGGAAATCATGGGCGAGACAATCTCGTTCGCCCCTCGGAAGGCCATCAAGTCCCAGGTTTTGGCGGACTTCGTGCCCGAATGGGTCGACACCCAGCTACCGACGGCTCTGATCCAACCGGAGCTCTGGACCATGTTCTTCGACGGGTCGCTGATGAAGACAGGAGCCGGCGCTGGCCTACTCTTCATCTCGCCCCTCAGGAAGCACCTACGCTATGTGTTACGCCTCCATTTCCTGGCGTCCAACAATGTGGCCGAGTACGAGGCTCTGGTCAACGGATTGCGGATCGCCATCGAGCTAGGGGTCCGATGCCTCGACGCTCGCGGTGACTCGCAGCTCGTCGTCGACCAAGTCATGAAGAACTCCCACTGCCGCGACCCGAAGATGGAGGCCTACTGCGATGAGGTTCGGCGCCTGGAAGACAAGTTCTACGGGCTCGAGCTCAACCACATCGCTCGGCGCTACAACGAGACTGCGGACGAGCTGGCTAAAATAGCCTCGGGGCGAACAATGGTTCCCCCGGACGTCTTCTCCCGAGACCTGCATCAGCCCTCCGTCAAGATCGACGACATGCCCGAGCCTGAGGCACCCTCGACCCAGCCCGAGGCGCCCTCGGCACAGTCTGAGGCGCCCTCGGCTCGGCCCGAGGCCCCCTCGGCCCAGCCCGAGGTACCCTCGGCATAGTCCGAGGCACCCTCGGCTCGGCCCGAGGCACCCTCGATTCGGTCCGAGGTACCCTCAGCCCCCGAGGGCGACACGCTGCACGTCGAGGGGGAGCAAAGCGGGGTCACACCTGATCAAAACTGACAGACCCCATACCTGCAATATCTCCATCGAGGAGAGCTACCCCTCGACCGAGCCGAGGCTCGGCGGGTGGCGCGGCGCGCCAAGTCGTTCGTCTTGCTGGGTGATGAGAAGGAGCTCTACCACCGCAGCCCCTCTGGCATCCTCCAGCGATGCATCTCCATCGCCGAAGGTCAGGAACTCCTGCGAGAGATACACTCGGGGGCTTGCGGCCATCACGCAGCGCCTCGAGCCCTTGTCAGGAATGCTTTCCGATAAGGCTTCTACTGGCCCACGGCGGTGGCCGACGCTACCAGAATTGTCCGCACCTGCGAAGGGTGTCAATTCTACGCAAGGCAGACCCACCTGCCCGCTCAGGCTCTACAGACGATACCCATCACCTGGCCTTTTGCTGTGTGGGGTCTGGATCTCGTCGGCCCTTTGCAGAAGGCACCCGAGGGCTACACGCACCTGCTGGTCACCATCGACAAATTCTCCAAGTGGATCGAGGTCCGACCCCTGAACAGCATCAGGTCCGAGCAGGTGGTGGCGTTCTTCACCAATATCATCCATCGTTTCGGGGTCCCGAACTCCATCATCACCGACAGCGGCACCCAATTCACCGGCAGAAAGTTCCTGGACTTCTGTGAGGATCACCACATCCGGGTGGACTGGGCCGCCATAGCTCACCCCATGTCAAATGGGCAAGTAGAGCGTGCCAACGGCATGATTCTACAAGGGCTCAAGCCTCGAATCTACAACGACCTCAACAAGTTCGACAAGCGATGGATGAAGGAACTCCCCTCGGTGGTCTGGAGTCTGAGGACAACGCCGAGCCGAGCCACGGGCTTCACGCCGTTCTTCCTAGTCTACGGGGCCGAAGCCGTCTTGCCCACAGACCTGGAATACGGCTCCCCAAGGACGAGGGCCTACACCGACCAAAGCAACCAAGCTAGCCGAGAAGACTCGCTGGCCAACAGTCAAGGCGAGGTCTACGACAACGCTTGGAACATCCAACAGCTACGTCGCTTCTACCCTTAAGATGTTTTCAAGTTGTTCATATACCTCGCACCCACACAAAGTTTAGTCATCAAGGAAGGGTCAGCCTCGCCTCGGCAAAGCCCGACCCTCCCTCGGGGGCTAAAAGGGGAGGGAACCCCCTCTGCGTCGAAATTTTCCTCGAAAAAAAATCTTCTCTACCCGGGGGCTACACCCGCCGGGGGCGACCGTTGCGCGTGCACGAGCCGTTCGAGGAATGGAACACGGGCGCATTGTCTTCACGACGTGAGAAAGGGTTCTCTCGCTGCCCCCGGATGGGACGTGAGCTTGGCTGACGACGTGACCGCTGCTCCTGTCAACCACTCGCCCCGTCGCATTAACTCCGCGGCGGGACAGGCGGCGCCTCTGGCAGGAGAAGCAGGCGACGCTTCGCCTTCGCCATAATGACTGCGTCAGTAAAGGTACGCCGCGTCGTTCGATTTCATATCCTTTTCCTTTTTTTCTCTTTCTCTCTCTTGCAACAGGGATCGGGAAAGGGGATACCCCGAAAAGGATCCTTCCCCGTGAAGGAACCAGGCTCCGAGCCTCCCTACTGATCAGAGGTTCGAAGGCTGGCCCCTCGGAAGGGTTCGACAGCTGCCTCAGATCACGTGGGCCCTACACCCACTACTGGTCAGAGGTTCGAAGGCCGGCCCCTCAGAAGGGTTCAACGACCGCCTCAGGCTACTCGGGCTCCGCGCCCACTACTGATCAGGGGTTCAAAGGTTGGCCCCCGAAGGGTTCACAGCCGCCTCAGACACAGAGCGAGGGATGACCATGGGTACGTTCGATACATAACCAAGGCTCGTGCTGCGCTCCCGAGGTACCCTAGGACATTTCCGAGACCAGCGGGAACGATCTTGTAACGGAATCCCATCAGAGGGAGGCATCAAGCCCTTGGACCACGTCGCCAGGGGACCGGGTCCGGCAGATCACCCGCAGGTACTTTTGGGCGTGCCTCCGGGCCCCTAGCCGACCCCTAACGAACGGGGCACGGACGTCCACTCGGATTACCCGCTTGCAGCTCACCGGAGACACCATGTTCGGCGCCCATCGAGGGCAACATGGCGCTTTCCCCCCTCCTCCTTGCGGAAAGGCGACACAGGGGCGTATGTAAAAAAGCCGAGTCTGTCCCTAATCGCCCTCTCGCCCCGTGCAGAGGCTCAGAGGCTGCTCTCGCAAACCTGGCTCCGGTCGAACCGTTGACAGCGTCAACATACCAGCCCGAGAACTTGGGACCCGACCGTACACCCGGGCTACGGCTAGCTCGCATGAGGGAATGACCAGACCAGCCGAAGCATTACGCGAGGCATTAAGACCTCGAAGGAGTGAAACCACTCCTCTGAGGCCTCGAGGGCTACACCCGGCGGGTGCGCTCGCGCGCACCCACCGGAACAAAACGCAACAGAGAAAGGCTGGTCCCCTTGCAAAAAAGTGCGACGAAAGCCTCCAAGCGAGTGCTAACACTCCCTTCGAGGCTCAGGGGCTACTGTCGGGGACCATAATTAGGGGTACCCTTAAGGCTCCTAATTCTCAGCTGGTAACCCCCATCAGCATAAAGCTGCAATGGCCTGATGGGTGCGATTAAGTCAGGGATCAGTCCATTCGAGGGACTCGATCACGCCTCGCCCGAGCCTAGCCTCGGACAAGGGCAGCCGACCCCGGAGGATTTCCGTCTCGCCCGAGGCCCCCCTCCAAGCGGCGAATATATTTCCGGCTCGCCCGAGGCCCTGTCTTCGCCAAGAAGCAACCCTGACCAAATCGCCGCACCGACCGACCAAATCGCAGGAGCATTTAATGCAAAGGTGGCCTGACACCTTTATCCTGACACACGCCCCCAGCCGACAGAGCCGAAGTGACCGTGATAGTCGCCTAGAGGGGGGGGGTGAATAGGGCGAAACTGAAATTTACAAAAATAATCACAACTACAAGCCGGGTTAGCGTTAGTAATAAAGAAACGAGTCCGCGAGAGAGGGCGTAAAACAAATCGCAAGCAAATAAGAGTGTGACACGAGGATTTGTTTTACCGAGGTTCGGTTCTCGCAAACCTACTCCCCGTTGAGGAGGCCACAAAGGCCGGGTCTCTTTCAACCCTTCCCTCTCTCAAACGATCCCACGGATCGAGTGAGCTTTCTCTTCTTCTCAATCAACCGGGAACAAAACTTCCCCGCAAGGGCCACCACACAATTGGTGCCTCTTGCCTTGGTTACAATTGAGTGATGATCACAAGAACAAGTGAGAAAGAAAAGGATGCGATCCAAGCGCAAGAGCTCGAAAGAACACAAGCAAATCACTCTCTCTAGTCACTATGGAGTTGTATGGAATTTGGAGAGGACTTGATCTATTTGGTGTGTCTAGAATTGAATGCTAGAGCTCTTGTAGTAGTTGAGAAGTGGAAAACTTGGATGGCAATGAATGTGGGGTGGTTGGGGTATTTATAGCCCCAACCACCAAAAGTGACCGTTGCTGGAACCTGTCTGTTCGATGGCGCACCGGACAGTCCGGTGCACACCGGACAGTCCGGTGCCCCTGTCACGTCACCATTGCCGTTGGATTCTGACCGTTGGAGCTTCTGACTTCTGGGCCCTCCTGGGTGTCCGGTGCACACCGGACATGTACTGTTTGATGTCCGGTGCACCAGCATGGGCGATCCTGACGTCTGCGCGCGCTGCGCGCGCATTAAATGCTCCGCAGGGAGCCGTTGGCGCCGCAGAGAGCCGTTGCTCCGCTGGCACACCGGACAGTCCGGTGCACACCGGACAGTCCGGTGAATTTTAGCGGAGCGGCTGCCGCGCGAACCCGAGGCTGGCGAGTTCCGGGGACCGCGCTTCCTTGGAGCACCGGACATGTCCGGTGCACACCGGACAGTCCGGTGAATTTTAGCGCGCCGGCTTCCGAGAATTCCCGAGGGCGAAGAGTTTGAGTTGGAGTCCTCTGGGCGCACCGGACACTGTCCGGTGCACACCGGACAGTCCGGTGCCTCCAGCCAGAGGTGCCCTCGGTTGCCTCGTTGCTCCTTTGTTGAATCCAACACTTGGTCTTTTTATTGGCTAAATGTGAACCTTTTGCACCTGTATAACTTATGCACTAGAGCAAACTAGTTAGTCCAATATTTGTGTTGGGCAATTCAACCACCAAAATTATTTAGGAACTAGGTGTAAGCCTATTTCCCTTTCAATCTCCCCCTTTTTGGTGATTGATGCCAACACAAACCAAAGCAAATATAGAAGTGCATAATTGAACTAGTTTGCAATGTAAGTGCAAAGGTTGCTTGGAATTTAGCCAATATAAATACTTATATGATGCGCATGGATTGTTTCTTTGTTTTTGACATATTGGACCACCTTTGCACCAAGAGTTTTGTTTTTGCAAATTCTTTTGTAAATACTTTTCAAAGTCCTTTTGCAAGATAGTCAAAGGTAAATGAATAAGATTTTGCAAAGCATTTTCAAGATTTGAAATTTTCTTCCTTTGTTCCAAAATGCTTTTCCTTTGACTAAACAAAACTCCCCCTCAAATAAGGTCTCCTCTTAGTGTTCAAGAGGGTTTTAAGACATCAATTCTGAAAATACTAGTTGCTCCCCCTTTAGAACACAAAGAGATACCAATTTTATAAAATTAGGTGGTGGTGCGGTCCTTTTGCTTTGGGCTCATATTTTCTCCCCCTTTGGCATGAATCGCCAAAAACGGAATCATTAGAGCCCAAGTGAAGTAATTTCTCCCCCTTTGGTCATGAAATGAATGAGTGAAGATTATACCAAAGTTGGAGAGATAATGCGGAGCGACGGCGAAGGATGAGTAGTAGAGTGGAGTGGAAGCCTTTTTTTTCGCCGAAGACTCCTATTCCCTTTCAATATACATATGACTTGGTTTGAAATACACTTGAAAACACATTAGTCATAGCATATATAAAAGAGACATGATCAAAGGTATATTCATGTGCTATGTGTGCAAGTTTAGCAAAAGAAATTCATAGAATCAAGAATATTGAGTTCATGCCTAAGTCGGGTAAAAGATTGTTCATCAAGCGGCTTGGTAAAGATATCGGCTAATTGATCTTTAGTGTTAATGTAAGAAATCTCGATATCCCCCTTTTGTTGGTGATCCCGAAGAAAATGATACCGAATGGCTATGTGCTTAGTGCGGCTGTGCTCGACGGGATTGTCGGCCATTTTGATTGCACTCTCATTGTCACATAGCAAAGGGACTTTGGTTAATTTGTAACCGTAGTCCCGCAGGGTTTGCCTCATCCAAAGCAATTGCGCGCAACAATGGCCTGCGGCAATATACTCGGCTTCGGCTGTGGAAAGAGCGACCGAATTTTGCTTCTTTGAAGCCCAAGACACCAAGGATCTTCCCAAGAACTGGCAAGTCCCCGATGTGCTCTTTCTATTAATCCTACACCCCGCCCAATCGGCATCCGAATAACCAATCAAATCGAAAGTGGATCCCCGAGGGTACCAAAGCCCAAACTTAGGAGTATAAGCTAAATATCTCAAGATTCGTTTTACGGCCGTAAGGTGTGATTCCTTAGGGTCGGCTTGGAATCTTGCACACATGCATACGGAAAGCATAATGTCCGGTCGAGATGCACATAAATAAAGCAATGAACCAATCATCGACCGATATACCTTTTGATCCACGGACTTACCTCCCGTGTCGAGGTCGAGATGCCCATTGGTTCCCATGGGTGTCTTGATGGGCTTGGCATCCTTCATTCCAAACTTGGTTAGGATATCTTGAGTATACTTTGTTTGGCTAATGAAGGTGCCCTCTTGGAGTTGCTTGACTTGGAATCCTAGAAAATACTTCAACTCCCCCATCATTGACATCTCGAATTTTTGCGTCATGATCCTACTAAATTCTTCACATGTAGATTTGTTAGTAGACCCAAATATGATATCATCAACATAAATTTGGCATACAAACAAATCATTGTCAAGAGTTTTAGTAAATAAAGTAGGATCGGCCTTGCCGACTTTGAAGCCATTTGCAATAAGGAAATCTCTAAGGCATTCATACCATGCTCTTGGGGCTTGCTTGAGCCCATAAAGCGCCTTAGAGAGCCTATAGACATGGTTAGGGTACTCACTGTCTTCAAAGCCGGGAGGTTGCTCAACATAGACCTCCTCCTTGATTGGTCCATTGAGGAAGGCACTCTTCACGTCCATTTGATAAAGCTTGAAGCCATGGTAAGTAGCATAGGCTAATAATATACGAATTGACTCAAGCCTAGCTACGGGTGCATAGGTTTCACCAAAATCCAAACCTTCGACTTGTGAATACCCCTTGGCCACGAGTCGAGCTTTGTTCCTAGTCACCACACCATGCTCGTCTTGCTTGTTGCGGAAGACCCACTTGGTTCCTACAACATTTTGGTTAGGACGTGGAACTAAGTGCCATACCTCGTTCCTCGTGAAATTGTTGAGCTCCTCTTGCATCGCCATCACCCAATCCGAATCTTGAAGTGCTTCCTCTACCCTGTGTGGCTCAATAGAGGAAACAAACGAGTAATGTTCACAAAAATGAGCAACACGAGATCGAGTAGTTACCCCCTTATGAATGTCGCCGAGGATGGTGTCGACGGGGTGATCTCGTTGTATTGCTTGGTGGACTCTTGGGTGTGGCGGCCTTGGTTGTTCATCCTCCTTATCTTCATCATTTGCATCTCCCCCTTGATCGTTGCCGTCATTTTGAGGTGGCTCATCTTCTTGTTCAACATCTTGAGCCTCATCCTCAATTTGAGTTGGTGGGGACGCTTGCGTGGAAGAGGATGGTTGATCTTGTGCATGTGGAGGCTCTTCGGATTCCTTAGGACACACATCCCCAATGGACATGTTCCTTAGCGCTATGCATGGAGCCTGTTCTTCACCTATATCATCAAGATCAACTTGCTCTACTTGAGAGCCGTTAGTCTCATCAAACACAACGTCACAAGAAACTTCAACAAGTCCTGAGGACTTATTAAAGACTCTATATGCCCTTGTGTTTGAGTCATATCCTAGTAAAAAGCCTTCTACAGTTTTAGGAGCAAATTTAGATTTTCTACCTCTCTTAACAAGAATAAAACATTTGCTACCAAAAACTCTAAAATATGAAATATTGGGCTTTTTACCGGTAAGGAGTTCATAAGATGTCTTCTTGAGGATTCGATGAAGATATAACCGGTTGATGGCGTAGCAGGCGGTGTTGACCG
Source organism: Zea luxurians (assembly GCA_029449295.1). Lineage (NCBI taxonomy): Eukaryota > Viridiplantae > Streptophyta > Magnoliopsida > Poales > Poaceae > Zea > Zea luxurians. The sequence goes on from JAOPSE010000039.1 coordinate 8,879,059, forward strand.
CCTCGGCCCAAAACCGATCTGGTGTCTTGTACTCATCAAGCATGGTTCTTGCCATGTCCAATAGAGTTCGATTCTTCCTCTCCACTACACCATTTTGTTGTGGAGTGTAGGGAGAAGAGAACTCATGCTTGATGCCCTCCTCCTCAAGAAAGCCTTCTATTTGAGAGTTCTTGAACTCCGTCCCATTGTCGCTTTTAATTTTCTTGATCCTTAAGCCGAACTCATTTTGAGCCCGTCTCAAGAATCCCTTTAAGGTCTCTTGGGTATAAGATTTGTCCTGTAAAAAGAACACCCAAGTGAAGCGAGAATAATCATCCACAATTACAAGACAATACTTACTACCGCCGATGCTTATGTAAGCGATCGGGCCGAATAAATCCATGTGTAGGAGCTCCAGTGGCCTGTCGGTAGTCATGATGTTTTTGTGTGGATGATGGACACCAACTTGCTTCCCGGCTTGGCATGCGCTACAAATCCTGTCTTTCTCAAAATGAACATCGGTTAGTCCCAAAATGTGTTCTCCCTTTAGAAGCTTGTGAAGATTCTTCATTCCAACATGGGCTAGTCGGCGGTGCCAGAGCCAACCCAAGTTAGTCTTAGCAATCAAGCAAGTGTCGAGTTCAGCTCTATTAAAATCTACTAAGTATAGCTGACCCTCTAACACTCCCTTAAAGGCTATTGAATCATCACTTCTTCTAAAGACAGTAACACCTATATCAGTAAAAAGACAGTTGTAACCCATTTGACATAATTGGGATACGGAAAGCAAATTGTAATCTAAAGAATCTACAAGAAAAACATTGGAAATAGAATGGTTAGGAGATATAGCAATTTTACCCAAACCTTTGACCAAACCTTGATTTCCATCCCCGAATGTGATAGCTCGTTGGGGATCTTGGTTTTTCTCATATGAGGAGAACATCCTTTTCTCCCCTGTCATATGGTTTGTGCACCCGCTGTCGAGTATCCAACTTGAGCCCCCGGATGCATAAACCTACAAAACAAGTTTAGTTCTTTGTTTTAGGTGCCCAAACGGTTTTGGGTCCTTTAGCATTAGAGACAAGAACTTTGGGTACCCAAACACAAGTCTTGGAGCCCTTGTGTTTGCCCCCAACAATTTTGGCAACTACCTTGCCAGATTTGTTAGTTAAAACATAAGATGCATCAAAAGTCTTAAATGAAATGGCATGATCATTTGATGCATTAGGAATTTTCTTTCTAGGCAACTTGGCACGGGTTGGTTGCCTAGAACTAGATGTCTCACCCTTATACATGTAAGCATGATTAGGGCCAGAGTGAGACTTCCTAGAATGAATTTTCCTAATCTTGCTCTCAGGATAGCCGGCAGGGTACAAAATGTAACCCTCGTTATCCTGAGGCATGGGAGCCTTGCCCTTAACAAAGTTAGATAAGTTCTTTGGAGGGGCATTAATTTTGACATTGTCTCCCTTTTGGAAGCCAATGCCGTCCTTAATGCCAGGGCGTCTCCCATTATAGAGCATGCTTCTAGCCAATTTAAATTTTTCATTTTCTAAGTCATGCTCTCTAATTTTAGCATTAAGTTGTGCTATGTGATCATTTTGTTTTTTAATTAAGGCTAGGTGATCATGGATAGCATCAACATTAATATCTCTACATCTAGTACAAATGGAAATATGCTCAACATTAGATGTAGAGGGTTTGCAAGATTTTAGTTCAACAACCTTAGCATGCAACAAATCATTTTTAGCTCTAAGGTCGGAAATAGTAGCATTGCAAACATCAAAATCCTTAGCCTTAGCAATTAATTTCTCATTCTCATTTCTAAGGCTAGCAATGGAAACATTCAACTCATCAATCCTAGCAAGCAAATCAACATTATCATTTCTAGGATCAATGCAAACATGAGAATCAACCTTAGCAATTAATTTAACATTTTCATTTCTAAGGTTGGCAATAGTGTCATGGCAGGTGCTTAGCTCACTAGATAATTTGTTACATTTTTCTACCTCTAGAGCATAAGCATTTTTAACCTTAACATGTTTCTTGTTTTCCTTGATTAGGAAGTCCTCTTGGGAATCCAAGAGATCATCCTTTTCATGGATGGCACTAATTAGCTCATTTAATTTTTCTTTTTGTTCCATGTTAAGGTTGGCAAAAAGAATACGCAAGTTACCCTCCTCATTTTTGTCATCCTCATCACTAGATGTTTCATATTTAGTGGAGGATCTTGATTTTACCTTCTTTTTGCCGTCCTTGGCCATGAGACACTTGTGGCCGACGTTGGGGAAGAGGAGGCCCTTGGAGACGGCGATGTTGGCGGCGTCCTCGTCGTCGGAGGAGTCGCTTGAGCTTTCGTCGGAGTCCCACTCCCGACAAACATGGGCATCGCCACCCTTCTTCTTGTAGTATTTCTTTTTCTCCTTTCTCTTGCCCTTCTTGTCGTCGCCCCTGTCACTGTCACTTGACATAGGACATTTTGCAATAAAATGACCGGGCTTACCACACTTGTAGCAAACCTTCTTGGAACGGGATTTGTAATCTTTCCCCTTCCGTTGCTTGAGGATTTGCCGGAAGCTTTTGATGATTAGGGCCATCTCCTCGTTGTCGAGCTTGGAGGCGTCAATCGGTTGTCTACTTGGTGTAGACTCCTCCTTCTTCTCCTCCGTTGCCTTGAAGGCCACCGGTTGCGCCTCGGATGTGGAAGGCTCGTCAAGCTCGTTGATCTTCTTGGAGCCCTTAATCATGCATTCAAAGCTTACAAAATTCCCGATAACTTCCTCGGGAGTCATTAGCGGATATCTAGGATTACCACGAATTAATTGAACTTGTGTGGGGTTAAGGAAAATAAGGGCTCTTAGAATAACCTTAACCACTTCGTGGTCATCCCATTTTGCGCTCCCGAGGTTGCGCACTTGGTTCACCAAGGTTTTGAGCCGGTTGTACATTTCTTGTGGCTCCTCCCCTTGGCGAAGACGGAAGCGACCGAGCTCCCCCTCGATCGTTTCCCGCTTGGTGATCTTTGTGAGTTCATCACCCTCGTGCGCCGTCTTGAGTAGGTCCCAAATCTCCTTTGCGTTCTTCAACCCTTGTACTTTGTTGTATTCCTCCTTGCTTAGAGAGGCAAGGAGAATGGTTGTGGCTTGGGAGTTGAAGTGCTCGATTTGGGCTACTTCGTCCGTGTCATAGTCCTCATCCCCTACGGATGGTACCTGTACACCATACTCAACAACATCCCATAATCTTTTGTGGAGAGAGGTTAGATTAAAACGCATCAAATTACTCCACATAGCATAATCTTCACCATTAAAAGTTGGCGGTTTGCCTAATGGGACGGAAAGTAAAGGTGTATGTCTAGGAATGCGAGGGTAGCGTAGGGGAATCTTACTATACTTCTTACGCTCTTGGCGTTTAGAAGTGACGGACGCCGCGTCGGAGCCGGAGGTAGATGTCGATGAAGTGTCGGTCTCGTAGTAGACCACCTTCCTCATCCTTTTGTGCTTATCCCCACTCCGATGCGGCTTGTGAGAAGAAGATTTTTCCTTCTTCTCCTTGTGGTGAGAAGAGGAAGATCTTTTCTCCTTCCGCTTGGAGGAGTTCTTCTTCTTCTCCCTTCTCTTGGTGCGGGACTCTTCCGATGAAGTGCTCCCTTGGCTTGTAGTGGGCTTGTCGCCGGTCTCCATCTCCTTCTTGGCGTGATCTCCCGACATCACTTCGAGCGGTTAGGCTCTAATGAAGCACCGGGCTCTGATACCAATTGATAGTCGCCTAGAGGGGGGGTGAATAGGGCGAAACTGAAATTTACAAAAATAATCACAACTACAAGCCGGGTTAGCGTTAGTAATAAAGAAACGAGTCCGCGAGAGAGGGCGTAAAACAAATCGCAAGCAAATAAGAGTGTGACACGAGGATTTGTTTTACCGAGGTTCGGTTCTCGCAAACCTACTCCCCGTTGAGGAGGCCACAAAGGCCGGGTCTCTTTCAACCCTTCCCTCTCTCAAACGATCCCACGGATCGAGTGAGCTTTCTCTTCTTCTCAATCAACCGGGAACAAAACTTCCCCGCAAGGGCCACCACACAATTGGTGCCTCTTGCCTTGGTTACAATTGAGTGATGATCACAAGAACAAGTGAGAAAGAAAAGGATGCGATCCAAGCGCAAGAGCTCGAAAGAACACAAGCAAATCACTCTCTCTAGTCACTATGGAGTTGTATGGAATTTGGAGAGGACTTGATCTATTTGGTGTGTCTAGAATTGAATGCTAGAGCTCTTGTAGTAGTTGAGAAGTGGAAAACTTGGATGGCAATGAATGTGGGGTGGTTGGGGTATTTATAGCCCCAACCACCAAAAGTGACCGTTGCTGGAACCTGTCTGTTCGATGGCGCACCGGACAGTCCGGTGCACACCGGACAGTCCGGTGCCCCTGTCACGTCACCATTGCCGTTGGATTCTGACCGTTGGAGCTTCTGACTTCTGGGCCCTCCTGGGTGTCCGGTGCACACCGGACATGTACTGTTTGATGTCCGGTGCACCGGCATGGGCGATCCTGACGTCTGCGCGCGCTGCGCGCGCATTAAATGCTCCGCAGGGAGCCGTTGGCGCCGCAGAGAGCCGTTGCTCCACTGGCACACCGGACAGTCCGGTGCACACCGGACAGTCCGGTGAATTTTAGCGGAGCGGCTGCCGCGCGAACCCGAGGCTGGCGAGTTCCGGGGACCGCGCTTCCTTGGAGCACCGGACATGTCCGGTGCACACCGGATAGTCCGGTGAATTTTAGCGCGCCGGCTTCCGAGAATTCCCGAGGGCGAAGAGTTTGAGTTGGAGTCCTCTGGGCGCACCGGACACTGTCCGGTGCACACCGGACAGTCCGGTGCCTCCAGCCAGAGGTGCCCTCGGTTGCCTCGTTGCTCCTTTGTTGAATCCAACACTTGGTATTTTTATTGGCTAAATGTGAACCTTTTGCACCTGTATAACTTATGCACTAGAGCAAACTAGTTAGTCCAATATTTGTGTTGGGCAATTCAACCACCAAAATTATTTAGGAACTAGGTGTAAGCCTATTTCCCTTTCAGACCGCCGTCACTTCGCCGCTCCACTGACCGGCCTTACAGAAGGACAGCGCCGCCTGCGCCACTCCGACTGCGGTGCCACTTGACAGAGTGAGACTGACAGGCAGTCAGGCCCGGTCGAAGGCACCATAGGAAGCTCCGCTCCGCCCGACCCAGGGCTCGGACTCGGGCTAAGTCCCAGAAGACGGCGAACTCCGCTCCGCCCGACCCAGGGCTCAGACTCGGGCTAAGTCCCGGAAGACGGCGAACTCCGCTCCGCCCGACCCAGGGCTCGGACTCGGGCTAAGTCCCGGAAGACGGCGAACTCCACTCCGCCCGACCCAGGGCTCGGATTCGGGCTAAGTCCCGGAAGACGGCGAACTCCGCTCCGCCCGACCCAGGGCTCGGACTCGGGCTAAGTCCCGGAAGACGACGAACTCCGCTCTGTCCGACCCAGGGCTCGGACTTGGGCTCAGCCCCAGAAGACGACGAACTCCGCTCCGCCCGACCCCAGGGCTCGGACTCCGCCCTGGCCTCAGCCGACGGCCTCCGCCTCGCCCGACCTAGGGGCTCGGACTCGACCTCGGCCACGGAAGACAGACTCGACCTCGGCTTCGGAGGAGCTTCCACATCGCCCAACCTAGGGCGCAGACCAGCCACGTCAACAGGAGGCGCCATCATCACCCTACCCCGAGCTGACTCGGGCCACAGAGAACAAGACCGGCGTCCCATCTGGCTCGCTCCGCCAGATAGGCAATGATGGCGCCCCGCATACTCTGTGACGACGGCGGCTCTCAGCCCCCTTACAGAAGCAAGAGGACGTCAGCAAGGACTCAACCGCTCCGACAGCTGTCACTCCGCCAGGCTCCATCGCTCCTCCGACGGCCGCGACATCACACCAGCTGGGTGCCAAAATCTCTCCGGCTGCCACAACGGCATGTACTTAGGGCGCTAGCTCTCCTCCGCTAGACACGTAGCACTCTGCTACACCCCCCATTGTACACCTGGATCCTCTTCTTACGCCTATAAAAGGAAGGACCAGGGCCCTCTTAGAGAGGGTTGGCCGCGCGGGGACGAGGACGAGACAGGCGCTCGCGTGAGGCCGCTCGCTCCCTCTCCCGCCTGGACGCTTGTAACCCCCTACTGCAAGCGCACCCGACCTGGGCGTGGGACGAACACGAAGGCCGCGGGATTCCCACCTCTCTCACGCCGGTCTCCGGCCACCTCGCTTCCCCCCTTCGCGCTCGGCCTCGCGCTCGACCCATCTGGGCTGGGGCACGCGGTGACATTCACTCGTCGGCCTAGGGACCTCCCGGTCTTGAAACGCCGACACATGGTGAGTTGGATCCGTGTGAAGTGCCTGGTAATGACGAGAGAGTTGTCGGAATTTTAGATCTTAAAGTTGATGGTAAAGTGGATAATGTGGATGCTAATCAAGATTTTGAAGACTTTGATTGCGAAGAGATGTTGCGCCATATGGAACCAGAAATGTTGAGTTCTGTGGGATCGCAGAAAGGGCTATCTAAAATGGAGGGACTGGAAAGTGCTTTAAAAAGAACCTTTATATGATGAATCCAAGGGTTGTGACAAAGAGTTTACTACACTGCGTACAGTTCTAGAACTTCTGAAGTTGAAGGCTAGCGCCGGATGGTCTGATACTAGCTTCACAGGTCTTTTGAATTTTCTGTCCCAATTACTACCAAAACCCAACAAACTACCAACAAGCACTTATAGAGCGAAGAAGCTTATATCTCCCATAGCTCTGGGTGTGCAAAAAATTCATGCATGTCCGAACCATTGTATTATGTATCGTGGCGATTTTGAGAACGCATCAAGATGCCCAGTTTGCAATGTCAGGCGATACAAGAAGAGCTACAATCAAGACTGTGTAAAAAAATTCCCAAAGAAAAATAAAAACAAGAAATCCACTATTGGACCTGAAAGTGACGATGACACTTCTGATGGCATGGATGGGAAAAAGAAGTCAAAGAACCCAGCTTTGGTGATGTGGTATCTTCCAGTAATTGATTGCTTAAAACGTTTGTTCTCAAATCCTAGGGAGGCTGAGCTTATGCGTTGGCATGCTGAAAATCGCAAGCAGAATAACAAACAGATTCGACACCCTGCTGATGCATCACAATGGAAAAATTTCGATCTTATGTATCCTGAGTTTGCCAAAGAAACCAGAAATGTAAGATTTCCTTTGGATACAGATGGAATGAATCCATTTGGTGAAAAAAGAAGTGTACATAGCACCTGGTCCGTGACTTTAACGATGTACAACCTTCCATCATGGCTATGTCACAAAAGAAAGTACATTATGTTGACTATTCTTATTCAAGGTCCGAAATCAGCTGGTGTTGATATTGATGTGTTCCTAGAACCTCTTATGGAAGATATGACAAAGCTCTGGAATGAAGGAGTTAGAATATGGGATGAGTATTGCCATGAGTATTTCAACTTACACTACACCAAAATCATACACTTCCTACGGTTTTTTAACTTCCTACAGCTTTTATAACAAACCGTAGGAAATAAATAACTTCCGAGAGGCAACTGATAGCTCTAGGAAATAAACATAACTTCCCACGGTATTTTATAAAAGCTGTAGGAAGTTAGCTTTCACATGCCGACCAACGCGTGTGGTCAAACAAGTCACTAACTTCCTACGGCCTACTCTAGGAAGTTAGCTTCTCCTGCTAACTTCCTACGCCCTTCTCTAGGAAGTTAGCCACCCCTTCTAACTTCCTACGACCTTCTCTAGGAAGTTAGCTACCCCAGCTAACTTCCTACGGCCTACTCTAGGAAGTTAGCTTTTAGCTTTTGATCAGTCAGACGAGCCGCTAACTTCTTAGAGTACATGTATAGCCTCTAGGAAGTTAAGTAACTTCCTACGGCTTTACTCTAGAAAGTAATATTTTTTATCTTAATCTATGAATCTAACCTTATCTTTCCATCATTAATCCTTTCTTCTCCAACACCCGTCACTCTCTTCTCCAACTCCAAGATGTCAGCCGCCACCGCCCTGGTTCATCGAGGCCCAAGACCTAATGTTCGTTTTTGATAAAGAAACCAAACAGCAACCTAGCAGTCTTCCTTCACTTCTCTGCTTCCGACCTCATAGCGAATCAGATCGAGGGGCTAGGGTTCCGGTGTGCCTCTACAACCGGATGCAAGGCTAGGCTGGGCATGGAGGGAATCGTCACGGTCCGAAAGAGGTCCCGGCCGGAGACGGTGAACGGAGCTGCCGCCGGGAAGCGCTCCAAAGGTGAGGCATCGCTATCCCACTAGTCCTGTCCGCTATCCGCCTCGATTGTTTTGGTTCTACTTGATGTCAGTTGCCCTCGCTCCTTGCGAGAAGTGTTTTGTCGACTGGATTTGCGTGTGTACCGCGGGAGTAGAGCAAGGGTGTTCTGGTTGGTCGTTTGATTATGCTGATGCGCGCAATGAAATGCACATCCGGGGTGTTTGTGGCAGGGGACTGGTAGTGGGGCCTGGAGGATTAGAGATTTTCTTGCTTGCCTCAAGTGATGCGTGGATTGGTGGAATGATAGCTTACTGCCACCAAAATTGAACCCCTTCTATACTTAGGCTGTTAGTCTGTTACTCTCTTAACTTCGACTACTCACTTGGACCTTAAAGGCTAGCGTTGTATGTGGCTTGAAGATGGATTAAAAGAATACAATGAAATCTAAAGGAATGTATCACAGTTATATCTGCTACATATGCAGAAGCTATACACATTTTTTTTCCAGCTACTGATAAAAAACTTTGACAGTGCTAACAGGTAAGGAGCACAATAAAATGTTCTTATTTGAGCAACTTACCCCTCTTAAGTAAAAACATTAGTACTAAGTAAGTACAGAATATTGACAAAGCCTGCGTGTTCCCAAATCTAGTTAGGACTACGTGCCTCATAAAATAGTAATGTAGTAAAAAATAGTTTAGAACTCGTAGTAGAGTTTAGATAGTGTAATAGTATGGGGCTCATCTAGATGTATGTTGTTGAAAAGAGAAAAGTTATTTAGAGAAGAAATGGTAATTTGAAGAATATATGGAAGTCAAAGCACCTTTTGCCTCTTGAATCTTGATCGATGTAATTGTATAATTCACCAGTTCAACCAGCAAGGAGAAATCTCTAAACATGTATGTGCCTCACGACAATTTTGGTACAGTAAAATTAGTTGTAGAACTAAAAGTCTGGAAACATCATTTACATGTATTTTGTTAAAAAGAGACAGTTGTAGATGTATTATGTTAAAAAGAGACAGTTTTTACGGAAGAAATAGTAATCTGAAGCATATATGGGAATGAAGCCACCTTGTGGCTCTTGAATATTAATAAAAATTCAATTTGGCAGTTCATCAGTTCAATGAACAAGAAGAAACATGCAGACACATGGTATTTATCTGTGTAGAAACCTTATCAATCTTTTTTTGACTGTATAATAACTATTTTCTGCAGGATAACTACAATGCAAACTTCTAACGCATGAGAAAATGTAATTGATTTTATGCTACAGACACAGAGTCATTTCAAACTGGTCTATCAAGCAAATCAAAGCCTTGCACCAAGTTTTTCAGGTTATAATCTTAACCTATCCGAAATAACATCAGAATGGTAACCTGTATCTTTTTTCACTCTTCTTACAACAAATCAATTATCTGGAAGTTTCATTTTATATGCCAAAGGTATATGGAATACTTGAATAGTAACACTAAATCGTGATATATAAGCTTCTCTGTTTCAATATATCTCACTAGATCAACTTGCCTTTTCCCCTCTGGTTACTTAAGATGTTAGATGAGTACCATACATATCAACGTTCATTCCACTCTTGCTTTGGTGCATTTAGTATAGACATGTTACAAGGTGGTGTTTGGATTAAATGGAAATGCTTTTTTAGTGTTCGAAGTATTTGTAAGAGTAGATTCAAATATCATTTTATTATATGGTATTATGCTTTGTTTATATTGTTACTCTAATATGCCTGAATATACGATTTAGATGTTTGTGTATTTTATTTTATCTCATATATTGAAAGATCAGTGTGGACGTCTCTCTGGCCGGTGGCATAATCGACAAGGGTGGGGTCAACACTAAGCAGATAAGCAGAGTTACAGTCGTCAAGCTATCCATCTGTGACCACCAGTCTAACCCCAACCTAAAGAACATCGAGCTGGAAGGCAATTTTGACCAGATCAAGCAAGCCAGCGACATGGTGCGTGATCTCGTCGCAACCATCAGCGCAAGCATGCCAGCGAAAAATCCATCTTCTGCTGTGGTGCCAGTAGGAGGAGGCCGAGTTAGTGGTCCGGGGGAACGAGCAGCAACTACAAGACGAAGTTGTGCGAGAACTTCTTGAAGTTATGCGAGAACTTCTAACTACTATGTATGAGATATTGTCTCTTATTATGACTGGATGAGATGTGTCTTATGGCTATAGATGAGACTTTTGTGATGTAATTAATGAGACTATGGATTTAAATATTGTTATGTGATTGTGTGTGAGATGTTTTATGTGAAAATATGTTGTGCTATAGTTGTTGATATATTTGTTATGTTGTGGAAGGTGTAAAATAAAAATAAAAAACATTTGTAATATTGGTCCAATTAACTTTCTAGAGGCCAACTGGGCCGTAGGAAGTTAGCCGCTAACTTCCTAGGGCTATAGTCAATCGTAGGAAGTTAGTCGTAGGAAGTTAGTCAGCTGACGGCATGACGCTGCTAACTTTCGAGAACCTACAAACTTCTGAGAGGCTCCTTTGGCTGTAGGAAGTTAGCTAACTTCCTAGAGGGCCCTAGGAAGTTAAGCTAACTTCCGACAAAAAATTTTCGAGAGCCAAACTTCCGACGGGATGGCTTAACTTCCAAGAGTTTAGCTAACTTCCTAGAGTTTAGGGCTAACTTCCTAGGGTTTAGGCTCTAAAAAGTTTACTATTTTGGTGTAGTGTTAAGAGCAATTATATTTGTTACCATCCACGATTCTCTAGGTGGCGCCACACTATCAGGGCAAAAGACTAAAGGAAAGAATGGTTGTGTAGTGTGCGTCGATGGAACTGCTTCCATGTACCTTAAATCATCCAAGAAGTTGGTGTTCATGGGACACAGACGGTTCTTGATGAAGCAGCATAAGTACCGAAAGATGAAAGCGGAATTTAACAATCAACTGGAAAGTGAAGGTGCACCAAAGCCTTATAGTGGGAAACTTGTTTTTGAAATTGTAAAGAACATTCATGTTGTATTCGGAAAGGGAAAAAACAAAGGAGAAAAGAGAAAGAGAACTGACCCTTCAACTTACACAACTTTCAAGAAGCAATCGATTTTTTTCAAGTACCTCCCATACTGGAAGGATATGGAAATTTGCCACAGCATTGATTTGATACATGTAACAAAAAATGTTTTTGGCAGCATCATTGGAACCTTGCTGGGCATGCCGAGTAAGACAAAAGACGGACTCAAATCACACAATGATCTAGTAGATCTTCAAATCAGACCGGAACTTCATCCAGTGGATAGTGGCAAAGGGAAGCCTTACCTCCCCCAGCTAGCTACAACTTGTCAGTTGAGGAGAGAACAAAGATTTGCAAATGTTTGCGTGGGGTCAAAGTGCCCACAGGTTTCTCATCCAATATCAGCAGACTAGTCAGGATGAAGGACTTGTCTCTATTTGGCTACAACTCTCATGACTGCCATGTGATGATGACAGTGTTCCTCCCAATTGCGGTAAGAGCCCTCGAAACAGAGCATGTCAAAAAGTTGTCATCACACGCTTGTGTTACTTTTTCAATGCGGTTTCACAAAAAGTAATAGCTTTAGAAGACTTGGACTATTGTCGGGGACCATAATTAGGGGTACCCTCAAGGCTCCTAATTCTCAGCTGGTAACCCCCATCAGCATAAAGCTGCAAAGGTCTGATGGGTGCGATTAAGTCAGGGATCAGTCCATTCGAGGGACTTGATCACGCCTCGCCCGAGCCTAGCCTCGGACAAGGGCAGCCGACCCCGGAGGATTTCCGTCTCGCCCGAGGCCCCCCTCCAAGCGGCGAATATATTTCCGGCTCGCCCGAGGCCCTGTCTTCGCCAAGAAGCAACCCTGACCAAATCGCCGCACCGACCGACCAAATCGCAGGAGCATTTAATGCAAAGGTGGCCTGACACCTTTATCCTGACGCACGCCCCCCAGCCGGCAGAGCCGAAGTGACCGCCGTCACTTCGCCGCTCCACTGACCGGCCTGACAGAAGGACAGCGCCGCCTGCGCCACTCCGACTGCGGTGCCACTTGACAGAGTGAGACTGATAGGCAGTCAGGCCCGGTCGAAGGCACCATAGGAAGCTCCGCTCCGCCCGACCCAGGGCTCGGACTCGGGCTAAGTCCCGGAAGACGGCGAACTCCGCTCCGCCCGACCCAGGGCTCGGACTCGGGCTAAGTCCCGGAAGACGGCAAACTCCGCTCCGCCCGACCCAGGGCTCGGACTCGGGCTAAGTCCTGGAAGACGGCGAACTCCGCTCCGCCCGACCTAGGGCTCGGATTCGGGCTAAGTCCCGGAAGACGGCGAACTCCGCTCCGCCCGACCCAGGGCTCGGACTCGGGCTAAGTCCCGGAAGACGACGAACTCCGCACCACCCGACCCAGGGCTCGGACTTGGGCTCAGCCCCAGAAGACGACGAACTCCGCTCCGCCCGACCCAGGGCTCGGACTCGGGCTCAGCCCCAGAAGACGACGAACTCCGCTTCGCCCGACTCCAGGGCTCGGACTCCGCCCTGGCCTCAGCCGATGGTCTCCGCCTCGCCCGAACCAGGGGCTCGGACTCGACCTCGGCCACGGAAGACAGACTCGACCTCGGCTTCGGAGGAGCTTCCACGTCGCCCAACCTAGGGCGCAGACCAGCCACGTCAACGGGAGGCGCCATCATCGCCCTACCCCGAGCTGACTCGGGCCGCAGGAAACAAGACCGGCGTCCCATCTGGCTAGCTCCGCCAGATAGGCAATGATGGCGTCCCGCATGCTCTGTGACGACGGCGGCTCTCAGCCCCCTTACGGAAGCAAGAGGACGTCAGCAAGGACCCAACCGCTCCGACAGCTGTCCCTCCGCCAGGCTCCATCGCTCCTCCGACAGCCACGACATCACACCAGCTGGGTGCCAAAATCTCTCCGGCTGCCACGACGGCATGTACTTAGGGCGCTAGCTCTCCCCCGCTAGACACGTAGCACTCTGCTACACCCCCGTTGTACGTCTGGATCCTCTCCTTACGCCTATAAAAGGAAGGACCAGGACCCTCTTAGAGAGGGTTGGCCGCGCGGGGACGAGGACGAGACAGACGCTCGCTTGGGGCCGCTCGCTTCCCTCTCTCGCGTGGACGCTTGTAACCCCCTACTGCAAGCGCACCCGACCTGGGCGTGAGACGAACACGAAGGCCGCGGGATTCCCACCTCTCTCACGCCGGTCTCCGGCCGCCTCGCTTCTCCCCCCTTCGCGCTCGCCCTCGCGCTCGACCCATCTGGGCTGGGGCACGCGGCGACACTCACTCGTCGGCCCAAGGGACCCCCGGTCTTGAAACGCCGACAACAATGTTAGCTTAATCTTATATAATCGAATTCTCGATTTAGATATGTTGATGTTAAATAGAATGCCGTACTGAAACAATTTCTTACTTTACACCATATCACGTATACTATATCTAAAGCATTAAAGGTAGTTTTATTTGACATCTTAGACAAGTATAATTTATCTATGTTTAGGATACAAGGTTATGGTACGATGAAGTTTTAAATATCAAAGGTGAATTTATTGGGCTATAGAAAAAAAGTTTTTACGTGAGAATCCAAATACTCTGTGTCGACTGGTTTGCCTATTGGTTGTCGTCAGTGATTGTTTCTATTTCTATTTATTGCTTGACTATGAATGATTACTTTGATTAGGAGTTGATGACATCGACAGATCCGTGGGATAAGGTGCCCAGGAGGATACCGACGATGTCTTACGACCGTGGGTGACACATTTGTAGTGGTCGACGATGTGCCGAAGCTAGAGCAAATTTAGGGTTTGTTCGGTTAGCTCTCAATCCATGTGGATTGAGTGTGATTGGATGAGTTTGAATCCCAAATAAGTCAAACTTCTTCTTAATTTTTTCCAATCCCATCCAATCCATATGTATTGGGAATAACCGAACAAGGCCTTAGGGGGCATATTTACCTTGTGGATTCATAAAAAAACATTATAGACATACATATATGTTAAAAAATTTAATTTTAGTTTCCAGAGGGTACATTTGGAACCATAAAATCAACATAGATTCTCCCTAGACGATGCTAAATAACACAAAGGAGTGCATCACTATTCGTTCTAGGTATGCGACGACAGTTGCGCCACCTTTATCGTGTCCATCTCACCGAAACTCTAGCGACGACTATAGATCTGCGACACACTCGAGATGATATGACTAGGGATGAGAGGGATGGTGTGGCGGGCACGCTTGTGCTTTGCTTTCATCTTCCTTCTATTTTTTTCTTTCTCGCGGATCGCTTTTGAATAACAAATTATGGGAGGGATGGAGGCATAAGGGCACGCATAACTCTCAGCCTTTGGATCAATTATCAAAATACAAGAGACAACTAAGAAACGACATTATATCCCTAGATCATAAATACAACCAAAACACTATCTATAAAAGAGTTATATAAAGATGGACTCTTCGCGAAAAACTCGTCTCTTATTTTTTTCCATTAGCCTCTAAAAACTTCTCAAGATACATCTTCTTTAACTAGTCAGTTGCCCGTGCTTTGTTACAACTGTTATATATCACATAAATAGTTATTAAAATATTTATTCAAATATAATTATTGTTTATTTATAATTACTAAGATACATGTGGTTTGATGGTTGGTCTTAAATTTTTGGAGAGGGAGGAGTGGGTTCAAGTGCTTATTCTGTACTATTTTTTGTGCAGTGGCTCCACAAGCAGGGTCGGATGTTAGACAGGCCTGGCTGCGCAGGCGTTGAGGGGTTCGGCGGTGCATAGAGCGGGTCTAGAGTGTAAACACGGAAGATAAGTCATATAGCAGTAGAAGTCCACGTTATGTTTCTAACAGAGTAGTATATTCCGGCCTTCTACTGTGACCGCTGCCCGATTGGAAACGGACGACCGCGTCCTTCTGGGCGGATCCGAATTGGGCCGGCCCATCAGAGTATCAGACGATCACCTCCCCCACCATTCCTCTTTCCTGCCCTCGTCCGTTTCCGCATCGGTGTATCTTCGCCCCCGGCGAAGGCGCTATCCTCCCGACCACCCGGCGGTGCCGGTACGCCGGTAAGGCAGGTGAGGAATCCGTAGGTATTTCGTTCTTTTTTCACTCTCGCCCGCTGGCCCGCTCCTTATACCCAGCCCCCTAGCCTCACTCGATTCATCCCCAGGTTGCCAGACCCCGCGACCCCGATCCCGATCGGTCGCTGGCGAGGCGGCGTGACCTACCCCGGCTCATCCTCTCAAGCCAGACGGTCTGGCTGCTGTGCATCCCCGTTTTGGCGGCTACCTTACCTCTGGCAAGGCAATCCCCCCTCACCCCTGGCAAGGTAGTTCCCCCTCCGACCCTCAATTCTTTTTGGATCTTCCCGGCACAGCAGGTCCTCGGTACTCCATAGTGACTCGTGAGTTCGATATTACACTACATAGGTGACTCAATAGTCAATAGGTGACTCGTGAGTCCCAGACTACAGATGACCATATCAAGTAGAGATTCAATTGTTCCATGTTGTATTACTTTAGTGAGTACAGTTTAGTTGTGCATCAGCCAACAATTGAGTAATGAGTTTGTCTTGATTCTCGATGTCGGCAATGGCATATTTGCGATATCGTATCGGTTTTTGGTTTTGGATTCTGAACTTTTTTATTTGGTAAAAACAGATCATATGAACTGACAGTTGCTGTTTGTAACTCTAAATTTCTTTAGCACGGGAGAACATGGAGAGTGCTTCAGATGTACAAATGCAACATCGTGCTGAAGATTCCGAGACTACAATTGAGATCAAAATCAAGACATTGGATTCCCAGACATACAATTTGCGTGTGAATAAATGTGTAAGTTGATAATGAACATGTGACATGTATCTCATAAGCTGGCTATTTGTATATTTACTCTACATAATTACATGCGTGTTATATGCGCTATTACTTGTGGTCTTTGGTTGAGAAGCTTAGGGATTTTCATGAAAGATTTGTCAGAAATATTGCGTTTTATGAATTACTCCCTGCATCCCAAAATAATCGTTCGCCTAGGTTTTGAGGGGAAACAGATGGCAAATGCTGCTGCTGCCCCCTATATATTCTGTGAAAAGACTGACATGCGCCACTTCACGTTACAAGGGATAAGCCTCCATTGGTTTTCTTTACCTGTTTTAAGTTGATCTTTTATTTCTTTGGTTCATTCCACAAAGTTCTGGCTACTTCTAGCTAGCGCCGTACATAGGAACTGAGCCTCTTTGTGCAACAAATTCAAATCACTAACGTGCAAATAATATGAGATCGAGGGAGTATAAATAATGAATGACTAGTTTGCTCAAATTTCCCTAGTCGCTTTTATAATATTCATCGTACCCAATGTTTAATCATTTTTGTGATGTAACTTGTTGATCTGAGGCATTTGGAGCAGCACTTAATTCCATTCTGTAAATTTCAGAAATATTTAAATGTGCATGTAAGTTTCTTATATTTTCTACTCATTGGGATATGGTTGGATGTTCCTAAAATTGTGTTAAATTAGCACAAAACAATATTGATTAACTTCTAATCAATGTATCTTCTTATAAATCAAAAACTGTTTGAAAGTTCAATTGTTATGTTGTAGCAAATTGCTGTGTAAGTAGCTAGTTTGTGGTTGTTGGAACTTGGTAGCAAATAGCTCTGATAGTTTTGTCTGGGGACTTGGATATTTTTGTGCACATGGCCTTATGTGAGGCTGCACGCTAGGATAACTATGCAGTAGAGCTAACCCTTAACCTTGGCTAAGATCACAAGAAATGAAATGAAGTGAAAAACCAAAATAGTTTCTTGGTGATTATGGGTTATAACATGTTAACTTATGCACTGTTCTTCCAGGATTTACTGTTTTGCTGGTGAATAGTAACATATATTTGTATCTGCAGCTTTGAAACTATAGGGTGCATGAAATATTTGACATGCCATTTTTTGTTTGTCAAGGGAAGCCACATGTTACTCTACTGTCCCATTTGCAGGTGCCAGTTCCTCTGTTGAAAGAGAAAATTGCTACTGTAACTGGAATATTGTCTGAACAGCAACGCTTGATTTGTCGTGGGAGAGTCTTGAAGGATGATGAACTCTTGTCTGCTTATCGTATCCTTACCTACTTAGTGGTTCCTTCTTCTATTCTTTTTTTTTTCTGTTTGTGTTGTGAGATTTTTTTACTCCACCTACAGATTGCTCTATGTATTTCATCGGTCGATGACATCAACCACAGTAAATACTAAATAATGCCATATTTCTGAAAATTGCCTAATTATCCAGTGTTGGGGCTTAATAATTAACTAGTTAGGGGCCCTTTGCGTTGAAACGGCATACAAAATATTCGACAAATTATTAGTGCACAACGATTACATAAAAAAACACCATATATATTATTGGCTTCAATATCTCACAAATTCATTAACAACAAGCAATACAGACTAAGCTCTACAACAGATTAAGCATGATAAATCATTCAGTTAGTAAGTCATAACTGTTAGCTCTACAGTAGATTCACATGGAATTATCTCATACAAGGGAAATTCTTGTCAAGGGTTTGCTCTTTCTCGCACGATGAATTATCTCAAGCTCATAGCAGGGTAACTTTATTCACTTCATAACCATTAGCGCAGCTGATTCAACACCATACAATCGAATGCAAGAAAAAAAGTGAGCCTATGTACTCTTCCTTAACCTATAAACAAACCATGAAGTTGTTGGGCTCCTACAGCCTCTTTAAAGTCAAATGTCAATGATGTACTGTATTGGACAATCACTGATTAAGTAACATGTTCCTACCAAAAAAAAGGAATTAAAAACGCCCCAAACACATATTATACCCCGTTTGGATGTAGATATTCAAGACTGGAATTGGGAATTGGAATCGGGAATTCTGAATTCTGCTGTTTGGCTGGCTAAAGAATTCAGAGCTAGAATTAAAGCTCAATTCCTTGGAAATGGACTTTAACTAAAAAGTGTCTCTCACAATTCAGAGCCAAGACTCTAGGTATTGGATGGAATTGCAATTCCAGATACATCCAAACAACAGATTTGTATTGAAACTCATTTCCAATACTAGACAAATTTGGTATTGGATCTAATTCAATTCCAACATCTCCAATATCTACATCCAAACGGACCCTTATAGACATTCAGCTTATTAAGGGCATTTTCAATTGTTACATACAGTAATTGTAATCAATAATTCTTCTTACGACAGATAGAGTGACAACACTTGCTCATGCAAATTGAGGAATTAACTGCTTCAGGACAGAGTCTAAAGCTGCAGCTTAGTGAGTTAAAGTCTAAATTAGCATCTGAAAAAAATAAAAGAGCACCAGAGCAAGTGTTCCTCTACTTGAATGGCCTTGCTCCTCCAACAGATGGATTTCAGAGCCTATGTGATCTTGTCTCCACCAGCTTTCATACCAAATACGCGTACTTAAATGGCCTACACAGTACACACACTCAAGAAATATATGAATCAGAATTCACAATCACTTGCCATTTAGCCAAAACAAAAAAGGTAATAGCAGTTTTCTTAAAACAGATAGACATGTGTTTGGGTTTGAAAAATGCACAGTTTGCACAATCCCAAACTGGATAACCAATATAACATAGCCAGTCATGATCTTAAGCGTGGAGTCGTTTGCAACAAAGAGCATTGACATTATTTAGTATGGACATTGTCGTCTGTAACAAAGAGCATTGACAGTATCTAACAATCAGGTTTGAAGAAACATAAATAAGTGAGAACAGATACTTATAGAACGTCTGCAGAGAGAAGATATCACCTTAGTTACCGTTGTGTTCTCTATACTTCTATGATATTTCTTTACCTGAGCAACGGCATATGGCATTGCAGAGTACATCCCAACAGCAGCCCTCTCTCTGTAGAAGACCGTCCTCTCAATTGAAACAATTGGCTGCACTGTTGAACAATTGTTGATGCCGACAAACATCACAACTTTGTACATTAATCCAATAACCATTCTGAGAGTGGTTGCATCTCCCTTGCAATAGAATACACCAACACTTTCAGATTCGGAAGGTTGGCACCAGCGACCAAAATGAAGAAAGTAAGAAAATTTACATTTTGGTGCCTATCCTCTAGAAAATGGAGTCGAGCAGCAAGGCAACTAACAAAGTGAAGGAAAATCTAACAAGGTCAAGGTTGTAATCCGGAGTTCTGGACTACGCCAATAGGTCAGCCATTGCTTCCAGAGGCAGGCTTTGAACTATCCCATTGAATTCCAAGGAATTAGATACTAAACTAAAGCATATTGTATAAAGCAGGCTAGCTGAGAAAATAGGAAACAAAAATTTTCTACAAAAGAGCATATATATCACATACTTGTTGAGATCTAATGTTTTATAGTACTCAGCAATCTTCAGTCGCACTTCAGCTGCAACTAAACTGACCTCGAGCCTGGGACAGTTAATTCCAAAAGGCAGCAAATTTAGAAATGCACAAACGAAACAAGAGAGTGTAGATACTGAGTGGCTGCCAAACTCGAGGCTGAACCTGTTGGGCCCCGGAATGACGCCGCCGTTGGCTGCAGCCACGCCGACGGAGAAGTTGAGCTTGCTGATGAGGCTGTCCATGGACAGGCTCCTGACTTGGCAGGCCATGGGCGCACGGGGCGTTTAGGCTCGTTTACGAGATCGAGCTGGCTCGTTTAGCTCGCGAGCCGAAAAAAACAATATATATATATATATAATCAATTTCTAGTTAATTTTAAACTAATTTAACAATAGGAATTAGTAATTATACTCATAGTTTCGCAGACCACATTAATGTAACACCAAACTAACACAACTCATCACTCATTAATTTACAATTTACACACATGTTCATCGGTTTAACCCACAGTTATATTAGCATAGACCAATTTAACACATAGACATAGTTCATCAATCATTAGTTTATTTCATAGTACATAGACACCACACATACATATAACATGTTCATCAATTATTGCGTAAATGATATGCATATAGTTTTCCTTTGCTGAAATGTGGTAGCTCGTTTAGCTCGCGAGCTGGCTTGTTAACAAACCGAGTTGGCTCGTTAACGAACCGAGCTAGGATGTTAGCTCAGCTCGTGAAAAAATTCAAACGAGCCGATCCGATCCGAGTTGACGAGCCACGAGCATTTCTTCCAGCCCTATGGACGCCTTCTTTATGGTCTTAATAGAGTAGTATAGATATGTTACTATGGAAGTCAACCTGTTTTTTTTCCCATGGCCAAGTTTTTGTCATTCAATATTTTTGGTTTCAAATATTACCTCCTATTGAAAATGTAGAGATTTAGGGTTTTTGCTGGTTAAACATTTTTAGTTTTAACATCAATTAAGAAGTATGTAGATTGCCAGCATAAGATTGATAATCCTGTTTGATATATCATATTTTTAAAGCGTCATGCTAGTGGTCAGAGAGAACTTATGGTTTGCTGATGAGATTGTTGGCAATGAATCATGTTATTGGTGATGGTACTAACGCTTTAAGTGAATGCAATTTCTTTTAAGAATTCCCCTTCTCTACTCTCTAGGACTCCCTCCATTTTTATTAGATGTTGTATTAGCTTTGTCCTAAGTCAAATGTTTGTATCTTCGACTGATGTTTTTTTTTAAATTAATAGATTCATGACATAAGAGAACTACCACATAATAGACCTACAACCTAATGGACTCCTTTATTTACTTTCGTTTTTGGCTACCGTAAAGTGGTCTCATGTAATTCTTGTACCGGTCCATTCTGGACCTTTTCTCTCCTTAATATAATGATGTACACCTCTCCCGCGCGTTCGAGAAAAAAGGTTCATGACATAAGATTTATGATTTAGATTCACTATGAGAAATCCTTTCCTAATATGTAAATTCATATATGGTGAAACTATAGGAATTTTTAAAAAACAGATGTTCAAAGACAGTTTGGTTTCATGCCTGGGAGATCAACTATGGAGGCCATTTTCTTACTAAGACAGCTTATGGAGAGATTCAGAGAACAAAAGAAAGACCTGCATATGGTCTTCATAGACTTGGAGAAGGCTTATGATAAAGTACCTAGGAGTGTAATGTGGTGGGCCTTGGAAAAACACAAAGTATCAACAAAGTACATTAATCTTATTAAAGATATGTACACTAATGTTGTGACAAGTGTCCGAACAAGTGATGGAGACACCGATGACTTTCCAATTAACATAGGACTACATCAAGGGTCGGCTTTGAGCCCTTATCTTTTCGCTTTGGTGATAGATGAGGTCACAAGGGACATACAAGGAGATATACCGTAGTGTATGCTTTTTGCCGATGATGTGGTACTTATTGAGGAGAGTAGGAGTGGTGTTTCACAAAATTTGGAATTGTGGAGGCAGACGCTGGAAGCAAAAGGTTTTAGGCTTAGTAGGTCTAAAACAGAGTATATGAAGTGTGATTTCAGTGCCATGGGGTATGAGGATGGCGATGTTAGTCTTGATGGGCAAGTGGTACCCAAGAAAGACACTTTTCGTTACTTAGGATCAATGCTTCAGAAGGAGGGAGACATCGATGAGGATGTCAGTCATAGAATTAAAGCTGGATGGTTGAAGTGGCGACAAGCTGCGGGTGTCTTATGCGACCTCCGGGTGCCACACAAACTAAAAGGCAAATTCTACAGGACAACAATCCGGCTGGCTATGTTGTATGGAGCAGAATGTTGGCCCACTAAAAAACGACATGTCCAACAACTAAGTGTGGCAGAGATGCGTATGTTGCGCTGGATATGTGGCCACACAAGGAGAGATCGAGTCCAGAATGATGATATACGAGAGAGAATAGGAGTGGCGCCAATTGAGGAGAAGCTTATGCAACATCGTTTGAGATGGTTTGGACATATCCAACGAAGACCTGAAGAGGCACCAGCGCATATCGGAATAATTAGGCGTCCCGAGAATGTGAAGAGAGGTAGAGGTCGACCAACCTTGACGTGGACAGAGGCTGTGAAGAGGGACTTGAATGAGTGGAATATTGATAAAGAGCTTGCCGTGGATAGGAAGGGGTGGAAGTGTGCAATTCACGTGCCAGAACCCTGATTTGTAGTTTCGCTTTTCCTCCTTAATCGTTTGACCTTTTCTTGTGCCCCTTTATATCTTGCTGGTTCTTGTGGGTATTATCTCTTTTTATGTGTTTCCCCGTTTCGTCGTTTTTTCGGTTCTGCTTTGCCTTTGTCTCCCTTTTCTTTTTTTTGGGGGTTGAGCTCTGAGGTTTTCATATGGGGTTTCATCTCTAGCCTACCCCAACGTGCTTGGAACAAAAAGGCTTTGTTGTTGTTGTTGTAGATGTTCAAAGACAATAATGTTTGACTAAGGACAAAGCTAAGATGACATGTAAAAAAGAATCGAAGGGAGTATGTGAGACCAAATTGATAGAGTCATGGTGTTATGGGTGTAAATGGATTGGATACAAATGAACAGTGGCTCAACCGCATCCGTGTTTGATTTTTGTAAAGATGTAAATCAGAATATGGATATCCTGAAATATGATTTAAGCAAATATCAATATTATGTATTAAAAAATCTCATAATTCAGCTGAAAGCAGAATCTTGGTAACCTGTGTAACGGAAAGATAGAGATGACAGTCCATTCTATGAATAGCATGGTTAATCTCAATTTGTTTTGTTTCACTTGAACACTGACATCAAATATTTATCGATTGCATTGGTTTTCCTTAACAACATTTTTAGATGTCGAAGATGGTCATACATTACATCTTGTTGTTAGACATCCAGGCCAGTCAGCTACATTTGGAAATGCAGCAACCGAAGGTTTGTAAACTTAAGAATTGTAAATTTATGGAGTTTTGTTAACCAGTTTTTTCTCTCGAAAAGCGCAGAACTACACCCATTATATATTAAGAAGAAACAAAACGGGTCTATAGGAGACCCAAGTATAAGACCCTCCTTATGGAGGCCAGAAACAAGAATACAAATAACTTTCCAAAGGACACTACTCAACCCCCTAAGCATTAGGCAGCGGTGCAGCCAAAAAGGATAAACCTTTGGCTCCTGCAATTTGCCATTTTTTCCTTTCCTCATCTGCAGACTTGAGAAGAGTGAGGTTTAGTGAAAGTTGAAACTCCATCAAACACCACTCTATTCTGATGCTTACAGATCATCCAGGCTCCCGGAATGAAGAGAGAATCCAGACCTTTCCTAACCATACCAGAAACAATAGCTGAAATTCTCTCCCACCAATCCAGAAAATAGATAGCACCCGGCTGAGGGGCTAAAATGTGCAGATCAAACTTTCTCAGCATGATGTACGAGAAGACTCTTGTGAAAACACACAAGACACCACCAAGTGGTTGATGGTTTCAGGTTCTTGGTCACATATAGGACATTTAGCTGGATGATTCATGCTTCTTTTTGCCAATCTATCTGCAGTCCAACATCTGTTCTGAGCCACCGGCCACATAAAAAACCGACATATAGAGGGGGGGGCCATGATCTCCAAATCCTTTTGTGATGACCAAAGAAGCTTGAGCCTAGAAAGAGGCCATTGTAGGCAGACCATGGTAAGGGTGTGTTTGGTTTGGCTTTTGCCCCCTAAAAGCCAAACCAAAGGGCTGGATTTAGGAAGCAGTTTTTTCTAAAAGTCGACTTTCTCGCAGTGCAAAACTGAAAGCACCCTTGGACCTGCTTTTAGTGGCTTTTCGGATGGAACTGTGAAAACATATATCGAAGAACTTTTAATGACTTTTAGTGGTTTCCACCAAAAGATTTTTAGCTTTTTAACAGCTCACAGCCCACAACAATTTTTTTCACAGCCACAGCCCAACCAAACAGACCCTAAATATGTGCCCATAGTCACAATGTTCCCGAGTCGTCAATGTCGAGGGACGGGGTTGAGGGTCGACAAATGGAAAAAGTATGGTACGAGGTGGTATACCTCTTCGGGAGATGAATCTTGAATTGGGTACATGAATCTGAGTATGATGGGTCGATGATCCCAGACCGACAGGTAGATAGGCATGGAAAATTAGGGGGGAAATCTACCGTCAATCTAGATTCCAGAAAAATAGAGGGAGAAAACTTTATCTCTTCATCTCCCGTCCTGTAGGGCCGTGAGTCCCATACTCCTGTCTCCCCGTCCGTTCGAGCTCAATCCTACCGTGGTGATGGCTACGACTGCGCACAACCTGTGGCAACGGCAACACCCGTGGCGAGGGCTGTGCTGTGCACGGCCTGCGGGGACAACATATGTGAGTGAGGGCCATGGCGACGACGACGGAGGCGACAACGACGGTGGTCGCGATGCAGCGACGGAGGCGGTTGCGCCCACGGTCGTACGGTGACAGCGGATGCACCCGACTCTCGTTCGTTCTCTCGTGCCGGTACGCCCAATGCCTGTGCCTCCTTCCTTCATCCTCTCAGCGAATCCGTTCAGGACAACGACCCCTGGTGATCCCGACCCACATTTTGGGTCATCGATCCTGGGTCACGGGATGCCCTTCGACCCTGAATCTTGTGACTATGTATGCGCCTATCCTCAATATTCGGCTGCGCTACCAAGTCAGAGAGAGAATCCCAGAGATACAGATAATCTATCAGAGCTCCCTTAATGTCTGCAATCTGTCTTCTGTTCAGTAGGGCCTCTTGCACAGTTCTTCTGTTTATTATTCTTTTTGGGATTATGCTAAACAGTCTTGGAGCAATATCTGAAACCCTTCTACCATTTATCCACCTGTCTTTCCAAAACAAAGTGTTGGAACCATTGCCAATCTCAGTGGTTAGGACTGCAGAGAAGAAAGATTCGGCTTTACTGGGAACCTGTATTGGAGGTCTGCCCAAGGCTGGGTAGGATCTGTTTTCTTCAGCCATAATCATCACATGCGAAACTTTTCTTATTTTATCAATGGCATCAATAGCCCATTGGGGGAAATCAATAGCCATTTTCACAAATACTGACATCCCAGTAAGGACATGCTGCACAAGAACTCTTCTGCCTGCCCTGTTCATCAATTCTGTCTTCCAGTGTGGGAGATGATTAGCAATTTTTTCCACCAGGGGCAAGACGTGTTGCTTGGTTAATTTGTGCAAAGAAAGAGGAAGGCCCAAGTATTTGCAGGGAAAGGAAGAAATTTCACATGTCAACCTGTTTTGGACCTACAAGATGGTCTCATCTGAGCATCTGATAGGGTATACATTAGATTTTTTAGCATCGTTGTGAAGGCCAGAGGCATCACCAAAAAGGTTAAGAATATCAAGAGTGGTGGAGATATCTGCATCAGAGGGGTGCAGAAATAAAGCCACATCATCGGCACAAATAGAGATTCTATGAAGCTTCTTTTTTCTAGATAATTGCTGCAGCAATCCTGCTTCCTCAGCCTTGGAGAAAAGAAGATCAAGAACATCCATGGCAAGTATGAGAAGCATTGGGGATAGGGGATCTCCCTGTCTAAGCCCTCTTCTGTGCTGAATCTTTTCTTCTGGACATCCATTGAGAAGTACTTGTGTGGTAGAAGATCCAAGAAGCCCACAGATAATATCTCTCTAAATCTGTCCAAAGCCCATTTGCTGCATTACTTCAATTAAGAAAGGCCAAGACACAGAATCAAAAGCTTTTGTTATGTCTAGTTTGGAAACAAGTCTAGCCAAATTTTGTTGGTGTAGCAGCCTTGATGTCTGTTGCACAAGCATAAAGTTGTCCTGAATAAACCTTCCTTGAGTGAATGCACTTTGGATTGGAGAGACCATACCATCTAATCTTTTAGCCAGCCTGTTGGCAAGGATCTTGGTGACCAATTTAGCAAAGCTGTGCACCCGACTGATTGGTCTGAAATCTTTAACCTGGTCAGCCCCCTCCCTCTTTGGAATAATTGTGATATATGTTATATTGAGTCTGCTCAGATTTGAAAATTTTCTGCTCCATACTGCTGACATTGCATTTAGCACACCCCCTTTGATAATGCTCCAACACACTTTATAAAACCTCCTAGTGAAACCATCTGGCCCTAGGGCCTTATCAGTTGGGATAAGGCGGGAGCTAAGCATCTTGACAGTCTGGGGCTTACCGTCACCTTTAATAGGGTCTAGTTGGGCCTGCCAGCCATCTCCTTTGTTTTGTTTCGCCTTATATGCTGTTGGAGAGGAGGCATGGGTGTTAGGATCTTGATGATCAGGTCCAGTCTTTGTTTTCTGCCCTCCAGGGCTTTGTATTTCGGTCCATTTTGGACCTTTCCTTTCTTAGTATAATGATGTGCAGCTCTCTTGCGCGTTCGAGAAAAAAAATGGTTTCCATACTTCCTGCTCTGCAAAAGGCGAGTCCAGATCAGCAAGGTTACGTTTTGGTAGACCAAGAGCCTCAAGATCATTAGATCTCTCTCTGGCTTCAGACTGACCAATGAGGTTAGTATAGAATTGATCTACCGCGGCTGCTTTTTCAGAATGATTGGTAAGGATACGCTCTCCATCCCTTAACTTGACCACCAAATTCTTCCTTATCTAGATCTAGAATCAAGACAGCATCTCTTTTATGTTGAGGTAATTGAATATTGCTTTCAAAGGAAATACTTTTGTTCCTGCTGCCTGGCAAACCTGTTGAATTAAATTGTTAACATGTTTTGCTAGCATCATCAGGCTTTTCCTGTCTCCGTATCTCTCTGTTGTTTGGTTAACATGCAATAGAAGGGTTTGATGGCTTACATCCTTCGAGAAATATTTTGGTCTTCATGGCATGACCATCAAGTTCTAGTGTTCTGGTGTCCCACAAGAACCAGTGGAGAATACCGTTGTGCTGGAACAATTTAGCATGTGGAGGCACCGAGGCAGCTTCTAAGACAACACATTTTTGTTTTTGTATTCAACTAATAGTGTCTTACTCCCAGTCCTCCCAGATATGCAAAGTATTATCAGTGTGTCTGTTTTCTTCTAGTAACACACAATTTAACAACGCCTTAGGGTTTAGTGTTAATGGGTTTGCTGTTCAAGTCATTCTTATTTTATTTACTTCTAAGTTTACACAGTACAGGCCAGTTTTTAAAGGAGTTGCCTAGGCGTCCAGACATACCCGGCTCGCCTTGGGAAACAGTAGTGTCTTGTCACTTAGGCGTCCATGCGTGCCCAACACTCGCATGGACGCCTAGTCATCTTTTAAACACTGGTACAAGCCATTAAATCGATATAGTAGTATTCACATTTTTTTATCTGCAATGTATTCTATTTTCACCTTTTGTGATTTAGACCTTTCCATTATGTTTTATAGTTTGTGCTATTGACTTAATATATCTGTATGTATAATCAAACACCCTCACTATATGTTTTGCACGTTCATTCACGCCCACTGGTGAGGATAGCCTAACATGTCTGGACTGAGCATTTGTAACATAATACCATATCGACAGCTACATTTTTACGGTGCATCTTCCAAATATTCCATATTCACTTCTGGATACTAACTTGTATGCACTGTAAATTGGTACAATTTTACAGCTAACACATCAAATTCTGGCCGTCGTCATGGGCCCACAGTGGCAAGAAGTGTAGTACTTGAGGCTGTTAATGTGGATCCTGGGAGCAGTGAACTCCCAGCTTTTGTTGCGCAGGTGAGAATAATTTTCTACATGCACTGTGTTCTGTCCCACCGTTCTTTTGCTGAAAAATCTATAAGTTTGACATATAACTTGATTGTGTTCAAACTTGTCTTTTCTTTTGATAGATTCTCCAAAGTGTGCTTGGAACAATCAGTGCACAATCTACGGTAATCCAGTGATCTTAAAGTAATTTTAGATTGTTTAGATAGAAACTTGTTTGAAAATAACTTCTCTGATGCCAGGGTACACCAACATCTTCTGACACCGGATCTTTAGATCCTTCACAATCTTCCATCCCAAATACTATAAGAGTTGAACTCGACCAGCAACAAGCTCCTCTGCTTTTTCAGTCTGAACCCGCACATGAGTCATCTCAACCAAATGTAAATATCCATCTGATTGTTGTCACATGCTCATCCTGATTCGCCAAAGGGACGTGTTTAACTTACACATTTCTTTTGTTGTAGGTCATCCCTGATGCTTTGACAACTATGTCTCAGTACATTAACTTTATGAGGGACTCATTTAGGAGGGAGGGCTTTAGTCTTAATGGTCTGATTTTAGTCTTCTGTGAGCTACAACCATCATGTAGTTTGCTTAAGATTTACCTCGATTTCTCTTTTCTACAGGACAAACAGAGGGTAATGTGGAAAACAGAACTGCAGAGCCTGAATCAGCTTCTGTGCTTGGGCTTCATAATGCATCATTGCTAGCTGAAAATATGCACTCTACTAGGCAAATTATTGTTGAACAGGCTGGTGCATTGCTGTCTGTAAGTCTCATATTTCAAAATCTTGCTGGTTCCAGTTAGCTAATCTTAGTTTATCTTCTTACCGCTTTATTTAACGTCTTCTGTTCATTGCTATTGACTTGATGATGTTTCTGATAGGAAACCTCATATATTTCTGACAGTAAACATGTAAATTTGCATTTGCTGCTATTTGAATGTTGTGTGTTATCTGCATTATTACTTTGGTACTGCAAGATTTGTGTTTTGTAGATCCATGGACCCTCAATTTCCATCTTTTAAAATCCAGTCACCAATAGTAGAATCAAATCGGATGCTCTACAGTGGCATCCAATCCAATGATTGCAAGTCGCCTGGTTGCTCCCCAGGATTGACCAGGTGACTAATCGCGATTAGGCGACGACCAGGGCGACTAGTTGACCCCTAGTCGTCCTAGACCTTTTAGACTTGTAGTTACACTTATATAGGTATATCATATATAAATATACCTATATACATTATATAAATTAGAACAAACAGCTACATAAACAAAATAGCAGTTTGCAAACAGAGACATAAGTACAAGTCACTACTCATCAGTCATCACTGGCTTAGGATTACGACAGCAACCATCCGGGAGAGGGGGGGGGAGCAGGAGGAACCTTGAGATGACGAGCTCATCAAGTCAATGGTGCTGGAGTAGCTGCTGATATCTGGACTGGAGCAGGCGAGCAGCCAAGCAGGCAGAGGGGCGCAGGCGCCGTTGAATGGAGCAGGACAGCAGGGGGTGCAGCCGTGCAGGTGAGCAGCCGCCGGTGCTGGAGTTCTGCACTTCTAGGGCAGGTGCAGGTGCTGGAGATCTAGGGCACAACTGCCGATGCTGGATGTCGGGCAAAAGAGGAGGAGGCACAGTCGGGCAAAAGAGGAGGAGGCACAGACCAGACTGGGTTTTGGCGGCTACGTATTTGCAGAGGAGAGGCCAGGCTAAAAGATCCTATAGATGGGCCGAAAATAGCCCAATACTAAAACCCTAGTCGTGGTGACCAGGAATTATTAATCGGGCGATCAGTCGTCCTAATCGACGACTAGTCGGACGACTAGGACAACAGACATGCTAATCGAGTTGTCCAGCTAGTCGAGTACAAACAGGCGACCAGCCCGACTAATTGCGATTAGTCGGACGACTTGAAATCATTGATCCAGTCTACCTAAAACCCACTGGTTTGTACGCAATTTTGTGTACCATACTACCATGATGTATTTTATATATTGAAATAATATAGAACATTCTTGTTGTTGGAATCTGTAGAAACTCTGAAAGAACAACAATAGGGCAACACAGTTAAATTGTTACCCATCTCCCTTCCGAAGGTTATGTATGAAGGGGAGGTGTAATATGGGCTCTTTGTTATCCTTCGTATGCATGTGTGACAAGTTTGTCATTCAATCCAAAGCTTGATATCAAATAATTTATAAACAGTCCAAAGCTTATACGTCCTTATATGAGCAATCAAAGATTTAGAATATTTTGTGATCAAGGATCTCGTTCCAAACACAAACTTCGGTGTTACTATACGTTCGGATGCTCTCCGGAGGTGAGAATGCAACAAACAGGATGTTTGTGAATGGCTGATTTCTGCAGTGGTTGCACTGTTCACCTATTTATAAGGTCGAGTCAAGTCCACGTACATTTTCGTATAAAAATACACGTTTGTCCCTCCCTATTACATAGTCACCCTTCACATTTAAGGGAGTGAAATAATGTCATTTCACTGCACAGACAAGTACTCTTTATCGACTCTGAAGCTTTGCCTTCCATACCTTCGGCTTTGTGCACCTTCGACTCGTTCACATGTTCCAAAGCTTTTCAAAGAGGGCGATGATCTTCCTTTGGCCTTGATTGGCATCCTTCACTTGAAAAACCATGTAAACATTGATTTCATCAATTTGGATTGTCGGCTGGAGACCTCCCCAACACTTATCAATTTAAAACAGAACATTTACACATGATGTCTCTGGTTATTTTTTTAAATGTTTTCCATCGCCTATTTGGTCAACATTTCATACAAAGGAAGCAGTGCCGTGTTGATCATGACTGAACTATGTGAATTGTTTAATTTTGGTAGCAAAGGGTAATCTGTTAGTGCTCAGTCTAGAAATTGGAGCATCCATGTGCTCATTTGAGATTTTTACCGTAGCACTTCTATACGAATAAAAAATAAATAAGTGATTCCCAATGTACGACTCATGTAATTTTATTTGAAGTTTGTTTGCATCCATTTAATTCTCTGCTTATAAGTTCCTGTTATTTTCAATTGAACATCTCTTAAGTGTACCTTGAAGTTAATACCCTTGTAAAACAATCCAGCAACTCTCAACTCAGCTGGGAGATCTAGAGAATGTAACTGATTCTGCAATACGAAGGGACATTCAAAGTAGTGCAGTTCGCACGGGTTCTCTATTTCAGAACCTTGGTTCTTTGCTTCTGGAACTTGGGCGCACCACAATGCTCCTGCGTATAAATCCGTCATCTGTAGGTTTTCCTGACAGATATTATTATGCACTATTGTATTGATTTTGACTTTGACTTTGACTTTGACTTTGTTGTACCTTCTTTTCAGTCAGAAGCGGTTGTAAACTCTGGACCAGCTCTTTATATATCTCCATCAGGGCCAAATCCTCTTATGGTTCAAGTGAGATTTTAGAATTTTAGCATTCACTGATAACAAGCTCTCCCTTCACCCCCCCACACCACCACCACACACGCGCGCACACACACAGTGTGCTAATTTATTTTGTTCAGCCTGTTCCATTTCCAGGAAGGTCTGTCCAAATGGGTACTTTGTTTTCTAGTCTGGGTTCACAAGGATCTGTTCTACATCCGAGAGATGTTGATATCCATGTCCGCACAAGTGAGTAATGCTATTGTTTTCTATTTGTTAAAGTTTTTCTCTTGAGATGGTATCATCTTCAAGCAAGCATCACATTTCTTTGAACGAATTTATGAAAAAGTTGACCACATCATGTCTAAGTATGCTGAACCATTGCATATGGCTTAACTGACTGTTTTTAAAGATTTGTCTCAATCATAGTTGTAAATTTTGGATTCAGTGTGTAAACTAATCTACAATTCTAAATAGATAGAAATGTTTTCATCTATAGCATTTCAAGTGAACTTTTCATCTATGCTACTGGGCTGTGTCAATGTCATGTAGGACCAAAGCCTGGTGGTATGGATGAGAATTGCTCTTCAAGTGGTGTTTTTGGTGCAAATCCCACAAATACGTACAATGATTGTGGGCATATGCCAATAGGAAGTTTGAATGTTATAATGTCTAACAGGTGATTGAAATCTTGGAGATGTAAGGTTTTGATATTTAATTTTGGATGATCTCAAACTGAGATCTCTGGCATACTTTATAAACCAGAACAATATGGCATGTTTGTTCTACACCTGATCAAACACTGGATCGGCCCAGGCCGAATAAATGTTGGGTCTATCAGGCTATTTATTGGTGTGTTTTGGGCTTTCCTACTTTGGGTCGTGGTTTTTCGGGTTGGATTGGGTCATGGGTTGAAATCCATGGCCAGAACCTGACCCGATGCAGTGACGGGTTGGTTGGCCCATGATCAGGTCTGCTTTCTCTTTAGAAAATGATAAGTTGGGGTTTTCAATTAAAAATTAGTTAGTAAATTTTAAGAATTAATAGGTAACACGTTTAGACCTTTTATGAGGTTTGCTATACTAAATGTGATGTATCTTTGAGCTGCTTTTCTTGAATTCTTATTTATCCTGTTGTTACTTTGGTTATGACAGTTGTTAAATGCATCTTTTTTGTTGTTAGGTGGGTCCGTGCCTGGAGCCAGTACTAACCCAAGTGATTCAGCTGGTGCGCAAGCGCATCAAAATGTGAATAGGCCAGGAGATGCTTCGCATGCAAATATTGGTGAAGCGTTTTCAGGGGTTGCAGGTGGCACTCCTTTTTCAGTTGAGTCCGGAGTTAGACTATTGCCACTTAGAACAGTGGTTGCCATGCCTGCTGGCATCAGTCGTGCTCCATCAGGGTCGTCTAGTGGTGGGCTTGGTATTATCTATCCATTTCTCACTAGGGTTCGACAAAGGGCAAACACTAATGGTAATGATGAAAGGAATGGTCAATCTCCAAATGAATCGGCTCGTAGTAGCACCCATCTTAATCAGCAATCAATTCCGCAGTCATCTCAAACTCATGAAGCAGGTCAATTTTTCTCATTACCATCTTTTTCTACCTTGTTTCAATGTGTCACACATTCAATAAACCAAAGAGTTTCTATTAGGGCCTCAATAGGGTTTGGGCTGATAAGCTGATCTGGCAGTGACTTATTTAGTTATCGCCTTATCGGACTGATCAGAATAAGATATGTTCTAGATTTACTTTTGAAAGGAACTTCCGTTAACTGATTACTTGATTCGAATTGCTGGCACCCATTATATAGGCAACGTGATCCTGCATTCCTGCCATATTATGGGATCCTGCGACTTAAACAAATGTGAGGTGCAGCTGAGTAAAAAATATGATACAATTGGTTTGGGCCGTTTGGCCCTCATTTTGAATTCTGAAAAGCTGCCCATCTGGTTTGATATTATCCGAGTACACAAGCTATGTACTGAGACAGTGCCGTAGTCTTTATGATATTCTGTTTTTTAATTAAATTTGGATAAGTTGTATATTGAATGTGGTCATTAATACTTAAAAACTCCACATTTATTATTAAAGTCTTACACGTATCTGGTTGTAGTTTTTTCCAGCTTTTAATCTGGTAAATTATTTGCTGGTTTATTGGCAACTGACGTTCGAGTACTCAGATTGTAGTTGTACACATGCTTCTACATCATTTGTGCTGCCTTTTCTTGGTCTTACTCTGTTTTCTAGATGACTTTCTCAATGAAAGCTGCGGCATTATTGAACTATTCTTCATTCTGTTGTTACAGGTAATCTGAGATCTCCAGTTGATGTCAATGTTGGAGATGGCTCTGAGACCTCACCTGGGCAGCAGAATGGTCTGGTCACTCTCTCTCAGATAATGGACTTTTTTGGATCAATGCTCCCAGGCGAAAATGTTCGAGGAAATACTTCAAGCCAGCAACCACCAATGGCTTCCACCGAGCAGGGAGAGGGTAGAAATCTTGCAACACCAGAAGTGTCAGGAGCCAGTGAGGAGGCCCTACGCTTTGCTGGCATGGTCAGACAAATTATGCCATTTATCTCCCAAGTTGAAACACAGAATCAAAGTGCCCCACCAGACAGCAGCAGCACACCTGCACAGGCAATTGCCGCTTCTGCTCGTGCTTATTGTGTTTATTTAGTATTTTTTAATCATTTGATTGGCTTCTAACATTGATACTGGATCAGGCTGCATCTGGGAGTGCAGACAGAGCTAGGGATGTCCCAAATGATTCTACGAGTTCCCGTCAACATAACCGCGACCAAATTGATGAGCCTAATTCTAAAAGGCAAAGGTGTGATACTCAATTGTCTTTTTAAATCCACTGCAGATGCTTTTCTTGGATATACTTGTTTAATCTCTGAACAACGATTTATATGGGTTGAAATGGTACCCTGAGTCCGAGCGTTTACGTTTTTTAGTAGTCTAATTGAAAATCCTAATGCAACGTTGAAATACTACTGCAATTTTCAAATTGTGTACTTGTCAGTACTGATCGAAAGTTGACCTTGGCCTAATAATTGGATAAATGTTGTACTACTTCATTGTCCCCCTTGGAGCCATGGTTTTGCTGCTTTCAGGTCTTTAGACCCTTTAGTTCTTTAGGGCTTGTTTGGGAGCGAGAATACCAGAGGATATTAGGGCCTGATTTGGTGACTATGCATCCTCTCCATTTCCGTGGTCACCAGTTTAACAACTCCAATTTTTGAAGGGATTTCTATTTTTCTAAGGGAAAATGAACTAATTCCTCTTAGGAAAATGGAAATCCCTTGTAAAAATGGGGTTGTCAAACTAGCCCTTAGGACTAGTTTGGGAACTTTATTTTCCTAAGTGATTCCTATTTTTCGAAGGAAAATGAACTAAGGTGCTGTTTGGTTCAAGAAATGTAACGCAAATGGTAATGGTAATGGTTTACGTTCGATTACTGGCGGTAACAAATTTGAATAGGCTGGTATCAATTTTTAGTGTAGTATCCGATTACGGTTGGACTAAAACAAACATGATTTAACGTTATTCGTTACCCATTACGTTACAAATTTGTGAACCAAACGGCACCTAATTTCCTTTGAAAAAATGGAAATTCCTTGGTTAAATGGAAGGAATCGTCCTGAATAAGAGGGGGGATTTAGCCTCTCTAATACCCTCCGGTTTTGTGGCTCCCAATCTAGTCCTTAGAGGAGGGGATTTTAGCTCCTCAAATCCCCTTCG
Organism: Zea luxurians; assembly: GCA_029449295.1. Taxonomy (NCBI): domain Eukaryota; kingdom Viridiplantae; phylum Streptophyta; class Magnoliopsida; order Poales; family Poaceae; genus Zea; species Zea luxurians. The sequence goes on from JAOPSE010000039.1 coordinate 8,914,035, forward strand.
GTATACTTGATCCCAAACAAGTCCTTAAGTGCCAGTCCTAGGGGTGGGCGATCGAGTTACCTGAAAATTTCGGGTCAGGTAATTCGAGTTTTTAAAATTCCGGGTTTTGAGAATCGATACTCGAAATTGCAACGGGTTTTGCAATACCCGAAAATTCGGGTACCCAAAATTTCGGACTCGGGTTCGGGTATTCCCGAACTAACCGAACTATTGTGTCGGCTTTATAAAAACACATACACCCTATTAAATTAGTATAAAAATATAGTTTGAATAATGATATACATGGACATATAAAACGCAAGCAATCTACAATCACAAGTTATGCACACATACACATATTTATAAATGTACGAATTAATAATTAAGCATGACATGAGTACATGACACATGAAAGTTCGGGTAATTCGGGTATTTCGGGTACCCGATTGTGATACCCGAATTACCCGAACTAAATTCGGGCTTTGCAAGTTGCTACCCGAAATTCCCGAACAAAATTCGGGTTCCGGGTATTTCGGGTTACGAGTTTTTTGCCCAGCCTTTAAGTGCCACTAGATATGCCAACTTATATTTGTGGACAAAGAATTTACCTCTGTTTTTTCTCGTGCAGAACTAGTGACTGATTGGAATCTACTTGTGAGCTGAGAATCTTGCCAGTTCTTGATTTACCCCAGCGGATTATCAAAATAAGGACTTGAGACAAATGGTGGCAGTATTGAGACAAAAATGGATTAGCTGTGGTATATACTTGGCACTGAGGGCACTAGACGAGGCACCTATGCCTTTTTTTTTGAGGGGGCGCATCTTATAAGCTGTTATTTTTTTAGTGCAACGAGCATACATGCTGCTGGCATCCAATCCCCAATATGTACAAGTTTTAATTCAGGTTGTGATCATTTACGCAACGAATCAAAGCCTCCGCTCTGGTCATTGCCGTAGCATACGGAGGACTGACGCAATCAATCATATTGTTACGAGAATGTATAGCTTAAGATTGTATGTTTTTTTTTACCATCGCTTAAGACAATCAGAGCATATAGTTCATGCTTATTATAGTATGATCCAAATAGGACTAGTAGTATTGTTCATGCTTATCAGTAGCATTGCTTAAGAGCTTGTTTGGGAGTAAGGGAACTGAAAAGGCTAAAATCCTTAACTATTCATTAGTCTCCTCAATCCCCTTGCTTGAGCTTTTGGGAGCAAGATGATTGGAGGGGAAGGAGGATTTTGGCCCATCAATTTCCATCCGCGCGAGAACTTGAAGAAAGGAAGGGTCCCTTTGGTTTTGGTATAGCTTTTTGGGCGGCTGTAACTGGGGCATTGTGAAGCTCTACCAAACAATTAAAAAACAGCTCCTATCCTTCAAGAGCTAAAGCTGATTTTTTTGTTAGGAGGCAGAGCATAAAAAATGTGGCTTCCACTCCAAACAAATTATAAAACGGCTTGGGCTCGGAACTGTTTTTAGGAGCCGGAGCCGTGAGGGTTTTATACGACCAGACCGATGGATACGAAGCCCGTGCTGCATGGCTGGACCAGCACATCGGGTCCAGGCGGCTGGCGTGTGTAGGAACCGCGTGCTTTGCTGCTGCCTGGATGGATTTGAGACTTGGGAGTGCTTTTGGCTGAACGAACCGAGGCGATCCCCAGTTGGGACAGGGCAGGCTGGCAGAGGTCCAAGGGGTCTTGGCTGCACCAAGCTTATTGCTACTAATGGAAAAAGAAGAAGATTTGACAGCCAAGTCACCAGACAAGGGAGATCTGTGGGCAGCTAAGGCGCCTATATTTGACTCCATTGATGCAGGCACATCGTGTTCCCCTACTCCATCGATGCTAGATGCCGGAATCATCCCAAACCTAACTTTCTACCTAGCCCATCTGTTTAGTTCGCATCAACAAGAATTAAAAATCAGTAGCCAACCTTCTTGGCCTCATAACTGTCAGATGACGAGCAGGAAAAAAAATTTGAAAACAGTGGTGGCAAGCAACAACAATGGTTGATTATATTGTACCCATAAGTCTTTTATTGGGTAAAAACTTTTCATCCGATGGATAAACGGGTATTATCCGATGGATAAACGGATATTAGAACATTCCGCACCTATACCCATTAAAACATGAACTTGGGCTAAAATCATCCATCTTCTTTGACTATTTAACAACCTTTGAGCATTAATGTCATGTAAGGCTTAACAACTATTTGGCGACCATGTAATGGAACATGTATTGTGTTATGTGGTACTATCCTAGTGTTGTTGCTTTATTTAATTATTTGTGGTTATGTTGAATAGATGATTAAATTATGCTAGGGTTTTTATAATGGTATTTATTTTCTCTTGTGGATATATGTATGAGATAATAATACTCGTTGGATATTTAACCATTGCCATGTCTAGCCTCGACCAGCTAGCTGTATGGATGTAAATGAGTCAAACACGACTATCTATCTATGTCAGCAGACCTGGAAGCAGAAGCAGGGCGTTGCACTCTCAAGTCTCATCAGGGAAACCCCTGGATGGAAAGCTGATTGAGGTATTACAGATTCCTACATGAACAAAACCAGAAAGGCTGGAATCAAGCGACAGTGCTGGCCTGGCCCTGGGAACAGAAGAGCGACCATTCGAAGCCCGTGGTGACAGTGCATGCCTGGACCTGCAAATCTGGCATGCCGCCTAGCGGATTTGTGACTGTCAAGCGATCGAGCCACCCAACAAATAATTAATTATAATGCGCCTGTCTGCCGAATTCCAACCAGGATTGATTAGTTAGGAATTCCTAGCTATGGCACCGCACGAGATATAAATAAAAGCCCTCAAAAAAATCTCAGAGCTGTCGCTATATATCTCAAAGTAACCTTAAACTTTTACCCGTCGCTTCAGCGAGGTATACAGTCACCATATATAGCCCTTGTTCACGTTCGATATATATAGCGGTATAGCCCGGCCTTGTTCATGGCCGACGCCCACCACGACCTCTCTCTCTCTATATATATGGCCACCACAAGGTCGATCGCCTCGACTACGCAACTGCGAGCCTCCACAGCAAAGAGAAGCAAAACCACCCAACAACCCGGCCGCTCGAGCAGCTCCAGCTCCAAGCATCATGTGCAGGGTGGTGTTCACGATCCCGTCGCTCGTCTGGCTACGCCGCGCGCTGCGGCGGTGGCGGTCCCGCGCCGCGGAGGCGGCATCGTCCTCCCCTGACGCGGCGGTGCCGGCGGGGCACGTCGCCGTGTCCGTGCAAGGCCCGGCGGCGCCGAGGCGGTTCGTGGTGCGGCTGGCGCACCTCAGCCACCCGGCGTTCCTGGAGCTGCTGCGGCAGGCGGAGGAGGAGTACGGCTTCCCGGCCGCCCCGGGCCCCGTCGCGCTCCCCTGCGACGAGGACCGCTTCCTCGACGTCCTCCGCCGCGTCACCTCCTCGGCCTCGTTTTCCTCCTGCTGTTCCTGTGGTCTGGTGGCCGATCGGCGCGCGCGCGGCGATGCGCGGCCGCTGCTGCGGGGCATGGCCGTCGAGAACCTCGTCTGGTGACCGCGACGCGTGCGCGTGCGAGCGAGACAAGCTGGCAGCGGGAAAATTGAAGCGACTCGCATGGTGGGAATGCAGTTCGTGCCGTGGCAAGGCATACGATCGAGTAGGGGGCGGGCGGGCGTCCTCCTCCCGTGCCCTACGTGAAGACGAAGGCCGCGAGCGAGGGCAACAACTGCAACCGGGGAAGCTAGCCACGGGGCAACTAGTCTTGTAGACTGTGCTTGCAGAAAAAAATTGGTCCAAGATAAAGAGAGCGTTACGTGAGGATTCTTTGATTTTGGTGGTGTTTCCTTCTTCTCTGTAATAACGCAACAATTAATATCCATCGTGCAAAGTAATAAACAGGTCATTGTTGTCTTCCTCCGAATGAAATAACTGGAATTTTGTCGCTTGAAACGTTGCCCGTGGCAACGAACCGTTATTATATTTCTCGTAATATTTCTACTAACTATTAAGAGTTTAATGTAGACTATAGCTGTGCCCCCGCTCGGTCTCTGCGCGGCGCCCCCGTGCGTGGCCACGTATGCAGCCGGTCCCAGTCTACATGCAATCTCTAAACCTACAAACGCGCATCATGTATGCAAGTATGCAACTAAACTGGTGTATATAACCATACATGCAAACGCTCCGCTCCATGTAAAGCTTGCATGTGCACACCCGTACAAGTATGTAAATGTGAATGTCATTTGAACTATGGTTGTTTGTTTTAAACTCACATCTAACTGGCCAACATGACACACACATTTTTCGTTTTATATTTTATACTCAAGTATAATATAGACTTTTATTAAAAAAATAGGGGAAAAATTAAAATCGGGTAGTGTTCCGGCCAACCATGATACTTTTTACGTGAGTTTGCTACATCGATGCTCTTTATGATTTTCTTTGCGTTTAATATCAAATATAACTATGATAACTAATTTTTAGTCGTTTTGTACCGAAAATATAGATTGGTCAAGTCGTTTAGTAAAACAACATATCACACATACTTGCAAACTAATTTCACATCATAATAAAATATATATCCATATGCAAATTAGCAAGTCAATTTTTAGAATAGTTCATAGCCGTTCAGAACTTTATGCGAAAGAATGTTGGCTCTATGTCTGCTTATACGAAAGAATGTTGTCTCTTCCTTTTCATATAGGAGGGTGAAATAAGTTTTACTAGCAGCATCGTACCGGAGGTGCCACAGCCTCAGTGTGCCAGTCGCTCCTCAAGATGGCCTCATTGGCAGCAAAATGTTCTCTGATGAGTTGACTCGCGTGCTTGACTGGGATTGTACTTTATCTCTTCTGTCAGCTAAGCTCTGGTGAATTCCTCCGACATCAACATTAGCACGATGTTCGCCCAACCGAGCATGTCCTCGGTTCACAAAACTATATAGTTGGGAACCTCACAGGTAGATTCATAGTAGTTAACAATTTGCTTAAACAAACTGACGTGGTTGTTTGATCTATGCAAAAGATGGCACTGGTTGTTGGTTTTAACAGTGAAATGTCATCCTAACCATTTAACTAGATATGTCCAACAGATTACGTATTTATTTCTCTAAATATTGCCAGCTGCTCTCCAATACAAATTACATGGTTGCCTCACTATCCGTTTCCAAAAAACTTTTTGGTGGTAAAATCAAACTGAAATTCGGTGATGGCTCGTTCCCTTGCAATTGGTCTTCTACCTTTCAGTTTCTCCTCCTTAGCGTGGCTTTGCATCAATCTATGCAGAGAATTAAAGCAAATGATGTCTCCTCCGATCTTGAGAATTTTTTTGGATGACCTGATACGTTATGAGCTAAACTTTGCCAGCATTTTATCCTTTCCTCAGTTTCTCTACATGTAACTTCAGCTCGTCGCGAAATGAAGGAGGCGAGGAACCACTACCACACGCGGGGCACCTCGCGCGGCGGCGGCACCGCTGCCGAGCGCGACCTGGTGTTACAGTGGGGCAACCAGAAGTGCCTGCGCTGTGTCAAGGTGCAGCGCCGCGACGAGGCCGCCGCCACCGCGGCCGCCGAGAACGCCGCCATCAGCCATCGCCGCGCCACGGCTGCAGCTGCCCAGCACCACCCAACCGGCCACACCCACCAGCACCACCGTGTTCTCATGCCTGTGCCTTCTCTAATTTGTTTCTTTTTTATCGTTTGTGCCTTCGTGGTGTCGATGTGCCCATTGTGTGTACCGGCTCTCAGCATTATTTGCTTTGTTTTGATGGCTACCTGTCTTTATGTAAGTAATGTAGAAATCATGCCAAAACACATTTCCCCATGACATAAAAGATAAGAGAGCCATATTTGTGAGCTAAAATAATTTGGATAGTCATAACTCACCATCTCCTTTCGATAGCCTTAGGATCTCCTTTTTATAATTTTGACCTTACAATGCAAAATTGTTCTATGAAGGTCATGGTATATCCTTATATCATGTATTCAACTTAGGGTTAACCTATTTCGATTAATAGTTACATTGAACCAAATTTTGGTCGTTCAAATGACAGATTTCGACATTTGTTATGATTGTTGAGTTGATTCTTGATAGCATCACTAAACAATGACCTATGTGTATACAAGTTTCCCCCGTTGCAACGCACGGGTATATAGCTAGTGTGTGTGTGTGTATATATATATATATATATATATATATATATATATATATATATATATAGCTAGTGTGTGTGTGTGTGTGTGTCGATGACCTAGTGTAAGAAGGTTGTGACATGTAGGTTACATATAGAGATGGCCAAACGGGCCGTCCGGCCTGGCCCGGTCCGGGCCCGGTGAAGCCCGACCCGTTTTGGGTCCAGTCCGCCACGTACGGTTAGAAAACCGGGCCGGGTCGTCTAAGCCCGCGGGCTGAATTTCCTGTCCGAGCCCGGCCCGCAGCGGGCCTAAACTGGCCGGGCCGGCCTGTTTAGCACAAAAAAATCGGGCCGAAAAGCAGGCTAAACGGGCCGGTAAGCACGTTTTAGTGTAAAAAAGTGGGCTTAACGGGCTTAGAGGTAAACGGTCCATGCCGGACTAGCCCGCCTTGCCTAGTTTTCTGTCCGAGCCTGGCCCGTTTATTCGTGTCGGACCGGCCCGAGCCCGCATAGAACCGGATCATGCCGGGCTCGGATCGAGCCCAAAAAGCGGGCTTCGTGCCGGGCTCACGGGCCTCGTGCTTATTGGCCATATATAGTTACATATCCTCCTGCACTGACAGTGGCTAAAGCAATAGGCGAGTTCGGAACAGCTTCCACGTTAGGATTGGATAGGAATTCGATCCAGCCTGATATGTGCACGTATAGTGCTGGGAATTGGGCCAGGCCGGGTTGGCACAGCCCAAGCGCATCGTTATTCGTGTCAAACGGTTTCAGGCAGGAAGCCCAAAAAAACTTTTAGGCCGTGTCGTGCCAGCCAAAGTGCAAAAACAGTGGTCCATCCTAGCCCTAAATCATGTTGTGCCTTCGTTGAGCCGTGCCGGTCCAAGCCCGGCCCATATATTTGACCGCATAATATCAAAATATTACAACCACGTAAAGTCCATAGCTTTCTAAATTAAAGATATTAAACAATCCTAGCATCATTTGACTATATAAACTCCGAATATCACAACAATATAAAGTCAATATCTGCGTGGGCCGTGTTAGGGGCCCGACGGACCGGAATTTAAACAATCGTGTCGGACCATGCTTTGTATTTCTGTGTTTGGATCGTGCTCGTGCTGGCTCGAAAAGCCTAGCCCGTATTCCCAGTATTATGCACGTATACATCGCGCAGAGCAGCGCGGGCATGTGCCCGACAATTTGTCCAGCAACGTCGTCCGACGATTGGGCAAATACAAATGCACCATGCAGGCGGCGCCACTATTCCTAGAACAAACAGGGGTTTATTTGTCGTCAGACAGGCACACACGGAGCATGTCAGTCAGGTGCTGCGCCAATTGCGGAACGCCCGCATGCTCCCAGTCCCAGAGCAACACTTGGCGTCCTGATCGACCGGTCCTCACTGAGTCTGTGACAACATCCGGTCCGGGCCACGTTCGAACGCACCACCGTATCCTCTCGCCGATTCGCCGCTCGCCACGTAGCCCATCCCGGCGGCAGAGGGGAGGATCCGGCAGCCGGACGGATTCCGGCCAGTTGTGTTACAATATTTTGTGACCAATCCACTCCAATGGACGCGACGGTTTCTCCCCAAGGGACACATCCCTTGGGGATGCACCCTTTGCTTGTATATAAACAGAATCTCCTCTGCAATAAAGAATACCGCTGTCATTTGTCTCTGTCTTTTCTCTCGTTACCGCTGAGTAAACTTCAACACGTTATCAGCACTTGCTCTCTCGCGAGACCGGAGAAGAGAAGATGTCGCTCGCTGTACCATGGAACTGATGGGGCGTCACCATGTTCCTCAATTGCACGGAAAGGATGAACAACAGTGAGGAATTCATTGCAAATAAGAAGAAATCAGATGCAAAATCGACTCTATTCAGTAAGAATCAATGTGTTCTCTTTTGAGATACTTTTATCTTGCAAATTGCAATGGACAACGACACCTCAGCGATCGTTCGCTGGAAAGAATAGAGAATCAATTTCTAGAAACAAGGAGTTGATCTCGCCAACGAGGAAGATACGCTAGGCCTGGACTGCCCGCTCGCGCACTAGGGCCGAACTCGCGCTCGCACGCTTGGCCACATGCCCGCACCACCGCGAGCCATTGCCGCCAGATCGGCTGCGCGCAAGCCATGGCCGCTGTGCCTCACCGGGGCTGTGCGCCTGCGACGGGCCGGATCCCGTCTGGCCGAACCCGTGAGCGTGGCTGCATCCGTGCCTTGCACGCGCCGAGGCTGTTGACGCTCGCGTCGGGGACGGGGGCCGCCGCACCGGGGTCGGGCCGCCGGCCACGTGCCTGTGCCGTGACCGGGCGACCGCGCCCGCGCCGGGCCCCGTGCTGGCCGAGGCCGCAACCGGACCGTCGTGGCCGCGCCTGTGCACCCGCACTTGGGCTGCGGGCACGGGACGCACGCCTGCCACCCGCGCAAGCCGCCGAGGGGCCGCACCAGGCCGCAGCCGCGCCGTGCCTAGCTGGCACCGCGTGCCCCGCGCGCCCACCGCCGGAGATGCCGCGCCGTGCCGCGAGCCCGTGCGCCGCCGCCGGGAAGACGCGCACGTGCAGTGGCCGCGGGGGCCACGCACGCGCCTGGTCGGGGCTGCGCGCCGCGAGCCGCCACCGGGGAGCCGTGGCCCCGCTGGGACTCCGCCCGCGCAGGGGCTGCGTGCCGCGTGTCGCGGCCAGGCCGCTGCCGGTGCCCCGCCGCCGCACCCGCGCCTGAGCCGACGAGGCCGTGGGCCACCGCGCCCAGGCCGTCGGTGCTTCGCCGCTCGTGCCTACGCCGAGGCCGAGGCCGAGGCCGCTGTGCCCGCGCCTGGGCTAGGGACGAGGAGCGATCGAGCGATCGAGCTCCCTGGCGCGAGGAGCGATCGAGCTCCCTGGCGCCGGCGGCCAGGAGAGCCTCTGGCGGCGGCTGAGAAGTTTGGGCGGTTAGGGTTTGGAACCCTAGCCGCCCACTTTTATAATAGGCGTCATGGGCTGCTCCCATGGGTCCAAAATGGCCCATTTTATAATTTTAAGTTCTGAATTCCCCTATCAGACTGAAATTTTATACGTACATGCAGTTCTAATTTATGTTAGGACGTCTAAATTCGATATTTAGACTGTAAATTGTTCATGTATTGTATATACTTGTCTGTTTTATTGTAAAAATATATACAGACTTGATAGTGAATTATATTTTCTATTTACATTTATAATTCACATTTTTTCGAATTGCTTTTGTTTTTGCATTCTTTTATGTTTGCATGGAAAACATAGCATATTAATAAGTCGAAATTAATGGTCCTCATGCAAAATGGTATTGCATTTTTGGGAAAAGCATAGGGTGATGGAGTCCTAAACACTAGCTGCGCTAAATTCTTTATAGAATTTAGTAGCCCAGAGACCGTGCTTTAGGCCGCATTTGAAATGCCTATCACTATGAGGTCTACATCTTTCGAGATGATTACCTATACGTGCTACCCAAAAAGATCACGGACCAAGCAGGCGTCACGGGCTATGGAGCCAGGCTGGACGCTGCAGTCATGCTGACTGCTAAAAGAATTCTTTTAATTAAGTTCTACTTAATTAAATGATGAATTCTTGCAAAATATGACATATATCTTGAACTTGGGATATTTTAACACATGATGGAGATCTAGGCTTTGGCTGCAATAAGTTCTTGGAATTTATTTGCCCAGAGACCAAGCTTTTAGACAGCAAAATGTTATTTGCCCATCAGTAAGAGGTCTACATCATATGGTCATGATGATTACCTATGTGTTCTCCCATCAGGCAGCAAAAGTTTGCCCACTACTGGGAGATCTACTCCATTGTTTCATTACATGGAGATTATCTACGTTGTGTCCACCAATTTTCAAAAATCTTTTGGTACACTGTAAGTGATACCTATAATTCTCCAACATATAAAAATATGATATATTTTGTGGCAAAGTTGCAACAGCAAACAAAAATGGTTAATCCATTTGGAGGATAATTATTTAATAGAGTTTGATGAACTCGCCTAATGGGCTTAATTATCCTTAATGTTCATTGGATATGTTCATTTCATCTTTGCATAATATGGGGATTCACTTCTTTATTTTGGAGGAAGTGAGATGCTCCCTTTCTATTGTGGTTCTTATGAAAAGAACTAATGTGTTTTTGTGGCCTGATGTGCAAGCCCAAAATGAATAGCAAAGAAAATCATAAGACTTGTGGACTTATGAGTATGTGTCTACATTATGTTGTAGACTAACACTTTGTATTCATATATTTTGCTTGAAAGCAAATATACAAGCACATTAAAAAGGGAAGGGCAATGAGTATGACAAACTCTTTTGTCATTACACTATACGTGGTATAATGTTGTATGCCTAAGCATCTAATCATGTATATGAAATCTCAATAGATGCATACTACTCATAAAAGCTAAGATATGAAGTGTACTTCAATCTTCCATCTGACATGATAACAGTGGTTAGTTGTGTAATTCATGATTTGGACTAATCATGTAACAACACTTCTCTTCCTAAGAGAAGACCACTTTGTTAGATGATTTGCTTTTGAGTGTTATTTAAATGATGCATGAGATTTGGTATAATCTCATAATTGATGTTGTGATAGGTTCAACTCATGCGATGTGAGTTGAACACACTCATGTGATTTGAGTGTAAAAACTCATATGATTTTGAGTTAAACAAACTCATCGATTGGAGTTGATCACTCATGTGATTTAAGTTGAACAAACTCATCGATTAGAGTTTAACCAACTCATCAAGGGAGTTGAAGACTCATTGATTTGAGTTGTGCAAACTTGTACAGGGATTCTTCCCATTGAGGAAGAAACATGCAATGTGGAGAATTGAGCCACAAACTCTATAAGTGGGGAAACAAAATATTCTCATATTCCTTTGGAAAGAGGAAAGAATATTTTGACAATCGCTTCGCGCGATATCATAATATGTTAATATCTAGTCCCCTTTTGGTAATGGAAGTATCAAGGATGTGTTGATATATCCTAATTGTTATCTTACCATATTATAGAGATATCCATATAATTTCTATCATGTGGAAACACAAGGTGATAGTGATGGATATTGCATATGTTTCTTAGAAACATTTCTTATGGACTGTATTCTACATACATCCTCCCATACAAAGCGTTGCATATGTTATAACTTTTCATGTGATGATACTTACCAGGCTGGGTAAGATTGAATTGGTCATCCCATTGTTGGGATGAAATGAAAAGTTATGAACAATTCTATTGGTCATGTTTTTCCCATAAGATGGATACTTGATGAGTGTCATTGGGAATGAGATTTTAAGTCCCTCTTATCTTAAAATCTGATATGAATTGGTTAAGTTCTTTGAATTGTTTCAAAGGAACGAGTGTGGTCCATTACAGAGATTGTATGGACATTGAAGGCTTTATATGGTTCTTTGGTGCATCTATATGATGACCTCAAGTGTGTCCTTCGGACAACACATGACCATTAAGTAATAATGTCTCAAGCTTGAGCACATTAGCCTCCACACTACTGAATTTACCAAATGTGCTTACAATGATGATTGTTTGTCTTGGTATTCAGAATGATATCCATAAAGGATATGATGAATCTGTGATAGATTCGAAAATTTCAGATCATTAATGACCATCAGTAATGAATTGTCATTTCCAACTGGTTATGGTTGGAGTCAGGAAGTTTTGCACGCTCCTGACTTGTGATTAACTGCATGTACTGCATGTACAAGTTCCCCTATGGTTTTTAGTACGTGGGAATCCGTGAAAGATTTCCCATGCGTACATTGGGTATGTTCCCAATCTCACCACCGCAGCGTACATATATGGGCACACAGAAAACTGGGGATCTATATGAGAATTCATTCTCCGTCGATCATTAAGTTTTAGAATCTCTTCATGAGAATCTATTTACGGCCCGTACGCTTGCTTGAATCATGAGCTTTTCCAGGCATTAGGGGGAGATATCAAGTACCAAAAAGAATGCCAGGAAATTATAATGAATGCAGTAAGCATTCAGGCTCAGGATCACGTACTAAAACTGAACCTTTTGGGTTCGAATGATTTGCAAGAAGTTGCAAATTAACTGCCATGTGCATTTACTATGAGGTGTCACTCAAACTAATCCAACATGGAAGTGCCAGAAAGAGTGGTTACATGGAACACCACTCAACTCCCTATTACAATGATGTTGTAAATAAGAGGGGGAGAAGTATGGTCACAAATTGGGATTAAGATGCTTGCAAGCAGCTGAAGGCTAGACCTTCTGAGATAGTAAATGCAAACCAACTATTCGTTGGTAACCAACTTAGCGTTGGTGGACACCTAGAGGATATGAATTATCCTGTGAATGGAAGACATTCACAACCTAGCTCAGTGCGCACTGATGAGGCTAGGTTATCGGAAACCCTTGATTCTCGTTTTGGGATTTCACGAGGAATCATAAGGGTACATAAAAAAATGATGACTTTATGTCAATTAGAGAATTATGTTATTTCAAAGCTACAAGTGTCGACACATACATCTCAGCAATTGTATATGCGCCCCAAGTGATCCAAAAGACTATGGCCATAGCAGAGCACGAGTATGCTCAGATTGGATCTTGTTGGGTGATACAATATTGCAGAGATAGCCTTGCTCACCGAAAAGAAGTGTTAAATTATTTTCACTTCAAGGTATCTTACTGTGGATACAAGTTTTCATGGAATTGAAAACAATGAGGTGGTGAGAAAGCATGGCTAGTAGCAACTGGGTTTATACGCAAACCCAAGCATTATTTTAATGCTATAAATTCTCTTCTACCGTGAGTAGTAAAATTTCGATACAATACAAAGGGCAGTAAATCATCTATCTATGCAGTTGATAGATGTAGTGACAATATGTGCATATATGGTCACTGGATTATGGTATTTATGGAGTCTTGAAGGATTCCAAATACATAATCACCAATCACAAAATTTGCAATGCTTGGAAAGTCTTTGTGACTTGGAGCATCCTGGTCAAATATGGTACATTCGACCTAGTGAATCCTTCCTTCTGAAAGGATACACAAAGAATGGTATGTTCAGTGTAAATATGTGCAGCATATTTTAAACATACATTACTTATCGACGGAGTTCAAGATAGAGGATATGAATTGAAAGAGATTTTCAATTCAAAGTAAACTATCTTGAGTATCTTGGATACAAAACTGTCTATATCCAACATATATTGAAGAAATTCAATATGAGAGAATCATTGTTATTTGATTCTTTCCGATCATGAGATGTGCTATTGTATCTTGCAAGAGCATCCGACCGGATATTGCTTTGCAAAGATTTGCTAGCTAACAGCACATGAGATCGAGTTATGATCTCCAGGTATACTCATGCTCTCCTTATGTTTGGATATATTGATCTTGGATATCTATAGAAGATCCCCAGGCACAAGATCAATGACATACTCTTAGTAAGTTGAACCTACTGTTTGATAAATGTCGATCAACAGAGATTAATGGTCACTTACACTAATCATTCTGTAGTACACTTCGTGGGATTGTACAGAATGATATACTACATACAGATGGTATGTGGTGGTCATGATTTTTATATCACTGACCTTATTATCTATAAAGATAACATTACTTTGTGTTGTTTAGATGAAAAACAAGTTACGAACTAAGTCTCTACTTACTCCATATTTTAGATGTGTTTAAGAGCAGGTATGGGATGACTTAGTGATTTGTAAAGATCAGGGGGAGTTTCCTCTTGATCTGAAGAACTTGTTTCTGCATAATGTTGTACTCTTTTCTTTGCATGAGTTTTCCCCTGTTTGGGTTTCTCATTCAAAGTTTTTAACGAGACAACATCAACACAAGGCCTATGTCGTATCATCTATTTTCCCGTAGAGGTTTTCGAGGATGATACATTATGGCATAGTTATTGTTGTATTTGAACTAGGTGAAGAGTTTATCTCCCTAGAGTTCAAATGAATCAACAATAGAGTATGACTACTCTCCTTATTTCTCCCACTGGGTTTTTAAGGAGACTCAGCTGATATGTTGATTTCTCAGATTTTCTGGCAAGATTATCTTGGAGAAATATTAGCCTGAGTTATATGTCTCATCATTTATTTTCCCCACTGGGGTTTTTGAGATGATGGCTATAGACATATTATTGTTCTTTGGACTAGAGGTCCATTGGAGAACAACGTACCATGATTCGATTGAATCACCGACAATTATCTATAAGGATAATTAAGCTTGTGTTGTTCAGATGGAAACAGGAAAATAGAAATATTAACATCTTGCAAACAAAGTCTTGTGGTAATCTTGTTGATCTATTCACAAGATCTCTACCATGCTCCACGTTTCAGAAAGATGTTAATGTGGTTGGTATGAGAAGACTTAAGTGATTGCAAGAATCAGGGGGAGAAATTCTCCGTGATATTTGACCTGTTTTATACCATCATATTACACTCTTTTCTTTGTATGAGTTTTGCCTTATTGAGGTTTTCTCATCCAAAGTTTTTAACGAGGTAATATCAACTAAGCTATATGCTTCATCATTGATTTTTCCCCACAGGGGTTTTTATGAATGATGATTACAAGCATATTTTCTTTTGGAGTTCAATGTGAGTTTTACTCATGATCCAAAAGCATTGTGTACTCCTTATTTTTCCCACAGGGTTTATGAGGAGATAATATACTGGAAGACAAAGATGATCAAATGGAATTGGATTGATCAAGGGGGAGTGTTACAATATTTTGTGACCAATCCACTCCAATGGACGCGACGGTTTCTCCCCAAGGGACACATCCCTTGGGGATGCACCCTTTGCTTGTATATAAACAGAATCTCCTCTGCAATAAAGAATACCGCTGTCATTTGTCTCTGTCTTTTCTCTCGTTACCGCTGAGTAAACTTCAACAAGTTGCACTGCACCTACGCGGCGGGGGCGCGAAACGTGCGGCGCGGGCCCCGGTCAGCTGAATCTTTTCTCTGTAATAAGAAAGATGATGGCCCAACCGAATTTGCGTCGCCTTTTGGCTGCCGTTACTGGATCACATCATCATCATCTATCGTCTAGCTGTTGTTGTTGGTGTTTTTATTTAGCAGGATCGGAGGTCTTATTTTTAGTCTAGAGTTCCTTTATTTATATATATTACTAGACTTGCATTCTATGTATTATATATATATATAAGCTTGCAATCTGTGGAAGGACCAAGCAGGATGCATGCACCTGTCCCGTCGTCCTTCTGGTGCCTCGCTGTACGCATTGTGACTGACCAGTGCCCAGTAGTACTCCACTACCAATATTTTTTTTAAAAAAAAAATTGGTCTACCTAGAGGAGCAGGAACCCTTATGTTTTCCGGTTCACCGTTGATTCTTTTTCAGTGTGAACTGTGTGTAATTGGTAGTGGAGAGAGAGAGATGTTTGATGCTAGGAAGCATGTTTTATATGGCGTATATATATATATGTAAATGGTTTGAAAATTGGGCAGAGGTCGTATATGGATCCCGTCTAGTATATAGTATGTCCGTGCGGAGTCAGCAGCCACATGCTCCCCTCCCACGGCGCTACATGTGTTACCGTCTGAGTCATCATTATTGCAATTAAGCTGCATGCAGGGCATCTCCACCGCCATATACAAATGCCACACACACTGCGACCTCTCAAGCCAAGCGTGCCATGGGTGACACGTAGAGGAAGAGAGAGAGAGAGAGAGAGAGAGAGCATCTAGGACAAGCTAAGGTCGTGGTTTGGTGCTGTATGATTGGCGAATTAGGCCCCCTGTTTGTCCGATATATCCACATAGAAATATCATCCTAGCTAGCAGATGTTCCCTTCCCACCTCTCTCTCTCTCTCTCTCTCTCTCTCTCTCTCTCTCTCTCTGTTGGGTGGTGCAGCATTTCGGGATGGGCGAAGATTGAAGGGAGGTATTCGCTATCATTTGATTTGGTTAGGTTTGGTTAATCATTTTGATGAGCAATCATTTGTCGTCAACAAATTAATGCAGGGTACTATACGTGCTAGATATTAAATACGTAAAATCATTCTAAATGTGCACCTCTATCTCGGTAAGAATAGATAGAGTAAGGTCCAGTTTGGTTTGAGTGACTAAAGATTAATCCATCCGTTTTAGTCATATATATATATATATATATATATATATATATATATATATATATATATATATATATATATATATATATATATATATATATATATATATAGAGAGAGAGAGAGAGAGAGAGGCTGTCTAGTATGTGGTGGTTACCTTGGGAATTCGGAACAGGACAAATAAGTCCATTTAGCACCGAGGACACATCATATCTGTGTGTTGCACGTAGTACATATGTGTTAGCCGTCCGTCCGTTTGGATATTGTGGCGTCAGTATATATTAAATTAAAACCCTAATGCGATACAGCACGAACGAATGCATGCATCTTGACAGCCTGACAGTCTGTCCTTTTTCCGATTATTAGACGACGTAAATTCCGGACAGTACAACGAAATTAGTGTACGCGTACGGTACACTTGAGCAGATATATATAGAGCTGAAGCTAGAGTGTGACGACGATCGATCGAGTGCAATAATGATATATATATTTCAATATCTGTTTCTCTGTTCTCTACCAGCTTCGCTAGAGATAGAGAGAGAGAGAATAAAGGCAGGAAAGATGATGCAAAGGCGTCGCCTACTTTTGTTGCACGCGCGCCCCTGCCGATTCTTTCTTCTTCGTCGCTGTCCTTAATTAGATGATGTTGACATGAATCGTTGGAAGTACCAATAATACCGTAAACCACGTACATGAAGTCATCTAGTATTTTGATTCACTGATTTTATATGCATATATATATATTAATCCGTTCGATAGATAGCAGAGCTGAAGAGCAGGCAAGGACGCCGATCCGTATGAAGTGGGGTACTGTCTGGCTTGCTGTGCATACGTTCAAATTTTGATGCTTCCTGTTCTGGCATTCTACGATATATACTCGTCGTTTTCAGAGGGAACGCAGAGGTCACAACACGTACGCTACGCTAGTATAGTATAGCCACCAAACATCGCAGCACGGTTTCCGGGGACGATTCCCTTTTACCATATACACAGCTACAGGACGTACTATGGCTCTATCTGTTCACCTGAAGTTGCATTTTCATATTGGAGTTTTTTTTTGAAAAAAAAATGCAACAGACAAGGCTCCTCCTGCTGTCATGCAGAGCTCAACAAGCTTCCAATGCAAGTATACTGTATACATACATACACCGGCTGTCCTCTGCAGGTGGTACTGTCTGCTCTGCTCTGTTGTACATACGTTAACAAGTTGATGCTTTCTGTTTCCGACTGGCCTCCTACATACGACGATAGCTTCCGTTTCAGAAGGAAACAAAACAAGCGCAGGCAGGGGCCTATAAACATTTCTTTCATTACCAGAGGACGATTATTATTATTACGATAACGACACAGATAAGTAGATAACCCAGATGAGTTAGGGGGTGTCGTTATTATATTAGGGGGTTCGTGATGTAATTAAGGCGAGCAGAGCAGGCTGCAGTGTCTAGGATAGGAAAGTAATTAAGCCGTCGTCGTCATCGACCGACTCGTCGTTCTCGGCGGCAACACAACCACCGGCGGCGCGGCCGGGACAGGGACAGCAGCCGCCGGCTAAACAAGGAGGAGATCGATCGAGAATCAGAGAAGCATTTGCTTGGGTTCTTTGCAGTTGGTCTCACCTTTTCGTACGTTGATGGTGCCGAAGAAAGAAGGGAAAAAAAAAACCACGGAGTACGCCAGCCTGAAAAGGCGAATAATGCTGCAGCTGACGGCCTTTCTTCGCGCTCCGCTTTATATTATATATTCTTTTCTCATCAAGCTTTCACCGACCGGAGGATGGGATGGGCGTCCATCACCATCATCATCATCATCGTGTACACGTGGACTCTTTGCGGTGGTGGTTAGTTACTGGTGGTACCAAAGTTAGTTTTTATGGCCTGCGGATTAAATTATGCACGTAGGTGGTGGGTGAGGCTAGCTAAAGTACACTGTTCATGTCCTTCCGACTTGTACTGAAGCTGACACTGAAGTCATGCATGCCTCGGTAGTTACGCCCCAACTCAAGCCATGTCATGTGGACTCTCTTGCACACAAGCCTGCAGGCAGAGAGCTCTTTGACTTACGAAATTATAAAAGGCCCTAGTTCAATGCGGCGCTAACGGAGTCCTACAGATTACTAAATAGTACCGACTCTTTAACTCTATTATAGGGCCCGTTCGTTTGTAGGATTCGTTTTAACTCATCAAAACTTATTTAAACCAGAGAAACAATTTAGCCAAAAATCGGTGTGGGTCTCTAATCAGTTAAAACCGAACATCGTCTTAGGACATCTTCAATAGTGATATAAATACTTTACTAAATATGACTTTTTTTAAAAAAAATCTCTATCAGTTATGTAAAGCAGGTCTATAAATTTAGAAACTCTCTGTAATACATAATTTTATCCCTATATTTATCAACCAACCTACTAGTTGGACTAGCACTTGTAAGACGAAAATTCTTTTAGCACCGACGCGAAACCAAAAAACAAATCTGAACTAGGACTCCTATTTTTTCATGAATCTTGCATGGATAATGATGCTCTTATGCACCGACATGTCCGCGTAGGCGACAAGTGTGCAAGCATAACCGTTTCTACTACTGATTAAGCAACGGCCAAACGGGGTTTCTTACTTTCTTATGCCATCACAGAGCGGTGACAAAATATAGTGACCCGCCGCACATTTGGACAAATCCACGTGGTCGAAAAGTGTGACAAGGACGCTACTAGTACTGATGTGCTTTAAATGCACTAGAGTTAGTAGTTATCTTATAAAATGAAATAGTCTAAACAGCACACGGTCAATAGTTTAGCTATTAGTTGTTTTTTAGCTGGACACATCCAAACACTCCCAGCTAATAGTCCTGCATCCTCATCTACGCATTAGTTTAATAGTTGGTTCAACCCAGCTAAAATCAATTAATAGTTAACTAACTAATTTTACTATCATTTTTTAGCCAACTTACTGCTCCATCAGTCCTAGTTTATAAGGTGTAACTATTTTTTATTCTTGTCACATAATATAAGTGTTGGCACCTTTTTGGAGCGCCAATCACTCAACAAGAACCAGCGGCGGTGCTCTCTGGTCAGGCGTGGACGGTCTGCGGCACAGGGCCGGACGGTCCGCGACCTGGCACGAGGCTAGGGTTCCCTGCCTGACGGTCGGACGGTCCGCGCCCTAGGGCCGTACGGTCCGCGACCTGGTGACAGGGTCGTCGCCCTCCTCCTTGCTGGAATCTAGATCTCGTCCCCTGGGGGAAAAGATCTTAAGGTGCTCTGGGTCGACAGGTCACCCGGGGCGTCCCCAGACGACGTGGAGTCGCCTAAGAATTAAGAGATCAATTCGAGGAAGAGGCCTTGGATGAACAACTAGATCTTGCCCCCCGGGAGGGGTGAGATCCTAGGGTCGTCTTGGGATCGGCAGGCCACCCAAAATGGATCTAGACGACGTAGAGTCGAATAGGGGTGGAGGTGGATATGTGGAAGACTACAACTAGAATTATGCTACATCTACTCCTAGGGCAGGAAAAGTAAATAAGGTAATTGGTTCGATTGGAATGTGTTCGGGGGTTCTCAATCGGTCGTACCCCTTTATATTTATAGGGGAGGAGGTCTAGACCTTTTCCTAAGAGATAGCCAACAAACTCCCGCGTGATTAGATGGATAACCACGCACGAGATAAGGATAAACATTTGAGTTTAATCTAATCTCGGGATACGCGGACCGTCCGGGCCCAAGGTGAAGCGTCCCGATCCTTTGGGACTCAAATGTGATACAATTACTAGTCCCAGGAGGCTAGTAGACACATTCCTTACTTCAAATAGTACAGAGTTTAGATAAAGGTTATTACAATACCGGGGTACAAGCTCAAGAGAGCCAAAATAGGAAGCACAGTAAAACGAAATATACTAGCCCAAGCCACAGGCAGAACTGGGTGCAGACACAGCCCTCTCAATCAAGCATAGCAGAAAAGAAGTCTTCGGCTGCTGAAAAACATAAATAAACCTGGGTGAATACACTAGGTATTCCGCAAGCCCACCTCGCTCCCGTAGAGAGAAAGAGACCTATATCATACATGCTTTATTTGGTGGGGTTGAAGTCACTCTTTATTTCCTCAGAGAAAGGCAGTTGCTGTAAGGTTTTTCCCATAGACTCAAAATGACAAAAATGCTTAACCACCACTGAGCTTCCTGCTCCCGTGGCCTTGTTTTCTTTCTCACTACACCCTTACACACACGTTTCCCTGTACATGGAACTTATAGAGAAAATCTCTAATTGTCATACCATACCAGACTCATCCATTCCTGTGGACACGGACTATTCGAATAGGTTTCAACTCTGCGTAGAGGTGCACACTTTACCCACTAGTCCGGTTTCTGCGATCTCACCGTCGCGAGACCCGAATGCCGGATCTCTTTCCTTACTCGTACGTCCTAACCTTAACGGTTATCCGGAAGGAGTCAGGCCACCACCATGTCCAAACCGGACAAAACTTTCCCCCTCCTTATCCTCCCGGTGCTCCCCAGCCTTCTTAACCCTGGGGTTGGACCGCATGAGTTCGGATTGAGTGACTGCCCACACAGTCTCGAGTGGTTGCACGAGAAGAGGAGTACAGGTAGTGAAAATGACAAGCCGGTCCTTATATGAGGGGACAATCCTTCTGCTCACGCCTAAACCAGCTGAGCCAACACCTTAGGCCCTCCCCTAAACCAGGGAGTCCTTGATCATCCCACTCCCAAGGTGATGAGGGTGAATACCCTTCATCGCATAACTTTTCAAAAAGAGATTTTATTTGAAGAACACATTTCCCTTCTTCCCAATCCGTCCTTCGTATCCAGAGTATATATGTTAATGCGGACCATCTCTCACTCACGATGCAATATTCCCCCATGATTCCCGGCCTAGGCAGTGGTAGATAGAATAGGTAATTTATGCATCAAGGGACGGATGGACTTGCCTTCGTCGAAGCTTTCTTGGCACATAAGATCTACTTCCGGAAGTTCGGGCTCCCGTCCATCTCCCGGGGCTACGGGATCCGGATCCGTGGCCCCCGCTTCTTCTAGGAAACAGGCAATAAAACAATACATCAACAGTGGTTTACAATTTATAGTGTGTCATTTTCTAACATCATTATAGTATGTAACCTTGGAAATCCTTTTTGATCATTTTTGGTGCATAAAATATTGAGAAAACTATTTAAATGAGAAAAGGGGTGGAAAAAGAAAAAGGAAAAGAGATTTCTTCCTTGCTGGGCTGGGGGAGCGCTTTTGGCCCACCCCGGGCGCGAGCGCGCGCGCGGGAGCGCTTTTGGCCCAGCGGCGGCCCAAGAGCGGGGGGGGGGGGAGACGACGTCGCCGTGGGCCCCACGTGACAGAGAGAGAGGGGGAAGAGAACGGCGTCAGGTTGACGGGGGGGAGAATGAACCGGCCGTCCGCGGGGAGGACCCGGCCGCCGATGGGCTCGGCGGCGGTTCGCCACCGGTGGCCCGGTTTTCGACCTACGGGGAGGTGTCCTAGTATGGGCAGGGGCTGGCGATTCCAATGGTAGGCTCAATTTGGCTAGAGGGGGTTGGGAGGGAGCTGTCCGCGGGGAGGTGGCAGAGCTCCGCGGCGGGGATCGCCGCCGGTGGCCTCTGGGCGAGGGATTGGGGCGGAAGAGTGGTGTGCTGAGCTCGCGGCAGTGCGAGGAAACTAGTGAACTACCTTAATTGCTCGCGGGACCAACAGAGAGGGAGAGAGAAGAGGGGGAGAAACTCACCGGAGAGGGGGACGATGACGGTGTTTCGCGAATTGCGCGCGGGTGAGGGGAGGAGGGGAGTGGCCGAGGCCGATGCGGGGAAGAAGGTGCCCGGGCGACCCTTTTTATAGGCGCCCGAGGGAAGGGGAGCGATGGAGCTTCTCGGCTCTGGTGAGCTACACAGCGCCGCCCATAAATGTCGCACAGCGCCGCCGAGGGGACACCACGGCGGGGCGGTACCGGCGAGGACGCTGGTCAAGGGGAGGGGAGGACGGAGCGGTGCCAAACTTCCCTGTGCGGCGAGAAGACAGAGGAGGGGACGGAGGCGATGGCCGGAGGTGACCGCGATGAAGGGACGGCGGGAGGACAACGAACGGCTGACAAGCGGGGCCATCCTGCCAGTGGGGGCGAGCATGCGAGCGAGCGAGGGCGGCTGACGGGTGGGGACAGTTTGCCAGAGAGAGGGAGGGAGGGCGTAGGGCGGGCTGGCGCGCGCGCGGAAGCAGGCCGGAAATGGGCCTAAAGAGGAGGGGAGCGCGGGCGCGAGGGGGGGAGGCCGCGAGTTTGGGCTGGGAAACGGCCCAGCTGGGGGGAGGGTTTTTCTATTTTTCTTTTTATTTTCCAAATCCTATTTCCCTTTTTGCATCTTTTTCTTTTGAACAAATTATTTTGTGGGTAATCTAGGTGCTGGAAAATAGAATCTAAGTGATGTGCTTGTGATCAACCAAGGTGTATGCATATGATGAAAGAAAATCTAAGGGAGTTCTTGGAATTAAAGGATGAAAAGAAAGGAAAGGGTAGATTAGGGTTTCAAACCTAGGTTAGGATTTTTGGGATGTTACAAACCTACCCCACTTAAAGGAATCTCGCCCTCGAGATTCAGACGGGGTTCGAGAAAAGATAAGGGTATTCCTTCCTCAGAGAATCCTCACTTTCCCAGGTGGCTTCCTCTTCACCATCTCTGCTCCACTGAACCTTACAGAGTCTTACTTCTGAGTTGCGGGTCCTTCTGACTGCTGAGTCGAGAATCTTCACTGGCTTTTCCCGGTACTGGAGATCCTTTTGAATCTGAATTGCATCTGCCTCGATGTGGTTTTCTGGTACTTTTAGGCATTTGCGGAGCTGAGACACAT
This sequence comes from Zea luxurians, assembly GCA_029449295.1. Taxonomy (NCBI): domain Eukaryota; kingdom Viridiplantae; phylum Streptophyta; class Magnoliopsida; order Poales; family Poaceae; genus Zea; species Zea luxurians. The sequence continues at coordinate 8,937,100 of JAOPSE010000039.1, forward strand.
GGAACACATTGTGAATATCTGACATGGATTCTGGTAGCTCAAGACGGTATGCTGCGGGTCCCACTCGGCTAATGATGGGGTAGGGACCGACGAAACGTGGCGCTAGCTTTGCTTTCATTTGGAACCTTTTTACACCACGCATCGGGGAGACCTTGAGATAAACGAAATCTCCTTCCTCAAATCGGAGTTCTCTTCGTCTGTTGTCTGCGTAACTCTTCTGTCGACTCTGAGCTTCAAGTAACCTTCTGCGGATCAAGGCAACTTTCTCTTCGGCTTCTTTAACAAAGTCGGGCCCTTCTAGTGTCCTTTCCCCTACATTGGACCACATCAGGGGAGTCTGGCATTTCCTTCCATAAAGTGCTTCGAACGGTGATATTTTGATGCTGGCCTGATGGCTGTTGTTGTACGAGAATTCGGCGTACGGCAAACTGGACTCCCAATCTCTGTCGAAAGTTAACACGCAGGCTCTGAGTAAATCTTCGAGGACCTTGTTGACTCTTTCTGTTGACCATCTGACTGGGGATGATAAGCGGTGCTGAAATCTAGCTTGGTGCCCATTGCTTGCTGGAGGCCCTTCCAAAATTTTGAAGTGAACTGCGTTCCTCTATCTGATACTATCTTCCGTGGAATGCCATGGAGCCTGACTATCTCTTTAAGGTATATTCGGGCAAGGGCGGCTCCTCCAAAAGTGGTCTTTACTGGAACGAAGTGGGCCACCTTGGTGAGACGATCGATTATTACCCATATAGAATCATTTCCTTTCTGTGTTCGGGGCAGTCCGGTCACGAAATCCATGCCTATTTCTTCCCACTTCCATTCGGGTACTGGGAGGGGTTGAAGTAGGCCTGCAGGCTTCTGATGTTCGGCCTTTGTTCGCTGACAGGTGTCACACCGGGCCACATACTGTGCTATTTCCTTCTTCATCCCTTTCCACCAGTATCTGGCTTTGAGGTCCAGGTACATCTTGGTGGTCCCTGGGTGGATGGAGTAAGCTGAGTTGTGGGCTTCATTGAGCAGGGCTTCCCGTGCTTCTCCCACTGGTACACACAGGCGGTTCTTGAACCAGAGGACTCCTTGCTCATCTGTCCTAAGGTCCGGAAGTTGCTCCTTGCAAGCTCTTTCCATAAGTCTGGCTGTCTCTGCGTCCAGGTGTTGAGCCTTGCACATGAGATCTTCTAGATTGGGATTGACTTCCAGGCTACCGTTGTCTCCCAGACATGCATTCAGCTGAGCTGATTCTTTCTTCCAATCTTCCAGAAGGTTGGTTCCTTTAATCCCGAAAGGTTTTCGGCTGAGGGCGTCTGCTACTACGTTGGCCTTCCCGGGGTGGTAGTGGATTTCGAGGTCATAATCCTTGATCAATTCAAGCCATCTTCTTTGACGGAGGTTAAGATCCGGCTGCGTGAAGATGTACTTCAGACTCTTGTGATCAGTGAAGATGTGGCATTTGTTTCCGATCAGATAATGCCTCCATATCTTTAGGGCATGCACGATGGCTGCCAATTCCAAGTCGTGGGTAGGGTAGTTCTACTCGTGTGGCTTGAGTAGGCGGGATGCATAGTGTCGGCGTTTCGAGACGGGGGGTCCCTCAGGCCGACGAGTGAGTGCCGCGTGCCCCAGCCCAGATGGGTCGAGCGCGTGGGCAAGCGCAAAGGGGGGAATGGAGCGAGGCGGCCGGAGACCGGCGCGAGAGTGGTGGGAATCCCGCGGCCTTCGTGTTCGTCCCGCGCCCAGGTCGGGTGCGCTTGCAGTAGGGGGTTACAAGCGTCCACGCGGGTGAGGGAAGCGAGCGGCCCCAAGAGAGCGCCTGTCCCGTCCTCGTCCCGCGCGGCCAACCCTCTCTAAGAGGGCCCTGGTCCTTCCTTTTATAGATGCAAGGAGAGGATCCAGGTGTACAATGGGGGTGTAGCAGAGTGCTATGTGTCTAGCGAGGGAGAGCTAGTGCCCTGAGTACATGCCAATGTGGCAGCCGGAGAGATCTTGGAACCCAACTAGTGTGATGTCGTGGCCGTCGGAGGAGCGGCGGAGCCTGGCGGAGGGACAGCTGTCGGAGCGGTTGTGTCCTTGCTGACGTCCTCCTGCTTCCGTAAGAGAGCTGAGAGCCGCCGTCGTCACAGGGCATGCGGGGCGCCATCATTGCCTATCTGGTGGAGACAGCCAGATGGGACACCGGTCTTGTTCTCTGCGGCCCGAGTCAGCTCGGGGTAGGGTGATGATGGCGCTTCCTGTTGACGTGGCTGGCCTGCGCCCTAGGTTGGCAAACGTGGAGGCTCCTCCGAAGCCGAAGTCGAGTCTGTCTTCCATGGCCGAGGCCGAGTCCGAGCCCCTGGGTCGGGCGAGGCGGGGGTTGTCGGCAGAGGCCAGGGCGGTGTCCGAGCCCTGGGGTCGGGCGAAGCGGAGTTCGTCGTCTTCCAGGTCTTAGCCCGAGTCCGAGCCCTGGGTCGGGCGGAGCGGAGTTCGCCGTCTTCCGGGTCTTAGCCCGAGTCCGAGCCCTGGGGTCGGGCGAAGCGGAGTTCGTCGTCTTCCGGGTCTTAGCCCGAGTCCGAGCCCTGGGTCGGGCGGAGCGGAGTTCACCGTCTTCCGGGTCTTAGCCCGAGTCCGAGCCCTGGGTCAGGCGGAGCGGAGTTCGCCGTCTTCCGGGGCTGAGCCCGAGTCCGAGCCCTGGGTCGGGCGGAGCGGAGTTCGCCGTCTTCCGAGGCTTAGCCCGAGTCCGAGCCCTGGGGTCGGGCGAAGCGGAGTTCGTCGTCTTCTGGGTCTTAGCCCGAGTCTGAGCCCTGGGTCGGGTGGAGCTTCCTATGGTGCCTTTGGCAGGGCCTGGCTTCCTGTCAGCATCACTCTGTCAAGTGGCGCTGCAGTCGGAGTGGCGCAGGCGGTGATGTCCTTCTGTCAGACCGGTCAGTGGAGCGGCGAAGTGACGGCGGTCACTTCGGCTCTGCCGGAGGGCGCGCGTCAGGATAAAGGTGTCAGGTCACCTTTGCGTTAAATGCTCCTACGATTTGGTCGGTCGGTGCGGCGATTTAGTCAGGGTTGCTTCTTAGCGAAGGCAGGGCCTCGGGCGAGCCGAAGATGTGTCCGCCGTTGGAGGGGGGCCTCGGGCGAGACGGAAATCCTCCGGGGTCGGCTGCCCTTGTCCGAGGCTAGGCTCGGGGGAGGCGTGATCGAGTCGCTCGAATGGACTGATCCCTGACTTAATCGCACCCATCAGGCCTTTGCAGCTTTATGCTGATGGGGGTTACCAGCTGAGAATTAGGAGTCTTGAGGGTACCCCTAATTATGGTCCCCGACAGTAGCCCCCGAGCCTCGAAGGGAGTGTTTGCACTCGCTTGGAGGCTTTCGTCGCACTTTTTTGCAAGGGGACCAGCCTTTCTCGGTTGCATTTTGTTCCGGTGGGTGCGCGCGAGCGCACCGGCCGGGTGTAGCCCCCGAGGCCTCGGAGGAGTGGTTTCACTCCTTCGAGGTCTTAATGCCTTGCGTAATGCTTCGGATGGTCTGGTTGTTCCCTCATGCGAGCTGGCCGTAGCCCGGGTGTACGGACGGGGCCCAAGTTCTCGGGCTGGTATGTTGACGCTGTCAACGGTTTGGCCGGAGCCGGGTTTGCGAGAGCAGCCCCCGAGCCTCTGCACAGGGCAAGAGGGCGATCAGGGACAGACTCGGCTTTTTTACATACGCCCCTGCGTCGCCTTTCCGCAAGGAGGAGGGGGGGGGAGAGCGCCATGTTACCCTCGATGGGCGCCGAACATGGTGTCTCCGGTGAGCTGCAAGCGGGTAATCCGAGTGGATGTCCGTGCCCCGTTCGTTAGGGGTCGGCTAGGGGCCCAGAGGCACGCCCAAAAGTACCTGCGGGTGATCTGCCGGACCCGGTCCCCTGGCGACGGGGTCCAAGGGCTCGATGCCTCCCTCCGATGGGATTCCGTTACAAGATCGCTCCCGCTGGTCTCGGAAATGTCCTAGGGTACCTCGGGAGCGCAGCCCGAGCCTTGGTTATGTATCGAACGTACCCCTGGTCATCCCTCGCTCGGCGTCTGAGGCGGCTGTGAACCCTTCGGGGGCCAGCCTTCGAACCCCTGATCAGTAATGGGCGCGGAGCCCGAGTAGCCTGAGGCGGCCGTGGAACCCTTCGGGGGGCCAGCCTTCGAACCTCTGACCAGTAGTGGGTGTAGGGCCCACGCGATCTGAGGCAGCTGTTGAACCCTTCGGGGGGGCCAGCCTTCGAACCTCTGATCAGTAAGGAGGCTCGGAGCCTGGTTCCTTCACGGGGAAGGATCCCTTTCGGAGTATCCCCCTTCCTCGGTCCCTGTCGCAAGAGATAGAGAAAGAGGAAAAAGGGAAAAGGATACGAAACCGAACGACGCGGCGTACCTTTTTTGGCGCGGTTGTTTCGGCGAAGGCGAAGCGTCGCCCGCTGCTCCTGCCAGAAGCGCCGCCTGTCCAGCCGCGGAGTTAATGCGACGGGGCGAGTAGTTGGCGGGGCGGCCGTTGCGCGTGCGCGAGCCGTTCGAGGAACGGATCACGGGCGCGTTGTCTTCACGCCGTGAGAGGGGGTTCTCTTGCTGCCCCCGGATGGGACGTGAGCTTGGCTGACGACGTGACCGCTGCTCCCGCGCGCCTGCCACCGTCATTACTACCGGCCCACTTTTGGCCGCGTTGACCGCCGCGTCAGGCTGGCGCTGCTGGGTCGCGCGCTGGGTCGCCTCGAGTTACGGTATTGGTTCCGCAATCGAGGAGGCGCGGTGGTGGCGCAAGTGGCGGTGCAGTTGCTTGCATGCAGCATCCGGCGCGCCGGTTGTGCGACGCGTGGGCCTGGGCCTCCATGCTGGCGTGTCGGGAGTCGGAGAAGCGCGTCCACTTGGCGCGGTTGCATGCCGCCTGCATGGCTGCCCGCCCCTTTCGCCCGTTGGTCTGGGCGAAAGTGGAGGGTCACTTGTAACTGCTGGGCGGTTGCGTGCACCACGCGCGACGGTTTGGCTTCTTCTGCTCGGAGCCGGTCTACATGACATGCGGGACCCAGCCCCCGCGCCGCAGGGGAGGGCTTTGGAGCGTGTTGGAGAAGACTCAGCCCGTGACGGTTGGAGGTGCAAGCAGGGAGAGTTGCCTTTAAAACGAGGGTGACCCCTTTCGAAAGGTGATCGTGTCTTCTCGCTCCCTTATGCACCGCGTCTTTCCACCTTCCAAGCCCCCGGATGGGGGATACCCGCCGTCTTTTCGCCTCGTCGTTGGAGGGACGCAACTCCGTGGGAGTTGGTACCTTTCAGCCATCGTTCGGCTTCAAGGATTTTCATCACTCAGCCTGGTTGCTCCTCTCCGCTGGTGGTCACCCAAGACAGTGACTTCCAGCTCCTGGATGGGGAGAGGCAAACCGGGCTGTGATCCCGATCCCGCCCTCAGTGTTGAGGGAGTTCGTCATCCTCGCTGGGGCGGGGAGCGAGGCGAGCCGGGGTTCCACCTCCTACGCGGGTCGGCGGACCACCTCTTCTTCCAGCTTCTGGTGGTGGCAATCGCCCTCTAGCCCTACGGTGGAGACGTCCTCCAGCCATGCCGGGGAAGGCGAACTGTTGCCGCCCAGCTAGGATGCAACATTCCGCCCTCTCCCTCGCATTCGCGGCGAGGACGGCAGCGAGGATCTGCCGGTGTGCTTGGGGGCGACCCGCGTTTTGCTGGTGATTCGCCCAGAGCTTGTCGCTCCACGGGCTTCCCCGGCGTGGAGGTTGTCCATACCCGCGGAGACGGAACCGGAGTTCCGTTTGAAATGGCACTCCGAATGCTAGTGTTTTTGTTCATTTCGGCTTTTGGGGCCTGAACATGTATGTAATTTCGGCACGGAGCCGTGTTTTTTCCTCATTTTTGAGCGCTAAGACTCGTCTGTTGATTATCTGAACCGCTTCACCAAGCATGAGTCGCCCCGTGTCAAGGTGACGAGTGAGGTATCCGTATCCCGGAGGCGTAGGAGTCCCTCTGCTCGGTCGGCCTTGCTGTCCGAGGCTCCTCTAGCTTAGTTAAAGGGACCCCTCGGCCGCTCTTCGATGAGCCGAGGCTAGGGGTAGCGATATCAGTATGAACAGAGGCGGAGTCGGCTCGAAAATGAAACCTGGTTGGCCGGAGCCTAGCCGGGTTGTCCGTTGGCGGGACCGACATCGGAGTTGATCAGCCGAGGCCTCAGGTCGGGCTGGCGCCCTTGGGAGATGGTCGGCCGAGGCCCCAGGGGCAACCGGCCGAGCCGCCTGCTCGGGCCGGATTCCCGGAGAAGTCCCTGGTAGCGATTGCCCGGGCGTGGTGATGACGTCGTCCTTCGGAGCGGAGATCCTCGGACCGCGTCGCCGTCCGAGGCTAGGTCGGGCCTCGCCGAAGGTGTCGTCGATGCCGAGGGTGTTGCTGCCCCCTTCCAGCGTCAAGACCCGAGCCTGCAGGGTCAGAGTGTCTTGTAGCGTGTGCCTTCTGCAGCCGCCGAGGCCAGAATACACGCCCTCGCTGTGTTGTAAAGCTGCGTCTCCTTTCCTCTTGTTTCGAGTATCTGGACTTTTTTGTCGGTAACAGGGATGTTTGTGTGAGTGGGAGTTGCTTCTCGCAGAAGGTGATGAGTGAGGTATCCGTATCCCGGAGGCGTGGGAGTCCCTCGGCTCGGTCGGCCTTGCCGCTTACGCGTACTTTCACCCGTCCATGAGGCCCTGCCACCGACTCAGTCGAGAAGGCTCGAAGGATTGCTTCGGCAGAAGAACTTCCGAACATGAAGATTTGTTCGGTCCGTGGCATCACTTTATCCGAACGCGAGTTACTTATCGCAGAAGGTGATGAGTGAGGTATCCGTATCCCGGAGGCGTAGGAGTCCCTCGGCTCGGTCAGCCTTGGCTGCTTACGTGTACTCCGTCGTTTTCAGGACCCACTTTTCGAAGTAGTCAAAAAGCACGAAAGATATTCTGGCAGAAGAGACCTTTTTTCGAGGAAAATTTCGACGCAGAGGGGGTCCCCCCCTTTTAGCCCCCGAGGGAGGGTCGGGCTTTGCCGAGGCGAGGCTGACCCTTCCTTGATGACTAAACTTTGCGTGGGTGCGAGGTATATGAACGACTTGAAAACATCTTAAGGGTAGAAGCGACGTAGCTGTTGGATGTTCCAAGCGTTGCCGTAGACCTCGCCTTGACTGTTGGCCAGCTTGTACGTTCCGGGCTTCAGAACTTTGGCGATGACGAATGGCCCCTCCCAGGGGGGCGTGAGCTTGTGCCTCCCTTGGGCGTCTTGCCGCAGCCAAAGCACCAGGTCGCCCACCTGGAGGTCTCGGGGTCGGACCCCTCGGGCGTGGTAGCGCCGCAGGGACTGCTGATACCGCGCCGAGTGTAGTAAGGCCTTGTCCCGAGCCTCTTCCAGCTGGTCCAGCGAGTCTTCTCGGCTAGCTTGGTTGCTTTGATCATCGTAGGCCCTCGTTCTCGGGGAGCCGTATTCCAGGTCAGTGGGCAAGACGGCCTCGGCCCCGTAGACCAGGAAGAACGACGTGAAACCCGTGGCCCGGCTTGGCGTCGTCCTCAGGCTCCAGACCACCGAGGGGAGTTCCTTCATCCATCGCTTGCCGAACTTGTTGAGGTCGTTGTAAATCCGAGGCTTGAGCCCTTGTAGAATCATGCCGTTGGCACGCTCTACTTGCCCATTCGACATGGGATGAGCTACGGCGGCCCAGTCCACCCGGATGTGGTGATCCTCGCAGAAGTCCAAGAATTTTCTGCCGGTGAACTGGGTGCCGTTGTCGATGATGATGGAGTTCGGGACCCCGAAGCGATGGATGATGTTGGTGAAGAACGTCACCGCCTGCTCGGACCTGATGCTGTTCAGAGGTCGGACCTCGACCCACTTGGAGAATTTGTCGATGGCGACCAGCAGGTGCGTGTAGCCCCCCGGCGCCTTCTGCAAAGGGTCGACGAGGTCCAGACCCCACACAGCGAAGGGCCAGGTGATGGATATCGTCTGCAGAGCCTGAGCGAGCAGGTGGGTCTGCTTCGCATAGAATTGACACCCTTCGCAGGTGCGGACAATTCTAGTGGCGTCAGCCACCGCCGTTGGCCAGTAGAAGCCTTGCCGGAAAGCATTCCCGACGAGGGCTCGACGCACTGCGTGATGGCCGCGAGCCCCCGAGTGTATCTCTTGCAGGAGTTCCTGACCTTCGGCGATGGAGATGCATCGCTAGAGGATGCCCGAGGGGCTGCGGTGGTAGAGCTCCTTCTCATCGCCCAGCAGGACGAACGACTTGGCGCGTCGCGCTATCCGCCGAGCCTTGGCTCGGTCGAGGGGTAGCTCTCCTTGGCGGAGATATTGCAGGTACGGGGTCTGCCAATTTTGATCAGGCGTGGCCTCGCTTCGCTCCTCCTCGACGCGCAATGCCTCGCCCTCGGAGACCGAGGGTACCTCGGGCTGAGCTGAGGGTGCCTCGGGCCGTGCCGAGGGTACCTCGGGCTGGACCGAGGGCGCCTCGGGCTCGGGAGGGTCGTCGATCTTGACGGAGGGCTGATGCAGATCCCGGGAGAAGACGTCCGGGGGAACCGTTGTTCGCCCCGAGGCTATTTTTGCTAGCTCGTCCGCAGTCTCGTTGTAGCGCCGAGCGATGTGGTTAAACTCGAGCCCGTAGAACTTGTCTTCCAGGCGCCGAACCTCACCGCAGTAGGCCTCCATCTTCGAGTCGCGGCAGTGGGAGTTCTTCATGACTTGGTCGATGACGAGCTGCGAGTCGCAGCGAGCGTCGAGGCGTCGGACCCCTAGCTCGATGGCGATTCGCAATCCGTTGATCAGAGCTTCGTACTCAGCCACATTGTTGGACGCCGGGAAATGGAGGCGTAGCACATAGCGTAGGTGTTTCCCGAGGGGTGAGACGAAGAGTAGGCCCGTGCCGGCTCCCGTCTTCATCAACGACCCGTCAAAAAACATGGTCCAGAGCTCCGGTTGGATCGGAGCCGTCGGTAGCTGGGTGTCGACCCATTCGGCTACGAAGTCCGCCAAGACCTGGGACTTGATGGCCTTCCGAGGCGCGAACGAGATGGTCTCGCCCATGATTTCCACCGCCCACTTCGCAATCCTACCCGAGGCCTCTCGGCACTGGATGATCTCCCCCAGGGGGAAGGATGACACCACAGTTACCGGGTGAGACTCGAAGTAGTGTCGCAACTTCCGCCTTGTCAGGATCACTGCATACAGCAGCTTCTGAACTTGTGGGTAGCGGATCTTGGTTTCGGACAGTACCTCGCTGACGAAGTAAACCGGCCTCTGAACGGGCAATGCATGCCCCTCTTCTTGCCTCTCGACCACAATCGCGGCGCTAACCACCTGAGTGGTCGCGGCGACGTAGACCAAGAGGGCTTCTCCATCGGCTGGGGGCACCAAGATAGGCGCCTTGGTGAGGAGCGCCTTCAGGTCCCCGAGAGCTTCCTCGGCCTCAGGGGTCCAAGTGAAGCACTCGGCCTTCCTTAAGAGGCGGTACAGAGGCAGGCCTCTTTCGCCGAGGCGCGAGATGAAGCGGCTCAGGGCCGCGAGACATCCCATGACCCTCTGTACACCTTTTAAGTCCTTGATGGGCCCCATGCTGGTGATGGCTGCGATCTTCTCCGGGTTGGCTTCGATGCCCCGCTCGGAGACGATGAACCCCAAGAGCATGCCCCGGGGCACCCCGAAGACACACTTCTCGGGATTGAGCTTGACGCCTTTTGCCTTGAGACACCGGAATGTCACTTCAAGGTCGGAGAGGAGGTCGGAAGCTTTCCTTGTCTTGACTACGATGTCATCGACGTAGGCCTCGACCGTGCGACCGATGTGTTCGCCGAACACATGGTTCATGCACCGCTGGTACGTCGCACCCGCATTCCTCAAACCGAACGGCATGGTGACATAGCAGTACATGCCGAAGGGCGTGATGAAAGAAGTCGCGAGCTGGTCGGACTCTTTCATCCTGATTTGATGATACCCTGAGTAGGCATCGAGGAAAGACAGGGTTTCGCACCCAGCAGTGGAATCCATGATTTGATCGATGCGAGGTAGAGGGTAGGGAACCTTCGGACATGCTTTGTTGAGACCAGTGTAGTCTACACACATCCGCCATTTCCCCCCTTTCTTTCTCACAAGCACAGGGTTGGCGAGCCATTCGGGGTGGAATACCTCTTTGATGAACCCGGCTGCCATTAGCCTGTGGATCTCCTCGCCTATCGCTCTGCGCTTCTCCTCGTCGAATCGGCGCAGAGGCTGCTTGACCGGTCGGGCTCCGGCCCGAATATCCAGCGAGTGCTCGGCGACATCCCTCGGTATGCCGGGCATGTCCGAGGGACTCCACGCGAAGACGTCGGCGTTCACGCGGAGAAAGTCGACGAGCACTGCTTCCTATTTGGGCTCGAGCCCGGAACCGATCCGGATCTGCTTGGAGGCGTCGCCACTAGGGTCGAGGGGGACGGTCTTAGCCGTCTCCACTGGCTCGAAGTTGCCGGCATGACGCTTCACGTCTGGCACCTCTTTGGAGAGGCTCTCCAGGTCGGCGATGAGGGCCTCAGACTCGGCGAGGGCCTCGGCGTACTCCACGCACTCCACGTCGCATTCGAACGCGTGTTTGTACGTGGGGCCGACGGTGATGACCCCGTTGGGGCCCGGCATCTTGAGCTTCAGGTAGGTGTAGTTGGGGACGGCCATGAACTTCGCGTAGCATGGCCTCCCCAGCACCGCGTGGTAGGTTCCTCGGAACCCGACCACCTCGAACGTCAGAGTCTCCCTTCGGAAGTTGGAGGGTGTTCTGAAACAGACAGGGAGGTCGAGTCGTCCGAGGGGCTGGACGCGCTTCCCGGGAATGATCCCGTGGAAGGGCGCAGCGCCTGCTCGGACGGAGGACAGATCAACGCGCAGGAGCCCGAGGGTCTCGGCGTAGATGATGTTGAGGCTGCTGCCCCCGTCCATAAGGACCTTGGTGAGCCTGACGTCACCGATGACAGGGTCGACGACGAGCGGGTATTTCCCCGGGCTCGGCACGTGGTCGGGGTGATCAGCTTGGTCGAAAGTGATGGGCTTGTCGGACCAGTCTAGGTAGGCTGGTGCCGCCACCTTCACCGAGCAGACCTCCCGGCGCTCTTGCTTGCGATGCCGAGCCGAGGCATTCGCCGCGTGCCCGCCGTAGATCATGAAGTAGTCGCGGACCTCGGGGAACTCTCCTGCTTGGTGATCTTCCTTCTTGTCATCGTCGCAGGTCCTGCCACCCTCCGCGGGTGGCCCGGCCCTGTGGAAGTGGCGCCGAAGCATGACGCACTCCTCAAGGGTGTGCTTGACGGGCCCCTGATGATAGGGGCACGGCTCCTTGAGCATCTTGTCAAAGAGGTTGGTACCTCCGGGGGGCTTCCGAGGGTTCTTGTACTCGGCGGCGGCGACAAGGTCTGCGTCGGCGGCGTCGCGTTTCGCTTGCGACTTCTTCTTGCCTTTCTTCTTGGCGCCGTACGGAGTAGACGCCTCGGGAGCATCTTCCGACGGGCGGCCCTGGGGCTGCTTGTCCTGTCGGAAGATAGCCTCGACCGCCTCCTGGCCAGAGGCGAACTTGGTGGCGATGTCCATCAGCTCGCTCGCCCTGGTGGGGGTCTTGCGACCCAACTTGCTCACCAGGTCGCGGCAGGTGGTGCCGGCAAGGAACGCGCCGATGACATCTGCGTCGGTGATGTTGGGCAGCTCGGTGCGCTGCTTCGAGAATCGCCGGATGTAGTCCCGAAGAGACTCTCCCGGCTGCTGTTGGCAGCTTCGGAGGTCCCAGGAATTCCCAGGGCGCACATACGTGCCCTGGAAATTTCCGGCGAAGGCTTGGACCAGGTCATCCCAGTTGGAGATCTACCCCGGAGGCAGGTGCTCCAACCAGGCGCGAGCGGTGTCGGAGAGGAACAGGGGGAGGTTGCGGATGATGAGGTTGTCGTCGTCTGTTCCACCCAGTTGGCAGGCCAGGCGGTAGTCCGCGAGCCACAATTCCGGCCTTGTTTCCCCCGAGTACTTTGTGATAGTAGTCGGGGGTCAGAACCGGGTCGGGAACGGTGCCCGCCGGATGGCCCGGCTGAAGGCCTGCGGACCGGGTGGTTCGGGCGAGGGACTCCGATCCTCCCCGCTGTCGTAGCGTCCCCCACGCCTGGGGTGATAGCCTCGGCGCACCCTCTCGTCGAGGTGGGCTCGACAGTCGCGGTGATGGCGCTCGTTGCCGAGGTGGCCCGGGGCCGCAGGCGCGGTGTTGCGCGTGCGCCCGGTGTAGACCGAGGCTTCCCGCATGAATAGGGAGGTCGTGGCATGAGGTTCCGAGGGGTATCCTTGCCTTCGGGAGGCAGTGCTCTCGGCCCGTCGGACCGCGGCGCCTTCCAGGAGATTTTTGAGTTCTCCCTGGATTCGCCGACCCTCGGTGGTGGATGGCTCCGGCATCGCGCGGAGGAGCATCGCTGCTGTGGCCAGGTTCTGACCAACCCCACTGGATGCAGGTGGTGGCCTGACCCTGACGACATTGGCGACGCGGTGCTGGAGACCCTGGGGCAGGTGACGTATTTCTCCGGCCGGGGGTTGGCCCGCCCATGCCTGCCCGACGTCCCGGCGGATCGGCTCAAGCGCTCCTGCTCCCTCGTCGATCCTGGCCTACGCCCCGCGGACTTGCTCAAGCTGTGGGTCGTAACCCCCCGCCGGAACGGGGACCACAGCTAGCTCCCGCGGGATGTCAGCGCGAGGCACCGGCCCAGGGGGAGCACCGTCCTCCGGCATGCCAAGATGGTTGCCTTGGGAGGGACCCCCCAGATCGACGTGGAAACATTCGCGGCTTGGGCCGCAGTCCTCGTCGTCGAGGCTGCGGCTTTCGTCGGAACAGTCGGAGAGGCAGTAGTCACATGCGGTCATGAAGTTCCGCATGGCACTGGGGTTGCCAAATCCGGAGAAATCCCAACAGATGTTGGGGTCGTCATCTTCCTCGGACCCAGAGGGCCCATGGGTCGAGACGTCCGTCAGCCGGTCCCAAGGCGACCGCAAGCGAAACCCCAGAGGGTTTGTACTTGCCTCTACAAGGGCGCCCGCCAAAGCGAGATTGCTAGGCGGGTTGAGGCTGAGTACAAATGACGTAGGATGGGAATCGGTTGGTACCTTTTGGTCGTCGAGCGGCGATGAAGTCACGTCGAGGACTGACTGCATCGTCGCCTCCGGTACGAGGGCGACGTCCTGCAAGCTTTTCGCAAGCGCGCTGGCGTCGTCCACTTGCTCGGGATTGGCGTGTCGCGGGGAGACGGCGCTCGCCTTCGTCTCAAACGCGAGGTCGACGCCCAACGCACCCCCCGTTGGGGTGCTAGGGACGTCGACTCGCTCGACAGCCGACGAGGCGCGGCCTCCTGCTTGGCCTTGGTTGCCCCGCCTCCTCCTCCGTTGGCGGGGGAGAGGACGGGGTGAGCTCGAATGTTGTCCTTCCGCCACGCGGGGAAGTCGTCGTCGATTCCGCCGCCGACGAGCGGGCTGTCGGCCGCCATTGTCGTTGTCGCGCGGCGGTGGAAGGAGTATCATGTCGTAGCTGCCGTCGAGGGACATGAACTCAAGACTCCCGAAACGGAGCACCGTCCCGGGTTGGAGAAGTTGTTGGAGACTGCCCATCTGGAGCTTGACGGGAAGCTGTTCGTCAACACGCAGCAGGCCCCTACCTGGCGTGCCAACTGTCGGCGTTTCGAGACCGGGGGGTCCCTCAGGCCGACGAGTGAGTGCCACGTGCCCCAGCCCAGATGGGTCGAGCGCGTGGGCGAGCGCAAAGGGGGGAAAGGAGCGAGGTGGCCGGAGACCGGCGCGAGAGTGGTGGGAATCCCGCGGCCTTCGTGTTCGTCCCGCGCCCAGGTCGGGTGCGCTTGCAGTAGGGGGTTACAAGCGTCCACGCGGGTGAGGGAAGCGAGCGGCCCCAAGAGAGCGCCTATCCCGTCCTCGTCCCGCGCGGCCAACCCTCTCTAAGAGGGCCCTGGTCCTTCCTTTTATAGATGCAAGGAGAGGATCCAGGTGTACAATGGGGGTGTAGCAGAGTGCTACGTGTCTAGCGAGGGAGAGCTAGTGCCCTAAGTACATGCCAATGTGGCAGCCGAAGAGATCTTGGAACCCAACTAGTGTGATGTCGTGGCCGTCAGAGGAGCGGCGGAGCCTGGCGGAGGGACAGTTGTCGGAGCGGTTGTGTCCTTGCTGACGTCCTCCTGCTTCCGTAAGAGAGCTGAGAGCCGCCGTCGTCACAGGGCATGCGGGGCGCCATCATTGCCTATCTGGTGGAGACAGCCAGATGGGACACCGGTCTTGTTCTCTGCGGCCCGAGTTAGCTCGGGGTAGGGTGATGATGGCGCTTCCTGTTGACGTGGCTGGCCTGCGCCCTAGGTTGGGCAACGTGGAGGCTCCTCCGAAGCCGAAGTCGAGTCTGTCTTCCATGGCCGAGGCCGAGTCCGAGCCCCTGGGTCGGGCGAGGCGGGGGTCGTCGGCAGAGGCCAGGGCGGTGTCTGAGCCCTGGGGTCGGGCGAAGCAGAGTTCGTCGTCTTCCGGGTCTTAGCCCGAGTCCGAGCCCTGGGTCGGGCGGAGCGGAGTTCGTCGTCTTCCGGGTCTTAGCCTGAGTCCGAGCCCTGGGGTCGGGCGAAGCGGAGTTCGTCGTCTTCCGGGTCTTAGCCCGAGTCCGAGCCCTGGGTCGGGCGGAGCGGAGTTCGCCGTCTTCCGGGTCTTAGCCCGAGTCCGAGCCCTAGGTCGGGCGGAGCGGAGTTCGCCGTCTTCCGGGGCTGAGCCCGAGTCCGAGCCCTAGGTCGGGCGGAGCGGAGTTCGCCGTCTTCCGGGGCTTAGCCCGAGTCCGAGCCCTGGGGTCGGGCGAAGCGGAGTTCGTCGTCTTCCGGGTCTTAGCCCGAGTCCGAGCCCTGGGTCGGGCGGAGCTTCCTATGGTGCCTTTGGCAGGGCCTGGCTTCCTGTCAGCATCACTCTGTCAAGTGGCGCTGCAGTAGGAGTGGCACAGGCGGCGCTGTCCTTCTGTCAGACCGGTCAGTGGAGCGGCGAAGTGACGGCGGTCACTTCGGCTCTGCCGGAGGGCGCGCGTCAGGATAAAGGTGTCAGGTCACCTTTGCGTTAAATGCTCCTGCGATTTGGTCGGTCGGTGCGGCGATTTAGTCAGAGTTGCTTCTTAGCAAAGGCAGGGCCTCGGGCGAGCCGAAGATGTGTCCGCCGTTGGAGGGGGGCCTCGGGCGAGACGGAAATCCTCCGGGGTCGGCTGCCCTTGTCCTAGGCTAGGCTCGGGCGAGGCGTGATCGAGTCGCTCGAATGGACTGATCCCTGACTTAATCGCACCCATCAGGCCTTTGCAGCTTTATGCTGATGGGGGTTACCAGCTGAGAATTAGGAGTCCTGAGGGTACCCCTAATTATGGTCCCCGACACATAGGCAATAACTTTCTCATTTTGCATCAAGACACACCCTAAGCCTTGCCTTGAAGCATCACAGAAGATGACGAAATCCTGGTGTATATCTGGCAGTGTCAAAACTGGCGCAGTTGTAAGCTTCTCCTTGATGATCTGGAAACTCTCCTCACACTTTGGAGTCCACATAAACTTATTGTCCTTTTTGAGAAGTTCTGTCATAGGTTTTGCTATGCTGGAGAATCCCTTGATAAAGCGGCGGTAGTACCCTGCCATTCCTAGAAAGCTTCGCACTTCACTGACGTTGGATGGTTGTTTCCATTTTGAAACAGCTTCTACCTTGGATGGGTCCACTTCTATTCCTTCTGCAGTCAAGATATGTCCCAGGAAGGCTATCTTCTCTAACCAGAACTCACACTTGCTGAGTTTAGCATAGAGTTGATGTGCTCTGAGTCTTCCGAGGACGATTCTGAGGTGATGCTCATGGTCCTTACGATTCTTGGAATAAATAAGGATGTTGTCTATGAAGACTACGACAAACTTGTCCAATTCTTCCATAAATACCTTATTCATGAGGTTCATGAAAAAGGCGGGTGCGTTTGTTAGCCCAAATGGCATCACTGTGAATTCATATTACCCGTATCGAGTGACGAAAGCAGTTTTCTGAATGTCTGCTTCCTTGATTCTCAGTTGGTGATACCCTGACCTGAGGTATATCTTGGAGAAGTATTTGGCTCCCTGCAGCTGGTCGAAGAGGTCGTCAATCCGAGGGAGTGGGTACTTGTTTTTGATTGTGACTTCATTCAAGGACCGATAATCAATACACATTCTCATACTCCCATCCTTTTTAGTAACGAAAAGGACGGGTGCTCCCCAGGGAGACGAACTGGGATGGATGTACCCTTTTTGCTGTAGTTCTGAAATCTGAAGTTTCAGTTCTGCCAACTCTGTTGGGGCCATGCGGTATGGTCTCTTTGCGATGGGTGCAGTACCAGGAATGAGGTCTATATAGAACTCCATTCCTCTTTCTGGCGGCAACCCAGGCAACTCTTCCGGAAATACATCTTCAAACTCTTCGATTACCGACATGTTTTCTGCTGCCAGATTAAACATCATTGGATCATTTGCGAGCGGCTGGGCTTGACAGGACACTGCCTCTCCTTGGTGATCTGTGAGAAGAACAGTCTTGCTTGCGCAGCTGATGATACCCTTGTGCTTAGCTAGCCAATCCATTCCTAGGATTACATCAATCCCTTGGGATGGCAAGATGGTTAAGTCTGCCAGGAACACTACCCCACTTAAAAGAATTCTGACTTGGGAGCACCTGAGTTTGCACAGGAGGTCTGACCCCGGGGTTCGGGTGACCAAAGGGACAGCTAGGGGTGTAGAGGGGATGCCATGTTTTTCCACAAACTTAGCGGCTATAAAAGAATGGGACGCCCCTGAATCAAAAAGCACAGTAGCTGGAGTAAATTCAACAAGGAACTCACCGAGCACTACTCCTGGGGCTTGCTGGGCTTCTTGAGCGTCGATGTGGTTGACTCGGGCTCTGCCATGGTACTGAGTCCTGCTCAGCTGGCTGTTGGAAGGAGGTGCCTTGGAGGTAGGTGCCGATGGAATCTTGGGGCCATTCACCGAGTTGGAGTAGGTCGGCCCAGGAGCCTTCAACTAAGGGCAGTTATTCTTGAAGTGACTGGGGTCTCCGCAGTGCCAACAGGCATTAGCTGGCGGTTGATTGCTTGCAACAAAGGGTGCCTGAAGGGAGCTCTGACTCTGCTGACTGTAGCGTGATGGAGTGGGTCCAGATGATTTATTGAAGCTTGGTCCCCTGGGTGGAAGCCCAAAGGGTCGAGCTCTCTGGTGACGTTCTTGTTGTTGAGCTCGGAGAACTTAGAATTTTCTCTTGAGATGCCCTTTTTCTTCCTCTTTCGTCCTTTCCACTTGGATAGCCTTGTTGGAGAGGTGAGAGAAGCTGAGGAAGTCTTGGCTGGCGAGGATGGTCTTAAGTTCGGGTCTTAGTCCTTTCAGAAAATGTGCCATCTTCCTAGACTCGGTGCTGATATCTTCAGGCGCGTAACGGGCCAGCTCTGTGAACTTGTGCACATACTCACTGACTGTCCTCCCGCCTTGAGTTAGCTCCCGGAATTCATCCTCCTTGAGTTGAACTATCCCCTGGGGTACATGGTGCTCACGGAAAGCTGTTTCGAATTCTGCCCAGGTAGCATCTCTGACGGCTTCACTGAAAGTGTCCCACCATGCTAAAGCCATTCCTGAAAACTGATGAGCTACCAGTTGAACACGCTGATTTTCGGGACATGTGATGGCTTCCAACTTCCTCTTGATCGTGCGAAGCCAGTCATCTGCATCGAGGGGATTGCTGGACCCCGCGAACGTGGGGGGCTTGAGTCTCAAAAATTCTCCCATCCTGTCCTGTGGCCTTCCACCACCTGGGCGCTGGTTTTCCAGACTTCTAGTGAGGACTTCAATGAGTCGGGTTTGATTGGCTAGAACTTGGGCTAGGTCTAGTGGTAGTTCCGGAGGTGCGGGGAGGTGGGTCCCATCCCCTTCTCCGCCAGCCTCTCCTGCTGCTCCTAAGGGAAAACCTGCTCCAATCCCGAAGGCGGTAGGCGTGGTTTTATCCGAAGCCATCTGCCAGGGAAAAGAGTTACTACCATGCACATGCCATTTTTTAACTAGTTACTTTATTCATTACATCAAGCCATTACATCACACAGCACACGGCTACCATAGGTTCATTACACGCGAGTACTAGCCAGGGTACTCCCGAACTCCTTCTCTAAAGTGTCCCCAAATTCCTTGAGAAGGTCATCAAGGCTGGCTAGGGACATCTCCTCGGTGTCGGGCGAGTTCCTTAACCCGGTAGGGGGTAGGGTTGGAGGGGTTTCTTCCTTCTGCTCAGTCTGACATCCGTGGTTTTTGGTCTTCTTGCGGATTTTTCTTACGGGGGCGAGCTTCTTTAGTTTCTTGTCGTAGTCCATCTTTAGGGTGCGGTAGGCCTCTCGGGTATTGGTTTCCTCGCCTTCAGCTATTGCGAGGCTCTCTTGAAGGGACGCCTTCTCCCCTGAAAGTTCCCTGACTTTTTGCTCCAGACTTTCCACCCGGGAGGTTAGGTAGGTGCAGTGGAGGGTGAGGTCATCATATTGGTTATCAAGGGTGTGAAGGTATCCGGCCATGTAGATGATGGTGGGATCATTCTCAATAGGATCTCCTCCTGACAGGGCCTGAAGTCTTTTCCTCCAGGTGGGGGTACTCTTGTTGCTGGGTGGAAAGTAGCGAAGGGGGGTTTCAAAGATCACCTTGTTGTAGTTCTGG
This sequence comes from Zea luxurians, assembly GCA_029449295.1. Lineage (NCBI taxonomy): Eukaryota > Viridiplantae > Streptophyta > Magnoliopsida > Poales > Poaceae > Zea > Zea luxurians. Next base: position 8,955,789 of record JAOPSE010000039.1, read on the forward strand.
CATAGTTGTCGGAGGGCTGTTCGGGCAACATTCTGGCAAGTATCTGGAAAGCGGTATCCGGTAAAAGTGACTTGGAAGGAAGGATGGTTTGGATAGTTTCGGCTTTCTCCCAGGTAGACTGCCATAGAGCATTTCTCCATTCTGCCCTCGAGATACTCCTTCCAGACGTATTCCGGCTTCTTGCGGATTCCCATGCGAAGCGCACAACTTCGCAAAAGGTGTGGAAACCCTTCCACCTCTGAGCAGTAGGATGTCCTAATGGCCAGAGAGTCTTCCATCTGGAATGGGAAAAGAAGGGTCTGTTAAAATCGGGGGGGGATGGGAGAAGATTTTTTTTCTTGGGGAAGAGGTATTTTCTTTTTAGAGCAAGTTTTAGGGTCAGGGCTGCGACCTACGGCCAGTCCTATGGCTTTGATACCAACTGAAGCGTCCTGATCCTTTGGGACTCAAATGTGATACAATTACTAGTCCCAGGAGGCTAGTAGACACATTCCTTACTTCAAATAGTACAGAGTTTAGATAAAGGTTATTACAATACCGGGGTACAAGCTCAAGAGAGCCAAAATAGGAAGCGCAGTAAAACGAAATATACTAGCCCAAGCCACAGGCAGAACTGGGTGCAGACACAGCCCTCTCAATCAAGCATAGCAGAAAAGAAGTCTTCGGCTGCTGAAAAACATAAATAAACCTGGGTGAATACACTAGGTATTCCGCAAGCCCACCCCACTCCCGTAGAGAGAAAGAGACCTATATCATACATGCTTTATTTGGTGGGGTTGAAGTCACTCTTTATATCCTCAGAGAAAGGCAGTTGCTATAAGGTTTTTTCCATAGACTCAAAATGACAAAAATGCTTAACCACCACTGAGCTTCCTGCTCCCGTGGCCTTGTTTTCTTTCTCACTACACCCTTACACACACGTTTCCCTGTTCATGGAACTTATAGAGAAAATCTCTAATTGTCATACCATACCAGACTCGTCCATTCCTGTGGACACGGACTATTCGAATAGGTTTCAACTCTGCGCAGAGGTGCACACTTTACCCACTAGTCCGGTTTCTGCGATCTCACCGTCGCGAGACCCGAATGCCGGATCTCTTTCCTTACTCGTACGTCCTAACCTTAACGGTTATCCGGAAGGAGTCAGGCCACCACCATGTCCAAACCGGACAAAACTTTCCCCCTTCTTATCCTCCCGGTGCTCCCCAGCCTTCTTAACCCTGGGGTTGGACCGCACGAGTTCGGATTGAGTGACTACCCACACAGTCTCGAGTGGTTGCACGAGAAGAGGAGTACAGTAGTGAAAATGACAAGCTGGTCCTTATATGAGGATGAGGGGACAATCCTTCTGCTCACGCCTAAACCAGTTGAGCCAACACCTTAGGCCCTCCCGTAAACCAGGGAGTCCTTGATCATCCCACTCCCAAGGTGATGAGGGTGAATACCCTTCATCGCATAACTTTTCAAAAAGAGATTTTATTTGAAGAACACATTTCCCTTCTTCCCAATCCGTCCTTCGTATCCAGAGTATATATGTTAATGCGGGCCATCTCTCACTCACGATGCAATATTCCCCCATGATTCCCGGCCTAGGCAGTGGTAGAGAGAATAGGTAATTTATGCATCAAGGGACGGATGGACTTGCCTTCGTCGAAGCTTTCTTGGCACAGAAGATCTACTTCCGGAAGTTCGGGCTCCGGTCCGTCTCCCGGGGCTACGGGATCCGGATCCGCGGCCCCCGCTTCTTCCAGGAAACAGGCAATAAAACAATACATCAACAGTGGTTTACAATTTATAGTGTGTCATTTTCTAACATCATTATAGTATGTAACCTTGGAAATCCTTTTTGATCATTTTTGGTGCATAAAATATTGAGAAAACTATTTAAATGAGAAAAGGGGTGGAAAAAGAAAAAGGAAAAGAGATTTCTTCCTTGCTGGGCTGGGGGAGCGCTTTTGGCCCACCCCGGGCGCGAGCGCGCGCGGGAGCGCTTTTGGCCCAGCAGCGGCCCAAGAGCGGGGGGGATACGACGCGGGTGCACGAGGGGCGACGGCGTCGCCGTGGGCCCCACGTGCTAGAGAGAGAGGGGGAAGAGAACGACGTCAGGTTGACGGGGGGAGAATGAACCGGCCGTCCGTGGGGAGGACCCGGCCGCCGGTGGGCTCGGCGGCGGTTCGCCGCCGGTGGCCCGGTTTTCGACCTACGGGGAGGTGTCCTAGTACGGGCAGGGGCTGGCGATTTCAATGGTAGGCTCGATTTGGCTAGAGGGGGTTGGGAGGGAGCTGTCCGCGGGGAGGTGGCGGAGCTCCGCGGCGGGGATCGCCGCCGGTGGCCTCTGGGCGAGGGATTGGGGCGGAAGAGTGGTGTGCTAAGCTCGCGGCAGTGCGAGGAAACTGGTGAACTACCTTAATTGCTCGCGGGACCAACGGAGAGGGAGAGAGAAGAGGGGGAGAAACTCACCGGAGAGGGGGACGATGACGGTGTTTCGCGAATTGCGCGCGGGTGAGGGGAGGAGGGGAGTGGCCGAGGCCGGTGCGGGGAAGAAGGTGCCCGGGCGACCCTTTTTATAGGCACCCGAGGGAACGGGAGCAGTGGAGCTTCTCGGCTCCAGTGAGCTACACAGCGCCGCCCATAAATGCCGCACAGCGCCGCCGAGGGGACACCACGGCGGGGCGGTACCGGCGAGGACGCTGGTCAAGGGGAGGGGAGGACGGAGCGGTGCCAAACTTCCCTGTGCGGCGAGAAGACGGAGGAGGGGACGGAGGCGATGGCCGGAGGTGACCGCGGTGAAGGGACGGCGGGAGGACGACGAACGGCTAACAAGCGGGGCCATCCTGCCAGTGGGGGCGAGCGTGCGAGCGAGCGAGGGCGGCTGACGGGTGGGGACGGTTTGCCAGAGAGAGGGAGGGAGGACGTAGGGCGGGCTGGCGCGCGCGCGGAAGCAGGCCGGAAATGGGCCTAAAGAGGAGGGGAGCGCGGGCGCGAGGGGGGGAGGTCGCGGGTTTGGGCTGGGAAACGGCCCAGCAGGGGGGGAGGGTTTTTTCTCTTTTTCTTTTTATTTTCCAAATCCTATTTCCCTTTTTGCATCTTTTTCTTTTGAACAAATTATTTTGTGGGTAATCTAGGTGCTGGAAAATAGAATCTAAGTGATGTGCTTGTGATCAACCAAGGTGTATGCATATGATGAAAGAAAATCTAAGGGAGTTCTTGGAATTAAAGGATGAAAAGAAAGGAAAGGGTAGATTAGGGTTTCAAACCAAGGTTAGGATTTTTGGGATGTTACACAAGGGCCGGACCGTCCGCTCATTTTGGTGTCCAACATATGCCCCCCCTGCCTTTTGGTGGAGCTTGGTGAACCAAAAGCATCAGTGAAAACTTCGGAAACAATTGATCTCATAAGCTTTTGTTCCCGAAGTAAGGACTCAGCTCGATGCAAGTCATCGACTCTTGCGATCAGATAATATAAATAATTGATGGAAGTTTAATGCACAGAGGCCGTTTCGGATCGCATCCTCTTCGGCCATGTCTACCAGATCAACCTGTCAATAGGCAAAAACTTGTGGTGCCCCCAGCCCAAATAAGCAAATGGATTGAGCCAGTAATATGAATTCATCGCCGTACCACCCCACACATGAGCAGGACAACACATCGGCGATGGATAGAACGGGACGCACCATGCTATCCCCGGAGGAGGATGACAAGGCGATCTTGGTTGTGCTACCTTTTGGGTCCGTTTAGTCGGCTTTTGTTTTCGCACAGATCGCCCTTTTGACTTTGTCTGCTTTATTGGTCGGTTGTGTGGAACGACCTTCTTCGTATATTTGGCAAGCAACTGACCAAAAGTAGGGCCGACTCTACTGAGTCATCCAGATGTCTTAGTAGTATTTTGTTTCCTAACACTTGTTTTGGAACCTTGTGGTCCGGTGGTCTGAGGTTGCTGCTTCTGACTGTTTGCGGACCGTCCGACCATTATATCCGGACCATCCGCTCCTGTCTCGGACTGTTCAGCCTTAGTACCCGGATCATCCGGCGTACGTAGGACAGGTGACCGTGATCGGGTGTCCGATCGTGCTTGCTCCTCGGTGCCTCCGGTCTTTATTTTGTCCGGAGTCTTCCGAGTAACCATTCTGCGTGACATATTTGGTGTGCGGGGATCACCAATGACGATATTTTTATCTTTGCTTTTATCGGCCGCACAGGGCCGAACTATGACTTTTTTGCTTGTCGGCTCTAATGTGGTGGCAGGGACTGGTGGCCTGTCAATCCTTAACTCCTTTTGAAACCTCAACCGGCCTTCGTTTATAGCCGATTGTATTTGCCGACGAAAGACAACACAATCATTGGTGTTATGAAGAAAGGAGCCATGCCATTTACAATACATACGCCCCTTTAATTCTTCAACCGAAGGAATTATATGTGATAATTTAATATTACCATGTTTAAACAACTCATCAAATATTTTATCACACTTAGTAATATTAAATGTGAACTTAACCTTTTCCTTTTGTGTCGAGTGCGGGTGAGAGCGAACAGAAGGTTTGGCCTTAGTGGGCCAAACAAGCTCATGTGACCTTTTTGATTCTTGGGGCTTGGGTGGCCGGTTATATTTATGTCGTCCTTCCGCACTAGGCGGATCACAGGTGACTTCTGGTGCTCCGGACGGTCCGACCTGCACAGTCGGACGGTGTGCGGGTGGATTGGACGGTCCGGTAATATCCTCGGACTGTCCGGTCACGTCAGGCAACACCTGTGACCCTTGTGGTGGGCTCTGTGTAACTCCGGACTGTCCGGCGTAGGGTGCCGGACGGTCTGACGGAGGGCCGGACAGTCCGCGATTGTGTGCGGACGGTCCGGCCGTGCTCAGGGTTGACTCACCATTTAGCGAAGATGGTGATGACTGAAAGGGAATTAAGCTTACACCTAGTTCCTAAATAATTTTGGTGATTGAATTGCCCAACACAAATAATTGGACTAACTAGTTTGCTCTAGTGTATAAGTTATACAGGTGCCAAAGGTTCACACTTAGCCAATAAAAAGACCAAGAGCGGTCTCAGGAACTCGCCAGTCTCGGGAATTCGTTTCGGCTGCTCCGCTATAATTCACCGGACATGTCCGGTGTACACCGGACTGTCCGGTGTGACAGCGGGGCAACGGCTACTTCGGCGCCAACGGTCACCTACAGGCGCATTAAATGCGCGCCAGAGCATGTAGAAGTCAGGCACGCGCGAGACGGCGCACCGGACACTCTACAGTACATGTCCGGTGCGCCACCGGACATCCAGGCGGGCCCAGAAGTCAGCGCTCCAACGGTCGGAACCTTAACGGTCGAGTGACGTGGCTGGCGCACCGGACATGTCCTGTGTGCACCAGACTGTTCGGTGCGCCATGCGACAGACAGCCTTCACCAACGGCTAGTTTTTGTTTGGTGGCTATAAATACCACCCCAACCGGCCACTTCAAGGTGTGGGAGCCCAAGCAACATTCCAAGTCATCTAGTTGACATACTCAAGCCCTCCCAACCACATATATTCATTGATCCATCCTATACACAAGATTTAGTCCACTACAACCAACACAAGTGCCACAAAAGAGAGAGCAAGCAATTGAGAGCTACTCAATTGAGTTTAGCCCTAGCGCCTTGTGAGATTCATTGAGAGATAGTGTGTGCTACATCTTGGTGTTCATTTGTGCGTGGAGTATTGACTCCCATCGAACTTCCTCCAAAGTTTTGGAGGCTTGTAAACGCTAGCAAGAGACACCAAAGAGTGTGGTGGTCCTTGTGGGATCGAGAGTGATCCTTGAGAAGAAGAAGAGCTCACCGATCCTTGTGTGATCGGGGGAGAGAGGGAAAGGGTTGAAAAAGACCCATCCTTAAGTGGACTCCTCAACGGGGACTAGGCCTTCGAGTGCCGAACCTCGGTAAAATAAATCACCCGTGTCCATTGTGTTTATTGCTTATGATTTGTTTGTTTTCCCTTGCTCTAAGTTTTCTTGCACCATTCTTTGCTAATATCATTTGGTGTTGCCTCAAGTTAAATTCCCATTTAGTGAAGTAACACGTTGCAAGAAAGAACTTGTCCTAGTGCTCTTCTCATATAAGGCTTCTTGCTTTGTTATTCTATAACTTATTAATTGTATTGATTTATCACTCCCGCATTATTTAGCAATACTCTTTTCAAGCAAGAACTTAGTTTGTATACTCCTATATTTGTATATCTTGTTCTAACCACTAATCAAGGGATCTAGTTGGGGGATAAAGTTTTAATTTTCAGGTTTCGCCTATCCACCCCCCCTCTAGGCGACTTTCAATTGGTATCAAAGCTAGGCACTTCATCTTGAGTCTAACAACTCGAAGTGATGGCTCGCAGAAGATCCCAAAAGAACAAGAAGACCCAAGAGAACAAGGAGGTAACTCTTGAGATATTACTTTCCAATTGTTCTAATTATGATTCATGGTCTACTAGAGTAATAAATGCTTTTAGAACGGTAGATCCACAATTAGAACAAATTTTAGATAAGAGTATCTTCCCTCCTAGTTATAAAGGAAAAATTGTCTCCGAGGAGGATCAAAGATGTTATCGCTTAAACTATCTAGCTTTTGATATCTTAACTAATTCTATTAGCAAAGAAGATTATCGTGTCTTCATATCAAATTATAACGAATCAATCCATGATGCGCATGATATTTGGACTAGAATTAAAAGCAAATTTAATAAGTCCAAACATGATAGTTCATTTTGTGCTTCTACTTCCTTTGGTATTTGTGATACTAACCCTTGCAAGGAAGAAGAAGAAAATGAACGGTGGAGACCAAACGATAAATCCACCTCTCCAAAAGGTTTGTCTTCCCATTTCGATTCCCACATATGTTGTGTGGCTAATGAAAATGATAGCGGAAGCACAAATGAGGATAAGGAGGAAGAAAGAAGCTTCATGCAACTCTACGCTCACCTAAGCCAAGAAGATAAGGCGGTCATGCTCAAACTTCTAGAAAGAGCGAGAGAGCAAGGCGAAACTCGTCAAAGGCTAGAAAGTATTCTCTCAATAAAGATGCAATGCTTTGACGAGTTGACTAAAGAACATGAGGAGCTAAAATGCTCTCATGTTGATTTGGTCCAAAGGTATGAAACTGTTTCAATTGAGCATAATAACGCTTTACATTGTATTGCTCAATTAGTAAATAGGAATACCTTGCTTAAGGACCAAGTAGAAAAGCTAAAAGTTGAAAATCTAGCTTTTCAAGAAAAATATGATATGCTTCTATGTTCTCATGAAAATCTTATGGATGATCATATCATATTGAATTTGACTCATGAGGTTGTGATAGAAAACTTAAAATCCCAACAACCTCACTCGTGCACATGTATTCAAATTGATACTATATTACCATGTGCTAATGCTTGTTGTCCGTCGACAAGCAAATCTTCTTTTGAGCTAGAACTTGCAGGAACAACTAATGATACATATCAAAAGCTCAAGGAAGAAAATGAGAGGCTAAAAATGAGCTTGACACAACTAAAAGGGAAGTGCATTGCTCAACCTTCTCAAGATAACCGTGATCACATGGTGAAGAAGCTTGAGACGGGAACAACCGTGGCATGCACTACATCCCTTGAAGAAAATGTCAAGGATTTGAGGATTGCCAAGAGGAAGAAACAAAAGATGAAATTCAACACCTCCTCCAAAAGCCTCAACCACGCCTCCACAAAAGGTAACATCCAAGGTAATGATCAAGCCACACTTCACATTAAGAGGTGTAGTGAATGCTTTGAAGAGGGGCACTTGATTAGGTCATGTCCCTACATTAAAAATGACTTGATTATTAACAAGGATGATAGACTTTGTTTTAAATGCTCCAAGAAGGGACACTTGCTTAGATCTTGTCCCCATTTAAAACAAAAAGGCATAGGGTTAGAAAGGAAAGTTTTTACTAACCATGTAGCAGGCAACAAACAAGGAAAGAAGAAAACTTCAAAACTTGAAAAACGCCTATGCTACACATGCCGAAAGAAGGGACATCAATGCAAGGATTGTCCCATTGGTAACAATTCCAATCCTAACTTGTCAATTGATTTTCATATATCTAGGCAACTCAAAATTGCAACTTGTGCTAGAAAGGTAGTGAGTTTACCTAGTGCTAACACAAAGGACTTTTGGGTTCCTAGATCTTTGTTGACTAACCGTGATGGACCCATCAAGCGGTGGGTACCAAAATATGCTTGACAAGCTTTTGCAGGAAAAGGAGATGATATGAAGCCTTGGGATGCTTGAGAGAATCCATTCAACTCTTATCAACTCAAGCTATCAATCGTCAATGATCTATATACATGATTGACCCAAGGTTATTTTTTTAAAAAAATGCTATGTCTTAAACTCATATCATCTCGAGGAAGATATTATATGTTGTAGGAAGTGAAGAGTTATCATGTGCAAAAATCAAGGCCTACAACATGGAGGAAAGCCAAAGGATGGTAACACTTATCTTTTAAGTGCAAGTATTTTAGAATATCACTTCTTATGTGTCTTGTGTAGTCACATAGAAAAATTGAAGCACTTCAAATGCCTTTAAATTTATGTTACCATTCTTTGAAAGATTCCCTATCATATGGTAGATTACATACTCATCATTTCCATCCTATGGCAATCTACATGCTTTAAATTGTTAGAAGTACCACATGGCATGTTTTTCGCTAAGTTATTCTTTTATTGTCATGTGTCTAGATATAGAGAGATATTTCAAGTTCCTAAAAGAACAAGGTGTTATGTAAGGAATTCAAATCCTTAGGACACTTATAAAAGGAAAACTCTCTCTATGACTAGAATAGTGAGACTATTGATTTTATTTAAGTAACCCAAGTAGTCTCACTTGTAGAGAATAAGTTTCTCTTTGGAAGCGTGCAATCTAACATGAAAAGAAAAATCAATCCAATGTTTTATGATGTATTTCTACTTGCTCAAATTGGATATGATTCTTTCACATTTATCGCTTTCCAAATCATGAATTAGATTTATTCCTAATCTCAAAGGACTATTTATGCTTGTTTTATGAGTTAAAATTGAGCATAACATCATCTATGGATAATCTAGTTCATGCTATGAAGTTTCCATGTTTTAGTAATCTAGCTTTTCATTCCTTGTCAAAATGATTACAAAAATGGAAACTAGTGCTTGTGTTACTAACAAAGCATCTCTTGAGCTTACTTTTGAAAATCTACAAAAGAAAGTGCACAAGCCTCATGGGTTGCTCTTCACCTAAAGGAAGAAAGGTAAAAAGCAAAGGTATGGGAACTCATCTTATTAACATAATTCCCATCAATGACTGTTTACTCTAAATTATGTCTTTGTGAAATAGATTCTTTATTAAATTTGAATTAGCTAAGTTGTGCATTCAATCTCATTCTCATTAATGCACTTATCCATTAGAATCTATTCATACCTTTGAAATAAATGTTCTCATATTGACTTGTTTTATGTAATAATTATTAAAGTTCAATATGAAGAAGTAAATTCCTATGATTGATCAAATTGTTAAATAGTGCCTGTTCCTCTTTTCAAGTAAAAGTGCACTAATGTTAAGGATTTTACTTCATGTCTGTGTGACTTATGAATGATGAACTGTCTATATTTTCTATCTAAAGAGATCATCTTTCATCATATACTCCCTTGTGCTATTAACATCCTTCTTGAGTATTTTCAATAAGTTTAAAAGGAAAAGGAAACAACTACAAAGGGAGGACTCTCAAATGAAAGAGGAGGACATCAAGAGCAACAACACCTACTTGGATAATAAGGTCTACAAAACAATCAATGGTGTGGTTGTGAGTATTCTAAATACTTTCATTATGAGAATACTAGGCTTAAGTTGTTATTGCAAAATTTATGAGCCTTGATCAAGATGTATAATGCTTCTCCCCTTTCATCTTTAAAGTAAATGCATCCATTCAATACATTCAAATACTTGATGCATATCTTTAGGGGGAGCCTCTTTCTATATCTTGATTATGTCGAGACTATTACTTTATCTTAGTAATTTCATATAGTCTCATGCATAAGAATGAGTTTCTCATAAAGTATGCTACTACATTTCAATCTTGATTATAGCCTTCAATGTTAAAGTAGCATATTTATTGGATTCTCCTATTTTTGAGCTTGATTGAAAATCTAATGCCTATGTTGTTCTTTTGGTCGCATCGATTGTTTCATCATTGAACAACTTCAATTATCACTTATGCTTCTTAGTGTCGTATATACTATCAATCGATATCTCTCTTGATATGCACTAAGTTAAAAGGAGAATTCATGATACATTTATGCAACTTGTGATCCATTTGATATATGCTAACAATAACTTGAAAAGATCACTAGTTGAAGAACTCTCTCTTGTGCAAAATATTTTCCTATATTGTCATTAAGAATAGGTCTTAAGCATCTAAGACTAAGGTCAAAGCACAATGGAGAGAGCGTCCCTATGTAAAGGTACAAAAAGGTAAAACTATCTCCTTTCATTTAAACTTGTACCTAAATCTTCCTTTTCTATACTCTCTTTACATATCTTGTTTAAAAGGAAGAGAAAGCATGTCCATGCATATCCCTGCTTCATATCTAGCTTAACTTCTCAAAAATTCATTCATGCTTTAATGCATCTTTGTTGAAACTAGATGAAGTGATTTAATTGTCTAAGAGCTTAAAGCTTAACCTTGTAACGAGGATAAGCTGCCTTTATTCCAAAAGTGGATGGTCCTTAAGCCTCTTTGAAATCCTTAAGGGAAAATGCTTGAAATATTTACAACATGCTTTCATAAGTGCATAAACTGTCATGAGCATCACACTTATAATATGACACAATGCACTTCACATTCTGTATGATATGGATATATTCTCATTAACCCAATTATGTGCAATTGGCATTTAAGGCCATAATATGTGTTCCTCTCCATGCACATACTTAGGGGGAGCAATCTATGTTATATAGAATTATGATCATGCTTAATTTGACATATCCTTTTGATCATATCTCTTTTATGTCTATGACTAATGTGTTTTCAAGTATATTCTCATGCTTAGTCATAGGATTGAAAGGGAAATGGAGTATTCGGCAAAGACGACGCTTCCACTCAACTCCATCGGTATTATCCACTCTTTGTCGGTATTCCGCATAGTTCTCCACTTTGGTATAATCTTCACTCATATCTCTATTTCAATTGAATATTTCAATTGTTTGCCAAAGGGGGAGAGAAAGAAAAGGGCCTATATTTCATTCCAAGTATCCGTTTTTGGCGATTCATGCCAAAGGGGGAGAATGTATTGGCCCAAAGCAAAAGGACCGCACCACCACCCTAATTTTAAAATTAATGATTTTCAATTGGTAAATTTCAAATTGGTATCTCTTTGTGTTCTAAAGGGGGAGCAAGTAGTATTTTCAAAACTTGATATCTTAAAACCCTCTTGAACACTAAGAGGAGAATTTATTGAGGGGGAGTTTTGTTTAGTCAAAGGAAAAGCATTTGGAACAAGGGGAGAGAATTTCAAATCTTGAAAATGCTTCTCAAAAAAAACTTATTCATTTACCTTTGACTATCTTGCAAAAGGACTTTGAAAAGAATTTACAAAAGAATTTGCAAAAACAAAACATGTGGTGCAAGCGTGGTCCAAAATGTTAAAAAATAAAGAAACAATCCATGCATATCTTGTAAGTATTTATATTGGCTCAACTCCAAGCAACCTTTGCACTTACATTATGCAAACTAGTTCAATTATGCACTTCTATATTTGCTTTGGTTTGTGTTGGCATCAATCACCAAAAAGGGGGAGATTGAAAGGGAATTAGGCTTACACCTAGTTCCTAAATAATTTTGGTGGTTGAATTGCCCAACACAAATAATTGGACTAACTAGTTTGCTCTAGTGTATAAGTTATACAGGTGCCAAAGGTTCACACTTAGCCAATAAAAAGACCAAGAGCGGTCTTAGGAACTCGCCAGTCTCGGGAATTCGTTTCGGCTGCTCCGCTATAATTCACCGGACATGTCCGGTGTACACCGGACTGTCCGGTGTGACAGCGGGGCAACGGCTACTTTGGCGCCAACGGTCACCTGCAGGCGCATTAAATGCGCGCCAGAGCGCGCAGAAGTCAGGCACGCGCGAGACGGCGCACCGGACACTCTACAGTACATGTCTGGTGCGCCACCGGACATCCAGGCGGGCCCAGAAGTCAGCGCTCCAACGGTCGGAACCCTAACGGTCGGGTGACGTGGCTGGCGCACCGGACATGTCCTGTGTGCACCGGACTGTCCGGTGCGCCATGCGACAGACAGCCTTCACCAACGTCTAGTTTTTGTTTGGTGGCTATAAATACCACCCCAACCGGCCACTTCAAGGTGTGGGAGCCCAAGCAACATTCCAAGTCATCTAGTTGACATACTCAAGCCCTCCCAACCACATATATTCATTGATCCATCCTGTACACAAGATTTAGTCCACTACAACCAACACAAGTGCCACAAAAGAGAGAGCAAGCAATTGAGAGCTACTCAATTGAGTTTAGCCCTAGCTACTTGTGAGATTCATTGAGAGATAGTGTGTGCTACATCTTGGTGTTCATTTGTGCGTGGAGTATTGACTCCCATCGAACTTCCTCCAAAGTTTTGGAGGCTTGTAAACGCTAGCAAGAGACACCAAAGAGTGTGGTGGTCCTTGTGGGATCGAGAGTGATCCTTGAGAAGAAGAAGAGCTCACCGATCCTTGTGTGATCGGGGGAGAGAGGGAAAGGGCTGAAAAAGACCCGTCCTTAAGTGGACTCCTCAACGGGGACTAGGCCTTCGAGGGCCGAACCTCGGTAAAACAAATCACCCGTGTCCATTGTGTTTATTGCTTGTGATTTGTTTGTTTTCCCTTGCTCTAAGTTTTCTTGCACCATTTTTTGCTAATATCATTTGGTGTTGCCTCAAGTTAAATTCCCATTTAGTGAAGTAACACGTTGCAAGAAAGAACTTGTCCTAGTGCTCTTCTCATCTAAGGCTTCTTGCTTTGTTATTCTATAACTTATTAATTGTATTGATTTATCACTCCCGCATTATTTAGCAATACTCTTTTCAAGCAAGAACTTAGTTTGTATACTCCTATATTTGTATATCTTGTTCTAACCACTAATCGAGGGATCTAGTTGGGGGATAAAGTTTTAATTTTCAGGTTTCGCCTATCCACCCCCCTCTAGGCGACTTTCAATGACGATCGTCCTGGATATGAGTCCATCGGCATACCAGAATATGGCTGGGGAAACCCATTTGCCGCCGATGTGTTTGGCGCAATTGTTTCATCGCCTAATTTATGTGATAAAAAATTAGGCATGTGAGTTTTTCCTAATGCATGTGCCATCCTCTCTATATCCTCCGTGATACTTTTAATCCGATTATCAAAAGAAATTTTAATAGATGGAATATCATCGGCTGACCTGGCATCACCTATCGTGGGGAGCTGTTGCAGCACGGCTAACATATACTCGGCGTTTATATCCCTCTCTTGGACGGTCTTCTGGTGGCAGTCTACCTTGAAGTGCGAGAGGTACCACTTATCCGCCACCTTGAGCACCTGATCCTTTTGTCGGTGGGCCTCCTCGTCTATTTTCTTCATGTCATCTTCTAATCTTTTATGCTCAGCGGCCGATAAATTAGTCAGCCTTGTGTTGCTGTTTGGAGAAGCACCGTTGAGATCCTTAGAATCGGCCATATAAGCCTGATTTTGTAGATCTGCAACTTCTTCCTCAGCGGAGTCGCCAAAAGTATGTTGGCACCTTTTTGGGGCGCCAATCACTCAACAAGAACCAGCGGCGGTGCTCTCTGGTCAGGCGCGGACGGTCCGCGGCACAGGGCCGGACGGTCCGCGACCTGGCACGAGGCTAGGGTTCCCTGCCTGACGACCGGACGGTCCGCGACCTGGCGACAAGGTCGTCGTCCTCCTCCTTGCTGGAATCTAGATATCGTACCCTAGGGGGAAAAGATCTTAAGGTGCTCTGGGTCGACAGGTCACCCGGGGCGTCCCCAGACGACGTGGAGTCGCCTAAGAATTAAGAGATCAATTCGAGGAAGAGGCCTTGGATGAACAACTAGATCTTGCCCCCCGGGAGGGGTGAGATCCTAGGGTCGTCTTGGGATCGGCAGGCCACCCAAGACGGATCTAGACGACGTAGAGTCGAATAGGAGTGGAGGTGGATATGTGGAAGACTACAACTAGAACTATGCTACATCTACTCTTAGGGCAGGAAAAGTAAATAAGGTAATTGGTTCGATTGGAATGTGTTCGGGGTTCTCAATCGGCCGTACCCCTTTATATTTATAGGGGAGGAGGTCTGGACCTTTTACTAAGAGATAGCCAACAAACTCCCGCGTGATTAGATGGATAACCACACACGAGATAAGGATAAACATTCGAGTTTAATCTAATCTCGGGATACGCGGACTGTCCGAGCCCAAGGGCCGGACTGTCCGCTCATTTTGGTGTCCAACAATAAGTTATGCTCTCTCTGAGCATATGTACATCGATGCAATATTATAGAGAAAATTAAATATGTTTTTTAGTCTTTGAACCAGAGGTGATTATGTCTTATATATTGGGACGGAGGGAGTATTAGTTCAACTGGGCATTCAAACGGGCGCTTAAGGGCATGTTTTGGATCTAACCTGTTAAAAAATAGCGTTATGTCTAGATAATAATTAGAAGCATCAAACGTGAATTAATTTTTAAAAAATACATAAATTGTGACTAATTGATTAGATCAATTATTAATCCAAATTAGGCCATGAATAGCTCATATATTGCTACAGTGAACATAGTTAATCAAAGACTAATTAGGATTCATATATAGATTGTCTAGCTAATTAATCACTGCTTATAGAACATGTCGTACTAGTATACTAATTATTATACTGCTTATTGAACTTGTTTTAAAGAGTCGGTACTATTTAATCCAAATTAAATAGTACGGACTCTTTAACACTCTTAGTCCCATTCGTTTCTCTATGATGGGACCACGATTCGTTCTAACTCATTAAAACTTATATAAATTAGAGAAACAATTCGACTAAAAATCATTTCGATCATTCAATCTGTGAAAACCGAACATGGTCTTAGGGCATCTTCAATTCAATAGTGATGTAAATAGTTTACTAAATATGATTTTTTTTAAAAAAAATATTCTCTACCAATTATGTAAATCAGGTCCATAAATTTACAAGCTCTCTCTAATACACAATTTCATCCCTATATTTAATAACAATATTTTTAACTATAAATCCACGTGGTCGAAAAGTGTGACAAGGACGCTACTAGTACTGAAGTGCTTTAAATGCACTAGATTTAATATTTAACTTCTAAACTAAACTAGAGACATCCAAACAACCCGGTTATTAGTATACCAATTATTATACATTCACAGAAATTCCATGTGTATATTATTTTTAACTATAAGGATAAAATTTTAGAACTTACCCTAGGAAGCACAAAAAATGCCATTATGTCAATAAAAATATTTAAAGGAGTTAACCATTAAGCTAGAAATGGATAATCGTTGTCAGTTAATTTAGACAAAACGGTGAGAGTATCACCGTTGTTGGTGGCTTTAACGACCGGTAATTATCGTGGTTTCAAAATAATATAAAATAACAACATTAAATTTCAATCAATGTTACCTACACATGCTCTTTTTTTTAAAAAAAATACGTTTCAAAACTTTAAATTTATTTAGGGTTTTTATAACACTCGTGCCCCTTAACATTACTGAGCTGGACACAAGCACGCATTGGTCATTGATGCCGGCGCAGACTCACCATGCATTCATGTACCGGCACGTGCAGGATCCAGCTGAAGTCGATCGTTTCCCTTGTTTCAGAAACGAGAAAGAAAAACGTTTCCGATCGGCACAATTTACTAAACAAGGATGCTCCCCAATGCAAAACGTTTATTCGTAGCAGGAAATTAATACAACATGCATGCAGCGAGTAAACAAACAAGTCGAGTCAAACACTTCTGCGATCGCCGCCGCCGCCGCCGCCGTATGGGCATGTGGCTGGCTGCATATGGCCCGACGCAGGCCGACTGCTACGATACGAGCGCCTCGCTGGCTGGCTGCTGAGCCGTGCCCGTGCCGTGCAGCGCGCGTACTAGCTCCACCCACCCACCCTCTTGTCGAGACGAGCGTCGACGTCGTCCTTCATGTCCATGCATGCTATGCCACCCAACTCCGGCTCACCCGTACAGTACGTGTGCATGCACTGGCCACTGGATCAGACTCGGACAGCACTCACAGCAGAGACCGTCACGGCGTACGGTGCCCCTTAAGGAGTACACTAGCTAGCTGAGGAAGTAACCGGCACCGCGTGCGCGTGTTACTTATTGGAATCAGGCCTGCCGCCTGCCGGTGCGGCGGTACGGTGCCAGCCGGCTCCGGTGGGCCGACGACGACCGCGGGGCTCGTTCTGCTCGCGGTTTGCACGCCCGTCCACGGCGGTGTCGGTGTCCGAGACCCATCAGAACGGGGCGATCGATGCTGTCCGTTCTTATCATATCCGATCCACGCGCGTGCGCCCGGCCGGCGTCCCACGTCCTGGCCTACGCGCACACGGCAACGTGCCAAGATGCAGAGTTAACGGACGGAGGGACGGTGCATGTACGTGTTGCGCCGTTGCCACACTGCACTGCTGCCGCCTGCCGGTGCCGCGCCCGTATTAATTCTCTATCTGCCTCGTGGTGGCTGGACGAAGCTAAGCTAATTAAGCATCTCCTTCTCATCTCCGACAGCGGCCGGCGAGCTGGCATATCCGCGCGTGAGATCCAGTAGTCCATGGTCGTACGAGTATCGCGTGTACACAGTACACCACGCACGTGGAACGAACAGGCTACTACGCAACACACAGGCGCGACGCGATGCACCGCACGGCAGCGTAAGCAGGTTGGGCTATGCAATGCAATGCAATGCAATGCACTGCTATCGCGCCCCGGCGCCGCGCCCGCGCATTTAAAGTTAGCCGCGAGGATAAAATAGCCACGGCCACGGCCACGCTCGCTCGCACATGGGTGATGGGTGGAGGCCGGCCGTTCGCTCGCCTGTCTGCCGCGCGGGGCCGGGCCGTGCAGAGACGACCGCGGCGCATCGCATCGCATCGCATCGTATCTTCCGAGCCGCAGCGCGGCGTTTGGCTCGGAGCGACGGCCCGCCCAACAGCACCCAGCGCCAGCGGCACGGCGACGGCTCAACCGCTGCCGTCGTCGCGCCGCGGCGGCACACGTGCCCGCCGCGCGATATTCGTATCGAGGCTTTGTACGCACACGCCACACCCCTGCTCCTGCCCCTGCCCCTGCCCCGCCGCGCGAATCGTGGAGTATGCAGGCGGGCTGTTCTCCGAATCCGCTCCACTGCTCTGGCACATTGGATATTTGTTTGGCCTGCACTGTTGTGTTCTCTCCCGCCAAAGCGACGAATAGCTAGCTTCATGTTTTGACGGACGGACACGGACCCGGACCGCTGGGTGTGTCTTCTGCGCGCGAATCTGTTTCCATCGCTATAGCGTGTAGGGGCGGAGAGCATCGAGCATGTGTGATCAAGTACAGTTAGCCGATATCATGGCATTGACAGGGGGGTCTCGTTTGACTCTCTGCCATGGTGCATGAACCAGTTCACAGTCCGTGATTCTGCAGTTTTCAGCTTGGACGCTACTCCTACTCCACGCGGAAAGAGAGTTTGACAAAAAGTGTTCAGCCAGGGAAACATGCTAGTACGAAGCCTCTCTCTGCTGCACCGCACCTAGCTCCGTTACATATGTAGCCACCACACCAGGACACACGGGGTTACCGGCAAGTTTTGCTGGATGCTGCTGGGCGCGACGCTGCACAGCACCCGGCGCCCCAGCACCCATCAGGCGTGCCGCGAAATCTTCCCGGCGATCCTCCAAAGCCACGGGCCCGGCAGAGAACTGCGCGCAAAAATCCGAGGAGAGATCGGCCGGACCAGACAGGCCACTGGTTTGTGCACATGCGCGCCCGGCTGCGGTCACATGCACCACAGCAGCGCACTTCCCACTCTGGGTCGCCACTCGTCTCGCTCGCTCACCTGTCAGAGTTCGGAGAGATCAGAGAGAGGGCACCTCGCCTGGCCTCTCGACACCGCCGATGGTGTGACGCGACTGCTGGCCCTCGCCACGATGCGATGCTACGGACACAATGTAGCCAACCGCGACGCACGCATGGTTGTGCAGTGCTCTCTTCACTGTCTACGTACTCCGGTCTGCTCTGATCACTGTCCGACGCGACACGAAGAAAACACTGCAACAGCGAGCTTCGTTTGCA
The DNA here is from genome assembly GCA_029449295.1 of Zea luxurians. Taxonomy (NCBI): domain Eukaryota; kingdom Viridiplantae; phylum Streptophyta; class Magnoliopsida; order Poales; family Poaceae; genus Zea; species Zea luxurians. The sequence continues at coordinate 8,974,124 of JAOPSE010000039.1, forward strand.
AAGTGCCAAAAACTTGTCCGCCACTGCGCTCGTATTCCGAGTTTGAGAAACAACTCGGGCAGCGTGCAGGGTACACCTATCACCTGTGCACAACTTGTTGTCGGCATCGCCGCATCGCAGCAGCGTTTCAGTGCGTGGAGCGCTTCGCATTTATTCATAGACGATATATATTATTTTGCAATATATATGTGCATAAAAACTCCTAGCAATAGATCTATCATTGCTCCAAATTATGGCTCATGACATACACGCGAATGAACATTAAGGCCTCCTTTGGTAACCCGGTAACCCGGTGGGATCCCGGCCCAATCCCCAGATAAAATAACCTCGAGCCCAATTTTCCCCGAGCGAAATAAAATTGTGCTTGGCAGCCCATTATCCCGGCCGAATCCACGGGAGAGGAAGGGGCTATCTGGTCTAGCCTCACGAGGTCGGGCTGGAAACCCTCGCCTCTCCAAGACACCCAGACCGCCGCCTTCGCCTACAGGCACCTTGCCGCCTCCGTCCGCTGCCCGTGGCTTCCGTCCACCTCCACCTCACTCACCCACTACATCGCCGACCAAGCGCAGCACCGCGCGTGGACCAGACGCCGCCCGTGGCTTCCGTGGACCAGACGCCGCTCGTGGCTTCCGTGGACGCAGCACCGTGCGTGGACCAGCCGCTGCTACATCGCCGACCAGGTAAACATCGCTGGCCAGGGAGTGAATCATCTAGAGATTGGGCTGATATAAGTATTGTAGCGATAATTATTCTAGTACGGAAGCAGTAGATGGAGCATGTACTATTCAGATTTTTAATATTTGATTGTGCACACTGTGGTTCATTGTATTCAAATTTTTAATAATTGATTGTGCACACTGTGGATTTTTAATAATTATACGGAAGCAGTAGATTGGTGCAACAAAGCAAAGGTTAATTTATGTAGAAACATACACGGCTCTAAAAAAATAATTATGTTTTTGTAGGAAAAAAGGACATATTTCTTGTCATATTTCTTGTAGAAACGTACACACTTCTTGTCATATTTCTCAAACATGTTCTCTTGTTTTAGGGATACTAACAAATGGGTTCTAAAATTGAGTTGATAAGGAAACATTTGAAACAGGAGGAGGAGGATGATGATGAGTTATTTTTTGTGTTAGTTCCAGCTATATATGCTTCCCTTTATTCTGAAAAGAGGCCAGTACACACTTCTTGTCGTAGTGGTGCACAAAAAATTAGAGAAATGCTCGATGGTCATGAGAGCTGGTGCAAATCTGAGTTTCGAATGGAGCCAGAGATCTTTAGAGCTGTAGCAAGCTATCTTAGAAGAGAAGGACTGTTGCAAGACACTTCAAATATGAGCATTGAGGAGCATCTTGGGATATTCATGTACATGATATCTCAAAATGCTAGCAATGCGATCTTGCAAAAAGAATTTCAGCATAGCGGGGAAACCATACATAGAAAGATAAGCGAGTTCTTTGGTATAATCCCTACTCTAACTCAAAGATTTGTGAAGCAACCAAGTGTAAACCAGCCACATGTGAAGATTATATCCAATCCTCGGTTTTGGCCTTACTTTCAGAATTGCATTGGTGCAATTGATGGGACACACGTCCCCATAACTATTAGTGAAGAGAGAGCCCCTCCATTTAGAAATCGAAAAGGAACCCTTTCACAAAACGTGATGTTGGCGTGCGACTTCGATTTGAATTTCACATTCATCTCATGTGGGTGGGAAGGGTCCGCATCTGATGCAGGGGTTCTTCAATCAGCTTTAAGAAAGGGTTTCAGAGTGCCAAATGGTAAATATTATCTTGTAGATGGGGGATATGCAAACACTCCACAGTGAACTTCGATTTGTTCCAGTTTAGCAATGTCTTCTCTTTATTACAGATGTGCTGATCCAATTCAGTTTTCAGAGTATGTTGACAATCTGAATTTAGTTCAAGCAATAAACATCTAAATCCACACCTTTGTTCCAGTTCAGCAATGTCTTCTCTTTATTACATATGTGCTGATCCAATTCAGTTTTCAGAGTATGTTGACAATCTGAATTTAGTTCAAGCAATACCTTCTCTTTATTACAGATGTTTAAGCATGTGCTTCATAAACATCTGAATTCAGTTCAGCAATGTCTTCTCTTTATTACTGAATATTGAACTAAATATAAAGGCTTTCATGTCCCCAAATACAGAGGGTCTCCAAATTGGATATTGAACTGAATATAGAGGAATTGAATATATATACATTTGTCTAAGTTTTCTCATCAACAGGTGATACACAAGGGATTTTCATCAACAAGTGGTCGCCAGAAGAACTGAAACATCAAGATGGCGTTTGCTTTTAGGTCGTGTATGTTGAAACTATGTTTTATTATTATGCACGGAGACTATGTTTGACATTGGTCGGGTACACTGAGACTATGTTTTATTATGAGACTATGTTTTATTATGATGCACTGAGACTATGTTTGTGCACATATGGGCTATGTTTTATTATGACTATGTTTTTTTATGAGACTATGTTTTATTATGATGTACTGAGACTATGTTTGTGCACACATGGGCTATGTTTTATTGTGAGACTATGTTTGACATTGGTCTTGTACAGTAGCTGCACACATGGGTTATATATACACTGCACACATGAGCAGTGTGGAGTTCTTTGTTGGCTGAAAGAGTTCCCTGCTGGCCGAGCGGTGTAGACTTCCCTACTGGCTGCCAAAGAGCAGCAAAGGAAGGTAGCCCTGTCCGGCATTCCTAACCCAGGGAATCTGGATAACAGGGATTATAGCCCCTGGGTGTTCACTCCCCTGGGTTACCCTCCCCTAGCTGCCAAAGGAGGCCTAAAGAAAGGGGGGGGGGGGAACGACTTGAATAAGTGCAGCGGCGAAAATGACATCTGCTGTTATGCGGATGCCGAGAGGGAAGTTTGCGCGCTCCATTTCTTGGTAGCACAAGGGTGTGCAAGCTGCATAGTTTAGGCAGCCATGCATTTGACGGTGCGGTTTTAAAACGTTAAGCATGTGCGCTTACCAATAATAGTTCAGAAAAAAAAACTTTTGTTAGATGGATGGACTTTTATTTCCTCCGTTTATACATGTGCAGTTCCACTCTGAATGAGAATCACGACATGGTTAAGCGCAACTCTAAGAAACTCCATTAGTTATGTAAATTTTAGTTATCTACATAGATTTAAGAATTTACTAAATAAGTTTGGGAGTAACAAACTGTAATTTCTCTAATAGTTCTATAAATACATGTTGTAGTTTTGTTTTGAATCTATTCATGCAAAAAAAAATCACAAATGTCAACAATCACTTTCATTACCTACATAGTATCGCCAACTTTTTTCTTTAGGGAGTTGGTAATTGATTGTCAAATGTATAAAGAAAATAAGGTTATATGAGAAGTGACTAAATTTAGTAAGTTCATTTAGAGAGTTATTGGAGAGGAGTTTTTATATTAACTATCTAAATTATTGATTTAGGATGACTTTTAGAGAACTACTAGAGGCTTCTTTCTAATTGTTTTTATAGCCATTCTGTATTCTAGATTTCTCGTTTTCTAAATATAAATAATAAATTTGACTCTTTAAAGTTTTCGCTAGCCAAATATGGATGGTATAACTCTCCAAATAGTTTTTTACAGAATAATTTTTTTACCAAAACTACTATTACTTAACGCGGCATGGAAAAATGAAACAAGACCCAGGTGCATTTAACTGTACCTGTACGTAGGGCTGGACGAAATGCTCGTGGCTCGTTGGCTCGCTCGGTTCATGATCAGCTCGGCTCAACTTAGGTCGGCCCGTTTGAATTTTTTCACGAACTGAGCTGACATCCTAGCTCGGTTCGTTAACGAGCAGCTCGATTCGTTAACGAGCCAGCTCGCGAGCTAAACGAGCTACCATATTCCAGTAAAACTAAACTATATTTATATCATTTACAGAATAATTGATGAACATGTTATATATATGTGAGGTGTCTATGACCTATGAATTAAACTAATGATTAATGAACTATGTATATGTGTTAATTTGGTCTATGCAAATATAATTATGGGTTAAACTGATGAACATGTATGTGAATTGTGAATTAATGAGTGATGAATTATGCTAATTTTGTGTTATATTGACGTGATTTGTGAAACTATGAGTATAATTACTATTTTGTATTGTTAAATTAGTTTAAATTAACTAAAAATAATTATTATGTACATTTTATTTTTTTTTCTGCTCTGGCTTGCGAGCTAAACGAGCCGAGCTAAGCTGACTCTGTGGCTCGTTAGTTTAACAAGCCGAGCTAAGCTGGCTCGTTAGCTTAACAAGCCGAGTCGAGCTGGCTCGTTATTCACCCCTGCGGATAGGATCGATAGTTTTGGATGTAAAGGTGAATTACAGTACTTCTTTTAATTTTTCTCCTTTTTCATTATAGATACTAACAGGTTTCCCGGTTTATTTGAAGCGAAGCAAAAGCCAACAACTAATCAGGAGGAATACAATCTGTCTCACACATTTTGTTGAGTATAACCATCTTGTGAGTTCTTGTCTCCATTGCCCAGTTCTTCACTCCCATCCTGCAAACCCCCCCCCCCCCCCCTCTCTCTCTCTCTCTCTCTCTCTCTCTCTCTCTCTCTCAAGAAAAAAAGGACATAGACAATGTCAAATCTTGCTCCACGGAATAACAGAAAACTACATAGGATTTCGACGACATGATTTTTTATTTATAAATAATCCAACATCTAGCAACTGAGTAAAGTCAGAGCCAAACTTAGCTCCCAAAAATCTGAGATATTAAAATTCAGATTTCGACAGCAACACAAGTGTCGAAGAACAACTGAACAAGTGTTGCATAGATGCGTGTTTTCCACAAAAAAAGACAGGTTTTATCTCCTACTGAATTGTCAAAAAAATGAACACTGAAAATCCAACAGAATAGTGGTGGGAAACAGCTGACGTTTCTGGCTACTGCATAGAAAAATATATTTGGCAGTGTACTCTCTACATTCCGTAATATTTTATTTACGACTAATAAAGTTTGATCATTAGCATTTCCAGCTACAAACCTAAAGTTTTCAGATTATTTGCTAGTCAAAGATAAGAAAACCTAGAATTTTAGTCATTTATACATCCTTTTCAGCATAATTTTTGTGACCGGGCCAACTGGACGTTCCGAAAGGCAAAGGGTCGCCAAGGGGCCCCTCCTCCCTATAAATGCTAGCTACCTTCCCCTCCGCAAGTCTGCCAGTCTGCCTCCAAGTCCAAGCCAACTCTCATTTCTCACCAGTTACCACCAGGTAGGCACCAGTTCTACTCTCGCGGCGCTCCCCCACGCCGTCCGTCGCCATCGATTGACATTGGTCAAACCCAACCGCGCAGCTAGATCTACGTCGACCGGCGGCCGTGAGGGACGCACGCTCGCTCGCTCGCTCGTGCGTCGACATGGCGAAATGCAGCAGCAAGATCCGGTACATCGTGTGGCTGCGGCAGACGCTGCGGCGGTGGCGGTCCCGCGCGGCGGCTCGCGCTGCGGTCCCGGCGGGGCACGTGGCGGTGTGCGTGGGCGGCGCGGCGCGGCGGTTCGTGGTGCGGGCGGCGCACCTGAACCACCCCGTGTTCCGGGAGCTGCTCCGGCAGGCGGAGGAGGAGTACGGGTTCCCGTCGGGGGCGTGCGCGGGCCCCATCGCGCTCCCCTGCGACGAGGGCCTCTTCGAGCACGTCCTCCGCCACCTCTCCTCCCCGTCCAAGTCCGCCCGCTTCGTCACCCTCGAGGACCTCGAGAGCGGCGCCCTGTCCTGCTGCTGCGTCGCCGCCGCCGCCGCCGCCGGAGACTCGCTCCCGCTCCTCCGCGGCATCTCCGCCGACAAGGCCGTCTGGTGAGCGCGCCGCCCTGCCCATTGCGGGCGCGCGCGCGACGGCCGTTTCGCCGAAGACTCGCTCCCGCTCCTCCACGGCATCTCCGTCGAGAAGGCCGTCTGTTGAGCGCGCCGCTCTGCCCATCGCGCGCGCGACGGCCATTTCGTCGTCTCGTCTTTTTTTTTTCTTTTAACCACTTTTTTCGCGCTCGTTCCCTTCGTTCCCACCCGAGTGGAGTGGAGCTGGACGCGGCGGGGACAGACACCTCGACGACGAGCAAGAGGAGTGCGGCCGGCCGGAGGCGGTGAAGTGAGATGGCTGAGAAAGTCCTAGGATTTTTAGACGACTGTCAAGTCTAGTCATCCATTCATTCCCCCCCCCCCCCCCCCCCCCCCCCCTGTTGTAAGATCAATCCGGGAATTTAGTGGCTAAGTTTTATTTCTTTTTTCTTTGCCTTTTTTTAATAATCATTCAGTACTGCTGCGGTTCGGCCAGCATTGTTGCAAGTGAAAAACATTCGTTTATTTTCCGCTACAGCGGAGTAAAACCGTGATTTTCCAACGCGCGGGTATTTTTCTTTTGGGTCTTGCCTCTCTGCATAGTATTTTCCAAATGTTCTCACTTGCCAGGTGCTTTAGACCATATTCAAACTACACCATATAAACCGTGTAATCTACAATATAAAACGATTCAAAACAGTATTTTTAGTGATCATGTAGTTACAACGTACATTAGTTCACCTATATGGTTATAAAAAAATACTTTTTGCTCTGTAGATTGTAGTTTTAATATGAATATGATAATGAGTATGACTATGAGCAAGCTGATAGATGGTTTTAGAAGAGAGAGAGTTGAACTGGCTACACATGTACCAGTGACTCCAATGGACTTGTCGCTGAATGATCCTCCCACCCATTTTCTTCTTCTTGGAGAAAGAAAGGGAAGAATATACGTTGAAGCTGTCGCTAGGCTGGTCGCAATGATTACCAGCCACCACCAACCGAATAATCGTGTTAACTGGTATCCAACATGAATATAATAATGGCTCAACTAATCCTTTGTTTGTCAAAACTGATCCACTAGAGGGACTGAGGGAGAGACTTGTGGTCAGTTAGCCTGTGCTTTCAACCTCAGGAACCATTGAAGTAGAACCCACGCGTGCCTTTTTTTTTACCTTGACCGTGATTATGATTAAAGTAACTTTTCCCCCAGAGTGCAGCCTGCAGACTCACGCTTTACTCTCAGCGCGGGGGACAAGAGCAGCAGGCACAGCGCGTGGTCATGTTAGGGTTAAGCTACGTGTCCTGATCGAAAATGCAAACCCTCCCCCATAGATATGGCCACAGGTCACGACCGCTATATGCCTATTGTAGGCGTCTACAATTGCTTGGCACACGGTTCTATCGTCGCGCTGCGCGTCAGCCATCTCCCTCCGCCCTCCAGCGCTTCATCCGCCACCATCCGCACTAGTCTCCCTCCGCGCTTCCTGCAGTCGCGTGCTCCTTCCTTCGACGGCGCGGATCCCCCGCGCCTGCCATCTCCCTCCGCCCTCCCGCGCTCCATCCGCCACCATCCGTGCTCGCCTCCCTCCGCGCTTCCTGCAATCGCGTGCCCTTTCCTTCGATGGCGCGGATCCCGCACCCTCGAATCCCGCCAGCGGATCCCACAATAAAGCAGCGGCAGCGTCCTCTCCCGCGCTCCATCCGCCACCATCCGCGCTGCATCCGCGATGCATCCGTAAACCGCCTCCCTCCGCGCTTCCTGCAGCCGCGCGCTCCTTCGACGGCACGGATCCCGCACCCTCGAATCCCGCCAGCGGACTCCACAATCAAGCAGCGACGACGTCCTTCGATGGCACTCCTTCCTTCGACGGTAGCGCTTGCGGGTCCGGTGGATGGAAGTCGTGGAGCTGCCATTACCAGCCAAGGTGGAGTTTGGGAAGCCAAGGTAACGACAACAAAAATATCTCTTCTGGCGTGTAACTGTGTATTGTGAAGTTGCCAGTGGTTCAACGAGAAACACTGAAGAACTTACTGTTTTGGCTATGGTTGGTGAAAAGTTTGGTCATCAGCAGTTGGATTTGTTACCAGTTGGTGTATCTCTTGTGCTTCGCCATGTGAGTCTACTCTCTATTCTATGTTTTGATATAGTGCAGTTGAATTTTTCTTGAGACATGGTTCCATATTATAGGCACAGACAAATTACATGATTCCCCATGTCATTTGTTCTTGTTGGCAGGGAAGACCTAGCTACGACAAAGATGAGGATGGCTAGGAAAGAAAACCTATTGTGGGACAATGATAATTTGATATCAATGTCAGCCCCTTATATGCCACACCTGCAACATGTAATCATACCGTCAACTGCACCTGACATCCATGCATCAGAAGTTTTTAGTTCTGATGATTTAGATTCTGTCTATAAATCTGTTGAGGATGGCATGGAACATATTTTTACTTCAACAACACAACTCCGATTTGGTCATGATTTGTGCTTGAATGAGGAAGTCAAGATTTCCTTTTGACTCAGCCTGTCTTTCTGAATTACTAGATTGTTACAAAATTGTAGATATAATAGGGAACTAATTTGTGTTGTTTTTGTGTTTTTTGGATTAGAGATGCAGGAGCTCTAACCGTCTGAATATTATTGTGTATTGTTGTGTTGTCAATGCTCTGAATCTACAACTGCTGCAGTGCTATTAGGCCATTAGTTTAGTGAACATCAAATGTGTAAACATAGCTTAAGAGATAGAGATTTGAAGAGAGTAAAAGTAGTACAAATATTGTCTTTTCATAGTAATGGGAATACAACATGTTATAATAAGGAAGAAATCCAAGTATAAAAATAGAGAAAACTTCATTGTTTCAGCTAAAACAGTTTCAGCTTACAATCCATCTGATAGTTGTTGCCGAGGTAACTAATTTTAGTTTTCTTATCAAAATCTGTCTTAAGTTGTGGACTTGTTATTATGGAAATATATCTTTCATGGAAAATTTGATTATTTAGAATAGTTAAATTGGTTTTAACTATTATATGATATAACCACGACATTTGATATTATCTGATATAACTACGATATCTGGTATTGAAAAAGTCTAACCTTCAAGGTTTCTATGATGCGTATTTTTTAATTGAGAAATCTAGTACAACATCATGTTATATGATTTGCACTTCTTACTTTATTTGGCACATGAGAACTTAATCAATCGTGTTGGGCATTTAATCACCAAAACATTATAGAAATTGCCGAAGGGCACATTTCCCTTTCAGTTAGTCACCTGTTTGAGTGATGGTGAACCTTACAATGACACTTGACAGAACTATCTCAATCAGTGTGCCCCTAAGATAAAGATAGAGACTTCAACTTACTTTCTGGAGTAGTCTAAAAACAAATTTGGACTTATGCGACACTTAGCGCAAAAATTAGTTCAAATTGCAAGTAGCTTGCTATTTGTTTTGCTCTGTTAGTTATATAACTTATTGACTTTGAGTCGATGTTGACTTGTAAATTTATTATACTAAATGTTCTTTGGATTTAGGAATTGCTTAGGGCTCTATGGAATGCCTCCTTTCCTGATACATATCTCACTAGCTTAGTTTCAGAACAGTGGAAAGACATAGGGTGGCATGGCATCAACCCAACGACTGATTTTAGGTTAATTCGAGTTATTTGCCTCTCTATGCTCTATTTTAGGTCTTTGTTATTTACCCGAAGGGTGCTAGAAAATATACCTGCAATAAACCGCAGGTTGTTTCGGCACATAGACTAAAGCAATGCATCCATCATTTCTTTCTCCCCGCCCATTCTTTTGGTGATTAATGCTTATTAGTTAATCCTGATTTAAATTATTCTGCACTATTACAGTGGCTTGAAGAATACTATCATGGTACTATCTTTATTTTTGCACTCTAAAAGAATATGGAGCATCAGTTGTGAACTTTTCTTCTATTAGACTGGTAGTATTTCACATACTATACTAAATGAGTGTGAGTCCACTGTTCTGTTCTTTAACCTCTCTTTGGGAAGAATCTATGGTCTGTATTGTTTTACTGAAAAGGGGATGTGCTAACTTGTTGAGATTACACATGGCATTTACATTTGTATATGTTTTGTCCATTTCCATTTCTTAAATAAAATATCCTTTGCAGATTTTTATCACAGTTTACTTCTTCAAAGCAACCTTGGATGAAAATTATAGTTTAGCTGATATTGAGGTAGCTCTGATCCTAATCTTGGCAGGGTCATGTGAATAGGTTAGTGCCTTAGTTGAGATTATTTGATATGACCTTCAAAGTTCAAACATTTCTTACAATAATAATTGATATCTGTTACTCAGAACCACATTCAAACCTTGTATATGACTTAAAGGTTTTTAATAAAACCAGACTCCACTCCACCAGGTATGACCCTCCTAATCCCCGTCCTCACATTCATGCCATCAGTATTTTCATGTTAGTACACTAATTGCGCCCTCATGTAGGCTTTCTATGCGCTCCTGGACAAGCAATTGCAGTTTGGAAGGATAAGCAATTGTGGTCTCATGTAGGGTTCCTGTCTTCTTATATTTAACAACTCTTTCACCGGACGTCTTGAGGTGACTTTAGTTTCTTGTCTTTTATATGTATCCTGACATAAAACCACTGAAAGGGAAATGTGCCCTTGGGCCATTTCTAAGTATTTTGGTGATTGAGTGCCAACACAAGTGCTTTTGTGTTAATCTATGCAAAGTGATGGACAAAGTGCAAATCATGTCAAAAGGTATGTTTCTAGACTTAGTACATTGTTTTATGGACTAATGTATTGTGTCTAAGTGCTGGAAACAGGAAAAATTGAGTTGGAAACAAGGTGACTTTGTTCAGCCAAAGTCTGCTCAGTCTGGGTGCACCGGACTGTCCGGTGGTGCACCGGACAGTGTCCGGTGCGCCAGGCTGGCTCTGGCGAACTCGTTGCTCTTGGGACTTCGACGGCGGCGTACGGCTAAAATTCACCGGACTGTCCGGTGTGCACCGGACAGTGTCCGGTGAGCCAACGGTCGGCCGCGCGATCTGCGCGGGACACGTGGCCGAGCCAACGGCTAGAAGGAGGCACCGGACTATCCGGTGTGCACCGGACAGTGTCTGGTGCGCCAACGGCTCTCAGACTCCAACGGTCGGCTTCGCCAAATAAGGAAGGGAATCCGCACCGGACAGTGTCCGGTGGTACACCGGACTGTCCGGTGCACCAGTCGGCAGAAGGCAAGAATTGCCTTCCTACAATGCTCTCAACGGCTCCTAGCTGCCTTGGGGCTATAAAAGGGACCCCTAGGCGCATGGAGGACAATAACAAGCACACTCAATGCATTCCTAAGCACCAAGGCTTCGATTCCACGCATTTGTTTCTTCGTGATAGCATCTAGAGCTCTAGTTGAGTTGTGAACTCGTCGGGTTGTGTTGCGAGCTCTCGTTGCGACTTGTGTGCATGTTGACATTTTGATTTTGTGTCTTGTGTGCGTTGCTCATCCCTCCCTTACTCTGTGCTTCTTTGTGAATTTCAAGTGTAAGGGCGAGAGACTCCAAAGTGTGGAGATTCCTCGCAAACGGGATAAAGAAAAGCAAAGCAAAACACCGTGGTATTCAAGTGGGTCTTTGGACCGCTTGAGAGGGGTTGATTGCAACCCTCGTCCGTTGGGACACCACAACGTGGAGTAGGCAAGTTTTGTACTTGGCCGAACCACGGGATAAACCACTGTGTCTATCTGTGTTGATTTTCTTGTGGTTATCGTGTCTTGCGAGAACTTCTCTCTAGCCACTTGGCGATTATTATGCTAACGCTTAACCAAGTTTTTGTGGCTTGAGTTTAAGTTTTACAGGATCACCTATTCACCCCCCCTCTAGGTGCTCTCAACCACTGCTTATTTTCTATTCATGCATGTGCAGATATTTCATATATTTAACAACTCTTTCACAGGACCTCTTGAGGCGACTTTACTTTCTTGTCTTTTATGTATCCTGGCATGAAACCAGTGCTTATTCTCTATTCGTGCATGTGAAGGTGTTGTATTGTTTCTTAGAATTTTCCAGCAACTTCGATTGGGAGGAATTTTGCTTGAGCTTGTGGGCCCAATTCATATCAGTTCTCTTCTAGATATGATAGGTAATTTATATGTATTGCTTTGTTAGTCAAACATAGCCTATGTCCAATGGTTGCTTCAAATGATAATATACTTTTAATTAGCAAATATCATTTTGATTTGTAAGAGAAGGTTTTCCTGAATGCATCTTGGCTTTTAGGGCTAAACATTTTGATATGCTTTTGGTCCTTTTCTGTGGGTAGCCTCAGTGATAACTTCTTTGCGATCATTGTGCCGACTGAGTACGGTTGTTTAATGGCCAGCACTAGGAAGAAGGAAATTGTTGATGTCATAGTTAAGGCTATCAAGAGCACATGAGTATGAACTTGAGGTGGCTTCCTCTAACTAGTGTATTGTCTATTGAGAACCTTTGATATGTCCTTCTTGAAAGGGAATTAGGCTTACACCTACTTCCTAATTGATTTTGGTGGTTGAATTGCCCAACACAAATAATTGGACTAACTAGTTTGCTCTAGATTATATGTTCTACAGGTGCCCAAGGTTCATCTACAACTATACTAAATCGACTGTCCGGAATACCGTAGATTATTCCGGACAGGAGAAGCTTTTTGGAAAAACAGGCCAAGCGCGGACCGTCCGGGCCCTTGCGGCGGACCGTCCGCAACACCAGGATGACCCTCGAGACAGAACCAATGCAAAAATCCAAGTCTACACTACGGACTGTCCGGAGGAAAAGGAAGGACCGTCCGAGACCTCGCGCGGACCGTCCGGCCTCAGGGGCGGACCGTCCGGTCGGTGCAGAACCAAAAAAACCGAAGGTGACAGGTTGAGCAAAAGGAATTATAGAGCTGGCGCGGACCGTCCGGGACCAAGAGCGGACCGTCCGCGTGGTGTCACCGAGGCAGATAGCCGTTGATCTAGCCGTTGATCTGTCAGAGGTATCCGTTGAAGATGGCAGAATCGACCGTTGGAGGGTCGCGGACCGTCCGGGCCCTAGCCGCGGACCGTCCGCCAGTGCAATTTCTGGCAGATGCGCCCCAACGGCTATATGGGTGGTTGAGGGCTATAAATACCACCCCAACCGGCCACTTCAAGGTGTGGGAGCCCAAGCAACATTCCAAGTCATCTAGTTGACATACTCAAGCCCTCCCAACCACATATATTCATTGCTTCATCCTATACACAAGATTTAGACCACTACAACCAATACAAGTGCCACAAAAGAGAGTGCAAGCAATTGAGAGCTACTCAATTGAGTTTAGCCCTAGCGCCTTGTGAGATTCATTGAGAGATAGTGTGTGCTACATCTTTGTGTTCATTTGCGCGTGGAGTTTTGACTCCCATTCGAACTTCCTCCAAAGTGTTGGAGACTTGTAAAAGCTAGCAAGAGACACCAAAGAGTGTGGTGGTCCTTGTGGGATCGAGAGTGATCCTTGAGAAGAAGAAGAGCTCGCCGATCCTTGTGTGATCGGGAGAGAGGGAAAGGGTTGAAAAAGACCCGTCCTTAAGTGGACTCCTCAACGGGGACTAGGCCTTCGAGGGCCGAACCTCGGTAAAACAAATCACCCGTGTTCATTGTGTTTTTGCTTGTGATTTGTTTGCTTTCCCTTACTCTAAGTTCTCTTGCACTATTCTTTGCTCATATCATTTGGTGTTGCTTCAAGTTAAACTCTTATTTAGTGAAGCAACACTCCGCAAGAAAGAACTTGAGTTGTTGCTCTTTTCATCTAAGCCTTCTTGCTTTATTATCATAGACTTATTAGTTGCATTAATTTATCACTTCTGCATTATTTGAAAGCTATACTCTTTACTAGCAAGAACTTAGTTTTTATACTCCGATAATTGTTCATCTTGTTCTAACCACTAATCAAAGGATCTAGTTGGGGGATAAAGTTTGAATTTTCAGGTTTCGCCTATCCACCCCCCCCTCTAGGCGACTTTCAATTGGTATCAAAGCTAGGCACTTCATCTTGAGTCTAACAACTCGAAGTGATGGCTCGTAGAAGATCCCAAAAGAACAAGAAGACCCAGGAGAACAAGGAGGTAACTCTTGAGATATTACTTTCCGATTGTTCTAATTATGATTCATGGTCTACTAGAGTGATAAATGCTTTTAGAGCGGTAGACCCACAATTAGAACAAATTATAGACAAGAGTATCTTCCCTCCTAGTTATAATAGAAAAATTATCTCCGAGGAGGATCAAAGATGTATTCGCTTAAACTACCTAGCTTTTGACATCTTAAGTAATTCTCTTAGCAAAGAAGATTATCGTGCCTTCATATCAAATTATGACGAATCCACCCATGATGCGCATGATATTTTGACTAGAATTAAAAGCAAATTTAATGAGTCCAAACGTGATAGTTCATTTTGTGCTTCTACTTCCTTTGGTATTTGTGATACTAACCCTTGCAAGGAAGAAGAAGAAAATGAACGATGGAGACCAAACGATGAATCCACCTCTCCAAAAGGTTTGTCTTCCCATTTCGATTCCCACATATGTTGTGTGGCTAATGAAAATGATAGCGGAAGGACAAATGAGGATGAGGAGGAAGAAAGAAGCTTCTTGCATCTCTACGCTCGCCTAAGCCAAGAAGATAAGGCAGTTATGCTCAAACTTCTAGAAAGAGCGAGAGAGCAAAGCGAAGCTCGTCAAAGGCTAGAAGATGTTCTCTCCATGAAAATGCTACACTTTGACGAGTTGACTAAGGAACATGAGGAGCTAAAGTGCTCTCATATTGATTTGGTCCAAAGGTATGAAACTGTTTCAATTGAGCATGATAACGCTTTACATTATATTGCTCAATTAGTAAATAGGAATACCTTGCTTAAGGACCAAGTAGAAAAGCTAAAAGTTGAAAATCTAGCTTTTCAAGAAAAATATGATATGCTTCTATGTTCTCATGAAAATCTTATGGATGATCATATCATATTGAATTTGACTCATGAGGTTGTGATAGAAAACTTAAAATCCCAACAACCTCACTCGTGCACATGTATTCAAATTGATACTATATTACCATGTGCTAATGCTTGTGGTCCGTCGACAAGCAAATCTTCTTTTGAGCTAGAACTTGCAGGAACAACTGATGATACATATCAAAAGCTCAAGGAAGAGAATGAGAGGCTAAAAATGAGCTTGACACAACTAAAAGGGAAGTGCATTGCTCAACCTTCTCAAGATAACTGTGATCACATGGTGAAGAAGCTTGAGACGGGAACAACCGTGGCATGCACTACATCCCTTGAAGAAAATGTCAAGGATTTGAGGATTGCCAAGAGGAAGAAACAAAAGATGAAATTCAACACTTCCTCCAAAAGCCTCAACCATGTCTCCACAAAAGGTAACATCCAAGGTAATGATCAAGCCACACTTCACATTAAGAGGTGCAGTGAATGCTTTGAAGAGGGGCACTTGATTAGGTCATGTCCCTACATTAAAAATAGCTTGATCATTAACAAGGATGATAGACTTTGTTTTAAATGCTCCAAGAAGGGACACTTGCTTAGATCTTGTCCCCATTTAAAACAGAAAGGCATAGAGTTAGAAAAGAAAGTTTTTACTAACCATGTAGCAGGCAACAAACAAGGAAAGAAGAAAACTTCAAAACTTGAAAAACGCATATGCTACACTTGCCGAAAGAAGGGACATCAATGCAAGGATTGTCCCATTGGTAACAATTCCATTCCTAGCTTGTCAATTAATTCTTATGTAACTAGGCAACCCAAAATTGCAACTTGTGCTAGAAAGGTAATGAGTTTACCTAGTGCTAACACAAAGGACCTTTGGGTTCCTAGATCTTTGTATACTAACCTTAACGGACCCATCAAGCGATGGGTACCAAAATGTGCTTGACAAGCTTTGTAGGAGAAGGAGATGGTATGATGCTTTGGGGTGCTTGAGGGAGTTAATTCAATTCTTATCAACTCAAGCTATCAATCTTAAAATGATCTATATACATGATTGACCCAAAGTTATTCTTCAAACTACTACATCTTAAACTCATATCATCTCGAGAAAGTTATTGATGTTGTAGGAAATAAAGAATTATCTTATGCGGAAAAATCAAGGCCTACAACATGAAGGAAAGCCAAAGGATGGTAACACTTATCTTTTAAGTACAAGTATTTAAAATATCATTTCTTATGTGTCTTGTGTAGTCACATAGAAAATTGAAGCACTTTAAATGTCTTTAAATTGATATTACCATTCCTTGAAGAATTTCCTCTCATATGGTAGTTTGCACACTCATCATTTCCATACTATGGCAATCTACATGCTTTAATGTATTGCTAGTATGTCATGGCATATCCTTCCTCTAATTATCTTGTTGTTGCCATGATTCTAGATATAGAGAGATATTTCATGTTCTTAAAGGAATCAGGTGTCATGTAAGGAATTCAAATCCTTAGGACACTTATAAAAGGAAAACTCTCTCTATAACTAGAATAGTGAGATTAATGATTAACCCAAGTAGTCTCACTTATAGAGAATAGGTTTCTCTTTGGAAAAGCATGTAATCTAACATAAAAAGAAAAATCAATCCAATGACTTATGATGTGCTTCTACTTACTTAGATTGGATTTGATTCTTTCACATTTATCGCTTTCCATATCATGAATTAGATTCCCATAATCATAAAGGATTATTTATGCTTGTTTTAGGAGTTAAAATTGAGCATAACATCATCTAAGGATAATCTAGTTCATGCTATGAAGTTTCCATGTTTTAGTAATCTAGCTTCTCATTCCTTATCAAAATGATTACAAAAATGGAAACTAGTGCTTGTGTTGCTACTAACATTTCTCTTGAGTTCAAATTATGAAAATCTACAAGAAAGAAAGTGCACAAGCCTCATGGGTTGATCTTCACCCAAAGGAAGAAAGGTAAAAGCAAAGGTATGGGAACTCATCTTCTTAAGTTTGGTTCCCATCTCAATGGGTATTCAATCTAAATTATCATATTCTACCCTTGTGAGGAATAGATTCTTTATTGGACCAAAATTAACTAAGTATGCATTCAATATCATATTCATAAATGCGCTTGTCCTTTAGAATCTAATTCATGCCTTTGCTATATCCATTCTCATATTGATGCGCTTCTAAGTCATGATAATAAATTCAATATGAAAAAGTAAAATTCCTTTGATTGATCAAAAATGATTAAAAAGGTGCTCATTCCTCTTCTCTGTTAATGTGCACTAACGTTAAGGAATTTACTTCATGTCTATGTATGATGAATTATGCTTATTTCCTATCTAAAAGGAATCATCCATCATTATATACTCCCTTGTATTACTAACATTCTTCTTGAGTATTTTCAATAAGTTTGAAAGGAAAAAGAAGTCACTGCAAAGGGAGGACTCTCAAATGAAAGAGGAGAACATCAAGAACAGCACCACCTACTTCTACGAAACAATCAATGGTGTGGTTGTGAGTATTCTAAACCCTTTTATATTGAGAATACCAGGCTTAAGTTGTTTATTGCTAAATTCATGAGCCTTGATCAAAATGTATAATGCTTCTCCCTTTATGTCCTTAAAAGTGAATGCATCGAAATCAATTCTTTCAATTACTTGATGCATATCTTTAGGGGGAGTTCATTCTTATATTTTGATTATGTTGAGACTATTGCTTTATCTTAATAATTTCATATAGTCTCTTGCATGAGAATAATGTTTCTCATATAGTATGCTACTACACATCAATCCAACTTGTTAAAAAAAATAATGTCGCTTTTATCAAGGATTGTAGCTTTCATCTCTAAAGTAGCATATGTGCTGGATTCTCCTACTCTAAGCTTAATTGATAATTTATTGTGTATGTTGTTCTCTTGATCACATCTGTTATTTGTTTGATCATTGAATGACTTCTATTAACAATCATGCCTCTTAGTGCCGCATATTCTATCAATCAATATCTCTTGATATGCACTAAGTTAAAAGGAGAATTCATGATTCATCTATGCAATTTGTGATCCACTTGATATATGCTAATCATGACTTAGAAAAGGATCACTAGTTGTATAACTCTCTATTTGTGCAAAATATTTCCGTATATTGTCATTGAGTATAGGTCTTAAGCATCTAAAACCAAAGACAAGGCACAATGAAGGGAGCGTCTCTATGTGAAGGTACAAAACAGTAAAACTACTTCCATTCATTTACATATGTACCTAAATCTTCCTTTTGTATACTCTCTTTACATATCTTGTTTAAAAGGTAGAGAAAGCATGTCCATGCATATCCCTGCTTCATATCTAGTTTAACTTCTCAAAAATTCATTCATGATTTAATGCATCTTTGTTGAAACTAAGATGAAGTGATTCAATTGTCAAAGAGCTTAAAGCTTAACCTTGTAACGAGGATAAGCTGCCTGTATTCCAAAGGTGGATGGTCCTTAAGCCTCTTTGAAATCCTTAAGGGAAAATGCTTGAAATGTTTACAACATGCTTTCATAAGTGCATAAACTGTCATGAGCATCACACTTATTCTATGACACAATGCACTTCACCTTCTGTATGATATAGATATGTTCTCATTAACCTAATTATGTGCAATTGGCATTTTAGGCCAAAATATGTGTTCTTCCTCTCCATGCACATATTTAGGGGGAGCAATCTATGTTGTATAGAACTATGATCATGCTTAATTTGATATATCCTTTTGATCATATCTCCTTTATGTCTATGACTAATGGATTTTCAAGTGTATTCTCATGCTTAGTCATAGAATTGAAAGGGAAATGGAATATTCGGCAAAGACGGCGCTTCCACTCAACTCCATCGGTATTATCCACTCTTTGTCGGTATTCCGCATAGTTCTCCACTTTGGTATAATCTTCACTCATATCTCTATTTCAATTGAATATTTCAATTGTTTGCCGAAGGGGGAGAGAAAGAAAAGGGCTTATATATCACTCTAAGTATCCGTTTTTGGCGATTCGTGCCAAAGGGGGAGAAAGTATTAGCCCAAAGCAAAAGGACCGCACCACCACCACCACCCTAAATTTTAAAATTAATGGTTTTCAATTGGAAAATTTCAATTGGTATCTCTTTGTGTTCTAAAGGGGGAGCAAGTAGTATCTTCAAAACTTAATATCTCAAAACCCTCTTGAACACTAAGAGGAGAATTTATTTGAGGGGGAGTTTTGTTTAGTCAAAGGAAAAGCATTTGAAACAAGGGGAGAAAATTTTAAACTTGAAAATGCTTTGCAAAAAATCTTATTTCATCTACCTTTGACTATATTGCAAAAGGACTTTGAAAAGGGATTTACAAAAAATTTGCAAAAACAAAACATGTGGTGCAAGCGTGGTCCAAAATGTTGAAAATGAAAAGGAAACTATCCATGCATATCTTATGAAATATAGATTGGTTTAATTCCAAGCAACCTTTGCACTTACAATTATGCAAACTAGTTCAAATATGCACTTTTATATTTGCTTTGGTTTGTGTTGGCATCAATCACCAAAAAGGGGGAGATTGAAAGGGAATTAGGCTTACACCTACTTCCTAATTGATTTTGGTGGTTGAATTGCCCAACACAAATAATTGGACTAACTAGTTTGCTCTAGATTATATGTTCTACAGGTGCCCAAGGTTCATCTACAACTATACTAAATCGACTGTCCGGAATACCGTAGATTATTCCGGACAGGAGAAGCTTTTTGGAAAAACAGGCCAAGCGCGGACCGTCCGGGCCCTTGAGGCGGACCGTCCGCAACACCAGGATGACCCTCGAGACAGAACCAATGCAAAAATCCAAGTCTACACTACAGACTGTCCGGAGGAAAAGGAAGGACCGTCCGAGACCTCGCGCGGACCGTCCGGCCTCAGGGGCGGACCGTCCGGTCGGTGCAGAACCAAAAAAACCGAAGGTGACAGGTTGAGCAAAAGGAATTATAGAGCTGGCGCGGACCGTCCGGGACCAAGAGCGGACCGTCCGCGTGGTGTCACCGAGGCAGATAGCCGTTGATCTAGCCGTTGATCTGTCAGAGGTATCCGTTGAAGATGGCAGAATCGACCGTTGGAGGGTCGCGGACCGTCCGGGCCCTAGCCGTGGACCGTCCGCCAGTGCAATTTCTGGCAGATGCGCCCCAACGGCTATATGGGTGGTTGAGGGCTATAAATACCACCCCAACCGGCCACTTCAAGGTGTGGGAGCCCAAGCAACATTCCAAGTCATCTAGTTGACATACTCAAGCCCTCCCAACCACATATATTCATTGCTTCATCCTATACACAAGATTTAGACCACTACAACCAATACTAGTGCCACAAAAGAGAGTGCAAGCAATTGAGAGCTACTCAATTGAGTTTAGCCCTAGCGCCTTGTGAGATTCATTGAGAGATAGTGTGTGCTACATCTTTGTGTTCATTTGCGCGTGGAGTTTTGACTCCCATTCGAACTTCCTCCAAAGTGTTGGAGACTTGTAAAAGCTAGCAAGAGACACCAAAGAGTGTGGTGGTCCTTGTGGGATCGAAAGTGATCCTTGAGAAGAAGAAGAGCTCGCCGATCCTTGTGTGATCGGGAGAGAGGGAAAGGGTTGAAAAAGACCCGTCCTTAAGTGGACT
This sequence comes from Zea luxurians, assembly GCA_029449295.1. Classification (NCBI taxonomy): domain Eukaryota; kingdom Viridiplantae; phylum Streptophyta; class Magnoliopsida; order Poales; family Poaceae; genus Zea; species Zea luxurians. The sequence goes on from JAOPSE010000039.1 coordinate 8,994,611, forward strand.
CCTCAACGGGGACTAGGCCTTCGAGGGCCGAACCTCGGTAAAACAAATCACCCGTGTTCATTGTGTTTTTGCTTGTGATTTGTTTGCTTTCCCTTACTCTAAGTTCTCTTGCACTATTCTTTGCTCATATCATTTGGTGTTGCTTCAAGTTAAACTCTTATTTAGTGAAGCAACACTCCGCAAGAAAGAACTTGAGTTGTTGCTCTTTTCATCTAAGCCTTCTTGCTTTATTATCATAGACTTATTAGTTGCATTAATTTATCACTTCTGCATTATTTGAAAGCTATACTCTTTACTAGCAAGAACTTAGTTTTTATACTCCGATAATTGTTCATCTTGTTCTAACCACTAATCAAAGGATCTAGTTGGGGGATAAAGTTTGAATTTTCAGGTTTCGCCTATCCACCCCCCCCCCCCTCTAGGCGACTTTCACTTCTAATAGCCATGATCTGCTCTGACCAATTGCTTCTGAGCTTACACACCCTTTTTTGGGAGGGGAGCTACAGCTGCAATGCTATAATTTAGACCTTTAAAAACTATATGCGTCATTGGCAGGTTATCATTGTTTTGCATCAACATGGTTGTCGGTACCCTGAAACAGGGGTACCCCTTGCTACTGAATGAAGACGCTATACCCACGCAACTACCTCTAGTTGCGTGGCAAACAACTCTCTGCCCCGCCACATGGACGGCCCTGGGGTCGCCATGTGGCTAAGAAAGGAGACATACTCCAAGAAGCTAACAGTGGGTCCGGACCCCCATGCGGAAAGCATCGGACCCCTGTACATGAAGAACGGACCCCCAGGGCAAGGTCCAGGACCCCCGCGAGTGCGACCCAGGCCTCCGGGATGGGTCCCGGACCCCTCTGTGTAGGGACGGGACTACCCACAGCCGGGCCCCGGGACTCTGAGGCAAAGAGTACCCAACCCTTGCTCAGGCAGGGGTCCGGTGCTGACACGTGTCCAGGCCCAGCTTGGTGCGGACCTGTCCGCATAACGCTACTGCTCCCCGCCCAGACGGGAACCCGGTGCTGCCACATGGCCTACCGTGCTGATGTAAGCCTGCGGGCGGATCCTGACGTAAGGCTTCTGGGCCGCGCTGCCTCTGCATTTATTGCAGAGAAGACGCGCCGCCTGTCTATCCCGCTGACAGTCGATGTGCCCCTTCAGCATTTAATGTGTCCTGTCTACTCAACTGGCAGGCAGCGACCAGGCTATCCTGCAGGCGGCGTGCCAGTCTATTCCCGTTGGCTAACGATACGTCTGTGCTGCCGCATGCGCCGTATCCATCATGACTCGCGTGTTACCGAGGACGATACCGCGAGATATCAATACTGTGTGCACTACGGATATTATGGCATTCGGAGATTGAAAGGGAATTAGGCTTACACCTAGTCCCTAATTAATTTTGGTGGTTGAATTGCCCAACACAAATAATTGGACTAACTAGTTTGCTCTAGTGTATAAGTTATACAGGTGCCAAAGGTTCACACTTAGCCGATAAAAAGACCAAGTATTGGGTTCAACAAAAGAGCAAAGGGACAACCAAAGGCACCTCTGGTCTGGCGCACCGGACTGTCCGGTGTGCCACCGGACAGTGTCCGGTGCACCAGAGGGCTCCAACTCAAACTCGTCACCTTCGGGAAAATCCAGAGGCAACTCCACTATAATTCACCGGACTGTCCGGTGTACACCGGACAGTGTCCAGTGCTCCAAGAAAGAGCGGCCTCAGGAACTCGCCAGCCTCGGGAATTTGCGAAGACTGCTTCGCTATAATTCACCGGACATGTCCGGTGTACACCAGACTATCCGGTGTAACTGCGGGGCAATGGCTACTTCAGGCGCCAACGGCTACCTGCAGCGCATTAAATGCGCGCTAGCGCGCGCAGAGGTCAGGCACGCCCATGCTGGCGCACCGGACACTCTACAGTGCATGTCCGGTGCGCCACCGGACATCCAGGCGGGCCCAGCGTCAGCGCTCCAACGGTCGGAACCCTAATGGCCTGGTGACGTGGCTGTCGCACCGGACATGTCCGATGTGCACCGGACTGTCCGGTGCACCATTCGACAGACATCTTCTTCCACCAAACAACTAGTTTGGTGGTTGGGGCTATAAATACCTCCAACCACCCCACATTCAAGTCATCCAAGTTTTCCACTTCTCAACCACTTACAAGAGCTAGGCATTCAATTCTAGACACACTCAAGTGATCAAATCCTCTCCAATTCCACACAAGGCTATAGTGATTAGAGAGAGAGATTTGTCGTGTTCTTTTGAGCTCTTGAGCTTGGATTGCTTCTTTTCTTTCTCACTTGTTATTGTGATCAAAACTCATTTGTAACCGAGGCAAGAGACACCAATTGTGTGGTGGTCCTTGCGGGGAAGTTTTGTTCCCGGTTGTGATTTGAGAAGAGAAGCTCACTCGGTCCGAGGGACCATTTGAGAGAGGGTAAAGGGTTGAAAGAGACCCGGCCTTTGTGGCCTCCTCAACGGGGAGTAGGTTTGCGAGAACTGAACCTCGGTAAAACAAATCCACGTGTCACACTCTTCATTCGCTTGCGATTTGTTTTGCGCCCTCTCCCTCGGACTCATTATTATTTCTAACGATAATCGTCTCGTAGTTGTGTTTAATTTTCAGTTTCGCCCTATTCACCCCCCCCTCTAGGCGACTTTCAATTGGTATCAGAGGCCGGTGCTTCATTAGAGCCTAACCGCTCGAAGTGATGTCGGGAGATCACACCAAGAGGGAGATGGAGACCAGCGACAAGCCCACTACGAGTCACGGGAGCACTTCATCGGAAGAGTCCCGCACCAAGAGGAAGGAGAAGAAGAAGAGCTCCTCCAACAAAGGGAAGGGGAAAGAAAAGAAATCCTCTTCCCACAAGTCGCATCGGAGGGGCGACAAGCACAAGAGTATGAGAAAAGTGGTCTACTACGAGACCGACTCTTCATCACCATCGACCTCCGACTCCGATGCGTCGTCCGTGACTTCTAAGCGCCAAGAGCGCAAGAAGTATAGTAAGACCCCCCTACGCTACCCCCACATTTCAAAGCGTACTCCTTTACTCTCCGTTCCATTAGGCAAACCACCGGTTTTTGACGGTGAAGATTATAATATGTGGAGTGACAAAATGAGGCACATTCTAAACTCACTCCACACAAGCATATGGAATGTTGTTGAGTTTGGTGTACAGGTACCATCCGTAGGGGATGAAGACTACGATTCGGACGAGGTGGCCCAAATCCACCACTTTAACTCCTAAGCAACCACTATACTCCTCGCCTCTCTAAGTCGAGAGGAGTATAACAAGGTGCAAGGGTTAAAAAGTACGAAGGAAATTTGGGACATACTCAAGACCGCGCACGAAGGAGACGAGGTAACAAAAATCACCAAGCGGGAGACGATCGAGGGGGAGCTCGGTCGCTTCATGCTTCACCAAGGGGAGGATCCACAAGCTATGTACAACCGCTTGAAGACCTTGGTGAACCAAGTGCGCAACCTCGGGAGCGAAAAGTGGGATGACCATGAGATGGTCAAGGTTATTCTTAGATCCCTCGTATTTCTTAACCCTATTCAAGTGCAATTAATTCGAGGTGATCCTAGATATAAGCTAATGTCTCCCGAGGAGGTTATAGGAAAATTTGTGAGCTTTGAGCTAATGATTAAGGGCTCAAAGAAAATCATCGAGCAAGGCACCTCCTCCACGCCCGAGGCACAACCGGTCGCTTTCAAGGCGACGGAAGAAAAGAAGGAGGATGCTACTCCAAGTCGAACACCCATCGACGCCTCCAAGCTCGACAACGAGGAGATGGCGCTCATCATCAAGAGCTTCTGCCAAATCCTCAAGCAAAGGAGGGGGAAAGACTACAAATCCCGCTCCAAGAAAGTATGCTACAAATGTGGTAAGCCCGGTCATTTTATTGCTAAATGTCCATTATCCAGTGATAGTGACAGGGGCGACGACAAGAAGGGAAGAAGAAAGGAGAAGAAGAGGCACTACAAGAAGAGGGGCGGCGATGCCCTGTTTGCCGGGAGTGGGACTCAAACGAGAGCTCCACCGACTCCTCCTCCTCCGACGAGGACGCTGCCAACATCGCCGTCACCAAGGGACTTCTCTTCCCAAACATCGGCCACAAGTGCCTCATGGCAAAGGACGGCAAAAGGAAGAAGGTTTATGCATCCGGGGGCTCAAGTTGGATCATCGACAGCGGGTGCACAAACCACATGACAGGGGAGAAGAAAATGTTCTCCTCTTATGAGAAAAACCAAGATCCCCAACGAGCTATCACATTCGGGAATGGAAACCAAGGTTTGGTCAAAGGTTTGGGTAAAATTGCTATCTCTGCTGACCATTCCATTTCCAATGTTTTTCCTGTTGATTCATTAGATTACAATTTGCTTTCCGTTTCTCAATTATGTCAAATGGGCTACAACTGTCTATTCACTGATGTAGGTGTCACTGTCTTTAGAAGAAGTGATGATTCAATAGCCTTTAAGGGAATGTTAGAGGGTCAGCTATACTTGGTAGATTTTGATAGAGCTAAACTCGACACTTGCTTAATTGCTAAAACTAACATGGGTTGGCTCTGGCACCACCGACTAGCTCATGTTGGAATGAAGAATCTTCATAAGCTTCTAAAGGGAGAGCACATTTTAGGACTAACAAATGTTCATTTTGAGAAAGACAGGATTTGTAGCGCATGCCAAGCCGGGAAGCAAGTTGGCACTCATCATCCACACAAGAACATCATGACAAGTGATAGGCCACTGGAGCTCCTACACATGGATTTATTCGGCCCGATCGCTTACATAAGCATCAGCGGGAGTAAGTACTGTCTAGTTATTGTGGATGATTATTCTCGCTTCACTTGGGTGTTCTTTTTGCAGGAAAAATCCCATACCCAAGAAACCTTAAAGGGATTCTTGAGACGGGCTCAAAATGAGTTTGGCTTAAGGATCAAGAAAATTAGAAGCGACAACAGGACGGAGTTCAAGAACTCACAAATAGAAGGCTTCCTTGAGGAGGAGGGCATCAAGCATGAGTTCTCTTCTCCCTACACTCCACAACAAAATGGTGTAGTGGAGAGGAAGAATCGAACCCTATTGGACATGGCAAGAACCATGCTTGATGAGTACAAGACACCAGATCGGTTTTGGGCCGAGGCGGTCAACACCGCCTGCTACGCCATCAACCGGTTATATCTACACCGAATCCTCAAGAAGACATCATATGAACTCCTAACCGGTAAAAGCCAAATATTTCATATTTTAGAGTTTTTGGTAGCAAATGCTTTATTCTTGTTAAGAGAGGTAGAAAATCTAAATTTGCTCCTAAAACTGTAGAAGGCTTTTTACTAGGATATGACTCAAACACAAGGGCATATAGAGTCTTTAACAAGTCCTCAGGACTAGTTGAAGTTTCTTGTGACGTTGTGTTTGATGAAACTAACGGCTCTCAAGTAGAGCAAGTTGATCTTGATGAGATAGGTGAAGAACAGGCTTCGTGCATCGCGCTAAAAAACATGTCCATTGGGGATGTGTGCCCTAAGGAATCCGAAGAGCCTCCACATGCACAAGATAAACCATCCTCCTCCACGCAAGCATCTCCACCAACCCAAAATAAGGACGAGGCTCAAGTTGATGAAAAAGAAGATGAGCCACCTCAAGATGACGACATTGATCAAGGGGGAGATGCAAATGATGAAGACAAGGAGGATGAAGAACCAAGGCCGTCACACCCAAGAGTCCACCAAGCAATCCAACGAGATCACCCCGTCGACACCATCCTCGGCGACATTCATAAGGGGGTAACTACTCGATCTCGTGTTGCACATTTTTGTGAGCATTACTCTTTTGTTTCCTCTATTGAGCCACACAGGGTTGAGGAAGCACTACAAGATTCGGATTGGGTGATGGCGATGCAAGAGGAGCTCAACAATTTCACGAGGAACGAGGTATGGCATTTAGTTCCACGTCCTAATCAAAATGTTGTAGGAACCAAGTGGGTCTTCCGCAACAAGCAAGACGAGCATGGTGTGGTGACAAGGAACAAAGCCCGACTTGTGGCCAAGGGATACTCCCAAGTCGAAGGTTTGGATTTTGGTGAAACCTATGCACCCGTAGCTAGGCTTGAGTCAATTCGCATATTATTAGCCTATGCTACTTACCATGGCTTCAAGTTTTATCAAATGGACGTGAAGAGTGTCTTCCTCAACGGACCAATCAAGGAAGAGGTCTATGTTGAGCAACCTCCCGGCTTTGAAGATAGTGAGTACCCTAACCATGTCTATAGGCTCTCTAAGGCGCTTTATGGGCTCAAGCAAGCCCCAAGAGCATGGTATGAATGCCTAAGAGATTTCATTATTGCTAATGGCTTCAAAGTCGGAAAAGCCGATCCTACTTTATTCACTAAAACTCTCGACAATGATTTGATTGTATGCCAAATTTATGTTGATGATATCATATTTGGGTCTACTAACGAATCTACATGTGAGGAATTTAGTAGGATCATGACACAGAAATTCGAGATGTCTATGATGGGGGAGTTGAAATATTTTCTAGGATTCCAAGTCAAGCAACTCCAAGAAGGCACCTTCATTAGCCAAACAAAGTATACTCAAGACATTCTAACCAAGTTTGGAATGAAGGATGCCAAGCCCATCAAGACACCCATGGGAACCAATGGGCATCTCGACCTCGACACGGGAGGTAAATCCGTCGATCAAAAGGTATACAGGTCGATGATTGGTTCATTACTCTATTTATGTGCATCTCGACCGGACATTATGCTTTCCGTATGCATGTGTGCAAGATTCCAAGCCGACCCTAAGGAATCACACCTTACGGCCGTAAAATGAATCTTGAGATATTTGGCTTATACTCCTAAGTTTGGGCTTTGGTACCCGCGGGGATCCACATTTGATTTAATTGGTTATTCGGATGCCGATTGGGAAGGGTGTAAAATTAATTGAAAGAGCACATCGGGGACTTGCCAGTTCTTGGGAAGATCCTTGGTGTCTTGGGCTTCAAAGAAGCAAAACTCGATCGCTCTTTCAACCGCCGAAGCCGAGTATATTGCCGCAGGCCATTGTTGCGCGCAATTGCTTTGGATGAGGCAAACCCTGCGGGACTATGGTTACAAATTAACTAAAGTCCCTCTTCTATGTGATAATGAGAGTGCAATCCGCATGGCGGATAATCCCGTTGAGCATAGCCGCACTAAACACATAGCCATTCGGTATCATTTTCTTAGGGATCACCAAAAAAGGGGATATCGAGATTGCATATATTAACACTAAAGATCAATTAGCCGATATTTTTACCAAGCCACTAGATGAACAAACTTTTACCAAACTTAGGCATGAGCTCAATGTTCTTGATTCCAGGAACTTCTTTTGCTAATTTGCACACATAGCTCATAAGTATACCTTTGATCATGTCTCTTTTATATATGCTATGACTAATGTGTTTTCAAGTGACTTTCAAACCAAGTCATAGGTATATTGAAAGGGAATTGGAGTCTTCGGCAAAAACAAAGGCTTCCACTCCACTCTACTACTCATCCTTCGCCGTCGCTCCGCTTCACTCTCCGTCTTTGGTATGATCTTCACTCATATGTTTTATTTGCCAAAGGAGAGAAAGTAGCTAAAAAGGGCCTATATTTCATTCCAAGTATCCGTTTTTGGCGATTCATGCCAAAGGGGGAGAAAGTATTGGCCCAAAGCAAAAGGACCGCACCACCACCCTAATTTTTAAAATTAATGATTTTCAATTGGTAAATTTCAAATTGGTATCTCTTTGTGTTCTAAAGGGGGAGCAAGTAGTATTTTCAAAACTTGATATCTTAAAACCCTCTTGAACACTAAGAGGAGAATTGATTGAGGAGAAGTTTTGTTTTTAGTCAAAGGAAAAAGCATTTGAAACAAGGGGAGAAAATTTTCAAATCATATAAATGCTTCTCAAAATCTTATTCATTTACCTTTGACCATTTTGCAAAAGGACTTTAAAAAGAATTTACAAAAAATTTGCAAAAACAAAACATGTGGTGCAAGCGTGGTCCAAAATGTTAATAATAAAGAAACAATCCATGCATATCTAGTAAGTAACATTTATTGGCTCAATTCCAAGCAACCTTTGCACTTACATTATGCAAACTAGTTCAATTGTGCACTTTTATATTTGCTTTGGTTTGTGTTGGCATCAATCACCAAAAAGGGGGAGATTGAAAGGGAATTAGGCTTACACCTAGTCCCTAATTAATTTTGGTGGTTGAATTGCCCAACACAAATAATTGGACTAACTAGTTTGCTCTAGTGTATAAGTTATACAGGTGCCAAAGGTTCACACTTAGCCGATAAAAAGACCAAGTATTGGGTTCAACAAAAGAGCAAAGGGACAACCGAAGGCACCTCTGGTCTGGCGCATCGGACTGTCCGGTGTGCCACCGGACAGTGTCTGGTGCACCACCGGACAGTGTCCGGTGCACCAGAGGACTCCAACTCAAACTCGTCACCTTCAGGAAAATCCAGAGGCAACTCCACTATAATTCACCGGACTGTCCGGTGTACACCGAACAGTGTCCGGTGCTCCAAGGAAGAGCGGCCTCAGGAACTCGCCAGCCTCGGGAATTTGCGAAGACTGCTTCGCTATAATTCACCGGACATGTCCGGTGTACACCAGACTGTCCGGTGTAACTGCGGGGCAACGGCTACTTCAGACGCCAACGGCTACCTGCAGCGCATTAAATGCGCGCCAGCGCGCGCAGAGGTCAGGCACGCCCATGCTGGCGCACCGGACACTCTACAGTGCATGTCCGGTGCGCCACCGAACATCCAGGCGGGCCCAGCGTCAGAGCTCCAACGGTCGGAACCCTAACGGCCTGGTGACGTGGCTGTCGCACCGGACATGTCCGGTGCACCATTCGACAGACAGCTTCCACCAAACGGCTAGTTTGGTGGTTGGGGCTATAAATACCTCCAACCACCCTACATTCAAGTCATCCAAGTTTTCCACTTCTCAACCACTTACAAGAGCTAGGCATTCAATTCTAGACACAATCAAGTGATCAAATCCTCTCCAATTCCACACAAGGCTATAGTGATTAGAGAGAGAGATTTGTCGCGTTCTTTTGAGCTCTTGAGCTTGGATTGCTTCTTTTCTTTCTCACTTGTTATTGTGATTAAAACTCATTTGTAACCGAGGCAAGAGACACCAATTGTGTGGTGGTCCTTGCGGGGAAGTTTTGTTCCCGGTTGTGATTTAAGAAGAGAAGCTCACTCGGTCCGAGGGACCGTTTGAGAGAGGGTAAAGGGTTGAAAGAGACCCGGCCTTTGTGGCCTCCTCAACGGGGAGTAGGTTTGCGAGAACCGAACCTCGATAAAACAAATCCACGTGTCACACTCTTCATTCGCTTGCGATTTGTTTTGCGCCCTCTCTCTCGGACTCATTATTATTTCTAACGATAACCCGTCTCGTAGTTGTGTTTAATTTTCAGTTTTTCCCTATTCACCCCCCCTCTAGGCGACTTTCAGAGATCACCCTGGAGTAGCAAGCAGTAGTTCTTTCCTTCCAATTTGTCCCTGGGCCCACATGTCGGGGCTCAGAACCCTTGTACATGCCCCCTTGAACTATAAAAGGGGAGGCATGCAACATGAGAGGACTGAGATGCAAGTCATTTAGGCTTACACACAGCTCAAGCTTCCACAACAATCCCACACACAGTGGAGTAGGGTATTACGCTCCAGTGGCCCGAACCACTCTAAATCCTCAGGTGTTCATGTGCTTGATGGTCGCTTAGCAAGACAGGCAAAACGCTTAAGCCCCTTCCTCATCTTAGGATTTAGGGCGGGTGCACTCCACCACCCGGCCAGAGAATTCCCTCTCCGACATTTAGCGCGCCAGGTAGGGGCCTTGGCATTAGGTTTTTGCTTGTTTTCTCGCTCAGCATGATGGTGCAAATTGTTGAGCACCGCGCCAAGACTTCGGTGGATTTTGTGGTGGAGGAAGAAGCTGCTTCTTCCACGCCACAGGTTCCCAACCGCCCTGTGCCGGGCACTACTGCTATACACGCCGCGCAGCAGCATACAACTGCACAAACATCTTGGACTCTGTCAAGGGTGGCTCGAGGAGCGTTGTCAGCAGCCAGGGAGTTGCTGCGACACCCCCAAGCTCCACGGCCTCGCCAGGGGCCGTGAAGCAATGGCGGGACGACATCAACCGGTTGCTCAGTATGGCACATTCTACCTCGACCAGGTCGAGGCCACGACCATCCCGGCACCAACATGAGGCATCGGCGTCTGTGCGCTCACCCTCAGTGAGGGGCGCACAGACCAATGACCTCCAGGCAGAGCTCAACCGCAGGCGTGCGGGGGAGGATGCCCGAGTCTCTCTAGAGAGGGCGCGTGAGCGCCACCAAAACATCGAGGGCCGCAACCTCGATCAAGACTTCGCTGTGGTAGCACCATAGACACCAACGGGCACCCGGTCCCAAGCGGGTGTCCCCTTGGCTAGGAACCTCCGGCCAGTTCACCGGGGATCTGAATTCCGCGGTGGGGATCCCGGCCGCTGGTTTGGTGAACCGCTACGCCACTCTCGTCGAGGGTCGGCAGCCAATCCAAGATCGCTGCCCTCAACCCTTGGACGTCGCAAAGCGGATGAATGCCCTCGAGAGGAATTAAGGACTCGGCAACGAAGGACTCACCAGTAATTCCCTTCACCAGGAGCTCCAGTTCCTCCCAGGATAGGTTGGTGCCTGGCCCGCGATGGACCCGGCCGAGGTCATTAGAGCTAGTGAACCAGCAGCTCAGGCGTGCCCTCGCCTGCAGTGGCGCGATCCGGCGCTTCAAGAAGTCACCGACCACATGCATCGATGTCAGACCATCGGTCGCCAGGGACTCGATCCTGCCCAACACAGGCTCAAACTCCAGTGTCAACGGCGACTTAGCCCTCCATTGCTTCTTGTCGAGCCTCGGCCCATCGCTCGGTAGTACGAGGCGGTCGCTGGCCTCGGTACTGGCAATCACCCATTTGGCTCGCCAGTTTTCCCACCTCGCACTGCTGACTGAGGGGATATAGGCGCCGGCTGAATCCGCCCTCGTCTGGAAGTAATACACACCGAGATGGTCCTTGGCTTTCCCGGACTTCACCAGCATGAAAAAATGGCGGAAGAGAGAGGTGCACGACGCCACCCCCACGAACATCTCGCACAAATGAGTGAAGATGGCCGCCTGAAGGATGGAGTGGGGTGTGAGGTGCTGGAGCTGGAGACCAAGATCCTCCAACAGTAACATGAAGAAGGGGGAGATCGGCAACGCCAACCCGCACGAAAGGTAGGAGACAAAGAGCACAAACTCCCCGGCGGCGAGATCACCAAGGGGGGTAGCGCCGGCCCGGATCCTCAAGGCGTGCGACGGCGCACTCCATCCTAGCAGGCGGTGCACCGTGTCGAGCCTCTGAGAGCACCTAGAGGGGGGTGAATAGGTGATCCTGTGAAACTTGAAAAACTTAAGCCACAAAACTTGGTTAATCGTTATCACAATAATTGCTAAGTGGCTAGAGAGGAGTCAAAACACAATAACCACAAGAAATCAATCACAGAGATGGCACGGTGGTTATCCCGTGGTTCGGCCAAGACCAACGCTTGCCTACTCCACGTTGTGGCGTCCCAATGGACGAGGGTTGCAATAAACCCCTCTCAAGCGGTCCAAAGACCCACTTGAATACCACGGTGTTTTGCTTGCTTTTTCTCAATCCCGTTTGCGAGGAATCTCCACAACTTGGAGCCTCTCGCCCTTACACTTTAAGATCACAAAGAAACACGGAGCAAGGGAGGGATTAGCAACGCACTCAAGACAAGAAATCACAGCAGCACCACGCACACAAGTCGCAACGAGAGCTCACAACACAACTCAATGAGTTCACCACTCAACTAGAGCTCTAATTGCTATCGCAAAGAATCAAAGGCGCGGAATCGATGTCTTGGTGCTTAGAAATGTTGTAGGAATGCTTGGTATGCTCCTCCATGCGCCTAGGGGTCCCTTTTATAGCCCCAAGGCAGCTAGGAGCCGTTGAGAGCAATCTAGGAAGGCTGATCTTGCCTTCTGTCGACTGGCGCACCAGACAGTCCGGTGCACACCGGACACTGTCCGGTGCCCGATTTCTTTCCATAAATGGCGCAGTCGACCGTTGGCAGCCTGAGAGCCGTTGGCGCACCGGACATGTCCGGTGCACACCGGACAGTCCGGTGCCTTCTTCTAGCCGTTGGCTCGGCCACGTGTCCCGCGCAGATTGCGCGGCCGACCGTTGGCCCGGCCGACCGTTGGCTCACCGGACAGTCCGGTGCACACCGGACAGTCTGGTGAATTATAGCCGTACGTCGCCGGTGAATTCTCGAGAGCGGCCACTCCGCTCGAGCCAGCCTGGCGCACCGGACACTGTCCGGTGCACCATCGGACACTGTCCGGTGAGCCACCGGACAGTCCGGTGCACCTAGACTGAGCAGAGTCTTGGCTGCTCGAGCCAAGACATTTCTAGTTGGTCTTTTCCTGTTTCCAGCACTTAGACACAATACATTAGTCTTTAAAACAATGTACTAAGTCTGAGAAACATACCTTTATCCTTGATTTGTACTTTGTCCACCTTTTTACACTTAGGCACTTGTGTTGGACACTAAATCACCAAAATACTTAGAAATGGCCCAAGGGCACATTTCCCTTTCAATCTCCCCCTTTTTGGTGTTTTATGCCAACACATCATAAAGCAAGTAGAACAAATACAAAATTAATTCAAATAAGAACTCAAATTGTTTTGATTCAAATTTGACATATATGGATCACTCTTTGCCACCACTTGGTTTGTTTTTGCAAATTAAACTCAAATTTCTATCTCTAAGTCAAACACACATGTTAAGACATAAAGAGAGTCATTCCAAGAGAAATTGATTCAAGATTTCAAAAACTCCCCTTTTTTCATACTCAACACTTCTCCCCACAAGAAGCCAACTTTTGACAAGAGAGACAATAAAAGAGTTTTGACAAACCAAAAGCTCTAATCTACTATTTTCAAAATTTCAGAGTTTTGACAGACCAAAAGCTCTAATCTACTATTTTCAAAATTTCTCAAGTGGTAGCTGATCCATCTATTGCTTTGGCCTTTATTTTCTCCCCCTTTGGCATCAAGCACCAAAACGGGATCAATCTTGGCCCTTTAACCCCATTGCCTCACCAAAATCTTCAAATAAGAACACAAAGGCAATAAGAGTACATGAGATGAACTTGGAATAAGTTACCCTCTCATCGGAGTGCAGTGGAAGTCTTTCATGGTCCAAGTCCACCTTTTCCCTTTCAAATCTCCTTTGAGACTAAAACAAACAAACTCAAGTATATGGTTAGTCTCAAAGGGTCAAGTTGTAGCACAGCTCCCCCTAAATATGTGCATCACTTGCAAAAAGGACTTGTGAGGTCCAGGGAGTGTTTGTACAACTTGAGCACCACAATAAGCAACAAAATGCAGAATGAACATGATCAAAGGCATAAACACATGTATGCTACAATTCAATCCAAGTTCCACGAATCTAAGATATTGAGCTCACTACGCAGCCTGCAAAAGGTCTTCTCATCTAGAGGCTTTGTAAAGATATCGGCTAGCTGATTCTCGGTGCTAACATGAAACACTTCGATATCTCCCTTTTGCTGGTGGTCTCTCAAAAAGTGATGCCGGATGTCAATGTGCTTTGTGCGGCTGTGCTCAACAAGATTTTCCGCTATTCGGATAGCACTCTCATTGTCACATAGGAGTGGGACTTTGCTCAGATTGTAGCCAAAGTCCTGGAGGGTTTGCCTCATCCAAAGTAGTTGCGCGCAACACTGTCCTGCGGCAACGTACTCGGCCTCAGCGGTGGATAGGGCAACGGAGGTTTGTTTCTTAGAGTTCCATGACACCAGGGACCTTCCTAAGAATTGACACGTCCCCGATGTGCTCTTCCTATCGACCTTACATCCAGCATAGTCGGAATCCGAGTACCCAATCAAGTCAAAGTTAGACCCCTTTGGATACCAGATCCTGAAGCAAGGCGTAGCGACTAAATATCTAAGAATTCGCTTCACAGCCACTAAGTGACACTCCTTAGGATCAGATTGAAATCTAGCACACATGCATACGCTAAGCATAATATCCGGTCTACTAGCACATAAATAAAGCAAAGAACCTATCATGGACCGGTATGCTTTTTGATCAACGGACTTACCACCTTTGTTGAGGTCGGTGTGTCCGTTGGTTCCCATCGGCGTCTTTGCGGGCTTGGCGTCCTTCATCCCAAACCTCTTTAGCAAATCTTGTGTGTACTTCGTTTTGGAGATAAAGGTGTCGTCCTTGAGTTGCTTCACTTGGAACCCAAGGAAGTAGTTCAACTCGCCCATCATCGACATCTCAAATTTCTGCATCATCACCCTGCTAAACTCCTCACAAGACTTTTGGTTAGTAGAACCAAATATTATGTCATCGACATAAATTTGGCACACAAAAAGATCACCATCGCAAGTCTTAGTAAAAAGAGTTGGATCGGCTTTCCCGACCTTGAAAGCATTAGCAATTAAAAAGTCTCTAAGGCATTCATACCATGCTCTTGGGGCTTGCTTAAGTCCATAGAGCGCCTTAGAGAGCTTACACACATGGTCGGGGTACCGTTCATCCTCGAAGCCAGGGGTTGCTCCACGTACACCTCCTCTTTGATCGGCCCGTTGAGGAAAGCGCTCTTCAGATCCATTTGGTACAACCTGAAAGAATGGTGAGCGGCATATGCTAGCAAGATACGAATTGATTCTAGCCTAGCCACAGGAGCAAAAGTCTCCTCAAAGTCCAAACCTGCGACTTGGGCATAACCTTTTGCCACAAGTCGAGCCTTGTTCCTTGTCACCACCCCGTGCTCATCCTGTTTGTTGCGGAACACCCACTTGGTTCCCACAACATTTTGCTTGGGACGAGGCACCAGTGTCCAAACTTCATTGCGCTTGAAATTGTTGAGTTCCTCCTGCATGGCCAACACCCAGTCCGGATCTAGCAAGGCCTCTTCTACCCTGAAAGTCTCAATAGAAGAGACAAAGGAGTAATGCTCACAAAAATTAACTAATCTTGAACGAGTAGTTACCCCCTTGCTAATATCACCCAAAATTTGGTCGACGAGATGATCCCTTTGAATCGTCGCTCGAACTTGGGTTGGAGGTGCCTGAGGTGCTTCTTCCTCTTCAACTTGAACATCCTGTGCTCCCCTTGATCATGTGCCTCCACTTGAGGTACCTGTTCGTTGTCTTGGGTTGGAGGATGCACCATAGTTGAGGAAGACGGTTGATCTTGCTCCAAATGTTCCTGAGGCCGTACATCTCCAATCGCCATGGTGCGTATCGCGGCCGTTGGAACGTCTTCTTCATCTACATCATCAAGATCAACAACTTGCTCTCTTGGAGAGCCATTAGTCTCATCAAATAAAACGTCGCTAGAGACTTCAACCAAACCCGATGATTTGTTGAAGACCCTATACGCCTTTGTATTTGAATCATAACCTAATAAAAACCCTTCTACAGCTTTAGGAGCAAATTTGGAATTCCTACCCTTCTTTACTATAATGTAGCATTTACTCCCAAATACACGAAAGTACGATACATTGGGTTTGTTACCAGTTAGCAGCTCGTATGAGGTCTTATTGAGGAGGCGGTGAAGATAGACCCTGTTGATGGCATGGCAAGCCGTGTTCACGGCTTCCGACCAAAAACACTCGGGGGTCTTGAACTCTCCAAGCATAGTCCTCGCCATATCAATGAGCGTCCTGTTCTTCCTCTCTATCACACCATTTTACTGAGGTGTGTAGGGAGCGGAGAACTCGTGCTTGATCCCCTCCTCCTCAAGGAACTCCTCCACTTGAAGGTTCTTGAATTCGGACCCATTGTCGCTTCTTATCTTCTTCACCTTGAGCTCAAACTCATTTTGAGCTCTCCTTAGGAAGCGCTTGAGGGTCCCTTGGGTTTCAGACTTATCCTGCAAAAAGAACACCCAAGTGAAGCGAGAAAAGTCATCAACAATAACTAGACCATACTTACTTCCTCCTATGCTCAGATAGGTGACGGGTTCGAAGAGGTCCATATGCAGCAGCTCCAGAGGTCTTGAAGTGGTCATCACATTCTTGCTGTGATGTGCTCCTCCTACCTGTTTCCCTGCTTGACAAGCTGCACAAGGTCTATCTTTTTCGAAATGAACATTGGTTAGACCTATCACGTGTTCTCCCTTTAGAAGCTTGTGGAGGTTCTTCATCCCCACATGTGCTAAGCGGCGATGCCACAACCAGCCCATGCAAGTCTTAGCCATTAAGCATGCATCTAGACCGGCCTCTTCTTTTGCAAAATCAACTAAGTAAAGTTTGTTGTCTAGTACACCCTTAAAAGCTAGTGAACTATCACATCTTCTAAAGACAGACACATCTACATTTGTAAATAAACAATTATATCCCATATTACATAATTGACTGACAGATAGTAAATTATATCCAAGAGACTCAACTAAAAACACATTAGAGATAGAGTGCTCATTAGATATTGCAATCTTGCCTAAACCTTTCACCTTGCCTTGGTTCCCATCACCGAATATGATTGAATCTTGGGAATCCTTATTCTTGACGTAGGAGGTGAACATCTTCTTCTCCCTCGTCATATGGTTTGTGCATCCGCTGTCGATAATCCAGCTTGAGCCCCCAGATGCATAAACCTGCAAGGCAAATTTAGGCTTGGGTCTTAGGTACCCAACTCTTGTTGGGTCCTACAAGGTTAGTCACAATTTCCTTAGGAACCCAAATGCAAGTTTTATCACCCTTGCATTTTGCCCCTAACTTCCTAGCAACTATCTTCCTATCCTTTCTACAAATAGCAAAGGAAGCATTCAAAGCATGATAAATTGTAGAGGGACCATTCATAACTTTCCTAGGAGCATGAACAAAATTCTTTCTAGGCACATGATGAATATTTTTCCTAGGCATATCTCTACAATGCATATAGGAAGAACTGGAAGCATACCTAGCATAAGAATTATAGGCATGTGAATCAAAAGCATTACAACTCCTATGAGGCTGTCTTCTATCATTGTACATAAAAGCATGGTTCTTTTTAGTACTACTTGCCATAGGGGCCTTTCCTTTCTCCTTGGTGGAGATGGGAGCCTTATGGCTTGTTAAGTTCTTGGCTTCCCTCTTGAAGCCAAGCCCATCCTTAATGGAGAGGTGTCTACCAATCGTGTAGGCATCCCTAGCAAATTTTAGTTTATCAAAATCACTTTTGCTAGCCTTAAGTTGGGCATTAAGACTAGCCATTTCATCATTTAATTTTGCAATAGAAGCTATGTGTTCACTACAAGCATCAATATCAAAATCTTTACATCTATTGCAAATAACAACATTTTCTACACAAGTTGTTGATTTACTAGCTATTTCTAACTTAGCATTCAAATTATCATTAATGCTCCTTAAGCTAGAAATTGTCTCATGGCAAGAAGATAATTCACAAGAAAGCATTTCATTTCTCTTAACTTCTAAGGCATGAGATTTTTGTGCTTCTATAAATTTGTCATGTTCTTCATACAACAAATCTTCTTGTTTTTCTAGAAGCCTATTCTTATCATTCAAGGCATCAATTAATTAATTAATTTTATCTACCTTGGTTCTATCTAGGCCCTTAAATAGACATGAATAATCTATTTCATCCTCATCACTAGATTCGTCCTCACTTGAAGAAGCATAAGTAGAGTCTCGAGTACATACCTTCTTCTCCCTTGCCATAAGGCATGTGTGACGCTCGTTGGGGAAGAGGGATGACTTGTTGAAGGCGGTGGCGGCGAGTCCTTCATTGTCGGAGTCGGAGGAGGAGCAATCCGATTCCCACTCCTTTCCTAGATGTGCCTCTCCCTTTGCCTTCTTATAGTTCTTCTTCTTCTCCCTCTTGTTCCCTTGGTCCTGATCACTATCATTGTCGGGACAGTTAGCAATAAAATGACCAAGCTTACCGCATTTGAAGCATGAGCACTTCCCCTTGGCTTTGGTCTTGCTTGGCTGTCCCTTGCGACCTTTAAGTGCCGTCTTGAATCTTTTGATGATGAGGGCCATCTCTTCATCATTAAGTCTGGCCGCCTCAATTTGTGCCACCTTGCTAGGTAGTGCCTCCTTGCTTCTTGTTGCCTTGAGAGCAAGGGGTTGCGGCTCGTTGATCGGACCATTCAAGGCGTCGTCCACATACCTCGCCTCCTTGATCATCATCCGCCCGCTCACAAATTTTCCAAGGACTTCTTCGGGCGACATTTTGGTGTACCTGGGATTCTCACGAATACTATTCACCAAATGAGGATCAAGAACGGTAAAGGACCTTAGCATCAGTCGGACGACATCGTGGTCCGTCCATCGCGTGCTTCCGTAGCTCCTTATTTTGTTGATAAGGGTCTTGAGCCGGTTGTATGTTTGTGTCGGCTCCTCGCCCCTTATCATCGCGAATCGTCCAAGCTCGCCCTCCACCAACTCCTTCTTGGTGAGCAAGGTGACGTCGTTCCCCTCATGTGAAATCTTGAGGGTGTCCCAGATCTGCTTGGCGTTATCCAAGCCGCTCACTTTGTGATATTCATCCCTGCACAATGAAGCTAGAAGAACAGTAGTAGCTTGTGCATTCTTATGAATTTGCTCATTAATGAACATGGGACTATCCGAACTATCAAAGTGCATTCCGTTCTCTACAATCTCCCATATACTAGGATGGAGAGAGAACAAGTGACTACGCATTTTGTGACTCCAAAATCCGTAGTCCTCTCCATCAAAATGAGGAGGTTTACCAAGTGGAATAGATAATAAATGAGCATTTGCACTTTGAGGAATACGAGAGTAGTCAAAAGAAAAGTTCGAATTAACCGGTTTCCTTCTCTCGTAGTCGTTGTGGTCGTCGTCCTTTTGGGAGGAAGTAGACTCATCGCTGTCGTAGTAGACGATCTCCTTGATGTGCCTCGTCTTCTTCTTCTTCCCTTCTTTCCGTCTATGGCCCGAGTCGGAGTCGGTGGGCTTGTCGTCCTTCGGCTCGTTGACGAAGGATTCCTTCTCTTTATTGTTGATCACAATACCCTTCCCCTTAGGATCCATCTCTTCGGGCGGTTAGTCCCTTTGTGAAGAGAACGGCTCTGATACCAATTGAGAGCACCTAGAGGGGGGGGTGAATAGGTGATTCTGTGAAACTTGAAAAACTTAAGCCACAAAACTTGGTTAATCGTTATCACAATAATTGCTAAGTGGCTAGAGAGGAGTCAAAACACAATAACCACAAGAAATCAATCACAGAGATGGCACGGTGGTTATCCCGTGGTTCGGCCAAGACCAACGCTTGCCTACTCCATGTTGTGGCGTCCCAATGGACGAGGGTTGCAATAAACCCCTCTCAAGCGGTCCAAAGACCCACTTGAATACCACGGTGTTTTGCTTGCTTTTTCTCAATCCCGTTTGCGAGGAATCTCCACAACTTGGAGCCTCTCGCCCTTACACTTTAAGATCACAAAGAAACACGGAGCAAGGGAGGGATTAGCAACGCACTCAAGACAAGAAATCACAGCAGCAGCATGCACACAAGTCGCAACGAGAGCTCACAACACAACTCAATGAGTTCACCACTCAACTAGAGCTCTAATTGCTATCGCAAAGAATCAAAGGCGCGGAATCGATGTCTTGGTGCTTAGAAATGTTGTAGGAATGCTTGGTATGCTCCTCCATGCGCCTAGGGGTCCCTTTTATAGCCCAAGGCAGCTAGGAGCCGTTGAGAGCAATCTAGGAAGGCTGATCTTGCCTTCTGTCGACTGGCGCACCAGACAGTCCGGTGCACACCGGACACTGTCCGGTGCCCGATTTCTTTCCATAAATGGCGCAGTCGACCGTTGGCAGCCTGAGAGCCGTTGGTGCACCGGACATGTCCGATGCACACCGGACAGTTCGGTGCCTTCTTCTAGCCGTTGGCTCGGCCACGTGTCCCGCGCAGATTGCGCGGCCGACCGTTGGCCTGGCCGACCGTTGGCTCACCGGACAGTCCGGTGCACACCGGACAGTCTGGTGAATTATAGTCGTACGTCGCCGGTGAATTCCCGAGAGCGGTCACTCCGCTCGAGCCAGCCTAGCGCACCGGACACTGCCCGATGCACCACCGGACACTGTCCGGTGAGCCACCGGACAGTCCGGTGCACCCAGACTGAGCAGAGTCTTGGCTACTCGAGCCAAGACATTTCTAGTTGGTCTTTTCCTGTTTCCAGCACTTAGACACAATACATTAGTCTTTAAAACAATGTACTAAGTCTGAGAAACATACCTTTATCCTTGATTTGTACTTTGTCCACCTTTTTACACTTAGGCACTTGTGTTGGACACTAAATCACCAAAATACTTAGAAATGGCCCAAGGGCACATTTCCCTTTCAGCCTCCTCTCGGTCTGGTAATGCTCGGGATGAACCAGTGAAGCCATGGCTACTACAGTGGCGAAAAGCAGAAAAATGCGAGTGCAAGAGAGGCATAGAGGACTCAGAGGAGAAAGGACGCATCAGTTGAAGAAAGTGTGAAAGCATAACTGCTGGCCACGGGATGAGTCCCCTTTTTCAAAGAAGGCTCTCCCGCTCGTGCCCCAATCCCATCCAACGCACACCTAGTGCTCGCAGTGATCCAGTCCTCGACATGGGGGCCTGGGTCCACATGTCACGCACCTGGGGAACTGGCCTCCAAGTGCGTAGGAGACGGACCGTCCCCCCGATAGTAAACCGTCACGCACGACCGCATGTCGCCTAGAGGCCGCTGAAGGATATCTTTAACTTAGGCGACGGCAGTAAGACGCCCCGCGCGCGGGACGACAAAACCGCCGGGCATGGGGGCCACTTACCTGCCAGCTGCGGGGGAAGGCGTGGCAGGCAGCGTGACCAAAGGCGGGTTGGCGGTGGCTGCGTCAGCAAGTGCCCGAAAATAGCATGCCAATCAGGTTTTGGCCCCACCTGCAGGCTCGCATCCTCCCCTGAGGTGGGCTCGGGGGCTACTGTCGATACCCTGAAACCGGGGTACCCTTTGCTACAGAATGAAGACGCTATACCCACACAACTACCTCTAGTTGCGTGACAAACAACTCTCTGCCCCGCCACATGGACGGCCTCGGGGTCGCCAAGTGGCCAGGAAAGGAGACATACTCCAAGAAGCCAACAGTGGGTCCGAACCCCCATGCGGAAAGCGTCGGACCCCTGTACATGAAGAACAGACCCCCGAGGCAAGGTCCAGTACCCCCGTGAGTGCGACCCAGGCCTCCAAGACGGGTCCCGGACCCCTCTGCGTAGGGACCGGACTACCCACAGTCGGGCCCCGGGACTCTGAGGTAAAGAGTACCCAACCCTTGCTCAAGCAGGGGTCCGGTGCTGACACGTGTCCAGGCCCAGCTTGGTGCGGACCTGTCCGCATAACGCTACTGCTCCCCGCCCAGACAGGAACCCGGTGCTGCCACATGGCCTACCGCGCGTGACGTAAGCCTGCGGGCGGAGCCTGACGTAAGGCTTCTAAGCCAGCACTGCCTCTGCATTTATTGCAGAGAAGACACGCCGCCTGTCTATCCCGCTGACAGCCGATGTGCCCCTTCAGCATTTAATGTGTCCTGTCTACTCAGCTGGCAGGCGACGACCAGGCTATCCTGCAGGCGGCGTGCCTGTCTATTCCCGTTGGCTGACGATACGTCTGTGCTTCCACATGCGTCGTATCCATCATGACTCGCGCGTTACCGAGGACGATACCGCAAGATATCAATACTGTGTGCACTACGGATATTATGGCATTCGGAGATCACCCTGGAGTAGCAAGCAGTAGTCCTTTCTTTCCAATTTGTCCTTGGGCCCACATGTCAGGGCTCAGAACCCTTGTACATGCCCCCTTGAACTATAAAAGGGGAGGCATGCAACATGAGAGGACTCAAACGCTAGTCATTCAGGCTTACACACAGCTCAAGCTTCCACAACAATCCAACACACAGTGGAGTAGGGTATTATGCTCCGGCAGCCCGAACCACTCTAAATCCTCGCGTGTTCATGTGCTTGATGATCGCTTAGCAAGACAGGCAAAACGCTTAAGCCCCTTCCTCATCTTAGGATTTAGGGCGGGTGCACTCCGCCACCCGGCCGGAGAATTCCCTCTCCGACAATGGTGATACCCAATCTCATAGTAAGAAAGAACTAATGTTCATAGTTAATTGGTGTATTGGATGGTTATAGGGATTAGGAAGCAGCAGTTTACATGCCAGCAACAATGTTTCATTAAATCTGTTTCCAGTTTTTACACCATTTTAGTAGTTCAGATTAACCATCTTTGGTTTACTCAGCAGTATCTGCTCTATCAGGATGCAAAGAGTGTATGCAACCGACAACCCGCAAATTAGTAGCCCTTACGTACTTCATCCTATTTTAGGAGAATGCCTATTTCTTCACATGCAGCTATTTCCAGATCATATTGTTGTTGCTTTCGTTGGAATTGTTTTTGCTGTAGACATGTATTCTCATGGCATCATTTTTATACATTTCTGCTCATTTGTTGCGACAGAAACATGTTGCCTAGCAAAGTAGCACCCTGCTTTCTGCTTGATCACGTCAAGTGAAGAAGGAAAACCATGTACATGTTGCAGATTTTGACTGCATATAGATTAGGGTTCATCATGCATGTTGCACTGCATGTCTTGTTGCGCACATAGCTAAGCATTCTGTCATTTTGGTTTTTTTACATTGGTTGGAAGTCTTTATTTGTAATACTTATTGCATATGTAATGCCTCTCTGAATGAAATATTGCTTGTCCATATATAGGACCTCAGGCTCCCACCAATCCCTATTACTATTAAGAGTGAAATGTTGATAACCTTATTCATAGCTAATGTCTTTGATGCATCATGTATCTATACTACATTATTGGAATGCATGAAAAAAATATCCTGAAACACTATTTTCATCTAAATATGCAGGGGTATGAACAATAGTGATTAGCTTGCTGCATAAACTATACTTATTTATCTACAAGATATTTTGTCACACGGATTTTGTATATCATATGTTTTATATTGTTTTTAACTCTCGTGGCATATTGATATTGTCTACAAAATATGCAGGGGTACCTAGAATATCTTGTTTTGTCTGTAATTAAAAATTCTAAATTAACTTTTTAGAAATAATTCGTGTGATATTGATAATGTTTTCCACACGGATTTTGTATATTATAGTGATGTTTGTCATTCTGTATCAATGTTTCATACAAATCTTTTACTTCTGTCGCAACGCACGGGCACATACCTATAACAATATAACACGCATATGTATATAAGTTATCGTGTTATTATACGGTTCCGTTGCAACGTACAGACACTCACCTAGTATATAGATGAAGCACAAGGTTGCTACACAAGTCAGGGCATGTACAACTCATATAAACAATCTGTATTTTAAAGATATCAAGAGGGTAAGAAAAAAAACATAAGATATCTTTTTATGAAGAAACGTTTAACATTATTCTTTAGATCATTTTTATCATACAACCCATATAAATAAGTCGTATCTTGAGAGGTTCTAGTGAATAAGTATAAAACTTAGATACATTATCTAGTGTTTGAAGACCCTGCAATATAGTATCTAGATTATATATGTGCTAAGCAACCCAAGCTGCCACACCAATACAAGTTTCGATCAACCCCTAGCGTCCGAGTGACTGAAATTATGGCTGATTTGTCTATAGCGTCAAATATGCCTGATCTGTCTATAGCGTCGCCATGTCGGCAGACCCTAGCAGATCTGCGGCAGTGATACTATCACACGCCAACTAGCCGGTCGACTCAAAGAGAGGGTTCACTTTGCCATTCCGAAACCAACGAATTTCAACCCGTTTATCCCGTTTTCGCTACTCATCGAGAAACAAATTTCGATCCGCTTTTGACTGGAATTCAAATTCAAAATACAAAATACAAAAGTTAAATTTTAGTCAATAAAATAAAATTCGAATTAACTCAACCAAAATTGTGAACCCTGAGAGGAGGGGATGTGCAACACGGCAGAGGTATATTTATCCTCAGACCCGAAGGTCTAGCTCTCTCTTTGCCCCCTCTCTCTTCTCTATAACTCTAGATCTATACGGATTACTTCATTTCTAACGTGTTAGAGCGGATCGAGTCGATCCTAAGCATCAAAGAAACCCTATTAATGAATCACAGCCAGGTCTACCGACTTTACCCTAACCTTAGCCTACTAGAACTATCAAGAAGAAGAAGATGTAGTAAATAAGAAAACGAGAAAAGAACTCGAAGAAAGGGGTTAGCAATGAAGGATTAATGCTTCCAATCATCAATCAAAACACGTAGCTTGAACATGACTCGATCACTTGATCTGATCCGAGTCCCTGCCACGTTGCCACTCTCATCAGCCGGAGAGCACACCGCCCATTGCCCATGGCTTCGGCTCCAGGACGGATGGACCGGGCGGCCCGTGACCCTCCCCGTCGTCTGGCTGTTACGTACTTGTCCCACTGCGCGGCGGGCCCGGCTGCGGCGCGCTGCTCAATCTGCCGCAGCCGGCAGCGGAGGGAGGCGCCTGCACTGCATGTGGCCTGTGGCCTGCGGCGGCCGAGGACCGGTGGTCCCCGTGCCGGCTGCACATGTGTGCTGATGCCGGCAGCGGCAGCGGAGCCAGGCGCACGGCGTGGCTTGCCGAATCGCCTGCGCCCCTCTAGTCCTTATCCGTAGTCCTTTCGCGGTTACGCCTTTCCACTGGGCCGGTCGGGCGGCCAGGGCCCGCACCTGGGTCTCTCTCACGACGGTTCCGTTGCGTGGTCAGGACTAGACCTGGATCAAGATGGCAGAGCGCCTGAATGAGGCCGTGCCATACATTGAACAGGGCCATGTGCGTGTTG
This sequence comes from Zea luxurians, assembly GCA_029449295.1. Classification (NCBI taxonomy): domain Eukaryota; kingdom Viridiplantae; phylum Streptophyta; class Magnoliopsida; order Poales; family Poaceae; genus Zea; species Zea luxurians. Next base: position 9,019,563 of record JAOPSE010000039.1, read on the forward strand.
GCCCTGAGGTCGTCACCGGTGCAGCATTTCCTGTGACCAGGAACATGGAGGACTCCATCACCTGGGTGGATTCCTCAAAGATCGAGGAGAAAGTAATGGGGGTACAATGATGCATTGGATGATTATGATGTTATGGTTTGAGGTTACTGCTCAGTGCTCACAGAACTTGTGTGTGGTTAAATGGGAATTGAAGTGAATGGGGAGGGAAATTAACTAATTTTCCCCTTAATCTCTTTCTAACCAAACAAGCTCTTAGAGCATCTTCAAAAGCCCCGAAAAGTCTCCCATAAATCCAGTTTTTTTTGGAAAAACACAAAAATGTCTCCAACAGTACCTTTAAAAGGCTCCCAATTTTTTCATAGCTCTTAAAACTCCCTCATTTAGAGCAACTCCAAAAGGATGTTAAAAATTTTACCCTAAAAACTGATTATTAAGAGTAGGCTAAAAAGATTTAAGAGTAAATTATGATGGGTACTCCAACAGTTTCTCTAAATATGACATGTGGCGCGATCTGTACAGTCGTTGGAAGGCTGTAGATGATTCGATACGTTGAGGAATGGATTGGGGAGGATGGAACACACTAAAATATGAGGGATACGAGGCTGTGAATGCGGGACGCCAATTTTTTGGAGAAAGAATGAGGGAGCTGTTGGAGTATAAAAAAACCACTATTCTTAACTAATATCTGTTTTGAGGTTAGTTTACACGTTTTTTTAGAGTTGCTCTTAGTCATTTGTAGCGGTTTTTTTGGCCTCACCAGAAACAATCCGCTACTAAGAGATCTGTTGGAAAAAGGATTAGAATCTACCCCACAAATTATTTAGATGTCCCTTAAAACTGATTTTAAGGAGTCGTTTTCTGGACAGCTCTTGAAAATGCTCTTAATTGTAAACCATACGGTAACATTGTTTTATCTAAGCAATTGGTTAGCAGTTAAAAATAGACAAATTTCTTTTGGCTCCTCTATGTCATCAAACAGAGAAGCACGACAAGATTTCTCAAGACATGGCAAAATGTGAATTTAAACTGTCTAGCCACGATTGTTCAAGGTCAATCATGGCAAACTATGCCCACTTAAACATGGCAAAATATGAATTTAAATTGTCTAGGCACAATTGTCCAAAGTCAAGTTATAATGACCACGAACCAAACAGCCCATGTTTACCTATCAACAGGATCGGTCCAGATGGTTGATACTTAAGACTTGCTACAAATCATTCATGGACATAGATGAATTGCATGACATACAACGTACAGGCTCGCTATAAATCAATCTCAGGAAACGGAGTCAACATCATGAAACATGACCCATCAGCTGAAATAGCACCAAGATCTACAGAAAACTTGAGGTATGATCTAAAGCTCATACAGTGTAATTGGTTCCTCTTGCCGTTGACCTGATCATACATAAAATAAACATAAAAAATGTCCATTCAAGGTCAAGACAGTTGGTTCGAGCACAACCGTGCTAACATGTCATCACAAGTTTCTTCCCTTTTCTTAGCCACCAATCAGTGATCAAAAGCACGTTTAGCTTCCGGCAGCAGTAGGAATGGCGGTTGGTTTCGAATCCTCGGCCTTCTCGTGCTCCTTGTTTAGCATCTGGAATCACAGCAATTAACAGACAAAATTTCATGTCCACAGCAAAATTGAGCGATTCCATTACAAGTGATCAATGTCACTAAGGTATCAACCTATCTACAAGGAATGCATACATGACTGAAACAGTATCAGAAACAGATATGAATCAACCTTATTGTTGATTAAATTGTGAAGCGCAATGACGCTCCGGATCAGAGAAGACAGGTATATCACCAACATCATGTCGTTTGTTTTCACTGCACCAAAGAAAGGAAACATAAGGCTGCTGCAAAATAAGGATTCTGAGAAGATAAGGTCTGTTATGTTAAATCAGAAGAAATATGCAAGATTACCTGCAAAGGCTTTAATTAGCTCATTTACGTTCAGATTTGGAAGGAGATTAAAGACATCCTGCAAAAAAGAACTCATAATGAATATACTCTACAATCCTCTTCTGAAGCAGAACTTTAAGATAGAATTAAAAATCAATGCTTCATATAATGAAAAAAAACAAATAAAACTATGTGTGGGAGAATAACTGATATCAAGGGATCAATTTGTACTAAAATACAAAGAAAAAGTTTATAATCAACTAAAAATATACTAAGCACCGTTTACTCATCTTATGTTTTCAATTCCGATACTACTGCTACTAAGAAAGCTGGTAGATTTCAGCATTTACCGTTTAGTTCATTCAATTCCAGTGAAAGTAATACATGACAAATTTCAAGAAAGAGACTAGCCTGCAAATGGTACAAAATTTCGTGATTCAGTGGGAGCTTCCCGTCAATTACAAGATCCAAATAGCTTCGGATCTCCCTAAGCCTTGCATCGAGTCCCTTTAAGGCTGCAAGCTTGCTAGTGACCTTAATTGACAAATAAAAGAGATACTTAGGGTGTGGCATAAATAAAATAATATGCAATTGGAAAATACACTCACGACATTAACCTCTGTAGCAAGTGTGCTTATTGTTGTGTCCTTGACATCCCTTAGAAGGTGTTCAACTCCTGATGGTTGCACAAAGCAAAATAGTTAACAATCCGTCATGGCACAAATTCTATCAATATTTCTTGGTAACTATATTTTTGTTCCTCAAATGAAGCTAGCCTATTGGAGGACTCTAAGTGCCGACATCGAGTAGGGTCTGAATAATAAATTGAACATAATTATATTTTAGATAGAAGGTGCCCAAATCCTGATGATTGCACAAAACAAGAGTAAAGCATCATAGTACAAACTCTGATAATTATACATAACTATTTTGTTGCTCAAAATGAAGGCACCAATTGGTGTACCCTAATGACGACATTTGCACCAATTGGTGTACCCTAATGATGACATTTAAGACTGTTTTCAAGTCGTCCGATTAATCGCGATTAGTCGTCATTAATCGTCCAAGTCGGTTTCGACCAATCACGACTAATCGCCCAAGGCGTCCGACTAATCGTGATTTATCGTGATTAATCGCCCAAGTCGGTCAGTCAGAACGACCAGCAAGTCGTCCGACTTGAAAACAATTTTAACAATACCATCTCGATAGTAAAATCCATATAATTTTTTGGTTGTTGTTCATGCAGATCAACAAGTCTTACCAATTTCCTCAACTTCATGAGCTGCAATTTCTGAAGGAACATGGACAAATACCTTCTGACTTTTCTGAGTTGCATTCTGTAAAGGAAAAAACAAATTAAACACTGAGCAAGTGAAATACTCCAGCAACTCAGCTCCCAGCGTACCTCTTTAACCTCCTCCACAGCGTAGTACGCTTTGGTCGGTATACCCAGCTCCTTGGGTTGGACATCAATAATCACCAAGACTGGATTAGGAACATAACTGCAATTTTGGAGAGCGAGAATTGGAATAAACAGCTGTGAGAAGCACCACAGGCAATACAGCAGGAGCACCCAGTGACGAAGCTAGCATAATTAACTTTATATATAGAAATATAATTCTGTGATCACCATATCCAACATCCCTAGAGGACAAAGAAAATTAAATGTAGTGGAGAAAACATTTGAAGTTCCCAAAGATTTAGAAATTATTGATGGCTCTCAAAGCTCGTGATTTAGTTTGACTCAACAAGATTATTCCTTTACAGAAGTATGTGGAGAAGAAATTGACTCGGGTGGAAATAGTAACACTTGACTGTTCTCTCCGTACCATTTCTTTTGCCAGCAATCTACATTACAAGTGCTAGGACAGTAAACATAGAATTTCAAAGCAAAATTCATGAGAAAATGGATTGGCTATGCAGTTTTGGGCACAGAGGAAAACATGAATATGCCTGCAACCATGTATCACTAACATAGGTGAAACATAGTCAAATAACTTGTGGAAGCTAATCTATATATAACAACACTTCAAAAAGTTCAAACAATCATCCTAAGTTGGCTGAAAAGTTACACACTCGTAACTTAGGACAGTACCTAAAAAATTGTCACACGAGTTCAAAAGAACAATCACAAGAGGACATAGCTTCACAATACCTGTTGAATAATGCATGGACATCCAAGTCGTTCTCCCTTAGTTTTGGGCCAGTGCTGTACCAGCCAACAACATGCTCCTTGGCTGCACCACAAACAGCCCGTGCTCATCAGGACAAAAGAAGCAATAGCACGGATCAAGCCCAACAAATTTTGAGGATTTTGATAGAGCATACCATTAATCCTCTTGAACATGGAGAACATTGACTCGTGGTAATTGTGGTCAAGGAACCAGATCCTAGGATCCTTGTCATCCTCCTCAAACGGCACTGCAAAAAATCAAGTAGCGGATTTAGCAAGTCACCCCCGGGACAACGTCACAGATCTAATCAATTCCGCACGGGCATTCCACGTCAATAGATCTAACTGCATCTACACCCGCAACCGATTCAGCGAAACCTTAAGCAGCACAGCAGCCCCATACGTGACCGGAAGCGTGCACCTGAGCGGCGCAAACCCTAGCCATGGACAGAGAAACAGGAGGGCGGGGGTTGAGACTTGAGAGGTTTACCGGCGTAGGAGTTGGTGACATCGACGGACCCGCGGGATGAGGTGCCGAGGAGGACGCCGACGACGCGCTTGCGGGTGTCGCGGGCGACGCGGTTGTAGTGGTCGACGATGCTGAGCAGCACCAAAGGATGCACCACTACCCGTTCCAGCGTCCGCCCCGACAACTGCAAGGCCTTCACCACGTCCATCTCGCCGGAAGCCTAGCGGCGACTACGAATCTGCGGAGCGCGGTGTCGGGTGGCGTGATTGGGGAGGGGGTGCGGACTGCGGCGGCCACCTCTTGTGCTTTGCTTCCCTGTTCCTTCTCCTTTTCTTTCTAGCGGGACTTCGCCCACAAATTTCTCGACTGCGGGAGTGGAAGGTCAGGATCGCTTTTGAATAACCTATTGGGGGAGGGGCGAAGGCGTAAAAGGACTCGGCCTTCTGCTTTGACCGCCGCCCGATTAGAAACGGACGACCGAGACCGCCTGGGCAGATCCGAGTTCGGACGGCCCATCACGGCATCAGACGACCACCTTCCTGCCCCCATTCGTTTCCGCATCGGCGTATCTCCCGGCGGCAAAGGCGCTCTCCTCCCGACCTCCCTGCGGTGCCGGTACGACAGTCGACAGGTGAGGAATCCGACTAGTTGATCTCTTATTGTCCGTGTACTGTAGGTATTTCGTTCTTTTCCACTCTCGCCCGCTGGCCTGCTCCTTATACTCAGTCCTAGCCTCACTCGAATTCATTCCCAGGTTGCTAGTTTTCAAATTGTTGTGATTCTGATCTCATTTCCTTTGGAAATACATCATCAGTTGGTAAATTTTTGTATGGTGGTAGATAAGGGACTGAGAAGTGGTAGTGTGGAATGTCTTTTTTTTTTACAAAGGGGCGAAGCCCCCTATTTTATTAAGAAATAGGAAAAGTAGTTCATTACAAGGCACACAGCCGAACCAGAAGGACATGCCAACAACAACTAGAAATATTGGAGTGTGGAATGTCTGTGTTTCGAGATTGTGACTGGTTGAGATATATGTCTTAGAAAGAAACTTTGTTCACATTTGTGTTTTATATTTCTAGGGTAACTAGTTGTTGGTCATGATTTAGATTGTGGAAGTTGCCTCTGCATTTTTTTAGATTATTTGTAATTGGAATAAGTACTCAACTATGATGTGCTGGTCTGATTGTACAAATTAGAGGCCCCTGTGCCTTTTTTGTCCAGCATATTGTGCAGAAATTGCCAATTAACCTTATCATAAGCCTTTTCAAAATCCACTTTGAAAATCAAGCCACTTTGTTTTTTTTATCTTGACTTCATGGATGATTTTATGCAGAAATATCACACTATAATAAATCTGCCTTTGATAAAATCGTATTGATATTCACTAATCACCTTGGTGTAGGGCTGGAAAAAAAGCTCGAGCTGGCTCAGGCTCGCAGCAGCTCAGATCGGCTCGGCTCGGACCGGCTCGACGCTTAGAACAAGCCTGAGCCAAGCTTATTTTTGTGGCTCGGCTCGCTGCAGTCACAAGCTGGCTCGTGGCTCGACACAACAAAAATTTGTTACATAAAATCCTAATTAGCATATAATATTAGTACTGAGTAGACAATTAATTTATGTTATTTGAGATTACTATACAAAATTAATCTATTTTCTATATTATATCAGTAATATATTTATTTTACTAATTTAAAATATTTTTAAGATTTTATATTATAATTTAGAGAGCAAATTCACGTTTATGGCTAGGCTCGGCGAGCCGCTTTTTCAAGCTCGTCAGATGAGCGAGCCGAGCTCGGCTCGGCTCGGTTCCACCCCTACCTTGGTGGCTTTGTGATACACTGAGCAAGCCTGTTATTCAGCACTTTAGTTATAATTTTATAACAAACATTGAGAAGACAGATAGGCCTAAAGTATTTCATTTCAACAGCATTATTAACTTTGGGCAACAAAGTGACAATCCCATAATGGAGTCTTTCAATGGTCAGACTGCCATTAGAAAAGTCCTTAAACAGATTCCAAAGATCAAGCTTGATGATCTCCCAAAAATCCTCATAGAACTCAACTGGGAGCCCATCAAGGCTAGGGGCGTTGTTATGCTTCAGGGAGAAAACCACCTTCCTAATCTCATCCAGAGGGAAGAGGGCACTGAGGAGAATTCTATCTTCCTCATCAAGCTTTTTTCATGTTCAAATTATTCAGAGAAATACTAGGGCACGAGGAGGGACCAAATAAATCTTTATAGAACGAAGTAGCCACCTGATTGATCCCAGCGTCTTCATGGACCAGCTGGTCATCATGCAACAGAGCCTGAATTCTGAGCCTTCTTTTTTTACCCTTCGCAACGAGGTGAAAAAGAAAGTTTGGCATTAGCATGTGGATTTCTCCATACTTATCTTTATTCATCATGTAAAAAAATAAAATAGTGGCAATATTGCAAAACATTTGTTTCACCGTCATTTCACTTTGAATCATATATCATAAATTTCATTTGATTCACTGAGCTGAAGTCAACTAAAACCAAACATAGGAATTATATGATTTTTTTCTCGAAAAGGAATTATACGACTTCACACCTTTAAGGCCATGCTCAGTAGATCATGCACATGACCGTGCAAAACACGGCTTTTGCACTGTAGATGGTACTGTTTACGGAGTGAAGTTTGAAATAGAATGTGTGATAGAAAATCTGTTGGAGATAGGCTAAGAAGTTAAATCATTCGACTTGACAGCTCAATCTCTATAGTCTATACTAATATATGGTTTTGCGCTGCATTTGGCAGGATGGCAATGGCCACATCAGCATCGTACCCTCCACCTCCTCCATTTTACCGATTGTACAAAAATTTTGAGCAAGATCCCTCATCTGCACCAGAACCTCCACCACCAATTGACGAACCATTCAAAGCCTTAGGTGTTGATTACACAGTATGTTTTATCGTACCGCCTTTGCTAAGCAATGACTGCTATGCAAGCAGTCTTTCTTTACAAGCGTGCAAGCAAACCATCTGATCCATTAGATTACGATCCAACCGTATGTCACATTTAACACTTAAACCCTTCCACCACCAGCTCAATAATCTTTATAAAAAACCCCTAACAAACCATTGTTGTATCTGTGGTTGGATCGTAATCTAATGGATCAGATGATTTACTTGCACGCTTGCAAAGAAGGACTGCTTGCATAGCAGTCGTTGCCGCCTTTGCTAATCTGCTATTGATTGCGCTAAAGTGATTCTGGTTTGCCTCTTTGGTATCCAGGGAGATGTTGTGATTCCAAGCTTGGAGAGTCATAATGTCCGTCAGCTTTATCCAAAGGGTCCCAATATTGGTGTGTTGATTCTTGAAAAATAGATATGTTTATCTGCGTATGCATACATGCTCAATTCTTTGTGATTGATAAACGTTAAAACTGTTTAGACACTAGCTGAAAGTTTTATATGCCAAATAAGTTGTTGTACTGTTACTTTTGAGGACTCAATAAGTTATTTAATTTAATGAGCTGACTCTTTGGAAAATTTGTTAAATTTTAGACTTCAAGAAGGAGCTTAGGACCCTCAACAGAGAGCTTCAGTTGCATATTTTGGAGCTGGCAGATATATTAGTTGAGAGACCATCTCAATATGCTCGTAGGGTAGAAGATATTACGCTCATATTCAAGAACTTACATCATCTTCTCAATTCCTTACGACCTCATCAGGTGTGAACCTTAGATTTTGTCACGCGCGTATATTTTTGCTATTCTTCAAAGCCACGTTGATTAGTATCTTTTTAGTAGTACTAACATTCTTTAGTATCTTTTAGGCAAGGGCCACATTGATTTACATGCTTGAGAGCCAAATTCGGCACCGCAAGGAAGCAATTGAAGATATAAAGCAGTGAGTCTCCTTTCTCATATGTAGTAGTGTTGAAATCACATTTCATGTATTCAATTTTAGTCTGTGTATATAACCTTTGGACTCTAGAGTCTCCTGCCACAACTCTAGTTTCCTATTTACTTGTATCCACCTTCCATCAACTAGCACTACATCGTCTGTAAAAAACATACACTAGGGATATATCATTGTGATCTCATCCATCACCAAGGCAAAAAGGTAAGGGTTCAAAGCTGATCTTTGATGTTCTATTTTAATCGAGAAGTCACCCTTGCCCTATGTCACTTGTTCGAACACTAGTCACAACATTGTTTATATGTTCTCGTACGTTGTTGAACTCTATGTTTGTCCAAAGCTCACTGAATAATAATTCTTGTTAGTTCACAACATTGTTGTATATGTTGTCGTATGTTGTTGGAACTCTATGTGTGTCCAAAACTCACTGAATAATATTTCTTGTTAGTTTATTATAAGCCTTCTCTAAGTCGGTGAAAACCGTGTGTAGATCCTTCTTTTGCTCCCTATACTACTCCATCACTTGCCTTATTAAGAAAATGACTTTTATGGTTGACCTTTCGGGTATGAAACTAAATTAGTTCATTGATATCCTCGTTATTCTTCTCTGAGATGCTCAATAACTCTCTTGCGTAGCTTTATAGTGTGGCTCATCAACTTAATTCACTGGTAATTGGTACTCCCTCCGTTCTTTTTTATGTGCCGTGTTTTAGTTCAAAAATGAACTAGCCGACGACAAATATTCGAGAACGGAGGTAGTACAACTTTGAATATCCCCCTTATTCTTTTAGATTGGTATCAATATACTTCCTCCCAACTTGTTGGCCATCTTGATTGAAAGATGTAGCTGGAAAATTACGCCTCAATGGATTTCTTTCAGTTTTCGTCTTCATTAGAATGACTAGGTTCAACGTTGACTCGTCAAGCCTATCATAATCCTTGTTTACCAGGACCTAGGACCTGCTATATTGAGATAATATAGGCAGAGTTGGAATTTCCATCTAATACAGTTTATAAAAAATAATGGTAAACCTTTGAGCTAAAAAGATATTCATCAGTATTCAGTTAATCCCGCACGACACTCCAGTATATGCTGATGCTGCTATATATGTTTCATCAATATTTATATGTTCTTACATAGAGTTGGGGAAATGGGTTGTGTCTGCCTGTCTTGACATTGCTTCCATTTTGTCCACAACTGTTGCAAATTTCTTTTTTTCTTTCTACCACTGCACAGTATAGAAGACGTGAACTGTCATCCAACACAGTTTATGGTATCAAAAAGACCATTTAAGTACCACTTACTGCCCTTATTGGAAACATATAATGTAGTTCAAGAGATGGTTAGCTGATAGTTTCGAGAAAACAAGTTGTAGAATACATTCTGTGAAGTTGACCTCTGCTACAATTTTTTGCAAATAAGCTCCGTCTTTAGAAACATGGCAACTAGTGGCGAGCACATCTGGTTTCATTGTAAATTGTGACTGCATAAATGCTTGTGTTCTAACGCCCATGAGCATTTCTTTTACTAAAGGAGGAGGGAGGAAGCGCAAAAGGTGCTTGGGGAATCACTGCTTATCTTGGATGGAAGTCAAACTAACTAGGCTGACGCCGTCAAGTTAGTTGGTTCAAGACCGATTCTTCTATGAGTTAAAGAGTGTGTTAGTAGAAGACAAGATGTGTCTGGATTGTTGTGGTATCATCTGTTGTGGCTTGTGGTATTTCCAGCTTTGATAACTGATTTTTCTTACTTCTATGGTCTATGTTAGCAAAGTTGGATTACTTTCTTACTTCCATTGATGCTCAACTGCATCATGGGTTACTTTCTTGTGGAAGTGTATATTGTGAGATTGATGCCTCGTGGCCAGCTTAATTGAAAGGTTGTTATATGCTAATATGCTATTTTCCAATGGAAGATTTCTCGTCTTATTTTTGTTAGGTAGAATTTGTCGATTAATCAATATAGATAAGTAAGGCCATGTTTAGTTACATATAGATTCTCATGATCAGATAAATTTTATCTACTAGAGATTCAAATGTTTTGCTTTCTCAATCTTAGATAATGTGCTGCATGCCTGCATGGAAGAATCCCATTTATCAACCTTTACATTGTATTTTCTTGGTAATGTGCGCTATCTAGATTTTGAAAATCTGTTGGTTCCAAATGCGGCCTAAGGACATGTAGAACTTATAGACTCTGAATCGGTTTTTTTTAAGTATAAGAGACGATTAAAAGAATGTATGATATAATCTTATATGTAGAGAGTTGTGTAAAGACGAGTTCTTCGTGAAGAACTAGTTTTTATATTTTTTAATTAACTCATTTATGAAGAGACTATGTGTTTGTTTGGTTGGACTGTGGGCTATAAGCTGTGAAAAAACTATTGTGAGCTGTAAGGTATTAAAAAACTAAAAATCATTTGGATAAAACAACTAGAAGCCGTTAAACGTTTTTTCATATGTATTTTTACGGTTTCACTAAAAGTATGTATAGAGGTGCTTTCAGTTGAAGAAAAAGTTGCTTCATGATTCTAATCCTTTAGTTAGGCTTTTGATTTTTAGTGGTAAAAGCCAAAGTCAAAAGTAAACCAAACACATCCTATATTAAATAGGATTGCTCTTATGGATCTGGGAGTTGGAATGCGTGAAGTCGTTCCTCCATCGACGTCCACGTTTGCAACTGGGCCGGGCCGGTTCGTTCGACGTGCACGTTGCAACTCAAGGTAGTTACTAAGCACAGGCAAGCCTAAACCGTGTACAAAACCGGCCCAACTGATCAAAAGCAAACAAACCCAGGTCAGGAGTCACCGAGTCAGGACGGGGAAAGGAGAAAAATCCACCTCGCCCCTTTTCCACCAGGTCCCAGCCCAAGCCTCTTCGCCTCCGCTAGTACGCCTCCATGGACGCGTACCAGCACCAGCGACGCTTCGCCGGCGCCGGCGACGCACCGCCGCCGCCGCCTCACCCCTCCCACCCGAGCGCTCAGTGGTACCCGGCGCCCCCACTGCCATACCATCCTCCCTACCCTGGACACCCCTACCCTCCGCAGCATCACCACCAGTGGGCCCCGCCACCCGACATGCAGCACCAGCACCATCCGGTGCCGCCGCAGCCCTACGTGTACCAACCGCCACCCCCGCCCATGGCGATGCAGCAACAGCCGCCCCCGCCTCCTGAGAACCCCTGGCCCCCTCACCACGGCGCCGGGCAGCACCCGCCGCCTACGTACCCTCCTCCTCCGCCGGGGCAGGTACGTTGGGTTTACCCTGTATGGATTTCGAATTTCCGCCGATGCATTGACGTTCTTGTTGGGGGGCAATATGTAGCTGGTTTTGTACTAGGGATTGTGAGTAGGTGTGGCTTTGAGTGTTAGGTTAGTTGTAAGGGGATTTCACTCCTAGTGCCCAGCACAATGGGCATGTGGTTGTTCGGGTGTAAGCTTATGCTTCCATTCTACTCAATTGTTGTATGCCTTAATGGCTGGGCACAGTTTGACATTGATATGATTGTACACAACGGTAGATGGGATGATTTTGCTATCAGTTTTTCACTTTTTTATGGTTTCACTGGTACTATTGATCTGGATCTCAACTTTTCTTCTTTGATTGAGGTGACCTTCATTTGTTTCATTGCTCTAAACTTTCACGGAACATGAAGTTCATTGCTGGGTGTTGCTTATTTTGCAGGCTTGGACCAATCACTCATGGGCTCAGAATCATGGATATCAAGGTTTACTCTTATATGTACCTCTGTTTCTTTCATATATAATTTTGCAAATCACGACGAGTTTAGTTTGATACGCTATGTTGTGGAATTTCTACTAAACATCCTATCCTAATGCTTATTGACGTGGGATTTTTTTTTTGCTAAAGATTCTATTATACACGCATTTCAACCTTGTTTGTGAAAACACAATATCTCAATACTGGTGTATAACACATTTCTGAAACTGCAAATATATATCCATCGTGGCCATGTTAATACTGGTGTTGTTATTCAAGTTTAATCTTAGTTGGAAATTTCTTTGCACCACTTGATTGTGGTGCTACTGCTATCTGTCATGTATTAGTGACTACACAGGAGATGTTTACTTTAAAATATTTAGCCTAACAGATTTACTGTCGTGTAATTCGCTTTCTGTATACAAATCTCTTGAGAACTATTTGTTGATAAATCACTATTAAGTGATTGGTTTTGCATACTCTTGACATGACTGTTATTTTCTTATCTTATTATGAGTGCTTTCTTACATAATAAGTTCTTGGTAGTTTTTGGTGCGATACTTTGTTTTTATACTGGAGTAAAACGTTTTCTTGTTTGTCGATGGACCAGTTGTTCATTTGGGGGGCCTTGTCATTAAATCTATTTAGGCTACTCTCAATGAAATAAACTTTAAACATAGCGTAAGATTTACTATAGTCAATCAACTTTAGAGAGACTTCTGAAGCAGAATAAATTTCTTGCGCCGATAAATCAATTGTTAGTATGACGATAGTTTCTCTATTTCCTTAAAAATAAAATAATGGAAGGTCATGACAATGAGGAAGATTGGGCTACAAAGGCTAAGGCATGGGTTGCTGCTAAATCTGTTATGGGAAACCACCAGATTCAACAGCATGCCATATCCACAAGTAGAACTGAAGGTCATCATAATGGTTACCATGATCAGTATCAGCAACCAGCTGGTCTGCCAACAGAAGTTACAGAAGCTTTGCACCCACCAGTACCTCAATCAAGTATTGATCATGTGCCATTTCCAATGACAGGTCAACAGAGAGAAACAAACCATTTATTAGGTAAAGTATCTTATTGCCCTTGATCTATATATTTTACTTATGGATGTGTAAGTTTCAGAATGGAGCTGAAGATTATATTGCAGATAGAGGTCCAATGGTGTCTCCAGCAAAGAATTTTGGTTCATTTTCGTCCACCTATGAGCAGGAGGTATCTTATAATTATTCTTCTGCTCCAGGTATGCCTTGCTTGGCAATTTAATTTCTTTGCGCAGCCTGAATCATAAAAGGCTGGTCGCTCTTGGGTATGTTACCAGATTCAGTTGTGGAAAGACTTTAAATCTAGAGCGTCATTTATTTTAGAATAGAAAGTCTGGTACACTTAACCTATCTCTGTGATACTTAGTTAGCAGTACCTGTTGTGAGTACTCATTGCGTCCCATTTGAAGCACCGTTGGTTATATCTATTGTGTTTGCCTCTATCAAATGGAGGGAAGAGGAAGACAAAGACACGTATTAGTGGTTAAATGTATCAAGATGTTGACTTAATGGATCTTTTCATTACTGACTATAATTGTATATCAAGGATTCAATAGTTACTAGCGGTGGTATATCATGTAAATGTTATGTATTGTCCTTAATGCTGAAAAAAGGACAGACCTAGTGCTGGCGGTTCCCACATGAGGGGTCTGTGGAAGGAATAATCGAGGCAAGCCTTGCTCCTGCATTTTGCACATTCGCAGAGAATCTGTGTCGAACCCAGGACCTTTTAGCTCAGCAGGAAGGTTTCTCACAGCTGCCAGACCCGTCCTTAATGCTGAAAATAAGAAGAAAAAACTAACTGGTGCAATATATTTCATTGATGGTGTTTTTACTGTAAAATAAAGTGCAGAAATGTACATTTCTTTAAATGATCACTTCTACAATGTATTTGAGCATTCATCCTTTTCTGCTATATATAGAGCTGAACTCATTTGTTTGTCTTGCATAAAGTACAATGATCATGATGAGTAATATTTTTTGTAAAGAAAATTCTGATTTTGACTTTACCATGTAATAATAGGTACTGGGAATAATATGCTTCAATATCCAAACTCTCAAGCACAGCCATTTCCAACCACGGCAGCTGTTCAAGGTGGATTCTCACAGGGTTGCCTTAGTATGCCTATTCCCATGACAGAACAGCCTCTTTTTGGGCATGAAAGACAGCCAATTGATCCAAGTGACCAACCTTTGGAATTTAACAGTAGGAAAGCTCCTGATTTGGCAGTACATATAAATGTCAATTCCAATATCCCAGCTCCTCAAACACTAGCACCTAATCATGATGTAGCTGCAACCTCTACACATTCATGGACGCCATCTGCTACAGTAGGGTTCCTGCCTCGAGCTCCTGTGCCACCACAAACAGCACAGGTGTGTACACATGTTTGAAATTGAATTACTGACCTTTTCTCTTAAGTCCCCTTACATGAGTGATTCTACTCCTTTTGAACCTACAGATGGATCCTTCTGTGCATGCTGCACCACTTTTTGGAGCAGCATCTAGTTCTAGTTATGTTTCACCTGCAGCATTTGGTGTTGGTAATGTAACAGAAGTGTTCCCTACAGATCCAAACACTCCTTTTAGTGTTGCAGATAAATCAAAGAAAGTATGCCTCCATTTTTTTCCTGCCATGCACTTCCTTTTCTGATTGTTTTCATTTGTTTAACTTTGAACTGTTCCTGTTGCATTCTGTACCAGCTTCCAGTACCTAACTGGCTTCGGGAAGAACTTTTAAAGAAAAAATCGGAACCACTGAGTGCTTCAGCGCAAAACTCAGAAAACTTAAATCCCATGGAAGCTAATGAGGCAGTACAGACAATAGGAAGACCTGACCAAAGTGACAGCAGAAGCAATGATTCCGCTAAATCCACTGAAGACGATGAAGATGATGAGGTGCCATTTGCTAATTACAGTTCTTAACGGTCACACTATTGATTATTGAAACTGTTTTTGTACGCTGCATACAAGATCAAAAATTAACATCCTTCCAGTTTATATTTGAGGACATGAGGAGTAATTAACATGTCCAAGTTAGTAATCTAAATAGTGTGTGCTTATGTTGGGGCATGGGAGACTCTAAACTCTAAATGAAGATATGGAAAAATGTTAATATCATACTACTGATAATAGTGAACAACCTTGCTTGTGCTAGATAATATCAGCATTGGACTAGAGCTGGAGGCTACTGGCTTTAAAGAAATCTATATTGAGGGCATGTAAAGTCTTGTTATACATTGACTCTAAATATGTTCTACAGAGATGCTGTGCCCATATGTCCTACAGAATCGACTTTGCTATTTTCTTGTAATGCAGAATAAGTAGAACAGGTCGTTGAACAGCATGTTGATATTTTTTCCTGGACATTTTCAACTTGAGTATCACATGGTCCTTATTTAAATTATTAAGCTCATACTTAAATCGCTTGCAGGATGAAATTGAAGCAGCTCGAATGGCAGCAATCAACAAGGAAATTAAGCGTGTGTTGACTGAGGTCCTTTTGAAGGTTTTTTTCTTTACTTGATCATCATGTTTACTGTTTACATTATTGTATCCATCCAAGAGGTGCAAGGTTATGTCCATTGTTTTAAAGGCGACACCTAGGCATCGAGGCGGTGGTCCAACGCCTAGACGCCTTGTTCGCCTATCTCGCCTAGTCGTCCAGGAGGCAGTTCAACGCCTTGTCTTGTCATACAGCTTTAAAAACCATGGTTATTTCTGAGTGTTCGGTTTCTTACCATTTTTTCATCACTTGCAGGTTACTGATGAGCTTTTTGATGAGATAGCAACAAAAGTTCTAAATGAAGATGACTCAACTGAATGTGAGTGAATTTGAATGAATTATGCAATTAAATAGACATTTTACTTTGCTGATCATTGCCTCTGGTGCAGCCAATGAAGCCACTGGTGTTTTCGGATCAAAGGAGACTGGTCTGGGAAGATCAAGAACCAAGGCCTCGGCTAAAGTTGTTCTCCCTGCTAAGTCAACAAATAGTTCTGATCATAAAGATAGTACTGGGTTAAGTTCCCCTAAAGGTGCTCTTCTCGGCCTGGCTAGTTATGATTCAGATGATGACGACGATGCTGACACTGACAGCAAGGATAAGATGCCAATATCAAATTTATCTTCTAAAGATAATGCTGGTGCTGTAAATACTGAAGGTAAGCTGTAACCAAATGCTCACATTGCATTGCTTTCAAGAATTATTAACTTAGATGGATGATACAATTTTAGGTGATAAAAGCACTCTTGGTAAAAGAAATGGGAATCACAATGAACATAATTCTTCACTTGGAAGTGCTCCATCAGGGGAAGATCTTAAATCTAATAATCAAAACTTTCAAAGGAATGCGAATGCAGAACCTGAACAAATGCATATTCGTGATACAGAGAATGGGGAGTTCCGTTTCAAGGCCAAAACTCATACTGAGCCAAAGGGTGCATTTGACAGAATGGATGAGAAGGCACATACGTATGCAGAGGTAGATCTCCAGAACAGAAAAACCTCTTTTGGCAATAATGCTGAAAAGCACAATGATTTGGAAAGCAGTCACAGACATTCAGAAAAGAGCAGCAAAGAGGACTTTGTTAATGAGTTGAAGGCTGATCATACAAAAGAACTCGAATATTCTAGAGCAGAAAAATATAATAACGATGACAAATACAGCATGTATGGAAATATTGACAAAAGGGGTAGCTGCAAGGAGGGAAAAGGTTCTGGTAGTGCTGCAAAGCATGAATCCGATACAAGGGAGCTACATTACAGAGGTAACTCTAAGCTTGATGGTGCAAAGGGAGATTGGAAGGATTTGCCGAAGGATAGAGAGAGAAATAGAGATGATAGAAGGGGGAAAGGAAAGGATGAAAAGGATGACAGGTTAAGGCAGATGACAAGTCATAACAGCAGAAGTTCACGGTCACGATCACCAAGGGGGAGAAGTCGTACTAGAAAGGAGAACTCACATGTTCGAGGGAGTGTTTCAAGTGACGAGCCTTCTGATAGTGTAAAAAAGAGGTACCATCACTCATAACGATATTTCGCAATGTATTAGTTTCGCTCCTGTTCTGGTGAGTGGCTCATTACCATTTTCTGCTGCAGAAAGCATTATTCCCATAAAACCAGCATGTCACCTTCACCCCCAAAATCTAGAAACAGGTACACTGTTCATGTTGTCTCTCTATAATACTAGTGTTGGGGTGTGTGTGCTGTAATGGGGTTCTCTCCCCCTTTCTTATTCTTCTATTAATACAAAGATGCGCAGCTCTCCTACGTATTCCAGAAAAAAATACTATGCTAGGAATTATTCTTGGATTGAGAGAATTTTGAATGTGGACAGCCCCAGTATTCATACCTATTAATATGTTTTATGGTTGGCATTAAGTTCTAGTCACCTAGATTTAAAGAACACATCAGCTTTTTATGCTTTTATTATGAATGAAGCTGTCCATGCTAGATGTTCTTGTCTTCAGTTCTACTCATTAAAGAATGGGATTCATGTTTATCATAAGGTGGTACCTGGTAACACTAAATGCGGGTTTCTGCTATATGCTAATTTGAACCATGCTGCTGTTCTTTATTGGATATGTGATGGCAAGTTGTTGAATCACATAGAAATGGTTTGTTGTAGATATTTTGGATGTGATATGAGCATGCAGGTATCTTCTGCGTGAAGAAACATCAGGTTCATATACCTCTTATCCTTACACTTACCCATTTAGTATTATGTTTCATCTCTAGACGAATTTCGCGGTCTCCACATAGCAAGCATTCTCACCGCAGGCATTCGCCTTATTCATCGGCTGGCAGGTAAGAGATTAATCAGTTCTTCCTTTGCCATTATACTATTACTCGTGCTGATGGTTCATCATGAAATTTCTATTTGCTTTCAGATTTAGGATGCAAACTAGATTAGCTATCAATCTTTCTGTGGCTGATTATGGGAAATTAGATTAGCTGCAAACAAAAATAAGTAATAAGGAATTTAAGAATAAAATCGAACCTTAGGTATTTTTACAGCACATTCTTATAAAAAATATTGTTTCGATCTTACTAGGAACCTTGTTTATGAAATGTGATATTTTATAGTTCTCCCAGAAAAGTTGTGTTATCTTGAGAAATAAAGAGATTTTCTGCACAATTTCTCCTTGGTAAGCTGAAAACTGCGCATCGTAAATTTGTAGCCTGCAGAAAAGTTTTCAGTTTAGTTGTTTTAGATTTAACTGTACTTATCTTGAACTCTTGGGTATTCTGGACGGGAACTGCTGATTCTTTCAAATCCGGGATCTTCAATTGTCTGCACCAGCTGATTCTTTTAAATCTGGAATCCTCTATCTGTTGGCCCACTTGTACAGTAACTCGTGATTTATACTTCCTTAACTGTGTCTAATCATTGCAGGAAGAGGCGGTCGAGATCGAGAACTCCGGTCAAAAGGAGATAGAAGGCATGGACAGTTTATCCGACGAGATCTTTGCCTAAACATTCCTCTGAAACAACCAAAGACATTTTTGCGGTTCTGCTGTTGTCTATCTAGTGCGTCTTTTGCTCCGACAACATAATGGTAGAACAGCATTCCTACAGTGACAAACATGAAAGCGAGGACTGGATGTACCTTGATATAAGATGCACATTGAACTGTATCTTGTTTGATAGATGAGCTATATAACTAGCTCACGCAGCTGGCTGTATAATCTGTAGTTCCCCCGTTATCTGAATTGTTCATGTATTAGGCCATGTACTGCTCAGCAGAGCTATGTAGTTAGTTGCACTTGTATGACTTCAGCATGCCTGTTGCCAGTTGTTTGTTTGTCTATGCAGGATTTTTTTTCCCGTTTCCTACTTTTTTGATAAAAATAAACTGATTCCTGTGAAATCTATATATGACTTCTCTCAAATTCCTGCCATTCCAAAGGAGACCTTAGTTTGCAAGTGGAAGGCAATCTGCTGTAGTTTGATTCTGCTAAGTACTCCGTATCTAGCAGTATCAGGTTTTGGATGAAGCATTGAACGTATTTTTTTTCCCCTTTTTATATGTAAAAATAATCATACTTATAATTTTATATTCTGGCTTTAAAAAAAATAAATTTATGAGTGTCTGCCCCCGGGGGAGGGGTCAGCAGCAACCTGTTTTTCTTTCAGAGGGAAGACAGTGAAAGCAAAACATCAACGGCCTGTCAACGACATATCAAGCTGGACTCCAGCATCTTCATATAACATACCAAATAACAGGATGAAAACTTCAACATCGAAATGGATGCAGGCATGCAATGGAACACGGAGGGCACAGCTGCTACAGTCTCGTATTTGGTTCCATCTTATTGGATATCTCAGTTGATTAGTGACTTTTAAACCGTGTCCAGCAATTTATTCATAGTTTACCTAAAATATTATTTTTGCATTGTTTTATACTGTTTATAAAGTGAAGTCTGAATATATATATAAGGATGAGTAAGCTGTTGAAGTTAGTACTAGATCACACCAGCGCCCACGACCACTACCAATTGATGCGGCTCGGAAGCTCCGCTCCCACTGGTCCACAGGCGCCGCCACTGCGGCATGTGGAGTGTGGCGAGGGTGCTTCTCCCTCTTGTCACCCTTGATCTGCTTCAGGGCGTGTTTGAGCGCTGGAAGGAGTGCTTCCAGGCACTCCGCCACAGCATTTGGGTTGCCAGGCATGTTGATGATCTGGAAAAAAAAAATAAAAACACTCATGATCAGCGATTAGGAGGTCCAAATGCAAGAAATTTTCCGATACTTCCTTTTTCTTGTGTGAGTATTAGCACATACAAGAGTCGATCCTCTGATTCCAGCCGTGGTGGGCGATCTGTGCCAGAAAAAACAGTTCAGGTCAAGTACAGATGATAAGATCTCATTACTGCACGTGGTGGGCGACGCCGAGAAGAACGGCGCGTCGCACTATGCAAGCTGTGGCGCGGATCTCAGGCCGTTTCAGGCTCTAACAGAAGCCAAACGAATCATGCCATTGAAACTCGAACGCGAAAGAGCAACACGAAAAAGCAGAACGCGCAAGAGCTGCAACTACGTTTATGTCAATCAGCTCTACTGAAGGACGAATTAGCCTTGTCTAGCTTTGAAGCTATAGGCAGCCACAGCATCGTCAAATTCAAACTGCTTTCTCTGTCGGGGGGAGCAACAGCGGTTTCAAAGTGCTATAGTCGTCGTAGCTTTACAGCCCTTCCACAACCCAATTCAGCGTCGCGAGCCTTGACTGCGTTTGCCCTTAGTTGACCGTCATCGTCCTTCAGTTCTGATTGTCCTCCTGCTGGATGTCCACTTCGCTTTCTCTTTTTTGCATTAATCTCTTCAATCTCTTGATCTATTAGTCCCATCAGCATCGTCAAATTCTTACTTGTGATCACCCTTTCGGGAATTAACGCCATATTTCTGTGTAATCAAAACCAACAAGACATGAAATCATCAAGAACTCCTATATTTCCACAAAAACACTATCTGTGAAACTGACAGGATTTTACCTTTATATTCGCATCTAGTTTTTTAACCACATTACATGGATCAGCACTATTTTGCTTACATTTGATCAGCATATGTGTGAGTTTCATTCTACATGCAACAATTTCGCTAGCTTTGATCTGAACCGAAAAAAAACATGAAACCTTCAAGAACTCCAAGTATTTTCGCAAAAAAATGCAAAGAAATATTATCTAAGAAACTCTGTTGTGAACCCGGCTGCGATGCGCAGGGCGGGGAGAAGTGCACCACGAAGGGTGAGATATCAAGGTGGATTGAGTAGAAGAACGCAGGGAATAGAGTATCCTGTGTGGCGGCTGGGAGCTAAGATCACCAGATGGCGTAGGTTCTGCCAGGGTGATCAAGCAGCCGCACCCACAGGCACAACTTCTTTGATAATCTCCTAGTACAATCTAAGGCCACCTTTATAGCTTAGGTGCCTAACCATATTACAGATTTTCTAGGGGATAAGATAACTCTCCCGGGAGGATAAGCCTCCTTAATTATTGCCTAACTTTTAGTACTTCTTAACAAACTAAATCTGGCGCCTAACATAATGCCTTCCCACAAAAGAATCTACAACACTTCCCCCCTCCCCAACAAACAGCTCGTCCGCGAGCGCCACATGTGGATATTGGCGTTTAAATGCCTCAACTTCTTCCCATGACGTATCTGCTTCTGAGCGCCCTACCCATTTTACCAGCAGCTCCCAGACTCCTCTATTCAGCCTTGCTTGGAGGACCTTCTCAGGAGATGGAATAACCCGCCCATGTAACAAGGGTGGTAAGGGAACCAGCTGTGTTGGCACGGTGCCTTCGAACTTCTTCAGGAGAGCAACATGAAAAACGTCATGAATGCGTGCATTTGGTGGTAGTTGCAGCTTGTAGGACACCTCCCCTATCTTTTGTGTGATTTGATATGGACCATAAACTTTTGGTCCTAACTTGGAGGGAGAAGCCGTAGTGACCCCTACAGCCGTTCGCTGTTGTAGCCGTAGCCAGACCCAATCTCCCACACTGAATTCCACTTCTCTGCGACGCTGATCCTGGTAGCTTTTCATAGTGACTTGAGCTTGCACTAGACGTGCTTTGATTTCCTCAAGAAATGCATCTCTGTCCTGCAGCTGGACATCAACGGCTGCTACCTTGGAGTTCCCTAGCTGGTAGGAAACCATAGGAGGAGGGTCCCTGCCATACACTACTTTGAATGGCGAGCACTTTAGAGCCGACTGATATGATGAATTATAGCAATATTCAGCCCATGGAAGCCACTTCAACCACGATTTAGGCCGATCCCCAGCGAGACAGCGGAGGTACATAGTTATAATCCGGTTCACCACTTCTGATTGACCATCTGATTGTGGGTGAAAGGCTGAGCTCATCTGTAACTTAACCCCGGCCATGTGAAACAGTTTAGTCCAAAACTGGCTAGTGAAAATTGTGTCCCGATCACTTACAATGGAACATGGTAGACCATGGAGTTTGACAATATCATCGAAGAAAGCCTTCGCCACTGAGACT
Source organism: Zea luxurians (assembly GCA_029449295.1). NCBI lineage: Eukaryota > Viridiplantae > Streptophyta > Magnoliopsida > Poales > Poaceae > Zea > Zea luxurians. The sequence continues at coordinate 9,041,792 of JAOPSE010000039.1, forward strand.
GCCGTGTAGGGGTGGCCCAAGGCAATGAAATGGCCATACTTTGAGAATCGGTCTACAACTGTCAGCACTACTGACTTGCCACCAACCTTTGGAAAGCCCTCAATGAAGTCCATTGATATGTCAGCCCAAACCATAGAAGGAATGGGCAAGGGTTGCAGCAAACCAGCTGGATGAAGGTGCTGAGTCTTGTTGCGTTGGCAAACTGCACAACTACGCACGAACTCACGTACCCGGTGGAGTGCTTTTTGACTGTAAAAAGATGTTCTCCACCTGTGAATTGTCTTTTGCACGCCTTCATGACCAGATTCATGAGCTTGGGCAAGAAGTACAGACCATAATGACGACGCCTCTGGAATGAATACTTTGCCCTTGAACCGTAGCAGACTATCCGTTGTAGTCCAACCCGGACTAGCAGTGCCATCAGCCAACTGCTTGCAGATTGCAGCCACCTGTGAATCAGTTTCAGCTTCTGCCTTTAAAGTAGCAAATAAATCAAAGGAAGGCGAGGAGATGGTGTACATAGTTCCCATATCCTCATCCCGACGGGACAGCGCATCTGCTGCGCCATTGAGTTTGCCTGGCCGGTATTCCACCGTGATGTCATATCCAAAAAGCTTGCTGACCCACGTGTGTTGAGGAATCGTTGACAATCGTTGATCGAGCAGGAACTTCAAGCTATAATGGTCAGTCCGGACTGTGAATGGTCGACCCCATACATATGGTCTCCAATGCCGAACTGCTTTGACCAACCCAATCAATTCCCTCTCATAGGTTGGCAGTTTCTGATGATGGCGAGACACAGGCCTGCTGAAAAATGCTATGGCTCCATCCCCTTGGTGTAGAACTGCCCTAAATCTGATACCAAATTGTTGTGAACCCGGCTGCGATGCGCAGGGCGGGGAGGAGTGCACCACGAAGGGTGGGATATCAAGGTGGATTGAGTAGAAGAACGCAGGGAATAGGTTATCCTGTGGCGGCTGGGAGCTAAGATCACCAGATGGCGTAGGTTCTGCCAGGGTGATCAAGCAGCCGCACCCACAGGCACAACTTCTTTGATAATCTCCTAGTACAATCTAAGGCCACCTTTATAGCTTAGGTGCCTAACCATATTACACAGGCATTAGGTGACGCAGATATTTGCTTGATAATTCTGCCAAAGCAGCCCTGTTGCCTATGATTTTTTTGTATGTATCATTTTCACTTTTCGTACAAGCCAAATCTATGCAAGCTTTATACAGAGCCCTCCTTCCGCTGCTTGTCCTTATACTTGCGACTGTTAGACTACCAGTCTAGGGTTTGGGGTGTTCCCCCTGTAATTACCGTCATACCCTCACTGTAATGGGCCTGGCCCATATACTAAGTCTATTAATACTACTCCCAACCCTGTTTAGGGTCATGGGTTCAGTTTTCCAACATGGTATCAGCCTAGGTTTAGGTTTTTCCTTTTCCACACGCAGCTACAGCCGCCAGGGGGTTTTCCTCCACCCCTGCAGCCGCCGCCGGCCCCCAGCCGCCGGCCTTCCTCCCGCCGCCGGCCCCCCCAGCCGCCAACCTCTCCTCTCCGGCCCTCCCTCCCTGCTCGCCGCGCCGCCTGCTGGCTCGGCGCCCCGACGCCACGCCAGGACGCCGCCGCGCCCTCCCTCTCTGTCCGCCGCGCCACCCTCTGGTCGGACGCAGCCGCGACCGCGCCAGGTCGTCGCCGCGCCCTCCCTCCCTGTTCGCCGCGCCGCCAGCTGCACCGGCGCCACTCCCCCAGGACGTCGCGCCATCAGCAGGTCCGCGCCCGACTGCAGAACCCCTCTGCCTCTCTGTCCTGTCGCCCTGCTGCGTCAACGCCAGATGGACGCACCTGCCACCACTACGGCCGGATCCAACGTCGGGGACATCACCGGCCCTGGCACACACCTCCCCATCGCCCCTGCTGCACTCAACAGCGAGCTCACCCATGGAGGGCCCCCCTACATCGCCGGCCTTGGGCCGATCCACGCCGCCTCCCCGCTGCCCCTGCGTCGCAGCTCCCCGCCGGGCTTCCCCGCCTTCGCTTCACCCACCTGGAGTCACCGAGTCGCGCCCTCAGCACTCCCCACCACCGACTCCCCGCTCGTCGGCACCCTCGCTACGATCCAGGCCGCTGTGACGGCCTCGCGGGAGCGCGAGCGCGCTGCCTCCCTCGCCCTAGAGCGTGAGCGTGCCCTGGGCGCCGCCCTGACCACCCAGATGGCCACCACGCAGCGCCTCCTCGGCCGCCCGACACTCGCCGATGCGGAGCCCCCCAGAGGACCCCCACGCCTCTGACCTCGACGCCGACCTCATCGCCGCTCTCCACGCTCAAGCCGCCGGCCTGCACAACATCCGGGCCCTCGTGTCCGTGGTGTTGGATCCGGCGTCTTCCCACTACCCCCGTTGGCGAGGACAGGTCCTTCTCACGCTGCGGCGGTTCGTCCTTGCCGATCATGTCCTCGTCGACCACGACACTCCGTCGCCCCGCTCCTGGTGCCTCATGGACAGCGTTGTCCTCTCGTGGCTCCACGGCACCATCACTGTTGAGCTACAGGACATCATCCGCGACCAGGCGGACACTGCGCGCCAGGCGTGGCTCGCTCTCGAGGACCAGTTCCTCGGGAATCGGGATGCTCGGGCACTCCACCTCGACGCCCAGTTCCACCTGTTCTCTCAGGGGGACCTCTCCGTGGGAGAATACTACCGCCAGATGAAGGGCCTCGCTGACTCTCTCCGCAATCTCGGCGAGCCAGTTGCCGATCGTACCTTGGTGCTGAACCTCCTGCGTGGCCTCAGCCCCCGCTACGGCCACCTGAAGGCTCTCATCAAGAGGAGCGTGCCCTTCCCCACCTTCCACGCCGCGATGAACGAGCTTCTCCTCGAGGAGCTCACCATGGCACATGAGGCGCCCACTCCTGCCTCGGCTCTCTACAGCGCTCCTACCGGCGGTCAGCCGCCTTCGGGGGGCCAGGCCAACCGTCCTCCGTCGACCGGGGCCCCTACACGCCCTCCACCCTCTGTCCCGGCGGCCCCTCGTCCGACTTCCACGCCCGACGGAGGTCGTCGCTCCCGCAAGGGCGGCCGTGGGGGTGGCGGATCCTCTCGTGGTGGTCCCTCCGGCCGGGGTGGCGGCCATGCGTGGCCGTCCTTCTACAACCCCTGGACCGGGACCATCGCCATGTGGCCGGGCCAGACACCGAGTGCCTCCCGTCCCTCGGCGCCGGCCCTCCTGACTGCACCTCACTACGGCATGCCCCCGACGCCTCCTTACGGTGTGCCCGTCGTGCCCCAGGCTCCGCCCGCGCTCCTGCCCCCGGGGACCCACACCTCGACGCCTTGGTCCCCGCCGGCTGGCGGTTGGGACAACGCCTCCCTCGCTGCTGCCTTCAGCACCATGGCGATGACCCCACCCCCCTCCGACTGGGTGATCGACTCCGGTGCCTCGTACCACACCACTCCCACGACAGGCACGCTCTCTCGCTCTCATCCCCCCTCCCCTCTCACCCATCCTCGATCATCGTTGGAAACGGATCCACTCTACCAGTCACCTCAGTAGGTGCATCGGTTCTCCCTGGGCCGTTTTACCTCAACGATGTTCTCGTAGCTCCCCACATCACTCACAATCTTCTTTCTGTTCGTCGATTCACCACTGACGACTCATGTTCCATTGAGTTTGACCCCTCTGGTTTTTCTGTGAAGGATCTGGCCACCAGGACCCTTCTCGCCCGCTGTGACAGCTCGGGGCCGCTCTACACGCTCCAGCCCTCCACCGCCGGCGTGCCACCACGTCCTGTCCTGGTCTCCACCACCTCCACCACATGGCATCGTCGTCTCGGCCATCCTGGACCCGACGTCATGACCAAGATTACCAGTAGTCTAGATCCTTCATGTAGTAGGGGACATTTTGAGGGTCTCTGTCATGCTTGTCAGTTAGGCCGACATACTCGTCTCCCATTTACTACTTCTCGGGCTGAGCAGGCTTTTGACCTGGTTCACTGTGATCTTTGGACCTCCCCTGTACTCAGTCTTTCTGGTTATAAATACTATTTGGTGATTTTGGATGATTTTTCCCATTTTCTATGGACCTTCCCGCTTCGGTTGAAGTCGGACACATTCACCACCCTCACACACTTCTTCACCTGGGTATCCACTCAGTTTCGTCGCTCGGTCCGTGCTCTGCAGTGTGACAATGGCCGCGAGTTCGATAACAACGCCTCTCGCTCTTTCTTCCTCACTCACGGCGTCCAGTTGCGTCTCTCGTGCCCCTACACCTCTGCACAGAACGGTCGAGCCGAACGCATGATCCGCACCACCACCAATATGCTCCGCTGCCTCCTCTTCCAGGCGTCTCTCCCTGCCAGCTACTGGGCAGAGGCCCTGCACACTGCCACCCACCTCCTCAACCGTCTTCCCTCGAAGGCGGTGCGCCACCCTACCCCTCACTTCGCCCTATACGGCACAGCCCCTTCCTATGACCACCTTCGCGTGTTCGGCTGTGCCTGCTACCCTAACACTTCCACTACCGCTCCACATAAGCTTTCTCCTCGCTCCACCCGCTGTCTATTCCTTGGCTACTCTCCTGACCACAAGGGGTACCGGTGTCTGGACCTCACCTCCCACCGCATCATCATCTCTCGTCATGTCATCTTCGACGAAGATGTGTTTCCCCTTGCTGACTCCACCCCACCCACCGATCTTGACTCCCTCCTCGAGTCCGATCCGATTCCTCCCCCACCTCCGGCTCCCCGTCTTGCGCCGTTACCTGCTCCTCGTGCGGCCACTACGACCTCTTCCGCGCCACGCGCGGCCCCGTCGACCCTGCCTGCGCCACGCGTGGCCCCGTCGATCCTGCCTGCGCCACGCGCGGCCCCGTCGACCCCGCCTGCGCCACGCGCGGCTCCGTCGACCCCGGCTCGCTTCGCCACAAGCTGACCTTGGACGGCTCCCTCGACCGCTACAAGGCCCGTTGGGTCCTTCGGGGCTTCACCCAGCGCCCCGGGGTGGACTACGACGAGACCTTCAGCCCTGTCGTCAAGTTCGCCACTGTTCGCGCCGTCCTCTCCCTCGCCCTCTCCCGCGACTGGGCGATCCATCAGCTCGATGTCAAGAATGCCTTCCTCCATGGCACTCTGACAGAGACTGTCTACTGCAGCCAGCCCACCGGCTTCGTCGACGCCGACCGTCCGGATCTGGTTTGTCGGCTGAATCGGTCCCTGTACGGCCTCAAGCAGGCGCCACGGGCTTGGTACAGTCGCTTCGCCTCCTACCTGGCCTCCATCGGCTTCGTCGAGGCCAAGTCGGGCCAGGTGACTGCGGTATCATCATGTACTATCGAGCTCCTCTTGTATCATAGTGTATCGTCATGTACCGTTTCTGTATCATCATGTATCGGCAAGAACCTCTTTAGAACTCCTCTTTAGGGAGCATAGCCTTTCAGCGCTAGCTAACTCCTGCATCATGATGTACTGATGAGCACCACTCGTAACCTAGTGTATCGTCATGTATCGTTCTATATCATCATGTACTAGCCTGCACCTCTAGGGCGCTCCTCTCGTGCCGTAGTTTCACCAACTCCGAGAGGCTCATTGGCGACACCGCCAAAAGCCAGGTCGCCATGAACCCCATCAACCAAGGGGCACCACCATCCCGACCAAGGAGTAGGACTTCTCCACCCACTACGACAACCTGCTCGGCAAGGAGAATAGGTCGGCGCCGTAACCAGCCAGGCAAATACCCGACGCCGATCGCGGAGCCAGCCAAGTGTCAAACTACCATGGCATCGACCTCAAAGCCACCCAGCCAGCGAAGCTAACAGTCTATGACACGCGGGCCCGTGGCCACCTGGCGGTCCACGCCACCAGACACGACGACAGCCGCGTCGGCGCGGTCAAACCCGACGGCCCGCCGGCATTGACCGGCCGTTCCTCGCCAGCGGCGAGGTGGGCCGAGGCAAGAATATGACCTCCATGACCGACTCAATGAGGGGAACACGATGGTGACGACGTTCACGAACCACGGTGGCCGGAACCCTACCGACGGCGAGCAGCGGCGCTCTGCCGGCGTCGGTGATGATGAACATCTAGCCTACCGCGCTGAACGCCGAGGGAACGCACGCGCAAAAGCATCAGTGACTCACCACGAGTGCGACGTGAAGTCGGTCGGCAGTGAGGCGGTCGATGGTGCTCTGTCCACGGCGAGGTGGTGCGATGGCGATGGTGGCGGCGGCAACGATGCCGAATTCGGCTCGGTCACCGTGAGAAAGGCGACGAGATCGAGGATGGAGCTTCGGGTGATCACTGGCTAGGTGGAGGCGGACGGAATTGGAGTAAGAGGCGGTGATCGCGGAGAATTTCTCGGCGACGGCAAAGTTCTACTCGGGTCTTCGCCGGAGAGGAGGAAGACGGCGGAGCTCGAGCTGGTTTCGCATGGGAGGTGGCTTGGGGTGGTGAAGGGGAGCTCGGGGAGGTGCGGTGAGTTTACTTATAGACCGGCGTCGTCTGGCCGAGGCTACGTGGCCGCGCGGGAAGAGGGGGGCCGAAACGGCGATCGCGGCGGCCGGCCTGCGGTGATGGCGGTGGTCACGATCGTTGGCCATACTCATCAACGTCGAGTGACTCGACGAGGCTGTGCACGCGCGTCCGTGCCAAGTGGCGTCGTGCGGCGTGAATGAGGTTGCCGGCGATCAATACCCGGCGGTCGGCAGCGCAAAATCCGGTAGTCCGACGACGGCTCGGTCCGGCGGTCCTCGACGGTGTTAAGGACGGTGATCACCGGTTAATTGGTCATGGTTTGAGGCTAAATTCATCCTTAATTCATGGATTGTTACAACCCTCCCCCCTAACAAAAATCTCGTCCCGAGATTTGGGGGTGCAAAAACAATAGAGAGTTCGAGATTTTCGTAGTTACCTTGGTTTGAGTCGAGGAACTCAGGATAGTTCGTCTTGAGAAATTCCTCGGTTTCCCAAGTAGCTTCCCGCTCCGAGTGATTCGTCCATTGGACCTTAAAGAACCGACTGACTTGGTTACGAGTCACTCGACTTTTCTGATCCACGAGCTTGATGGGCTTTTCGGGGTACGTGAGATCAGCTTCAACTTGTAGGCCTTCCATGCCTACCAATTCGGTCCGAACTCGAAGACATTTCTTAAGTTGTGAAACATGGAAGATGTTGTGGACTGCGGCCAAGCTTGAGGGGAGCTCTAGCCGATACGCTACCGGCCCACATTTCTTCGTGATGAGAAACGACCCAATGTAGCGAGGTGCTAGTTTGCCTCTTAGTCCGAATCGCTGAACGCCTTTCATTGGAGATACCCGAAAATAGACGTGATCGTCCACTTGAAATACAAGTGGTCTACGTCTCTTGTCAGCATAACTCTTTTGACGATCCTTAGCGATTTTCAAATTTTCTTGGATAAGTCGGACTTGCTCTTTGGCTTCGACAACCGTGTCCGGTCAAAGGAGGCTCCGCTCTCCAACCTCGGACCAATTAACTGGTGTTCGGCACCTTCTTCCGTACAACGCTTCAAAAGGAGCCATTTTGATGCTCTCTTGATATTGTTGTTGTACGAAAATTCTGCCAAGGGAAGACATTCATCCCACTTGGTGATATAGGTGAGTGCATATGCCTGGAGCATATCCTCAAGGATTTGATTGATTCGCGCTGTCTGGCCGTCCGTTTGAGGATGATAGGCCGAACTGCGAATAAGTTGAGTGCCTAAAGATGCGTGCAACTGTTCCCAGAAGCAAGCGACGAACTGAGATCCGCGATCAGAGATGATGGTTTTTGGAACCCCATGAAGACTGACGATACGTGCCATGTATAACTCGGCATACTGTTGCACTTGATATCGAGTCTTGACGGGAAGAAATTGGGCCGATTTAGTAAGACGATCCACTATGACAATAATGACACGGTGAGACACCAACCTCGCGAAACAAACCACAAATCTATAACAAAAGACGGAAACGCAAGAACACTAATCGCAACAAAGGAGCCAAAATGCATAACGAAAACTTTTTCAAAAACAAAGGCAAGAAACAACACACCAATACAACTACATGCAATGCACGACCTATCATGTCCTTACCAAAAGTTGCCAACAACACGTGGCAAAAATACGTTTAGACTGTCGGTGGCATACATACGTGTTCTCTGCATGAGTCAGTTCTATCGTTCAACCTACGGTAAGAGAGGTGCTCGCAAGTGTAAGCATTTGAAGCTTTCAAATGCCAAAATAGCTGGGATGGAGAAAGAAGCATGTGGTTCTCGATCTCCTCTTAGCTTAGCCAGCCCTGGTCGTTGGTGATGGTGGTAGAACTACGGATTCTACCGAGCAGATTGCGCAGATTGTAGGGTGGGGATTGGGCGCGACCAGGGCGGCGGCGCTGGGGCGCCGTCGTGATCCTAGCTGGGTCGCGCGCAGGGAGAAGATCACAGGAGACTCTGGCTCCCTCTGGGAAGCCAGAATAAATTGGTATTCTGCTTGCCTTTATTCCAGTGTTTACAGATCTATATATAGAGTTATCTCAAGTCTATCTACTAGCTTTGGATAAGTATAACTATCTAGATAGAGCTGATCTATTAGCTATTGGATAAGTATAACTATCTAGATAGAGTTGATCTATTAGCTATTGGATAAGTAAAACTATCTAGATAGAGCTGATCTATTAGCTATTTGGGCTTTGGGCCCCACCTGGCGCGCCCCCTTAGGCAGCCTTGGCCCTGTTGCGCCTAACATAGGCTTGGCCATACATAACATCTCTCCCCGCCTTCTCAAACAGCTCGTCCTCGAGCTGTAAGCTGGGGTAAGCAGCACGGAGCTCTTCAAGCTTTTCCCATGTGGCGTCATCTTCAGCCAGTCCACGCCACTGTACGAGAACCTGCCACACGCCCCGCCTAAGTTGAGCGCGGAGCACCTTGGCCGGCACAGGAAGCAGCCGGCCATCCATCACTAGGTCAAGCGTCCCCAGAGTTGCAGGAGGATCCCCACAGTGCGGCTTCAGCAGGCTGACGTGGAAGACATCATGGATGCGGGCACCATCTGGCAACTGCAGGAGGTAGGCTACCGACCCAATCCTTTCATGGACACGGAAAAGGCCGGCGTAGCGAGGTCCCAGCTTCCCCTTCGCTCGCGGATGGAGGGACTGAAAGGTGCGGTACAGCAGGCATAGCCACACCCAGTCGCCCACCTGGAACTGGACCTCCCGATGCCCAGCGTCGTAATACTTCTTGGCGAGCTGCTGGGCCTGCAAAAGGTGCTGGCGCACCTCGGCCAGCATCTCATCTCTGGAGCGTAGCATGTCGTCTGCGGCCTCTATCCATGTTGTCCATGGCGTGTAAGGTAGTATGGACGGTGGGGATCTGCCATAGACCACCTCGAAGGGTGTGGCACGCAATGTAGTGTGGTAGGAGGTATTATAGCAATACTCCGCCCAGGACAGCCAATCCACCCATGCCCACGGTCGATCGCCGGTAACACACCGAAGATACATCGCAATAATTTTGTTGACCACCTCCGATTGTCCATCCGTCTGTGGGTGGAAGGCGGTGCTCATCTTTAGTGTCACCCCGCCATCCTGAAGAGGTCGCGCCACACGTGCCCGGTGAAGACGGGGTCCCGGTCACTACAATAGACAACGGGAACCCGTGTAGTCGTACGATGCCGTCGAAGAATGCTCGCGCTACGGACGACGCGGTGTAGGGGTGGCCGAGGGCGATGAAGTGGGCGTACTTGGAGAAGCGATCCACCACCGTGAGGATGACGGACTTGCCCGCCACCTTGGGCAGCCCCTCGATGAAGTCCATGGAGATGCCGGCCCATACCTGGGACGGCACCTCAAGGGGTTGCAGGAGGCCGCCCGACTGCTGTGCCAGTGTCTTGTTTTGCTGGCACGTGGTGCAGGTGCGCACCCAGTCCTGGACGAGCGCGCGATCATGTGGAATGTAGAAGTCTGCCCGCAGTCGATAGAGGGTCTTCTGGACGCCCTCATGACCTACCGAGTGTGCCAGTGTCAGCACCTGGTGGCGCAGGTCATCGTAGTTCGGCACGAAGATGCGTGTGTCGTGCAGGAGCAGCCCGTCGACGAGGCGCCATGGCGCAGCCAGTACGCCCTCCCGCAGCTGCTGGAGGAGGTGTTGCCCGTCAGGTGCAGCTGCCAGCGCCCGCCTGATGTCGTCCAGCAGGGAGAATGTCGGGCCCGAGATGGCCCGTGCCGCCATAGCCGTGTCCTCCACGGCAGCCTCCGAGTCGCGACGGGACAGGGCGTCGGCCACGGTGTTCAGGCGCCCCGACCTATATTCCACTAAGAAGTCAAAACCGAACAGCTTGTTGGTCCACTGATGCTGAGGAACTGTGGACAAGCGTTGATCCAGCAAGAATTTAGACTGTAGTGGTCAGTACGAACAGAAAAGTGGCGCCCCCACAAGTACGGGCGCCAGTGACGGACGGCCTGCACGAGGCCGATGAGCTCCCTCTCGTAGGCCGCCAACTTAAGGTGGCGGGCTGCAAATGGCTTGCTGAAGTAGGCGAGAGGTCCCGCGCCCTGATGAAGGACAGCACCGAACCCTGCACCTGACACGTCACAGTCGACGACGAAGAGCTTGGTGAAGTCCGGCATCTGGAGCACTAGGCCCGTCGTCAGGGCGTGCTTTAGGGCGTGGAAGGCTGTTGTCGTGTCATCGTCCTAGGCAAACACGTCTCGTCGCAAGAGACGCGTCAGCGGGGCTGCAATGAGGTCGAAGTCTTTGAAGAACTTCCGGTAGTACCCTGCCAGTCCCAAGAAGCCCCGGAGGCCTCGTGCAGACCGTGGGGGTGGCCAGGAGGCCACTGCCGTGACCTTGTCGGCATCCATGGCGACCCCGCCCTCGGAGATGACATGGCCAAGATAGGCCACCGATGTGGCGCCGAAGGAACATTTCGAGCGCTTCAGGTGGAGGTGGTGTGCTTGCAGTGCCTCGAGGACGGTGCCCACATGCTGGAGGTGCTCCGCCCATGATGCACTGTAGATCAGGATATCGTCGAAGAAGACAAGCACAAACCTCCGAAGATATGGGCGGAGTACGTTGTTCATCAGGGCCTGGAAAGTCGCAGGCGCGTTCGAGAGGCCGAACGGCATGACCAGGAACTCATAGTGGCCATGATGGGTGCAGAACGCCGTCTTGGCGGTGTCATCGGTGTGCATCTGCACCTGGTGGTAGCCTGAGCGTAGGTCCAGTTTGGAGAAGAAACAGGCTCCATGGAGCTCGTCGAGCAGCTCGTCCACCACAGGGATCGAGAACTTGTCCTTGGATGTCTTGGCGTTGAGGGCGCAGTAGTCGATGCAGAAACGCCACGAGCGGTACGCCTTGCGAACCAAGAGCACCGGAGCGGAGAACAGCGACGTGCTGGGTCGTATGATGCCTTGTGTGAGCATGGCCTCACACTGTCGCTCCAGCTCGTCCTTCTGCAGCTGCGCGTACCGGTACGGTCGTACGGCCACCAGAGCTGTACCGGGCAGCAGGTGGATGCGATGGTCGTAGGGGCGAGCCGGAGGCAGTCCCGTGGGCTCGTCGAAGATGGCGCCATGTTGCTGAATAAGGACGTCCATGAGGGGCTGTTGGGCAGTGTCAACGACTGCCACAGCCAGCTGCTGCGGGGCAAGCTGTTGCGTGGCCCGTACACCTTGCCAGTGGATGCGCCGGCCCTGGCGTTGGAACGATAGGGTCAGTGCTCAGAAGTTCCACTGGATGGTACCCAGCGTCTCCAAGAAGTCCACGCCGAGGATGAAGTCGAAGCAGCCCAGGCGCATCCCGACGCACGTGATGGAGAAGGACTCGTCGTTGATGATGACGGAGACGTCGCGGGCGATGCCGGCGCAGGGTAGGCGATCTCCGTTGGCCACCGTGACCCGAAGGTGCTCGCCACCCGCCATAGCTAGCCGGAGGCGGCTCATCGTGTCACCATTGAGGAAGTTGTGGGTTGACCCTGTGTCCATGAGCGCGAGTAGTCGCTCGTCGTTGATGGTGACTGGTAGCAGCAGTGTCTTGTCCGTCCGGCTTGTTGGTTGGGGAAGGGAAGCTGGCCTGTCAGCATGGTGTTCATGGTGATCTGCATGTCGCGCACGGCGTGACTGAGATCAGCCAACGACGCCACGATCTGGGCCGGGGTGAGCGCGGGAGCGGCCTGCTGGCTGACGGCCGCGCTGGGAGGGCCGAGCGCCATGGCCTCCGACGGCGCAGGGACCGCGGCCAGGGAGGTGACCGGCGCCGCAGATGGGCTCGTGGACGGCGGCGGTTGCTACCCTGGTGACAGCGACTTGGAGGCGGCGGAAGAACTCATGATCGTCGAGACCTCTGATACCAGATTGGTAGAACTACGGATTCTACCAGGCAGATTGCGCAGATTGTAGGGTGGGGATTGGGCGCGACCGCACGACCAAGGCGACGGCGCTGGGGCGTCGTCGTGATCCTGGCTGGGTCGCGCGCAGGGAGATCACAGGAAACTCTGGCTCCCTCTGGTAAGACAGAATAAATTGGTATTCTACTTGCCTTTATTCCAGTGTTTACAGATCTATATATAGAGCTATCTCAAGTCTATCTACTAGCTTTGGATAAGTATAACTATCTAGATAGAGCTGATCTATTAGCTATTGGATAAGTATAACTATCTAGATAGAGCTGATCTATTAGCTATTGGATAAGTATAACTATCTAGATAGAGCTGATCTATTAGCTATTTGGGCTTTGGGCCCCACCTGGCGCTCCACCTGGCGCGCCCCCTTAGGCAGCCTTGGCCCTGTTGCGCCTAACATAGGCTTGGCCATACATAACAGATGGTGATCTTGTTCTTCTGGCCAGTGGTCTTTTCCTCCGCTGACACGGGAAGCTGGCTCTGAGGTCGACGCCATGGTAGTTTGACGCTAGGCTGGCTCCGCGATCGATGTCGGGTATTTACCTGGCCGGTTAGGGCGCCGACCTATTCTCCTTGCCGAGCAGGTTGTCGTAGTAGGTGGAGAAGTCCTACTCCTTGGTCGGGATGGTGGTGCCCCTTGGTTGATGGGGATCATGGCGACCTAGCTCTTAGCGGTGTCGCCAATGAGCCTCTCGGAGTTGGTGAAACTATGGCACGAGAGGAGCGCCCTAGAGGTGCAGGCTAGTACATGATGATACGGAACGGTACATGACGATACACTAGGTTACGAGAGGTGCTCATCAGTACATCATGATGCAGGAGTTAGCTAGTGCTGAAAGGCTATGCTCCCTAGAGAGGAGTTCCAAAGATTTCTTGCCGATGCATGATGATACAGAACGGTACATGATGATACACTATGATACAAGAGGAGCTCGGCAGTACATGACGATACCGCAGTCACCTGGCGTCGCAAGTATAAGGACAGGCAGCGGCTACTACAAAACATTACATGATGGTACACTACGGTACGAGAGGTGCTCGCAAGTGTAAGCATTTGAAGCTTTCGAATGCCAAAATAGCTGGGATGGAGAAAGAAGCATATGGTTCTCGATCTCCTCTTTGCTTAGCCGGCCCTTGTTGTTGGTGATGGTGATCTTGTTCTTCTGGCCAGTGGTCTTTTCCTCCGCTGACACGGGAAGCTGGCTCTGAGGTCGACGCCATGGTAGTTTGACGCTAGGCTGGCTCCGCGATCGGCGTCGAGTATTTACTTGCCTCGTTACGGCGCCGACCTGTTCTCCTTGCCGAGCAGGTTGTCGTAGTAGGTGGAGAAGTCCTACTCCTTGGTCGGGATGGTGGTGCCCCTTGGTTGATGGGGTTCATGGCGACCTAGCTCTTGGTGGTGTCGCCAATGAGCCTCTCGGAGTTGGTGAAACTACGACACGAGTGGAGCGCCCTAGAGGTGCAGGCTAGTACATGATGATACAGAACGGTACATGACGATACACTAGGTTACGAGAGGTGCTCATCAGTACATCATGATGCAGGAGTTAGCTAGCGCTGGAAGGCTATGCTCCCTGTGTGGGCCGGCACCGCTGTTGGGCTGCCAGTCCATTAGGGTTAGGGTTCTAAGTCTTATATATATAATCACCCTTTTGCAATACAAAAGAGGCAAGTCCAGGGTTTCCCCATTCCAATATGGTATCAGCTACGTTCTCTTCTCCCAACTCCCGGCTGCCAGCATCCTAGGTCCGGCCACCATCGCAGCAGCCACCGTCCCCGGGAAGCTCACCCTTCCCTCCTGAGGGCGGCACCCCACCTACACATTTCCGCTACTCCCTGGCAGCCCGCCTCGGCGTGTTGCTGGACTCCATCTCCGCTACCAGGTTCGCGGTCTAGGCCGAGCGATCCAGGACCAAGCGGAGCCCCCCCCCCCACTGGTGGCCTTCTTCTCGTCACGACTGTGGCCCATGTCCACCTGCCGCCAGCCCCTCTCCTAGCTCTGGCGCCAGCATGGCCTGCAACGCCACCAGCCGCTGGATCGAGCACGCGTTGTCTGGAGCTCACGCCTCCTCGTCGTTCCCCTCCCGTGTCGTTCCCGTCCACGGCGCCTCCTTTCCCGGCGCGGGCGCCCTCCGCAGCACGGGCTTCCTCGACTCTGTGGGTAAGTCGGCTACTGCGCAGGCATGCAGTCCGGATCCGCGCTGACCCTCGTCTTTTGCGTCGTCGACATGAGCAGCCTTTGTGCGGGACGCCGTTGCAAGCTAGCCACGCGTTTGATAGCCGCCGCCACAACCTCGGCTCCCTCTCCCTGCCCATGTCGACGCCTAACAGCGTCCCGCGCCTCTCCTTTAAGCTTTTCCCATCATTGGCGCCATCACCCATTGTCTGGTTGAATCTAGCGCAGGCCCCTGCCCAACTAGACTCGCCCCGTCGCCCTTCCTCTTCATCGTCGCCTTTGTTGGATCCGTTGTTGTCGTTGCCTTCCTGGCCGGATTCACCATTGTTGCGACCTTCCCGGCTAGATCCATCATCTTTTGGGTCGGATCGTCGTCTTCATGGCTGGATCCGTCGTTGTCGTGGTCTTCCTAGCCGGATCCGCTGTTACCCCCTTCTACTCTACCGTGGGCGCGGCCACCCTGACTGGCGCAGACGCGTGCACTGCCACTGACCTCCTTGGCAGGGCTCCTCGACGATCGGATGAACGGAGAAGCAAGATGGTCCACGACTTGCTTGTGCTCTTTTAAAGCGTCGCCCCACCGACCGTTGACGCTCGAACGTGAACACCCCCGAAGTACGCATCTCCATGCCGCAGCAGTGCTCCACCTCGGCATCCAGGGGCTATCATCTACACAGAGTGCACACCGATCTCTACTCCAACCGCAATACTCGCACCCTCACACTGCGGGGGGATTTCAACCTGTCGGCTCCTACATTTGACTTCTGCTCCAGTCTCATCATTTGTGATGCTCCTATTGCGACTGCGGGGGGGTTAGACAGTGTGTGTTCGCTGCGTGTGGGTCGGCACCACTGTTGGGCTACCAGCCCATTAGGGTTAGGGTTCTGAGTCTATATATATGTAAACACCCCTATGCAATACAAAACATGCAAGTCTAGGGTTTCATTCTCCAACAATTACCAGCAAAGACCACCAGAGAACGATTAACTATAATTACTCATAAGAATTTGAAACCTTCAGATGTAATGGATAACTGTTTCAGTTTGTTCAAACGTTAGATCGATAGCTCGTGATCTAAAAATGAAAGCCATTCATCATATGAAATATCTAAAGAAATAAAATGTAACAGACGCCATCATCACCTTCAAACTTTCTTGAAGCATAACAAATGTGAGCCAGGCGCTTCTTTATGTATCACAGATTTTGTTGCTTCTGGTGTGACGTCCCTTGGTGTGAAGCCAATCCCACCTGCATGATGTGCATCCACCAATAAGTAGCTCATGTGAGTAGGAAATAAGCATTGTGCAGCACTATTAACCCGAGGAATAAGATCATGTTACCTAAAGTCAGAATGAGGTTGTAACACCCACTTTGTAAATTGCTAGAAATATATCAATAGAGAAACATTTTCTCTTTATGTGAGTTTGATCTTTATGCACCATCATATGAGAACACCATGTCCAAGAACAATTAATAAAAGATCTACTACTAAATTGTTGCATCATGCTGGATACTTTAGTGGTGTGTGCATTTGGTGACAACATAGAAATAAAATGACAATGAGAAAAGGATTTGAGGAAAAAGGAGAAAGAAAGAAAGAAATAATATAAAATATAAAACAAAATTTATAAATACACCAACTCAACTATACTGGTATGATTGAAATTTATCTATAATTTGAGTACAAGTTCAAAGTCATACTTGGAATTCAAATTGGGAATTGAAAAATAAAAAGAAAAGAAAACAGAAAAACAGAAAATATAAAAAGAAAAGGGATACTATACCTAACTGGGCCGCAGAACACCATTTCGGCCCACAACCGTTTTTCCTCTGCGCGGCCCAACATTCCCCCTCACACCGTGTGCCGACAAGTGGGGCCGCGATGTCAGTGACCCACTCATCGCGCGCTCGCGCTTCAGCTGGTGCCGACAATGCGGGCCCGCTCGCCATTCGCTCAGCCCCGTGCCCACCTACGCAGTTCCACTGGCACGCGGGCCCTTACCTGTCAGGTCGTCTTCTCTCCCTCGCAACGGCGCTCGCGAGATCTTCGCCGCGCTGACCGCGCCACCTTGCGTGGGGAGCCCTCCGGTGATCTCGGAGTCCGCGTAACGGTCGCGCCGCTACAAGTAGTAAAGACCACGCCCCATCGCCTGGAACCCCGACCACTCTTTCATCCCGCAGAGCACAAAATCACCGCCGCCAGGATAGAGCTTCACCCGCCGCCGCGGAACCCCGCCTGTGCTGCCGTTCGGGCCTCGGATCGGGACCTGGGAGCTTCGCCCTGTGGTGTGTGACCCGACCGTGGCCTCAGCGTGCGGGATTGGCGACCTGGGACCCCTGGATTTGTCACCGGAGTACAAGCTCCGCCGCGGATCCGCACACCTTCGTGGGCAGCTTCTCTCCGATCATCGCCGTGGGTAAGTCGCCTGCCCATTTAATCACCATGGTCCCAGCATTATTTTGCGCGCTTAGGATCGAAGTTTAGAACCCGGACGCGTGGGACGGTCACCTCGCCGGTGATGGCGCCGCCGCGGAAGGGTAGCGCCGTCGCGCGGTTCTGTTGGATTGGGAAGACGCGTTCGCGGCCGTCGATCGGGCCATGGACGGCTGCGATTAGATCTGCGCGTACCCGTTCGCCACTTTAGGTCGGAGCCGTTGATTTGAGATCGTGCGGTTCCGGTGGAAAATCGATTCATTAAAATCTAGCCGTTAGATCCGGATCGTGTGGTCCCGTGCGCATACCGGTTCGGGTCACCGACGATCTAATCTGGTGCGTCCGTGTCGGATCCAGCGGCCAGGATACAACCATACCCCTTCGTGGGTCATTTTGTTAAAGAAACCCTGGAAAACCGAGGAATCAACCCGCCGTCCTAATTCCACTGTGCGCTGTGTCTCGGGTAAATTGCCCCGAGCCCCCTGGGTTTCTCTAAATTTGAGGCCCAGTCCAGCAGAGTTTTAAATTAATTAAATGATTAGGAAATTGGATTTTTAATACAAAAATAAATTCTAGAACTTGAATAAATCATATAAAATCCATTTTTAGTCCAAATTCATCCATTCCAGTTCCTAAAATTTTGTAATTTTATTATTTATCACTTAGTGTCTCTGTTTTGGGCATAACAACAGTAGGAAATTTATTTATCACTTAATCCTATTTAAAGCACATAAAACCTTTGAAAATGCATAACTTAAAATCTATAACTCAGAAAATTATGATTTCTGTTCCTAGGATTTTATTTTAATATGTAGAATATCTCTGTGCATTTTGTTTATATGTTTGGTGTAATGTTAATTTCTCTATATGCACTGTGCTTGTTTGTATTGTGGCGAGTAGAAGAGCCCGTTGCTGAGGATACTGGTGAGCAGCAGGTTGAAGTAGCTGAGCAGGAGCTCATTGAAGGCAAGTTGTGCCCTTGACCACTTTTTACCCAATAATGTTCTTTAATATCACATACTCATGCATAGGTTAACTTTGATGGGACCCAATAGGTCACCCTAGATTGTTTATCTCATTACCTTGTTTACCCCTGAATCACTTGGGTAGTTTGCTATTGCTTTACATGGTTGTGGGATAATCATTTATTACCTCTATGTTCCAATTCTTGTTGTTATTCTGTTTATGTTCATGTTGATATCATTAATGTTAATTGGAACATAGAGCTTAACTTGAGAACCACGTGCCACCACAAGGGAGGAATGGGACCCCTTGGCTGACTAATTAGGAAAGCTAGTGGAAGACTACCTTACCCGAAAGGGGCAAGGGCAGTAGGGGAGAGGTCAGTGCGGGGAGGTCCCTGGTTGGTTTTGCTGGGATGGCAGTCAGCCAGGAACCCTGTACTGGATCTTCCCATAAACTGTAGCGGGTTTTCGGAAGCTAGTGGAACTTTGTAAAGGCCTCGTAGTGTTGCCCTGCCGTGCTTCCTAGGTAGAGGTATATGGGATTCATGACCCCTTGGCAGATGGGTAACATGACTTGTGGGTAAAGGGTACAACCTCTGCAGAGTGTAAAACTGGTATACTAGCCGAGCTCACGGTCACGAGCGGCTCAGGACTCTCTGATGTTTAAATTATGGAACTTAAATTCAATTTTGTCATTTGCATTGCATGGGTTTATTATTAATTTTGTTCTATCACTTTACTTATGGTTTGGTATTTACTTACACTTAGTAATTGCTAATAAAATTTTGACCAACTACTTAAAAGCAATGCTCAGCTTTAACCCCTGTCATTGATTAAGCCTTACACATCACATGAACTCACACCTTTGTGAGTTTGTGTCCACTGGTTCCCCACAACTTATTGAGCTATGATCATGTGTGAGCTCACCCTTGCTGTCTCACACCCCCCCCCCACAGGAGATGATCAGGTGGTTCAGGAGGAGCTGCCTAACACTGAGGAGTTCGATCTGATCTAGGTGGCGTTTCCCAGTCGACATTGGCGCCGTCGATCCTTAGTTCGTTTTATCTTTATTACTTTATTTTGTAATAAGTCTTCCGCTATGTAATAAATACTCTGATGTTTTATGACATTTATCTCTATACACTCTGTTATTATATATGTTGTCTTCTTGGCGCATGTATGAGATGCACCTGGCTTTGTTCCTTAAAGCCGGGTGTTACAGAAGTGGTATCAGAGGAAATGTTGACTGTAGGACGAGACCTAGATAGAAATGGACAAAACCCCTCCCTACTTACCTTCTTCTGATTCATTCTATACTTACCTTACTCTGACTCATTCTATACTTACCTTATCTTGATCCTGTCTCACCTTCCACTGTTCTACTCTGATCATTCTTATCTTTTCTACTCTAAGACAAGATGGATTTCAAACCTTGGAATCCCTACCCCTATGACATTTTTAAGAGATAGGAGGCCTAAGACCAAATTAAAACTATTTTCTCTATTAAAAATGTTGGTTGATTGTTCTGATGATCAATGCCTGATTTGCTTCTTTGATTGATTGAGATATTATATATGGACATTTTAGCGTGTACCACTATAAGGTACTATATTAAGCTTTAGTAGGTGACACACTAATCTACTTAGCTAATAAGTCCCCCAAAGTAACATGATTGTAATTACTGCCTTGTCTACTGCTCTTTCTTACCTTATGTATCTAACTCAGATGGTCAATACCAGGAAAGGAAAGATTATCACGCAACAGCAAACAGAAATGAATCCTCCAAATCCCCCACCTGTTGAAGCCGAGCAAGTGATCGCAACCCAAAGGCTGGTAATACAGCAATTGACAGACATGATGACCGAAATGCAAAGCCAGATAAGACAAGAACGCGAGGAAATACGTCGGGCCCGTCTGGAGATACAGCAAGAAATAAGGCAATCCCGGTTGGAGAGACAACGACAAGAGCAACCACCATCTCCACCACCACCGGCTCCACCAAGCTACATAAACATATATGTAAATTACTACTATTTGTAGGATCTACATGTTCCTTTAGTTAGTATTCGGTATGCTACCATTTTAGGAGGAATAAAAAGGTCTATTTGTCCCCATGTGTTGCTAATAAAATTATGCGTCATGCTGAGATTTTGGGTTTGTGCAAATGTGTTGGACAATATGAGAAAACCCATGAGAGTAATTACACCTAAAGGGCCTGTTGTGGTGAATCAAATGACACGTAGATTGACATTGGCCATTATGGGTAGAGAATTTGGAGTTACTGCTATAATATTGGAGTCAAGCAGTATAGATTTGGTCCTTGGTATGTCATGGCTAAGAAAGGCAAAGGCCGTTATAGCATGTGGTAGAGGTACCGTAGAACTCACTACTACTAAAGGAGAAAGGTTTCAAGTTAATATTGCAGTAACCTCCTCATCTATGCGTGCAATGTTCTTTATGCCGAAGGAGTTTGTTGGTGACAATATCCGGGTGGTTAGAGATTTTCCGGATGTCTTTCCAGAGGAGTTACCAGGGATGCCACCTGATAGAGAAGTTGAGTTTGTTATTGACCTCTTACCTGGAACCGCCCCTATTTCTAAACGGCCATATAGGATGTCCGTAGAGGAGTTGAAGGAACTTAAGAAGCAGTTAACTGAGTTACAAGAGGCTGGGTACATTCGTCCGAGTTCCTCACCTTGGGGAGCACCGGTCTTGTTTGTACAGAAGAAGGATGGATCGCAACGGATGTGTGTGGATTATAGATCTCTTAATGATGTTACAGTGAAGAACAAGTTTCTGTTACCCGCATTAGGGATTTATTTAATCGGATGAGAGGAGCCAGGGTACTCTCGAAGATTGACCGCCGATCGGGATACCATCAGATATTCCTAAGACGGCTTTCTCGACTCGATATGGATTATATGAGTTCATCGTTATGTCGTTTGGATTAACTAATGCACCAGCTTATTCTATGGATTTGATGAATAAGATGTTTTTGGAGTATTTGGACAGATTCGTCGTGGTGTTCATCGACGATATTCTTATCTATTCTAAGAATGAGAGTGACCATGAGGAACATCTGAGGATGGTGCTACAGAAGCTACGAGATAACCAGCTATATGCCAAGTTCAGCAAGTGCGAGTTTTGGATTGGCGAAGTGCCATTTCTTGGTCATATTATTTCTAATGGAGGAATAGCAGTGGATCCTGCTAAAGTTAAAGAGATAATGGAGTGGAGAGTACCCACTACAGTTACTGAGATTCGGAGTTTCTTGGGACTTGCTGGATATTATCGGAGGTTTATCGAAGGATTTTCTAAGATTGCTAAGCCTATGACTTCGCTTTTGGAGAAAGGAAAAGAATTTAAGTGGGACGAGAAGTGTCAAGACAGCTTTGATCTGTTGAAGAAGAGGTTGATGTCACCACCAGTATTGGTTATGCCGGACCTACAGAAAGGATTTGACATCTATTGCGATGCATGTGGCCAAGGCTTAGGATGCGTGCTCATGCAGGAAGGACATGTGATTGCTTATGCTTCTCGTCAGTTGCGGAGACATGAATTGAACTACCCTACACATGACTTGGAATTGGCAGCCGTTGTGCATGCACTTAAGATTTGGAGACATTATATCATGGGGACCAAGTGCCAAGTGTACACGGATCATAAGAGTTTGAAGTATATATTTACTCAGAAGGATCTCAACCTTAGGCAACGCCGTTGGTTGGAGCTTATTAAGGATTATGATTTGGAGATTCACTATCACCCGGGCAAGGCAAACTTGGTTGCAGATGCCTTGAGTCGCAAGGAGCATGTTCATTCAGCTGTTGTTGCCCAGCTACCCGATGAGATTGTTGAGGATTTCAGGAGACTTAACCTGGGGATAGTTGCTCATATTGAAGGAGTTACAATTGATGTGGAACCTACTTTAGAGCAAGAGATCCGCAAGGGACAAATTGGTGATGATAAGATAAAAGAGATTAAGGATCTGATTACTGAAGGTCGAGTTCCGGAGTTCACGGAAGATGAGCAGGGCACTGTATGGTTCAAGGACAGGATGTGTGTTCCTGATATTAAAAGCCTTCGGGAGACTATTTTAAAGGAGGCCCATGACTCGGATTATTCTATTCATCCTGGTAGTACTAAGATGTATCAGGATTTGAAACGGAAGTATTGGTGGTATGGATTGAAAAGAGATGTAGCTGCACATGTAGCTATGTGCGATGTATGTCAAAGAGTTAAGGCTGAACACCTGAGGCCAGCGGGACTATTGCATCCACTGAAGATACCCGAGTGGAAATGGGAAGAGATTGGTATGGATTTCATTACTGGATTGCCTCGCACCCAGAAAGGATATGATGCTATATGGGTGATTGTGGATAGATTGACTAAAGTAGCTCACTTTATTCCTGTCAAGACTACTTATAAAGGTTCTCAGCTAGCAGAGTTATATATGGCTCGGATTGTGTGTTTACATGGAGTACCGAAGAAGATCGTGTCTGATCGAGGTTCGCAGTTTACCTCAAGATTTTGGAGAAGCTTTCATGAGAACATGAGTACAAAGTTGAATTTCAGTACAGCTTATCACCCTCAGACGGATGGACAGACTGAAAGGACAAACCAAGTATTGGAAGATATGTTGAGAGCATGTGCCCTTCAGCATGGAGGAAGTTGGGATAGGAGTCTACCTTATGCTGAATTCTCATATAATAATAGTTATCAGGCCAGTCTGAAGATGTCACCTTTTGAAGCTTTATATGGGAGGAAGTGCAGGACTCCTCTATATTGGGACCAGACTGGAGAGAGACAGTTCTTTGGGCCTGAATTGATTCAAGAAGCAGAAGAACAAGTTCGTATAATTCGAGAGAATTTGAGAGTGGCTCAAACCAGGCAAAAGAGCTATGCTGATAATAGAAGGAGGCCACTGGAATTTGAAGAGGTAGATTATGTGTATCTCAAGGTGTCACCACTTCGTGGAATGAGGAGATTTAAAGTCAAGGGCAAATTGTCCCCTCGCTATATTGGACCATTCTTGATCTTTAGGAGAGTTGGGGAGATGGCATACCAACTCGAGTTACCTGCTAGTCTATCGGATGTGCATAACGTGTTCCACGTGTCTCAACTTAAGAAGTGTCTCCGTGTTCCCGAGGAACAGTTACCAATGGAAGAGCTCAGTGTTCAAGGTGATTTGACTTACACGGAGTACCCGATCAAGATTTTGGATACATTGACTCGAGTTACAAGAAATAAGGTGATAAAGATGTGTAAAGTGCAATGGAGTCACCACAGTGAAGATGAAGCAACTTGGGAAAGAGAAGAAGAGCTCCGTATAGATTTTCCCCACCTTTTCTCTAGTTCTTCTTAAATCTCGAGGACGAGATTATTTTTAAGGGGGGTAGGATTTGTAACACCCACTTTGTAAATTGCTAGAAATATATCAATAGAGAAACATTTTCTCTTTATGTGAGTTTGATCTTTATGCACCATCATATGAGAACACCATGTCCAAGAACAATTAATAAAAGATCTACTACTAAATTGTTGCATCATGCTGGATATTTTAGTGGTGTGTGCATTTGGTGACAACATAGAAATAAAATGACAATGAGAAAAGGATTTGAGGAAAAAGGAGAAAGAAAGAAAGAAATAATATAAAATATAAAACAAAATTTATAAATACACCAACTCAACTATACTGGTATGATTGAAATTTATCTATAATTTGAGTACAAGTTCAAAGTCATACTTGGAATTCAAATTGGGAATTGAAAAATAAAAAGAAAAGAAAACAGAAAAACAGAAAATATAAAAAGAAAAGGGATACTATACCTAACTGGGCCGCAGAACACCATTTCGGCCCACAACCGTTTTTCCTCTGCGCGGCCCAACATTCCCCCTCACACCGTGTGCCGACAAGTGGGGCCGCGATGTCAGTGACCCACTCATCGCGCGCTCGCGCTTCAGCTGGTGCCGACAATGCTGGCCCGCTCGCCATTCGCTCAGCCCCGTGCCCACCTACGCAGTTCCACTGGCACGCGGGCCCTTACCTGTCAGGTCGTCTTCTCTCCCTCGCAACGGCGCTCGCGAGATCTTCGTCGCGCTGACCGCGCCACCTTACGTGGGGAGCCCTCCGGTGATCTCGGAGTCCGCGTAACGGTCGCGCCGCTACAAGTAGTAAAGACCACGCCCCATCGCCTGGAACCCCGACCACTCTTTCATCCCGCAGAGCACAAAATCACCGCCGCCAGGATAGAGCTTCACCCGCCGCCGCGGAACCCCGCCTGTGCTGCCGTTCGGGCCTCGGATCGGGACCTGGGAGCTTCGCCCTGTGGTGTGTGACCCGACCGTGGCCTCAGCGTGCGGGATTGGCGACCTGGGACCCCTGGATTTGTCACCGGAGTACAAGCTCCGCCGCGGATCCGCACACCTTCGTGGGCAGCTTCTCTCCGATCATCGCCGTGGGTAAGTCGCCTGCCCATTTAATCACCATGGTCCCAGCATTATTTTGCGCGCTTAGGATCGAAGTTTAGAACCCGGACGCGTGGGACGGTCACCTCGCCGGTGATGGCGCCGCCGCGGAAGGGTAGCGCCGTCGCGCGGTTCTGTTGGATTGGGAAGACGCGTTCGCGGCCGTCGATCGGGCCATGGACGGCTGCGATTAGATCTGCGCGTACCCGTTCGCCACTTTAGGTCGGAGCCGTTGATTTGAGATCGTGCGGTTCCGGTGGAAAATCGATTCATTAAAATCTAGCCGTTAGATCCGGATCGTGTGGTCCCGTGCGCATACCGGTTCGGGTCACCGACGATCTAATCCGGTGCGTCCGTGTCGGATCCAGCGGCCAGGATACAACCATACCCCTTCGTGGGTCATTTTGTTAAAGAAACCCTGGAAAACCGAGGAATCAACCCGCCGTCCTAATTCCACTGTGCGCTGTGTCTCGGGTAAATTGCCCCGAGCCCCCTGGGTTTCTCTAAATTTGAGGCCCAGTCCAGCAGAGTTTTAAATTAATTAAATGATTAGGAAATTGGATTTTTAATACAAAAATAAATTCTAGAACTTGAATAAATCATATAAAATCCATTTTTAGTCCAAATTCATCCATTCCAGTTCCTAAAATTTTGTAATTTTATTATTTATCACTTAGTGTCTCTGTTTTGGGCATAACAACAGTAGGAAATTTATTTATCACTTAATCCTATTTAAAGCACATAAAACCTTTGAAAATGCATAACTTAAAATCTATAACTCAGAAAATTATGATTTCTGTTCCTAGGATTTTATTTTAATATGTAGAATATCTCTGTGCATTTTGTTTATATGTTTGGTGTAATGTTAATTTCTCTATATGCACTGTGCTTGTTTGTATTGTGGCGAGTAGAAGAGCCCGTTGCTGAGGATACTGGTGAGCAGCAGGTTGAAGTAGCTGAGCAGGAGCTCATTGAAGGCAAGTTGTGCCCTTGACCACTTTTTACCCAATAATGTTCTTTAATATCACATACTCATGCATAGGTTAACTTTGATGGGACCCAATAGGTCACCCTAGATTGTTTATCTCATTACCTTGTTTACCCCTGAATCACTTGGGTAGTTTGCTATTGCTTTACATGGTTGTGGGATAATCATTTATTACCTCTATG
Organism: Zea luxurians; assembly: GCA_029449295.1. NCBI lineage: Eukaryota > Viridiplantae > Streptophyta > Magnoliopsida > Poales > Poaceae > Zea > Zea luxurians. The sequence goes on from JAOPSE010000039.1 coordinate 9,067,389, forward strand.
TTCCAATTCTTGTTGTTATTCTGTTTATGTTCATGTTGATATCATTAATGTTAATTGGAACATAGAGCTTAACTTGAGAACCACGTGCCACCACAAGGGAGGAATGGGACCCCTTGGCTGACTAATTAGGAAAGCTAGTGGAAGACTACCTTACCCGAAAGGGGCAAGGGCAGTAGGGGAGAGGTCAGTGCGGGGAGGTCCCTGGTTGGTTTTGCTGGGATGGCAGTCAGCCAGGAACCCTGTACTGGATCTTCCCATAAACTGTAGCGGGTTTTCGGAAGCTAGTGGAACTTTGTAAAGGCCTCGTAGTGTTGCCCTGCCGTGCTTCCTAGGTAGAGGTATATGGGATTCATGACCCCTTGGCAGATGGGTAACATGACTTGTGGGTAAAGGGTACAACCTCTGCAGAGTGTAAAACTGGTATACTAGCCGAGCTCACGGTCACGAGCGGCTCAGGACTCTCTGATGTTTAAATTATGGAACTTAAATTCAATTTTGTCATTTGCATTGCATGGGTTTATTATTAATTTTGTTCTATCACTTTACTTATGGTTTGGTATTTACTTACACTTAGTAATTGCTAATAAAATTTTGACCAACTACTTAAAAGCAATGCTCAGCTTTAACCCCTGTCATTGATTAAGCCTTACACATCACATGAACTCACACCTTTGTGAGTTTGTGTCCACTGGTTCCCCACAACTTGTTGAGCTATGATCATGTGTGAGCTCACCCTTGCTGTCTCACACCCCCCCCCCACAGGAGATGATCAGGTGGTTCAGGAGGAGCTGCCTAACACTGAGGAGTTCGATCTGATCTAGGTGGCGTTTCCCAGTCGACATTGGCGCCGTCGATCCTTAGTTCGTTTTATCTTTATTACTTTATTTTGTAATAAGTCTTCCGCTATGTAATAAATACTCTGATGTTTTATGACATTTATCTCTATACACTCTGTTATTATATATGTTGTCTTCTTGGCGCATGTATGAGATGCACCTGGCTTTGTTCCTTAAAGCCGGGTGTTACAGAGGTTAACATGGTCAATATCACTCCATTGTATCAAAATATCCTTGATCTTGTCCACTTCATCAGGAACAACTGCAGGGGCAACCACAGTTGCACCACCCAGTTTCTCTGATGAAGAATTCACTACAGATACAGCTCTTGGACCACTACAGGTACCATGAAAGAGAAAAAAGATTAAGTGGTTTTAAGTTGCTTTTAACTTCTAAATCTGAGTCAATGTGTGGTATGCCGTATGCACAATAAAGAACTAGAACACAAGATACATTAATAAACTGCTTTGATCTCTAAAGCAAATAAAAAAATATGTGAAATGTGGATTTGTTACTGGACTCCATCACTATCTTATGTGAAGAAAACCAGTAATCAGACTCTTTCATTTAGCACCATGAAGTGACCCCTTTGCGGCTCAAGGCAAATAGGTGTATCAGGGTGCATGCACTTTAAATGTCAAAAGTTCAATACACAATTTGGCTCTTGTCAATATAGTATAAAAACAAACCAAATGTGTAATATGGCTATAGATAGGCCTATGACTATGCATTTCACATTACGAATAAAAAAAAAAAGGTGTCCAGCTCAGATTAGATGAGTACCTCCTATCAAGGCCAGCGCCTGATGAAACAGTGTCACTTAAAGTCAGAATTGCAACTTTAACTTCAGCATCCTGTGGAGATGCAATCTGAGATACATCTGTGAAGATACTTTCTGCAGAAGATCCAAAACGAGATGGGTGCGGATTTGAGGGAGCAGGCAGCTTATCTAAAGAAGTTATTATGTCTGAAATAAATATGGCTTGAATAGATGTCCCAGCTGCCAATATTTGTCCAGTGGAGGGTATTTCCAGCATAGCATTAACAGATTTCATACTAAGGAGGCGGCTACTAGCCTGATGGCCAGTGCTCTCAGCAACAAAACTGCCAAAAGTCCATTACAAATAAATGTTAACATTACCTGGTGTCAAAATACTAAATACATTGTCGTCAAATATCATTGGTGATAATATAACTCTTACCCAGGTCGACCAGATCCATCATCAAGCATCCATCTAATTACTGCACGCTGAAACTCTGTGGGATGTGGGTTTGCTCTTAAAGGATGTGATAGGCATATGTGCACCCTGTGGATACAGATTTATAAGAAATATGTTGAATAGTAATGTGGCAACCCAGCCACCTGCCAAGGTCAGCAATTAGCTCACGCACTCACTCCCGCAACTCACGGCTAGATGTAGAAGAAGAGCTCTGAGAACAGAGCACACAGGCAGCACAAACACAATTCTGAATGTGTAGCAACTGAACTGCTCTGGTCTCTTGCATTGCCTAGTATATATACAAGACTAGTACCACTATATATATAGTATGCTAGTAGTACATGGCTTAGCTCAGCCCCCGACGACTACTGCATGGCTGATGTATGCCACTACAAGGATAGCCTATTGCCATACCTCTACATTGCTGATGAGTGATGACTGCAGGAAGATGGTTGCTTCCAACAACAACAACGGAATCCTAGCACACTACAGTTAGAAACTATGTAACCGTGCAGTGGAGCAGAACTTGGAATACCACATTGCGAATGTCCAGCCCCTCGGCGGCCCGCGCCAGAATCCTCATCCTCCTGAACCCATCCGATCCGCCGGAGACCTGCTTGGTGTCCTCCACCTGCACGACGGCGTACGCGCCATCGGGAACCGGCCCTGCGCCAGCAACCACAGTCTATCGTTCAGCTGGCCAGGACACGCAAAGGGACAAGGCGACGCTAGAGAGAAGGCGCCAGGCGGCCTGACCTCCGGTGGTGACGTAGGCGACTGGCGACCGTGCCGGGAGCGACGATCACGCCGAGGGCGTCGTCGCCTGCCCTCGACTCCGTGACCACCGGGTACTCCCCTGGCCCGTCGGAGGCCACGATGGCGTATCCATCCTGAAATGGGAAGGGCGGCCGACGGTTTTCGTCAGTAGCAGTCCGTGATGCGAGGGAACGAGGGGGGGGGGGGGGGGGGGGGGGGGGGGGGGGGGGGGGGGGGGGGGGGGGGGGGGGGGGGGGGGCGCCGTGTGGGCCTCCGCGGCGGACAGCACCGCCGCCAGTGCCTCCACTTGCAGCATCTCTCTACCTCGCTCCTCTATCTTTTTCCATTCCTCCTCCGGACCTCCGCTTCAGTTTCCCATCATCCGCCCCGGCGGCGGACTCGGGCTCTCGGCTCACTCGGTGCGCTTTACGCTGCTCTTTTTAAAAATTCAATCCAGTGCTCGACTGCGTGTGGCGTGACACCAGTGACTAGGGCTAAAAAAATGAATCTCGACGAGCTGACTCGGGCTGCTAGCAGGTAGCAGCAGTTCGGATCGAATCGGCTCGACGCTCACAACAAGTCCGAGCCGAGACTGTTTTTGTGGCTCGTAAAAAGAGCGAGTCGAACCGCCTTTTCAAGCTCGCCAGATGGACGAGCCAAACTCAGCTTGTTGCATGAGCGAGCCACAACGATCCAAGCCGACCTCGGCTCGGCTTGTTTCGACCCCTACCAGTGACTAGTGCTGCAACTTGGGCCGTGCCGTGCCAGCCCGTCACGAGCCCGCTGTGCTTCGGGCCTCAGATAATCGGGCCTAGCAAGCACGAAATAGAATCAGGTCGTGCCTTACCGGGCCTGGTGAGTAGAAATAAGGCCCAGCACGGCTCTAAAGCACGGCGGGCTCAAGCACGGCGGGCCCAGGCATGGCACGCAGAGTCGCAGCACAGAGGGCAGCAGGAAGTAAGCCAGGCGTGGACGCAGACGCAGACCCGCACCGCAGAGGGAGAAGGCGTGGACGCTGCGGCTGCGCTCCAGCTCGTGGACGCTGCGGGCTGCGACTGCGCTCCAGCGGTCTCCAGCGGCCAGCCTCCAGCACCAGCAGAGGGAGAAGGCGTCGGCCTCCAGCACCAGCCGAGCGAACAACGAGAGAAAGGAACGAGTAGCTGGAATCCACGATCACCGGCCAGCCTTGGAGTTGGAGCAGCTCGTGAACTCATCCGCCGCTGGCCGCTGGGTGCAGGAGCAGGAAGCTGGGCGGCTGGGCGTGCTGTAGATGAATGGATGGCGGCGGCCGGCGGAGGGAAGTGGTAGGAAACAGAAACCCTAATCACGTGCGGTAGCCGGTAGATGAATGACTGAATGAGCTGCGTAACTGGGTCTGCGGTGTGCGGTGAATCACCGTGTTGTTTCGTGTTGGGCCGGCACAAACCCGGCCCATAGCGACGTGTCGGGCCTCATAGCACAATGGGCTGACATTTCGAGCACGACCCAGCCCGCGATTCGTGCCGTGCTAGCTCGATTTTAAATCAGCCGTGTCGGGTCGTGCTTTGTTTTATTTTTCGCGGGCCGTGCTCGGGGCGGCCTATTGGGCACGGTCTAGACTTTCGGGACTACTAGTGACCACTGCAGTGCCTCGAGCCAAGAGCTGATGGTGGACGGGCAGGGCATCAAAGCGGCTCGGCTGGACTCCGACTTTCCGGTGTCTAAAATGGTTGCCAGAATGAGGAGTTTTCCCCTCGTCCTACTGTGTTGGATTAGTGCTGGAATATGTGTCGGTCTTTCTATAACAGTATAGCACGAAGTCATATAAGTTAGGCTAGTACGGTCCAAAGATAAGACCAGACCAAGTCTTAAATTTCGGCATATCATGCCTTCAACATGGTCCACGTACATGGGACAAACTTAAACCGATACGACACAAAAGGCTTATTATGTTTAATTTCTTTAAATTTTGTAAGTTATTGACTTTTTATGGTTGTAAGGCCGGCTCTAACTGTTCCCTAAATTCCTCCCCCTCTCCCTGGTGCGTATATGAAGCCCTCAGTGCTAGTTTGACAACTATATTTTGTCAAGAATTTCTCATTTTTAAGAAAAAATAAACTAATTTTTCTTGATAAATTGAGAATCCATTTGATAAATAGGGTTGCCAAACTAGCTCTCAATGCTCCAACAACGCCCCCTTTCACTCCCCATCTTTTGCGTTGTCAGGCCAAATCCCTCTATGAAGAGGGGGAACACTAATCTCCTCATCTTCACTAATCAGTGTTATTAATTGAGTAATTAATTTTTTAGGTTTAATTAACATATAACTGAAAGCTCTCTTGTGAGTTTTGGTGTTTGGATGACAACTCAATTAAAGGACTAACAAGTGTACTAAGTGTTGAACAGGTGCTTAAGGTAAAGTCTACAAGGTTCAACACAAGTGAACAAATGTGATGGTCCAAGAACTGGATTATGGATACATAATGGACATCACAAGTAAGATGGACATTGCATAAAGTGAGACTCGGGTGCGTAGCTCGGAGACAACTGATCAAGCCAAGGACGGAGGCAAGAAGAGCTTCGAGATACCAAGTGCACGGGAGAAGGTCAAGGAGGCCGAGGAACCCAAAGCCAAGGGTGAAGAAGGAGGCTTGCAAAGTCAAGGGTGATCGAGTTGAGAACAGCTATGGCACATCAAGGATCACTACATAAGGACGTGACTTACAGCCAATGAGGTAACAGCTGCAGTTATGTGGTGTAAGTCATAAGGCTCAAGATCAAGCTCTAAGGAGGAGATCAAGGTCACTAGAAGGTGAACAAGTGTCAAAACCAGAACTGGAAGCAGCCCAAAAGAGCTAAGTTCACCTTGATCTTTAGTTTGGGTTGTTCCTATGTTTGGAGATGTTCTATGTGACCTTTACAGGATGTTGGAGCCAAGTAATGTCAATCTAGATCAAGTCAAGCCGACTTGATGATTTATGAGTCCAACATCAAAGCTCAAGCATGTGAAATGATATAGATTTAATGATTAAGAGAAGGTATGTTTCTATACGAAGTACATTGGTTTTGTGGACTAATATACTTGTCTAAGTGTTAGAAACAGAAAGAAGAAGAAAAGAAGAGAGGTGCAAAGGGCTTGGCTATGTATAGCCAAGGCAGCTCAGTCTGGCACACCGGACTGTCCGGTGGTGCACCGGACAGTGTCCGGTGCGCCAGGCTGAACTCTGGCGAACTGGCCGCTTTCGGGAATTCACCGGCGACGTACGACTATAATTCACCGGACTGTCCGGTGTGCACCGGACTGTCCGGTGAGCCAACGGTCGGCCGGGCCAACGGTCGGCCGCGCGATCTGCGCGGGACACGTGGCCGAGCCAACGGCTAGATGGAGGCACCGGACTGTCCGGTGTGCACTGGACTGTCCGGTGTGCACCGGACATGTCCGGTGCGCCAACGGCTCCAAGACTGCCAACGGTCGGCTTTGCCATAGAAGGAAAGAAATCGGGCACCGGACAGTGTCCGGTGTGCACCGGACTGTTCGGTGCGCCACCCGACAGAAAGAAAGTATTGCCTTCCAAATGGGATTCCAACGGCTCCTAGGCCCCTTGTGTCTATAAAAGGGACCCCTAGGCGCCTCAAGCAATGTACAAGTGCAGCCAACAAGTGTAGAAATCACTCGAACCAATTCTCACTCTCCCTCTTGTGTGTAACTCTATAGTTTGTGTAGAAGGCACAACTATAAGCCTTTAGAGAGAGGAGAAGTGCTGCGAAGAGCTAGAGCAAGGTCTTGAGCGTATCGTTACTCTGCCGGGGTGCTGCCAAGAAGATTGTAAGCAGCCACGGTTTCGTTGTAACAAACTCAATAGTGAAAGGCTCTATCTGTCATACCGACAGATCTGAGCAAACAGAGGAAGGAGTTGAAATAGACTCCAAGCCCAGGTGTGGCTAACTCCAACGAGGACTAGGCAAGCATTTCAGGCTTGGCCGAACCTCGGGATAAATCCTTGCGTCTGTGTGCTCTGTTCTGTATTGTATCCTGACTCTCTGCCTTACTCGATTTTATATCTGCACTTCAACACTTATCCGTGGTATAAGCTTTATTTGAAGTGCAGGACATTTTGAGACAGGATCTCCGATTCCGCTGCAACCTACTCGAAGGATCTTCTCATTTCACTGCGTACGAAGTCTTCGAGTAGAGTAAGAATTTAAGTTTTAAATTGAAAAGTTTTATTCGCCTATTCCCCCCCCCCCTCTAGGCGACATCCAGATCCTGTTCCCAGGTCAAAGGGAACTTTCAATTGGTATCAAAGCTAGGCCTCTCCAGTGTGGGCTTAGCCGTTCGGAGATAACGATGTCGTCACAAGAGGTAACTGTAGAACTTCTTTTAGTCGATGGTTCTAATTACAAATCTTGGTCTGTCTCTATTTATAAGGCTTTCATGCATGTTGATCCTGATTTGAGACAGATCTTTAGTAGAAGTATTTTTCCCTCTGATATTAGTAAAAATCCTTCTAATGATGAACTAAGATATTTATCTCTCAATCACCGTGCTTGCAATATCTTAGTTGACTCTCTTTCTAGAAGTGCTTATTTTGCCATCATGAGTAGTGATAGTGATTTATTTGTTGATGCTCATGATTTATGGAATAGAATTAAAGGAAAATATTCTGTGGCAAATTGTGATGCTCCTACTCCCTATATTACTTGTGATACTAACCATTCAAAGGGAGAAGAAAAGTGTTGGGCACCAAACGATGAATCCACCTCGTCGACAGGTTTGTTCTCCACTAGTAATAAGTGTTTTATTGCTAACAATGACGGTGGAGACAAAAGCCACGATGAGGAGGAATATGAGGATGATAGCGAGGATGAATCTTCATCACCACAAGGTACATTTTCCTATATTGCTTCCACTGACATTAATGACAGGGAAAATGAGACCGATGATGTGGAAGAAGAAGAGATTCGCCATTTCTACATCCATCTCAACAAAGAGGACAAAGCACTCTTGGTTAAGCTGTTGAGAAGGAACAAGGAACAAGGTGAGACGCTTCTCAGGCTAGAGGAGTCCCTCATCAAAACCAACAATAGCCTGGAGAAGATGACCAAAGAACATGAGGAGCTAAAGTGCTCTCATGATGATTTGGTCCAACGGTATGAATCTGTTTTAACTGAGCAAAGAAATAGTCATGATGCATTATCTAATGTTGCTCAACTTAAAACGGAAAATTTCATGCTTAGGAGGCAAGTAGAAATTCTAAATTTAGAAAAGCTTGCTCTAGGTGAAAAGTATGATATGTTGTCATATTCTCATAATAAACTAGTTGATGATCATATCATGCTTGATATTGCTCATGAAGTAGTAATTACTAGTTTTAACTCATGTGAACCTCATTCATGTACATGTGCAAATTTAGATAATTTATCACCATGTGCTAACCCCTGTTGTTCAAAAGAAAGTCAATTTTTGAATAAGCATCAAGCTGCAGGGTTACAAAAGAAATTGTGTGGGAACAAGAAGCAAAGACAACTAAGGAGAAGACACATTGCTCAACTCTCTCAAGATATCCACGGGCGCGTGGTGAAGAAGCTTGAGAAAGGAAAAACTGCAGCAAGTGTTAAGCTCAATAAGAAGAATGTTCCTAAAGATGAAGAAATCAACATGAGCTTGGAAAAAGGTAAAGATTCAATTAATCATGTTGTTTGCACTGACCTGTTCTCTATGTCATCCAAGAACAAAAAGAGAAAAGGGAAGAGGAGGTGCTTTAAGTGCAACAAGTCAGGACACCTCATTGCGTCGTGTCCATACACCAACAAGGATGAAAGGATAAGGAGATGCTTCGGATGCAATGACAAGAACCACATGATCACTTCTTGTCCCCTATTGACGGATCAAGCATGTGCAGTCTCCAAGATGACTCTCACCAAGAAAAATGACAAACAGCAAGCGCCATGTCAGGATGAGCGACGTTTCTGCTACAAGTGTGGTCAGCAGGGTCATCTATCCAAGGTATGTTATAAAGGTAAGATTCCTAAGCAAGTGAATTTGTCTCAATCTCATTCGCTTAGGAAACCCAAATCATACACTTGTGCTAGATCTATAACGAGATCACCTAGAACTAGCACAAAGGCAATTTGGGTACCTAAGGCACATTTAGATGATCATTATGGACCCATCCCGAGATGGGTACCAAACTGTGCTAACTAGATCATGCAGGTGCCTTGAGATGAACTGGAGACCATGGGAGAGCTTAAGACTGTTATCTCAAACTCTATGCTTAAGCTTTTAATTGTTTTGGTGTTTATTCATTGATCCAAGGTTGAATTATTGTGAGACACTAATTCCATGTTCATCTCAAGTGAAAAGTTGAATAGGTCCTTAATCATTATTGGTGAATCAAGCAAAGGACCTCGATTGCGCATCTATCTACGGTAACTATGTTTCTTAAGTGCATTATCAAGATTGCTCTTAAAGTTGAATGTCGTGCTATCTGTCCTTGGAGTAGTTAAGCTTTTAAGTTTGCTTACGTTGGATTCTTGCAATAATTGATTCAAGATTTCAATGATCACATTCATGTGTGCTTAGTCATGACTAGGTGCTCTATAAGTCATATTTTGTGGTAGCTAAGCATTTAAGATATTTACCATGATTAATTCTTTATGTGTTCATGGATAAACCTATTTTCTTTGTAAATCATGCTATACGTGTGTAATGAGTAACCTATGTGTGCAAGCATGACATCTTGTTTAGTCCATGTTCACATGATTACCCTATTTTAGCACTATGTGTTATGCCTCTAATGCAACCCTCTCGAGCTATGTAGCGCATAAACAATAGGGAACTTGTGGTAATAACTGGTGCTCTCATGGCCATACAAGGCAAAGGTATGGAAAATGGAACTATGCAATTTCATGAAATGTCTTGAAGTTCCATTGATTGTGATCATAGCTATGTTCTTGCATTTCATTGGTAGTATCTTGGCTTAGGTGACTTATGTCTTAAAATGTTGTTTCTTTTGGTATACCTAAGGAACCCTTTTAATTATGATGTACTTAGACATTGCGTTTTGTATGCATGATCGTGTTGTTCTTCAATTGGTACTTTCAATTAGTATTTATGGTGAAATGATTGTCACGGCTAAAGCATGTCTAAGTTGCGTATAATTGTTATACTTCCTGTGAGTATTCAATTGGCTTAGGTGCTCCTGAGGCATGCATCGCTGTATTTAGTCAACCTTTCATTTAGCTTTCAATTGGTATTAAGTGGCTTTTCATTTGATATTCAAATTGGTATCTTTGTGTGATGAAAGTGATAGAGTATGCCTTGACCAAGATATGTTGTGATCCCCTCTAGTTCTGAGGAAGCTAGAATGTGCAAAGTGCAAGTCATTCAAATACTTGATGCACAACTTGAGGGGGAGCACACATAACTTGTGTCTTTTGAGACTAACTGTATTTTGAGCAATCTTGTGTAGTCTCAAGGTGGAAAAGAGGAGATGAGCAAGAAATGGAGAAATCAGGACTGGGGTATCTCTGTAAGTCAAGGAATTGGTATCTTAAGTCGTGAGTAATTGCATATTTTTAGATTGCTCATGCTCTATAAAATTTGGTGATAATAGATGCTCATCCTTAAAATATCATACGACTATGATAATAAATGATCTTGCAACTGGTATCTTTCAATTGGTAGCCGTGATAGTTTGCGTCAACTGACATCTTTTAATAATCATTAGAATAAAAGTTTCTTCTTGTGCCCAATACTATAACTTGTTCTAAGTTTGGTGTCTTAGCAACAAGAAAAGGTTAGGATAAAGAATCAGACACAAGTGTGAAGAAGCTCTCGAGAGATTAAATACTTTCAAGATGGGAAGTGCACTACAACATGGTAAAGGTATAAAAGGAAGTATTAATCTTTTTGCGTATATGTATCTTACTTAAATGTTGATGGTGCATATGTTCAATTAGTAAGGGGGAGTTTTGATAGTGTGTTTTTCCTCCTAAAACACCCTGTTGTCCCTTGACATCATCCTATGTTCTTGCTTGAGTATGGTTTTTGGTGTTTGATGTCAAAGGGGGAGAAGTTGTGCATTAAAGCTTATCTCAACCTGAGAGGAAAGCTTATCCTAAGGGGTGATGTGTTAGTTTGAGCATTGTTAGTGTGTTATTGATAAGTCTTATCATATGCTTCTTGCAGTATTATATGTGTTGCATCATATGGACTAGTGTTTCCGCTGCTATGAATTAATTGGCTTCTATAGTGTAATAGATAGGCATGTGGTTAATAGTGCTTTAAGAAAATTAATTGGTTTCTATAGTATAATAGATAGTCATGTGGTTAATGGTGCTTTAAGATTAATGGTGCTTTAAGATTAAAGGTGCTTTAAGATTGATTTAAATTGGTATCTTAATGGTGAATAGTGGTAGGTTGATATTCCTGTGATATATCGGTGTTTAACTCTGATTATGTGCATTTGTGTGTTAAAGCATCATGGTTTGATTCTTGACACAATGCATCCCAAAAAATGCTAAGGTGTAGAAATGTTTCGAATTGCCTAAGAATGTGCAAATTGGAGTCTGAGGTCAAGATTATGTTTTTTGAAGTAAGCACATATTTAGGGGGGGCATTCTATAAACTTAGAATTCAAAATTTGTGCTTCAAATCTTATTCTTATGTAAGCTTTAATTGTGTTGCCATCAATCACCAAAAAGGGGGAGATTGAAAGCTCTCTTGTGAGTTTTGGTGTTTGGATGACAACTCAATTAAAGGACTAACAAGTGTACTAAGTGTTGAACAGGTGCTTAAGGTAAAGTCTACAAGGTTCAACACAAGTGAACAAATGTGATGGTCCAAGAACTGGATTATGGATACATAATGGACATCACAAGTAAGATGGACATTGCATAAAGTGAGACTCGGGTGCGTAGCTCGGAGACAACTGATCAAGCCAAGGACGGAGGCAAGAAGAGCTTCGAGGTACCAAGTGCACGGGAGAAGGTCAAGGAGGCTGAGGAACCCAAAGCCAAGGGTGAAGAAGGAGGCTTGCAAAGTCAAGGGTGATCGAGTTGAGAACAGCTATGGCACATCAAGGATCACTACATAAGGACGTGACTTACAGCCAATGAGGTAACAGCTGCAGTTATGTGGTGTAAGTCATAAGGCTCAAGATCAAGCTCTAAGGAGGAGATCAAGGTCACTAGAAGGTGAACAAGTGTCAAAACCAGAACTGGAAGCAGCCCAAAAGAGCTAAGTTCACCTTGATCTTTAGTTTGGGTTGTTCCTATGTTTGGAGATGTTCTATGTGACCTTTACAGGATGTTGGAGCCAAGTAATGTCAATCTAGATCAAGTCAAGCCGACTTGATGATTTATGAGTCCAACATCAAAGCTCAAGCATGTGAAATGCTATAGATTTAATGATTAAGAGAAGGTATGTTTCTATACGAAGTACATTGGTTTTGTGGACTAATATACTTGTCTAAGTGTTAGAAACAGAAAGAAGAAGAAAAGAAGAGAGGTGCAAAGGGCTTGGCTATGTATAGCCAAGGCAGCTCAGTCTGGCACACCGGACAGTGTCCGGTGGTGCACCGGACAGTGTCCGGTGCGCCAGGCTGAACTCTGGCGAACTGGCCGCTCTCGGGAATTCACCGGCGACGTACGACTATAATTCACCGGACTGTCCGGTGTGCACCGGACTGTCCGGTGAGCCAACGGTCGGCCGGGCCAACGGTCGGCCGCGCGATCTACGCGGGACACGTGGCCGAGCCAACGGCTAGATGGAGGCACCGGACTGTCCGGTGTGCACCGGACATGTCCGGTGCGCCAACGGCTCCAAGACTGCCAACGGTCGGCTTTGCCATAAAAGGAAAGAAATCGGGCACCGGACAGTGTCCGGTGTGCACCGGACTGTCCGGTGCGCCACCCGACAGAAAGAAAGTATTGCCTTCCAAATGGGATTCCAACGGCTCCTAGGCCCCTTGTGTCTATAAAAGGGACCCCTAGGCGCCTCAAGCAATGTACAAGTGCAGCCAACAAGTGTAGAAATCACTCGAACCAATTCTCACTCTCCCTCTTGTGTGTAACTCTATAGTTTGTGTAGAAGGCACAACTATAAGCCTTTAGAGAGAGGAGAAGTGCTGCGAAGAGCTAGAGCAAGGTCTTGAGCGTATCGTTACTCTACCGGGGTGCTGCCAAGAAGATTGTAAGCAGCCGCGGTTTCGTTGTAACAAACTCAATAGTGAAAGGCTCTATCTATCATACTGACAGATCTGAGCAAACGGAGGAAGGAGTTCAAATAGACTCCAAGCCCAGGTGTGGCTAACTCCAACGAGGACTAGGCAAGCATTTCAGGCTTGGCCGAACCTCGGGATAAATCCTTGCGTCTGTGTGCTCTGTTCTGTATTGTATCCTGACTCTCTGCCTTACTCGATTTTATATCTGCACTTCAACACTTATCCGTGGTATAAGCTTTATTTGAAGTGCAGGACATTTTGAGACAGGATCTCCGATTCCGCTGCAACCTACTCGAAGGATCTTCTCATTTCACTGCGTACGAAGTCTTCGAGTAGAGTAAGAATTTAAGTTTTAAATTGAAAAGTTTTATTCGCCTATTTACCCCCCCTCTAGGCGACATCCAGATCCTGTTCCCGGGTCAAAGGGAACTTTCAATAACAATATGTATTGCGGTACTATAGTATTGTATAGTTTTTAAAGTCTAAAAATGATGTATAAAAGTTAAATAAATCAGTTAAAATGTAGAGGAGGAATGATTGGAGAGGATGAGAAATAAAGAAGGAATGAAAGAGGGAGTGTATTTAAAAATGAATAGAAGGAATAGAAGGTACAAATAGGGAAGTTAAGAGGGGGGCTGTTGGAATCAGTCTAATATTGGACTTTATATGTATGTCGGGCTTGGGACGGTATGGTCCAATGAATACATGACGTGCTTGAAAGGGAAATGTGCCCTTGGGCCATTTCTAAGTATTTTGGTGATTGAGTGCCAACACAAGTGCTTAAGTGTTAATCTATGCCAATTGATGGACAAAGTGCAAATCAAGAGTAAATGTATATTTCTAAGACTTAGTACAGTGTTTTGGAGACTAATGTATTGTGTCTAAGTGCTAGAAATATGAAAAGACCAATTTGGAAAAGACTTGGCTAAGCAGCCAAGACTCTACGCAGTCTGGGTGCACCGGACTGTCCGGTGGTGCACCGGACAGTGTCCGGAGCGCCAGACTAGCGACTGTCAACTGGCTGCTCTCGGGAAGCGATCAACGGCGTACGGCTATAAATCACCGGACTGTCCGGTGGTGCACCGGACTGTCCGGTGAGCCATTCACAGGCGAAGTCGTCGCTCTCGGGAAGCGATTAACGGCGTACGGCTATAAATCACCGGACTATCCGGTGGTGCACCGGACTGTCTGGTGAGCCAACGGTAAGCCGGGCCAACGGTCGGCCGCGTAATCCGCGCGCGACGCGTGGCCGTGCCAACGGTCAGAAGGGGGCACCGGACTGTCCGGTGTGCACCGGACAGTGTCCAGTGCGCCAACGGCTTTGGATCTTCAACGGTCGGCTGCGCCACAAAAGGAAAGAAATCTGCACCGGACCGTGTCCGGTGGTGCACCGAACTGTCCGGTGCGCCAGGCGACAGAAGGCAAGAATTGCCTTCCTAGAATGCTCTCAACGGCTCCTAGCTGCCTTAGGGCTATAAAAGGGGCCCCTAGGCGCATGGAGGAGTACACCAAGCATTCTCTAAGCATTCCTAAGCACCAAGACTTCAATTCCGCGCATTCGATTCTTTGTGATAGCAATTAGAGCTCCATTTGAGTAGAGAACTCTTTGAGTTGTGTTGAGAGCTCGTGTTGTGACTTTGTGTGCGTGTGTTGCTCTGATTTTGTGTCTTGTGTGCGTTGCTCATCCCATCCTTACTTCTGTGCTTCTTTGTGATAATCAAAGTGTAAGGGCGGGAGGCTCCAAGTTGTAGAGATTCCTCGCAAGCGGGATATAGTAAAGTGAAAGCAAAACACCGTGGTATTCAAGTGGGTCTTTGGACCGCTTGAAAGGGGTTGAGTGCAACCTTCGTCCGTTGGGACGCCACAACGTGGAGTAGGCAAGTGTTGGACTTGGCCGAACCACGGGATAATCCACTGTGCCATCTCTGTGTTGATCTTCCTGTGGTTATCGTGTTGTGCAAGAACTCTTCTCTAGCCACTTGGCTTTATTATGCTAACCCTTAATCAAGTTTTGTGGATTAAGTTTCAAGTTTTTACAGGATCACCTATTCAACCCCCTCCTCTAGGTGCTCTCAATTGGTATCGGAGCCGTTCTCTTCACGAAGGGACTAATCGCCCGAAGAGATGGATCCTAAGGGCAAGGGAATGGTGGTCAATGATAAGGAGAAGGAGTCCTTTGTCAACGAGCCGAAAGATGACAAGCCTACTGACTCGGGCTCGGGCCACAAAAGAAAAGACGGGAAGAAGAAGAAAACAAGGCGCATCAAGGAGATAGTCTACTACGACAGCGACGAATCTTCCTCTTCACAAAAGGACGACAACGACTATGAGAAAAAGGAGACAGTTAATTCAAACTTCTCTTTTGATTATTCTCGTATTCCGCATAGTTCAAATGCACATTTGCTTTCCATTCCTCTTGGCAAACCTCCACACTTTGATGGGGAGGACTACGGATTTTGGAGTCACAAAATGTGTAGTCACTTGTTCTCTCTCCATCCGAGTATATGGGAGATAGTAGAAAATGGAATGCAATTTGATAGCACGGATAGTCCTTTGTTTATCAATGAACAGATTCATAAAAATGCACAAGCTACTACTGTGTTGTTAGCCTCATTGTGCAGGGATGAGTACCATAAGGTGAGCTGCTTGGATAACGCCAAGCAGATATGGGACACCCTCAGAATCTCTCATGAGGGAAATGACGTCACCATGCTCACCAAGATGGAGTTGGTGGAAGGCGAACTTGGGAGATTCGCAATGATCAGGGGGGAGGAGCCAACCCAAACATACAACAGGCTCAAGACCCTCGTTAACAAAATAAGGAGCTATGGAAGCACGCGATGGACGGACCACGACGTCGTCCGCCTAATGCTAAGGTCTTTTACTGTCCTTGATCCACATCTTGTAAACAATATTTGTGAGAATCCTAGGTACACCAAGATGTCGCTCGAATAAATACTTGGAAAGTTCGTAAGCGGGCGGATGATGATCAAGGAGGCAAGATACGTCGATGAGGCGTTGAATGGTCCAGTTCATGAGCCTCAAGCCATTGCTCTCAAGGCAACGAGTAGCAAGGAGGCGCTACCTAGCAAGGTGGCACAAGTTGAGGCGGCGGGGCTAAATGAGGAAGAGATGGCCCTCATCATCAAGCGCTTCAAGACGGCGCTAAAGGGCCGCAAGGAGCATCCCAAAAAGAACAAGACGAAGGGAAAGCGCTTCTGCTTCAAGTGCGGTAAGATTGGTCATTTTATCGTTAATTGTCCCGATAATGATAGTGACCAGGAACAAGATAAGAAGAGGGAAAAGAAGAAGGCTTACAAGAAGGCTAAGGGCGAGGCACACCTTAGCAAGGAGTGGGACTCGGATTGCTCGTCATCCGACTCCGACAACGAAGGACTAGCCGCATCAGCCTTCAACAAATCATCCCTCTTCCCTAACGAGCGTCACACATGCCTCATGGCGAAGGAGAAGAAGGTATGTACTCGAAAGTCTACTTATGCTTCTTCTAGTGATGATGAATCTAGCGATGATGAAATAGATTACTCTAGATTGTTTAAGGGCTTAGATAGATCTAAAATTGATAAGATTAATGAATTGATTTATGCTTTGAATGATAAGAATAGATTGTTAGAAAAGCAAGAGGATCTTTTGTATGAAGAACATGATAAATTTGTAGAGGCACAAAAATCTCTTCCTTTAGAGGTTAAAAGGAATGAAATGCTTTCTTGTGAACTATCTACTTGCCATGAGACAATTTCTAGTTTAAAAAGTGTTAATGGTGATTTAAATGCTAAACTAAAAGTAGCAAATAGATCTAACTCTTGTGTAGAACATGTTGTGATTTGCAATAGGTGTAAAGATTTTAATGTTGATGCTTGTAGTGAACACCTTGTTTCTATTGCAAAGTTAAATGATGAAGTGGCTAGTCTTAATGCCCAACTTAAGACTAGCAAGAGTGAATTTGACAAACTAAAATTTGCAAGGGATGCCTACACAATTGGTACCTAAGACCCAAGCCTAAATTTGCCTTGCAGGTTTATGCATCCGGGGGATCAAGCTGGATTATCGACAGCGGATGCACAAACCACATGACGGGGGAGAAGAAGATGTTCACCTCCTACGTCAAGAACAAAGATTCCCAAGACTCAATCATATTCGATGACGGGAATCAAGGCAAGGTGAAAGGGTTAGGAAAAATAGCTATTTCATCCGAGCACTCCATTTCCAATGTGTTTTTAGTTGAGTCGCTTGGATATAACTTGTTGTCTGTGAGTCAGCTTTGTAATATGGGATATAACTGCTTATTCACAAATGTAGATGTGTCTGTCTTTAGAAGGAGTGATGGTTCATTAGCCTTTAAGGGTGTATTAGACGGCAAACTCTATTTAGTTGATTTTGCAAAAGAGGAGGCCGGTCTAGATGCATGCTTAATTGCTAAGACTAGCATGGGCTGGCTGTGGCATCGCCGCTTAGCACATGTGGGGATGAAGAACCTTCACAAACTTCTAAAGGGAGAACATGTGATAGGTCTAACAAATGTTACTTTCGAAAAAGATAGACCTTGTGCAGCTTGTCAAGCAGGCAAACAGGTGGGAAGCTCTCATCATACCAAAAATGTGATGACCACATCAAGACCTTTGGAGTTGCTTCATATGGACCTCTTCGGACCCGTCGCCTATCTAAGCATAGGAGGAAGTAAGTATGGTCTTGTTATAGTTGATGATTTTTCCCGCTCCACTTGGGTATTCTTCTTGCAGGATAAATCTGAAACCCAAGGGACCCTCAAGCGCTTCCTAAGGAGAGCTCAAAATGAGTTTGAGCTCAAGGTGAAGAAGACAAGGAGCGACAACGGGTCCGAGTTCAAGAACCTTCAAGTGGAGGAGTACCTTGAGGAGGAACGGATCAAGAACGAGTTCTCCACTCCCTACACACCACAACAAAACGGTGTGGTAGAGAGGAAGAACAGGACGCTCATTGACATGGCGAGGACAATGCTTGGAGAATTCAAGACGCCCGAGCGATTTTGGTCAGAAGCCGTGAACACGGCTTGTCATGCCATAAACCGAGTGTACCTTCATCGCCTCCTCAAGAAGGCTTTGTATGAGATTCTAACCGATAACAAACCCAATGTGTCTTACTTTCGTGTATTCGGGAGCAAATGTTATATTCTAGTAAAGAAAGGTAGAAATTCTAAGTTTGATCCCAAAGCTGTAGAAGGGTTTTTGTTAGGTTATGATTCAAATACAAAGGCGTATAGGGTCTTCAACAAATCATCGGGTTTGGTTGAAGTCTCTAGCGACGTTGTATTTGATGAGACTAATGGCTCTCCAAGAGGGCAAGTTGTTGATCTTGATGATGTAGATGAAGAAGACGCTCCAACGGCTGCAATACGCACCATGGCGATTGGAGAAGTGCGGCCACAGGAACAAAAGGAGCAAGATCAACCCTCTCAGGTTCATCAAGAGGAGGCGTGTGATCAAGGGGGAGCACAAGATGATCATGTGATGGAGGAAGAAGCACAACCGACACCTCCAACCCAAGTTCGAGCGACGATTCAAAGGAATCATCCCGTCGACCAAATTTTGGGTGACATTAGCAAGGGAGTAACTACTCGTTCTAGATTAGTTAATTTTTGTGAGCATTACTCCTTTGTCTCTTCTATTGAGCCTTTCAGGGTAGAAGAGGCCTTGCTAGATCCGGACTGGGTGTTGGCCATGCAAGAAGAGCTCAACAATTTCAAGAGAAATGAAGTTTGGACACTGGTGCCTCGTCCCAAGCAAAATGTTGTGGGAACCAAGTGGGTGTTCCGCAACAAATAAGACGAGCACGGGGTGGTGACAAGGAACAAGGCTCGACTTGTGGCAAAAGGTTATGCCCAAGTCACAGGTTTGGACTTTGAGGAGACTTTTGCTCCTGTGGCTAGGCTAGAGTCCATTCGTATTTTCCTAACATATGTCGCTCACCATTCTTTCAGGTTGTTCCAAATGGATGTGAAGAGCGCTGAAAGGGAATTAGGCTTAGAACTAGTTCCTAAATAATTTTGGTGGTTGAATTGCCCAACACAAACATTGGACTAACTAGTTTACTCTAGTGCATAAGTTATACAGGTGCAAAAGGTTCACAATCAGCCAATAAAAGGACCAAGTGTTGGATTCAACAAAGGAGCAGGAAGGCAACCGAGGGCTCCTCTGGCCGGAGGCACCGGACTGTCCGGTGTGCACCGGACTGTCCGGTGCGGCCAGAGGACTTCGACTTCAAACTCTTCACCCTCGGGATTTCTTGGAAGCCGGCGCGCTATAAATCACCGGACTGTCCGGTGTGCACCGGACATGTCCGGTGCTCCAAGGAAACGCGGCCTCCGGAACTCGCCAGCCTCGGGTTTGCTCGACAGCCGCTCCGCTAAAATTCACCGGACTGTCCGGTGTGCACCGGACTGTCCGGTGTACCAGCGGGGCAACGGCTCTCTGCGGCGCCAACGGCTCCCTGCGGTGCATTAAATGCGCGCGCAGCGCGCGCAGTCGTCAGGTACGCCCATGCCGGTGCACCGGACATCAAACAGTACATGTCCGGTGTGCACCGGACACCCAGGAGGGCCTACATGTCAGAAGCTCCAACGGTCAGAATCCAACGGCACTGGTGACGTGGCAGGGGCACCGGACTGTCCGGTGTGCACCGGACTGTCCGGTGCGCCATCGAACAGAGGAGTTCCAGCAACGGTCACTTTTAGTGGTTGGGGCTATAAATACCCCAACCACCCCACATTCATTGCTATCCAAGTTTTCCAACTCTCAACCACTTACAAGAGCTAGGCATTCAATTCTAGACACATACAAAGAGATCAAATCCTCTCCAATTCCACTCAAACCCTTAGTGACTAACGAGAGAGATTTGCCGTGTTCTTTTGAGCTCTTGCGCTTGGATTGCTTTCTTTCTTTCTCATTTGTTCTTGAGATCATCACTCAATTGTAACCAAGGCAAGAGGCACCGATTGTGTGGTGGCCCTTGCGGGGAAGCTTTGTTCCCGGTTGATTGAGAAGAAGAGAAAGCTCACTCGATCCGTGGGATCGTTTGAGAGAGGGAAGGGTTGAAAGAGACCCGGCCTTTGTGGCCTCCTCAACGGGGAGTAGGTTTGCGAGAACCGAACCTCGGTAAAACAAATCCTTGCGTCACACTCTTATTTGCTTGCGATTTGTTTTGCACCCTCTCTCGCGGACTCGTCTTGTTATTACTAACGCTAACCCGGCTTGTAGTTGTGATTATTTTTGTAAATTTCAGTTTCGCCCTATTCACCCCCCCTCTAGGCGACTATCAATTGGTATCAGAGCCCGGTACTTCATTAGAGCCTAACCGCTCGAAGTGATGTCGGGAGAACCCGCCAAGAAGGAGATGGAGACCGGCGACAAGCCCACTACAAGCCAAGGGAGCACTTCATCGGAAGAGTCCCGCACCAAGAGAAGGGAGAAGAAGAAGATCTCCTCCAAGCGGAAGGAGAAAAGGTCTTCCTCTTCTCACCACAAGGAGAAGAAGGAAAAGTCTTCTTCTCACAAGCCGCATCGGAGTGGGGACAAGCACAAAAGGATGAGGAAGGTGATCTTCTACGAGACCGACACCTCATCGACATCTACCTCCGGCTCCGACGCGGCATCCGTTACTTCTAAACGCCAAGAGCGTAAGAAGTATAGTAAGATTCCCCTACGCTACCCTCGCATTCCTAAACATACACCTTTACTTTCCGTCCCATTAGGCAAACCACCAACTTTTAATGGTGAGGATTATGCTATGTGGAGTAATTTAATGCGATTTCATCTAACCTCTCTCCACAAAAGTATATGGGATGTTGTTGAGTTTGGTGTACAGGTACCATCCGTAGGGGATGAGGATTATGACACGGACGAAGTAGCCCAAATCGAGCACTTCAACTCCCAAGCCACAACAATCCTTCTTGCCTCTCTAAGCAAGGAGGAATACAACAAAGTACAAGGGTTGAAGAACGCCAAGGAAATTTGGGACCTACTCAAGACGGCGCACGAGGGTGATGAACTCACCAAGATCACCAAGCGGGAAACGATCGAGGGGGAGCTCGGTCGCTTCCGTCTTCGCCAAGGGGAGGAGCCACAAGACATGTACAACCGGCTCAAGACCTTGGTGAACCAAGTGCGCAACCTCGGGAGCGCAAAATGGGATGACCACGAAGTGGTTAAGGTTATTCTAAGAGCCCTTATTTTCCTTAACCCCACACAAGTTCAATTAATTCGTGGCAATCCTAGATATACACAAATGACCCCCGAGGAAGTTATCGGGAATTTTGTTAGTTTTGAATGCATGATTAAGGGCTCCAAGAAGATCAACGAGCTTGACGAGCCTTCCACATCCGAGGCGCAACCCGTGGCCTTCAAGGCAATGGAGGAGAAGAAGGAGGAGTCTACACCAAGTAGACAACCAATTGACGCCTCCAAGCTCGACAACGAGGAGATGGCCCTAATCATCAAGAGTTTTCGGCAAATCCTCAAGCAACGGAAGGGGAAGGATTACAAATCCCGTTCCAAGAAGGTTTGCTACAAATGTGGTAAGCCCGGTCATTTCATTGCAAAATGTCCTATGTCTAGTGATAGTGACAGGGGCGACGACAAGAAGGGCAAGAGGAAGGAGAAGAAGAGATATTACAAGAAGAAGGGCGGCGATGCCCATGTTTGTCGGGAATGGGACTCCGACGAAAGCTCAAGCGACTCCTCCGACGACGAGGACGCCGCCAACATCGCCGTCACCAAGGGCCTTCTCTTCCCCAACGTCGGCCACAAGTGTCTTATGGCCAAGGATGGCAAAAAGAAGGTAAAATCAAAGTCCTCCACTAAATATGAAACATCTAGTGATGAGGATGATGATAAAAATGAAGAGGATAATTTGCGTATTCTTTTTGCCAACCTTAACATGGAACAAAAAGAAAAATTAAATGAGTTGATTAGTGCTATACATGAGAAGGATGATCTCTTGGATTCTCAAGAGGACTTCCTTATTAAAGAAAATAAAAAGCATGTTAAGGTTAAAAATGCTTATGCTCTAGAAAGAGAAAAATGTGAAAAATTGTCTAGTGAGCTAAGTATTTGCCATGAGACTTTAGACAACCTTAGAAATGAAAATGCAAATTTGTTAGCTAAGGTTGATTCTCATGTTTGCATTGATCCTAGAAATGATAATGTTGAGTTGCTTGCTAGGATTGATGAATTGAATGCTTCTGTTGCTAGCCTTAGGAATGAGAATGAGAAATTAATTGCTAAGGCTAAGGATTTTGATGTTTGCAATGCTACTATTTCCGACCTTAGAGCTAATAATGATTTGTTGCATGCTAAGGTTGTTGAACTAAAATCTTGCAAACCCTCTACATCTAATGTTAAGCATATTTCCATTTGTACTAGATGTAGAGGTATTAATGTTGATGCTATCCATGATCACCTAGCTTTAATTAAGAAACAAAATGATCACATAGCACAACTTAATGCTAAGATTAGAGAGCATGACTTAGAAAACGAAAAATTTAAACTTGCTAGAAGCATGCTCTATAATGGGAGACGCCCGGGCATTAAGGACGGCATTGGCTTCCAAAGGGGAGACAATGTCAAAATTAATGCCCCTCCTAAGAACTTGTCTAACTTTGTTAAGGGCAAGGCTCCCATGCCTCAGGATAACGAGGGTTACATTTTGTACCCTGCCGGGTATCCTGAGAGTAAAATTAAGAAAATTCATTCTAGGAAGTCTCACTCTGGCCCTAATTATGCTTTTATGTATAAGGGTGAGACATCTAGATCTAGGCAACCAACCCATGCCAAGTTGCCCAGAAAGAAAACTGTTAATGCATCAAATGATCATGCCATTTCATTTAAAACTTTTGATGCATCTTATGTGTTGACTAGCAAATCTGGCAAGGTAGTTGCCAAAATTATTGGGGGCAAACACAAGGGCTCCAAGACTTGTGTTTGGGTACCCAAAGTTCTTGTATCTAATGCCAAAGGACCCAAAACCGTTTGGGTACCTAAAACAAAGAACTAAACTTGTTTTGTAGGTTTATGCATCCGGGGGCACAAGTTGGATACTCGACAGCGGGTGCACAAACCACATGACCGGGGAGAAAAGGATGTTCTCCTCTTATGAGAAAAACCAAGATCCCCAACGAGCTATCACATTCGGGGATGGAAATCAAGGTTTGGTCAAAGGTTTGGGTAAAATTGCTATATCTCCTGACCATACTATTTCCAATGTTTTTCTTGTAGATTCCTTAGATTACAATTTGCTTTCCGTATCCCAATTATGTCAAATGGGCTACAACTGTCTTTTTACTGATACAGGTGTTACTGTCTTTAGAAGGAGTGATGATTCAATAGCATTTAAGGGTGTGTTAGAGGGTCAGCTATACTTAGTAGATTTTGAAAGAGCTGAACTCGACACATGCTTAGTTGCTAAGACTAACTTGGGTTGGCTATGGCACCGTCGACTAGCCCATGTTGGAATGAAGAATCTTCACAAACTTCTAAAGGGAGAACACATTTTGGGACTAACCGATGTTCATTTTGAGAAAGACAGGATTTGTAGCGCTTGCCAAGCCGGAAAGCAAGTTGGTGTCCATCATCCACACAAAAACATCATGACTACCGACAGGCCACTGGAGCTCCTTCACATGGATTTGTTCGGCCCGATCGCTTACATAAGCATCGGCGGTAGTAAGTATTGCCTTGTAATTGTGGATGACTATTCTCGCTTCACTTGGGTATTCTTTTTGCAGGAAAAATCACAAACCCAAGAGACCTTAAAGGGATTCTTGAGACGAGCTCAAAATGAGTTCGCCTTAAGGATCAAGAAAATTAGAAGCGACAATGGAACGGAGTTCAAAAACGCTCAAATTGAAGGTTTTCTTGAGGAGGAGGGCATCAAGCATGAGTTCTCTTCTCCCTACACTCCACAACAAAATGGTGTAGTGGAGAGGAAGAATCGAACTCTATTGGACATGGCAAGAACCATGCTTGATGAGTACAAGACACCGGATCGGTTTTGGGCCGAGGCGGTCAACACCGCCTGCTACGCCATCAACCGGTTATATCTTCACCGAATCCTCAAGAAGACATCTTATGAACTCCTAACCGGTAAAAAGCCCAATATTTCATATTTTAGAGTTTTTGGTAGCAAATGTTTTATACTTGTTAAAAGAGGTAGAAAATCTAAATTTGCTCCTAAAACTGTAGAAGGCTTTTTACTAGGATATGACTCAAACACAAGGGCATATAGAGTCTTTAACAAGTCCTCAGGACTTGTTGAAGTTTCTTGTGACGTTGTGTTTGATGAGACTAACGGCTCTCAAGTAGAGCAAGTTGATCTTGATGATGTAGGTGAAGAACAGGCTCCATGCATAGCGCTAAGGAACATGTCCATCGGGGACGTGTGTCCTAAGGAATCCGAAGAGCCTCCAAATGCACAAGATCAACCATCCTCCTCCATGCAAGCATCTCCACCAACTCAAGTTGAGGATGAGGCTCAAGATGTTGAACAAGAAAATCAAGAAGATGAGCCACCTCAAAATGACGGCAACGATCAAGGGGGAGATTCAAATGATGAAGACAAGGAGGATGAACAACCAAAGCCGCCTCACCCAAGAGTCCACCAAGCAATACAACGAGATCACCCCGTCGACACCATCCTCGGCGACATTCATAAGGGGGTAACTACTCGATCTCGTGTTGCTCATTTTTGTGAACATTACTCGTTTGTTTCCTCTATTGAGCCAACCAGGGTAAAGGAAGCACTACAAGATTCGGATTGGGTGATGGCGATGCAAGAGGAGCTCAACAATTTCACAAGGAATGAGGTATGGCACTTAGTTCCACGTCCTAACCAAAATGTTGTAGGAACCAAGTGGGTCTTCCGCAACAAGCAAGACGAGCATGGTGTGGTGACTAGGAACAAAGCTCGACTCGTGGCCAAGGGGTATTCACAAGTCGAAGGTTTGGATTTTGGTGAAACCTATGCACCCGTAGCTAGGCTTGAGTCAATTCGTATATTATTAGCCTATGCTACTTACCATGGCTTCAAGCTCTACCAAATGGACGTGAAGAGTGCCTTCCTAAATGGACCAATCAAGGAGGAGGTCTATGTTGAGCAACCTCCCGGCTTTGAAGACAGTGAGTATCCTAACCATGTTTATAGGCTCTCTAAGGCGCTTTATGGGCTCAAGCAAGCCCCGAGAGCATGGTATGAATGCCTTAGAGATTTCCTTATTGCTAATGGCTTCAAAGTCGGCAAGGCCGATCCTACTTTGTTCACTAAAACTCTTGACAATGATTTGTTTGTATGCCAAATTTATGTTGATGATATCATATTTGGGTCTACTAACAAATCTACATGTGAAGAATTTAGTAGGATCATGACACAGAAATTCGAGATGTCGATGATGGGGGAGTTGAAGTATTTTCTAGGATTTCAAGTCAAGCAACTCCAAGAAGGCACCTTCATTAGCCAAACGAAGTATACTCAAGATATCCTAAGCAAGTTTGGAATGAAGGATGCCAAGCCCATCAAGACACCCATGGGAACTAATGGGCATCTCGACCTCGACACGGGAGGTAAGTCCGTGGATCAAAAGGTATACCGGTCGATGATTGGATCATTGCTTTATTTATGTGCATCTCGACCGGACATTATGCTTTCCGTTTGCATGTGTGCAAGATTCCAAGCCGACCCTAAGGAATCACACCTTACGGCCGTAAAACGAATCTTGAGATATTTGGCTTTTACTCCTAAGTTTGGGCTTTGGTACCCTCGGGGATCCACCTTTGATTTGATTGGATATTCGGATGCCGATTGGGCAGGGTGTAGGATTAACAGGAAGAGCACATCGGGGACTTGCCAGTTCTTGGGAAGATCCTTGGTGTCATGGGCTTCAAAGAAGCAAAATTCGGTCGCTCTTTCCACCGCCGAAGCCGAGTATATTGCCGCAGGCCATTGTTGCGCGCAATTGCTTTGGATGAGGCAAACCCTGCGGGACTACGGTTACAAATTAACCAAAGTTCCTTTGCTATGTGACAATGAGAGTGCAATCAAAATGGCCGACAATCCCGTCGAGCACAGCCGCACTAAGCACATAGCCATTCGGTATCATTTTCTTCGGGATCACCAACAAAAGGGGGATATCGAGATTTCTTATATTAATACTAAAGATCAATTAGCCGATATCTTTACCAAACCACTTGATGAACAATCTTTTACCCGACTTAGGCATGAGCTTAATATTCTTGATTCTAGGAATTTCTTTTGCTAGTCTTGCACGCATAGCACATGAATATACCTTTGATCATGTCTCTTTTATATATGCTATGACTAATGTGTTTTCAAGTGTATTTCAACCAAGTCATAGGTGTATTGAAAGGGAATTGGAGTCTTCGGCGAAGACAAAGGCTTCCACTCCGTTCTATTACTCATCCTTCGCCGTCGCTCCGCATCATCTCTCCAACGTTGGTATAACCTTCACTCATTTATTTCATGACCAAAGGGGGAGAATGTACTTCATTGGGCTCTAATGATTCCGTTTTTGGCGATTCATGCCAAAGGGGGAGAAAATATGAGCCCAAAGCAAAAGGACCGCACCACCACCTAATTTATAAATTTGATGATTTAATTTGATGATTTTCAATGATAAATTTCAAAATTGGTATCTCTTTGTGTTCTAAAGGGGGAGCAAGTAGTATTTTCGAAATTGATGGAAAACCCTCTTGAACACTAAGAGGAGACCTTATTTGAGGGGGAGTTTTGTTTAGTCGAAGGAAAAGCATTTGAAACAGGGGGAGAAAATTCCATATCTTGAAAATGCTTTGCAAAATCTTTTTCATTTACCTTTGACTATCTTGCAAAAGAACTTTGAAAAGAATTTACAAAAGTATCTGCAAAAACAAAACTCGTGGTGCAAATATGGTCCAATATGTCAAAAACAAAGAAACCATCCATGCGCATCATATAAGTTTATATTGGTTCAATTCTAAGCAACCTTTGCACTTACATTATGTAAACTAGTTCAATTATGCACTTCTATATTTGCTTTGGTTAGTGTTGGCATCAATCACCAAAAAGGGGGAGATTGAAAGGGAATTAGGCTTAGAACTAGTTCCTAAATAATTTTGGTGGTTGAATTGCCCAACACAAACATTGGACTAACTAGTTTACTCTAGTGCATAAGTTATACAGGTGCAAAAGGTTCACAATCAGCCAATAAAAGGACCAAGTGTTGGATTCAACAAAGGAGCAGGAAGGCAACCGAGGGCTCCTCTGGCCGGAGGCACCGGACTGTCCGGTGTGCACCGGACTGTCCGGTGCGGCCAGAGGACTTCGACTTCAAACTCTTCACCCTCGGGATTTCTTGGAAGCCGGCGCGCTATAAATCACCGGACTGTCCGGTGTGCACCGGACATGTCCGGTGCTCCAAGGAAACGCGGCCTCCGGAACTCGCCAGCCTCGGGTTTGCTCGACAGCCGCTCCGCTAAAATTCACCGGACTGTCCGGTGTGCACCGGACTGTCCGGTGTACCAGCGGGGCAACGGCTCTCTGCGGCGCCAACGGCTCCCTGCGGTGCATTAAATGCGCGCGCAGCGCGCGCAGTCGTCAGGTACGCCCATGCCGGTGCACCGGACATCAAACAGTACATGTCCGGTGTGCACCGGACACCCAGGAGGGCCTACATGTCAGAAGCTCCAACGGTCAGAATCCAACGGCACTGGTGACGTGGCAGGGGCACCGGACTGTCCGGTGTGCACCGGACTGTCCGGTGCGCCATCGAACAGAGGAGTTCCAGCAACGGTCACTTTTGGTGGTTGGGGCTATAAATACCCCAACCACCCCACATTCATTGCTATCCAAGTTTTCCAACTCTCAACCACTTACAAGAGCTAGGCATTCAATTCTAGACACATACAAAGAGATCAAATCCTCTCCAATTCCACTCAAACCCTTAGTGACTAACGAGAGAGATTTGCCGTGTTCTTTTGAGCTCTTGCGCTTGGATTGCTTTCTTTCTTTCTCATTTGTTCTTGAGATCATCACTCAATTGTAACCAAGGCAAGAGGCACCGATTGTGTGGTGGCCCTTGCGGGGAAGCTTTGTTCCCGGTTGATTGAGAAGAAGAGAAAGCTCACTCGATCCGTGGGATCGTTTGAGAGAGGGAAGGGTTGAAAGAGACCCGGCCTTTGTGGCCTCCTCAACGGGGAGTAGGTTTGCGAGAACCGAACCTCGGTAAAACAAATCCTTGCGTCACACTCTTATTTGCTTGCGATTTGTTTTGCACCCTCTCTCGCGGACTCGTCTTGTTATTACTAACGCTAACCCGGCTTGTAGTTGTGATTATTTTTGTAAATTTCAGTTTCGCCCTATTCACCCCCCCTCTAGGCGACTATCAATTGGTATCAGAGCCCGGTACTTCATTAGAGCCTAACCGCTCGAAGTGATGTCGGGAGAACCCGCCAAGAAGGAGATGGAGACCGGCGACAAGCCCACTACAAGCCAAGGGAGCACTTCATCGGAAGAGTCCCGCACCAAGAGAAGGGAGAAGAAGAAGATCTCCTCCAAGCGGAAGGAGAAAAGGTCTTCCTCTTCTCACCACAAGGAGAAGAAGGAAAAGTCTTCTTCTCACAAGCCGCATCGGAGTGGGGACAAGCACAAAAGGATGAGGAAGGTGATCTTCTACGAGACCGACACCTCATCGACATCTACCTCCGGCTCCGACGCGGCATCCGTTACTTCTAAACGCCAAGAGCGTAAGAAGTATAGTAAGATTCCCCTACGCTACCCTCGCATTCCTAAACATACACCTTTACTTTCCGTCCCATTAGGCAAACCACCAACTTTTAATGGTGAGGATTATGCTATGTGGAGTAATTTAATGCGATTTCATCTAACCTCTCTCCACAAAAGTATATGGGATGTTGTTGAGTTTGGTGTACAGGTAGCATCCGTAGGGGATGAGGATTATGACACGGACGAAGTAGCCCAAATCGAGCACTTCAACTCCCAAGCCACAACAATCCTTCTTGCCTCTCTAAGCAAGGAGGAATACAACAAAGTACAAGGGTTGAAGAACGCCAAGGAAATTTGGGACCTACTCAAGACGGCGCACGAGGGTGATGAACTCACCAAGATCACCAAGCGGGAAACGATCGAGGGGGAGCTCGGTCGCTTCCGTCTTCGCCAAGGGGAGGAGCCACAAGACATGTACAACCGGCTCAAGACCTTGGTGAACCAAGTGCGCAACCTCGGGAGCGCAAAATGGGATGACCACGAAGTGGTTAAGGTTATTCTAAGAGCCCTTATTTTCCTTAACCCCACACAAGTTCAATTAATTCGTGGCAATCCTAGATATACACAAATGACCCCCGAGGAAGTTATCGGGAATTTTGTTAGTTTTGAATGCATGATTAAGGGCTCCAAGAAGATCAACGAGCTTGACGAGCCTTCCACATCCGAGGCGCAACCCGTGGCCTTCAAGGCAATGGAGGAGAAGAAGGAGGAGTCTACACCAAGTAGACAACCAATTGACGCCTCCAAGCTCGACAACGAGGAGATGGCCCTAATCATCAAGAGTTTTCGGCAAATCCTCAAGCAACGGAAGGGGAAGGATTACAAATCCCGTTCCAAGAAGGTTTGCTACAAATGTGGTAAGCCCGGTCATTTCATTGCAAAATGTCCTATGTCTAGTGATAGTGACAGGGGCGACGACAAGAAGGGCAAGAGGAAGGAGAAGAAGAGATATTACAAGAAGAAGGGCGGCGATGCCCATGTTTGTCGGGAATGGGACTCCGACAAAAGCTCAAGCGACTCCTCCGACGACGAGGACGCCGCCAACATCGCCGTCACCAAGGGCCTTCTCTTCCCCAACGTCGGCCACAAGTGTCTTATGGCCAAGGATGGCAAAAAGAAGGTAAAATCAAAGTCCTCCACTAAATATGAAACATCTAGTGATGAGGATGATGATAAAAATGAAGAGGATAATTTGCGTATTCTTTTTGCCAACCTTAACATGGAACAAAAAGAAAAATTAAATGAGTTGATTAGTGCTATACATGAGAAGGATGATCTCTTGGATTCTCAAGAGGACTTCCTTATTAAAGAAAATAAAAAGCATGTTAAGGTTAAAAATGCTTATGCTCTAGAAAGAGAAAAATGTGAAAAATTGTCTAGTGAGCTAAGTATTTGCCATGAGACTTTAGACAACCTTAGAAATGAAAATGCAAATTTGTTAGCTAAGGTTGATTCTCATGTTTGCATTGATCCTAGAAATGATAATGTTGAGTTGCTTGCTAGGATTGATGAATTGAATGCTTCTGTTGCTAGCCTTAGGAATGAGAATGAGAAATTAATTGCTAAGGCTAAGGATTTTGATGTTTGCAATGCTACTATTTCCGACCTTAGAGCTAATAATGATTTGTTGCATGCTAAGGTTGTTGAACTAAAATCTTGCAAACCCTCTACATCTAATGTTAAGCATATTTCCATTTGTACTAGATGTAGAGGTATTAATGTTGATGCTATCCATGATCACCTAGCTTTAATTAAGAAACAAAATGATCACATAGCACAACTTAATGCTAAGATTAGAGAGCATGACTTAGAAAACGAAAAATTTAAACTTGCTAGAAGCATGCTCTATAATGGGAGACGCCCGGGCATTAAGGACGGCATTGGCTTCCAAAGGGGAGACAATGTCAAAATTAATGCCCCTCCTAAGAACTTGTCTAACTTTGTTAAGGGCAAGGCTCCCATGCCTCAGGATAACGAGGGTTACATTTTGTACCCTGCCGGGTATCCTGAGAGTAAAATTAAGAAAATTCATTCTAGGAAGTCTCACTCTGGCCCTAATTATGCTTTTATGTATAAGGGTGAGACATCTAGATCTAGGCAACCAACCCATGCCAAGTTGCCCAGAAAGAAAACTGTTAATGCATCAAATGATCATGCCATTTCATTTAAAACTTTTGATGCATCTTATGTGTTGACTAGCAAATCTGGCAAGGTAGTTGCCAAAATTATTGGGGGCAAACACAAGGGCTCCAAGACTTGTGTTTGGGTACCCAAAGTTCTTGTATCTAATGCCAAAGGACCCAAAACCGTTTGGGTACCTAAAACAAAGAACTAAACTTGTTTTGTAGGTTTATGCATCCGGGGGCACAAGTTGGATACTCGACAGCGGGTGCACAAACCACATGACCGGGGAGAAAAGGATGTTCTCCTCTTATGAGAAAAACCAAGATCCCCAACGAGCTATCACATTCGGGGATGGAAATCAAGGTTTGGTCAAAGGTTTGGGTAAAATTGCTATATCTCCTGACCATACTATTTCCAATGTTTTTCTTGTAGATTCCTTAGATTACAATTTGCTTTCCGTATCCCAATTATGTCAAATGGGCTACAACTGTCTTTTTACTGATACAGGTGTTACTGTCTTTAGAAGGAGTGATGATTCAATAGCATTTAAGGGTGTGTTAGAGGGTCAGCTATACTTAGTAGATTTTGAAAGAGCTGAACTCGACACATGCTTAGTTGCTAAGACTAACTTGGGTTGGCTATGGCACCGTCGACTAGCCCATGTTGGAATGAAGAATCTTCACAAACTTCTAAAGGGAGAACACATTTTGGGACTAACCGATGTTCATTTTGAGAAAGACAGGATTTGTAGCGCTTGCCAAGCCGGAAAGCAAGTTGGTGTCCATCATCCACACAAAAACATCATGACTACCGACAGGCCACTGGAGCTCCTTCACATGGATTTGTTCGGCCCGATCGCTTACATAAGCATCGGCGGTAGTAAGTATTGCCTTGTAATTGTGGATGACTATTCTCGCTTCACTTGGGTATTCTTTTTGCAGGAAAAATCACAAACCCAAGAGACCTTAAAGGGATTCTTGAGACGAGCTCAAAATGAGTTCGCCTTAAGGATCAAGAAAATTAGAAGCGACAATGGAACGGAGTTCAAAAACGCTCAAATTGAAGGTTTTCTTGAGGAGGAGGGCATCAAGCATGAGTTCTCTTCTCCCTACACTCCACAACAAAATGGTGTAGTGGAGAGGAAGAATCGAACTCTATTGGACATGGCAAGAACCATGCTTGATGAGTACAAGACACCGGATCGGTTTTGGGCCGAGGCGGTCAACACCGCCTGCTACGCCATCAACCGGTTATATCTTCACCGAATCCTCAAGAAGACATCTTATGAACTCCTAACCGGTAAAAAGCCCAATATTTCATATTTTAGAGTTTTTGGTAGCAAATGTTTTATACTTGTTAAAAGAGGTAGAAAATCTAAATTTGCTCCTAAAACTGTAGAAGGCTTTTTACTAGGATATGACTCAAACACAAGGGCATATAGAGTCTTTAACAAGTCCTCAGGACTTGTTGAAGTTTCTTGTGACGTTGTGTTTGATGAGACTAACGGCTCTCAAGTAGAGCAAGTTGATCTTGATGATGTAGGTGAAGAACAGGCTCCATGCATAGCGCTAAGGAACATGTCCATCGGGGACGTGTGTCCTAAGGAATCCGAAGAGCCTCCAAATGCACAAGATCAACCATCCTCCTCCATGCAAGCATCTCCACCAACTCAAGTTGAGGATGAGGCTCAAGATGTTGAACAAGAAAATCAAGAAGATGAGCCACCTCAAAATGACGGCAACGATCAAGGGGGAGATTCAAATGATGAAGACAAGGAGGATGAACAACCAAAGCCGCCTCACCCAAGAGTCCACCAAGCAATACAACGAGATCACCCCGTCGACACCATCCTCGGCGACATTCATAAGGGGGTAACTACTCGATCTCGTGTTGCTCATTTTTGTGAACATTACTCGTTTGTTTCCTCTATTGAGCCAACCAGGGTAAAGGAAGCACTACAAGATTCGGATTGGGTGATGGCGATGCAAGAGGAGCTCAACAATTTCACAAGGAATGAGGTATGGCACTTAGTTCCACGTCCTAACCAAAATGTTGTAGGAACCAAGTGGGTCTTCCGCAACAAGCAAGGCGAGCATGGTGTGGTGACTAGGAACAAAGCTCGACTCGTGGCCAAGGGGTATTCACAAGTCGAAGGTTTGGATTTTGGTGAAACCTATGCACCCGTAGCTAGGCTTGAGTCAATTCGTATATTATTAGCCTATGCTACTTACCATGGCTTCAAGCTCTACCAAATGGACGTGAAGAGTGCCTTCCTAAATGGACCAATCAAGGAGGAGGTCTATGTTGAGCAACCTCCCGGCTTTGAAGACAGTGAGTATCCTAACCATGTTTATAGGCTCTCTAAGGCGCTTTATGGGCTCAAGCAAGCCCCGAGAGCATGGTATGAATGCCTTAGAGATTTCCTTATTGCTAATGGCTTCAAAGTCGGCAAGGCCGATCCTACTTTGTTCACTAAAACTCTTGACAATGATTTGTTTGTATGCCAAATTTATGTTGATGATATCATATTTGGGTCTACTAACAAATCTACATGTGAAGAATTTAGTAGGATCATGACACAGAAATTCGAGATGTCGATGATGGGGGAGTTGAAGTATTTTCTAGGATTTCAAGTCAAGCAACTCCAAGAAGGCACCTTCATTAGCCAAACGAAGTATACTCAAGATATCCTAAGCAAGTTTGGAATGAAGGATGCCAAGCCCATCAAGACACCCATGGGAACTAATGGGCATCTCGACCTCGACACGGGAGGTAAGTCCGTGGATCAAAAGGTATACCGGTCGATGATTGGATCATTGCTTTATTTATGTGCATCTCGACCGGACATTATGCTTTCCGTTTGCATGTGTGCAAGATTCCAAGCCGACCCTAAGGAATCACACCTTACGGCCGTAAAACGAATCTTGAGATATTTGGCTTTTACTCCTAAGTTTGGGCTTTGGTACCCTCGGGGATCCACCTTTGATTTGATTGGATATTCGGATGCCGATTGGGCAGGGTGTAGGATTAACAGGAAGAGCACATCGGGGACTTGCCAGTTCTTGGGAAGATCCTTGGTGTCATGGGCTTCAAAGAAGCAAAATTCGGTCGCTCTTTCCACCGCCGAAGCCGAGTATATTGCCGCAGGCCATTGTTGCGCGCAATTGCTTTGGATGAGGCAAACCCTGCGGGACTACGGTTACAAATTAACCAAAGTTCCTTTGCTATGTGACAATGAGAGTGCAATCAAAATGGCCGACAATCCCGTCGAGCACAGCCGCACTAAGCACATAGCCATTCGGTATCATTTTCTTCGGGATCACCAACAAAAGGGGGATATCGAGATTTCTTATATTAATACTAAAGATCAATTAGCCGATATCTTTACCAAACCACTTGATGAACAATCTTTTACCCGACTTAGGCATGAGCTTAATATTCTTGATTCTAGGAATTTCTTTTGCTAGTCTTGCACGCATAGCACATGAATATACCTTTGATCATGTCTCTTTTATATATGCTATGACTAATGTGTTTTCAAGTGTATTTCAACCAAGTCATAGGTGTATTGAAAGGGAATTGGAGTCTTCGGCGAAGACAAAGGCTTCCACTCCGTTCTATTACTCATCCTTCGCCGTCGCTCCGCATCATCTCTCCAACGTTGGTATAACCTTCACTCATTTATTTCATGACCAAAGGGGGAGAATGTACTTCATTGGGCTCTAATGATTCCGTTTTTGGCGATTCATGCCAAAGGGGGAGAAAATATGAGCCCAAAGCAAAAGGACCGCACCACCACCTAATTTATAAATTTGATGATTTAATTTGATGATTTTCAATGATAAATTTCAAAATTGGTATCTCTTTGTGTTCTAAAGGGGGAGCAAGTAGTATTTTCGAAATTGATGGAAAACCCTCTTGAACACTAAGAGGAGACCTTATTTGAGGGGGAGTTTTGTTTAGTCGAAGGAAAAGCATTTGAAACAGGGGGAGAAAATTCCATATCTTGAAAATGCTTTGCAAAATCTTTTTCATTTACCTTTGACTATCTTGCAAAAGAACTTTGAAAAGAATTTACAAAAGTATCTGCAAAAACAAAACTCGTGGTGCAAATATGGTCCAATATGTCAAAAACAAAGAAACCATCCATGCGCATCATATAAGTTTATATTGGTTCAATTCTAAGCAACCTTTGCACTTACATTATGTAAACTAGTTCAATTATGCACTTCTATATTTGCTTTGGTTAGTGTTGGCATCAATCACCAAAAAGGGGGAGATTGAAAGGGAATTAGGCTTAGAACTAGTTCCTAAATAATTTTGGTGGTTGAATTGCCCAACACAAACATTGGACTAACTAGTTTACTCTAGTGCATAAGTTATACAGGTGCAAAAGGTTCACAATCAGCCAATAAAAGGACCAAGTGTTGGATTCAACAAAGGAGCAGGAAGGCAACCGAGGGCTCCTCTGGCCGGAGGCACCGGACTGTCCGGTGTGCACCGGACTGTCCGGTGCGGCCAGAGGACTTCGACTTCAAACTCTTCACCCTCGGGATTTCTTGGAAGCCGGCGCGCTATAAATCACCGGACTGTCCGGTGTGCACCGGACATGTCCGGTGCTCCAAGGAAACGCGGCCTCCGGAACTCGCCAGCCTCGGGTTTGCTCGACAGCCGCTCCGCTAAAATTCACCGGACTGTCCGGTGTGCACCGGACTGTCCGGTGTACCAGCGGGGCAACGGCTCTCTGCGGCGCCAACGGCTCCCTGCGGTGCATTAAATGCGCGCGCAGCGCGCGCAGTCGTCAGGTACGCCCATGCCGGTGCACCGGACATCAAACAGTACATGTCCGGTGTGCACCGGACACCCAGGAGGGCCTACATGTCAGAAGCTCCAACGGTCAGAATCCAACGGCACTGGTGACGTGGCAGGGGCACCGGACTGTCCGGTGTGCACCGGACTGTCCGGTGCGCCATCGAACAGAGGAGTTCCAGCAACGGTCACTTTTGGTGGTTGGGGCTATAAATACCCCAACCACCCCACATTCATTGCTATCCAAGTTTTCCAACTCTCAACCACTTACAAGAGCTAGGCATTCAATTCTAGACACATACAAAGAGATCAAATCCTCTCCAATTCCACTCAAACCCTTAGTGACTAACGAGAGAGATTTGCCGTGTTCTTTTGAGCTCTTGCGCTTGGATTGCTTTCTTTCTTTCTCATTTGTTCTTGAGATCATCACTCAATTGTAACCAAGGCAAGAGGCACCGATTGTGTGGTGGCCCTTGCGGGGAAGCTTTGTTCCCGGTTGATTGAGAAGAAGAGAAAGCTCACTCGATCCGTGGGATCGTTTGAGAGAGGGAAGGGTTGAAAGAGACCCGGCCTTTGTGGCCTCCTCAACGGGGAGTAGGTTTGCGAGAACCGAACCTCGGTAAAACAAATCCTTGCGTCACACTCTTATTTGCTTGCGATTTGTTTTGCACCCTCTCTCGCGGACTCGTCTTGTTATTACTAACGCTAACCCGGCTTGTAGTTGTGATTATTTTTGTAAATTTCAGTTTCGCCCTATTCACCCCCCCTCTAGGCGACTATCAAAGCTCTCTAAGGCGCTCTATGGACTTAAGCAAGCCCCAAGAGCATGGTATGAATGCCTTAGAGACTTTTTAATTGCTAATGCTTTCAAGGTTGGGAAAGCCGATCCAACTTTATTCACTAAGACTTGTGATGGTGACTTATTTGTGTGCCAAATTTATGTCGATGACATAATATTTGGTTCTACTAACCAAAAGTCTTGTGAAGAGTTTAGCAGGGTGATGACTCAAAAGTTTGAGATGTCGATGATGGGCGAGTTGAACTACTTCCTTGGGTTCCAAGTGAAGCAACTCAAGGACGACACCTTCATCTCCCAAACGAAATACACGCAAGACTTGCTAAAGCGGTTTGGGATGAAGGACGCCAAGCCCGCAAAGACTCCGATGGGAACTGACGGACACGTCGACCTCAACAAAGGAGGTAAGTCCGTTGATCAAAAAGCATACCGGTCCATGATAGGTTCTTTGCTTTGTTTATGCGCTAGTAGACCGGATATTATGCTTAGTGTATGCATGTGTGCTAGATTTCAATCCGATCCAAGGGAGTGTCACTTAGTGGCCGTGAAGCGAATTCTTAGATATTTAGTCGCTACGCCTTGCTTCGGGATCTGGTATCCAAAGGGGTCTACCTTTGACTTAATTGGATATTCAGACTCCGATTATGCTGGATGTAAGGTCGATAGGAAGAGTACATCAGGAACGTGCCAATTCTTAGGAAGGTCCCTGGTGTCATGGAGTTCTAAGAAACAAACTTCTGTTACCCTATCTACCGCTGAGGCCGAGTATGTTGCCGCAGGACAGTGTTGCGTGCAACTACTTTGGATGAGGCAAACCCTCAGAGACTTTGGCTACAATCTGAGCAAAGTCCCACTCCTATGTGATAATGAGAGTGCTATCCGCATGGCGGATAATCCTATTAAGCACAACCGCACAAAGCACATTGACATCCGGCGTCACTTTTTGAGAGACCACCAGCAAAAGGGAGATATCGAAGTGTTTTATATTAGCACCGAGAACCAGCTAGCCGATGTCTTTACCAAGCCTTTAGACGAAAAGACCTTTTGCAGGCTGCGTAGTGAGCTAAATGTCTTAGATTCGCGGAACTTGGATTGATGTGTAGCATACATGTGTATTATGCTTTGATCATGTTCCCTTATGCATTTTAGTTTATTTATGGTGCTCAAGTTGTACAAACTCTCCCCGGACCTCAAAAGTCCATGTATGAGTGATGCACATATTTAGGGGGAGATGTGCTACAACTTGACCCTTTGAGACTAACCATGTGTTTGAGCTTGCTTGATTTAGCCTCAAAGGAGGATTGAAAGGGAAAAGGTGAACTTGGACCATGCAAGACTTCCACTGCACTCCGATGAGAGGGTAACTCACTCCAAGTTCATCTCCAT
Organism: Zea luxurians; assembly: GCA_029449295.1. Lineage (NCBI taxonomy): Eukaryota > Viridiplantae > Streptophyta > Magnoliopsida > Poales > Poaceae > Zea > Zea luxurians. Next base: position 9,105,343 of record JAOPSE010000039.1, read on the forward strand.
ATTCTTATTGCCTTTGTACTCTTATTTGAAGATTTTGGTGAGGCAATGAGGTTTAGGGGCCAAGATTGATTCCGTTTTGGTGCTTGATACCAAAGGAGGAGAAAATAAGGCCAAAGAAATAAATGGATCAGCTACCACTTGAGAATATTGAAAATAGTAGAGTAGAGCTTTTGGTTTGTCAAAACTCTCTTGTTGTCTCTTTTGTCAAAAGTTGGCCTAATAGAGCTTTTGGTTTGTCAAAACTCTCTTGTTGTCTCTTTTGTCAAAAGTTGGCCTCTTGTGGGGAGAATAGTTGATTATGGGAAAAAGGGGGAGTTTTTGAAATCTTTGATCAATTTCTCTTGGAACAACTCTCTTTATGTCTCAACAAGTGTGTTTGACTTAGAGATAGGAAATTGAGGTTGATTTGTAAAAACAAAACCAAGTGGTGGCAAAGAATGATCCAAATATGCCAAATTTGAATCAAAACAAATTTGTGTTCTCATTTGCATTGATGTTGCACTTCTTTAGTTGCTTTTTGTTGTGTTGGCATAAATCACCAAAAAGGGGGAGATTGAAAGGGAAATGTGCCCTTGGGCCATTTCTAAGTATTTTGGTGATTGAGTGCCAACACAAGTGCTTAAGTGTTAATCTATGTCAATTGATGGACAAAGTGCAAATCAAAAGTAAAGGTATGTTTCTAAGACTTAGTACAGTGTTTTGGAGACTAATGTATTGTGTCTAAGTGCTAGAAACAGGAAAAGACCAATTTGGAAAAGACTTGGCTAAGCAGCCAAGACTCTGCGCAGTCTGGGTGCATCGGACAGAGTCCGGTGGTGCACCGGACAGTGTCCGGAGCGCCAAGCTGGCGACTGTCAACTGGCTGCTCTCGGGAAGCGATCAACGACGTACGACTATAAATCACCGGACTGTCCAGTGGTGCACCGGACTGTCCGGTGAGCCATTCACAGGCGAAGTCGTCGCTCTCGGGAAGCGATTAACGGCGTACGGCTATAAATCACCGGACTGTCCGGTGGTGCACCGGACTGTCCGGTGAGCCAACGGTCAGCCGTGTAATCCGCACGCGACGCGTGGCCGTGCCAACGGTCAGAAGGGGGCACCGGACTGTCCGGTGTGCACCGGATAGTGTCCGGTGCGCCAACGGCTCTGGAACTTCAACGGTCGGCTACGCCACAGAAGGAAAGAAATCCGCACCGGACCGTGTCCGGTGGTGCACCGGACCGTGTCCGGTGGTGCACCGGACTGTCCGGTGCGCCAGGCGACAGAAGGCAAGAATTGACTTCCTGGAATGCTCTCAACGGCTCCTAGCTGCCTTGGGGCTATAAAAGGGACCCCTAGGCGCATGGAGGAGTACACCAAGCATTCTCTAAGCATTCCTAAGCACCAAGACTTCAATTCCGCGCATTCGATTCTTTGTGATAGCAATTAGAGCTCCATTTGAGTAGAGAACTCTTTGAGTTGTGTTGAGAGCTCGTGTTGTGACTTTGTGTGCGTGTGTTGCTCTGATTTTGTGTCTTGTGTGCGTTGCTCATCCCATCCTTACTTCTGTGCTTCTTTGTGATAATCAAGTGTAAGGGCGAGAGGCTCCAAGTTGTGGAGATTCCTCGCAAGCGGGATATAGTAAAGTGAAAGCAAAACACCGTGGTATTCAAGTGGGTCTTTGGAACGCTTGAAAGGGGTTGAGTGCAACCTTCGTCCGTTGGGACGCCACAACGTGGAGTAGGCAAGTGTTGGACTTGGCCGAACCACGGGATAATCCACTGTGCCATCTCTGTGTTGATCTTCTTGTGGTTATCGTGTTGTGCAAGAACTCTTATCTAGCCACTTGGCTTTATTGTGCTAACTCTTAATCAAGTTTTGTGGATTAAGTTTCAAGTTTTTACAGGATCACCTATTCACCCCCTCTAGGTGCTCTCAGTGCTTTAGAGTGAGATTAGACCAATATTTATAGAATTACATGATACAGTTCGAAATTTTCTTTTGAGTCTTCTTGACCTAATCTCGTTTAGTCTGAAGCATGATAGATCCCAGCCAGGTCGATACGGTGTAGCCCAATTCTCAGCCAGGGCAAACCCTAAGGGGGGCGGGGTGGGCGGTCGCCCTGGGCCCATGAAACTATGGAGCCCCTAAATATGTATGGAGTATATAATGTATCATGTGCATTTTAGTAATTAGTCTTAGTTTAGTTATCATTCGGTAGTCTATTCGTTAGTTATTCGTTAACTTCAGTTTGTTGCAAATCTAAGAAACGAATCGATGAATCTGTCACAGTTTTAGATAAAATAAATCGTCGCAATTGCTAATACGACACAGTGTCACGTTGAGTACATGTTCGTTAGATGCCTGTAGCCATAAGTGTGCTAGTCATTGTATTATATATGTGTATTTTTTTAATCTCACGGATTAATGATTAATCATTGATTATTCTATATAAGGGTTCAAAAGCCAAAAAATTGTCCTAAACTCTTATTTTAACCATCATCGAGTGATTAAAAGCCTAAGATAAAAAAAATTGGATAGAGTATTATCTGCTATAGGAATTTTCAAGCATGATAAAGAGGTGGATTATTATCTAAAGTCCTATTGCATATCGGCCGCCCTCGCTACACGCCAGCCAACCAGCCCGCAATAACCAGCAGTCGGCAGGGGCGCCGCGACAGCAACGAAAGGGGATGGGATGGCGGCCTGCGCTGTCTCCGGCGCGAGTTACTTTCTGGCTGGCTGGCGCTGTCCCGTTTGACATGGCCGCCGTCGCTCGCGGTCTGCATCGGCGATTCAGATGGCACGCACGGCGCAGACGTTGGCAGCTGGTGGGTGGCAATGGCATTGCCTTTGAAATGCAGCCAGGGACACGCCACGTCCGCTGACGAAAGAATCGCCGAGACGCCAACGCCATCGGATCTGGTAGTGCGAGTTGAGATCTTGGCCTCACCATGACCTGCACTTCCGCCAACTCGTCGTGCGACAATGTACACATGTGCCGTGCTTTGGCTATCTACCGATGTGAACTGCCAGTACCAGGCCTGGTCAAGCGAACAATGGAACTCCTGGACTACAGATCACCTCACAGGCCCTTTTGAACTCCTGGATACAGATCACCTCACAGGTTCCTGACCATCCAGTCTACAGATATTGCCCGCCATCTCTTTGTTGTCACCAAACGTTCACATCATATATGAAAGTTGTAATGCAGACAGGGTGAAGGGTTATTGCATCACTACAGTAAGCAATTCTTTTCCTAAACTCAAACCTTTTTAAAATGGAGATACTACATTATGGGCCCGATACAGATGCATCCCCCAGCTCAAATGGCGCAAAACTCTCCACTTCCTGTAAGAAAAGAATTTCAGTCAAGCTCTAGCATATATAAGAAGAAACAAAGGAGTATTTCTGCTATCCACTGAAAGAGGAGGAAAAACTGTGTAGCTTATCACCGACATCTACGGGGCTACATCCTCGTCACAATACCTCAGGCGTTGCCAGAAATAATTAGCTGTTATTTGCTCTTGCATTGTGTGCATGCATTGTTGCCATGTTGCTTTAGAGTGAAGAGCCCATATAGAGCAAAATAAAGTTAACCATGCCACTGCCCAACCTAGTTTCAGTCCATAAACTCATGAGATCTCTAAAGTCATAATATCGGTGTTGCTTCTATTACCATGATCCTACCAAGGCAAGACGACATCAATCCTGCCATAGGCCTGTTTGGAACTGCTCAAGGGTGTGTCTGGTTGAGGAGCGAGGGGGAATGGAGCGGCTCCATTCCTGTTTTCTAGATGTTAGGTTTCTAACGGAAGAGGAGTGAAATGGCTCTGGAGTCTATATATGGCAAATATTTGAAATGCTCCCGCTCCACCAAAACGACCGGATGTGAGCGCTCTCCTTTCTCTTCTCCCCTCCACACTTGTTTTCTCTTCTCCCCTCCACACTTGTATGGCTCTCCAACCAAACAATGAACGGAGCGGCTCCACTCTATTCTACTCTTCAATCAAACAAAAAATGGAGCGATTCCGTTCTAATTGCCAAACACAAAATGGAATGGCTCCATTCTCAGAAACTGGAATGGAGCCGCTCCATTCCACTTGGCTCCCCAACCAAACGCACCCTAAAGGCAGATTCTCAGCAGAGCATGATAATCACGTCAAAGGTGTCATGAACACAGTGATTTATTTTGAAAAACCCACTAAGATATCGATACTACAATCCAATCCTACTATCCAATTTTATCAAGCAAAAAAAGATTGGATCCCGATCCTAACAACCTTGGTTACATTAATACCACGATTTGTCCAACCTGTAACATCAGGCCTCAACAAATCTGACTAAAGTGGTACTAAGAAACTACACTACCTAAAGTACAGCCCTGACACTATTGACCTAATGTGTGAAGAGAGAGAGAGAGAGAGAGAGAGAGAGTTCATAAGTATGACGAAGATAATATGTTTATACAAGAATAGCAGCATACCCAAATTTTCAGTGAGATCACATGTTCATGTTGTGTTCAGACAATAGTGAACTGTTGAAACACAACTATCCAGTGTCTGACAAAACTAACCAAAATATGTAGACCTAAACATAGAGCTTCCCTCAGATATTGCATATCAGTACCATATGGCACTATGGCATATGCTGCATATATCCTCAGCTAAGTAAACACTCTCTAACGCGTGAAATTGGTAGGTAGCGCGAACGTAGATTATCTTCAGTTCCCAACTGGGGCCTGTTTGTAACAACTAATTGAGCATTTCTCTATCGTATTGCGGACTGCAAAATCTGAACATTACAACGGAGGCGCATGACACAGTTCGGTCCGCCGAGAGGAAGTGGGCAACCTTTTTACCTGTTCTACTCTTCGTCTTTCAGGACTCGCTCGCTGGGGGGCGACGTGGCCGTGGCGGTAGCGGCGGCTTCCTCTTCTTCCCGAAGGATCTTCTGCACATCGTTTACCCGCATCCGGACGATACCGCCGACCACAACTGCAAGCAAATCAGCAAATCATCAGCTGGCACTGGCGTGAGTTCGCATGATTAGATAGACGGAAGAGTAGAAAAGGTAAAAAAAATGACGGATGCGGTTACTTGCGGCGGTGCCCAGGGTCCAGATCCACAGGATCTTGAGGCCCGGGCTCTTCTGGCTCCACCTCGTCACCATTAGAGGAGCGGCGGCAGCTGGCGAGCGCGGTGGAAGAAGAGCGGCTCCAGCCGGGCTAGCGGCGCGAAGAGTGCGAGGCGGCGCAGGCTGAGCGAGGGGCACGGCGTGGGGGGCAAGCGAGCTGCTCCAGCGGCCTGGCGCGTCGGCGGCCCAGCAAGCGGCACGAACGTTGGACGAGGGTCGGGGCGGGGTTGCGGCGGCGCTGACTGAGCGGTGCTGGGCCTGGGCGAGCACAGCCAGGAGCAGAATCGGGGGCACGGGTACTGTCACGTGGACCCCACTTGTCAGGTAGCTCAGCCTACGGTACCAAATCACCCGTCACTGATACAGCACTTGGTCTGTCATTCTTTATAAAAATGATAATAAAAGATAAACTCTTCCTATCTAGAGAATATGATCCAAATATGTTTTTAGATGCCACATATGTCTCTGTTATGATGATGATGATCAGAACAATTTATTTTAAATTTGGTTGAAAGGTTTTTATTAGTATTGTATTACCTCTGTCTCGAATATTTATCGGCAGCTAGTATATTTTTAAAATAAAAGACTGTCATTCTGTGTTCTGTCATTCTCAGTGTCTTTCTCATTCCCACGTGCATTCCACACAAAACATAAATGTGGCCCCAATGGGATTTGAACTCGCGACCCCTCAAGCAAATGTGCTCGTAGCTACCACTACACCACATGTGTGTTTATGTCAATATTTGTTACAGTAAAAATATCTACTACATCTCTCCCAAATCCTACCTGCTACCCTTGCACAATGTGTAGTAGTAGATAATTATCAACGAGATTACTGAATTATATTTTTGGACGGAGGCAGTAGTATTTAAAGAAGAGTCTTGCATGCAATTTCTTTTGTTTTTATAATATTTTCAACTTAAATTCCTTTTTATATGTGTGACATTTATTCTCCATAATATTTTTTCCATGGATCTGATTTGTAAGTCATTTTCATAAACCAACACCAAAGATGAATCCATGTTTCTTACATGGAAACCCTGAACAAACACCACTGGCAGGAGGTGCTCGCGTTGGCGTTGCTCATCGACGACGAGAAGAAGCTTGGTGACTGTCAATTCGACCTCTGGAAGCAGTCCTACGTGTCCACATGTGTCGCTGTGTTCGGCAAGCTCCGGCATAGCCACCGCTTGGACGTGGTCCAGAGCGGCTGCACCACGCTGTCAATCTTCAAACAGGGGACCTCATGGTTGTCCCCAACGCTGGCGACTCTCGGGTTATTCTAGGCACCACATCCGACGACGACGCTGTCACGCCGTCCAGCTCATCATCCATCTGAAGCTCAACCTGCCACGTAAGTCGCTACTGGCCGGCCATGAATTCTTGTGCGCTAGGACGACGGCCGTTGCTGACGTTGTGTGAGTGTCCTCAAACAAGATGTATGTAGAGGAGTAGCACATCCGGTGATGCAATGACTAGGTGTCCTACCTCGCTGATGAGCCTAGGGTGCAATTCGTTTGACAGCCCAGCCAAGAGTCATCGGTACTCGCCATGTCGTGCACGTTCGATGACTACTATATCAAGGTATGTGGCGTCATCTTGGCGCCAGAGGTGACACAGAGGAGGACCGATAGGAATGACCACTTGCCATCGTCAGGGTAGCTTTTGTGCCGGCCTGCCTTTAATTCTCTTCGCAGACACATACACTTGCCTTTTTTGTTTAAGCAAACGTGTATGGTGGTGTGTACCTGATGACTGACAATGTACGAGGGAACTTGTACCGGCAGGTGTGGCACGTGCTCTTCAATGATGAGACCATGCAAATCGTGGCATATATCGAAGTCTGCATGATACTGATGGTTGCAATGTAATAGTGAAACAACTAAATTAAAATAACAAAATTTATGTATGACCAGGATTACAAATGGATTATGAAACATTTTTGTCGGGTACCATAATTAGGGGTACCCCTAATACTCCTAAGCATGGCTGAAAAACATCTTCAAAACAGACCATAAAGGCTGGTAAGCACAGCGCAAAGTTAAAGCCTCATCTACCAAGGGACGCGATATCGTCTCGCCCGAGCCCGGCCTCGGGCAAGAACAGTAGTCCCGGACGGATTCACGCCTCACCCGAGGGCCTCCTCAGGCAGCGGGCGCACCCCCGGCTCGCCCGAGGCTAAAGCTCGAGCAAACTTTGTCGTATAGCAACCTCGGTCGAATCGCCTTACCGTCGATCGTATCGCATGCACATTTAATGCAAGGATCACCTGACACCTTATCCTGACACGCGCGCCTCAGTGGGCAAGGTCGAAATGACCGCAGTCACTTCACCCCTTTACTGATCGTTCTGACAGGAGGACAACACTATTCACCCTGTTCCGACTACTGTGCCAACCACCAGGGTAAGACTAACAACAGTAAGTCACGACCTCTCCCGAGTTCAGCCTCGGGCGCAACAGGGAGCTCCGCCTCGCCCGATCCCAGGCCTCGCCCTCAGCCTCGGCCTCGGGAGAAGGTCTCCGCCTCGCCCGACCTCAGCCTCGGCCTCGGCCTCGGCCTCGGGAGGAATCACGACCTCGCCCGACCCCAGGCCTTGGCCTCAGCCTCGGCCTCGGGAGAAGGTCTCGCCTCGCCCAACCTTGGCCTCAGGAGAAGTCACCGCCTCGCCCGACCTCGGCCTCGGCCTCGGACCGACTACGCTACAGGGGATACATCATTACCCTACCTCTAGCTAGCCGCCTCAGGCTACGAAGGAACAAGACCGGTGTCACATCTAGATAACTCCGGCAACAGGTAAGGTAATGATGGTTCCCCGCATGCGTCCATGACGTCGACTGTTCTCAAGCTCTCTACGAAGGCAAAGAAACGTCAGCAGGACCCAGGGCCGCACCGCCAGCTACGCCTCTACAGGGCTCAAGCACTTCTCCACCGGCCACGTTAGCACATAGCTACACCCCATATGTACAGCTGGACCATCCCCTTGTATCTATAAAAGGGGATACCCAGGGCCTTCCCAAGGGAGAGGGGGTGGCAAGGACGACGGAGACGAACTCACTCAAACGTTGAACTCCACTCCGCAACACTAGACTTATCAAGAGACCTGGGACCGGTTCCCTCTCTCACGAAGCTTGTAGCCCCTACTACAAGCACCCCGGTGCAAGATAATATAAGCCTCATCCCTCCTCTTGTGTTTCATCTTGCATCAACCTATCTAGGTAGGGACACGCAACACAAAATTCATTAGTCGGTTCGGTTGAGGGTCCCCCGGGTCTGAGACGCCGACAGTTGGCGCGCCAGGTAGAGGTCTCGCTGCGTGTTAACAACACTTTCCCGTGAGGTTCCAGATGGACAATCTTCAGCAGCTTCTTCAGCCTAGGACGGTGCTCCGCTTTGAGTCTCGAGTTCATGTCCCCCGACGGCAGCTACGACATAGTACTCCTTCCCCCGCAGCATGACAACAACGACGGTCGTCGGCTCACCCGGCGGAGGCGAACTCGACGACGACATCTCCCCGTGGCGGAAGAGGAATACCCGGGTTTGCCCTGCCACCCTCCTCGCCGGAGGAGGAGGAGACGAAGCGACCATGGCCAGGCGGGAGGCAGCACCTCGTCGGCTGTCGGACCAGAGCGAGTCGATGACGCCGGCACCCCTGCGGGGGACATGTCGGGTGTTATCCTCGCACCTGGGACAACGACGGGTGTCGCTTCCCAGCAACGTGCCAACCCCAGGCGGACTGATGACGCCGGCACCCTTGCGAGGGATTAATGCCCGATGCAACTTCACCGTCGTCCACCAACCAGCAGGTACCATCAGTTTTCCATCCTGTTCCCTTTAGATTCAGCTTCGACCCACCAAGCGACCCCACTTCGGCAAACGCTTTCACAAGGGCATATCCTAACCTTCCGGGGTACCATATGTGGTCAACTTGGGACCTACTAACGGTCGTCTCAACCTCCGGACCCACGGGTTCCGAGGAAGAGGACGACCCCGACTTTAGTTGGGATTTCTCCGGACTCCGTGATCCCAGTGCCATCCGAGACTTCATATCCGCATGTGACCACTGCCTCTCCGGCTGCTCTGATGATGGTCACAGCCTTGACGACGAGGGTTACGACCCAACTCGCGAGTGTTTCCACATCGATCAGGAGGATCACGACGGAGACAACCACCCCGGCATGCCAGGAAACGACGGCGCCCTTGCACCTGCGTCTCGCGTTGAGATCTCGCGGAAGTTAGGTGTGGCCCGGGTCCCTGTGGGGGATCAGGGCACACAGCTCGAGCAACTCCGCGAGATGCAGGCCAAGCTCGACGAAGAAACGGGGCGACTTGCGCAGCTCCGACAAAACCTCGAGCAAGGGTGGGCAGGCCGAGCACTCGCCGGAGGAGCGCGCCATTGGGCCCGGGACGTCCAGCGCCATATTATTGACGATGCCAGGGCAGGGTTGCCCCCGGCCTTCAACGGGGCCGGCCAGAACCTAGCTGTAGCGGCGATGTTACTTCGAACGATGCCAGAGCCATCCACCACCGTGGGGCGACGTATCCAAGGAGAACTCAAGGACCTCCTGGAAAATGCCGTTGCCCGACAAGCCGAGAGCTCTGCCTCCCGAAGGCGAGGATGCACCTCAGAGCATCACGCAGCGTCCTCCCGACACATGCGAGGGGCCTCGGTCCACCCCGAGCACACAGGAGACGAGGCACCTGCAGCTCGGGATCGCCTCGGCGACGAGCAACACCGCCACGACTGTCAAGCTCGCCTCGAGGAAAAGCTGCGCCGAGGCTACCACCCCAGACGCGGGGGACGCTACGACAGCGAGGAAGATCGGAGCCCCTCGCCCGAACCACCAGGTTCGCGGGTCTTCAGCCGGGCCATACGACGGGCGCCGTTCCCAGCACAGTTTCGAGTCTCGACTACCATTACCAAGTACTCAGGGGAGACGAGGCCAGAGTTGTGGCTCGCGGATTACCGGCTGGCGTGCCAGTTGGGAGGGATGGACGACGACAACCTCATCATCCGCAACCTCCCCCTTTTCCTCTCCGACGCTGCCCGGGCCTGGATGGAGCATCTGCCTCCTGCGCAGATCTTCGACTGGGACGACCTAGTCAAGGCCTTTGCTGGAAATTTCCAACGTACGTACGTACGCCCTGGGAACTCGTGGGATCTCCGGAGCTGCTGCCAGCAGCCAGGGGAATCCCTGTGAGAGTACATCCGGCGGTTTTCAAAGCAATGCACCGAGTTGCCTAACATCACCGACTCGGACGTCATTGGAGCATTCCTCGCCGGCACCACTTGCCGGGACCTGGTAAGCAAACTGGGACGCAAGACACCCACCAAGGCGAGCGAATTGATGGACATAGCCACCAAGTTGGCCTCTGGTCAGGAGGCGGTCGAAGCCATCTTCCGGAAGGACAAGCAGCCTTAGGGAAGGCAGAAGGAAGACGACCTCGAGGCGTCCGTCCAGCGTGGCACGAAGAAGAAGACCAGAAAGAAGGCGTAAGCAAAACGCAACGCCATTAACGCGGATCTCATCGCTGCTGCCGAGCACAGGAATCCTCGAAAGCCTCCCGGAGGGGCCAACGTGTTCGACAAGATGCTCAAGGAGTCGTGCCCCTATCACATGGGTCCCGTCAAGCACACCCTCGAAGAGTGCGACATGCTCCGGCGTTACTTCGATAAGGCTGGACCCTCGGTGGAGCGTGGCAAGGACCAAGACAACAACAAGAAAGGAGGCAACAGGGAAGAAGAGTTCCCAGAGGTCCACAACTGCTTCATGATCTACGGTGGGCAAGTGGCGGATGCCTCGGCTTGACACCGCAAGCAAGAACACTGGGAGGTCTGCACGGTGAAGGTGGCGACGCCAGTCTACCTAGACTGGTCCGACAAGCCCATCACCTTCGACCAAGACGACCACCCCGACTACGTACCGCCCAGGAAGGTACCCGCTTGTCGTCGACCCTGTCATCGGCAACGCCAGGCTCTCCAAGGTCCTCATGGACAGAGGCAGTAGCCTCAACATCATCTACGCCGAGACCCTAGAGCTCTTGGGGGTTGATCGGTCCATGATCCGGGCTGGTGCAGCACCCTTTCACGGGATTGTCCCCAGCAAGCGTGTCCTGCCCCTTGGGCAACTTGATTTGCCCGTCTGCTTCGGAACTCCCTCCAACTTCCGAAAGGAAACCCTCACTTTCGAGGTAGTCGGGTTCCGAGGGACCTATCATGCGGTGTTGGAAAGACCGTGCTACGCCAAGTTTATGGCCATCCCCAACTACACGTACCTCAAGCTCAAGATGCCAGGCCCCAAGGGAACCATCACCGTCGGATCTGAAAGGGAATTAGGCCTACACCTAGTCCCTAATTAATTTTGGTGGTTGAATTGCCCAACACAAATATTTGGACTAACTAGTTTTGCTCTAGTGTATAAGTTATACAGGTGCCAAAGGTTCACACTTAGCCAATAAAAAGACCAAGTATTGGGTTCAACGAAAGAGCAAAGGGACAACCGAAGGCACCTCTGGTTTGGCGCACCGGACTGTCCGGTGTGCCACCGGACATGTCCGGTGCACCAGAGGACTCCGACTTCAAACTCGTCACCTTCGGGAAATTCCAGAGGCGACTCCGCTATAATTCACCGGACTGTCCGGTGTACACCGGACATGTCCGGTGCTTCAAGGAAGAGCGGCCTCCGGAACTCGCCAGCCTCGGGAATTCTTTGAAGCTGCTCCGCTATAATTCACCGGACTGTCCGGTGTAACAAGCGGGGCAACGGCTATTTCGGCGCCAACGGCTACCTGCGACGCATTAAATGCGCGCGCTGCGCGCGCAGAGGTCAGGCACGCCCATGCTAGCGCACCGGACAATCTACAGTGCATGTCCGGTGCGCCACCGGACATCCAGGCGGGCCCAGAAGTCAGAGCTCCAACGGTCGGAACCCAACGGCTTTGGTGACGTGGCTGTCGCACCGGACATGTCCGGTATGCACCGGACTGTCCGGTGCGCCATCGAACAGACAGCCTCACCAAACGGCTAGTTTGGTGGTTGGGGCTATAAATAACCCCAACCACCCACCATTCATTGTATCCAAGTTTTCCAGCTTCCAACCACTATACAAGAGCTAGCATTCATTACAAAGCACACCAAAAGAGATCAAATCCTCTCCCAACTCCACACAAAGCCTTAGTGACTAGAGAGAGTGATTTGTAGTGTTCATTTGAGCTCTTGCGCTTGGATCGCTTCTTTTTCTTTGGCATTCTTTCTTGTGATCAAACACTCACTTGTAATTGAGGCAAGAGACACCAATTGTGTGGTGGTCCTTGCGGGAAGTTTGATTCCCAAGTGATTTGAGAAAGAGAAGCTCACTCGGTCCGAGGGACCGTTTGAGAGAGGGAAGGGTTGAAAGAGACCCGACCATTGTGGCCTCCTCAACGGGGAGTAGGTTTGCGAGAACCGAACCTCGGTAAAACAAATCCGCGTGTCACACTTCTTATTCGCCTGCGATTTGTTTTTCGCCCTCTCTCGCGGACTCGATTATATTTCTAACGCTAACCCGGCTTGTAGTTGTTATTATTTTTGAGAATTTCAGTTTCGCCCTATTCACCCCCCTCTAGGCGACTTTCAATTGGTATCAGAACCCGGTGCTTCATTAGAGCCTAACCGCTCGAAGTGATGTCGGGAGATCACACCAAGAGGGAGATGGAGACCGGCGACAAGCCCACTACGAGCCAAGGGAGCACTTCATCGGAAGAGTCCCGCACCAAGAGGAAGGAGAAGAAGAAGGACTCCTCCAAACGGAAGGAGAAAAGATCCTCTTCTTCTCACCACAAAGAGAAGAAGGAAAAATCTTCTTCCCACAAGTCGCATCGGAAAGGCGACAAGCACAAGAGGATGAGGAAAGTGGTCTACTACGAGACCGATACTTCATCAACATCGACCTCCGACTCCGATGCGCCGTCCGTAACTTCAAAGCGCCTAGAGCGCAAGAAGTTTAGTAAGACCCCCTTACACTATCCTCGTACATCTAGACATACTCCATTACTTTCCGTTCCATTAGGCAAACCGCCAACTTTTGATGGCGAAGATTATGCTAGGTGGAGTGATTTAATGAAATTTCATCTAACCTCACTCCACAAAAGTATATGGAATGTTGTTGAGTTTGGAGCACAGGTACCATCCATAGAGGATGAGGATTATGATACGGACGAAGTGGCCCAAATCGAGCACTTCAACTCTCAAGCTACAACCATACTCCTCGCCTCTCTAAGCAAGGAGGAATACAACAAGGTGCAAGGGTTGAAGAATGCAAAAGAGATTTGGGACCTACTCAAGACCGCTCACGAGGGTGATGAACTCACCAAGATCACAAAGCGGGAAACGATCGAGGGGGAGCTCGGTCGTTTTCGTCTTCGCCAAGGGGAGGAGCCACAAGATATGTACAACCGGCTCAAAACCTTGGTGAACCAAGTGCGCAACCTCGGTAGCAAAAAGTGGGACGACCACGAGGTGGTTAAGGTTATTCTAAGATCTCTCATTTTCCTTAACCCCACTCAAGTTCAATTAATTCGTGGTAATCCTAGATACCCACTAATGACCCCCGAGGAAGTAATCGGGAATTTTGTAAGCTTTGAATGTATGATTAAAGGATCAAAGAAGATCAACGAGCTTGACGAACCCTCCACGTCCGAAGCACAACCGGTGGCATTTAAGGCGACGGAGGAGAAGAAGGAGGAGTCTACACCGAGTAGACAACCAATTGACGCCTCCAAGCTTGACAATGAGGAGATGGCTTTAATCATCAAAAGCTTTCGCCAAATCCTCAAGCAACGGAAGGGGAAGGATTACAAATCTCGTTCCAAGAAGGTTTGCTACAAGTGTGGTAAGCCCGGTCACTTTATTGCTAAATGTCCTTTATCAAGTGACAGTGACAGGGATAACGACAAGAAGGGCAAGAGGAGAGAAAAGAAAAGGTACTACAAGAAGAAGGGCGGCGATGCCCATGTTTGCCGGGAGTGGGACTCGGACGAGAGCTCCACCGACTCCTCCTCCGACGAGGACGCCGCCAACATCGCCGTCACCAAGGGACTCCTCTTCCCCAACGTCGGCCACAAGTGCCTCATGGCAAAGGACGACAAAAGGAAGAAGGTTAAATATAAATCCTCCACTAAATATGAGTCCTCTAGTGATGATAATGCTAGTGATGAGGAAAATAATTTGCGTACCCTTTTTGCCAACCTTAACATGGAACAAAAGGAAAAATTGAATGAGCTAATTAGTGCCATCCATGAAAAGGATGGTCTCTTGGACTCCCAAGAGGACTTCCTAATCAAGGAAAATAAGAAACATGTTAAGGTTAAAAATGCTTATGCTCTAGAAATAGAAAAATGTCAAAATTTGTCTAGTGAGCTAAGCACTTGCCATGAGACCATTAACAACCTTAGAAATGAAAATGCTAAATTAATTGCTAAGGTTGATTCTCATGTTTGTGATGCTTCAATTCCTAGTCTTAGAAATGATAATGATGATTTGCTTGCTAAGATTAAGGAATTGAATGATTCTCTTGCTAGCCTTAGGATTGAAAATGAAAAGTTAATTGCTATGGTTAAAGATTTTGATGTTTGCAATGCTACTATTTCCGACCTTAGAACTAAGAATGATATGTTGCATGCTAAGGTTGTAGAATTAAAATCTTGCAAACCCTCTACATCTACCGTTGAGCACACTTCTATTTGTACTAGATGTAGAGATGTTGATATCAATGCTATTCATGATCACATGGCTTTAATTAAACAACAAAATGATCATATAGCAATGTTAGATGCTAAAATTGCCGAGCATAACTTAGAAAATGAAAAGTTTAAATTTGCTAGAAGTATGCTCTATAATGGGAGACGCCCTGGCATCAAGGATGGCATTGGCTTCCAAAGGGGAGACAATGTCAAACTTAATGCCCCTCCTAAAAACTTGTCTAACTTTGTTAAGGGCAAGGCTCTCATGCCTCAGGATAACGAGGGTTACATTTTGTACCCTGCCGGTTATCCCGAGAGCAAAATTAAGAAAATTCATTCTAGGAAGTCTCACTCTGGCCCTAACCATGCTTTTATATATAAGGGTGAGACATCTAGCTCTAGGCAACCAACCCGTGCTAAGTTGCCTAGAAAGAAAACTCCTAATGCATCAAATGATCATAGCATTTCATTTAAAACTTTTGATGCATCTTATGTTTTGACTAACAAATCCGGCAAGGTAGTTGCTAAGTTTGTTGGGGGCAAACACAAGGGCTCCAAGACTTGTGTTTGGGTACCCAAAGTTCTTGTTTCTAATGCCAAAGGACCCAAAACCGTTTGGGTACCTAAAGTCAAGAACTAAAATTGTTTTGTAGGTTTATGCATCCGGGGGATCAAGTTGGATACTCGACAGCGGGTGCACAAACCACATGATAGGGGAGAAGAAGATGTTCTCCTCATATGAGAAAAACCAAGATCCCTAACGAGCTATCACATTTGGGGATGGAAATCAAGGTTTGGTCAAAGGATTGGGTAAAATTGCTATATCACCTGACCATACTATTTCCAATGTTTTTCTTGTAGATTCATTAGATTACAATTTGCTTTTCGTATCCCAATTATGTCAAATGGGCTACAACTGTCTATTTACTGATGTAGGTGTTACTGTCTTTAGAAGAAGTGATGATTCAATAGCATTTAAGGGAGTGTTAGAGGGTCAGCTATACTCGGTAGATTTTGATAGAGCTGAACTCGACACTTGCTTGGTTGCTAAGACTAACTTGGGTTGGCTCTGGCACCGCCGACTAGCCCATGTTGGAATGAAGAATCTTCATAAGCTTCTAAAGGGAGAACACATTTTAGGACTAACCAATGTTCATTTTGAGAAAGACAGGATTTGTAGCGCATGCCAAGCCGGGAAGCAAGTTGGCACTCATCATCCACACAAGAACATCATGACTAGTGACAGGCCACTGGAGCTCCTACACATGGACCTATTCGGCCCGATCGCTTACATAAGCATCGGCGGGAGTAAGTACTGTCTAGTTATTGTGGATGATTATTCTCGCTTCACTTGGGTGTTCTTTTTGCAGGAAAAATCCCATACCCAAGAGACCTTAAAGGGATTTTTGAGATGGGCTCAAAATGAGTTCGGCTTAAGGATCAAGAAAATTAGAAGCGACAACAGAACGGAGTTCAAGAACTCTCAAATTGAAGGCTTCCTTGAGGAGGAGGGCATCAAGCATGAGTTCTCCTCTCCCTACACGCCACAACAAAATGGCGTAGTAGAGAGGAAAAATCGAACTCTATTGGACATGGCAAGAACCATGCTTGATGAATACAAGACACCGGATCGGTTTTGGGCCGAGGCGGTCAACACCGCCTGCTACGCCATCAACCGGTTATATCTACACCGAATCCTCAAGAAGACATCCTATGAACTCCTAACCGGTAAAAAGCCCAATATTTCATATTTTAGAGTTTTTGGTAGCAAATGCTTTATTCTTGTTAAAAGAGGTAGAAAATCTAAATTTGCTCCTAAAACTGTAGAAGGCTTTTTACTAGGATATGACTCAAACACAAGGGCATATAGAGTCTTTAACAAGTCCTCAGGACTAGTTGAAGTTTCTTGTGACGTTGTGTTTGATGAGACTAACGGCTCTCAAGTAGAGCAAGTTGATCTTGATGAGATAGGTGAAGAACAGGCTCCATGCATAGCGCTAAGGAACATGTCCATTGGGGATGTGTGTCCTAAGGAATCCGAAGAGCCTCCACATGCACAAGATCAACCATCCTCCTCCACGCAAGCATCTCCGCTAACCCAAAATGAGGACGAGGCTCAAGATGATGAAGGAGAAGATCAAAGAAATGAGCCCCCTCAAGATGACGGCAACGATCAAGGGGGAGATGCAAATGATCAAGACAAGGAGGATGAACAACCAAAGCCGCCACACCCAAGAGTCCACCAAGCAATACAACGAGATCACCCCGTCGACACCATCCTCGGCGACATTCATAAGGGGGTAACCACTCGATCTCGTGTTCCACATTTCTGTGAGCATTACTCTTTTGTTTCCTCTATTGAGCCACATAGGGTAGAGGAAGCACTCCAAGATTTGGATTGGGTGATGGCGATGCAAGAGGAGCTCAACAACTTCACGAGGAACGAGGTATGGCATTTAGTTCCACGTCCTAACCAAAATGTTGTAGGAACCAAGTGGGTCTTCCGCAACAAACAAGACGAGCATGGTGTGGTGACAAGGAACAAAGCTCGACTCGTGGCCAAGGGGTATTCACAAGTCGAAGGTTTGGATTTTGGTGAAACCTATGCACCCGTAGCTAGGCTTGAGTCCATTCGCATATTATTAGCCTATGCTACTTACCATGGCTTCAAGCTTTACCAAATGGACGTGAAGAGTGCCTTCCTCAATGGACCAATCAAGGAGGAGGTCTATGTTGAGCAACCTCCCGGCTTTGAAGATAGTGAGTACCCTAACCATGTTTATAGGCTCTCTAAGGCGCTTTATGGGCTAAAGCAAGCCCCAAGAGCATGGTATGAATGCCTTAGAGATTTCCTTATTGCTAATGGCTTCAAAGTCGGCAAGGCCGATCCTACTTTATTCACTAAAACTCTTGACAATGATTTGTTTGTATGCCAAATTTATGTTGATGATATCATATTTGGGTCTACTAACGAATCTACATGTGAAGAATTTAGTAGGATCATGACAAAGAAATTCGAGATGTCGATGATGGGGGAGTTGAAGTATTTTCTAGGATTCCAAGTCAAGCAACTCCAAGAGGGCACCTTCATTAGCCAAACGAAGTATACTCAAGATATTCTAAGCAGGTTTGGAATGAAGGATGCCAAGCCCATCAAGACACCCATGGGAACCAATGGGCATCTCGACCTCGACACGGGAGGTAAGTCCATGGATCAAAAGGTATACCGGTCGATGATTGGTTCATTGCTTTATTTATGTGCATCTCGACCGGACATTATGCTTTCCGTATGCATGTGTGCAAGATTCCAAGCCGACCCTAAGGAATCCCACCTTACGGCCGTAAAACGAATCTTGAGATATTTGGCTTATACACCTAAGTTTGGGCTTTGGTACCCTCGGGGATCCACATTTGATTTGATTGGTTATTCAGATGCCGATTGGGCGGGGTGTAAGATTAATAGAAAGAGCGCATCGGGGACTTGCCAGTTCTTGGGAAGATCCTTGGTGTCTTGGGCTTCAAAGAAGCAAAATTCGGTCGCTCTTTCTACCGTCGAAGCCGAGTATATTGCCGCAGGCCATTGTTGCGCGCAATTGCTTTGGATGAGGCAAACCCTGTGGGACTATGGTTACAAACTAACCAAAGTTCCTCTTCTATGTGATAATGAGAGTGCAATCCGCATGGCGGATAATCCCGTTGAGCATAGCCGCACTAAACACATAGCCATTCGGTATCATTTTCTTAGGGATCACCAACAAAAGGGGGATATCGAGATTTCATACATTATCACTAAAGATCAATTAGCCGATATTTTTACCAAGCCACTTGATGAACAATCTTTTACCAGACTTAGGCATGAGCTCAATATTCTTGATTCTAGGAATTTCTTTTGCTAATTTGCACACATAGCACACAAGTATACCTTTGATCATATCTCTTTTATATATGCTATGACTAATGTGTTTTCAAGTGTATTTCAAACCAAGTCATAGGTATATTGAAAGGGAATTGGAGTCTTCGGCGAAGACAAAGGCTTCCACTCCACTCTACTACTCATCCTTCGCCGTCACTCCAAGCATCTCTCCAACTTTGGTATAATCTTCACTCATTTATTTTATGACCAAAGGAGGAGAAAGTACTTTGTTGGGCTCTAATGATTCCGTTTTTGGCGATTCATGCCAAAGGGGGAGAAAATATGAGCCCAAAGCAAAAGGACCGCACCACCACCTAATTTTAAAAATTTGGAGATTTTCAATTGGTCAATTTCAAATTAGTATCTTATTATGTTCTAAATGGGGAGGAAGTAGTATTTCAAAAATGATATATCAAAACCCTCTTGAACACTAAGAGGAGGATCTCATTTAGGGGGAGTTTTGTTTAGTCAAAGGAAAAGCATTTGAAACAAGGGGAGAAAATTTTTAAACTTGAAAATGCTTTGCAAAAATCTTATTCATCTACCTTTGACTATGTTGCAAAAGGACTTTGAAAAGGATTTACAAAAGGAATTTGCAAAAACAAAACATGTGGTGCAAATGTGGTCCAATATGTTAAAAACAAAGAAACAATCCATGCACATCATGTAAGTATTTATATTGGCTCAATTCCAAGCAACCTTTGCACTTACATTATGCAAACTAGTCCAATTATGCACTTTTATATTTGCTTTGGTTTGTGTTGGCATCAATCACCAAAAAGGGGGAGATTGAAAGGGAATTAGGCCTACACCTAGTCCCTAATTAATTTTGGTGGTTGAATTGCACAACACAAATATTTGGACTAACTAGTTTTGCTCTAGTGTATAAGTTATACAGGTGCCAAAGGTTCACACTTAGCCAATAAAAAGACCAAGTATTGGGTTCAACGAAAGAGCAAAGGGACAACCGAAGGCACCTCTGGTCTGGCGCACCGGACTGTCCGGTGTGCCACCGGACATGTCCGGTGCACCAGAGGACTCCGACTTCAAACTCGTCACCTTCGGGAAATTCCAGAGGCAACTCCGCTATAATTCACTGGACTGTCCGGTGTACACCGGACATGTCCGGTGCTTCAAGGAAGAGCGGCCTCCGGAACTCGCCAGCCTCGGGAATTCTTTGAAGCTGCTCCGCTATAATTCACCGGACTGTCCGGTGTAACAAGCGGGGCAACGACTATTTCGGCGCCAACGGCTACCTGCGACGCATTAAATGCGCGCGCTGCGCGCGCAGAGGTCAGGCACGCCCATGCTGGCGCACCGGACAATCTACAGTGCATGTCCGGTGCGCCACCGGACATCCAGGCGGGCCCAGAAGTTAGAGCTCCAACGGTCGGAACCCAATGGCTTTGGTGACGTGGCTGTCGCATCGGATATGTCCGGTGTGCACCGGACTGTCCGGTGCGCCATCGAACAGACAGCCTCACCAAACGGCTAGTTTGGTGGTTGGGGCTATAAATAACCCCAACCACCCACCATTCATTGTATCCAAGTTTTCTAGCTTCCAACCACTATACAAGAGCTAGCATTCATTACAAAGCACACCAAAAGAGATCAAATCCTCTCCCAACTCCACACAAAGCCTTAGTGACTAGAGAGAGTGATTTGTAGTGTTCATTTGAGCTCTTGCGCTTGGATCGCTTCTTTTTCTTTGGCATTCTTTCTTGTGATCAAACACTCACTTGTAATTGAGGCAAGAGACACCAATCGTGTGGTGGTCCTTGCGGGAAGTTTGATTCCCAAGTGATTTGAGAAAGAGAAGCTCACTCGGTCCGAGAGACCGTTTGAGAGAGGGAAGGGTTGAAAGAGACCCGGCCTTTGTGGCCTCCTCAACGGAGAGTAGGTTTGCGAGAACCGAACCTCGGTAAAACAAATCCGCGTGTCACACTTCTTATTCGCCTGCGATTTGTTTTCCACCCTCTCTCGCAGACTCGATTATATTTCTAACGCTAACCCGGCTTGTAGTTGTGATTATTTTTGAGAATTTCAGTTTCGCCCTATTCACCCCCCTCTAGGCGACTTTCAGGATCCACATACCGTCGTGCTTACGAGTGCGACGTGGAACGCGTGGAGTACGCTAAAGCCCTCGCTGAGTCCGAAGCCCTCATCGCCGACCTGGATTACCTCTCCAAATAGGAGCCTGACGCGAAGCGGCACGCCGACAACTTCGAACCAGCCGAGGCGGTTAAGTCCGTCTCTCTCGACCCCAGCAACAACGCCGGCAAGAAAGTCAGGATCGGCTCCGAGATTGACCCCAAATAGGAAGCAGTGCTCGTCGACTTTCTCCGTGCAAACGCCGAAATTTTTGCGTGGAGTCCCTCGAACATGCTAGGCATACCGAGGGATGTCGTTGAGCACTCACTGGACATCCGAGCCAGAGCCCAGCCCGTGAAACAGCACCTGCATCGTTTTGATGAAGAAAAGCGCAGAGCCATAGGCGAGGAGGTCCACAAGCTAATGGCTGCAGGGTTCATCAAAGAGGTATTCCATCCAGAATGGTTAGCTAACCCTATACTTGTAAAGAAAAAATGGGGGAAATGGAGGATGTGTGTAGACTACACTGGGCTGAATAAAGCATGTCCAAAAGTTCCCTACCCTCTGCCTCGCATCGATCAAATTGTGGACTCCACCGCTGGGTGCGAAACCCTGTCTTTCCTCGATGCCTATTCAGGCTATCACCAAATCGAGATGAAAGAATCCGACCAGCTCGTGACTTCTTTTATCACACCTTTTGGCATGTATTGTTATACTACTATGCCATTTGGTTTGAGGAATGCAGATGCCACATACCAAAGGTGCATGAACCATGTGTTCGGAGAGCACATCGGCAGAACGATCGAGGCTTACGTCGATGACATCGTTGTCAAGACAAGGAAGGCCTCCGACCTCATCTCTGACCTTGAGGTGACGTTCAGGTGCCTAAAAGCGAAGAGCGTAAAACCCAATCCCGAGAAGTGTGTCTTCGGAGTCCCCTGAGGCATGCTCCTAAGGTTCATCGTCTCCAAACGAGGCATCGAGGCCAACCCGGAGAAAATTGCAGCCATCACCAACATGGGGCCCATCGAAGATTTAAAAGGGGTACAAAGGGTCATGGGATGCCTTGCGGCTCTGAGCCGCTTCATCTCACGCCTTGGCGAGAAAGGATTACCCTTGTACCGCCTCTTAAGGAAGGCCGAGCGCTTCACTTGGACTCCCGAGGCCGAAGAAGCCCTCAGAAACTTAAAGGCACTCCTTACTAATGCGCCCATCTTGGTGCCCCCGCTGCGGGAGAAGCCCTCTTGATTTACGTCGCCGCAACCACTCAGGTGGTCAGCGTTGCGGTCGTAGTCGAGAGACGAGAAGAGGGTCATGCACTGCTCATCTAGAGGCCAGTCTACTTCATCAGCGAGGTGCTATCCGAGACTAAAATCCGCTACCCGCAAATCCACAAGCTACTGTACGCAGTGATTCTAACACGGCGAAAGCTGCGACACTACTTCGAGTCTCATCCGGTGACTGTGGTGTCATCCTTCCCCTGGGAGAGATCATCCAGTGTCGAGAGGTCTCGGGTAGGATAGCAAAATGGGCTGTGGAACTCATGGGGGAAACACTTTCATTCGCTCCCCGGAAGGCCATAAAATCCCAAGTCTTGGCTGACTTCCTGGCTGAATGGACCGACACCCAGTTGCCAACGGCTCCAATCCAAGCCGAACTTTGGACCATGTACTTCGATGGGTCGTTGATGAAAACCGGAGCAGGCGCGGGCTTGCTCTTCATCTCACCCCTCAGAGAACATGTGCGTTACGTAATACGCCTCCATTTTCCGGCGTCAAACAACGTGGACGAATACGAGGCCTTGGTTAATGGGTTGCACATCGCCGTCGAGCTAGGGGTTCGGCACCTCGACGCTCGTGGCGACTCATAGCTCGTTATTGACCAAGTCATGAAGAATTCTCACTGCCGCGACCGAAAAATGGAGGCCTACTACGACGAAGTTCGGCGCTTGGAAGATAAGTTCTATGGGCTGGAACTCAACCATTTTGCTCGACGGTACAACGAGACTGCAGATGAGCTGGCTAAGATAGCATTGGGACAGACAATGGTTTCCCCGAATGTCTTCTTGAAAGTTGCCTAGAGGGGGGTGAATAGGCAAGTTAAAACTTTTTCAACAAAAAACTAGAAGCAAACTGGGTAAAACTAAATTGATCTCGAAATTCACCCAGTTAACTTTGGAAATGAGATGTTCTAAATGATCCACAGGGTTCAAAGTAATAGATCTGAGAAGGGCACTTCTCAAAATCCACACACCAAAAAGATATAAACAAATCTTTCACGGAATGGTGAGAGAACGAAGAACACGAATAAGCACAATGAACAAGAACACAAGAGACACAAGATTTATCCCAAGGTTCGGTCACACCACCAAGGTGCCCTACTTCCTCGTTGAGGCGCCCACAAAGAGCCGGGTCTCTTTTAACCCTAATCCTCCCTTTGCCGACCACAAAGGTCAAGCTCACACACTAATCTTTGCTCAAACGAGCGGGTAATACAAACTTTCTTGTGGTCTTCCACAAGATTTGGAGACTCACAAGAGACACCTAGTCGTCTAGGAGCTAGAAGCTCCAAGAGTAATGAATCCACAAAGAGCTCGATGTAGTACCAAAGCTCGAATGAATAAGAGCAAGAGAGATTTGGAGATGAAGCACAAAAACCGCAGCTCTCAAACTCACTCAAAGATTTCTCTCCAAAGATTTGAAATGGGAGAGGCAAGAGATGTGTGAGAGAGAGTGGGAGGTGTTCTTCAAGATAGAAATGGAGTTTGGGTCGTGCTCTTGTGTGTGGGGAGAGAGGTAGGAGTGAGTATATATATAGGTGGAGCTCAAAACTAGCCGTTGGGCAGTTTTTTTCTGTCTGAGACCGGTTGAACCGCCCCCTAGGGCGGTTGAACCGCCCCTGGCAGGTCAGGCAGACTGTCTGCCAGTCTGACTGTCAGACTGACTGGCAGACTGTCCTGCAGACTGGTCAAGTTGACCAAGACCGGTTGAACCACCCCTAAGACCGATTCAACTGCCTGGGGCAGGCTGACAGACAGTCTGCCAGTCAGACTGGCAGACTGCAAGTCAGACTGCAAAAAGGTCCTGACACCGGTTGAACCGCCCCTAGGGCCGGTTCAACCGCCTGGGGGTCAGACTGGCAGTCAGTCTGCCAGTCAGGAGGTCAGACCGGTCAGGTGACCCTGACATCGGTTGAACCTCCCCTAGGACCGGTTCAACCGGTTTTGACCAGTGAGGTTCGGGGAAAATACCCCGGCTGAACTTTCCCTGGACACCGGTTGAACCTCTCTGGACCCCGGTTGAACTTGCCCTGGACCCCGTTTGAAGTTGAAGTTCAGCTGGAGTTGAGAAAGCTCAACTCAGCTAAAGTTCAGCTCAGCTGAAAAGCTCAGTTGCAGCTGAAGAAGCTCAGCTCAGTTGCAGCTGAAGAAGCTCAGCTGCTTTTCAACAAGAACACTCTAGGTTTCTCAAACCTAACCACGGTCAACCATAGAATTTTAAAGAGATTTTTGGTTTTCAAAAAATAGCTTTTGAATATAGAGGCTTGAGCTTTGGCAAACACCTACCTTCTTTTTGGATCCCTCTTTATAGTACGACGATTCCTATACTCAAGTTAAATAAAATATAATTAAGTAAACTCCTTGAGTCATTGGTGTCTCATGTGTGATTTCTCCATGGCGTTGCTTCATAAGGATCACAAACATCTTTGTCTCACCTTTTGAAGCAAACATAAATCAAACCATGTGACTTGTACCATATCACCATATGTGAGTTCAAATCATGGCTTCAAGTCACTGTACTAATGCATCAACATGTTATAACTCTTCATAGCTGATTAGTTCATCGACTTAGTGCAAGTACTCCCTTCTTCACCTTAGCCATGGTACCTCGGTCCACAAGCCGTCGCTTGGCCTTCACCTTCGCTTAGTTCCTCGAAGCCCTTTCCTTGCTATCTTCACCCTATCAAGCCATTCTTGAGTCACATCATATTGAGCATCCATTGAGAGAATCATTTCTTCAATATTGTGAACCTTGCTTGAATGTCTTCTATATATAACCGTTAAGATCAATCAAGCTCTAGTTTGATTCTCATAGAAGCATATATGGACTGATAGTAATATGGTCAAGCCAATTCACGATTCCTCATATCTTATTCACTTTGGCTTGACCTATCCTCTTAATCACTTCATCCTCTATTTTGATCATATGTATGTAGTGATTTCTTGGGTCTTGTCCATATATTCAAACCAATATAGAGATCATATAATATCCATTTGCATTGTCTCATTGGTTATTTAACCTCGTGTTGAACCTTCGTTCACTGATCATTATACACTATTCAAGTATGTTCATCATACTGAATTTCCTGTTCAACACTTAGCAAACTCGTTGGACCTTTAAATGTGTTGTTATCCAAATCACCAAAACTCACAAAAGGGATGAATGCACTTTCAATCTCCCCCTTTTTGGTGATTGATGACAACACATTTAAAGCTTACATAAGATTTGATAAATAAGATTTTGAATCCTATGATATAGTTTCCTCCCCCTAAATATGTGCATTTCAGAAAATAACACTTTTGTACTCAAATGCCAAAAGCACATATTTGGGTCAAAGTATGGAGACATCTTATATCATACTATTCATGAGGTGCAGTGTGTCATAAAATAAACGTGATGCTCATGACATAGTATGCACTCATCAACTTTCTACATCTTATGTTTTTCTTATGATTCCCCCTTTTTGTTAATTATTTCTCCCCTTTTCAAAAATAAAGATAAGCTTTAATGCAAAATTTCTCCCCCTTTGTCATAAATCTCCAAAAAGGATACAAAGAATATAAAGGGTAGAAATTATGATTTAAGCAAGATGTGAACACACTATCATGAAAATGATCCTTAGATGACAAAAAAAGGTAATGTAGAAGTGACATGAAGTGATGTACCTTTGTTTTACCTTTTCAAGGGGGGGGGGGTGTTCCAAACTTGTGTTGGATTTTGAATTCATTTGCACGCTCTTGTTGGTATAGTTGTGACATAAGTCCAAGATATCAAATGAAGATTGTCATACTAAATCGAAGATGAAACTCGATACTTGGAGTCTAGACGTCACCTAGTATTTTCTTATCACAACAAGAGGCAACATGAAAACTGCACAAGTATGGATTCTACAGCTAGTGATCATGGATGAAAAATATCAATTGAAAACCACCAGTTGATACAATTTGTTAGATAAGCAGATCACTAATTGCATATTACACTAAGTTCTCCTCAAGTTTTAGTGCGCACATATATATGAATTCAATTGATACTTGTTAAGAGTACTTATTTGCAACTTAAAGTACCATTGGCATAAAAGGAGTATCAATTGAACATAATCATGCAACATAAGGAACATGTGCACTATTTAATCAATTAAGTTCTAGACAGGAGAATTTATAAGTTATGCTACTTTAGACATTTGCAAACCAAAAGAATATGATACATGTTTACCAGTTTTAGATGATGTTGGAGTAGCATATAAAAGAGAAACTCATTCCCTTATGAAATGTATAAAAGATACATTTATTGGAGCAAAGAATCTTTGATACCCATCAAAATTTGCAGTGGAAGCAATTTTCTTTGCCCGAAGATTCCTTTCTAATTCGATACTACACACATAATAGACTTGGAAATGAAGTTAGTCTCGAAGATTCAAATTATAGACCATTCTCCCCCTAAATGTGTGCATACAAGTGATGAATATTTGTTTAGCTTATGCACTTGGACTTGTGAGGCTAGGAGAATAAGTTCTACAATTTGAACCTTGGTACAAATAAAGTATGAAAATGTAAAATTGTACCAATTGAAGGAATTACTCATAATCAAAAGCTATACTAATAGACATGATATGCAATATTTTAAGCCAAGATTCTTGAGAAGTTAACATGTTTGACTCATACCTTACTAAGATGACTTAAGACTAACTTATGACATCACCACAAGAGGTATTAATCAAATATCTAGATATTCTTTAATCGTCACCACAAGTGCAACCTTATGGTGTGACTTAAGATATTGCATATACATGCACACACTAGCATGTAAGAGCCTAGATACACAAATTTAATACAATAGTTCATGGAGTGACACACCTTTGTTCTATGCCACATGGTCTCCATTATAATCATGAATTTCCATCTTAGCTTTTGACAGGCTTGACATTTCAAAGAGAAACTTATCCTCTTCAAACGATCAAGAGAAACTCATTTTCTTGATAGGTTCAAAAGAAACTCATTTTCATTTCTATGTAACCACTCATCCTCATTTGATGTTCTCCAAGATGTGGACTACACAACATGAACTTAAAAGAAATCATTAGTCTCACAAGATATAGGCTAAACTCTCCCTCATTTGTGCATACAAGAGTACACAAAGTACACTTATGCATATCAACAATACGAGGTTAAAGGAGATGTTTGCACTATATCTTGGTTTAACATAACATGCCTTATATAGATGATGAAAATTATACCAATTGAAGGTTTAAGGACTGAAAGTATATCAATTGAATTCCTGAAAGTTAAAGCATGCTGATATAAACCTCAAACCTCATAATGAAGGATATCATATAAATATGTCACTACATCTTCATTATTTGGTTGACAAAAAATATAACTCCCTTCTTGAATCACTGTGATCTCTTTTCTCTTTACGATTTCATCCAACCAAGTGATCTTGAACTTCTTTCATCTTTTCTTGATTCGATCATACTTGATATGAGATCAATTGTAACTCAATGATTGAAACAACCAAGACTCTCATATCCGTAGATTTTGAATCCATCTTGAAAACACTTGGAAGGACCTTATTGAAACACTTAGAAAAGATAGCATTAGAAACACAAGGGAGGGTTTCACAAATGATGATCCTTATATGCGGATGGCAAATGAATCATCATTCTTAGAACCCAAAAGGATAGATTAAATTCCTTTAAATTAGTGCACACATATGGTTTATGTCAAAGTTATATGCACTATTGAATATTTTATGTTGCAAGGAAATTAACCTATACTATGGTACATCCCACTAAGGATAGAATACTAAAACAACTGAAGGAGAGGAAGTTTTCATACCTTGGCCTCTTATCAACTTCTTCTTACTTTAGTTGAATAGTCTCCTTTAAGCTTGTGATTTATCCAATTTAAAACAAGCACCATCTCTTAACATAGATTTTCTATGGATAAACTCAACACAAGAGATGACATTAGTAGCACAAGCACTAGTTTCTTATTTAGCAACCCTTTATATGTGGAAGACAAGCGAGTTACTAAAATAGAGAAACCTCAAAATATGGACCAAATTTCCCTTGAGCCCTCATGCACAATATATTTTGAATGACATGGATAATATGCATGGTTGTTCAATGAAGTTTAAAGGGCTTACTTAATCCATATTATGGTGAGTGTCTAATAAAGAAGAATCAAATCCAAATTAATTAGATAGAGAATATGTCACATAATTTTGGATTGTTGACCATATGATAATATTCATTCATCTTCCAATTGGACCTTTATTTCATAATCAACAACTGATGTATATCCTCAAGTGCTTCTTTTCCCTTAGTGGCTACACAAGTCACAAAAGAGATAAGATTTGAAAATAATATGCACTTGAGATTCAGTTGTTACCACCCTTGCTACTATCTCCAAATATGATTTATACATTCATTATCGAGCACCCAACTTGATCCATTGAAGGAGTGATCCTGCAAAACAAGTTTAAGCTTCATATCTTGGTACCCAATTTGAATTGGGTCCTTTGAGATTAGTAGTAAAAGCCTTGAGTACCCACACAATCCTTATTGTGGCCTTTCTCTTTGTGTAGGCATCCACATATACTTGACAACCATCTTACTATGGTTCCAAGTTAATATGTAAACTCATAGATAAGAGTTAGAGTTAAGAATAGGAGCCTTTTCTCCTTTACTTGATACATCATTGTGTTGCCTTCTTGATGATAAACCTAGCTTGACCTTGGGTGCACCTAGCTTATCAAGGTTAGTCACACAAGCATTCATATCATAAAGACAAGTTATACATGGAATTTATAACTTAGTGATCCAATCCTAGTGTGAAGCATACGGATACCGATTGAAGTAGATTCCTAAGATATCAATTTGTAGGTTTCCAAAATTTAGAGAGTATGGATCACTAATTGTACCTTTTACAGTTCAAAATCATATCCATGTTAGTGCATATGTATGTGATGAATATCAACAAAAATGATTCTTATGCACTTTTAGATTTAACGATAAGGGAACTTTAAACTGCATCAGGAGTAGCTATTTATAAAACAAAGATTACAATCCATATGAATGAGATACAAATTTACCATTTTGGATTGTCTTAGTATAGCTTACTCAAGGGAAACTTATTCTCTACGACACAAGATATATAATGTTCTCCCACTAGATATGTGCATCAAGTATTTGAATGACTTACCACATGCACTTTCAATTCAGTTAAGAGTCTCATGAGGAGTACATTACATATCATGGTCAAGGCATGACAAATTTGCAATGAATAACTTATATTTAAGAATACTTACCACCAAGTAGAGCATACCATTTGTTATACGAATTTGAAAGATCTTACTATCTGTGGTGGTGTCATCGTAGTATTCTTCTTTTCATCATTTGTGGAGACTTCCTTCTTTAGCTTGTTATCTCTTTTCCTTTTAATACTAGTTGAAAAAGAACTTTGAAAAGAGATATTAGTAGTACAAGGAAGTATTTAATGAATAGTGATCTTTAGATATGAATTGCAAACAAATCATCATTTATGAGGCATAAAGGCATAAGTTAAATTCCTTTTAAGTTAATGCACATGGAAGAGTGAATTAACTATATGCACCAATTTACAAATTTAAGCGAAAAGGAATTTTACCCTTTATATTGACATTTCTTTCCATAGAATAGATTATTACCAATTGAAAGAATGCCACTTAAAAGGAACTATTATTGGTCTCATACCAAATGAAACAACTAGTTCCATACCTTTTCCTTGAGCATTCCTAATCTTTCTTTTAGGTGAAGATTAACCTTTAAAGCTTGTGATTTTACCAATTGAAAGAGCACAATCTCTACTTATGAATTTCATGAAATAGCTTAAAAGAGATTGCATTAGTAACACAAGCAATAATTTCCTATTTAGCAACCTCTAGTATATGAATGACAAGAAGGTTACTAAAACAAGGAAACCTCATGATATGAACTAAATTACCCTTACAAGTATCATGCATAACCTCAAAATTAAACAAGGTGAAAAAAGCATGATTATTTAATTAAGTTTACATGGCAAGTTTAATTCATAGCATGGTGAGTGATTAATGTGGAAGACTCAAAACCAATTTAAATGAGAATGAATACATCACATAGTATTGGTTCGATCTTCTTTGAATGTTGAATGGCACACTCCATATGAGAAACACTTTCTCATGTTCTGGGACTACATAAACACTTAGATAGAAACATTAGTCTCACAAGTCTAGTCATATAGAGAATTCCCATTTTGGTAAGTGCTTTAAGAATTTGAATTTCTTACTTAGCACTCTATTCATTTAAGAACATGGGATAATCCTCTTTATGTCTAGGTCATGGCAATAATACGATAATAAATTAGAAATATGCCACAAGATACATACAACTAATTTAAATCATGTAGATTGTCATAATATAAAAATATAAACTTGCAATCTACCATATGATTGTAACTTTTCCAAGACAAGGTAAAATATTTTAAGTTCATTCTCAAGTGCTTCATTTTTTCTATGTGACTACAAAAGACACAAAGGAATATACTAATTAAAAATAATGTGCACTTAAGATTTAATTGTTACCATCCTTTGGATATCACTTGGTTGTAGGTCTTTTGCTTGATTCCCATAAAGGTTAATCCTTATTCCCTACAATACAAGTTCTTGCTAGAGATGAATATGAAGTTAGTGATATAACAACTCAATTCATCTTTGGGCCAATCTTAAAAGAATAGTCAATGTAAGATTGATAGCTTGAGATAAGGATTGAGTTAAACTGCTCAAGCACCCCAAAGCTTCATATCATCTCTAGGTACCTGCAAAAACTTATTAAGTATATTTTGGTACCCATCTCATGATGGGTCCATCAAGGTTAGCCAATAAGGACTTAGGCACCCAAATAGCCTTGGTCCTAGAATGTGGTGAACTCGTCACCTTTCTAGCACAAGAGTCAAATTTGGGTCTCGTAAGCATATCTGAATGTATTAACAAGTTAGGCTTAAGAATTTTACCCTTTGGACAAACCTTGAATAGATGACCTTTCTCACGGCAATTGTAGCAAATGCGATGCTTGTCCTTGCAATGCATTTGCCTTTTGCTTTCATCTTTCTTGATGGTCATCTTTCTTGATCGTGCAAGGTCTTGATTCTTCATGTGGGGGCATGAATCAAGTTCATGACCCTTCTCCTTGCATCCATAGCACCTTCTATCGCTTCTCTTTGATCTTTCTTTGTTGAAGCACATAGGTACATTGTTAGAGCAAATAGTATGAGCATTAATTTTCTTACCATGAATTTTGCTCATGCCCTTCTTGGAAAGCTTGGTATTCTTTTGAAGGGGTTTTGTGCATGCTACGGTTGTCCCCTTCTCAAGCTTTTTCACCATATTATCACAGTTATCTTGAGAAGGTTGAGCATGACACTTTCCCTTCAAACAAGTTAAGCTCCTTCTTAGCATTCCAACTCCTTCCTTGAGCTCTTTATTTTCTTGTGTGATAGAAATATCACTAATTCCTAAAATGTCTAGCTCAACGGAAGATTGGCTTTCTTGAGAGCAACATTTGTTAGCACGTGATAATATAGTTTCTACTTGAGTACATGTGCATATGTGAGGTTGGTATGATTTCAAATTAGCTAACACAACCTCATGAGCCATTTCTAACATGATATGTGAATCCATCAATTTATTATGAGAGCACATAAGCATATCATGTTTTTCTTGCAAAGCTAGATTTTCAATATTTAGCTTTTCTATTGTGTTCTTGAGCATAGCATTTTTACTTTCTAATTGAGCAATATATGATGACTGATTAACAACTTTAATTTGCTCAATTGAAATGTCTTCATACCTTTGGACCAAATCATCATGAGATCACTTTAGGTTCTCATGCTCTTTAGTCAACTTTTCTAAATCTTCAATTTTTCTGATGAGGAAATCTTCTTGCTTATGAAGCATTTCTTTTTGTTCTTCTGCTCTTTTCATGAGTTTGAGCAGGCTCATCCGATTTTTCTTGCTTAGTTGAGCGAAGAATTGTTGGAGATCGCCCTCATCTTCACTATCACTTTCATGCTCCTCCTCATCCTCACTTTCGCTTTCACTGTCACTCCCATTAGCGACAAAGCACATATGAGAAGTGGATTTGAAAGACGAACCTTGTGAAGAGGTGGATTCGTCGTTTGGTCTCCATCGACCATTTTCTTCTTTTTCAATCTTGTTCTTCGCCTCATCTTCCTTCATTTTGAGGAACATCCTTTCGGCGATTCTCATGGCAAGATCTATTGCCCTAGGATCAACATCTGCACCAAAAGATAAAGTCGAGGCAACCTCAACTTTTTCAAGCTTAGAAGCACTTTCGTTTCTTAGTCCCCCCAACATGATCTTTTCCTCTCGCGGTTAAGCGTTAGAACGAGGATTAGGCTTTGATACCAATTGAAAGTTGCCTACAGGGGGGGTGAATAAGCAAGTTAAAACTTTTTCAACAAAAAACTAGAAGCAAACTGGGTAAAACTAAATTGATCTCGAAATTCACCCAGTTAACTTTGGAAATGAGATGTTCTAAATGACCCACAGGGTTCAAAGTAATAGATCTGAGAAGGGCACTTCTCAAAATCCACACACCAAAAAGATATAAATAAATCTTTCACGGAATGGTGAGAGAACGAAGAACACGAATAAGCACAATGAACAAGAACACAAGAGACACAAGATTTATCCCGAGGTTCGGTCACACCACCAAGGTGCCCTACTTCCTCGTTGAGGCGCCCACAAAGAGCCGAGTCTCTTTCAACCCTAATCCTCCCTTTGCCAACCACAAAGGTCAAGCTCACACACTAATCTTTGCTCAAACGAGCGGGTAATACAAACTTTCTTGTGGTCTTCCACAAGATTTGGAGACTCACAAGAGACACCTAGTCGTCTAGGAGCTAGAAGCTCCAAGAGTAATGAATCCACAAAGAACTCGATGTAGTACCAAAGCTCGAATGAAGAAGAGCAAGAGAGATTTGGAGATGAAGCACAAAAACCGCAGCTCTCAAACTCACTCAAAGATTTCTCTCCAAAGATTTCAAATGGGAGAGGCAAGAGATGTGTGAGAGAGAGTGGGAGGTGTTCTTCAAGATAGAAATGGAGTTTGGGTCGTGCTCTTGTGTGTGGGGAGAGAGGTAGGAGTGAGTATATATATAAGTGGAGCTCAAAACTAGCCGTTGGGCAGTTTTTTCTGTCTGAGACCGGTTGAACCGCCCCTGGCAGGTCAGGCAGACTGTCTGCCAGTCTGACTGTCAGACTGACTGGTAGACTGTCCTGCAGACTGGTCAAGTTGACCAAGACCGGTTGAACCGCCCCTAAGACCGGTTCAACTGCCTGGGACAGGCTGACAGACAGTCTGCCAGTCAGACTGGCAGACTGCAAGTCAGACTGCAAAAAGGTCCTGACACCGGTTGAACCGCCCCTAGGGCCGGTTCAACCGCCTGGGGGTCAGACTGGCAGTCAGTCTGCCAGTCAGGAGGTCAGATCGGTCAGGTGACCCTGACACCGGTTGAACCTCCCCTAGGACCGGTTCAACCGGTTTTGACCAGTGAGGTTCGGGGAAAATACCCCGGCTGAACTTTCCCTGGACACCGGTTGAACCTCTCTGGACCCCGGTTGAACCTGCCCTGGACCCCGGTTGAACCTCTCTGGACCCCGGTTGAACTTGCCCTGGACCCCGGTTGAAGTTGAAGTTCAGCTGGAGTTGAGAAAGCTCAACTCAGCTGAAGTTCAGCTCAGCTGAAAAGCTCAGCTGCAGCTGAAGAAGCTCAGCTGCTTTTCAACAAGAACACTCTAGGTTTCTCAAACCTAACCACGGTCAACCATAGAATTTTAAAGAGATTTTTGGTTTTCAAAAAATAGCTTTTGAATATAGAGGCTTGAGCTTTGGCAAACACCTACCTTCTTTTTGGATCCCTCTTTATAGTACGACGATTTCTATACTCAAGTTAAATAAAATATAATTAAGTAAACTCCTTGAGTCATTGGTGTCTCATGTGTGATTTCTCCATGGCGTTGCTTCATAAGGATCACAAACACCTTTGTCTCACCTTTTGAAGCAAACATAAATCAAACCATGTGACTTGTACCATATCACTATATGTGAGTTCAAATCATGGCTTCAAGTCACTGTACTGATGCATCAACATGTTATAACTCTTCATAGCTGATTAGTTCATCGACTTAGTGCAAGTACTCCCTTCTTCACCTTAGCCATGGTACCTCGGTCCACAAGCCGTCGCTTGGCCTTCACCTTCGCTTAGTTCCTCGAAGCCCTTTCCTTGCTATCTTCACCCTATCAAGCCATTCTTGAGTCACATCATATTGAGCATCCATTGAGAGAATCATTTCTTCAATATTGTGAACCTTGCTTGAATGTCTTCTAGATATAACCGTTAAGATCAATCAAGCTCTAGTTTGATTCTCATAGAAGCATATATGGACTGATAGTAATATGGTCAAGCCAATTCACGATTCCTCATATCTTATTCACTTTGGCTTGACCTATCCTCTTAATCACTTCATCCTCTATTTTGATCATATGTATGTAGTGATTCCTTGGGTCTTGTCCATATATTCAAACCAATATAGAGATCATATAATATCCATTTGCATTGTCTCATTGGTTATTTAACCTCGTGTTGAACCTTCGTTCACTGATCATTATACACTATTCAAGTATGTTCATCATACTGAATTTCCTGTTCAACACTTAGCAAACTCGTTAGACCTTTAAATGTGTTGTTATCCAAATCACCAAAACTCACAAAAGGGATGAATGCACTTTCACTTCTCCAGGGACATATATCAACCATCCGTCAAACTCAACGACCCGCCCAAACCCAAGGAGACCTCGGCCCAGCCCGAGGTACCCTCGGCCGCCGAGGGTGAGGCCCTGCTGAAAGGGAAATGTGCCCTTGGGCCATTTCTAAGTATTTTGGTGATTGAGTGCCAACACATGTGCTTAATTGTGAATTTATGTACATGGATGAACAAGGTGCAAATCATGAAGTAAAGGTATGTTTCTAAGCCTTAGTACATTGGTTTTGTGTACTAATATATTTGTCTAAGTGTTAGAAACAGAAAGAAGAAGAAGAGAGAAGAGGAGAAAAGACTTGGCTGTGTGCTGCCAAGACCCAGCTCGGTCTGGAGCACCGGACTGTCCGGTGTGCACCGGACAGTGTCCGGTGCGCCAGGCTGACTCGGCTCGAACTGGCCGCTCTCGGGAAATTGGCCGACGGCGTACGGCTAAAATTCACCGGACTGTCCGGTGTACACCGGACTGTCCGGTGAGCCAACGGTCGGCCAGGCCAACGGTCGGCCGCGCAATCTGCGCGGGACACGTGGCGGAGCCAACGGTCGGAAGACGGCACCGGACTGTCCAGTGTGCACCGGACATGTCCGGTGCGCCAACGGCTCCAGATCTTCCAAACGTCGGCAACGGTCAGAAGCGCCAGTTAGGGAAACAAATCGGGCACCGGACAGTGTCCGGTGTGCACCGGACTGTCCGGTGCTCCCGACGACAGAAGGCAAGGATGGCCTTCCGGATTTGCTCTCAACGGCTCCTAGCTGCCTTGGGGCTATAAAAGGAGCCCCTAGGCGCATGGAGGAGATACACAAGCAACCTTTGAGCATTCTTGATCATCCACACTCAGTCTTTGCGCATTCATTTGTCATTCTAAGTGTTTCGAGCTCCGTTCTAGCGAGAACTTTGTGATACTCTTGTGAGCTCGATTCTTGGCCGTGTGTGTGCGCGTTTCGCTGTGGATTTGTGTGTGTTGCTTCCCTCCCTTACTCTGTGCTTCTTTGTGATCATATACTTGTAAGGGCAAGAGACTCCAATTTATGGAGATTCCTTGCAAACGGGATAGTGAAAGGAAAAACAAAACACCGTGGTATTCAAGTGGGTCTTTGGACCGCTTGAGAGGGGTTGATTGCAACCCTCGTCCGTTGGGACGCCACAACGTGGAGTAGGCAAGCGTTGGTCTTGGCCGAACCACGGGATAAACCACTGTGTCACCTCTGTGCTTGATCTCTTGTGGTATTGTGTTTTGTTGAGACTTCTCTTTAGCCACTTGGCAATCATTGTGCTAACACTTAACAAGTTTTTGTGGCTTAAGTTTTAAGTTTTCACAGGATCACCTATTCACCCCCCCTCTAGGTGCTCTCAATTGGTATCGGAGCCGTTCTCTTCACAAAGGGACTAACCGCCCGAAGAGATGGATCCTAAGGGGAAGGGTATCGTGATCAACGACAAAGAGAAGGAATCCTTCGTCAACGAGCCGAAGGACGACAAGCCTACCGACTCCGGCTCGGGTCATAGACGGAAGGAAGGGAAGAAGAAGAAGACAAGGCGCATCAAGGAGATCGTCTACTACGACAGCGATGAGTCTACTTCTTCCCAAAAGGACGAAGACCAAAACGACTACGAGAGAAGGAAACCGGTTAATTCGAACTTTTCTTTTGACTACTCTCGTATTCCGCAAAGTTCAAATTCACATTTGCTCTCCATTCCACTCGGCAAGCCCCCACACTTTGATGGAGAGGACTACGGATTTTGGAGCCACAAAATGCGTAGTCATCTATTCTCTCTCCATCCTAGTATATGGGAGATTGTAGAGAGTGGAATGCACTTTGATAGTACGGATAGTCCCATGTTCATTAATGAACAAATTCATAAGAATGCACAAGCTACTACTGTTCTTCTAGCTTCTTTGTGCAGGGATGAATACCATAAAGTAAGCGGCTTGGATAACGCCAAGCAGATCTGGGACACCCTCAAGATTTCTCATTAGGGAAACGACGTCACCTTACTCACCAAGATGGAGTTGGTGGAGGGAGAGCTTGGACAGTTCGCCATGATAAGGGGCGAGGAGCCGACGCAAACCTACAACCGGCTCAAGACTCTTATCAACAAGATAAGGAGCTACGGAAGCACGCGATGGACAGATCACGACGTCGTCCGCCTAATGCTCAGGTCATTTACCGTTCTTGATCCTCATTTGGTGAACAATATACGTGAAAATCCCAGGTACACCAAGATGTCGCCCGAAGAAGTTCTTGGGAAATTTGTTAGCGGGCGAATGATGATCAAGGAGGCGAGGTATGTGGACGACGCCTTGAATGGTCCGATCAACGAGCCGCAACCCCTTGCTCTCAAGGCAACACGAAGCAAGGAGGCGCTACCCAGCAAGGTGGCACAGATTGAGGCGGCCGGACTCAATGATGAAGAGATGGCTCTCATCATCAAGAGATTCAAGACGGCGCTAAATGGTCGCAAGGGACAACCAAGCAAGACCAAGACAAAGGGGAAGCGCTCATGCTTCAAATGCGGTAAGCTTGGTCATTTTATCGCTAACTGTCCCGATAATGAAAGTGACCAGGAAAAGGGGAACAAAAGAGAGAAGAAGAAGCAATACAAGAAGGCAAAGGGCGAGGCGCATCTAGGAAAGGAGTGGGACTCGGATTGCTCCTCCTCCGACTCCGACAATGAAGGACTCGCTGCCACCGCCTTCAACAAGTCTTCCCTCTTCCCCAACGAGCGTCTCACATGCCTTATGGCAAGGGAGAAGAAGGTGAGTACTCAAGACTTCACTTATGCTTCTTCTAGTGATAGTGAGACTAGTGATGATGATAACATAGATTATTCATGCTTGTTCAAGGGCTTAGATAGATCTAAGATAGATAAAATCAATGAGTTGATTGATGCTTTGAATGATAAGAATAGATTACTAGAAAAGCAAGAGGATCTTTTATATGAGGAGCATGATAAATTTGTTAGTGCACAAAATTCTCTTGCTCTAGAAATTAAAAGAAATGAAGTGCTTTCTAGTGAACTATCTACTTGTCATGAAACCATTTCTACTTTACAAGGTGTTAACAATGATTTAAATGCTAAGTTAGAAGTAGCAAATAAATCTAATTCTTGTGTAGAACATGTTATGATTTGCACTAGGTGTAAGGATTTCGATGTTGATGCCTGTAGTGAACACCTAGTTTTAATTTCCAAATTAAATGAGGAACTGGCTAGTCTTAATGCCCAACTTAAGACTAGCAAGAGTGAAGTTGATAAAATAAAATTTGCAAGGGATGCCTACACGGTTGGTAGACACCCCTCAATTAAGGATGGTCTTGGCTTCAAGAGAGAGGCCAAGAACTTAACAAGCCATAAGGCTCCCATCTTCGTCAAGGAGAAAGGGAAGGCCCCTATGGCTAGTAGTGCGAAAAAGAACCATGCCTTTATGTATAATGATAGGAGAAATGCTAGAAATGCTTATAATGATTTTGATTCACATGTTTATGATTCTCATACCATGTTTGCTTCTAGTTCTTCTTATAAGCATGATAGAGATATGCCTAGGAGAAATATTGCTCATGTGCCTAGAAAGAATGTTATTCATGCTCCTAGGAAAGTAGTGAATGAACCTTCTATAATTTATTGTGCTTTAAACACTTCCTTTGCTATTTGTAGAAAGGATAGGAAAATAGTTGCTAGGAAGTTAGGGGCAAAATGCAAGGGAGACAGGACTTGCATTTGGGTCCCTAAGGACATTTGTGCTAACCTTGCAGGACCCAACATGAGTTGGGTACCTAAGACCCAAGCCTAAATTTGCCTTGTAGGTTTATGCATCCGGGGGTTCAAGCTGGATTATCGACAGCGGATGCACAAACCATATGACGGGGGAGAAGAAGATGTTCACCTCCTACGTCAAAAATAAGGATTCCCAAGATTCAATTATATTCGGTGATGGGAATCAAGGCAAGGTAAAAGGGTTAGGTAAAATTGCAATTTCCAATGAGCACTCAATCTCTAATGTGTTTTTAGTAGAGTCTCTTGGTTACAACTTGCTATCTGTTAGTCAACTGTGCAATATGGGATATAATTGTTTATTTACAAATGTAGATGTGTCTGTCTTTAGAAGATGTGATGGTTCACTAGCTTTTAAGGGTGTACTAGACGGCAAGCTTTACTTAGTTGATTTTGCAAAAGAAGAGGCCGGTCTAGATGCATGCTTAATGGCTAAGACTTGCATGGGCTGGCTGTGGCATCGCCGCTT
Organism: Zea luxurians; assembly: GCA_029449295.1. NCBI lineage: Eukaryota > Viridiplantae > Streptophyta > Magnoliopsida > Poales > Poaceae > Zea > Zea luxurians. Next base: position 9,144,557 of record JAOPSE010000039.1, read on the forward strand.
AGCACATGTGGGGATGAAGAACCTTCACAAGCTTCTAAAGGGAGAACACGTGATAGGTCTAACAAATGTTTATTTTGAAAAAGATAGACCTTGTGCAGCTTGTCAGGCAGGTAAACAAGTGGGAGGAGCACATCACAGCAAGAATGTGATGACCACGTCAAGACCTCTGGAGCTGCTACATATGGACCTCTTCGGACCCGTCGCCTATCTAAGCATAGGAGGAAGTAAGTATGGTCTAGTTATTATTGATGACTTTTCCCGCTTCACTTGGGTGTTCTTTTTGCAGGATAAGTCTGAAACCCAAGGGACCCTCAAGCGCTTCCTCAGGAGAGCTCAAAATGAGTTTGAGCTCAAGGTGAAGAAGATTAGGAGCGACAACGGGTCCGAGTTCAAGAACCTTCAAGTGGAGGAGTTTCTTGAGGAGGAAGGGATCAAGCACGAGTTCTCCGCTCCCTACACACCACAGCAAAATGGTGTGGTAGAGAGGAAGAACAGGACGCTAATCGATATGGCGAGGACGATGCTTGGAGAGTTCAAGACCCCCGAGTGCTTTTGGTCGGAAGCCGTGAACACGGCTTGCCACGCCATCAACAGGGTCTACCTTCACCGCCTCCTCAAGAAGACGTCATATGAGCTACTAACCGGTAACAAACCCAATGTATCGTACTTTCGTGTATTTGGGAGCAAGTGCTACATTCTAGTGAAGAAGGGTAGAAATTCTAAGTTTGCTCCCAAAGCTGTAGAAGGGTTTTTATTAGGTTATGATTCAAATACAAAGGCGTATAGAGTCTTCAACAAATCGTCGGGTTTGGTTGAAGTCTCTAGCGACGTTGTATTTGATGAGACTAATGGCTCTCCAAGAGAGCAAGTTGTTGATTGTGATGATGTAGATGAAGAAGATGTTCCAACGGCCGCTATACGAACCATGGCGATTGGAGACGTTCGGCCACAGGAACAAGATGAACGAGATCAACCTTCTTCCTCAACAACGGTGCATCCCCCAACTCAAGACGATGAACAGGTTCATCAAAAGGAGGCGTGTGATCAAGGGGGAGCACAAGATGATCATGTGATGGAGGAAGAAGCGCAACCGGCACCTCCAACCCAAGTTCGAGCGATGATTCAAAGGGATCATCCCGTCGACCAAATTCTGGGTGACATTAGCAAGGGAGTAACTACTCGGTCTTGACTAGTCAATTTTTGTGAACATTACTCTTTTGTCTCCTCTATTGAGCCTTTCAGGGTAGAGGAGGCCTTGCTAGATCCAGATTGGGTGTTGGCCATGCAGGAGGAACTTAACAACTTCAAGCGCAATGAAGTTTGGACGCTGGTGCCTCGTCCCAAGCAAAATGTTGTGGGAACCAAGTGGGTTTTCCGCAACAAACAGGATGAGCACGGGGTGGTGACGAGGAACAAGGCTCGACTTGTGGCAAAAGGTTATGCCCAAGTCGCAGGTTTGGACTTTGAGGAGACTTTTGCTCCTGTGGCTAGGCTAGAATCAATTCGTATCTTGCTAGCATATGCCGCTCACCATTCTTTCAGGTTGTACCAAATGGATGTGAAGAGCGCTTTCCTCAACGGGCCAATAAAGGAGGAGGTGTACGTGGAGCAACCCCCTGGCTTCGAGGATGAGCGGTACCCCGACCACGTGTGTAAGCTCTCTAAGGCGCTCTATGGACTTAAACAAGCCCCAAGAGCATGGTATGAATGCCTTAGAGATTTCTTAATTGCTAATGCTTTCAAGGTTGGGAAAGCCGATCCAACTCTTTTCACTAAGACTTGTAATGGTGATTTGTTTGTGTGCCAAATTTATGTCGATGACATAATATTTGGTTCTACTAACCAAAAGTCTTGTGAAGAGTTTAGCAGGGTGATGACGCAGAAATTCGAGATGTCGATGATGGGCGAGTTGAACTACTTCCTTGGGTTCCAAGTGAAGCAACTCAAGGACGGTACCTTCATCTCCCAAACGAAGTACACGCAAGATCTGCTAAAGAGGTTTGGGATGAAGGACGCCAAGCCCGCAAAGACGCCGATGGGAACCGACGGACACACCGACCTCAACAAAGGAGGTAAGTCCGTTGATCAAAAAGCATACCGGTCCATGATAGGTTCTTTGCTTTACTTATGTGCTAGTAGACCGGATATTATGCTTAGCGTATGCATGTGTGCTAGATTTCAATCCGATCCTAAGGAGTGTCACTTGGTGGCGGTGAAGCGAATTCTTAGATATTTAGTCGCTACGCCCTGCTTCGGGATCTGGTATCCAAAGGGGTCTAACTTTGACTTGATTGGGTACTCAGATTCCGACTATGCTGGATGTAAGGTCGATAGGAAAAGTACATCGGGGACGTGCCAATTCTTAGGAAGGTCCCTGGTGTCATGGAACTCTAAGAAACAAACCTCCGTTGCCCTATCCACCGCTGAGGCCGAGTATGTTGCCGCAGGACAGTGTTGCGCGCAACTACTTTGGATGAGGCAAACCCTCCGGGACTTTGGCTACAATCTGAGCAAAGTCCCACTCCTATGTGACAATGAGAGTGCTATCCGAATAGCGGAAAATCCTGTTGAGCACAGCCGCACAAAGCACATAGACATCCGGCATCACTTTTTGAGAGACCACCAGCAAAAGGGAGATATCGAAGTGTTTTATGTTAGCACCGAGAACCAGCTAGCCGATATTTTTACTAAGCCTTTAGATGAGAAGACCTTTTGCAGGTTGCGTAGTGAGCTCAATATCTTAGATTCGCGGAACTTGGATTGAAATGAAGCATACATGTATTTATGCCTTTGATCATGTTCATTCTGCATTTTGTTGCTTATTATGGTGCTCAAGTTGGACAAACACTCCCTGGACCTCACAAGTCCGTTGCAAAGTGATGCACATGTTTAGGGGAAGATGTGTTACAACTTGACCCTTTGAGACTAACCATATGCTTGAGTCTGCTTGTTTTAGTCTCAAAGGAGAATTGAAAGGGAAAAGGTGGACTTGGATCATGCAAGACTTCCACTGCACTCCGATGAGAGGGTAACTTATTCCAAGTTCATCTCATGAACTCTTATTGCCATTTGCTCTTAATTGAAGATTTTGGTGAGGCAATGGGGTTAAAGGGCCCAAAATTGATCCCGTTTTGGTGTTTGATGCCAAAGGGGGAGAAAATAAAGGCCAAAGCGATAAATGGATCAGCTACCACTTGAGAAATTTGAAAATAGTAGAGTAGAGTTTTTGGTTTATCAAAACTCTTTTATTGTCTCTTTTGGCTTCCTGTGGGGAGAAGTAGTAATTATGGGAAAAAGGGGGAGTTTTTGAAATCTTTGATCAATCTCTTTTGGAATGACTCTCTTTATGCTTTAACATGTGTGTTTGACTTAGAGATAGAGATTTGAATTTGATTTGCAAAAACAAACCAAGTGGTGGCAAAAGATGATCCATATATGCCAAAATTGAATTAAAATAAATTTAAGTTTTATTTGAAGTGAGTTTGCACTTGTTCTAGTTGCTTTATGTTGTGTTGGCATAAATCACCAAAAAGGGGGAGATTGAAAGGGAAATGTGCCCTTGGGCCATTTCTAAGTATTTTGGTGATTGAGTGCCAACACATGTGCTTAATTGTGAATTTATGTACATGGATGAACAAGGTGCAAATCATGAAGTAAAGGTATGTTTCTAAGCCTTAGTACATTGGTTTTGTGTACTAATATATTTGTCTAAGTGTTAGAAACAGAAAGAAGAAGAAGAGAGAAGAGGAGAAAAGACTTGGCTGTGTGCTGCCAAGACCCAGCTCGGTCTGGAGCACCGGACTGTCCGGTGTGCACCAGACAGTGTCCGGTGCGCCAGGCTGACTCGGCTCGAACTGGCCGCTCTCGGGAAATTGGCCGACGGCGTACGGCTAAAATTCACCGGACTGTCCGGTGTACACCGGACTGTCCGGTGAGCCAACGGTCGGCCAGGCCAACGGTCGGCCGCGCAATCTGCGCGGGACACGTGGCGGAGCCAACGGTCGGAAGACGGCACCGGACTGTCCAGTGTGCACCGGACATGTCCGGTGCGCCAACGGCTCCAGATCTTCCAAACGTCGGCAACGGTCAGAAGCGCCAGTTAGGGAAACAAATCGGGCACCGGACAGTGTCCGGTGTGCACCGGACTGTCCGGTGCTCCCGACGACAGAAGGCAAGGATGGCCTTCCGGATTTGCTCTCAACGGCTCCTAGCTGCCTTGGGGCTATAAAAGGAGCCCCTAGGCGCATGGAGGAGATACACAAGCAACCTTTGAGCATTCTTGATCATCCACACTCAGTCTTTGCGCATTCATTTGTCATTCTAAGTGTTTCGAGCTCCGTTCTAGCGAGAACTTTGTGATACTCTTGTGAGCTCGATTCTTGGCCGTGTGTGTGCGCGTTTCGCTGTGGATTTGTGTGTGTTGCTTCCCTCCCTTACTCTGTGCTTCTTTGTGATCATATACTTGTAAGGGCAAGAGACTCCAATTTGTGGAGATTCCTTGCAAACGGGATAGTGAAAGGAAAAACAAAACACCGTGGTATTCAAGTGGGTCTTTGGACCGCTTGAGAGGGGTTGATTGCAACCCTCGTCCGTTGGGACGCCACAACGTGGAGTAGGCAAGCGTTGGTCTTGGCCGAACCACGGGATAAACCACTGTGTCACCTCTGTGCTTGATCTCTTGTGGTATTGTGTTTTGTTGAGACTTCTGTTTAGCCACTTGGCAATCATTGTGCTAACACTTAACAAGTTTTTGTGGCTTAAGTTTTAAGTTTTCACAGGATCACCTATTCACCCCCCCTCTAGGTGCTCTCACCTGCGCGTCGAGGTGGAGCGGAATGGGGTCACACCAGTCCCAAACTGGCAGACCCCTTACCTAGAATATCTCCTCTGGGGAGAGCTGCCCCTCGACAAAGCCGAAGCTCGGTGACTGGCTCGGCGCGCCAAGTCGTTTGTTTTACTGGGTGATGAAAAAGAGTTGTACCACCGCAACCCCTCAGGCATTCTCCAACGATGCATATCCGTCGCCCAAGGACAAGAGCTGTTACAAGAAATACACTCGGGGGCTTGCGGTCACCATGCAGCACCTCGAGCCCTCGTAGGAAACGCTTTTCGACAAGGTTTCTACTGGTCGACCGCAGTGGCCGACGCCACTAGGATTGTATGCTCCTGCCGAGGGTGTCAATTCTACGCGAGACGGACGCACCTGCCCGCTCAGGCCCTACAGACAATACTTATCACTTGGTCGTTTGCCGTGTGGGGTCTGGACCTTGTCGGTCCCTTGCAGAAGGCACCCGGGGGCTTCATGCACCTGTTGGTCGCCATCGACAAATTCTCCAAGTGGATCGAAGTCCGACCCTTAAACAACATTGGGTCCGAACAGGCGGTGGCGTTCTTTACAAATATCATCCACCGCTTTGGGATCCCAGACTCCATCATCACTGACAATGGCACGTAATTCACTGGGAAAAAGTTACTAGACTTCTGCGAAGGCCACCACATCCGTGTGGACTGGGCCGCCGTAGCTCACCCAATGACAAATGGGCAGGTGGAGCGCGTCAATGGCATGATTTTGTAGGGGCTAAAACCAAGGATCTACAACGACCTCAACAAGTTTGGCAAGCGGTGGATAAAAGAGCTACCCTCGGTGGTTTGGAGTCTGAGGACGACACCGAGCCAGGCCACGGGTTTCTCGCTGTTTTTCCTAGTCTATGGGGCCAAGGCCATTCTACCCACGGACTTAGAATACGGCTCCCCGAGGACGAAGGTATACGACGTCCAAAACAACCAGACCAGCCGAGAGGATTCACTAGACCAGCTAGAAGAGGCTCGGGATGTGGCCTTACTACAGTCAGCGCGGTATCAGCAGTCTCTGCGACGCTACCACGCCCGAAGGGTTCAGCCCCGAGGCTTTCAGGTGGGAGATTTGGTGCTTCGGCTATGACAAGACGCCCGAGGGCGCCACAAGCTTACTCCTCCCTGGGAAGGGCCGTTCATCATCGCCAAAATTTTGAAGCCCAGGACATAAAAGCTGGCCAACGATCAAGGCAAGGTCTACAACAATGCTTGGAACATCGAACAGCTACGTCGCTTTTACCCTTAAAGTGTTTCAAGTCGTTCATGTACCTCAGTCCCTTTACATGTATAAATAAAAAGTCTAGCTGTCAAGGGAGGATGGGCCTTGCCCCAGCAAAAACCGACCCTCCCTCGGGGGCTAGAAGGGGGGGAACCCCCTCTGCGTCAAAATTTTCCTCGGAAAAGTTTTCTACCGAAATGACTTTCGTGCCTTTCGACTATATCGATAACGGAATCCTAAAAACGAGCGAGAGAGACTTTGAACGGCAAGGCCGACCGAGCCGAGGGACTCCTACGCCTCCGGGATATGGATACCTCACTCATCACCTTCCGCGAAAAGTAACTCACGCCCGGATAAGTGATTCTGCTAGCGAACAAGTCATAACGCTCGAAACAAGAGGAAAGAAAACGCAGCTTTAAACTCTAACACTAAAAATGTTTAGGCCTCAGCGGCCGCAAGAAACATACACATACTTAGAATAAACTGTTCCCCATCAGGCTCAGGTATCGACAGGGGGAGGAGCAGCACCCTCGGCATCGTTCCTACCCGCGGCGGAATTTGGCCTGGCCTCGGACGGTGAGACAGGCAGGAGGATCTCCACCTCAAAAAAGGAAGCCAACGTCGCGCCTAGGCCCTCGGCAGCCGCATCAAGCCTTTGGACCTCCGCCAGGGCGGCGTCCTCGTCATCAGGTAGGCAGTAGCCTTCGCTGACCTGCTCTAAATCCACGTCGTAGTGGGAAGCAAGGACGGCGAAGGCCCGCCTAACGCCGTGGTGCAGCGCCCCGCGAAGTCTGCTGCGCACGTGACCGCCCAAGGCCCGCAAACGACTCTGGGGGGAGCTGCCCGAGGGGACGTCGTCGAGGCCAAAGATCTGGCAGAAGGCCGAGATGGCCTCGGACATGGCCATGCGGTCGGCCTCTTTCTGCTCAGCCGCCTGGGCAAGCGCCTTGCAGTTCTTAACGGACTCGTCGAGAGCCGCCTCGAACCCTGAAGACAGTCGGACGATATTCTTCAGACACGAGGAAAAGGATGAAGCTAAAACAAAGTCGCAAAGCAGGCAAAACATACCTTCGGCCCGGGCACGCTACTGTGAGGCCACGGCTTGGGTAGACCAGGCGGACTCGACGGCCACGGCCAGGCCCTCCGCAAGGGTCCCAGCCCGAGCGGTCGCCTTAGCCAGCCGCTCTGTAACCTCAGCCAGCTGTCCCCTAAGGGCCTCAGCCCGGCTCATGGCCTCGGTAGCTTGGCTCCAGAATTGGTCCCGCTCGCTGGTGACCTGGTCGAGCTCTAGCTGCCGCTACTGCACCTCCTCGGCCTGGGAGGCCACCTGCTCCCGTGCCGACGAAGCCTCCGTTCCTGCCGACGCCGCCTCTGTCCGCGCCGCTGCAGCCTCCGACTTCAGCTCATCACAGAGCAGCCGAAGGTCCGCCACCTCGGTGCTCCGTTGGGCGAGGCGCTCATTAGCCTCGGTAAGCGCGGCCCACTAGGACCGCAGCGACTCCCAAACATCGTTCTCGCGACGGATGAACAGCGACTTAGCGGTGCTTATGTTTGCGAGCTCCTAAGGGAGAAAAATAGGATATCACAAAGAATGCCCTGATCACGCGAGGCTTACGTCTAAATCCTTACCTAGAAGACCCTAGGAACGTCCCTAGAAAGGATGTCCATGGTCGTCCGAAGCGACCTCATCGCCGCCTCGGTATACTCACGGAAATTATCCCGGAACTGCTCCTCCAACTCATCGTTAAGGGAAAGGAGGGGCTCCGAGGTGTCGTGGCTCCAGAACAGGAGCGGCTGCCCACACCACTCATTGGGATTGAGCTGCGTGGGGATAAGGCCGCTGCTCCCCAAGATGGGCCACGGTTCTGCGCGCCCCGCGATCGAGGCGCTGGGTCCCCCTGCAGTCGATGCATTGGGTGCCACCACAGTCGACGTATCGGGCCTCTCATCGGCCAAGGTGGCAAGCCCCCGCTCACCGACCTCGGCGACAACGGCCGCCCCTCCTCATGGTCGAAAATGGGGAGATCAGGGATGACCGAGGGCAGAGGCGCCTCAGCCATCTCAACATCGGCGGTGACGGGCGGCTCCACGGGCGAATCAGCAACGGCCCCCACAGGAATCGACGCCGGCGCCGGCAACAAGACAGGCGGGCTCGGGGCCGTAGCCGCGTCAACAGCCTCCCCCGGCATGATGGCCGCTTCAATAGGGGGCTCGACCTGGGAGGCTTGCCCCATGATAGCACGTGCCGCCTGGCCCCCCTGCCGGAGGGCGCCTTGCGCGGAGACTAACCAACCAGCGTGGCGCGCCGCAACTCAGGCTGCAGAGGCCGGCCCCATCTTAAGCGCCTTCGCGGGGGCCAGTCCAGCCAAGCCCTGCCTCCGCTTGCTGAAAGGGAGAAGGGGCAAATTCAAGACACACAGCGAAATAACTGAAACAGAGGTACCCTCAGATACTTACCCGCTCCGGGGCAAAGCCAATCGTGCCTGCGGGGAGACCCCTCGGGCCCCGGTCTCCGTGGGCGCTGCCGAGGGTTGTCCCGCAGCCAGCTTCGACGCCGCTTCCGCCTCGGACGCCCGAGGCGCCGAGGGGGTGGCCTGCCCAGGCGACGTCACGCCAGCCGAGGGTTGTCCCACAGCCGGCTTCGACGCCGCTTCCGCCTCGGACGCCCGAGGCGCTGAGGGGGCGGCCTGCCCAGGCGACGTCACGCCAGCCGAGGGACCAACTTCCCGTACGGCCGGCACGGGCACCTGCTCTTGGGGGACATGCGGTTCGGCCTGACCCCCCCGGAGTCACCCCGATTATCTCAGCCAAGGGGTCAAGTACCCCCTCGACCCTCCTCCGCTCTTCGGACCGGGACCCCAGCGTCCTGGCCCCGAACGCTGGTGGCGCCAGCCCTCCTGGAAGCTGGCTTGGCGACCTCTGGCCCAGCCTCGGATCCGGACTGAGGCCAAGCCGGGTCGCCATGTCATCGTCTTCGTCATCATCATCATCATCATCATCATCATCATCATCATTATCATCATCGTCAGGCGTGTCCAACGATGACTCCAACGGGAGCCCATCCCTTGCTTGCCTCCGACGACGCTTCTCCAAGGCTTCCCGAGCTCGCATCCTCTTGCGAGCTCGGGCCTTTTCCGCGTCCTTCCTCTCCTTGTCTTTCTCCGCGGCGAGCCTACGCGTGGTTCGGCCCGCCGTGTCCTCCGGGACCGGTGGCCGGGAGAGTTTAAAATTCCTCAACCCCTGGGGACGAACGAAAATCCCAGCAGTAAGAACTAAAGACGCAAGAAACACGACGCAAAACAGAAAGAGGGTCGGATACTTACCAGGGACACATACCCATGGTCGGGACGCATCGAGGGCTGGCTAAGGACGCCAGCGTCCAGCCTCCCTACCGTGCCCGCTACCCGTCTGAGGAGGTCGTCGGTGGAGAGGGGGTCGAGGACATCCGTGAACCCTCCAAGTCAACCCCTGGCTTCATCTCCGAAAGATGCAACCACCGCTCTGCCAATGGAGCACCCTCTGGTGGTGGATAGCGGCGACGACCCCCGCAGCGGTAAGGCCCTCGGCTTGTAACTTCTGCAGGGCACGTAGAATGGGCTGGAGCTTCTCCTGGTTCTCGCGTGTGCCCCCCCAGCGCCAATTATCACCGACGGCGGTCACCACTCGTTGAGAAAATGGTGGAAGCATTCCATCGTCGTTCCGGAGATAAAACCACCGGTTTTGCCACCCCTTGTTCGAAGATACAAGGGAGGCGAGGATGTACTGTTGTGCGCGCCCTGGCCTCAGTTGGAGGGTGCAGCCACCAGCTTGCACCGCCATACGGACCTTCTTCACGTCCGTCGACGCGGCGAAGAACTCCACGGAGAAGAGATGGATCCACAGGTCCCAGTGGGGGTCAATCCCCAGAAACCCCTCACAAACCGCCACGAAAATAGCCGCCTGCGCGATGGAGTTGGGGTTGAAGTTGTGAAGCTCCACCCCATAGTAATGCGGGAGCGCCCGCATAAAGCGGCTCACCGGCATCCCAAACCCCCGCTCATGGAAGGGGGTGAAACTGACCACGTACCCCGGCGGCGGAGTCGGTTCGGCCTCGCTCCCGAGGGCCAACCACTCAGGCTACAGGCTCGCCGGAGAGAGGACGGAGCAAACCCTCGGTAACGAGGGCCTGCAGACCCTCCACAGTGACGGTGGAGAAAGGCCACGGGTCGCGCGGCGGAATGACGGTCGCCTTGTCAGCCATCGCCGAGCTAAAGTGGTGGAAGCGGACGGGATGAGGTGCGCGGTTTTCTCTTTTCTGTCTACCCTCTTAGGTTGCGAAGACAAAAGCAGAAGACAAGTGCAAATGGCAGGGTAAAGAACCTTTGTCAGCCCCTCTCCCGGGTATATAAAGGCCCGGGCGAAATCCACCCAAAACTTTGCCCGAACCCTCATGAATTTCAAACTCGAAGGCAAAATGGTTTTTCTATTCCTCGAACGACTCGCGCACGCGCAACAGATACCCCGCGAGTCGCCCATCCCGTCGCATTAACTCCTGGGAAGGACACACGTCTCCTCTGGCAGGCGGGCGGGCGCCGTTTCGCCTCCGTCATGATGACTGCCTCAAAAAAGGTACGCCACACTGTTTCGAAATATCTCCTTTCTTCCTTTCCTCTCTCTTTCTCTCTCTCCGCAGGGATCGGGAAAAGGGACATTTCGAAGGAGTCCTTCACAAGAAAGGAGACGGGCCCCGAGTCCTCCTACTGATCAGGGGTTCGAAGGTTGCGCCCCGTGGGGTTCGACGACCGCCCTAGAGCACTCAGGCTCCGAGCCCTTTTACTGATCAGGGGTTTGAAGGCTGGCCCCTCGAAGGGATTTGACAGCCGCCCCAGAACATGCAGAGTCAGGGATGACCCTGGGTACGTCCGTTACATGGCCAAGGCTCGGGCTACGCTCCCGAGGTACCCTAAGACATTTCGAGACCAGTGGGAACGGTTTGTAATAGAATCCCACCGAAGGGAGGCACCAAGCCCTCGGACCCTATCGAATGGGTCCGGGTCCAGCAAATCACCTACAGGTACTTTTGGAGCGCGCCTCTGGGCCACTAGCCGACCCTTATCGAACAGGGCTCGGGTGTCCACTCGGATTACCCAATAGCAACTCACCAGAAACACCATGTTCAGCACCCGCCGAGGGTAGCATGGCGCGTCCCCCCTCCTTGCGGAAAGGCGACGAAGGGGCGTACAATAAAAAGCCGAGACGGTCCTCGATCATCCTCTCGCTCCGTGCTGAGGCTCGGAGGCTGCTCTCGCATCAGGCTACGGCCAAATTGTCGACCATGTCGACAAACTAGCTTAAAAACTCGGAGCCTGACCATGCGCCGGGCTGTGGCCAGGCTGCATGAGGGAACAACAAGGTCGACCGAGGAATCACAAGAAGAATTAAGACCTTAGAGAAGTCAAACCACTCCTCCGAGGCCTCGGGGGCTACACGCGACGGGTGCGCTCCCGCGCACCCATCGGAACAAAATATAACCGAAAAAGGCTAGTCCCCTTGCAAAAAATCCGGCAGAACCTCCAAGCGAGTGCCTACACTCCCTTTGAGGCTCGGGGGCTACTGTCGGGTACCATAATTAGGGTACCCCTAATACTCCTAAGCATGGCTGAAAAACATCTTCAAAACAGACCATAAAGGCTGGTAAGCACAGCGCAAAGTTAAAGCCTCATCTACCAAGGGACGCGATCTCGTCTCGCCCGAGCCCGGACTCGGGCAAGAACAGTAGTCCCGGACGGATTCACGCCTCACCCGAGGGCCTCCTCAGGCAGCGGGCGCACCCCCGGCTCGCCCGAGGCTAAAGCTCGGGCAAACTTTGTCGTATAGCAACCTCAGCCGAATCGCCTTATCGCCGACCGTATTGCATGCGTATTTAATGCAAGGATCACCTAACACCTTATCCTGACACGCGCGCCTCAGTTGGCAAGGTCGAAATGACCGCAGTCACTTCGCCCCTTTACTGATCGTTCTGACAAGAGGACAACACTATTCACCCCGTTCCGACTACTGTGCCAACCACCAGGGTAAGACTAACAACAGTAAGTCACGACCTCTCCCGAGTTCAGCCTCGGACGCAACAGGGAGCTCCGCCTCGCCCGACCCCAGGCCTCGGCCTCAGCCTCGGCCTCGGGAGAAGGTCTCCGCCTCGCCCAACCTCAGCCTCGACTTCGGGAGGAATCACGACCTCGCCCGACCCCAGGCCTCGGCCTCGGCCTCAGCCTCGGCCTCAGGAGAAGGTCTCCGCCTCGCCCGACCTCGGCCTCGGCCTCAGGAGAAGTCACCGCCTCGCCCGACCTCGGCCTCGGACCGACTACGCTACAGGGGATACATCATTACCCTACCTCTTGCTAGCCGCCTCAGGCTACGAAGGAACAAGACCAGTGTCACATCTAGATTACTCCGGCAACAGGTAAGGTAATGATGGTTCCCCGCATGCGTCCATGACGTCGACTGTTCTCAAGCTCTCTATGAAGGCAAAGAAACGTCAGCAGGACTCAGGGCCGCACCGCCAGCTACGCCTCTACAGGGCTCAAGCACTTCTCCGCCGGCTACGTTAGCACATAGCTACACCCCATATGTACAGCTGGACCATCCCCTTGTATCTATAAAAAGGGATACCCAGGGCCTTCCAAGGGAGTGGGGGGGGGGGGGCAAGGACGACGGAGACAAACTCACTCAAACGTCGAACTCCACTCCGCAACACTAGACTTCTCAAGAGACCTAGGACTGGTTCCCTCTCTCACGAAGCTTGTAGCCCCTACTGCAAGCACCCCGGTGTAAGATAATATAAGCCTCATCCCTCCTCTTGTGTTTCATCTTGCATTAACCCATCTGGACAGGGACACGCGGCACAAAATTCACTAGTCGGTTCGATTGAGGGTCCCCCGGGTCCGAGACGCTGACAATTTTCTTATAACAATATAAGACACATTTTGTATATAAGTTATCATGTTATTATTTGTTCCCGTTGCAACGCACGGGTACTCACCTAGTAAATAAAAAAGAATGAATGAAGTACCATTTTTCTGCTATGTTTCCTAGAGTCGTGCATGTTTATCGACATTTTTATGTTATATTTCCTAGGAAATATGGTGATGTTGCAAAAATTAAGAGGGTGTTTAGTTTTTAGAAACTAATTTTTGGTCCTTTTTTTATTCTATTTTAATATTTAATTTTAGTTTTCGTATTTAATAATTTAAAAACTAAAATAAAATAAAATAGTGAGGCTAAAAATTAGCCTCTAAAAATCAAACAACCTCTAATATGTTGCAGTCACGTATCCTGCGCGGTGTCCTTCGATATCTGGAAGGATCGTATTCGCCGTGCTATCTGATCAGTAACTCCAGATTTGTTGACAGCAAGGCACTCATGTAAATTGGTCACTTGAAACTCGACACCAAGGCAGGCACTCATATAAATGCTTCTTGATAAGGTTTTCACAAAGCGTTGGTGATTTGCACACCCTGTGGTGACAACTTTATAGAGTGGCTAAATGAGATGTTCCTATAACCATCAGGCTAATGCCTTGCACATTTCTCAGGCAACACAATTCATGTTACTGGAATATTCAATAGGAAGAACGTCCAGTTTTTCAACTCAGAAGTGCATCGACTTCAGCAACGAACGGATCGAAGACCTGCCAGGCACAACACTGCCGGCACCAGGCACCATGATCAAATGCATGTACAGCATCAGAGCGGAGCGAACCCCTTACATCTTTGCTAATTGCTACTCGTAAAGGTGTACATAGAACGTGTTTACTAATTTTGCCTTAGATACCATCAGATAAGTATTATGGCACTACTACAGATCTCATGCGGATGGAACAACGCGACGTGTCAGGCTCTGTTCTCCGCAAATCATGCAGCCCCAATCAGCAAGGACGAGGCGCTACCTACTCACCTTGCCCCATTCTTCTTTCTCAACAGATCAGCTCGGCGCTTAGCCTCCCTCTCTGCTGTCTGGACGTAAAACTCAGCCCCGAGCATGTCATTTATCTCTACATTTGATGACGCACTTGCTTCCATGGTTTCGATTATCAGTTCGACGGTCAGAGTGAATCCTAGGGCTGAGAGCACACGTACAGAATTGGCAAGCCGGCAAATATGCTTCCTTGTCTCTAATGGGGTGAAATTATCTGCTTCAGTGCTGAACCCCTGCTGACCTCCTGTCGTTTTTGGTTTTTCACCCACCACAACATGCTCACCAACCCAGATAAATCCATTGCAACCAAGAATCAAGTCGACATTGTACTTTTCAAGATGATGAAAATGCTGCTTCTTTCGTTTAACCAAGTATGGAGCTACCATCAGCAATTGACCCCTCTCCAGCTGCATCAATAAATCAGAACCCCCCCCCCCCAAAAAAAAAACATATCAGCATCAACCTAATGGGTCTCAGAAAGCAATAGTTTTTTTGGTAAGACAAGACTTTAACTAGACCAGACACGTACAAATCATAGACCAACTTAAGATATCATCAACATAATAAAGACTAAAGGCATGGCAGGTTAAGGCGCATCTATGAAACATCCATGAGTCTCCCTTGCATTGTTGCACCAAATGATATACACAGACCAATTTTGCAATCACATTAAGGCATCTACCTTTTACAGATAACAAAAGGCTAAATTGGAGGCATTAAAAGGAACATACTGATAATAGTACAATGGTACAGTAGCACAAATAATGTCATCTAAGCTGGCATGTACCTTTCCATACTTTTCACTCCTTGCCTGTAGGTGCAGAGATCCATCATGTTGGAAGCCTCGAACTTCAGCCTGGTAGTGGATTGCAAGCAAAATAGAAGCATACTATTTTAAAACAGTTTGCATAACAGTGTGGGTGGGGGGGAAGAGATTGCCCACCAGACTATAAAAGATGAGGCCACAAAAGTTCCTTGGGGATGAATGCAAGAATTAAGAAATGAGCGGGAAAAACCATTGCAACTTGTCAACATGAGAGAAGAAAGATGAGGAAAGCACAAAAGAAGTTCTTTCATACAAGTCCACAACACATATTGCTTCTATGCAAATAAGAAAAATATCACTATTTAAAAATGAAACACACTATCCTGGGACTGATGTTCACTCAAATTCTCTCCAGGACATTTCAGCCTACTCAAAATCAACAGAAAATTTGAAACTAAACTTCTTCATGTAAAACACTTGACATCTGGACCCTTTTTCAACAGATCAGACAGTTTTTTTCAGTGGATTGATCTAGTGTAGGTGTGCAAACATGGTTAACAAAGATGAACGATCAATGGTAACTGTGCCTTGCATCATTCTTTATAAGACTAGTCGAGTGAATATGAATGCCAGATTCATGTTGAAATACTGTCAGGTGAATTTCAACTGTATGATAGAGAAGCAAACCATAAAGCTGTTTAAGTAGCGCCTTGAAGCTTGCGGAAGCCTCAGGATTATTAACAATGGAATGTATCAACAAATGAACAGTGTAAAAATGATTCCTCAAAATGCCATCAACCTCAAGCAACAAACAAACAACACCAGCAGTTGCTCCAGGACTTAGGCATTTGCAAACAGGGAAGCGCAAGCAAATAAGATGATTCCTTGACATATAATAATGACAAAAATTGGGCACTGCAACATTGATCATGCATTCTTTGTTGGTGGTGGTGCTGGCATTATAGATGCAGTCATACAGAAGCAAAAAGTGTCAGCGCAACACCCCAAGTAAAAACAGATTTGAAGTCACTATACCCAAATGTTGACTCCAGCTGTAAGACAAAATAACTGCTTGAAATAAATAGAGCAAGTATCACACTTACACAGATAACATCATTTTCTTCAAAGATACTCCGCATATTAAGTTCATCAACAGCAGTTCTCCTTCTCTAGTAGAGGCATTGGAAAAAGTAGTTAATTGGATATTGGACAAGGAATTGCTAGTGTAATTAGTAATGAACTCGGGAATCAGGATAAAAAACTCATTAATTCTTTTGAGCTGACACAACATTAAGACTGTTTGCACTACATAATTTTAGCAAACATGGAAATAGAATAATTTCTTGGTGTCTAATGTGTTGCACTTGCACATACTGATGGTAGAGATTATGCTGTGCTCAAAAAATTATATGGTGCTAACCGCTAAGTGTTCAGTATTATCTATCCTCCAGAATGATATATGAAACAAACTGTTTATAGCCTGTCGCCCTGTTCAATTTTAAGGAGTTACAGGGCAAAGCAGAAAAGCGCACCTGAATACCATCAGGCAAGTTCATAGATGAAAGCATCAGAACAGCATCTTGGCTAAAATTTATCTCCAACCTCCATCGCTTAGGAGCAATCTTGAGAAACACAAAGCAATTAATTGTGGTATAAAATGCAGTATGTTGTTTGCACCATAAAGAAAATAATGTTCAATTCTTGAGTAACAAACATGACTGCTATAAGATTCAAACTTGCTTAATTACTCTGATCGCCGAATGCCCGAATGGACATGCATCAAAGGCCATTGGTCATTAAACACCTATAATTAGTCAGAGCTACGAACTTAACCGACATACAGGTAAAATAAGTTTGATCTATGCAGTCTCTGGGCAAACACATTACATATCTGCATTTTATAAAACATGGAAAAATGTTCTGGGTTTCATGATCAAAAATTCTATGCCAATTAAATGTAGAACATCCAAGTATTGCAAAAAAATGAGCATGAATTTACACACCTCAATCACACGGCCAACTATGATATCACCAACCTCCGGCTTGTATCTGAAGAGGGGTCAAAGAGAACAAAATGGGCTAAGTTTTTTTTTCTTGTGAGTTCATTTTTCTAAACAAAAAAAAATGAATAAGTGTGGGGAATAAGATCAAGCAAACCACACTACTTCAGCGCCAACAAATATAGGCTTTGTAATATTATTCACCAAATATACGAATCCAGGAAAAACAACCTAGATTTTGCAGGCTAACTATCAACCAAACACTAAATTCAGCATAACAAGTTCACAACACAATTCAGTGTATTTGCCCGATTGATAAAAATCCAGGACCGAATTCATCCACAGTTTGCAGAGGAATAGGTACGCCATTGGAGAGTAACAGAGCAGAGCCGCGTGCGTACCTAGCGCGAAGAGTGCGGACGTAGACCAGCTTGTTGACCCGCTCCACCACCCCGCAGAGCGTCGCAACCACCTCCCCGTCCTGGTCCGACGTCCCATGCCCCCTGCGCCACGAGCACCCACCCATCGGCTGCTCACGGATGAACAGGAAGGGGAAGAAAGAAACAGAGAGAGAGAGAGAGTGAGGGAGACTCTGTACTTGAGGATGTTGTCCTCTTGATTGACGGGAATGGTGTCCGCGACGGTGACGGCGGCGGCGGACGCGGCGGCGGGCGCAACGGACTGGAGCTCTTGAAGCGCGGCCTCGAGGCGGACCCGCTGGGTCTGGTTCAGCGAGAGGTGGCGGTCCTTCATTCCCTGTCTTTCTTCTTGGGAGCACCAGAGATTGAGAATCAGGACGAAGCGGCGTAGGCGATCAGGCGAAGCCGCGAAGGTGCCGACTGCCGAGAAAGGAAGACAGCTAGTAAACCCTAGCAAAAACCCGACCCGGCGCCAACTGGGCCTATGGACCGACACAGCCCACGCAGGTGCCCAGAGCATGGTATGGGGCGCGGCCGCCAGCGGGCTGGCGCCTTAAAAAAAAGAACCACACAAAAATTAAACACCTTCACGCTACGGTGGGAAGGAAGGGATCGGCAGCTGTGGCGCTAATGAGTTAACAAATATAAAAGACAATAAAGTGAATATACATTAATAAATATAATAAAATTTTGCTAACACTACGATAAATCTTTAGATTCATTGTCCATGTACTTCAATAATTATACCAAGAATTTAGTACTCAGGACATTTCCATTCTACACATTAAATGTTACATATCATTAAATTCAGTTAATAATCTCTACCAGGTCGTTATACATAACCTAGATGTATATGTATAGCCCACGTGAGATGGCACAAGTCACGAGTTCTCGCCCAACTGTCAGCAAAGCTAGGCCTGTCCCCTGTCTCGTGCCATGTGGGTGTTACCGTCACCGGCTCGCTAGCCTCTCTCCTTGTTGAGTCCAATGAACCCAACGCGGTGCAGACCAAGCCCACCCCAATATGGCGCTGCTCGCTGCCGCGGCACGCCGCCACCACCGCCTCCTCCTCCGCATCTGCCTTCTCGCCACCACTTCCTCCACATACCCTCTCCCTCTCGACCCCGTCCCAGACCCCGACCTCATCACCCCCGCGCCGTCCCCTGTTCGCACTCCCTCGGACGAGCAGTTCGCGGCGTGGGTGACGCGGCTGCGCCCGGGCTTTACCGCATCCGATCTCGCCGCGGCTATCACCACCGAGGAGGACCCGGACCTCGCGCTCGCGCTCTTCCGATGGGCCGCGCTGCGCCAGGGGTTCCGACACGCGCCCGAATCCTACCTCGCCGCGCTCACCATGGCCTCGTCTGGCTGCCGCCCCGCCGCGGCCGAGGCCCTCGTCCACGACGTCTTCGCGGGGGCTTGCGGGTGATGCGTGCGTGAGAGCAAATGCGATGAGCATGATCCATTAAAGATGGACCGTTGGATGTGTTTCAGTAACATGTTAAACGTTGTTTATTTGATCTGGGACGTCAGATTTTTAAACTGCGATTTTTCTGGAGATAATACGGTGGGTGGTTTTAGCAGGTGGATGACTGTGTGGGATATAGTCTTTGGTGTACTTAGTATAGTCTTAACTGGTGTGTTTAAGGGGTAGAGATTCTAGTTTCGATAGGTATAAACACATATTTCTGAAGTTTAGTTTCTAAAATTTTAAACTATCAAATATTTAAATAATAAAAAGTGTTTAAATACATTTGAACTAATAATTAGCTGCTTAAATCAGCTAAAGGCTTTAAAATAGACTAACTAATAATTAAGCTATTAGCTACATTTAGCAAATTATTTAATAATAGTATAGTGCCCGTGCGTTGCTATGGCATGTCAATTATTTGATAAAATGTTAGTTCACAACGATTACAATGTTTTGTGACAATATGTTAGGGTGAAAACAGACAATTTACATTGACAATACTTTCTTAAACATGGAGTTGGATAGGTAGAGGGAGACTGGTATTGCAGCCAAGAAGCAAGAAAATAAGAAAAGAGAGGCAAAAGTAGCCACCTACTGTTTGTCCCCCAACAAATACAAGCGTGAAGTATGGAGAAGTCGTTGAATGTAACATAAAGAGCAGAACAAAAACATGCAGAATTATCATCCATCTACCCTTTACGCTTTAAAAAAAGCTATGTAAAATATAACTGAATGTGGCTCCATTGTGCTCTCCGCATGATGTTTCTTTGTACGCATAGCACTCCGCAATATTCACCAAAAAGTACCGGATCGCATCACAAGCGGCGGGCGGCAAGCCCAAATCGTTCACAAACACGGGTATACATGCCGCTTGGCGAAGAAATCAGCTGGAAAATCCTACGGGATCGAGGCGGAGGGGTCACCTGGAGATGGAGAACCTTGAGGCTTGGGTCCACGGTCGAAGGGGAACGAGACTGCTACGTACTTTAAATTTTATCTTTTAAATGAATATTCTCTGTATTCTACAAAACACTCTAAAAGATTTCATCCTCTATATTTTCTTCATCACCAGCAACGTCCTCTAAATTCGATCCTCTATATCTATAGTGTTAACAGAATTCATATACTATATATTTTTTTGTAATATTCATATTCATACAATTTATACTTACATAAGTAATGCAAAAACGAAGTAATTTTTATTTTCGAATTTGATAAATTTGAATATCGTATTAGTACGCAATTGAAATGTTTTTACAAAAAAATTGATATTTCCTAAATCATATTTTGATTATGAGAATAATGAACTTCCACAATACGATATTTTGATTATGAGAATAATGGACAAAACCAAAGTTATGCAACCTTTTACGATGCTCATTCAAGAAAAAACAAAAAAACGAGCCAGAATGACTATTGACCAAATAAACAAACATTAGAAGTACACCAGGAGCTGAAGAAGACTACTGCAGATAACTACCAGGACCGGCATGCGTATGGATTCCACTGATAGCCACATTATTCTCATTATAAAGATCTCCATACCTGCCAAATTGAGGTTTGCATAGTCAGCTACACCATCATGAGGGTGCAAGAAAGCTTACATTTGCAAAATATATAATTATCCATCTAATCAACATTATGTCTTGACCCTGTTCAGTAGAATGTAAAATGGCTAAAGACTTTGCCATTTCTCACGCAGTGTTGAAATGTGGTTATCTCCAGTACAAAGAAAAATTTGGGATTAGTTCTTTAGTGAATAAATCAAAAATCATTAAACAATTATATGAATGATACCCTGTGTGTGCAAAGTACGATGGATCAGGCTATACAAATATATGATCAAATAGAGAGAGGGAGAGAGGCAATTTTCTGATATAAGATTCAAGAGTGATCACTCTTACCTTGCTTTAAGCCTTTCAAGCACCTTTATAGTAACAAGCTGTGATGCCATGCAAGCATCAAGATTTACAAACACGACACGCTTGCCGTTAGGCTCAGCAACGATAAAGGCACGAGCCTTTAGCCTAAAGTGAATTCCTGATGCAATCTGCTCAGCATTTGCATATCCCATCATGTTAACGTCTGCTGCTGGCCCTGTTATGTCATAGCTCCCCATACCGACCAAATATGGTGAATCTGAAAGTGCTGGGCTGCAGTTCTGAAGAACGAGTACCAGAAAAAGACATAGCCATATCTTGGACAAACTAAAACCAGAAACTTGGAAACGCAAGGAAGATGATGCCTCCATCAGGAACCAGGGATGGGCTTGTTGATCAACTCATGCAAGTTGGATGTCTCAATAAACTGACAAATTGACTGCAGGCTGCAAAAGAAAAGAGTTGGTAACTATTCTATTAGAAAAACTCACAGATCATAATGGAAGGGAGAGGAGGATATGCGTTATCCAAGCAAGTCAGAAAATGAAATCATGTGATTTTTCTGGAATGTACTAATTGCATTTCTTTTCTCCACATGAACACAATATACTAACATACATGAGCTAATGTTTACCAAAAATAGCTGCAGATCCCTAGTAGATAAATTAAACAAAAAATAGATCGCTGAATCACAGCCAAGAAGATATGTCGAGCATACAAAACATTATTATTGGACAAAGTAATTCGACCTTATGAGATTCTGATGTAGACGCACCAAAAAAATAGTTAACATGAATTTCCGGCAGCGGCAGAGGGGGAGTAGCGGTGGGAGTGGACAGATTTAGAGGGTGGGAATTGGGAGCCTGGGAGGCGACAGGCGAGGGTCATCTTCATTCTCTTTTTCCACTGCTATGATATTGCAATGCTAAAAAACACTATTGAGATTCTAGTATTTTCGCACAGGCTCCAGAAATACCAAGACATACTGAAATTTTGTCTCTTCAAGTTGCCACTCACAATCCTTGAATTGCATGTATGGGGTCACAACCTAAATATTGCTGTCAGGTAAAATTAATTGAATAAATGTCGCTATTGGTCCCATGTTTTACTTAAGCTTCATTCGGATCCTTATACTTTTAAACATTATAATTGAGTCTTCAACCTTCAACATATGATTAAACAGATACATTCACAGTGGCGAGGGTGGTGAGTGGTGGCTCTACGTCGAGTCAGAGGTTATATTGCAATCTGAATATATATAGAAATAAAAAATAAAACCCTTAACAAGAAAGGAAAAGAATCATCAAGTAGTCATTGAAAATATCTCATGAACTTTAGGCTCATGGTGGGTTTTGTAGGAAAAAATCATGATGGCTTTTGTAGAAAAAATAAATTCGCATGCACAGTTAACCAAACTTACATCAATAAATAAGCCAAGGTGGTTTGTCAGATGTACACTCTTTTACCTCTTTATAGCACAGTCAAGTCCATCAGCACATGCTAGTATTATACCTGCACATTGAATAGAAAGAACAAAATAATGGTGAGTAATTCAAAATCAACAACGCCCATTTTATGCCTTCGTAGTGCATGTATTGTCTCCTTTTTTCTAAATCTTTCAGGATATTGTTTTTCCCTTCTTTAGATACATCTGCAGCTTGAGACCTTTTGAGGGTAATGTAGGAAACGGGTGACGCCTAAGAGGGGGGGGGGGTGAATTAGGACTTCTAAAACTTTTACTTAACTAGGCCACAATTAAATCCCTAGAGCAAAACCTATGCAAATAATCAAAACTAGAATGTGCAAACTAGGTTTTATCTAAGTGTTGCTCTCTCTACCGCAAAGGCTAAGTTTCAATCTACACTAAATAAGTATGACTACAAGATTGAAACTTAAATGCTTAATATAAATGCGGAATGTAACGAGCTAAGTAGAGAAGCAAACTCTCGTGGATGACGCCGATATTTTTAACGAGGTATCCGGAACCACGCAAGGTCCCGACTAATCCTCGTTGGTGCCCCTACGCAAAGGGAAGCCCACGCGAGGGCCAAGCACCACAGTCGAGTAACTCCGTAGAGAGCCACGGGCCTTCTCCACGCGCAAGTGGTGCTCCGCTTCCGGCTCCTCTCGGACGCTCCCCGCCGTCTCCACTATCGAGCTTCCGGCCGAAACGCCGCGGGCCTCGTTCCCTCCGGTACACGGTGGCGGCCGTGACACAAACGCGGTTGTCATGGTCTCGCAAGACTCTCGCCCCCACTCGGTACAATTACAACGACTCACGCAAGAGCCGAGGGGTTGTGTGGTTTTGCAAAACTCACTCAACTAACTAGGGTTCACCTAGAGCAAGCGCTAAAGCGGTCTAACTAACCTAAGCACTTCGCAAAACACCTACGCTAATCACCGAGTGATTCTATTAAGCACTTGGGTGTTTGAGCTCTTGGAAATATGCACTACGTGTCTTGGTATGTTGCTTGGCCTCCCACACTTGAGAATGGCCGGTTGGGGTGGTATTTATAGCCTCCACACCCCAAACTAGCCGTTGGACAGAAAGCAGCAGCTTTCTGTCGTCGGGTGCACCGGACAGTCCGGTGCACCACCGGACATCTACTATGCAGTGTCCGGTGCACACCACGTCAGCCGACCGTTGGCGCCTGTAGCAGTCGACCGTTGGATCCGACCGTTGTCGTCTGCCCATGGCACACCGGACAGTCCGGTGCTACAGCCAGAGAGCGCCTGTCTGCGGCCTCTCTGCGCAGACTGTTCGGTGCCACACCGGACAGTCCGGTGCACACCGGACATCAATGTCCGGTGCGCCACCAGGCGCTGGCTGACAGCCCACTTCTTGGATTTCTTCGCTGATTTCTTCGGGCTTCTTTTGTTCTTGAGTATTGGACTCCTATGCATCTTTTTATGTCTTCTTTTGAGGTGTTGCATCCTCATTGCCTTGGTCCAATTCTCTTCGCATCCTGTGAACTATAATTATAAACACTAGCAAACATATTAGTCCATAGGTTGTGTTAATCATCAAACACCAAAACTCAATTAGCCAAATGGCCCGGGGTCCATTTTCCTTACAATCTCCCCCTTTTTGGTGATTGATGACAACACAACCAAAGCAAGCAAATGATACAAGTATTTGAATTAAAATATGCACTCTACTTGCTAGGATGCATGATTGTCCCCATAATGTGAAGTTATGGACTTAAGCCTCCCCCTAACTCCATAATTCACTTACTTCCTATTTCTGGACCAAATAACCAAAACCACTTGAAAAGCCATTTGTAGATATAAAATTTTAAATTGGTGGTGTTTGGTGTTTGATATAGTTTTCATTGCTTTGGTCCCTAACCTTCTCCCCCTTTGGCATCAACCACCGAAAAGGAAGACATTAAAAGCATGTAGGAAGTAAATAAAAGCTTGCCCTCAACAAGAATTGTATCAAATGATATCACAAGAAGAATATTAAATTAAACCATATGAATGATACCAGTTGAAAGGAACTTCCCCTAAATAAGTGTTCTCTTTAGAAAGAAGTTTCTCCCCCTTTTTAGAGATGAAGAAATACTCCCCCTGACAGAGATCCTCTACTTAGGAAAAAGCATGTGAAAATTAGAGGTGCAAGACATGATTTGAAAAGACTAACTTCCCTTATGCATAGGTAACAGAATATGAGTTAACTACTTATGCATTTTTGCAACATGGAAGCATATGATATGAAATATAGTCTAATCAAATTTAGGAGAAGACATGTAAATGATACTGAATGTAGTCTCAAAAGATACCAATTGAAAGTCAATGGTGAGCTTGAGAGACATGAGAGTTCTTGGAGATTTTGCAGTGGAAGATTGTTGTCTTTCTCTGGGGACTTCATTTTCCTTACAATGAGACTATCACATGAAATAGACTTGAAAAGATGTTAGTCTCAAAGTGTTAGATTATAGAGTAATCTCCCCCTAAAGGTGTGCATACAAGTTTTGAATACTTGTAGGAGACATGCACTTTGATTTGATATCAAGAGGGGCAGATTATCTATAATCCTAACTTTGGCACATATAAGTTAAATGATACAACTTGTAGGAATCAAAATTTTCAATTGATGCATCATTTACTATGGAGCGATATAGAAGCTATGTGCCGTGCTTAAATAAACATTTTAAGCCATGTAGGTTTGCTTAAGTATATGACTTTACAAACTAGCAATCCTACCATATGATTTACCTAGTATGCATGATTTTGAACAAAAGTACAAAACAAATGTAATACTAGGCAAGAAAGGTAAACTAGATAACAGGTAAATAGATACGCATATCTAAAAGCGAGAAATACAATAAAACTAGTTACCTTAGTCATGGGTGGGAAATTTGGGTCCAAAATTTTCACTAACCCACCTGCAATAAACTTGATCCAATATAATGTATCCCATGATATACATCTCAAATTTACCAAGTCTCCAAATTTCCCGCGGACCTTCGGTCCACTTACTTTTCTTTCGGGATCCAAACCTTCTTGGTGCTTTTCATGGTTGAAATTATCTCCTTTGGCACCCAAATGCGTTTGGCCCCTTTTCCTTTGTTGGCTTGCTTGTTGGCCTTGATTGCTATCACCTTTCCATTCTTTTTCTTCTTGATCAAATATGGTGTAGCATCCTTTTTGTTCACCTTTCTGATGTAGGTGTTGGAGATTTTGCTTGATGGCTTTTGCTTGAGCTTTTGCCTTTGTTTATCCCCGGTCATCGCCTTGCATTGGAAAGACTTGTGGCCTTCCATGTGGCATAGCCTACAAATCACAGTTTCTCCCTCTACAGGCTTGTTCACTCCCGCAGTGGTGTTATCCTGTGGAGGTCGAATTTGTTTGGCTTTGCCTTTCTTGTCATACAAAGCCTTGCCAAGGCAAGCCACTTCTTGCTTTAATTGTTCATTTTCCTTTGCAACCTCATCCGAACATGTCTCTACAACAATATTCTCAACAATGACTTGGTTGCAGGGGTTAGAATCATCAATTAAATCAAAGCAGGAAGTAGAAGCATCTTTCTTAATTATTTCAGGTATTTCAACTAAAGATGCTGCTGAGGTGCTACCAATGTTTTCTAGCTTAGTAGTTAGCTCATTATTGTGTATGCTAAGAATTTCCATTTTCTCTAGCAAATTTTCAATAGCTTCTTGGGAGCTAGCTAACTTAGCCTTAAGTTTTTCATTCTTTTTAATAAGGTTGTCATCGGTAGCAGTGGATGGAGCACTAGATTCTAATAGCTCAATTTTAGTTGATAGCTCACTATTTAAGTTTGCAAAAGTTTCAAATTTTTCTAGCAAACCTTTGTAATCATTTTGAGAGCTAACCAACTTATTTTTCAAAGTTTTAAGTTGAGCTTTTTGCTTAGTGCAAACATCCTGGAAAAATTCTACGGCTTCCGCAAGCTCATCTAGAGAGGGCTTTCCCTCACCTTCATCATCACTACTACTTTCATCACTAGAGGATGGAATGCTTTTGTTACCTCTTGCCATAAGGCATTTGTGTGATGACCGTGATGATCGTGACGAGGACCGATGGCTGCGCGTCCTTGGAGGTTCATCTTCACTTGAAAAAATCATCCCAAGTTCTAACACTTGTTAGCGCCTTGCCTTTGCTCCTCTCCTTTTTGGGTTTGGCCATATTTGGACAGTTGTCCCTGAAGTGGCCCTTCTCCCCACATGCGAAGCATACTCTCTTCCTTTGCTTTTTCCTGTCAATGTTAAAGAGAAGATCCTCGACCTACAGGGGCACACCCATTAAATTAATCTTGCGGAACATCCTCATTACCTTTCCGACGCGTCGGATTGTTTCTTCGTCCTCGGAGGATGATGTGCATGGTTGATTATCTTCATCATCATCACTTTCTTCTTCTTCCTCTTCTTCACTTGAGGAACTTGGAGTGGGAGCCTTCTTTTTGCCCTTCCTTTCATCACATGCAAAAGCATATGGCCTTGAGGAAGTTGGCTCCTCTCCCCGACTCATTTTTCGCGACATCTCAAAGGCCGCGATTTTTCCAATCACAATGGTCGGGGTAATGTTGCTCAAATCCTCCATGTTGTGAAGGATGGTGATGATGCTCCCATATCTTTGTTGTGGTAGCAGGGAGATAATCTTCCTCACAATGTCCGCATCACCTAGCTTATTAATGCCAATAGAATTGAGCTCATTGATAATTAGATTTAATCGAGAATACATGTCTCTAACAAGCTCATCATCTTTCATGGCAAAAGAATTATACTCATTTAAGACTAGGCAATGTTTTTGCTCACGGACATTGGATGTGCCGTCATGGAGCTCATGCAATTTTAGCCAAATCTCATTAGCAGTTTTCAAGGTAAATACTTGATTAAAAATATCCATGCTAAGAGATTCATACAAGCAATTTTTGGCTCTAGCATTTAAATGAATTTCTTTTTCATCACTCGTGGTGGGTTTCTCGGGATTCTTGAGGGGTTTCATCCCGTCACGAGTGACTCTCCAAACACCTAGATCAACGACCTCTAGGTAACAAGCCATTCTAGCACTATAATATGGGAAGTTAGTGCCGTCGAAATGTGGTGGCCTATGGGTATCCATCCCTTCCTCTAAAAAAGCGTCGACTCTTTTAGCGGTGAAGCTAAAGCGATTCAAACGAGCCAAACCGGGCTTTGATACCACTTGTAGGAAACGGGTGACGCCTAAGAGGGGGGGGTGAATTAGGACTTCTAAAACTTTTACTTAACTAGGCCACAATTAAATCCCTAGAGCAAAACCTATGCAAATAATCAAAACTAGAATGTGCAAACTAGGTTTTGTCTAAGTGTTGCTCTCTCTACCGCAAAGGCTAAGTTTCAATCTACACTAAATAAGTATGACTACAAGATTGAAACTTAAATGCTTAATATAAATGCGGAATGTAACGAGCTAAGTAGAGAAGCAAACTCTCGTGGATGACGCCGGTATTTTTAACGAGGTATCCGGAACCACGCAAGGTCCCGACTAATCCTCGTTGGTGCCCCTACGCAAAGGGAAGCCCACGCGAGGGCCAAGCACCACGGTCGAGTAACTCCGTAGAGAGCCACGGGCCTTCTCCACGTGCAAGTGGTGCTCCGCTTCCGGCTCCTCTCGGACGCTCCCCGCCGTCTCCACTATCGAGCTTCCGGCCGAAACGCCGCGGGCCTCATTCCCTCCGGTACACGGTGGCGGCCGTGACACAAACGCGGTTGTCACGGTCTCGCAAGACTCTCGCCCCACTTGGTACAATTACAACGACTCACGCAAGAGCCGAGGGGTTGTGTGGTTTTGCAAAACTCACTCAACTAACTAGGGTTCACCTAGAGCAAGCGCTAAAGCGGTCTAACTAACCTAAGCACTTCGCAAAGCACCTACGCTAATCACCGAGTGATTCTATTAAGCACTTGGGTGTTTGAGCTCTTGGAAATATGCACTATGTGTCTTGGTATGTTGCTTGGGCTCCCACACTTGAGAATGGTCGGTTGGGGTGGTATTTATAGCCTCCACACCCCAAACTTGCCGTTGGACATAAAGCAGCAGCTTTCTGTCGTCGGGTGCACCGGACAGTCCGGTGCACCACCGGACATCTACTGTGCAGTGTCCGGTGCACGCCACGTCAGCCGACCGTTGGCGCCTGTAGCAGTCGACCGTTGGATCCGACCGTTGCCGTCTGCCCATGGCACACCGTACAGTCCGGTGCACACCGGATAGTCCGGTGCTACAGCCAGAGAGCGCCTGTCTGCGGCCTCTCTGCGCAGACTGTCCGGTGCCACACCGGACAATCCGGTGCCACACCGGACAGTCCGGTGCACACCAGACATCAATGTCCGGTGCGCCACCTGGCGCTGGCTGACAGCCCACTTCTTGGATTTCTTCGCTGATTTCTTCGGGCTTCTTTTGTTCTTGAGTATTGGACTCCTATGCATCTTTTTATGTCTTCTTTTGAGGTGTTGCATCCTCATTGCCTTGGTCCAATTCTCTTCGCATCCTGTGAACTATAATTATAAACACTAGCAAACATATTAGTCCATAGGTTGTGTTAATCATCAAACACCAAAACTCAATTAGCCAAATGGCCCGGGGTCCATTTTCCTTACAGGTAACTGTTGTACACTATGAGAAAGCTTTAAACACAACAACCGCAATGACCAAACCGGGTGATCACTATGATTAGAAATTGCAATAAAAATCATATAGATTTCTACAAGCGGATCTGAGCGAGTGAAGGGCGAGCATCCTTACCATCACAGCAGAATAGCCCAAACCCGGGCGGATTTCAGCGGTCCGGCAGGGGACAGAGGCAGAGACAGTTGCTACTGCTGCGCCAGTGAGGGGGAGGAGGGAGGGACAGGATGTCGCAGAGGTACCACCACTTGGGCACCTCCATGGTGGCGAGGCACCGGCCAACGACCCATGGTGCAGATGAGCTTGGTGTGGTGCGTGCTCCAGAATTCGTTCTCTCGCAGCTTGGCCTCCGTGGTGGCGTCCATGTTGGAAACAGTGTCAACACTTAATAAGGATACATAGAAACTTTTGCTCATCAGTTAATTTTTACAGCTAAGTAGCATCATTTGGAAAACTATAATAGCACTTATTCCTTCAGAATCCCTATGGCAATACTCATTGACATATCTACACAGGCCTCAAAATTTGCTACTAAAGAGAAAGAAGAAACAGGGAAGAGGCGAAGGAGGCGTACCCACCGGCGCTGGCGCCAGTAAAAAAATATTTCTACTGTATATAATTGTACCATGAGTCATGTATGCATAACTTTCAGAGTGCAATAATGAAAGCACATCTTTCAGCATTCCCAGCTGATCTTGGTATGGACACTGTAATCTGCACTACTGAGAGGAAAAGGAGCACCAATTAGACTCTGCACCTGGAGCTCTACAAGAAAAGGATAAATAACATGTAAAACTGTGACAAATATGCATCTCCCTCGTTAACGGGTATGCAAACAAGCGAAGATACAATGCTTTCTTCCTGGAGAGCTTTGTAGAATACATATATCTCACATTTCTGTGTGCTGTTATGCAGAGTAATGATGGCAGATACTGGTGTAGCAGGAGCTTGGCCTGAAGCCCGTGCCTGATTCTTCTCTGTGTGAGGACTTGGTTCTTGGTTTGGCTGTGGGGAACAAATTTGGAACTGTCATCAACTGCATGACTTCAGTTCAGGTTTAAAACCTTATCTAGCTTATTGTGATTGTCTTGATTATGCCATTAAAGAACTTTTAAGATTTGTGTATTATGCCACTAAGACATATTACCTTCTCTGTGTTAAAAAGGCATGTTCTACTTAAACGACTCGGCCAACTACGGCTCTCAGTTGTAGTCTTCATGTTTTGTTCCTCCATTCTTGGCACGTCCTTATCTGCAAATGAATGTCAACCTTCCATTACTATCTGCCTGCGATGTTTCATCATGAAATTCTTCACCAAAGATGCTACTTCGTCACAAATTAGTAACATTCTTTCCCCCATATAGTTGATATGGTTCGAGTGTACTGAGCACTAACAATTGCAGCTCATGAAAATAAGGCCCTTGATTTTTGTCATAGAACAAGAGCGGCTATTTTCTGTTTGAAAGAGATAGTAGATGATAAGAAACATTCACGCTAGTCGAATTTTCCACCGGGTGGAAGACTCCTTATGTCACCTTCCTTATTTCATGTAAAAGTAACTTAAAAATCATTAACAATAGGAAAGCAGTAATGTTGAACATGAGGTCCATTGAAGTAGAGTCTATTTTTATCGGCTTATCGCTTATTTTTTCTCTTGCAAAACATGGTTTGACATCTTCTCAGACAGTAGGGGAATTTTTTTATCAACACATCATGTAGGATTCAACGGCTTTGTGCTTTCAGTGGTAGGCAATGTTCTCATCGACAGTGAGGCGCCTGTGGTGACTTTGTCAATCTCGTCTCGAGGATTTCTCAGTATGGTTTTCGAAGGTGCTCATAGGGTAGGGTCTGCACTGCATGCATGGGTTTATAGAAAAAACAAAATCACATGAAAACTGGAGCAGAAATTCAAAAAGAACAAACCTTAAGAAAAAGTTGACTCGTTCTTGGATTGAAAATGAAAATAGCACCATTAATTGGTTTGGTGGTCAAGTTACCCTCAAATGTTTTGTGAATAGTGACTCGATACACATTTGTATCATCCACGAACCATATGATTTGATTGCTGAATATCTCTCCATAGTTCTGTGAAGACAGGTATGGTTCAGTGGGTTTAGAAGAGTACAACTGCAGACCCTTCCTTATTCTCTCCCTCAGGACATACAGAGCAGGATTTGACTGAAAAAGATAAATCAAGAAGATTATTCAAATTGGACATCAGTTGAGTGGTAATCAAGTCATAGAGATTTTAGCATCATTATATACCTTCATGATCTTGTTCATTGCCTGCTGAAGTAGTGGCTTTGATCCAGGAAACCAGTTGCCAAAAGCAGAGTGCAAATTATACGCTAGATCGATTCCAATCATCACACCTGCAACAGAGGTCAATGAATAGCTATACTCAATTCAAACCAATCAAGTAAAAAGGATAAGAAATTGGCAGTTCATGGATATTCAGCAGCATACCAGTTGGCGATGGGTATATGGACATATTGTCTGTTGTGTAATCCATGAACTTGGCTCTTGTATAACGTTCTATGTCATGTGAATCATAGTCTCCCCAACGCAGTTGCACATCAATCCAATACTTGTTACTTGCTTTCTGATCAAATACATCCTTCGATTCAGAAACTAAGCTTGGTTTGGACATCTGCCATCTATGAGCAGCAAAGAGAAGGATATCAGCACGGGATCTGTTCATCTTGTAACTCTTCCTGGGATGTATTGTCTCCTTCTGCACAGTCTCAATCTCAAGTGCATCCAACTCCTGGTCTAAAACTTGGCAAAGATCCATAACAACACTTTCATGGATCTTCTGCCACAGATGTGCATGGAAGATCTAGATCAGAGAAATCCTCAATGTCGGGATTTTACCATGCATGAATATGCCCGTAAGATATAGCTGGACCTGGAAACCAACATAGACATTTGCACGATTGATGGTTGGTGACCACCACAGGGTAAATCTTCGATTGGGGATTTGATTGAGACCAGACCGCTGTGCATTTGTCAGTTTCTTGTATTTCATTGACTCTTCGAAACCTGATGCCTTCTCCCAAAACAGACCCTCCCAAGTGGGGAAGTAAGTCCCTTTAAATAAAGTATGCTCCAAGATGCCTTCTACACCACCAAGTGCTTGGATGACATCTGTTCTGTAGTTATTTAGATTCCAAAGCTTCCCATCATGCCGCTGATGTGTCCACCAGAATGGGTTCTGTTTCAGCACTTGATATTGCTTAAAATCTGTTCTCACTCTCCATCCTTTGTCATAGGCTAAAAACCTTGTCCAACTAACACTTTGAGTGAAGTCCTTCATTTCTATGTGAAGGAATAAAATTCAAAGCAGCAGCTAGAATGAGCACACGAAGCTAAAAAAATTGAAGTGTTAAAAAAATGGTGTCAGGTACAAATATATGTATCATGTATAGCGTAGTTCTTTTTTAAAATGACAATAGCTTCAGATTTATTTCTGTGTCCAATTCACACACAAACACACAAATACATCAACCCCACCACCATGATTTTTATTATTTAATAAAGTAAAAAAAGGACTAAGAGAGCATATGCATCCTGAACCCTACACTGAACAGAAGCAGGAATAAGTTAAAAACATAAGATGATCAGAATATAACAGCAAGTAAAACTGTAAAAGTTACCAGCAATAGCCTTTGTTTGTGCAGCAACAACATCCATTGTTGTTCCTGCCTCTCTCTGCTCAAGGGTCTCACCAATGCAAGCAATTACCTTGAGACCTTGAGTGAGTGCATATGCAACTTTATCAGCAACAAACTGCCATGAATTAAAATAAAGAAAAGTAATTAAAAAATACAGAAGACTTAACAGAAGCATGTACAGGTTTAGATGGCTTGACAAAAGAACACAACACATAATAGAGTTAAACCACCTGGATGGTATAATTGATCAGTCTTGTAGGCTTGTAACAGAGAAGGAGCAGGCAAGGCACTCCCTACTTAGCTTTAGCTGTTCAACGGTGCCACACAAATTTTCATTCAGAATTATAGATAATCCTATGCAAACAAAAAAGACTTTGTAAGTTGGGTGGCCCTCTTTTCCTATTTGTTAGGATTTAGGAAATTACAAGAATAAGATTCTGTGTTCTTATAGTAAATTGGGCAATAATATTTGGTGATAGTATTGGTGCTTTGCCGGCAACACTATCTAGTTGTTCCTAACATCATAAATCATAATAAGTGAATGGAGACAGTAGGATACTTGTTCTTATTTTTTTCTTTTCTTTGAAAAATTGGGCAAGAATGCACGGTTGTGTAGGAATGTGCCCGTACGATGCCATGGAACACAAATTGCGACCCTCCAAGGCCCTAGCGACAGGCGGCGTGAGTACAATAGTGACGGCAAAATCTATGATTAAACATCATCTATTTTGTGAATATAAATGTAAACTTAGTATGTTTACCTATCGAAACAATGCTATGTTAGTCCATACCAAAACTCGCAGAAATCGCATGAAAGAATTTATACAACACAAGTTTGCTAGATACCAAAATATATTTTCCTATGACTGATGAAAACTGGAGAACGTTGCCTAAAACCTACAATCTAGAACATTCAGAACCTCGAAGAGCAACCTAAGATTGTGATGAAGAGAAACTCAGAACTGCAACGCACGGGCGCTCATCTAATAGTGTATTATATAAAATTTAACAAGAAGATTTAATGGCAAAAATTCAAAATCAATAAATATAAAATAAACATAAGCATAATTATCTATTTCATCTAATCTTTGACCATAATACGATCAAGGTACTCTCGTATATCTACAGGAATGTTAAATCGATATGTGTTCCCCTCGTATGTCAACAGATCAATAAGTAAATTCCTACGCAGAGTCGCACCATCCTGCAAAAAATGTTATAAGTAATATTATCATTCATTAACTACAAATTACATATATGATATTATTCTCACCATACTAAATTGCGCTTTTAACCCACTTTCCCACCACTCCATAATGTGCAGAGCAAAATGACCAGTATTAACACTGAAAAAGTTACCAACCTTGTTATATTTATAAAATTATAAACATAACATATATATATGACATAATAATTTTAAGTAATTACCCTTTTAAGTCGATTGGAGCATCAGGTCGAATTGAATGTCGCCAAATATAAATGTCATGTGACCATCCAATACGTTTGACACCGTATGCATCCTTATATTTCTTCAAAATAAGAAGCATAACTTCCCAAAAAAATTTTAGTGGTATATCTTTGCACCATTCTGGAATAGGTGTGAAATTAAACACAGACACAGATTTGTTTGCATGATTAATGATGAAAAGTACATAGCCTATAGAGTATCTCTATGGCATAAGAACCTGCAAACCATAAGACATTAGAATTATATGTTTGCACACTTTATTTAACCATATAGATATCAAAGGAATTATGACTTACAAATTTGCAAAGTGTGATATAATAACTCATTTGGGGCCAATTTGTTAATGTTTCTGCCAACTCTATCGCGCTAGGATCCTTATATGACTTCGATTCTTCGTCAAAACCACACATTTCCTAGAGAAAACATAATAATATAATAACTAAGATAATATCATACATGTTATAACAATATTTTTAAAAAACAAACTTACACAGAAACGCAGGTCCATATAGTGTTTTGTAATCCTTCGTTTTGCGAGAGACAACCTATTTGGTTCATTATGGGCAAGAATCCGAACAGCCATGTTAAAACAATCTATAGGCATATCTTTATTCACATTTAACAATTCCTGTAGTGTCTTGACAGTCAAATCTATCCGGTATGGTTTGAAGCTTCGGACCCATTTAGCCCTGTATAGCAACGTTATATAACAAATATTCAATTATATTTGAGCAATACACATAACGTGATTATTAAATATATATAAATAAATAAAATACGAGGAACTTACTCTAAAATTGTGGCATCTTGAATTGTCATGATATAATCACATAGAAACTCTATCATATCTGCTTTTTTTACTGGCATATCCTTCATGGAAAGACCACTAATTAAAGAGTCCTTGCCACACTCATTAACAG
This sequence comes from Zea luxurians, assembly GCA_029449295.1. Lineage (NCBI taxonomy): Eukaryota > Viridiplantae > Streptophyta > Magnoliopsida > Poales > Poaceae > Zea > Zea luxurians. Next base: position 9,179,308 of record JAOPSE010000039.1, read on the forward strand.
AGGTTGGAGTAGGGATGACATCATTCTTTTCTTTGGCACATATTTCTTCAAAATATAATGATATAGGATCATCTTCGGGGCTAATCAGAGGGCTTCGTTTCCTCTTGTAAGGATTTGGGGAGGGTTCTAAAATCTCAACACCACTGGAGTCAATCTCATTGTCTTCTGTACTTTTATTTGTCTTATTTTTATATAACGGACATCCCTTTCTCTTGTTCAAATCCGAAGACAATAAAATAGCGGCCAATTTTGGCCTAAAGTGTTTTATATCGGCCTGCAAAGTAAGAAAATATATGGTGTTATTTATCATATCATTGTAGATATGTATATGATAGCTTTTTTGATATACCTGTGTAAAATTGTCTTATAGTTCGACTCCTGTCCAGTACTCCATATAATTAAGTAGGAAAAGTCCACATGAAGATCTACATTAAAAAATCAAATCAAATATGTTTCCAATTTAAATGAAAAAGTTTTAGAAAGATCAATTATATACCTATCTGTCTGCTTGGCATCTTTAAACTCTATAAGTTTCCAAGGCCAATAGGCAACTTGAAGGTCTGGCCAATTATGGTCTTTAAGTTTCATGTAATGCGACACACCATCTATTTGCTTTTGCAAACCCTTTAGCTACAAACAAAATTAGTAAATCACATCAACAAATTACTCATAACCACAAACAAAATTAGTAACGAGTTTCATTTACTCACAACACAATCGAGATCTTTATGACCCAATGAAGAACCCAGTGAATCGAGTATTTGTATCTCTCGTCTTTTGGCGTTAAGCACAACAAGATACCAGTTCACGAATGTTTATAGGTATGAACACCTGCAAAATACTTATATATATATATATTAGTTTCATAAGTATCGTAAGATGATTTTATAACTAAACTCATATATATATATATATAGTAAATTATTTTGTTATTGTTACCATGTCATGTTGAAGATATAATAATACCCTTCGCTCAACTTGAGATCTTTCGCTAGTTTCACAGTATATATCATCAAACTTTCGATCATCACCAGCATCTCGTTTAAAAAATTCACTGACAAATGTAATCTCTATGTGGACTGTACCACCAGGACGCTGCTTCATATGTTCTTGTGCTATCGATAAGTATATGTAAGAATTTATGATCTGCAAATACATGTACAAAAACTATATTTAGTTAAAATACATAAATTTGTGTGTGCACGCGTACCAAAAAATATATTACCTCATCCCCCAAATAAGAATCCGGTTGAAATAGACATTCCATAAATTTCCTGGAAATTACTTGAGAGCCAATGCATACAAGTTCAACATCCATTGTCGCATAAGGAATGTTTTTAATTGATTCGATAAGGGCCATATCTCCTTGATTACACATATAATCTAGAAACCAATCATACATAGAATGATCGAAGTTAATTAGTTTATTTAAAACTACGAAGTGATCAAATAGTAATAGTAGAGGTAACTAATACATGATTGTAATACCTTCTTGAACAATTACAGTCACCATGTCCTTTTTTGGTTTATTATGTTGCAATGCAAATTTGCATTCATTTATTGGCGCTAGATAATTTATCTGTGTTCCAAATATATCTTCTTCAATAGGATGTATAGGAAGTCTGGTATGCTCATCTATTTTTCCATCGAGAGGTGATTCATTATCAACTGTTGAATGCTTGTCCAATTGGCTATCATCAACAGGTACTTCATTTGTCTCGTCTGAAGAATCCATCAAGGTGAAACAGTCCTACAAATATTGCAAATAAAATATATCTAAATATACTGATCCAATGACACGATCGAGATAGAAAGAAATATATTCCAATGAGCATGTGGTGGAGAACGCACAAAAATTAAGGTATGGCAGATTTTATATAGAACTATGTGTACAAATCCATATACGTGTATGTATACACACACATTTTAGTTGACAACAAACAATTTAATATAAAGCAATTACTTAAGTATTGTACAGCAAACAAATGTAAAATAAGGACAAAGCTTCTCAAATAAACGTATTCAATCACAAGGTTTAGTTGTATTGAATGCGTGGAACCCATCAAATAAATGTTTTTAATGTTTTCTGCTCTTGAACACAATAATGTTTTGTACATGATTGACTTGGTAATTTGTATCCTGTGCAGGCTTTCTTCAATGCACCTGATGGCGATGAGCCATTAGCTTTGGATATGAGTAGCATGGGTAAAGGTCAAATCTGGATAAATGGACAAGGTATTGGAAGGTACTGGCTTGGCTACAAAGCTTCTGGAACCTGTGGGATCTATGATTACCGTGGCGAGTATGATGAAAAGAAGTGCCAAACCAACTGTGGTGACTCTTCTCAGAGATGGTAGACGCTTTGTATATCAATGCAGAAATATCCATGGAAAGCTCACATTTGAAAGCCTTTATATTCATGCCATGCTCGCTCAGGTACAATGTTCCTCGTTCATGGCTTAATCTGATGTACGTGGAGAAGCGCTGATAGAGATCGGCTACTACAAGCACAGACCACGCCAGAACGAACATCCGCTGCTACAGAAGACGATGTGGAGGCGAGCAGCAAGCACGACCTGTAGATGCAATGCAAGCATAGCGTACGTCGCTACAGATCACGTGGAAGCGAGAGCGCGGACTGCAGATCTATATACAATGTTGGATATACGATTTGCAACTGATAAAACCCATTGAATCCTGCTAGTGCGCTAACAGCAGACTGATGCCCTAAACTGATACACAGGCATTAGTGCACTAACTAATACAGGTTGATAAACTTCTGAGCATCAGTGCACTATAAACTGATACACGGGCATTGGGAGGCTTGCCAGCATGAATAATAGGGAACTCAACGACTAAACATTGTAAATCTCGACACATGAATTTGAAAAAAATCTTGGAAACAAGCAATAACACATTCATCAGATAATGGTAGACCTAATATGTTGAACTAAATGGCATGCACAAAAACAAGGTCAAACCAGTAGACGGAGTGGAACAAAGACTCACAGTGCTGATGTGCGATATGGCCGTCGTATGTTCTTCTCCACTGCTCACCCTCGCTCTGGACGACGCGCCACTCTGCAGATAGGGTCTCCTGCTCACCCTCGCTCCGGCCGATGCTATGCCTGATAATTAGTAATGGTTAAATAGAAAAATCATATCTCAGCGGAGGTCAAGGAAAAACAACGACCTCTCTCTCTCTCTGTGTGACTAACTTGCAGGTCACCTAGAATTCTAAAGACTCTCTTGTAGAGATCATGGAGCCACCATAGGCGGAGGTAGTTGAGGCCTCGCTCGGAAGAAGGAGCCACCATGCAGTCGTGGAAGGGGTGAGGCACCATAAGCGGCTGCATTTGCGGAAGGATACTGACGAGCTGTAATGGTTGGCTGCATTTGCGGAAGGATCCATTGCGGTAGTTGAGCCACAGAAGTCGGGGCGGGTGGGCAGGCGACGGAAAGCTTCTGCGCGAGCCCATTCTCTGCAGTCTGCATGTACCCAGTCCAGTTGACTGAACATGAGAAGCGAAGGCGCTACTCTCTAATAGTGGGATTTCAAGTGGAGATGAATTTCACTTTTATCGATTTGTTAGTGAGCGAATATTGGCATGCCTATCTTTTCATGTGAGGGTCGGTCACGGTCATATGTGTTTCACCTTCCCTTTTGTAGTGAGTATCATTACCTGTTGTCTTAAAAACTTGTTGTGGCGCGTAACAAGAGTTACCTGTGGGAGGCCTGTGACAGTGCTCTTCATTTCTCAACATCCAGTTTCTTCATTATAGATGTGAAATAGGAAATCTAATTTGCTGAATACTAAGATGATCAGAACAAAAGCAGTCAGTCAGTTTGGTGGATGCACATTACAAATGACAGTCAAGTTGCATGAAAGAAATCGGCAAGCAAAATGGACGAAAACTAGACACCTTCAGTTTCGACATGATATTAATTACCCAACAAGTCTGAAATGCTTGTACTGTCCAACTCAATGCAGCATGGGGCACAACCAACAGATTTACACTGAACACCTGAGTTTATTCATTGCAGTGAGGTTATTTGTTCAGTTTTGTAGCTTGTAGCTCTCTGTAGAGTTGATGCACAAGCCCAACCATCTTGAGTAAACATAATAGAACGATAACACAAGATGCTCCAATGGAACACACATGACTGATTAGAACTTGGAAAGGGCAAAAAATATCAGGGAAGGAAATTTATCAGGACAGACCACGTCAAGGGTAAAAACTTGGAATGTGTAACAACTGCCTTGCACTGCGTGGCGTGTCTGACCAAATACAAGGAATAACCAGGCATGGTTACGGGATCTAAGTAAATAAACCATTACAGCTTGTCTCATACAAAAAAGGACGCCCTTCTAATCTCCCACGCTATAATCTCAATTCACGAACCAGCAGATCTGCCCCGAATCAGTGGATCGCCAAGCCTTGCATCCCTTGTGCCCCCTCTTCGGTGACTTTGTTAGCTTGTGCCTATCGCCAATCCACATGACTGCTGCTCTGGGAGATTGCTAGTCGATGCCAATGTGCTTATGCTTGTCCCAGCTATATACCCACCGGTCCATGCATTCTGTGGAAAAACAAACAGCTAATGCTGGTTAAAAACTTTTATTCTCACTTTAAATATGAAATACTCGAATCAAGTTTCCATTGCCAAAGTTTGTAGTGAACCTATTGATCTTTTAACAAACAAAAAACATTATTCTGAATGACTTGTACGGATGACCTGAAAATTGAATCCGCCTGTGACCCCATCAACATTAAGAACCTAGAGCAAAACCAACAACAAGAAGTTAAATAAAGTTTAAGCTTGCTGCTCTAGAACGTTTTGACTTCAAGAACGATATATTACCTCTCCTGCAAAGAACAGGTTTGGCTGTTTCTTGCTTTCCATAGTGTCAAGCGATATCTTTAACAATAGTGAGGCAAGTTAGGTCTATAAGCAAACTGATTTCATATTAAAGAAATATGCAGTTAAAGATTCGGGACATCTGTAATTGGAACACCTCCAGCAGTCACAAATTCATCTTTAAATTGGCCCTACATATGATATAAGTCACAGAGAGTAACTGTTGATATCATATTATAAATGACTAACAAATTTCAGTTATTAGCATATTATGATATCACACACCTTTCCAACAACCTCAAACGTCCATTGTTTCAACCGGAAGGCTTATGTGATTCACTCAAGAGAAAATCAGGTACATATCGAGCACACTCAAGAAGGATTATGCACTCAGTAATCCTCACTTTGAGAGTTTAATTAGCAGTAGTAAAAAACTAACCTGGATCAATAGGCAACGACAACCACGACCCCATTGTCCTTGATGGTTTCAACAGCATCAGCGAACTCCTTGAAATCCTTCGGGCTGTCACATGAAAGAAAAGCAATACATTTTGAATCCGACGTGGCAATCCGATAAGCCGAAGAAGAAAAAGGTACACCAATTTGGTCATGCATTTGCCTACCTTGTTGCTAGTATCTCTTCACGTCTTTGCTGGTGTTCCTCATCCGTGATGCCCAGCAAATATCTCATTAGGCTGAAAGAAAAGGCAGTTTGCATGTTTATCGCAGCCACATAATATTTATGTGTTATGACACCACACTAAAGAAAGAGCTAGTATAATAAATTTCAAACCAACCAATATGACAACCAGCAGCAAGATGTGTTCAGCTGCCAGGTTGCACAAGCCACAGGACCCATTTCCCCAAACATGAGTGCAGAAACAGTAAAATAACAGTGTCAAATGATAAGAAAATACAACCTTTTGTATTACCATGCCAAATGGTTTGTGATCATGCTTGAAGGCAATACTGGAGGTGACATCTTTAGTTTTTATGTAGCTATGCAAGGTACTCTGTTAATCCTTTTCAAAAAAATATTGTGTGTTAGGAAATAAAAATATATTCCTTGGCATATAATTCATACTGTTACATTGGCTCACATAGTTCTATATAATTCATACTGTTACAGCATGTTGATCCCAAGGTCGAAACCGCCAGTTAAGCCTCCTAGCCTGTTGTCGGGATTAGAGATATCAGATGGTGGTGTAAGTTGGATACTAAGATAAGCTGAAAATCCCAACGGGCAAACCAAGTGCTATCAAAGGCGATTGTGTATTTACACAGACAATAAGCAACAAAAGATAAACTATCTGAACATACCCATGAAGTTGTCTCCTTATGCGCTTCTCGATAAGGACCAGTAGCAACAATGCTTATACATATTAGATACACGCGCATATAACCAGTTTAAAAGGAAGCAGACAGATAACGAAAATGGAACACCTGACAAAACACTTCAGGCTGAACGGATAGAGCATACCCTTGGATTAAGGCATTAATTTGTGGCCACAATTCTTCGTCCCTTTCTCTGTTTATCTTTTTGGAGACCTTGGTAATTACTCTTACATATATTCTTAATTTTGTTGACAGCTTCCTGACCATATTCCGGATCAGGTCGATCTTCTGAGCTTCTACACCTTTCAGATCCAAGTACTTCAGCCGCTTTGCATTCTTTGCAAGCAGCAGACGCATTTTATCTTCAGCCTAAAAAAGGGAAAGATCAAGAAAACAATTAACATGACATAAAAATTAGAAAGGTGACGCATTGCTAGTGACAATGGCATCATGCATTTACTTATAAAGTTACAAACAAATTCACCATCAGAAACAAACCAAAAGTGATCTATAAAAGACATATCATCTCACATCAGCACTATTTTGGAACAAGTTTGACATTGAATACATATTATTTAACTCTAGCCATTTTTCTTGATTAGTACCTCAAATTGTGGTTGGTCAGCCCTAAAAGGAACTTTACACGGTGTAAAGTCAATATACTCTATTCATAAACAAGAAGCACGATGGTACAAGATAGGCAGAACCAGGTTAAAGGAAGCAGACATAAATTAGGATTCCAAAACTTCATTTAACCATAGACTACTCTTCTCAAAAGAAAAATATCATCAAATTAAATGAAGCAATCAACCAGTAGCAACAGGGATAGCAAGATACCTGATTAAAAATTGCCTTTGCTTCTGATATCTTCAACCTCATTGATATTACAGGTTCAACAAAATTGTCTGCAATTGAGACAACCACATATCCCACCAGTGACCACGAGGTTGCTGTACACATAGGAATAGAAATTGGTTATGGGATCACATTATGATGAATCAAAAGCTTGGCTATGGTCAAAACTAACACCTAATCCAACAAGTACTAACAGCCACGATATCAACATGATAACCCTAAAAACAGATGGAAGTTGGCTTACCCCCTTGCGGTGGGACGGGCACAAATATTACAAAAATAAATCTAGCATTATTACAAAAATGAGAGATATCCTATCGAATTAAGCATCTCTAGTGTATATCATAAGCAGCATTACAATTTTAGCATATTAATTAGCAGTAGTAAAAAACTAACCTGGAGTCGTGATGTCCCTCCATTATTACAAATATGATAGATATCCTACCGAAATGAGCATCTCTAGTGTATATCATAAGCAGCATTATAATTTTAGCATCTTAATTAGCAGTAGTAAAAAACTAACCTGGAGTCGTGATGTCCGTCCACACCTCAGAACGTGCGGGGTTAAGGACCTCCTTATAAACGAGATTTGCATACTGAACATTGTTCTTCTATTTAAGTGAGATGCAGTTATCTATATATCTAGTTAAGTTGGGTCCAAAGACCCAAGACTATTTACTAAACAATACATGAAACATAATGAAAAGAGACAGATAATATCTATTCAATTCTCATCTGCTTTCTTTTTTGTATCAACCAAATGACCACTAAACAATAGGAAGCTAAAAAAGGAGCCAAAATAGATAAATAAAAGGCAAAAAATATAGCTTCACCTAAAAACCAAAATAATTAAGTGCATTACAAGTTGTTAATTGCCATGCATTCATCAATGTCAGTTACAACGTAAGGACCTCCTTATAAACGATATTCTTTGTGTATGTTGCGCCATTTATCGCTGAGTTCCTTTCAATCCCCTTCTTCTTCTTCTTCTCATCAGTGACTGGAATGGCAAGTATCTTCACTTTCGATCGAGCGGTGGCCCTTGATAGAGCAACATAAAGCTGGCCATGAGAGAACAGTGGTTCCGGCAAGTACACACCAACATTAGGAATCGTCTGGCCCTGGGCCTTGTTAACCGTCATGGCAAAACTTAGTCTTATCGGAAATTGCTTCCTTTTAAACTGGAAAGGGAACATCTCATCATCAGAGGGGCACAGGGGTATACGAGGCAAGAAAATTCGCATTCCAGCATGCTGGCCAAGGACAATTTCAGCATCAATACTGTTTTTTTGGAAACCACGAACCACCAACCTCGTGCCATTGCAAAGTCCATTAGCAGGGTCTATATTCCTAAGCAACATGATTAGGCATCCAACTTTGAGCTTCAGAACGTGCGTGGGTAGTCCATTAGGAGTCAGCGTGTTTAGAAACTCTGAAGGGTAATAGTTATTAGGATCATCCATCGCGGTGTCAAAACTATGGTACATCATCTGCTCCCCTTGGAAACGATTGATCATCCTCATATTTATCATATCCACCCAGTCATTCCGTGTAGACAATATTGCTCTTGAAGTGATGTAGCTTGTGTTAGACATATTTTCATTTAGATTGGGGTAAATGTCATCTATCAGTCTATCAAGGTCGCGGTCACTACGAGTATATGGCACACATACCTCATCTGGAAGACGAACATCACCATCGTGGTTCGCTTCCTCAGTTCCACCACCGACGCGCAACAAATATTCTGCAAACCATGGGTCACTCTGTGCCCTCATGTTTTGAACAAGCTTTAGGTGGCACATGGATTCCCAGAGGTAAGAACTCCGTAGAGAGGCAGCAACTATCTGAGCCCTTGACCCCTTGCGCACAACAGGGAGAACTTGTCTGAAATCACCCCCGAACACAACAGTCTTCCCACCAAAGGGCAGCCCAGGCTGTCCCATTATATCACGCAAGCTACTGTCTAGCGCCTCAATTGCTTGTCTCTTAGTCATTGACGCCTCGTCCCAGATAATGAGCGATGCTTTTTGTAGCAACTTCGCTGTCCCGCTTTGTTTCGTGAAACTACATACAACACCATCATCAATAGTAAGTGGTATCTTGAAGCGCGAATGGGCAGTCCTCCCCCAGGCAATATGGAAGCCGCAACACCAGATGTAGCTGTTGCAACTGCAATCTTGTCCTGACTGCGTAGTGCCGCAAGCAGTGCCTTATACAGATAGGTCTTTCCAGTCCCACCAGGCCCATCCACAAAGAACACTCCACCGTTATTGGTGTCAACGACATATAGGATCTTATCATAGGCAGACCTCTGCTCCTCGTTTAGGGTTTCTTTCATAGCAATGTCTTCTGCCGTCAGCTCGATACTTTCCTCCTCGTAAATCTCTCTATCAGTACCATGTGAATCGTCATATATGTCAATGATAGCAGGGAGAGGGAATGTCTTTATGTCTTTACCCATTGACTGCAAAATGTTTCTAATGTCAATCAATACCATCTGCTGCACATGGGTTTTGCTTTGAGTACTATGGTGATAGTCCTCTGACATTGAGTCAAGGTGTCTCTGCCATAATTCTGCCACATCGTTCGGCTCGCAGTATACCAGTATTGTTGCAAACAACCTTCGTAGTGCTGACGGCATTTGGTAAATAGCGGCTTCGTTGAGACACTCATCTATTGTGTCGTCTGCTTCAAGCAGTCCCCTCATTTGTGCTGCCTCACGAAAAGATGGTAGTGTGTCACCATCTACTGTCCTTAGATCCACATAGGAGGTAGCACCCGTCACATGGTTTAAGAGAAGTCGAAGATAAAAGTGCTCCCCCTTAGCTGGATGAGCAGAGACGATTCTACCAACTTGTCCACCCGTGTTTCGTTTCCTCCTTTGCCACACTTTACCCTGCTGCAAAGTGTACCACTCAGGAAAATCACGGTAAAGGATGCCCCGAGCCTCCTCGTATAGCCTATTTGCCTCAAAATATGCCGTAAGCATTGACCTATCGGCACCTGGACGTTGGACAACATGATTTACTTTAGCACGCTCGTGAAATGACACCATGTGCATGTTTTCAAGATGGAGCTGCAGTTGCATCACTGGTGGAGAGTTTTGACTTAGATCAAAGCTGAATATCCTCTAGAGGGCTTCTGGAGGGGTCACCCACCTAGCATCTCTATACTGCTTGATCTCATCAACGTCACCATCATCCTTGTTTGCATCTGTTACAGCCACAGACGCACGATCGTGGCCTTTGTATATGTATTTGAACAAGTATTTGACAGCCTTGATGCTCCCGCACGCCTCAACATTGATGTGACAGTTGAAGAGCCGGAGGAGGTAAGGGTTGTAAGGGACGACCCATCTGTTGTCCAATTCACAACCTCGAACCGTTTCCTTACGCCCATCATCACGACGCCTATAAATAGGATATGAATCCTTTCCTTGAGACGTTGCATTGCTAAAAGCTCTAGGATAATGGTTTTTGCATGAAGCATGACCCTTAGTGCATGGACATTTAGGATTTAGCAACCCGCACGGTCCATGCATCATATGCTTGATAACCATCTTGTACAGTTGGGGGTACTTCTTCTTGTCAGGGATCTCAGCAGAGATAGGGAGATCATACTGATCGGGGCAAGTTAGCTTGTACTTTCTCTGCATGATGAGTAGGAAATGGGCATGAGGCAAACCTCGCTTCTGGAACTCCACGACATAGACATAAGACCGGATTTTTCCAAGAATATGATGCTTAGTCAATCTCTTCTTCAGTTCCTCTAGTTTTGCATGGAATATGCGAACAACAAGGTCCGGACGATCCTGTGGTGACTGCATAGGCAGAAGCTCTATGGTTATTTCATCCCAATTGGGGTTGCACGTCATAGTGAGGAATATGTCTGGCTTCCCAAACTTCCGCACAAGGGCCATAGCATCCATATACCGGCGTCTCATGTCACGAGGACCACCGATAAATGATGTAGACAACACAGTTCGCTTTCCAATTTTGTCTGCTCTGTTCTCTCCTTCATGCAAGCTATCTACCAAACCCTTGTATAGATCCGCCCTTAATCTGTCTTGGTTTTTACGTATGAAATCCAAACGAGAGCTCTCAATCTTGATGTAGGTATCAACCGCGAACTATTGGAAAAGTCGCTTCCCATAAAGTATTGGATTGAATATACCTGGGCGACTTTGGAATCTGTAGCAATAATAATCACGTACAGACACACATAGATGGCTGGGTCGTTCTGCAGCCACATGGTTTAGTAATTAGTGTTGATAAAAACATACTTAACAAGGATTATATTAGAATCACAAAGAAACAACTAACCAGTATCATCATCGTTTGCATCCCTTGTCCTATGTTGATCGCGATATGCGTCTAATTCGTCCATGGAAACATTGGACTTAGGAATATTTGCATGCCATCCAAGTTCACCTTTAGGAAAAAACAATGGGTATGATAGTGCATCATAACATCCATGGTATGAACGGATCCCGTGGCTTGACCTATCTTTCCCATGCAGCATAACACTATTACTGAATTGACCTCGACGTTCACTCCCCTCAATCCAAACTGCAGCGACCTCCGAAGTGATGGGTACATTATATAACTTCTGGTTCAGTGTTTGGTCAAGGTTCAAGGCAATATGGTAGTTTTCAACGTTATCAATGTGCCCCATACTCCTAAGGTGCTCAGAGTATGGGTTTCCCTTAAATATTTCAACCAACTGTTTAATAACTGCCTTGTCTTTCTGAAGTTGCTCTTGACGACATTTACGATATCTATGCTCGAGACTGGGATCATCATCATAGAAGTAAAGTTCAAGGTGTTTATGTTCCGCCCCATCTTCCCTACCGAATGACCTTACGTTGTGGTACATCATGCCATGTGCACGAAACGTGTAGATACCACAATCCATGTTTGTAGTCATACTGTCAAGGCAACAATATAGAGAAGTGAACGAGAAATGGCCGTTAAAAAATCGAATGTTATCACGAAAATGCCTCGCATCAGCATCTGCACACTCCCACAGCCTCCTAAGCTGGGGCGGGGTCTCCAATGCGGCTAGATTAATCTGTCCATTACGACAACAAAATCCAGGTGGTTCATACTGAAACTTCTTCGCTTTGTAGTAATCGCAGTCAGCAACAGTGCTCAGCAAATGTGTTTCTTCAGGTATGTTACTATACACCTTGTCGTACAAGTCAGGTACGTCAGGGTTGACAGTAAAGGCATCTTGGGTTTCATCAATCTCAATATCCTCACCAGATTCACCATCTAAATTTGTTTTGAAAGAACAACGGATAAGACATACAACTTGAGAAACTTTTAAATCATATATCCTATATTCCTATATTAAAATAGTACGTAAATACCTTGCCCAGCGAATAGGTATCCTTCTTCTTCATCATCATCTTTAAAAAGTACAGTCTCATCATCATCCCCTGTAAAGAACAAACCTTAATCATATTAACCACTAAGAATAATTAGGGAACTAATCATGGAATGAGCTTGTAATTACCATTGGTGGTAATAGTTGAGTTTGTCTGGTGCTGCTTCCCAACGTCTACTCCTTCAGTCATTTTGTCACTATTTGTGGCAGGGACTGTACACGGACCGATACTTTCTATTAATATAATGGAAAATTGTGTTAAGTCAGTTGGCCACTATAATTCATGTGTTAGATCAATTAAAGATGTATTAGTAGTTACCATTGTTGTTGATCTCAAAAGTAGTCAAGTGATCAATTTCATTGTCCCCATCACTCTCCATTTCATGATCCATGGTTGCAGTAGAAAACTTTCTTCCAATGGCTGATTGAAATTCTTGGTTTTGATGGGATACCTGGATCTGTCTTTCGCCATACGACACATGACGTTTATGTCTTTTTCGTCTAGGAGACGTTGTCAGGTTGTTTGTCTCAACATCCTCAGTCACCAATGGAGTAGGAACAAATGGTGTTGGGATCAATTCAGGAATAGCCATGTGCTCGGAGCTAAATAGAGACCCAGTAGGTGCTTGAGCATCTGCGGAACTCCACACAAGCTCCGGGGTAAAATTAGGGTTCTCAATGGCGATTGAGTCCTGACTTAGCATCTCTTGTTGTCTTATTCTATAGTTTTGCCTTGCACTCTTTTGACATGGTTTCATATTACGCAACGTCCTTTGTTCCCTAGTTTGAGTTGCACATCGAGCTCTTTCTCGGATTCTCTTACGTTCCTTTGCCTCTAACACTTTTGAATACTCATGGTGTACAACATTTTCTTTGTTGCGTGACGCACGACGTTTCTTCAATTCATTTTTTTTCATCACTCATCTCCGCGTATCGTGCTCATTCTCTTTCCCGTTTATGTTGTCTTGCATCCGCACATCCTACTGAACCATTATAGGTTTTATTTTTTAAATCTTATTGAAATGTCAAATAAGGCATCTTATATTATTAGAAGATATACCTTCAACAGTGATGTTGGACAGTTCTTTTAATGGAGAACGAGCATCATTATTTGGGAGCGGGTCCATCTACGTATTTCAGGCAACCACAAAACCTATATGAGAGGATGAGTCACCTTATCATACTTCAACAAAGGATAATATATGCTCAATTTCCAATCGGATAACATTGATCCGTAAAGATAGGGAAAGTCCTAACGAGCAAATTGGTACGTTCAGTTAAATGGTAGGCAATCATTGAGAATCAAAGTCAACATATAAGACTAACCCCAACAAGGACCTCTAAAGGGTCCTATACCCTAAATTTAAAGGATGAGGTCGTCCTCTACTCCCTCCAGTAGTGTCCTCTAAACGGTCCTCTAAATTTAGAGGACGCTGCTGGATCCTCTATATATGTATGTACAAAAATTAAAAATTACAAATGTCTCTAATATAGGCATTTTTGTATAGAGGACATGATTTAGAGAATGTTGTTGAAGAGGAAAGAAATATAGAGAATGTAATCGTTTTAGGTTGTCTCCAACAAGGGAATGCAAATGGTTCTATACGCTATATTTAGCGTTTCTCATCCTCCTAAAGCTGTCCAACAGCGTCCTCTATCATGTCCGCTAAATTATAGCGCTTGTCCTTCGGCCGCTACATTTGGCGATGTACTGTGTATCCTCTATCCGTCCAAACCTCCGGCTCATTGTTGTTCCTAACGCACGCGCGCGAATAGCCGGAGACGAGCACCAACGCGTCACGATAGTGCACAGATGCTTCTACGAACGACGCCAACAGAAGGGAATTTGGGGATTTGCACTCTTGGGATTTGAAATAAAAATACATTTCCAATTTTTAATGTAATATATTGAGGGCAAAATTATATGAAAAAATAGAATAAATATTGTTGAGTTCTTTGGAAACCAAGTGTGGGTTGCTAAATCCTTCAGGTATGCTTATATTCATAATCATAGCTAAATGTCTTGTTGTCTATTTACATTCCTTGGTTTTATGAGTCCTTATGGATTTTTGCTTTATGCATCTGTTAACAGAGAAATATGATACGGGAGGCAACAACTTTTCTGTTGGATGTTCTGAAACCAAACTTGCCAGAGCATGCTTTTCTTCAAACCAAGGTTTTCATCTTTGCCGTTGGAACACGAATGGTTGCGCTTGGATGTTTACATTATTCTTTTCTCAGCAGTTTCTATCTATGGTGGCGTACATCTTCTGCACCAGTTTTTTTGGAAGTAGCATAAGACTGTGGGCTGACTAGCATAAACACGATAAGATAATGGATCTTCTATTTACAAATAAATAAAACATTTGATTTAAGTTGGCACCAAAAAATACCATCTCTGGTTTCTAATAGAATACTTGTATAAAAATATCTGAAGATAAGCTGATAAACAGGAAACGAGCAGAAAGTAGAAGAAGATAACTTTGCTAGTTCTACCCAAAGTTTTAAGCACTGGCTGGTCCACCAACGGGAAATCGAGGAAGAAATAGTTTAGTTTATGAAACTTGAAAAACACCAGAAAGTAAATGTGGGCCCCATCATTAACAAAGGCAGAATTGTAACATGCCAACTAACAAAAACTGTGTTAGTATGTTTTCTGTCTGCAAAATAGTCGATATGTTCTACCTCATTGATAGTGATTGCTTATGAGATTTAGAAACACCATCTTCGTCCTAATTCTGATTACATAACCATCTGCATTGTATCTTTTAAAATGTGCTTATATTGATGATTTAAGGTGTGGATTTGATTAGTGTGTGCAGTCATCTTGTATTTTCATACTTTACTTTCTTTTTGTTCATTTCTTACGTGGTTTGTTAGTCAGATTACTCATTGCGTATGCATATACACTTGTTGTTCATTAGGAAAAATTCAAGGATGTTGTCAACTGGCTAAGGCAAAATCAAGCAGGTTCAATAGTTGTTTCATCCCCAAGTTCACTGAAGGCTGATAAGTTCAATCTGCTAGCAGCAGATGATAGCAAACTCTTAGTACAACCAAGTTCATATAACAAACAGAAGGCTCCAATTATGGCTTCTAGTTCTTCATATTTTCATAACTCAAGCTTACCGAACCTTTTTTCATCGCCTTCTCAGCAAAAAAAACACCAGATTACAGTTGTTGGGGACTTGTTCTCAAATGCCATGAGTTAAGAACAAGGCAACACAAAAATAGGTTAATGGTTAACATCCTTCGTCCTTTGAAGCATTATTTCCTTAAGGATATAATGATCTTCAGACGAAGGTCATGAAGGACGCACCTTCATCATGATATCATATGCTAATGAAAGACGAAACATATAAAATATGAGAAATAATATGAATAATCATATGATATCGTTCATATATCTTTTATTATATAATCATGAATGAATAAGAACAATATTGAATTACATTTGTACCTTCGGCTCGAAGGAAAGTACAAGCGTGATGCAAAAGCGAATGCCAAGTCAGCGTGTCCAGTACAGGAGTACTGTTCATCTATTTATAAGAACGGGTCGCAGCCCATGCAAAATTACATTCAGGCCCTTTACATTTGATAATAACTCTATAGTAATTTATCAGGGTCTAGATAGCCTTTTCCTCTTTAAGTCGGTTTCTTTTTTCCTGCCATCATGCCGAAGCTCCTTTGCGCACAGCTTCGGCTCTGCGCCACCATTCATACTCTTCACGCTGTGGTTTTGATTTATGTCTGAATGTATCTGTTTACACATTATACTCCAGAAACATAGTTAAATCGTGTTTTTGAGGACCTTCGGAAGCCGAAGGCCCCCAACAGTAGCCCCTCGCAATATTAATTTGCTGAAATACCAAATTCAAATTGCGATATGGATGAAGGATTTAAGCCGAAGGTCCAAAAAAACACCTTCCCTTTGCTAGAATAGCAATAGTGAGTGACAAGTGGGGCCCTGCCACTTGCGATGTACTGGGCGTATAAATATGAAGGCATTGCCAGCTCATTTGGCACGCTCTCTTGCCGCCGGCTCCTGTCTTCCTAATTTTTAGCTCTTTGCCCACCAACGCTTGCCTGGCCTTCTACATTTTTAAGCTTCGTCTTTGAGAGTACCTCCCTTGCGTTTTCGAAGATGTCTAAAGACAAGAAAACTATCGCTGAGTTGAAGCTAAGCCTTTCTGAAGAGATGAACCTCGGCTTCCTTGAATCAATAGCAAAGACAAATACAGAGAAGATTACTAGGGAGATTTTAGAGGGTTTGTCTGAAGACACTGGTGATAGCGACAACTATGATGTGGAAAGTGGCGGTGAAGATTCCGAAGATCGACCTTGGCGACCAAGCCATACAATTTTTGGAAAATCAAGCATCAAACAAAGTCATCTTGTCAATATGAGGGGCAGATATTTTCGAGATTTAACTATTGTAAGGGCTGACGAAGGGGAGAAAACTTGTCCGACTCCTGAGGAAAATGAGGTCGTGATATTCCGAAGCTTCTTTAAGGCTGGACTTCGGTTTCCTTTGAGCAGCTTCGTGGTAGAAGTTTTGAAGATATTTGAAATCTACCTTCATCAAATTACTCCTGAAGCAATCATAAGGATGGGAATCTTCGTATGGGCCACGAAGAGCCAAGGTTTGGAACCAAATGCAAAAAGTTTCTGCAATATGCATGAGTTATTGTATGAGACGAAACCATGGGGTAAGGAACAATATCACAACAATTTTGGCTGTTATAGCTTCGGTGCCCGTTCTGGGTCAAGCTGTCCCGTGCCAACTTTTTGAAAAATATGGCCTGGGGACTGGATGAAGGAATGGTTCTACGTGAAAAACGACTTGAAAACACGAGAAGACATTAAAGGTATCATTATGCGCCCTATCTGGCAGCGCTTCGGCCTTCAGAAACCGAAGGTAGAAATTGATGAAGCAGCTGAAGAATGCCGGAGAGCCTTCGGAGTAGTTTGCTCTTTCATTGGGACAAGGGACTTGATCCAGGAACACATTGCCTTCAGAGTATGGCCACTTGCAGATAACTGGGAAATGCCGAAAGAAACCGTTGACGAACCTAACGAAGGTGGACTGGTTAGGTTAAAATTCACCTTCAAGTATGGAGATAAGTTCGTCGAGCCAGACGACGTCTGGCTGAAAAGCATTGAGGCCGTAAGCGATGAGCTGCTTGGTCCATATTCGAAGGCAGAAGATACTGCACTATCCGCAGCCTTCGGAGGCCGAAAGAAGAAAAGGCTCAACCGAGTATTTGATGCCATTGGGTTTATGTATCCTGACTACCATTACCCAACACGGGGTCAAAAAAGGAAAGATACGGCGTCTACAAAAGAAGCCACCTCAGCTGCTCTTAGTGAGCCAGCGCCGAAGAGGAAAAAGATAAAGGTTCTTACACACCATCCACGCTATATTGAACCGGCCACAGTGCCCGAGTTCGTCGGTGAATCTTCTTCGGCCCCCCTGAAGAATATTGAAGAGCCGGTCACAATGCCGAAAACACAGAAAATAGAAGAACCGAAGGCTGAAGAAACAAAGACATCTGAAATTTTAAGTCCTTCAGCAAAAGTTGAAATGCCGAAAAGCCAAAAGGGGCCAGCATTGACCCCCAAAAGAAAAAGGATGGTTAATGTACTGGATGTATTGGAGACAATAAAGTCTTCAAGCAGCACTCTGAAGAAGATTGCCGAAACTCCTGAAGTGCAAATCAAAGCCTTTGAGACAGAAGCTTCAAAACACCAAGTTGAATCTGAAGCTGGGCCCTCAGAGTCCGCCAAGGTACAATTCTTGGAAACCAAAGGAACAGAAACAACAGAACAAATCTTTGTTGAAGAAAGCGGCACTGTTGCCCCCGAAGCCTTTTCTGAAGCTTTCGACTATATTTTACGACATGCTTCGGGAAAGAAATTGACTGAAAAAGAGAAGCAGGAGGCTCAGTTCTATGCCCGAAGACTAAAATATCCCAAGGGGGCGTTGATATTCAATGGCAGCGGAGAAGAAGACTTTTTGTATTGTCTCCCTGACAGCAAGGAGATTTCAGTCTGTCGGGAGATGAGCAAAAGCTTCGGATTCCCAACACTAGAAGACAGGCTCTCAGTGTTGTCAAAGAATGAGCTGGCTGACAGCTTAGCGTACAATAGTTTAAAGGTGAAACAATGAAATCTTTGCATTATTTATTGAAACCAAAAATTTTTATTTGCTTAAATTTATTTAACAAACATTTTTCTCCAGGGTCTTATACTTAGCAATGCCCTTAGGGCACAAAAAGATGTTGAAGACGAAGGGTATACCATAGCCTTGAGCAACCTTTGTTCTGAAGTAATTGAACTGAGGAACGAAGGTCTCAAAAAAGATAAAATATTGCACTCGCTATTGAATAAAATAAAAGAAGACGAAGCTGCTTTCAAAACTCAAGCCGAAGCTCAGAGGCGCGAAATCGAAGATCTTCGGAAACAACTAGTCAGAGCTAAAGAAGAATGCACACTTGAAGAAACAAAACGAGAGATTAGTGAACAATGGGCCAATCATTTAGAAAGAAACGTTGAAGAGCTTCGTGCGTCCAAGAAAAAGTGTTATGAAAAATCTATGGAATGCGTTAAGAAAATAAGAACCAGCTTCGCCAGCGTCGCGCATTCTCAAGTGAGGAGGACTTCATAAGGGGTGACCCCGAAGGCCCAATTGGATGGATCAGCCACGAAGCTGAAGCTTTTGAAGAAGTTTTGAATAGCCGTGGAGACATATGTGCCTTTACGGGTGCCATGGGGATTGCCACTATTTTGGAGAGGAAAGGCTGTAACCATGTAAAATTTTTGGCACAGTCTGAAGCCGCATTGTCCTTTGAAGATATAAAAGACCCCTCGGCCGAAGCGAGCTTGGTTGGTGGAAAATTTTTCACCGATATCTGGGACAATGGTGGCCGGGAGATGGCCCAAGAAATTATACAAAAGAGCGAAAAAGGTATTCATGACGCTAGAAAAGTAGCAGAGACCGCTGAGAAGAGTGCAGATGCCGAAGTGCCAATTGGTACTGACTAGCAGTTTTTGGCTCTGTTGTAATTTTTGATTTTGAACTTGTTTACACTTTGTAACACAGCCGCACTTTCTCGCCCCTCAGAGCGTGCCAAGCCATTCGCAGACCCCCACGTGAAGGGGGACGACGAAATTAGAAAAATGGCTGAAGCTATCATGGATAAAGTTGTTGATCAACTACTGAACGAAGCTGCAGAAGTTGTTTTAAGGGAAGACTAGATGTTATTGCAAAAAAACATTTGGAATGTAATATTCATTGAACACATGTAATATTTTGTAACTTTGAATGTAATATATAAGCTATTTATGGTTCAATTCTTTACGATACATGAAACTTTATATACATACCGTTTTTTGAGCCTTCGGCGAAAAAACACCTTCCCTTCTTTTCATGCTTCGTAAATAATATCCGTATTTTCATAAAAACGTCCAATCTTCGTAAAATCAATAGCCGATAAATCTTTTCATTTCGGAGTTTGACGAAGGTATGCTTCTTCAAAATTTACTTTTTGTGCCTTGGCACTGTTTCTTCGAAACAATCTCCAAATATCAACATTGATTTCCTTCTTACGTCATTGATGCAGTATGATGTATGATGTTATGCTATGCAAATGATGTGATGATGTGATGATATGCAAAATGATATTTGCCGAAGATCGACGTTTATTTTTCACTTTAAGCCTCCCTTAGGAGCTTCTTCGCCTTTTACTTCAGCGGAATCAGCGTTTATTTTTCGCTGTAAGCCTCCCTTAGGAGCTTCTTCGCCTTTTACTTTCAGCGGTATCAGCGTTTATTTTTCGCTGTAAGCCTCCCTTAGGAGCTTCTTCGCCTTTTACTTTCAGCGGTGTCAGCATTTATTTTTCGCTGTAGGCTCTGCATTCCCTTCGGAACGACTTTTGAGCAGAAAACTTACGCTGCGCTCCCTTAGGAATGACTTTTTGTTATTTCGGAAATTCCCCTTGCGATCATAAATCTTATGCTTCGGCAACTCCGCTACTCTGTGGAGAAGGTATACTTTTATTGTGGCAAAAAACGAAACTATTACAAGAGGTTTGAAAAACGGCAAAAATACTTAGGCTTTCAATAATTGTTCCTTATTAAAAAAGAAAATGATACTGAATGAAAAAACTGCTGCCGAAGTAGGATATTTGTTAGTAAATATGCTTCGATTCTGGCACAGTACTATTGACTGTGCGAGCTTCGGACTCTTCTCTGAAGTCCCGTTGGAGGTGGGGATGTTGACTCCCTTCTGGCTGCTGGCCTTGTTGCATTGGCGGTGGAGGGGGAAGCTGTTGCCAGGATGCCTGAGGTTGGCTTGCCGAAGCGACAGAAGCTGCAGGGTGGTTGCCTACATACTCTGGAATGTATGGCGAATGGTACGAAGCAGTGTGCACAACTTGCTTCGGCTGGCTCTGTTGGGCCGCAACTTCTGCTATCTCTTTTTGTTTCTATATGGTAACATGGCACATCCTGGTGGTATGGCCGTTGTCCTCACCGCAGAATAGGCAATAGATCTTCCTGGGCTGATCCCCAAATCTCCCTCTGAAGCCCCTGGCGCCTCTACCCCTTGGAGCTGGAGGTCGAGGATAGCTCTGTTGCTGCCCCAAAGCCTGAGAGGAATATTGCGGCCTTTGCTGCTGGCTTCCCTTGTCATCATTCTGAGTGGAATGAATTGATCTGACATGTCTGGGATGAAATCTCCCTCCGAAGCCCCTGGCTATTTTGGAGAACCTGTAAGCTTCCTCCCTTCTCTGTCGAAAAATCATTGTCAGCGCGAATGTATTCATCCATCTTCTGAAGCAATTTCTCCAGAGTCTGAGGGGGCTTTCTGGCAAAGTATTAGGCTGAAGGTCCCGGTCGAAGCCCCTTAATCATGGCCTCAATGACAATTTCATTGGGCACTGTTGGCGCTTGTGCCCTCAGGCGTAAGAATCTTCGGACATACGCCTGAAGATACTCTTCGTGATCTTGGGTGCACTGGAATAAAGCTTGAGTGGTAACCGGCTTCGTTTGGAACCCTTGGAAGCTGGTGATCAGCATATCCTTTAGCTTCTGCCATGATGTGATTGTTCCTGGCCGAAGAGAGGAGTACCATGTTTGTGCAACATTCCTGACAGCCATGACGAAAGACTTTGCCATGACTGCAGTATTGCCACCATAGGAAGATATTGTTGCTTCGTAGCTCATCAGAAATTGCTTCGGGTCTGAATGGCCGTCATACATGGGGAGTTGAGGTGGCTTGTAAGACGGAGGCCAAGGTGTAGCCTGCAGTTCTGCTGATAGAGGAGAAGCATCATCAAAGGCAAAATTTCCACGATGGAAATTCTCATACCAGTCATCTTCGTTGAAGAAGCCCTCTTGATGAAGCTCTCTATACTGAGGCCTTCGGTTCTGCTCATCTTGAGTGAGATGGCGAACTTCTTCAGAGGCTTCGTCTATCTGTCTTTGCAGTTCAGCCAGCCTAGCCATCTTTTCCTTCTTCCTTTGCACCTGCTGGTGAAGCATCTCCATATTTCTGATCTCTTGGTCCAGGTCGTCCTCCTGAGGCATTGGACTGATGGCCTTCCTTTTCTGGCTTCGGGCCTCCCGAAGAGAGAGAGTGTCCTGGTTGGGGTCCAGCGACTGCAGAGCGGCAGCCCCTGTTGCTGAAGTTTTCTTTGGTGGCATGACGAAGGTCTACGCTTGCCGAAGGTGTTCGAAACTCAAAAAGTGGAAGTGAGTTCACCGGAGGTGGGCGCCAATGTTGGGGACTTCTCAAATGCTATGAGTTAAGAACAAGGCAACACAAAAATAGGTTAATGGTTAACATCCTTCGTCCTTCGAAGCATTATTTCCTTAAGGACATAATGATCTTCAGACGAAGGTCATGAAGGACGCACCTTCATCATGATAGCATATGCTAATGAAAGACGAAACATATAAAATATGAGAAATAATATGAATAATCATATGATATCGTTCATATATCTTTTATTATATAATCATGAATGAATAAGAACAATATTGAATTACATTTGTACCTTCGGCTCGAAGGAAAGTACAAGCGTGATGCAAAAGCGAATGCCAAGTCAGCATATCCAGTACGGGAGTACTGTTCATCTATTTATAGGAACAGGTCGCAGCCCATGCAAAATTACATTCAGGCCCTTTACATTTGATAATAACTCTATAGTAATTTATCAGGGTCTAGATAGCCTTTTCCTCTTTAAGTCGGTTTCTTTTTTTCCTGTCATCATGCCGAAGCTCCTTTGCGCACAGCTTCGGCTCTGCGCCACCATTCATACTCTTCACGCTGTGGTTTTGATTTATGTCCGAATGTACCTGTTTACACATTATACTCCAGAAACATAGTTAAATCGTGTTTTTGAGGACCTTCGGAAGCCGAAGGCCCCCAACAACAGTGGTATGGCTACTCACTGGTTTGTAAAATATACTTTGTTTACATTTATTGCAGAGTCATCTCGCAGATGTACTATATATTCATATCTATTATGTCAATGACATCCAGGTATGTTTGCTGACAAGAAGAACACGTCCAGTGATAGCAGTAAACCAGCTTTCCAGTTTGGTAGAAATAATGTCATATTTGGTGGCAAGAAGGATGCACCTGTTGACAGTAGTAAACCTTTCCAGTTTGGTCCGAATAATGGCAACCGTGCAGTTTACAGGCAAGGTACTTCATCTTGTGACTTCATTTTTTTATTTACTTATCATTGAAGTGTTTAGTAGGCAAAAACACTTTGGGCTAGATCATTTCAATTTGGGAATCTAGTCCATAAGGCAAATCTACAAGATATATGATAATTGTATAGTTTATACCAATAGAAGAATAAAGTCCACATATCTACCAGGTTAAATTTAACAATGATATTGTTTTCTTTAGTACCCTGTTTATTGAGAAATTCCCATCTTGTTTGATTATACAGTCATTGTGTTTCTTTTACAGGTTTTGAAAACTCCTGTTTCACTGGATATATTTCAACATATGCATTTTGATGCTTTACAATGCTCATGGTTAAATGCATGCTGTCGTGCAGAGTAGGTTTTAGAAGTATTGGTTAATTGAGTTAAATCAATGAGTCCATCTTTAAATGTTGTAAACATGTACTCTGATTTTGCTGCAGGAAGTTCTATTAACCCCAGCGAGAGAACATATCCAGAGGAGATGATCCAAACTGGCATATCCACCATTGATGTCATGAATTCTATTGCTCGTGGACAAAAGATTCCACTGTTTTCTGCTGCTGGGCTCCCTCACAATGAAATTGCTGCTCAGATTTGTCGTCAGGCTGGCCTTGTGAAGACATTGGAGAAAGAAAAGCATGCTGAGGTAGCTAATGTGTTCTAACTGCAACCCTACTGGCATGCCCTCCCCCTTACCCAAAAAACATATTTTTCAGTGCACAAACAGTTGGAAACACATCTGAGTTGTTAAAAAAATCAGAGATATCTATTACATAGAGGTAGGTGGCCAGGCTTAACATTTCATGGCACAACTGAAATTATCTAATTATTGTAAAATTTTGGGGGACATCTGCAGGCCGCTAAAGAATAATCTGAGCATCTAGGGGTTGATGCTTCCATCAAATTATTTGAGCAATTCAAATCTTATGAGGGTCTTTACTTTTTCTTGGGATCCTATCTGAGCTCCAGGTAATTTCTCTTGCTGACAGCGGAATGCCTTTCTCAAATTATGCGTGTCTTTCTCAAAATGCAACACACCTGAGGTTTCTTTACATGCAACAGCGAGGACCCAGATATCCATTTCAAGTACATAGAAGCAGCAGCAAGAACTGGACAAATCAAAGAAGTTGAACATGTAACCAGAGAGTCAAACTTATATGATGCTGAGAAGACAAAGATTGACAGGCTCAGTGATATTGAGGAATTCTCAAATTTAGTGAAGTACCTTCTGATGGTAAGGCAAAAGGCACGAGTCACCAAAGTCGATGGAGAACTCATTTTTGCATATGCTAAGGTTGACAGGCTCAGTGATATTGAGGAATTCATTCTTATGCCAAATGTTGCCAATCTTCAAAATGTTGGTGACCGTCTGTATGACGAAGAACTATATGAAGCTGCAAAGATCATCTATGCTTTCATCTCAAACTGGGCTAAACTGGTTGTTACCCTGGTTAAGCTGAAGCAGTTTCATGGTGCTGTGGATGCTGCTCGCAAGGCTAACAATGCCAAAACATGGAAGGAGTTCTGCTTTGCTTGTGTTGACGCCGAGGAGTTCCGTTTTGCACAAATTTGTGGTCTCAATATTATTATTCAGGTATACAAGTAGGAGCACATACTTGATAATTTTTTGTAGTATCTGCTTTATAGCAGAGCTTCTATCACTATGATCTATTTGTTTTCTCATATCTGCTTTTGTATTTTTGTTTATGGTGATGACTTGGAAGAAGTCAGTGAGTACTACCAAAATACTCTAGCTATAGAGAACCAAATATAAAGGATGTTGCTGGAGACTAAGAAGATATAGAGAACCAAATTCAATTATTTCGAAACATTATTACTTTTCAAACTGATATATTACACATTGCTTGAACAACACGATCATCATTATGTCGTTCCTACCGCAATTTACTCGATGACACGATCATCATTATGCAAATGGCATAGGCTTGTATAGATCAATAACCATGCTAACAGTGATGAAGAAAGATGAATGAAGACTAATGATGGTGAACTGATTTATTAGCTCATAGAAAGGTCACATAGGTTTATACAAAGTGATCACCATTGAGACCGAACACACGACTAATACAAATAGAGCACAAATCATTACTACTAAGTTTCATCTAAAACATAACTAACAAAGTATCTACTATAACAAGCTAGAACACGTCTCAATCAGATATCACAGTTGGGAGATGTGCCCGTCTGTTCTCAAGTAATCTGTCGACGATACGACTCCTTGGATTTTGAATCAACGAACATCGAATAGCTGCAATTTAGAACATAATTTGTAAGAACATGATTATTTTAAATTATTATCATTTTAATTTTAGCTATAGTTATAACTATATTATAAGAACCACTCACTCTTCAAATGGTGTGTAGTGTGATGATCTGGGTTGAAATGAACGGTACTGTAATCCGAGGTTTCCAAGCATCCTATTGTTACAATAATTAATAAGCATAAGAATTGAGTTCATGTTGAAAGATTTTAGGTACAAGAGAAATTACCGTGTGTATGGTTAAGACGCAGCATAGTTCCAATAATTATGTTATTGTCAACTCTAGCTAACGACCATCGTAGAGCATTTCTTTGCAAGAGGTCAGTCCATATCCCCACGACGATTAGATCCCACCTATAAAAACATTAATTTTGTCTAAATAAGACCTAACAATTACTTAATGCTTCAAAACAATAATGTATCTATAAATTAGTGTCACCTGGAATCCATTAGTACAGCCTCTCTATACGGCCTTCCACCGATATGCTTTAATGGCTCTAAATGAAGAACTATGCCAATAATGTCTGAGCAATTCACATGTGATTAGTTATCTTTGAATAACTTATACATCATCCATTAGTAATATATTATAAACCATATGGAAGCAAGGATCATTACCTACGAACGACTTATGTGGTTGTTCATAAACCTCATGGAATGGCATAAGAAACTTTGGAAATGGAGGAAATTGGATTGGCTTGATGAATGGCTCCACAATAGTATGTGTTATCAGTCCAATCTCTAGCCCATGTCCAATATTCCAAAATTGAATCGCCTCCCTATTTAGACAAAACCCCACTCTATACAATGTATATGTGCATCCTTGTGTGAGTAAGGCATCGAACCGTGGAACATTATTGCGGCTTGAAATTGCTTCCATTTTGGATCCCTAGATATATGGGAATACAAGTCGTATGAGGCAAAGAATGTTATTATAACAACATGACTATATTGACTCTATGTTAAAGCTTGAAGTAACTCACTGTGATATCCTGTAGGATGAAGTGTTGACTATCATGACGCCTAGGGAACTTAACAACTACCCTCGCAAATATACTCTTTACTTGTGGTAAGTTATTGCCATCTTGAATATCATCAAATAACACGAAACTATATAAAACACAAACTTTAGCTTAAGTTCTGCAATCATATATAAGTGTGACAAGTGAACTATATATATA
Organism: Zea luxurians; assembly: GCA_029449295.1. NCBI lineage: Eukaryota > Viridiplantae > Streptophyta > Magnoliopsida > Poales > Poaceae > Zea > Zea luxurians. The sequence goes on from JAOPSE010000039.1 coordinate 9,205,932, forward strand.
CTTACGGAGGAAAGGGACGAATGGCTGGAACTGTCCTATGTTGGTTTAGTCTATCTGATCGCGCCATTGATCTTGTAGGACCAATCATGGCATTATTGCAAAGAAAACATCATTAAAAGGATTAAATGACAAAGTCCCTCTGTCAAACAAATAGATTTCTTTTACATCATAATGAAATTACAAGAGTTTATTTTGTAGAAAGTTTAGACGCTATCTACATCTTTATTCTTTAAGAAACCTAGCAGCAAATTGAAGATTTTTCATATAACAATATTTAAAGTTAAATCATAAAATGTAACATAATTTGTCAAATTGTATTTAACTTTGGTTTATGTTTCTTGCCATAGAGTATAGGTAATGATTCCTTTTATCTTAATAACGATCAGTTTGCTGATTTGCCATGTTAATTTGTTTTGTGTGAAGTCAAGGAGTTGTATTCAAGATCATGGCTGGATGTAACAAGCAAATGAAGCAATGATTGAAATATTACAATTCTGGATGGTGACTTAAAAGCATGCAGAAGGTATTGGTAGAGATCATTGTCATGAAAATGAGATGTTCCATGATTTACTCATCTTGTGTGATTGAACAAGCAGGAATCAAACTCAAAGGAAATCACTAAAAGGAACGTAGGAAAAAGATACCGAACGAACACGGACTCTCACTTAAGGGTGTTTCGCTTTGTGTTGAACTGTATACCTAGAAAGAAGAATGAAGAGAAGTGAAGAAGAATGAAGAAAAGCAGATGGGAGAGAAAAGTTTGGGCAGGTGCAAGTGCACCGTACAGAAAGCATACTACCAGCTAATCCTTTCAACTATCATTTTAGCATCAACCTCTATATACCGGAAGCATGCGTGTATATAAACTTTATACCCCCAATAAATACCCCCAATACACACAAGTCTGTCATGTCCATTAATCGCTATAAACATGGTCTTTATGAAAAACTAAGTTCACACAGTTTGGCTTATATATGCAAAGGAATAAATCAGAACAGCTAAACAGATTATGAATACTGGTCATGTAACCGAAAATGTTCAAACTGTAATAGTAGAACAAGTCATTCAAATATTCAATATAGAAGAAATAGTCATGGCACTAACCAAAGTTTTGTTGGACAATACATAGCTGCAAAGATGGGTGCAGAAATTGAGGCGAACACAACTCCAAATTTTCTCTGGGTAGTCAAAACAACACATGATTAGTATAGAAAACATAAGTATTCACATTCAGAGATATAAAATAGCAAAAGATTTTGCACAGTAAAAAGAAACTGGTATTCTCTACCAGAAGTTTCATGGAAAGACAGTAAATTGTAAGCAACACGAGGTTGTAAAAGACAAATACTCCATACTTGTGGGCACAAGAAGAAAAGGCAACCCTAATGCTTGAGAGTTTGCACTGCTTGGGGTTAACTCTAAGAAAATAAAATGGCAAGTAGAGAAGCAAAGGTTAACTCTAAGAAAACACAATGGTAAGCCCCTCCTAGAAACACGCCACAATTGTTACAACGTTGCAGTAGACCTATGTGGAAAAACCTAGGGGTGGAGACACACAAGCATTGGTAACTAAGAGTAGGTTATCTGACCTTGGAGGTCCTTGACGACCGAGCACCGACGACTCCTCCCGGTGGCCACTGCGCTTGCGCAGCTCCTTGACGACCAACAAAGAGAAGTAGACCTTGGGTCAGTACACGTTTAGGAAAAAGCATTTGGAAGGTTAGGTGCGAAATCATGTTGGACTGATACTCTAAGACAAAACACAAGAATAATTAGTACAAAGGGTGCATTGGAGTGATAGTACAATTTGGTTTGGAAACAGGCCCCGATGATCAGGGTGAGATTTACAATGCAAATGAAACAGAGAAATAAAACGTTTCTAATTCCCAATGTCGCAAGCAGTAGTCCAACATGTAAGCTAAACAACAAATAACAAATCCTGTTTTTAAGGAAAACCGAAGATAGATTGGGACATTGAGTAGGTTCGAGAAAAAACGTGAAAAACAAATCTACTGAATAGAGATACTTGAAAAACAAATCCTTTTTATTTGCTTGTGAATTGGCACATTCTAATCTATATATCTGCTGCAGTTAGTGATAGGAAGCAGAACACTATTTACAGGTCTGAGAATAAGATTAAAGAAAGAGAGGGATTTTACTGTTGGAGAGTTTTAAAGCACAAATCAGATTTTACCCATTTGTAGCAGTGTTAATCATTTAGAACAAATCATGTATGAATGTGTCATACATGATATGTCGCCACTTGAATTGTTCTTAAAAATAATATACTTGACAGTGTGCCCATGTCAGTGGAAAAAACATCTCTTTATCTTTATGCATAATATCAACTACTTGGAAAATAGCTGCATTCTCAAGCTATTTGTAACTACTATTACTACATCAACCCCCACGCTTCTGCTTCATCATTAGCAATATGTATGTTCATCTTCTGACTTTGGCTCAACAAGCTAACTATATTCAGACACAATTTCAGTCATCCAACCATTAAAATCACAAGTGTGGAACCAATAGTTTTGGTTCGAGAAAAAGAAGGAATCCATCGTTGTTTCCGAGCATTACACAATACGACGTATATTGAAAAATTATCACTCAGCTAACAGAAATACCATCAACAAACCAACAGCAATGGGGTTGTACATAAAAACAGGGCTACTTGTAAAAGGTGCATATAGCACCCTCACCACTACATGCACATATGAATGCATGATAACTTCAAAGTTAGCAAGTTAATACTGAACAGAGCATTTTGTATAAGGTGTCACGTAGCAAATATCAGAAAGTGTTAAGAACAGTAAACAGAAGAGTTATCATGCATTCATATGTGCTAATACAAACCTTGTCATCAATTGACCACCCACACTCCAGTATACCTACTTAGTTCTACACTTATTCATGCATGATATTACCAATCTATCTTCGGTTTTAAAAGAAAATTAAAACATCCAGGTGCCAATATAAAGCACTTAACGATTAAAACCTGTACATGCAGATGATGTAGTAATTCCAATATAGTACAATACACGTATTCAACAAACCATCAATGTATAGATTACAATAATTGCAAGCATTGAGTCAGACTAACAGAGCTCTCAGTTGATTATCTAGTCCTCCTATAGGAGAATGGCAGCTGAAAAGATTCATGCACAACATACCAAAACTACAAAAACACACAAACCAACACTCCACCCTGCAATCAATCGAAGTAACAGATTTCAAAAACTCTGGGCTCTATTTAAAACACCAATGCATGGTGGCACACAAACCGACACTCGTCCATAAGTAACAAAAATTCATGTCAAACTAACAGAGCATGCACCAATTCGACTCATGCTTCACTCAAAGTTTGTTTACCTACTTAGTTCTTTGAGTTTGATGGTACATTCACCGGTCTATATGGCTTGCACTAACAAATCAAGGGATCCTCAGGTATGGGAGAACTTTACATACAAACAACATTTGACAATGAAATTAAACACTCCAGTGGTCTGTTGCACTACTAATTCAACAAAATAGAAGATACAAGAACGCAGGTGGTAGAAAGGGACATCGGAGGACTTACCGGACCTGGCAATGCGTCGAGAGGCTACGGAGTTGTCCAGGCTCTCCGTGGAACTCTTCCAGCTCTGGCGGCGACGCGTGCTCGAGCTCACACACAGAGGACAGGGTAGAATGGGAACTGAGTCGATTGTCCTCGTTCTCTGGGGAACTCCACAGGCACTGGCGTACACACGTGCTTGAACAAAACAGAGTACGCGCAGGCTCCCCATTTATGCTGACCCAGGTGAAGTGCAGGTCGTGCAGAGAAGGAAGCGTGCGGGAGTGGAGGTCGTGGGCTTGAGTAGGGTAGGGGGGAGTCCGCTAACTCGGAATGGAATAGGTCGTGGGGAGAGCGGTTACTGACACGCGCTGAGCAGAGCAGCGGACGTCGCGCGATGTGCAGCACAGGGAGGCCGGGCGACTGGTGTGGCCAGGCGAGGCTGTCCGCCGAGGGGCAGGCCACCAGCGAGTGAGGAGCTCGCAGATCCAGGACGCGGCGAGCAGTAATGGCGGCGAGGAGGGGGAGACAGTGGTAGAGGAGAGGAGGTGCGCGACGGCCTGCGGGATGAGGAGTAATGACGCTGGTTAGCCGTGGGGCGGGTGAGGAGCGACCGACGGAGGGAAACGGAGGCTCGCCGGCCGGGATGAGAGCGGCCGCGCGAGAGCCGCCGCGCGAGAGCCGCGCGACCGACGGAGAGCCTGCGGGCGTCTCTAGGGTTTTTCCTAGATGGGCTAGATGGGCCGTATACAATTGAATTGATAGATGGGCCTCATATCGGCCAGCCAAATAAATTCCATCTTCTCTACCACGGCGCAAATAAATGGTACCATATCGGCCAGCAAAAGAGAGCGGTAGCAACTTATAAACATGGCTGCTATGGAGAAAGCAATCAGCTCTTGTAATCAGTTAGTGGTACTGTGAACATATGTCAAATTTTTGCGCGCGCGGATGAACGATCCAGATTGAACAACAGTGATGCGGATGGACGATCCAGATTGAACAACGGCGATGGACTCTCCAGATTGAACGAAGGCAGAACGGCAGGCTACCCTTAGAGCCTTAATAAGTAGTAGAGATTAGCTAGCTATTTGTTCGCTAGCTAATTATGCTTGTAATTTTTTAGTCAACTACCTATTAGCTCTAATGCATTGAAACACTCTATAGTATAGTTATAAAACTAATTATATATATAATACGAGACGAATTTATTAACCTAGTTAAGTATATACTTAATTGGTATGTATCTCGTACAACCAAAGACAAATAAATGGAGGTGGAAGTATCATTTTAAGAACATCGTTTTTTAAAACAACCCTCCTACCTCTCCCTGAACAAGGTTCCCACCTCTATTCATCTGAGTTTGTTGCATGGTTGTGGCAATTGTTTTGGTTGCACCATATACCTGCCCATATAATTCACCAGTTTAAACTTGCAAAAAACACATCCATCCAAATCACCCCCACCCCCATAATTTTAACTAAATCCACCAAAAAATTGCAGCCACATTTAATACATCATCAAAATCAATGGTTTAGATCGTTGGATAACTCACTTTCTCTTACTCATTTAAATTCAATGGATAATATTATTAGGATCATCCATCGTCCATCCCTCCCTCACAACCTCGCGGCCCCTAGCCTCCCTGCGTTCTCATCGCCGTCTCCCTAACTCGCACCACCGACATCAATCGCTCTGAGTGGATCGTATCATTAGCACAAGATACATGCTAGTAACAGATAGATACACTATGGAACTACATTTTGCACTCGTCATGCTGGCGGGCTAGCGGCGGCGCAGAGCTAGAGCCATCCGTCCACGTGCCGTCCACTCTCCCTCCATGTTCCAACTTGTCTCGCTACTGTCCCTTCACTCCCTTTCCCTAAGCACTACATGTACGATTACTAGTATCCCTTCATGTCTCCCCGCTAAGCGTGAGGGACGTGCCTGGTGCTTAGAGACTGTTTGGTAGAACTTTGGATCTGACTTTCTCTAGAAAAAAAGTCAGAGCTCTGCTAAACACTTTTTTAAACGGCTTACTGCGAAAAGCACTTAAAAGCTAGAGGTATTTCTGTACTATGGAGAAAAAACCACAAATAATAACTTCACTAGCTCTGGCTCTAACACTTTATTACAGGGAAATGGCTCCCGCTCTGAGATATATCGTTTCTGCCAAACGATTTACGAAATGACTTCAGCTCTACCAAAAACCTGCTTTTTAGGGGAAAAAACTAGAGCTAGATCTATTTTGACACAAACTAGAGTCCTGTCAAACATACCCTTAAATAGGCGTGATGCTTTTAAATCTGGGGTATCCATCTTGTATCTGCTTCTAGGAGTTAATTTTACAAAGAAAATTTCTCCGACCATGGGATGAAGGTGTGTAAGGAAAATGGACCCCGGGCCATTTGGCTAATTGAGTTTTGGTGTTTGATGATCAATACAATCCGTGAACTAATAAGTTTTCTAGTGTTTATGTTTGTAGTTCACAGGATGTAAGATTTACTTGGACTAAGGAATTGGGGAAAGCAACACCTCAAAAGAAGACATTAAAAAGATCTAAGAAAAGTCCAAGTGTGCTGCCTGCGGACTGTCCGGTGCCCACACGCCGGACTATCCGGTGCACCAAGGAACTGCAGCCCAACGGCTAGTTCCAGGTGGCACCCGGAGAGAAGACCACCAGACTATCCGGTGTGAGCACCAGACTGTCCGGTGTGGAAAGCCTGTGGCGCCAACGGTCACCTGCTATGATAGGGCAACGGCTAGGCGCACCGGACAGGCTACAATGCGCTGTCCGGCGCACCACCGGATTGTCCGGTGCACCACAAGACTGTTCAGTGTGCCGTAGAGAACATCAGCTTTTCTCCAATGGTTATTTTGGAGTTGGGGCCTATATATACTTCACCCAACCGGTCATTTGAAGGAGTGGGAGCCCAAACAACATACCAAGGCATATAGTGCACATTTCCAAGAGCTCAAACACTCAAGTGCTTAATAGAATCACTCGGTGATTAGCGTAGGTGCTTTGCGAAGTGCTTAGGTTAGTTAGACCGCTTTAGCGCTTGCTCTAGGTGAACCCTAGTTAGTTGAGTGAGTTTATACAAACCACACAACCCCTCGGCTCTTGCGCGGGCCATTGTAATTGTACCGAGTGGGGCGAGAGTCTTGCGAGACCGTGACAACCGCGTTTGTATCACGGCCGCCGCCGTGTACCGGAGGGAACGAGGCCCGCGGCGTTTCGGCTGGAAGCTCCATAGTGAAGACGGCGGGGAGCGTCCGAGAGGAGCCGGAAGCGGAGCACCACTTGCGCGTGGAGAAGACCCGTGGCTCTCTACGGAGTTACTGGACCGTGGTGCTTGGCCCTCGCGTGGGCTTCCCTTTGTGTAGGGGCACCAACGAGGATGAGTCGGAACCTTGCGTGGTTCCGGATACCTCGGTAAAAATACCGGCGTCATCCATGAGAGTTTGCTTCTCTACTTTGCTCTTTAAGTTTCCGCATTTATATTAAGCATTTAAGTTTCAATCTTGTATTCATACTTATTTAGTGTAGATTGAAACCTAGCCTTTGCGGTAGAGATAGCAACACTTAGACAAAACCTAGATTGCACATTCTAGTTTGATTATTTGCATAGGTTTTGCTCTAGGGATTTATTTGTGGCCTAGTTTAGTGAAAGTTTTAGAAGTCCTAATTCACCCTCCTCTTAGGCGTCACCCGTTTCCTACAAGTGGTATCGGAGCCGGTTTGGCTCATTTGAAACGCTTTAGCTTCACCGCTAAAAGAGCCGACGCTTTTTAGAGGAAGGGATGGATACCCATAGGCCACCACACTTTGACGGCACTAACTTCCCATATTATAGTGCTAGAATGGCTTGTTACCTAGAGGCCGTTGATCTAGGTGTTTGGAGAGTCACTCATGATGGGATGAAACCCCTCAAGAATCCCGAGAAACCCACCACTAGTGAGGAAAAGAAATTCATTTAAATGCTAGAGCCAAAAATTGCTTGTATGAGTCTCTTAGCATGGATATTTTTAATTAAGTATTTACCTTAAAAACTGCTAATGAGATTTGGCTAAAATTGCATGAGCTCCATGACGGCACATCCAATGACCGTGAGCAAAAACATTGCCTAGTCTTAAATGAGTATAATTCTTTTGCTATGAAAGATGATGAGCTTGTTAGAGACATGTATTCTCGTTTGAATCTAATTATCAATGAGCTCAATTCTATTGGCACTAATAAGCTAGGTGATGCGGACATTGTCAGGAAGATTATCTCCCTGCTACCACAACAAAGATATGGAAGCATCATCACCATCCTTCACAACATGGAGGACTTGAGCAACATGAACCTGACCATTGTGATTGGGAAAATCGCTACTTTTGAGATGTTGCGAAAAATGTGTCGGGGAGAGGAGCCAACTTCCTCAAGACCATATGCTTTTGCATGTGATGAAAGGAAGGGCAAAAAGAAGGCTCCCACTCCAAGTTCCTCAAGTGAAGAAGAGGAAGAAGAAGAAAGTGATGATGATGAAGATAATCAACCATGCACATCATCCTCCGAGGACGAAGAAACAATCCGACGCGTCGGAAAGGTAATGAGGATGATCCACAAGATTAATCTAATGGGTGTGCCCCTGCAGGTCGAAGATCTTCTCTTTAACAATGACAGGAAAAAGCAAAGGAAGAAAGGATGCTTCGCATGTGGGGAGAAGGGCCACTTCAGGGACAACTGTCCAAATATGGCCAAACCCAAAAAGGAGAGAAGCAAAGGCAAGGCGCTAACAAGTGTTAGAACTTGTGATGATTCTTCAAGTGAAGATGAACCTCCAAGGACGCGCAGCCACCGGTCCTCATCACGCTCATCACGGTCCTCACACAAATGCCTTGTGGCAAGAGGTAACAAAAGCATTCCATCCTCTAGTGATGAAAGTAGTAGTGATGATGAAGGTGAGGGAAAGCCCTCTGTAGATGAGCTTGCAGAAGCCGTAGAATTTTTCCAGGATGTTTGCACCAAGCAAAAATCTCAACTTAAAACTTTGAAAAATAAGTTGATTAGCTCCCAAAATGATTATAAAGGTTTTCTAGAAAAATTTGAAACTTTTGCAAACTTAAATAGTGAGCTGTCAACTAAAATTGAGCTATTAGAATCTAGTGCTCCATCCACCGCTACCGATGATGGTCTCATTAAAAAGAATGAAAAACTTAAGGCTAAGTTAGCTAGCTCCCAAGAAGCTATTGAAAATTTGCTAGAGAAAATGGAAATTCTTAGCATACACAATAATGAGCTAACTACTAAGCTAGAAAACATTGGTAGCACCCCAGCAGCATCTTTAGTTGAAATACCTGAAATTATTAAGAAAGATGCTTCTACTTCCTGCTTTGATGTAATTGATGATTCTAACCCCTGCAACCAAGTTCTTGTTGAGAATATTGTTGTAGAAACATGTTCGAATGAGGTTGCAAAGAAAAATGAACAATTAAAGCAAGAAGTGGCTCGCCTTGAAAAGGCTTTGTATGACAAGAAAGGCAAAGCCAAACAAATCCGTCCTCCACAGGATAACACCACTGCGAGAGTGAACAAGCCTATGGAGGGAGAAACTGTGATTTGTAGGCTATGCCACAAGGAAGGCCATAAGTCTTTCCAATGCAAGACGATGACCAGGGATAAACAAAGGCAAAAGCTCAAGCAAAAGCCATCAAGCAAAATCTCCAACACCTACATCAAAAAGGTGGACAAAAAGACTACTACACCATATTTGATCAAGAAGAAAAAGAATAGAAAGGTGATAGCAATCAAGGCCAACAAGCAAGCCAACAAAGGAAAAGAGGCCAAACGCATCTGGGTGCCAAAGAAAATAATTTCAACCATGAAAAGCACCAAGAAGGTTTAGATCCCGAAAGGGAAGTGAGTGGACCGAAGGTCGTCGGGAAATTTGGAGACTTGGCAAAGTTAGGATGTATATCATGGGATACATCATATTGGATCAAAGTCATTTGCCAAGTGGGTTAGTGAAAATTTTGGACCCAAATTTCCCACCCATGACTAAGGTAACTACATTTATTGTATCTCTTGTTTTTAGATATGCGTATCTATTTACCTTGTATCTAGTTTACCTTTCTTGCCTAGTATTACATTTGTTATTTACTTTTGTTTAAAATTATGCATACTAGGTAAATCACATGGTAGGATTGCTTGCTTTCAATTCATATACTTGCAAACCTACATGGCTTAAAATGTTTATTTAAGCACGGCACATAGCTTCTATATCACTCCATAATAAATGATACATCAATTGAAAATTTTGAATTCTACAAGTTGTATCATTTAACTTATATGTGCCAAAGTTCGGATTATAGATAATTTGCCCCTCTTGATATCAAATTAAAGTGCATGTTTCCTACAAGTATTCAAAACTTGTATGCACATCTTTAGGGGGAGGTTACTCTATAATCTAATACTTTGAGACTAACACCTTTTCAAGTCTATTTCATGTGATAGTCTCATTGTAAGGAAAATGAGGTCCCCGGAGAAAGACAACAATCTTCCACTGCAAAATCTCCAAGAATTCTCATATCTCACAAGCACGCCATTGACCTTCGATCGGTATCTTTGAGACTACATTCAGTATCATTTACATGTCTTCTCCAATATTTGATTAGACTATATTTCATATCATATACTTCCATGTTGCTAAAAATGCATAATTGGTTCACTCATATTCTATTACCTATGCATAAGGGAAGTTAGTCTTTTCAAATCATGTCTTGTACCTCTAATTTTCACATGCTTTTTCCTAAGATCTCTGTCAGGGGAGCTTTTCTTCATCTCTAAAGGGGGAGAAAACTCTTTATAAAGAGAACACTCATTTAGGGGGAGTAATCTTTTGAGGACAAGCTTTTATTTACTTCTTACATGCTTTTGATGTCTTCCTTTTCGGTGGTTGATACCAAAGGGGGAGAAGTTTAGGGACCAAAGCAATGGAAACTATATCAAACACCAAACACCACAAATTTTAAAATTTTAAATCTACAAATGGTTTTTCAAGTGGTTTTGGTTATTTGGTCCTAAAATAGGAAGTAAGTGAATTATGGAGTTAGAGGGAGGCTTAAGTCCATAATGTCACATTGTGGGGGCAAACATGCATCCTAGCAAGTAGATTGCATCTTTTCATTCAAATACTTGTATTATTTGCTTGCTTTGGTTGTGTTGTCATCAATCACCAAAAAGGGGAGATTGTAAGGGAAATGGACCCCGGGCCATTTGGCTAATTGAGTTTTGGTGTTTGATGATCAATACAATCCGTGAACTAATAAGTTTTCTAGTGTTTATGTTTGTAGTTCACATGATGCAAGATTTACTTGGACTAAGGAATTGGGGAAAGCAACACCTCAAAAGAAGACATTAAGAAGATCCAAGAAAAGTCCAAGCATGCTGCCTGCGGACTGTCTGTGCATGGAGCACCGGACTGTCCGGTGGCACACCGGACTGTCCGGTGCCCACACGCCGGACTGTCCGGTGCACCAAGGAACTGCAGCCCAACGGCTAGTTCCAGGTGGCACCCGGAGAGAAGACCACCAGACTGTCCGGTGTGAGCACCAGACTGTCCGGTGTGGAAAGCCTGCGGCGCCAACGGTCACCTGCTCTGACAGGTCAACGACTAGGCGCACCGAACAGGCTACAGTGTGTTGTCCGGTGCACCACCGGACTGTCCGGTGTGCCGCAGAGAACAACAACTTTTCTCCAACAGCTATTTTGGAGTTGGGGCCTATATATACTTCACCCAACCGGCCATTTGAAGGAGTGGGAGCCCAAGCAACATACCAAGGCATATAGTGCACATTTCCAAAAGCTCAAACACCCAAGTGCTTAATAGAATCACTCGGTGATTAGCGTAGGTGCTTTACGAAGTGCTTAGGTTAGTTAGACCGCTTTAGCGCTTACTCTAGGTGAACCCTAGTTAGTTGAGTGAGTTTAGACAAACCACACAACCCCTCGGCTCTTGCGCGGGCCGTTGTAATTGTACCGAGTGGGACGAGTCTTGCGAGACCGTGACAACCGCGTTTGTGTCACGGCCGCCACCGTGTACCGGAGAGAACGAGGCCCGCGGCGTTTCGGTCGGAAGCTCGATAGTGGAGACGGCGGGGAGCGTCCGAGAGGAGCCGGAAGCGGAGCACCACTTGCACGTGGAGAAGGCCCGTGGCTCTCTACGGAGTTACTCGACCGTGGTGCTTGGCCCTCGTGTGGGCTTCCCTTTGCGTAGGGGCACCAACGAGGATTAGTCGGGACCTTGCGTGGTTCTGGATATCTCGGTAAAAATACCGGCGTCATCCACGAGAGTTTGCTTCTTTACTTTGCTCTTTAAGTTTCCGCATTTATATTAAGCATTTAAGTTTCAATCTTATATTCATACTTATTTAGTGTAGATTGAAACCTAGCCTTTGCGGTAGAGATAGCAACATTTAGATAAAACCTAGATTGTACATTCTAGTTTGATTATTTGCATAGGTTTTGTTTTAGGGATTTATTTGTGGTCTAGTTTAGTGAAAGTTTTAGAAGTCCTAATTCACCCCCACTTTTAGGCGTCATCCGTTTCCTACAAGGTGGAACCTTGAAAGGAGTTCTGTCGATGTTTTGATCCGAGAATCTTACCGACTAGTGAACTAGAAAACGGTGTGCCACGTTGCCGCGCGGTAGCACTAGTTAAGATATTCCAGTGCCACCTTAGTAGCTTATTTGCAAAATATTAACGAAAAGATGCTAGAGTTGAATACTTATATTATGCTGGTTTATAACATAAGATTGATACCATAGCTATATGCTTATATATACATCAAAAGATGTAGCGTTATTGCTATAATCTGTGTGCTGATTTTAATCGTATTGTATATGGATTGATTCTACTCATAAACACGATACTTAAAAAGAACACATGCTGCAGGCTTTAGAATGAGAATCCACATTAACATTTCAATATTAGAGTCGTGATTGAAATAATAAATAAAAAACCAGGATCAGATCATAAATAGAAATCACATTAAAATACAAAAAATAACCAGTTCTCTAATTATTTTTTATAACAACTATATACGCACGTGAATAAGGCTTTTTGAATTTACACAATCCGAAAGGCACTATAAAGCATAAACTCCTACAGTTGTTATGCAATATAAATCTATGAGCTATCATGTTCAATCTAGGTGCTTTATTTTATCATTCTTTTTTCCCTTTACTAATATGCGTAGAGGAGAGAGCGACAGGGAACCACACAACTATCACGATAAAATTGAGAAAGATAGGTAACAGCAAGAGCAAAGTGTCGCATGTAGGAAGTCAGATAAGTAGCCAAGTAGGGAGAAATGTTTAGAAAAAAATATATGTAGCAGCAAGTTGGAACTGCATCAGTTAGAGCAGATCTAGTGGGAAAAAAGAAGGCAATTATTAGTTTTGAATCATCCCATTAAAAAGTGTTAACCCTAGCTTGAACTGAACAGTAAGAATAAAGAAGAAATCAAATTTTAATCACACCCCAGAGGAAACTATTAGCATTTGGGAGCGGGCACCGAGATCGTCGACGTGTATAAACAGGCGGCACTCTCCTCCACGGTCGCGTAGCTACCGCAGATGGAAACCATTTTTTCGTTACCTTTGCCTTCGCCTGATGTGTAAGAGCAAGCGGCTCTTCAAATAGTTGTGTCTACTGAAAGAAGCAAGCGGTGGTTCTTCGTATGATCCTTCTTTTTTATTATTGTTTTATGAGGCCATGCTGAAAGAAACAAGCGACTCTTCCTAATCGTATGGTCTTTCTTTTTTTACTGTTTATAAGGCCAAGGATATTTCTAGGAGGTGTACGCGTGGTAAGCCAAGGAAGTTCTATAGCCGGTTCCTTTCTTTTTTATTTTTTTGGTAGTTAGAGCAACTCCAATAGTTTTGTAAATTTTAGCTCTCTAAATCATATATTTAAAAAGTTGCTAAATGGCTTTTGGGGTAAAAAAAAATGTGAGTTCTCCAATAGTTCTCTAAATGTAGGTTGTAATTTTGTTTTGTATTTATCCACATAAAAAATAAGTCACAAAAACTATATAATGCAGTCAACATTTTTGTGTAGGGAGTTGTTAAATGGTTGCCAAATGTAGAGAGAAAATGAGGTTAGATGACAAGTTGTTAAATTTAGAAAGTTCATTTAGAGAACTGTTGAAGAATAGTTTTCATGTTAACTACTTAAATTATTGATTTAGGAAGTCTTTTAAAGAACTACTGGAGTTGCTCTTATGTGGCCATCTTCTATTCTCAAGATCTACCGTTCAGGCTCTATCCTATGATTCTTTATTTTCATACGTGGCCATATTGGCGTCTCAAGAATATACTCAAAGTTACTATTGTAGAGATTAGTGCTGCGTGCACAAGCCTCATGGTGATGCAAGGAGATACAAATCTTTATCATGGTTCGGGCAGGAGAAGACCCTACTTATAGCAAAGAGGGATGAGACTTATATTACTTACACCTAAGTGTTTGTAGTAAGGGATACAAGCCCGTCGGGAGATGGAGAAGTTCCCAAGTCCCTCGTGATTGAGGCAAGTATCAATATAAGTTGTGGAGGTGAAAAATTGTGAAGTGCCCCCCCCCCCCCCCGAATGAAGCCCTGGGCTCCTCTATTTATAGCCTTAAGGAGGGCTTCCAGGAGCGCCATGGTTTGTCGCGTATGGGAGCGGAGATGTGTTTGAACCCCTATAGCCGTTATGGTATTTGGTATGGCCTTTGTACTTGTTGTTGACTTGAGCCGGGAGGAGGATGTTCGATCCCTGTATTTGCATCTTTGACCGAGCAGAGAGCCGAGGCCAGGGTATGGGGCTCGGATGCGTGTCCCCCGAGCCTCCAAGGAAGTGTTGGCACTTGCTTGGGGTTTTTCCGTGTTTGTGTAGGTATGTTGCTTAACCCTAAAGAGATGGTAGACTTATTTCTGATGGGTGTGCACGAGCACACCCGTCGGGTGTAGCCCCCGAGGTCTCGAAGGAGTGGTTGACTCCTTCGAGGTCTTTATTTTCCCTCCTTAGATATCGTTGACTTGTCATTCGTTCGTCACATGGTCGTGGCCTATGTGCAAAGGCAGCCCCGAGTCTCTTCGTTAGGTTGCTGGACTTTCCAATAGTTCTACTGCAGCATGTGTGCAAGGGCAGCCCCCGAGCCTCTACATAGGGCGAGAGGATGATCAGGGAACTCCTTGACTTTTTAATGATATGACTCTTTGTTGCCTTTCCACAAGGAGGAAGAGGGAGAAAGAGCCATGCTACCCTTGACAGATAATGGGCATGGTGTCTACGATGAGTTGTTAACGGGTGATCCAAGTGGAGGCATGAGCCCCTTTTGATAGGGGTAGGCTAGTGGTACGGAGATGCGCCCCAAAGTACCTGCGAGTGATTTGTCTGGTCCTAGACCCATTCGATGGGGTCCGAGGGCTCGATGCCTCCCTCCGATGGGATACCGTCACGAATTCTCCTGGGGAGTCTCAAATATGTCTTAGGGTACCTTGGGATTGTAGCCCGAGCCTCAGCTGTGTACGGACGTACCCATAGTCATCCCTAGCTATGTGCTTTGGGCGGCTGTCGAACCCTACTGAGGGGCCAACCTACGAATCCCTGATTAGTAAAGGGCTCGAAGCCCATGTGCTCTAGGGCGGTTACTGAACCCCACTGAGGGTTTAACCTTCGAACCCCTAGTCAGTAGGAGGCTTGGGCCTCGCTTCCTTCATTGGGAAGGTAGTCCAAAGCGATGTCTCTTCCCTGTCACCTATGGAGAACAGAAGAGGAGAGAGATACACACACTTTTTATGTGCTTACCCTGAGAGGCGGAGTGGCACCCGTTGGTTTGTGTCAGCTGGACGGGACGTGTGGCCCCCAAGTGGGAGTTAATGCGACGGGACGTAACAGCCCACAGGCTATCCGTTGTGATGTGCGTGCGCACGAGTTTTGATGGGATAAAATATGTTTTCGGCTTTGGTCTCTCAACGAGGGAGGGCTTGGGCCTGGCCTCAGTGGGTCTGTTAATCTCTATATATATGTCCAAGGGATCCCTCTCGATTCTTACTTTTCATTTGCCTTCCAAGCCTAGCCACCTCTATTCTGTCGGTCACAGCCAAGAGTCACGCACCGAGAGGAGCGAAAAAGAGCCTACGCACCCTTTCTCCACTGCCTCCCTTCTTCGCCATGGCTGAGAAGCTCAATGTGCTTGCTCCCCGTTGTAAGGAAAATGGTCCCTGGGCCATTTAGCTAAATAGATTTTGGTGTTTGATGATCAACATAACTTATGGACTAATTTGTTTGCTAGTGTTTGTGCTTGTAGTTCACAGGATGCTAAAGTTACTTGGACTAAGGCATTGAGGAAAGCAACACCTCAAAAGAAGACATTATGAAGATCACAAGTGAAGATCAACAAGTATCAAGCAAGTCCAAGAAACGAAGATAAGTGTTGCCATGCGGACTGCCCATGTGAGGGCACCGGACTGCCCGGTGGCACACGAGAATGTTCGGTGCCACACGTTGGACTGTTCGGTGCACCCAGGAATAGTAGCCCAATGGCTAGTTCCAGGCGGCACTGGTGGAGAGAAGCCACCGAACTGACTAGTGTGACGTCTGGAGTGTTCGGTGTGAAAAGCTTGCGCGCCAACGGTCACCTGTGGTGTCAGATCCAACTGTCCGGTGCACCACCGGACTGTCCGGTGTGCTGCAGAGAGTTGCAACTTTTCTCCAACAATTAGTTTTGTGTTGGGGGCTATAAATACACCCCAACCAGTCATCTCAAGGTGTAGGAGCCCAAGCAACATACCAAGGCATATAGTAGACATTTCCAAGAGCTCATACACTCAAGTGCTTAATAGAATCACTCGGTGATTAGCGTAGGTGCTTTGGGAAGTGCTTAGATTAGTTAGATCGCATTAGCGTTGCTCTAGGTGAATCCTAGTTAGTTGAGTGAGTTTAGAAAAAACACACAACCCCTCGGCTCTTGCGCGAGCCGTTGTAATTGTATCGAGTGGGGTGAGAGTCTTGCGAGACCGTTACAACCGCGTTTTTGTCACGGCCGCCACCGTGTACCGGAGGGAATGAGGCCCATGGCGTTTTCGGCCGGAAGCTCGATAATGGAGACGATGTGGAGTGTTCGAGATGAGTCGGAAGCGGAGCACCACTTGCGCGTGGAGAAGGCCCGTGACTCTCTACGGAGTTACTCGACCGTGGTGCTTGGCCATCGCGTGGGCTTCCCTTTGCTTAGGGGCACCAACGAGGATTAGTCGGGACCTTGTGTGGTTCCGGATACCTCGGTAAAAATACCGGCGTCATCCACGAGAGTTTACATCTCTACCTTGCTCTTTAGCTTTCACATTTATATTATGCATTTAAGTTTCAATCTTGTATTTATACTTAGATTGTTTAGGATTGAAACTTTGACATTGCGGTAGAGATAGCAACACTTAGACAAAACCTAGTTTGCACATTCTAGATTGATTATTTGCATAGGTTTTGCTCTAGAGATTTATTTGTGGCCTAGTTTAGAGAAAGTCTTAGAAGTCCTAATTCACCCCTCTCAGGCATCACCTGTTTCCTTCAGGGTGGATTCCCGTGGAGCCGCATGTTGGCCCTGAGTGGCCTTATGCGGAGTGAACTTCGTGAGGCCCTTCACACGGGTGTGAAGCGGGCTTTGCCCGTCATTGCCTCCCACTACGAGGTAGACCTCGAGCGGGTGAGCGAGAGCTATATCCTGCCTGAGGGTGATAATCTCGCTGAGACGGAGGCCTGGAGGCTTGCTAACGTCGTCGAAGGGCCGAGGCGCGACGCTGGCTTGCCACTTCGAAGAGGAGGTGGTTCTGTCGGGCTCCCCGCTCAGCGTCGGGTCATACTCGGCATCGACGCCCCTTAGCGAAGCCGAGGGTGCTGCCTCGCCCTCTTCTAATGCCTGAGTCGTCTTGCCCTACGGGGTTGTAAATAATTTAAGTCTGTCTGTGGAAATTGCTTCCGAGACCTTTTATTTTATTATCTGCATTTTGTCGTGCACTTTCTCTCATGTTCCGTGTTACACTACAGATTCTCGATATCTGCTTCTGCCATATAGCTCTACTAGTTAATTAGCTCCGCAGCAAAGCCCCAAGCCAAGCTCTGCTTGCTAACTAGCTCCATAGCATGGCCCCAAGCCACGACGAGACAGGAATCGGTATGCCAGAATCGAGAGAGAGGAAGCGAGCGAAATCGAGCAAGAAGCAGCAAGCAAGCATGCTCCTAGGCGGAGCTGCATTTCGTCGAGTAGATGGCGCACACATCCAGGAGCAGCGACGAGGGGCTCGAGCCCGCGGAGTGGAACTGTGGAAAGAGGGATGAGCGTGCGGGCATGACACTTACCAACGAAAGGAGGTGGGTTGCGCTCCGCTGGTTCCAACCCCGCCTGTCCAGCGATCGTGGAAGGAGGAGGCTAGAAAAGACAGATATCGCCCAGCTGTGCTGCTGCCGTGCTGCTGCGGTGCCCGCGCTAGCGGGAAGTCGGGAACGTATATGATGCTCAAAGGGTCACTTTTTAAATCTTGTACATACATTTTATATATCTAACGACAACATCAACTTTTATAAAGAACTCCTTTCAAGGTACCACCTTCATCCCATGGTTGGAGAAATTCTTTGTAAAATTAACTCCTAGAATTAGATACAAGATGGATACCCCAGATTTAAAAGCGTCGTGCCTATTTAAGGGTATGTCTTACAGGACTATGGTTTGTCCCAAAATAGATCTAGCTCTAGCTTTTTCTAAAAAGAGCAGGTTTTTGGTAGAGCTGAAGCCATTTCGTAAATCGTTTGGCAGAAACGATATATCACATAGCGAGAGACATTTCCCTATGTTAAAGTGCTAGAGCCAGAACTAGTGAAGCTACTATTTATGGTTCTCCATAGTACAGAAATATCTCTGGCTTTTAGGTGCTTTTTGCAAACTGTTTTAAAAATGTTTAGCCGAGCTCTGACTTTTTTCTAGAGAAAGGCAGATCCAAAGTTCTACCAAAAATCCTCTAAGCACCAGTTACGTTCCCCGCTCTTAGAGGGGGACCTGAAGGGATACTAGTGATCGTACATGTAGTGTTCAGGGAAAGGGAGCGAAGGGACGGGAAGGGACAATAGCGAGACAAGTCAGAACGTGGAGGAAGAGTGGACGGCACACGGACATAAAGTTAGATAGCTAGGATAAACATATAGCTGATCAGTTGGAGTTAATCACCTTGCAATCCAGAGAGCAGTGGGGATACGGTTCTTGGAGGCTCCTGGTCGCAGGAGGTGCAAGTGTTCCCTGACCCTTTGAATTGCCGATTTTGTGGTCGCTTCTTCAAGAAAACAACCTCGGAGATGTTGATTGTATAAGACTGCATACATCAATACAAAATCATAAGACGTGTCGCATCCCGAACCTCAAAACACAACACCAGACGACTTCCATGCATACAACTATGCATAGCTGATATATATATATATATATATATATATATATATATATATATATATATATATATATATATATATAGGGAGGAGGTAATGGAAGCCCTAGGCTTCCATTAGTATGGGAAGCCCCAGTCAGGTATACCCACGCGCGCCCGATCGTGTGCTGGTTCTGGCTCGGGCGAATTCCAGCGTAAAACGGATCTAAAACAGCGTAAATGAGTACAAAATTTAGCGTAAATCATATATCTGTTTTGTAACAGCAAACGGGGCCCAAAATTACGGTGTGAAAATCGCGTGCAGCCGATCGTGCGCGGGTTCTGGCTCGGGCGGATTCCAGCGTAAAATGTGAGCTAAAACCACGTAACTGATTACGAAATTTAGCGTAAATCCTATATTTGTTTTGTAACAACAAACGGGGCCCAAAATTACGGCATGGAAATCGCGTGCAGCCGATCGTGCGCGGGTTCTGGCTTGGGCAGATTCCAGCGTAAAACGTGATCTAAAACAGCGTGAGTACAAAATTTAGCGTAAATCCTATATCTGTTTTGTAACAATAAACGGGGCCTAAAATTACGGCGTGAAAATCGCGTGTAGCCGACGTGCGTGGGTTCTGGCTCGAATGATTTCAGCGTAAAACGTGAGCTAAAACAGTGTAAATGAGTATGAAATTTAGTGTAAAACACGCGCACAATCTCACTTCGCAAGATATTGCTGCAAAACACATCAAAAAGTGTCATAAATTTGGCGTAAAACGTAGTAAGATTGTTTTTAATGGAAGCATAAAACACAACAAGAAGTGTCGTAAAATTTAGTTTGAAAATGCTTAAATCACGATGGCCTGTCTCAGAGGCACTTGTTTTGTTTATAGTATACCATACACGATTTTTTGACATGACAAAAAACGAGGAGCTAGCCCTGTCTTCGGTACTTTAGACATTTGGAACCATTAGCCTTTATCTATGTCGTGGTCCGAAATGGAAGCATCGTTGCTCGGCTCTTGTCAAAACAGGTCTGTGTAAGCCTGTATAAAGCATAAAGACACGTCAGAACAAGCATAAGTAAATCAAACATAAACCTAAATGATTCACCAGTTAAAAGACAACCTTTGAGAGGAATGATATAATATAAGAGTAGAGTTATGCATTCACTTAGATCATGCTGCTCTCCTACAACCTGTCACATCATTTATTCATTTTTAGAGATTTTTGTATCTCCCATCATTTATTCTTATTCCTTCGTTACTTATGGTGAGAGTGTTTATCAACCAAAGGTTGGAGCCTAGACTGCAATAAAAAAACTGTTTATGAGCAAACCTCTTGCAGAAACTAGAGCACAAACGTTTCCTTTACTACCTAAAAAGGCCTATTACTAAAAGGATCATCATGAACACAATGAAACAAGCGACGCCAACAGAGATTATGGCTACCCTACTTTTCTTCCTTGCATATATCAATAGTCAGTTAGATATTTAACAAATCGAGTAGGAGAGCTACCGATAACAACAACCAGTTAGATATTTCTGATGGATTTTGACAGTATGTACTCAACTGAACAGTAACAATGTTGGAAGAGATGTTCTATTTTGGGGAAAACGAGAATAGTGAGTGTCCTACCTCCTCCGGACTCCAAAACTGATGGCATGAGCACAACCCCCGGCAATGGAGCCATCTATGCGACATTCGTACATGTAGTGTTCAGGGAAAGGGAGCGAAGGGACGGGAAGGGACAATAGCGAGACAAGTCAGAACGTGGAGGAAGAGTGGACGGCACACGGACATAAAGTTAGATAGCTAGGATAAACATATAGCTGATCAGTTGGAGTTAATCACCTTGCAATCCAGAGAGCAGTGGGGATACGGTTCTTGGAGGCTCCTGGTCGCAGGAGGTGCAAGTGTTCCCTGACCCTTTGAATTGCCGATTTTGTGGTCGCTTCTTCAAGAAAACAACCTCGGAGATGTTGATTGTATAAGACTGCATACATCAATACAAAATCATAAGACGTGTCGCATCCCGAACCTCAAAACACAACACCAGACGACTTCCATGCATACAACTATGCATAGCTGATATATATATATATATATATATATATATATATATATATATATAGGGAGGAGGTAATGGAAGCCCTAGGCTTCCATTAGTATGGGAAGCCCCAGTCAGGTATACCCACGCGCGCCCGATCGTGTGCTGGTTCTGGCTCGGGCGAATTCCAGCGTAAAACGGATCTAAAACAGCGTAAATGAGTACAAAATTTAGCGTAAATCATATATCTGTTTTGTAACAGCAAACGGGGCCCAAAATTACGGTGTGAAAATCGCGTGCAGCCGATCGTGCGCGGGTTCTGGCTCGGGCGGATTCCAGCGTAAAATGTGAGCTAAAACCACGTAACTGATTACGAAATTTAGCGTAAATCCTATATTTGTTTTGTAACAACAAACGGGGCCCAAAATTACGGCATGGAAATCGCGTGCAGCCGATCGTGCGCGGGTTCTGGCTTGGGCAGATTCCAGCGTAAAACGTGATCTAAAACAGCGTGAGTACAAAATTTAGCGTAAATCCTATATCTGTTTTGTAACAATAAACGGGGCCTAAAATTACGGCGTGAAAATCGCGTGTAGCCGACGTGCGTGGGTTCTGGCTCGAATGATTTCAGCGTAAAACGTGAGCTAAAACAGTGTAAATGAGTATGAAATTTAGTGTAAAACACGCGCACAATCTCACTTCGCAAGATATTGCTGCAAAACACATCAAAAAGTGTCATAAATTTGGCGTAAAACGTAGTAAGACTGTTTTTAATGGAAGCATAAAACACAACAAGAAGTGTCGTAAAATTTAGTTTGAAAATGCTTAAATCACGATGGCCTGTCTCAGAGGCACTTGTTTTGTTTATAGTATACCATACACGATTTTTTGACATGACAAAAAACGAGGAGCTAGCCCTGTCTTCGGTACTTTAGACATTTGGAACCATTAGCCTTTATCTATGTCGTGGTCCGAAATGGAAGCATCGTTGCTCGGCTCTTGTCAAAACAGGTCTGTGTAAGCCTGTATAAAGCATAAAGACACGTCAGAACAAGCATAAGTAAATCAAACATAAACCTAAATGATTCACCAGTTAAAAGACAACCTTTGAGAGGAATGATATAATATAAGAGTAGAGTTATGCATTCACTTAGATCATGCTGCTCTCCTACAACCTGTCACATCATTTATTCATTTTTAGAGATTTTTGTATCTCCCATCATTTATTCTTATTCCTTCGTTACTTATGGTGAGAGTGTTTATCAACCAAAGGTTGGAGCCTAGACTGCAATAAAAAACTGTTTATGAGCAAACCTCTTGCAGAAACTAGAGCACAAACGTTTCCTTTACTACCTAAAAAGGCCTATTACTAAAAGGATCATCATGAACACAATGAAACAAGCGACGCCAACAGAGATTATGGCTACCCTACTTTTCTTCCTTGCATATATCAACAGTCAGTTAGATATTTAACAAATCGAGTAGGAGAGCTACCGATAACAACAACCAGTTAGATATTTCTGATGGATTTTGACAGTATGT
This sequence comes from Zea luxurians, assembly GCA_029449295.1. NCBI lineage: Eukaryota > Viridiplantae > Streptophyta > Magnoliopsida > Poales > Poaceae > Zea > Zea luxurians. Next base: position 9,228,518 of record JAOPSE010000039.1, read on the forward strand.
ACTCAACTGAACAGTAACAATGTTGGAAGAGATGTTCTATTTTGGGGAAAACGAGAATAGTGAGTGTCCTACCTCCTCCGGACTCCAAAACTGATGGCATGAGCACAACCCCCGGCAATGGAGCCATCTATGCGACATTCCCTCTCTAGTTTCGCCCGAGAAAGCAATCCAGCACTCATGAAGAATGTGGTGCCACAGCAGGGTCAAATGCACAAATCACTTTTTTGCAAAGCACTGATCTGATAAAAAGGGAAGAGAGAGAGAGAGAGAAAACACATCTGGAGAAGGCTAGGGGATATTAACTTGTCAACTTGCATAAACCCCATATATAGGCCATTGCAAGTGCTAAGGTCATAAGAACTAACCCATGTGGCCCTACAGTTTTTTATTTAGAATTTGCATAGATGACATACAATATATGTCAATAAACAGGTAGATTGAGCATCTGTGCAAGAAAGAGACAATATATTTTGTGATTTGGCGAATTTTATTGTTTATCCCATGTGTTTTTAAGGAAATTTTAATTCCAAGAATCTGTTGACTATTTAGAAGTTGTAAGCCAACATGAACTGTTGATAACTGATACAAGGTGCTAAAATCATCAACATAAGTATATCTTTGGCAGTGAAATTCTTATTTTTTTAGATATCAGTTTAATCAACATGGAAAATGGAGGAGTAATTAAGTCACAACAGTTAGCTAGTTTCTGTCCCTTACAAACAATGCAGCTGGAGAAGCCTAGTGGATAGTAAGAAGTTGTGAACCTATATAAACCCTATAGGTCGTAGCAAGTGCTAAGATCATAAATTAACCCATGAGATACTATATTTTTCGAAGGAAGTGAGGACATTCCTTTCATTAATAACCTTAATTTACAAAAATACAATGTACAAACTGCCAGCAAGTGAGGACATTTCTTTCTTTAATAAACTTTGTTATGCATACTTCCAATATTGCAGGACTTGAGAATCAAAGCCCTATTATGCACATATGTTGAATACAAAATTCATTCTTTTTCATGAACCCTCCCTAACACATAGCTGTAATACTTAAGTTGTCTCTACTAGGAATTGTATAACTAAAGAATAACAAATCTTACAGTTCAAAAGGCTGGTGAGGTTGCCGAACAGCGTCGGGTGGAGCACGCCGGATAGCAGGTTCTCCCCGAGGTCGAGCACCTGGAGGATGCCGCCGAGCGCAGCGAGGCCGGCGGGCACCTAGCCCTCGAAGCCGTTGGACGCGAGGCTCAGCGTGACTAGGCCCCGCACGTGGCAGAGGGAGGAGGTGGCGAGCTCACCCGAGAGGCCGAGGCCCTGTAGTGAGATGGAGACCGAGACAATACAAACTTTCTTTAAAAACAACATAAAATAGATGTAAACAAGAAACGACACTGAACCAATTTGGCACCGAATAAAATGGAAGCAATTCATATATCAGCTACTAATTTGCTTCGTTGTACAAATAAAGTGGAAGCAATTCATAAATCAACTACTAAACAACCATGGCACAAAAAGGTACAAATTACCTCTATTTTCATAATATTCTAATGCATGAATTATGTAGTATGAGAAAGATGGTACGCCATATTCAAGAAAAAAATAGAAGTTTGGTATTACTGTTCTTGTAACTTTCGTTGGGTGTGCCTGCTCTAACCAACATACGTATAGATGAACTGTATTCCTTAAACTGGAAACAAAACATTAAAAAAGTACAAAACAAGCCAGCAGATCGACGAGAAGGTGTTCCGCGAGATCGTGAACTCTGACCTTGCACCTTATTCAGGCGGGAATCCCTTCCCCAGTGATGTTAAAAAAGGAATACAAATGTAACAGCTAGAAATGGTATATTGAAAATGGCATATTCTACGTGTGTTCTCCCAGAGGTTTCCTCACAGAGCAATACGACCTGATTCATGGACATGGTAGGCGTCGAGGTGCCATCGGCGCTGCAAATCTTCTTTCCCATGCTACCGCTGGAGTAAGACCTGTGAACCCTAAGCTTGTGCGTCTTTGGCGGTGAGGCGGGGACAGAGATGGATGGCAGTGGTAGACAGTGGTGGAGCTGAGAGCAAGGCGGCGACGCTCGATTCGGGTCGTTGTAGGGCTAAGGATCGAGCCGAGATGCACACGTACCCTTGTCGTGGTGGTGGGAGGATCGCTTCCTAGGGAGGAAGCCGAGAGAACCGTGCCTTGAGGGCTCGAATTTGTAGTGCGACATCCTCGCCTCCTCCTCCTTACATGCAGGAAATCACAACAAACCCGTCAGATCCACCGCGAGGGCGAAAGCTCAACATGAGCAGCTCGCCCACGCAACAAAGAAATGATTGTCGCCTGCGAGCGAGTCGAGGTAGAGGAGGATATGACATCAACGGCGGATTCGTTACACTCACCTATGGGGTGGCGGCGCGACAGTGAGGAACCGAATGCTTGGACACTGGCGCTTCGTCCGAGCTGCTACCGGCATCGGGCGTCGTGTTGAAGCCATCTACGACACCTAGGTCCTTGAATCGTAGGTTTGGGGAGAGGAGGACGAATCCGCCGTGGATCTCGGCGACGCAGGTGAAGGGGAGTTTTTTCGGCAAGATTAGGGCAAAAATTTAGGGGTGGGTCGTTTTACGATGTTGTAGGGGTGGTTTCGATCAGCAGGTTACTCCGTTGGGTTTAACCAAACCAGGTTCGGTTGGTTGGGCTTTCTATAGTTATTTGAAGCCTAGGGCTTCTAATACATAAACTATATATATATATAGACACACACGTTAGGGTTGGATTCAAATAGTCTAGTATTCACAGTTACTACTGAAAGGGAAATAGGGTTTAACCTTTTCCTATAAATGATTTTGATGGTTGAATGCCCAACACAAATAATTGGACTAACTAGTTTGCTCTAGATTATATTCCACAGGTGCATAAAGGTTCAACACAAACCAATAAAAAGATTAAAGAAAGGGTTCAAAAAGAAAGGAGCATAGAAACCCAAGTGTGCCCTGGTCTGGCGCACCGGACTGTCCGGTGCACCAGGACCGTACAAGTCCAAACTCTTCACCTTTGGGTTTCTCCAACGCCACTTCGCTATAATTCACCGAACTGTTCGGTGTGCCACCGGACTCTCCGGTGCACCAAGCGGAGCAACGACTACCAGCGCAACGGTCGACTGCACAATGCCTTGACAGCGCTACAGTACGCGACAAAAGTTAGAACAGAAGTCAGATGCGCACTGGACAGTGAACAGTGCATGTCCGGTGCGGCATCGGACTGTCCGGTGCCACTAGAAGACAAAGCTCCAACGGTCGAAACCGCCAGAACCCTAAAGGTTGGGTGATGTGGCTGGCGCACCGGACTGTCCGGTGCGCCCATTGAGAGCATCTAGAGGGGGGTGAATAGGTGATCCTATAAAAACTTGAACGTTAATGCCACAAAACTTGATTAGGAGTTAGCACAACAACGCCAAGTGGCTAGAGAGGAGTTCTTTCAAAACACAATAGCCACAAGGAGATCAACACAGATAGGCACAGTGGTTTATCCCGTGGTTCGGCCAAGTCAAAACTTGCCTACTCCACGTTGTGGCGTCCCAATGGACAAGGGTTGCACTCAACCCCTCTCAAGTGATCCAAAGATCCACTTGAATACCACGGTGTTTCTTTTTCCTTTCACTATATCCCGTTTGCGAGGAATCTCCACAACTTGGAGTCTCTCGCCCTTACAAAAGATGATCACAAATGAACTCGGAAGTAAGGATGAGATGAGCAACACACACAAGTCCACAACAAATACGCACACACACGGCGAAGACTTGAGCTCTAATGAATATCACAAAAGTTCTCACTAGAACGGAGCTCAAATCACTAAGAATGCCGAACAAGTGCGCAAAGACGAAGTGTGAATGATCAAGAATGCTCAAAGTGTGCTTGGTATACTCCTCCATGCGCCTAGGGGTCCCTTTATAGTCCCAAGGCAGCTAGGAGCCGTTGAGAGCAATCCAGGAAGGCAATTCTTGCCTTCTGTCGACTAGCGCACCGGACAGTCCGGTGCACCACCGGACACTATCCGGTGTGGATTTCTTTCCTATTCTGGCGCAGCTGACCGTTGGAGACTTGGAGCCGTTGGCGCACCGGACACTGTCCGGTGCACACCGGACAGTCCGGTGCCCCCTTCTGACCGTTGGCTCGGCCACGCGTCACGCGCGGATTCCGCGGCCGACCGTTGGCTCGGCCGACCGTTGGCTCACCGGACAGTCCGGTGAATTATAGCCGTACGCTGTTGACTCGGTTCCCGAAAGCGGCGACTTCGCCGCAGCCGACTCACCAGACACTGTCCGGTGCACCACCGGACAGTCCGGTGATTTATAGTCATACGCCGCCGTCGAGACCCGAGAGCAGCCTTTTCACCAGAGCCAGCCTGGCGCACCGGACACTGTCCGGTGCACCACCGGACAGTCCGATGCACCCAGACCGAGCAGAGTCTTGGCTGCTCGAGCCAAGACTTATCCAATTGTATTTTCTCTGATTCTAGCACTTAGACAAATATGTTAGTACACAGAAACCAATGTACTAAGTCTAGAATCATACCTTTGTATTGATTTGCACTTTGTCCACCATTTGGCATAGTTTAACACTTAAGCACTTGTGTTGGACACTAAATCACCAAAATACTTAGAAATGGCCCAAGGACACATTTCCCTTTCACCCATCGACAGCAGCCTTCCCCACGGTTGTTTTGGTGGGTGAGGGCTATAAATACCCCTCAACTACCACCACTTCAACCATCCAAGCATTCAACACTCTCCATTCAATACAAGAACAAAGTGCAACACTCCAAGACACAAATCAAAGCCACCGATCCGATCAAAGTCCCTAATTCAATTCTAGTGCATTAGGACTTGTGAGAGGATCACTTGTGTTTCTTGTTGCTCTTGTTTGCTTGGCTTGGCTTTCTTTTCTTTCTCACTTCTTACTCTCAAGTGCTTGTAAGCAAAGCAAGAGACACCAATTGTGTGGTGGTTCTTGTAGGGTCTAAGTGACCCGTGAGATTAAGGAAGAAGCCTCACTCGGTCTAAGTGATCGTTTAAGAGAGGGAAAGGGTTGAAAGAGACTCGCACTACAAGAAACTGGTTAAAGAACATGGGTAAAAAACCGTCGAACTTAATGTAATAGTCCGTCGAACTTACCATAAGAACGTGGGTTTATCGACGAATATAGCCGACGACGATTTTTGGATGAACTTAGAGAAGTAAGTTCGACGGCCCCGACGAACTTAACATTAAGAACGTGGGTACCGTCGAACTTAACTTTAAGAACGTGGGTACCGTCGAACTTAACATTAAGAACGTGGGTTTTTAAGTTCGACGGGGGCCGTCGAATTTTTTCCCATAAGTTCGACGGCACCCGGTTCTTACATTGAAGTTCGACGAGGCCACGTGGCCGTCGAACTTATGGGTCCTGCGTGGGTCGGCGAGGGCTCACATTAAGTTCGACGGTACCCACGTTCTTAACGTTAAGAACGTGGGTACCCATGTTCTTAACCCTTTTCCAGAAAAAATAAAAAATACAGAAATGAAAAATTAGACACACATAATATCACATGCAACACAGAATATCACATACAATATAGGTTTCAAACACATGGATATATGTACATATCACAAATTCCAGGATAAGCACGTTCACATGGTAGGCAGGGACAGATATATTCACAAGGTAATACGAGACTACAAGTCCATAACATTAATTAACACGGTTACAAGAATAAGAATACAACCTATTGACCAGAAATATGCTTATTAACTAACAAGGGTAGAAAAAATAACTATAATTTTGCAATTGGTATTAGTATTATACAACATGCAAATGGAAGTACATATGTGCTTATAACAAGCAGTGCCAATAGGGTTGTCAATTGGTCGCCACCCAGTAATAAGCTCAAGAAGCATGACTCCGAAAGAAAATACATCGGATTTTTCTGTGAGCTTGCTAGATGCTACATACTCAGGTGCCAAATACCTAGAGCCAGGAAGATGTGTATTAGCAAGCCATAATTATTACTAGCATTAGCATAACAAGTTGAATGTTGGAATAACTCTCCTGATAGCTGAGAATATGATGCAAATGACAAGGTTACAAAAATCTATAGGGTATTGTATCATTAAGGAAACTAACCAGATTCCGATCTAGTCTGAATTGCATCAGTATTAGGTAATGGTATCCACATGCTTAAAATTTTCAGCCAAATAGGTATGCAGCATGTCTGCCTATAATGTCTAACCTTGAACTTGAATTATAAGGTAGCATTTATACATACCCAAAGGTGCCCATTACTCTTATCGAAACATGGGTGTTATTATAAGTAGTGAACTTTGCAAGTCCAAAGTCAGCGACCTGTAGAGAGACAATTGTTAGGTAAAATAAAGTTCAAAAAATTAAACAGTGGTCTATACATTTAAGCAAGAAGGCTGTATAATTTCCATCTGATGTGATTATAGACAAAATTCAACTAATGTGATCAAATTTCAAGCAAGCAAAACTTTACGGCCACCAAAATAAATTAGATAGCAGAGATCACTTTATAACAACATCAAACCAGATATAATTAGTGGACTACCAAAATGTCCTTACATAATATAACTTAATCAAGTGGTTTATATAAGCATTGTGTGACAAATACATTTTCAGTTAACAGAAACAGTCAGCTATTAACTCTAGAACAGAAAAGAAAAACCCAGAGCATACCTTAGCTTCAAATTTGAAGTCAAGAAGAATGTTAGATGCCTTAATGTCGCGGTGGATGATCTTTGGATGACCTGCTCATAAGAAAGATGTTATATAAGACCCGTGTATATTTCAATATTTACTAGGAAATATGATTGTAATAAAATATTGATCATCGTAATGTATGTACACTCGCAGTCTTCATGAAGATGAGCTAAACCCTTGGCAGCACCTAGAGCGATCTTTAATCTAGTGGGCCACTCCATTGTTGGTCGATCGTTCCCTGCAAAAGGTGCAAATATGTCATAACAATGCACAAGAGAACAAGAAACAAATGGAATTAACGAGCAACTGATATCATGAATGCCTCTACTAAATTTCAGGACAAGCAATAAATCCATGGATTGCCCTACAGTAGAAGGGACTTTTGTTGGTGCAAGCAAGGTACTTGGTTGTGGATTGCAGTTCGAACAAGAAAAGTGCAAAGAAAAATTTGCCAAAGGGACCAGCAGTTGAGTACCGTTTCTTCTTTCAGACGATAAGGCCTCATGAGTATCAGCTTTGAAGTGAGAAACAACGACAGAAACTTATAGAGATACATACCGCCAGGCCAACTAACATACCAACTCTTCTGGAGCTTCTGGCAGAACCTGAATGTTTTGGGGTACACGTAAGTTTTCACTAAAAAAAGATGAGTTGGATCATTATGGAACAAAATTCACAAGTGATTCTAACAACTGTATGAAGAAAATATACCGTGTCTTCATATGGATTGCAGTTGTTCTTGAACCAAAGCCTTAAAAACTCTTGTGATAATTAAATGATATATTCAGAAACCTCGTTAAATATGAATCATAATGTTTAAAGGCATAAAGTGCAATCAAGGATTCAAGGTAATCAGCCCATACATGATGTGTATGACTCAAAGGTAGTTTACCTTATCAACATTTTTAGGTTCAAGGCCAGATATGAATCTATCTTCGTATGAATTAGCAATCCAATATCTGCTGGAGTCAAGAGTATGAACCTGCTTCATAAAAAGAGGATAATGATAGAGGACATACTGCCATATGATTGTGTGTATTATTGATTGCGGGAACAGTACACATATATAGGCAGGCAGGGTCCCTGGCGACGATGTGGAGGCATAGGGAACTAGGGCTGGAAAATAAGCTCGAGCTTGACGAGCTAGCTCGGGCTCGTAGCAGCTCGGCTCGGCTCGGACAGACTCGACGCTCAGAACGAGCCTGAGCCAAGCCTGTTTTTGTGGCTCGTGAAAAGAGCGAGCCAGCTCGGCTCGGCTCGGTGTAGCTCGCGAGCTGGCTTGTGGCTCAACCCAACAACAATTTGTTACATAGAATCATAATTATCATATAATATTAATACCGAGTGGACAATTAATTTATGTTATTTGAGATTACTATACAAAAATAATCTATTTTCTATATTATATTAGTGATATATCTATTTTAGAAATTTAAAATATGTTATTTAAAATATTTTTAAGATTTTATATTATAATTTAGAGAGCAGTTTTATGTTTATGGCTAGGCTCGTTGGCTCGGCGAGCCGGCTCGCGAGCCAGGAGCGAGCCGAGCCGAGCCTCATTTTCGAGCTCGCTAGATGGGCGAGCCGAACCGAGCTTGGCTCGTTGCATGAGCGAGCCACAGCGAGCCGAGCCGAGTCGAGCTCGGCTCGACTCGTTTTCACCCCTACAGGGAACCCTTCCCTAGGGCCGGCGCACAAGGGTATAGGGGCCGACGTACACAGGGATGAGGACAGGTGGCGCAGCACCTTAGGCTGGGCCTTAGACGCACAGGAATGGCCAAGCCCACATAGGGGTGGTAACGGGCCATTTAATTTAGCCTAGCAAATTTAAGAATCGAATCAAGTTAGGGCCAGATCATAAAACAATACAATTTTGAACTAACAAAATTACGGGTCTTGTTTGTTTGTGAAGCAAGTATTAGGGTCATGATCCATTACCACGCCTAAGCCCACACCACAGAAAAGGCATATTCTAGCATATAACATTAATTTTATAAACCTAACTATTCAGCATTTCAATATCTTAAAAGTTACCATCAATTGTACTCAACATAATTATAAAAAAATAGATAATACTCAGAACAGAAAGTTTTCAACTACATGAAGTATCAGTTAATGATATAACAACTCTGCCTATATCTAAGCATATAACAACTAGTTAGTACTATATGATTCTACAGAATGCATTCTCACTGTTATGAACTTATGATGTCAGAATGCATATTTATATTCTCCCTCTAGTTACTAGGTAGAATGAGCACAAGATTAAAAAGCTTTTGCAGAATAACGTCAGAAGTATAACCTCATCAATCAACACAATTGTCCCATCAGATGTTTTCCCAAACTCATACTTTGTGTCAACCAAAATTAATCCATTCTCTAAGGCCACTTTCTGCCAATAGAAATCCGAAAAGAGTATCTACAAGTTACACAATTTCGACATAACTGCAACACAGGAGACTACCAAACAAACACATCATCTAAAACAAATAAGAACTGCAGGACATATACAAACTAAAGCACGTTAAAGCAAAATTAGCGAACCATTTTTTTGCAGTTTTTGCAAGTAGAATTAAATTGTAATAGTGAACATAGACCTAAAAAACTCAACAGAAACAGAAAACATGATGATTCGCTACCTGTCCATATGCAAACAAGCTCAAGGCTTTGCTTCCTGCCTCATGAAAATCTTATAACAGTGAGAATGGTACTCATGAAAATTTGCCAGATGGAGCTCAGCTAAACAGGGCCAACAGTTTCAGTTGCTGGGTAGCTATTAGACAGTTGGTTTATATCTAGTTGCCACATGCATTCGTTGGAGATTTTGAGCCGTGAACCTAGCTAAGTCAGATAAGGCCTAACTTAACTTATAACAAGGTGGGGGGATGAGTCTATTTGTCTGAATCTTAAATCTAACAAAATAAACTTCCCCAATAGCATAGCTGGGTAACAAAAACTTGGGATGTAAAAAAAACTCACCCTTCAGGAAACTTGCTATCAGCCCGTGCTTCAACACGAAGCCACCACAGTAGGACCTTCTTCCCACAGTTGCCCAGTGGCTCAACAAAGGACGGATCATTCAACAGAGTAAGTGGGTTCTCAATCTCCTCGCCATTCTCGCCCACAGCATCAAGATCCTTCACCCAGTCAGGCTTGCCGTCAGCCTCCTTCCACAGCATCCTCGAGTTCAACACAAAACCAACCCACTCCAAATCCCTGGGAAGAACAGGGGCTGCTTCACCAACAACTGTGGCCATCTTCCCAGAGAAGGGCAATGAGTTGAACGTGTGCCATCCAATCAGATGCCCTGAGGAGTTGCAAGCAGGGCCATGGACTGGAAGAGGCATATTCTGTTTGTCCTCCTCGCTGAGCCGTAGTTGGTCTACCGTGCCAGTATGCGCAAGGATTCCGACGGAGTGAGTGGAGGAGGCCGGTGAGGTGGAGCGCCTGGAACGCGCGTGAGTAGGTCGGGGTGATGGCGAGCACCTGCCTCGGCTCCTTGACGCCGTACCAGCGGCGCTGTTCCTCCTGCACGCGCTCCATGATCCGGTGCACCCGCATCACCTTGACGGGGTCCGAGTGCGGCCACGGCCGGATCCGAATCCCATGCCTCCCCACCACGACGTGACTTTGTGGGTTCTCGGACGCCGCCCCCTTGTCGACCACATCACCTACCTTAACGGTGGGGCGGTGGGGCGCGCGCGGCGGGGCAGTGGCAGCGGCGGCGGGGCCGCGGGGTGGCGAGGGCGGGCCGCGCTGGGTGGCGGCGCGCGAGCCGGCGTGCGGTGGGGCGGGCGCGTGGCTGGCAGCTAGCTGCGGGCGCGCGTGGTAGACAGAGGGAAAGAAGAGAGACACGCGGGGTGAGAGATTTAGGTTTTTGGGTTAAGTTCGACGGTGTCTACGTGGCCCACAAATTTAAGTTAAGAACGTGGGTACCCATGTTCCTAATACAATAAGTTCGACGGTTTTACCACGGGCCCACGAATTTAATTTAAGAACGTGGGTACCCACGTTCTTAACTTAACCCACGAACATAACTCAATTAAGAACGTCGGTACCCACGTTCTTAAATTAACCCACGAACATTTATTAGTTTCTTGTAGTGCCGGTCTTTGTGACCACCTCAACAGGGACTAGGTTCTTTAGAACCGAACCTCAGTAAAATAAATCACCGTGTCATCTGCTTTATTTGTTGGTTGATTTGTTTTCCCCTCTCTCCCAGACTTAATATTCATTCTAACGCTAACCCCGTCTTGTAGTGTGTGCTTAAGTTTATAATTTTCAGATTCCGCCTATTCACCCCCTCTAGGCGACTTTCAATTGGTATTAGAGCCAGGTTCTTCATTTAGAGTCTAACCACTCGAAGTGATGTCGGGAGGATCCGCCAAGAGGGAGATGGAAACGGCCACAAGCCACGGGAAGGCTCCATCAAGGGAGTCCGGCGCCAAAGGAAGGGAGGAATCACCTCCGCACGTCAAGTCGCACCGGAGTGGTGACAAAAAGAAGAAGATGAAGAAAGTGGTCTACTACGAGACTGATTCTTCGTCGCCTTCCACCTCCGGATCCGACACAATGTCCGTCAATTCTAAGCGCCATGAGCGCAAGAAGTTTAGTAAGACCCCCCCTACGCTATCCCCGTATTTCAAAGCGCGCTCCTTTACTTTCCGTCCCATTAGGCAAACCACCGGTTTTTATGGTGAGGACTATTGTATGTGGAGTGATAAAATGAGGCATCACCTAACCTCACTCCATGCAAGTATATGGGATATTGTTGAGTTTGGAGCGCGGGTACCATCCGTGGGGGACGAGGGCTACGGCTCGGACGAGGTCGCCCAAATCCGGCACTTCAACTCCCAAGCCACTACTATACTCCTCGCCTCTCTATGTTGAGAGGAGTATAATGAAGTGCAAGGGTTGAAGAGCACCAAGGAGATTTGGGACGTGCTCAAGACCGCGCACGAGAGAAATGAGGTGACCAAGATCACCAAACGGGAGACAATCGAGGGGAGCTCGGTCATTTCGTCCACAACCAAGGAGAGGAGCCACAAGCTATGTACAACCGGCTCAAGACCTTGGTGAATCAAGTGCGTAACCTCGGGAGCACCAAATGGGATGACCATGAAATGGTCAAGGTTATTATAAGATCACTCGTTTTTCGCAATCCTACGCAAGTTCAATTAATACATGGTGTTCCTAGATATAAGCTAATGTCTCCCGAGGAGGTTATATGAAAATTTGTGAGCTTTGAATTGATGATCGTTAACTTGGAGCAAGGCGGCACCTCCACACCCGAGGTGCAACCCGTCGCATTCAAGGCGACGGAAGAAAAGAGAGAAGAGTCTACATCAAGTAGGCTCCCCATCGACGCCTCCAAGCTCGACAACGAGGAAATGGCGCTCAACATCAAGAGCTTCCGCCAAACCCTCAAGCAAAGGAGGGGGAAGGACTACAAACCTCGCTCCAAAGGGTGTGCTACAAGTGTGGTAAGCCCGATCATTTTATCGCTAAATGCCCTATGTCTAGTGATAGTGACAGGGACAACGACAAGAAGGGAAGGAAGAAGGAAAAGAAGGAGTACTACAATAAGAAGGGCGGCGATGCCCGCGTATGTCTGGAATGGGACTCCGGCATGAGCTCCATCGACTCCTCCTCCTACGAGGATGCCGCAAACATCGCCGTCAACAAGGGACTTCTCTTCCCCAATGTCGGCCACAAGAGCTTCATGGCAAAGGACGGCAAAAGGAAGAAGGTAAAATCTAGAGCCTCCACTAAATATACAACATCTAGTGATGAGGGTAGCTCTAGTGAAGATGAGGATAATTTGCTCACCCTTTTTGCCAACCTTAACATGCAACAAAAGGAAAAACTAAATGAATTGATAGGTGCTATTCATGAGGAGGATGAAATCTTGGACAACCAAGAGGAATTCCTTATTAAGGAAAACAAAAAGCATGTTAAAGTTAAAAATGCTTATACTCAGGAGATAGAAAAATGTGAAAACTTGACTAAAGAGCTTAGCATTTGCCATGACACTATTTCCAACCTTAGAACTGAGAATGATAGTTTAATTGCTAAGGTTGAAAAATCAAATGTTTGCTATGATTCAATTGCCAATCTTAGAAATGAAATACTAGTTTAATTTCTAAGATTGATAAATTAAATGAATCAATTTCTAGCCTTAAAACTGATAATGCTAGTTTAATTTCCAAGGCTAGAGATTTAAATGTTTGCAATGATGCTATTTCTAGTCTTAGAAATGAGAATGCTATTTTACATGCTAAGATTGATGAATTAAATGTTTGCAAACCTTCTACATCTACTGTTGATCATATTTCTATTTGCACTAGATGTAGAGATATTGATGCTGATGCTATCCACGATCACCTTAATTTAATTAAACAACAAAATGATCACATAGCTCAACTAACTACTAAAATCAATGAGCATGAAATTGAAAATGAGAAATTTAAATTTGCTAGAAACATGCTCTATAATGGAAGACGCCCTGGCATCAAGGATGGCATTGGTTTCCAACAGGGAAGCAATGTCAAACTTAATGCCCCTAAAAGATTGTTTAATTTTGTTAAGGTTAAGGCTCCCATGGTTCAGGATAACGAGGGCTATATTTTATATCCTACTGGTTATCTCAAACACAAAATTAGGAGAGTTCATGCTAAGAAGTCTCATTCTGTTTCTCACCATGCTTTTATGTATAAGAATGAGGCATCTAGCTCTAGGCATTCTGCACATGTTAAAATGCCTAAAAGAAAAACTCCTACTGCATCAAATGAACCTAACATTTCATTTAAAACTTTTGATGCATCTTATGTGCTTACTAACAAATCAGGCAAAGTAGTTGCCAAATATGTTGGGGGCAAACACAAGGGCTCCAAGACTTGTGTTTGGGTACCCAAGGTGCTTGTTTCTAATGTGAAAGGACCCAAGACCATTTGGGTACCTAAGAATAAAGCCTAAATTGTTTTGCAGGTTTATGCATCCGGCCTCCGGGGGCTCAAGTTGGATTATTGGTAGCGGATGCACAAACCACATGACAGGGGAGAAAAGAATGTTCTCCTCCTACGAGAAAATGAAGATCCCCAAAGAGCTATCACATTCGGTGATGGATATTAAGGTTTGGTCAAAGGACTTGGTAAAATTGCTATAACACCTGACCACTCCGTTTCCAATGTTTTTCTTGTAGATTCTTTAGATTACAATTTGCTTTCTGTTTCACAATTATGTAAAATGGACTACAACTGTCTTTTTACGGATATAGGTGTTACTGTCTTTAGAAGAAGTGATGATTCAGTAGCATTTAAGTGAGTATTAGAGGGTCAGCTATACTTAGTTGATTTTAATAGAGATGAACTCGATACTTGCTTAATTGCTAAGACTAATATGGGTTAGCTCTGGTATCATCGACTAGCTCATGTTGGGATGATGAATTTTCACAAGCTTCTAAAGGGAGAGCACATTTTGGGACTAACCAATGTTCATTTTGAGAAAGACAGGATCTGTAGCGCATGTCAAGCAGGAAAGCAAGTTGGCGCCCACCATCCACACAAGAACATAATGACAACGGACAGGCCACTGGAACTACTCCACATGGATTTATTTGGCCCGATTGCTTACATAAGCATCGACAGGAGTAAGTACTGTCTAGTAATTGTGGATGATTATTCTCGCTTCATGTAACACCCCTGGTGTTACTGTAACTAAAACTTGAGCATGACATCATAAGCATTGGCATTGCATATGTTTGACACACCTAGAGTGCATTCACTAGGCAAAAAATTCAAACAAGTTGTATTGTTTAAAGTGTTTTTGCAAATAGAACCCTGGATAGGAAACTTAACCCTAAATAGGGATTAAAGGGGTAAGACCTAACCCAAGATGAGAAAACCTAAAGACTTTAGGGAAAGAGTCCTAAAATATCCCCAAAAACAAAGTTGAATCACATTTATACCCCTGGAATACCAGAAACCCTAATTGGGACCCTGGAAAACCCTAAAACCAAACCCTAGGGACCTATGTGCAAAATTAGTCCACTTTTGGGCTAAAGTGCAAAAACCAAGTCAAATAAGTATTTTAAGTCATTTGGTTCACAAATATGTGTATTTGAAAGCCAAACATTGGATTTTGGACTTAAATGCAAAATGGACCTCAATTAGGCTTCTATTCTAAGTCTGGATTTCAGTGTATTGTGCTCATCTTTGTGACCTTGTAACCTCTAAACAAAGGAGATTTTGCCCTAGGTCACCACATCAAAATTGTAGCCCAATCATAGGAGAACAACTTTGCTTAAAGGTGTGAGCATAGTTGTTAAGGAAAAACTGGAGATAATTGAGCCTGAAGTTGGACTGTCAGACTGCTTGAGGTCTGAAATTCAGAGTAACAGTGCTATGGGATGAACTTTGAGCTCGATTTTGAAGGGGATCCAGTGACTTTTTGTGAAAGCACATTGTAGCAAAGTTATAGATGGATTATAGCTCTACAACTTTGCTATAGGTCACTGGTTGTGTTGCCATTTGAAAATCAGAGAAAAAGTGGCTTAAACTTGCTCTGTCAGGCAACTGAATGGGAGATCGCCATGGTACAGTAGTCCGTAAGGATCAGACCGAGCGCAGCAACAGAATCTCACCGCCGGTGACCCCTCCACCGTGATTCACGTCGCCGGCCTTAAGATTCGTGTGCGGGGCGGATTGATAACGTTGCGGGGTAAGAATCCTCACCGACGGTGGGCTGGAGGTCACTTCGGTGACATCACCGTGGCTTTCTTATCCTCCTTGCGGCTGGGCGGATTAACACGCCGGTGATCGCCGCCTCCCGGCCATGCGCCGCGTGGCTCTCGCTTTCCACCGCACCGCCGCGACTTACCCTCGCTCTCCGTGGCTCATCGGAGTAACTGCCATGGCAGTAGACACCAAGTCGCTGCGCCAGTGTTCTTCTTTCCTTCCGGCCGCCGCGCGTCTTGCTCAAAATTCACGGCCACCGCCCGCTGGCACTATAAATTGACCTCGCCTGTAGCTGCGCCATGTCGTCGTGAAGCTGTAGCACCCGCTCCCACCCTCGATCACCCACCAGCACGCGCGAATTTCCAATTTCCCCCAAATCCATTCTCCGCCACCGTGAAACGAGCCTCACCGTCGCCAGCCGTACTCCGGTCAGTCCCCGTCCTCTACTCCCTTGTTTAAGCATTCTGATGCGGCTGTGATACTTGCCAACCCATCCAATTGAATTAGGAGCCCACTAGTCGCCAGGAACACGACTGACTTGCCGCAATGGTCACGGCCACCGTGGCCAGAGCAATCTTTGTCACCGTTTGTGAAATTGGGTTGGGGAAAAGGCTCGGGATGGATTCAATTAGGTGTTAGTCGCTCGGGAACCCTAGCCGTTGCCCCAATAGGCCGGCGTAGGTGCTCGCCGGAGTTCGGCTGGGCGTGAACGCCGTCGGGGACCTCGAACCGAGAATAGATGGAAGTGCGGGGGTTTATCTGTAAACGTCAGTGACTCTGTTAAATAGTGAAAGAACTCGTTCACAGCTAGACAGAACCGCGGGGGTCTCTGTGCAAAGTCGCCAGGGCGCGGGCGCGCGCGGGCGCCTTTCTCCCTCTAAGCTGGGCCACTGGGCTGAAATCAGCCCAGTACTATTCACCTGTTTTCTTTTTCTTTTTACTCCAGAGCCAAAATAATTTTAGAAAATTGTAGAAAAATCCTAAAATGGTGAAACCAATTTTCCTAGGCTTATTATTTTCCCTAGAATTTAATAAAAATAGTTTTGTAATTTTTAGTGGAAATAAGAAATTTTAGGGCATTTAAAGTAGTTAAAAATATTAGTTATGGATTTTTAGAAAATAATTGGTATGTCCAAAAATGCCCAAACTTTTTATGGGAACTTAAAACAATATTTAGAAGCCTTGGGTAGAGTTTGAATTGATTTGGACCTTGTTTGATCACCAAACCCCAAAACACCCCCTGCCCTGTGAACTCCTTTACTGACTCCGGAAACCCTAAGTTCTCGGAGTACCGTGAAGGAAAGTTGTAGTCAAGACTAAGATAATAAAACTTTATTGTCTTCGCACTCTCATGAGCATTACATGGCATTCATTCTTATATTTATGGTTATGTTAGAACACGAAGAAGAGGTGGAAGTCACCGAAGAAAGGACACCACCACCCTCGGATTCTCAAGCAGGCAACTGCTTCTACTTTGATATTTGTGGATCTGAGCAAGACTCACCTGTTAACGAAGGCAAGCCCCGATGCATGCAACCCCTTTCCTTGTGTTTTTAAATACTTTTCGCACACTTTAAGTCAAGTGAAATGTGCATTAGGTTCATAGGAAATTGCTTGGAACCCTTTGATGCATTGCTTTCCTTGATATCCATACCTTTATAGATACTTCTGGTGAAGTATCAAAATTTGATTTACAAAAATGCTTAGCCCTGCTTAGATCTTGTGGATAGAGGTTGTCTTTTGCAATACTGCCTAGCTCAGGGGTTATCCTGAGGAAAGATGGCTTCTACCTGCAAGAATACTTTCATTGAGAGCGTGGTGGGATCTTACTGCAAAGTTCCCTGTGATGCTCTTTTCATCCTAAGGAATAGAAACAATCCTAAGGATGGAAGTACTTAAATTGAGACTTGGGTTAGGAACAGGTGATGTTCTACCCAGGTTGATTAAGGATTGAATGCGTATGTAGGCGTGCTGATCGAGGACCCTTTAACTGGTCACATGCCTCGTCATGGGTAAGCCTTGCCTCGGGCAGACTAAGGCCAGAATAAGATAACACGAAATGGGCGTGGAGCGGTGGCGGGAGTAGCGTGTACCCACCGTGGCAAGAGGCTGGACGGTGGTGTATCTGTGCTCTCGGTTTGCGTGAACCTGATCTAGTCTTAAGAACCCCGGTGGCGGGTTGACATATGCAAGGGTTAAGTGCTACATATGTCGTGTGATTGGAGATCCTCAGCTGAGTATAATCGATTCGGATCGCCGTACCTTCGCGGTTATGAAGACTTGGTCACTTCCCTGCAACCTAAAGTCAGGATGTGAACATTATGGATAAAAATGAGGTTGTATTGGTGAAATGATGAAATTAGACTAGAGGCAAACAGAGTCTATTAATACTTAATTCGGCGTTAAAATGTTGAAAGCAAGGACTCACTTTAGTAAGCTATTTCTGCAAAAGTATCTAAGTTGATTTTTGCTAAAGCCTCTTCTTGATTCCTATTTATCCAGCATACCCTTGAGAGTCTTTTCCTTAGTCGGGTAAGACTTGCTGAGTAATCCCATACTCAGGGTTTATCCCTCCGTTGTTTTTAGGTGAGGAAGCGACAAACCTTTGTTGCTTTTGCTCCAAGGTGGTTCCTAATGAAGATAAGCAAGAGTGAAGTGCGGGAGGAAAGGATCCTCCATTAGGACTTTTTGTGTGATAACTTTCGGGAGGAGTTTTTGCCTCCCTTGGTATGTGTAATAATATTACTCTGCACTCGTTTATATTCCTGGTCTGTAATAAACAACCTGATCTTATCTTTTAATAAATGTAAGTTATGTAATCGCTTCCGCATTTCTTTATCTCCGATGTTCTGTAATGTCTGCAAGACGGGTGAGACGTTCCTGGAAAGGTAAGGAAAGATACCGAGCTTGTCAAGTAGTTCAGGGGCACCTACGGAGTTGTCTGAAGTCCGTTGGACAAGGACAACTGTAGGTGGGCCTAATTACTTGGGAGGTTCCGTCACACTTCACTTGGGTATTCTTTTTGCAGGAAAAATCTCAAACCCAAGATACACTCAAAGGATTCTTGAGACGGGCTCAAAATGAGTTCGGATTGAGAATAAAAAAGATAAGAAGCGACAATGGGACGGGGTTCAAGAACTCACAAATCGAAGGCTTTCTCGAGGATGAGGGCATCAAGCATGAGTTCTCTTCTCCCTACACACCTCAATAAAATGGTGTAGTGGAGAGGAAGAATAGAACTCTACTGGACATGGCAAGGACCATGCTTGATGAGTACAAGACGCCGGACCGGTTTTGGGCTGAGGCGATTAACATCACCTGCTACTCCATCAATCAGCTCTACCTTCACCAAATCCTCAAGAAGACATCATATGAACTCCTCACCGGTAAAAAGCCCAATGTTTCATATTTTAGAGTCTTTGGTAGCAAATGTTTTATTCTTGTTAAAAGAGGTAGAAAATCTAAATTTGCTCCTAAGGCTGTAGAAGGCTTTTTACTTGGTTATGACTCAAACATAAGGGCATATAGAGTCTTCAACAAATCCACTGGATTAGTTGAGGTTTCTTGTGACATTGTGTTTGATGAGACTAATGGCTCCCAAGTAGAGCAAGTTGATCTTGATGAGATAGATGATGAAGAGGCTCCGTGCGTTGCTGAAAGGGAAATAGGGTCAAACCTTTTCCTAAATGATTTTGGTGGTTGAATTGCCCAACACAAATTATTGGACTTACTAGTTTGCTCTAGATTATAAGTTCTACAGGTGCCAAAGGTTCAACACAAACCAATAAAAAGTCCAAGAAAGGGTTCAAATACAAAGGAGCAAAACCAACCGAAAGCTGCCCTGGTCTGGCGCACCGGACTGTCCGGTGTGCCACCGGACAGTGTCCGGTGCACTAGGGAGAACTACTCTAAACTGCTCAGCTTCGGGAATTTGGGGAGCCACTCCGCTATAATTCACGGACTGTCCGGTATAGCACCGGACTGTCCGGTGTGCCTTGCGGAGCAACGACTATCGGCGCCAACGGTCGTCTGCAAAAGGTGAACAGTGAGCTACAGTGCGTGGACTGCGCGCACAGAAGTCAGAGCAGGCGCAGGAGGCGCACCGGACAGTGAACAGTGACTATCTAGTGCACCACCGGACTGTCCAGTGGCCCCACAAGTCAGAGCTCCAACGGTCGAACCCTAAAGGTTGGGTGACGTGGCTGGCGCACCGAACAGTGTCTGGTGGTCCACCGGACTGTCCGGTGCGCCATACGACAGCAGCCTTCCCCAACGGCCACTTTGGTGGTTGGGGCTATAAATACCCCCAACCACCAACAATTCAAGGCATCCAAATTTCCAGCCAACACATTCAATACAAAAGCTATAGCATTCAATTCAAGACACAATTAGAGTGAATCAAAATCTCTCCAAGTTCCAATTCCACTGAAATCAATAGTGACTAGAAGAGAGAGTTTTGTCGTGTTCTTTTGAGCTCTTGCGCTTGGATCGCTTTTCTTCTTCCCCATTCTTGTTCCCGCAACATTTGTAATCTAAGCAAGAGACACCAATTGTGTGGTGGTCCTTGTGGGGACTTAGTGTCCTGTTTGATTGAGAAGAGAAGCTCACTCGGTCTCGGTGACCGTTTGAGAGAGAGAAAGGGTTGAAAGAGACCCGGTCTTTGTGACCACCTCAACGGGGAGTAGGTTTGCAAGAACCGAACCTCGGTAAAACAAATCACCATGTCATACTCTTCATTTGCTTGTGATTTGTTTTTGCCCTCTCTTTCGGACTCGACTTTATTTCTAACGCTAACCCCATCTTGTAGTTGTGCTTAAAGTTTATAATTTTCAGATTCCGCCTATTCACCCCCCCTAGGCGACTTTCAATTGGTATCGGAGCCCGATACTTCATTAGAGCCTAACCGCTCAAAGTGATGTCGGGAGATCACACCAAGAAGGAGATGATGACCGGCAAGAAACCCGCTACAAGCCACGGGAAGGCTCCATCAAAGGAGTCCGGAACCAAGCACAAGGAGGAATCCCCTCCACGCGTCAAGTCGCATCGGAGTGGCGACAAGAAGAAGAAGATGAAGAAAGTGGTCTACTACGAGACCGACTCTTCGTCGCCATCCACCTCCGGCTCCGATGCACCGTCCGTCACTTCTAAGCGTCATGAGCGCAAGAAGTTTAGTAAGATCCCCCTACGCTACCCACGCATTTCTAAACGCACTCCTTTATTTTCCGTCCCACTAGGTAAACCACCCGTTTTTTAGGGTGAAGATTATAACATGTGGAGTGATAAAATGAGGCACCATCTAACCTCACTCCACTCTAGTATTTGGGATATTGTTGAGTTTGGAGCGCAGGAACCATCCGTAGCGGATGAAGACTATGACTCGGACGAGGTTGCCCAAATCCGGCACTTCAACTCCCAAGCCACCACTATACTCCTCGCCTCTCTAAGTTGAGAGGAGTATAATAAGGTGCAAGGATTGGAGAGTGCCAAAGAAATTTGGGACGTGCTCAAGACTGCGCACGAAGGAGATGAGGTGACCAAGATCACCAAGAGGGAAACGATCGAGGGGGAGCTCGGTCGGTTCATGCTCAACCAAGGAGAAGACCCGCAAGCCATGTACAGTCGGTTAAAGACCTTGGTGAACCAAGTTCGCAACCTCGGGAGCACCAAATGGGATGACCATGAAATGGTCAAGGTTATTCTTAGATCACTCGTTTTTCTTAATCCTACTCAAGTTCAATTAATTCGTGGTGATCCTAGATATAAACTAATGTCTCCCGAGGAAGTGATAGGAAAATTTGTGAGCTTCGAATTGATGATCAAAGGCTCCAAGAAAATCATCGAGCAAGGCGCCACCTCAACACCTGAGGTGCAACCCGTCGCATTCAAGGCGACGAAAGAAGAAAAGAAAGACTCTACACCAAGTAGGGTCCCCATCGACGCCTCCAAGCTCGACAACGAGGAAATGGCGCTCAACATCAAGAGGTTCCGCCAAATCCTCAAGCAAAGGAGGGGGAAGGACTACAAACCTCGCTCCAAAGGGTGTGCTACAAGTGTGGTAAGCCCGATCATTTTATCGCTAAATGCCCTATGTCTAGTGATAGTGACAGGGACAACGATAAGAAGGGGAGGAAGAAGGAAAAGAAGAAGTACTACAAGGAGGAAATGGCGCTCATCATCAAGAGCTTTCGCCAAATCTTCAAGCAAAAGAGGGGGAAAGACTACAAGCCCCGCTCCAAGAAAGTTTGCTACAAATGTGGTAAGCCCGGTCATTTTATTGCTAAATGTCTATTGTCTAGTGATAGTGACAGGGGCAACGACAAGAAGGGAAAGAGGAAGGAAAAGAAGAGGTATTACAAGAAGAAGGGCGGTGATGCCCATGTTTGCCGGGAGTGGGACTCCGACGAGAGCTCCACCGACTCCTCCTCCGACGAGGACGCCGCCAACATCGCCGTCAACAAATGCCTCTTCTTCCCCAACGTCGGCCACAAGTGCCTCATGGCAAAAGACGACAAGAAGAAGAAGGTAAAATCTAGATCCTCCACTAAGTATGCAACATCTAGTGATGAGGCTAGCTCTAGTGATGATGAGGATGATTTATTTACTCTTTTTGCCAATCTTAACATGCAACAAAAAGAAAAATTGAATGAATTGATTAGTGCCATTCATGAGAAGGATGAACTCTTGGATAGCCAAGAGGACTTCCTTATTAAGGAAAACAAAAAGCATGTTAAGGTTAAAAATGCTTATGCTCAGGAAGTGGAGAAATGTGAAAAATTGACTAATGAGCTAAGCACTTGCCATGACACTATTTCCAACCTTAGAATTGAGAATGCCAATTTGATTGCTAAGGTTGAGAAGTCAAATATTTGTGATGATTCAATTGTTAGTCTTAGAAATGATAATACTAGTTTGATTGCTAAGATTGATAAATTGAATGCCTCACTTTCTAGCCTTAAGACTGAAAATGAAAAATTAATTGCTAAGGCTAAGAAATTAGATGTTTGCAATATTTCCATTTCCAATCTTAGAAATGAGAATGTTATTTTACATGCTAAGATTGATGAATTAAATGCATGCAAACCCTTGAAAGGGAAATGTGCCCTTGGGCCATTTCTAAGTATTTTGGTGATTTAGTGTCCAACACAAGTGCCTAAGTGTAAAGAGGTGGACAAAGTACAAATCAAGGATAAAGGTATGTTTCTCAGACTTAGTACATTGTTTTATGGACTAATGTATTGTGTCTAAGTGCTGGAAACAGGAAAAATCCAATTGTAAATGTCTTGGCTCGAGCAGCCAAGACTCTGTTGAGTCTGGGAGCACCGGACTGTCCGGTGGTGCACCGGACAGTGTCCGGTGCGCCAGGCTGGCTCGAGCGAAGTGGCCGCTCTCGGGAATTCACCGGCGACGTACGACTATAATTCACCGGACTGTCCGGTGTGCACCGGACTATCCGGTGAGCCAACGGTCGGCCGGGCCAACGGTCGGCCGCGCAATCTGCGCGGGACACGTGGCCGAGCCAATGGCTAGAAGATGGCACCGGACTGTCCGGTGTGCACCGGACATGTCCGGTGCGCCAACGGCTCTCAGGCTGCCAACGGTCGGTTTCGCTATTTAAGGAAGGAAATCGGGCACCGGACAGTGTCCGGTGTGCACCGGACTGTCCGGTGCGCCAGTCGACAGAAGGCAAGATCAGCCTTCCAAGATTGCTCCCAACGGCTCCTAGCTGCCTTGGGGCTATAAAAGGGACCCCTAGGCACATGGAGGAGAACACCAAGCATCTCCTAATCATTTCTAAGCACCAAGACATCGATTTCGCGCATTCGTTTCATTGTGATAGCATATAGAGCTCTAGTGGAGTTGTGAACTCATTGAGTTGTGTTGCGAGCTCTTGTTGCGACTTGTGTGCGTGTTGACACTTTGATTCTTGTGTCTTGTGTGCGTTGCTAATCCCTCCCTTGCTCCGAGTTCTTTGTGAATTTCAAGTGTAAGGGCGAGAGGCTCCAAGTTGTGGAGATTCCTCGCAAACGGGATTGAGATAAAGCAAGCAAAACACCATGGTATTCAAGTGGGTCTTTGGACCGCTTGAGAGGGGTTGATTGCAACCCTCGTCCGTTGGGACGCCACAACGTGGAGTAGGCAAGCGTTGGTCTTGGCCGAACCACGGGATAACCACCGTGCCATCTCTGTGATTGATCTTTGTTGGTTATTGTGTTTTGTTGAGGATTCCTCTATAGCCACTTGGCAATTATTGTGCTAACAATTAACTAAGTTTTGTGGCTTAAGTTTTGAAGTGTTACAGGATCACCTATTCACCCCCCCTCTAGGTGCTCTCAATTAGTATCGGAGCCGTTCTCTTCAAAAAAGGGACTAACCGCCCGAAGAGATGGATCCTAAGGGCAAGGGGATGGTGATCAACGACAAGGAGAAGGAGTCCTTCGTCAACGAGCCCAATGATGACAGGCCCACTGACTCAGGCTCGGGCCACAAAAGAAAAGACGGGAGGAAGAAGAAGACAAGGCGCATCAAGGAGGCGCTACCTGAGAGCACCTAGAGGGGGGGTGAATAGGTGATCCTGTAAAACTTAAACTTATAGCCACAAAAACTTGTTAAGTGTTAGCACGATAATTGCCAAGTGGCTAGAGAGAAGGTCTTGCACAATACGATAATCACAAAGAATTCAACACAGAGAAGACACAGTGATTTATCCCGTGGTTCGGCCAAGTACAAAACTTGCCTACTCCACGTTGTGGCGTCCCAACGGACGAGAGTTGCACTCAACTCCTCTCAAGCGATCCAATGATCAACTTGAATACCACAGTGTTATGCTTTTCTCTTCTTATCCCTTTCGCAAGGAATCTCCACAAATTGGAGTCTCTTGCCCTTACAAGTATATGATCACAAAGAAAGCACAGAGTAAGGGAGGGAAGCAACACACACAAATCCACAGCAAAAGCGCACACACACGGCCAAGAATCGAGCTCACAAGACTATCTCAGAGTTCTCACTTAGAACAGAGCTCGAATCACTTAGAAACACAAACGAATGCGCAGAGACTTAGTGTGGATGATCAAGAATGCTCAAAGGTTGCTTGTGTCTCTCCTCCATGCGCCTAGGGGCTCCTTTTATAGCCCCAAGGCAGCTAGGAAACGTTGAGAGCAAATCCGGAAGGCCATCCTTGCCTTCTGTCGTCGGGGGCACCGGACAGTCCGGTGCACACCGGACACTGTCCGGTGCCCGATTTGTTTCCTTATCTGGCGCTGCCGACCGTTGCAGACCGTTGGAGATCTGAGAGCCGTTGGCGCACCGGACATGTCCGGTGCACACCGGACAGTCCGGTGTCGTCTTCCGACCGTTGGCTCCGCCACGTGTCCCGCGCGGATTGCGCGGCCGACCGTTGGCCCGGCCGACCGTTGGCTCACCGGACAGTCCGGTGCACACCGGACAGTCCGGTGAATTTTAGCCGTACGCCGTCGGCCAATTTTCCCGAGAGCGGCCAGTTCGAGCCGAGGCAGCCTGGCGCACCGGACACTGTCCGGTGCACACCGGACAGTCCGGTGCTCCAGACCGAACTGGGTCTTGGCAGCACACAGCCAAGTCTTTTTCTCCTCTTCTTCTTTCTGTTTCTAACACTTAGACAAATATATTAGTACACAAAACCAATGTACTAAGGCTTAGAAACATACCTTTACTTCATGATTTGCACCTTGTTCATCCATGTACACAAATTCACAATTAAGCACATGTGTTGGCACTCAATCACCAAAATACTTAGAAATGGCCCAAGGGCACATTTCCCTTTCACTACCTAGCAAGGTGGCACAGATTGAGGCGGCCGTACTTAATGATGAAGAGATGGCCCTAATTATCAAAAGATTCAAGACGGTGCTTAAGGGTCGCAAGGGACAGCCAAGCAAGACCAAAGCCAAGGGGAAGCGCTCATGCTTCAAATGCGGTAAGCTTGGTCATTTTATTGCTAACTGTCCCGACAATGATAGTGAACAGGACCAAGGGAGCAAGAGGGAGAAGAAGAAGGCATACAAGAAGGCAAAGGGCGAGGCACATCTAGGCAAGGAGTGGGATTCGGATTGCTCCTCCTCCGACTCTGACAATGAGGGACTCGCCGCCACCGCTTTCAACAAGTCATCCCTCTTCCCAAACGAGCATCACACTTGCCTCATGGCAAGGGAGAAGAAAGTAAGCACTCATGATACTAGTACTTATGCTTCTTCAAGTGAGGATGAGTCTAGTGATGATGATGAGATAGATTACTCATGCTTATTCAAAGGATTAGATAGATCTAAAATTGATAAGATTAATGAGTTGATTGATGCCTTGAATGATAAGAATATGCTTTTAGAAAAGCAAGAGGATTTGTTGTATGAAGAACATGATAAATTTGTAGAAGTACAAAAGTCTCTTGCTCTAGAAATTAAAAGGAATGAAATACTCTCTAGTGAATTATCTTCTTGTCATGAAACTATTGCTACATTAAAAAGTTTTAATGATGATTTAAATGCTAAACTAGAAGTAGCTAGTAAATATAATTCTTGTGTAGAAATTGTTGAAACTTGTAATAGGTGTAAAGATTTTGACATTGATGCTTGTAGTGATCATTTAGTTTCAATTTCCAAATTAATTGAGGAATTAGCTAGTCTTAATGCCCAACTTAAGACTAGCAAGAATGAATTTGACAAGCTAAAATTTGCAAGGGATGCCTACACGATTGGTAGACACCCCTCAATTAAGGATGGACTTGGCTACAAGAGGGAAGCCAAGAACTTGACAAGCCATAAGGCTCCCATCTCCGCCAAGGAGAAAGGGAAGGCCCCTATGGCTAGTAGTGCTAAAAGGAACCATGCTTTTATGTATCATGATAGGATACAAACTAGAAATGCTTATAGGAGTTATAATGCTTATGATGATTTTGATTCTCATGCCATGTTTGCTTCTAGTTCTTCCTATGTGCATGATAGAAATGTTGGTAGGAGAAATGTTGTTCATAATATGCCTAGGAGAAATGTTGTTAATGTTCCTAGGAAAGTAAATGAACCTTCTACAATATATCATGCTTTAAATGCTTCTTTTGCTATTTGTAGAAAGGATAGGAAGATAGTTGCTAGAAAATTAGGGGCAAGATGCAAGGGAGACAAAACTTGCATTTGGGTCCCTAAGGATATTTGTGCTAACCTTGTAGGACCCAACATGAGTTGGGTACCTAAGACCCAAGCCTAAATTTGCCTTGCAGGTTTATGCATCCGGGGGTTCAAGCTGGATTATTGACAGCAGATGCACAAACCATATGACGGGGGAGAAGAAGATGTTCACCTCCTACGTCAAGAATAAGGATTCCCAAGATTCAATAATATTCGGTGATGGGAATCAAGGCAAGGTAAAAGGGTTAGGTAAAATTGCAATCTCAAATGAGCACTCTATCTCTAATGTGTTTTTAGTAGAGTCTCTTGGATATAATTTGCTATCTGTTAGTCAATTATGCACTATGGGATATAACTGTTTATTTACAAATGTAGATGTGTCTGTCTTTAGAAGATGTGATGGTTCACTAGCTTTTAAGGGTGTACTAGACGGCAAACTTTACTTAGTTGATTTTGCAAAAGAAGAGGCCGGTCTAGATGCATGCTTAATGGCTAAGACTTGCATGGGCTGGTTGTGGCATCGCCGCTTAGCACATGTGGGGATGAAGAACCTCCACAAGCTTCTAAAGGGAGAACACGTGATAGGTCTAACCAATGTTCATTTCAAAAAAGATAGACCTTGTGCAGCTTGTCAAGCAGGTAAACAAGTGGGAGGAGCACATCACAGCAAGAATGTGATGACCACGTCAAGACCTCTGGAGCTGCTGCATATGGACCTCTTCGGACCCGTCGCCTATCTGAGTTTTGGAGGAAGTAAGTATGGTCTAGTTATTGTTGATGACTTTTCCCGCTTCACTTGGGTGTTCTTTTTGCAGGATAAGTCTGGAACCCAAGGGACCCTCAAGCGCTTCCTAAGGAGAGCTCAAAATGAGTTTGAGCTCAAGGTGAAGAAGATAAGGAGCGACAACGGGTCCGAATTCAAGAACCTTCAAGTGGAGGAGTTCCTTGAGAAGGAGGGGATCAAGCATGAGTTCTCCGCTCCCTACACACCTCAGCAAAATGGTGTGGTAGAGAGGAAGAACAGGACGCTCATAGATATGGCGAGGACTATGCTTGGAGAGTTCAAGACCCCCGAGTGCTTTTGGTCGGAAGCCGTGAACACGGCTTGCCACGCCATCAACAGGGTCTACCTTCACCGCCTCCTCAAGAAGACTTCATATGAGCTGCTGACTGGTAACAAACCCAATGTATCGTACTTTCGTGTATTTGGGAGTAAATGCTACATTCTAGTGAAGAAGGGTAGGAATTCCAAATTTGCTCCCAAAGCCGTAGAAGGGTTTTTATTAGGTTATGATTCAAATACAAAGGCGTATAGGGTCTTCAACAAATCATCGGGTTTGGTTGAAGTCTCTAGCGACGTTGTATTTGATGAGACTAATGGCTCTCCAAGAGAGCAAGTTGTTGATCTTGATGATGTAGATGAAGAAGACGTTCCAACGGCCGCGATACGCACCATGGCGATTGGAGATGTACGGCCTCAGGAACATTTGGAGCAAGATCAACTGTCTTCCTCAACTATGGTGCATCCCTCAACCCAAGATGATGAACAGGTACCTCAAGTGGAGGCGAATGATCAAGAGGGAGCACAGGATGTTCAAATTGAAGAGGAAGAAGCACCTCAGGCACCTCCAACGCAAGTTCGAGCAACGATTCAAAGGGATCATCCCGTCGACCAGATATTGGGTGATATTAGCAAGGGAGTAACTACTCGTTCAAGATTAGTTAATTTTTGTGAGCATTACTCTTTTGTCTCTTCTATTGAGCCTTTCAGGGTAGAAGAGGCCTTGCTAGATCCGGACTGGGTGTTGGCCATGCAGGAGGAACTCAACAATTTCAAGCACAATGAAGTTTGGACACTGGTGCCTCGCCCCAAGCAAAATGTTGTGGGAACCAAGTGGGTGTTCCGTAACAAACAGGACGAGCACGGGGTGGTGACAAGGAACAAGGCTCGACTTGTGGCAAAAGGTTATGCCCAAGTCGCAGGTTTGGACTTTGAGGAGACATTCGCTCCTGTGGCTAGGCTAGAATCAATTCGTATCTTGCTAGCATATGCCGCTCACCATTCTTTCAGGTTGTACCAAATGGATGTGAAGAGCGCTTTCCTCAACGGGCCGATCAAAGAGGAGGTGTACGTGGAGCAACCCCCTGGCTTCGAGGATGAACGGTACCCCGACCACGTGTGTAAGCTCTCTAAGGCGCTCTATGGACTTAAGCAAGCCCCAAGAGCATGGTATGAATGCCTTAGAGACTTTTTAATTGCTAATGCTTTCAAGGTTGGGAAAGCCGATCCAACTCTTTTTACTAAGACTTGCGATGGTGATCTTTTTGTGTGCCAAATTTATGTCGATGACATAATATTTGGTTCTACTAATCAAAAGTCTTGTGAAGAGTTTAGCAGGGTGATGACGCAGAAATTCGAGATGTCGATGATGGGCGAGTTGAACTACTTCCTTGGGTTCCAAGTGAAGCAACTCAAGGACGGCACTTTCATCTCCCAAACGAAGTACACGCAAGACTTGCTAAAGCGGTTTGGGATGAAGGACGCCAAGCCCGCAAAGACGCCGATGGGAACTGACGGACACACCGACCTCAACAAAGGTGGTAAGTCCGTTGATCAAAAAGCATACCGGTCCATGATAGGTTCTTTGCTTTATTTATGTGCTAGTAGACCGGATATTATGCTTAGCGTATGCATGTGTGCTAGATTTCAATCTGATCCTAAGGAGTGTCACTTAGTGGCGGTGAAGCGAATTCTTCGATATTTAGTCGCTACGCCTTGCTTCGGGATCTGGTATCCAAAGGGGTCTAACTTTGACTTGATTGGGTACTCAGATTCCGACTATGCTGGATGTAAGGTCAATAGGAAGAGTACATCGGGGACGTGCCAATTCTTAGGAAGGTCCCTGGTGTCATGGAACTCTAAGAAACAAACCTCTGTTGCCCTATCCACCGCTGAGGCCGAGTACGTTGCTGCAGGACAGTGTTGTGCGCAACTACTTTGGATGAGGCAAACCCTCAGGGACTTTGGCTACAATCTGAGCAAAGTCTCACTCCTATGTGACAATGAGAGTGCTATCCGAATAGCGGAAAATCCTGTTGAGCACAGCCGCACAAAGCACATTGACATCCGGCATCACTTTTTGAGAGACCACCAGCAAAAGGGGGATATCGAAGTGTTTCATGTTAGCACCGAGAACCAGCTAGCCGATATCTTTACCAAGCCTTTAGATGAAAAGACCTTTTGCAGGCTGCGTAGTGAGCTAAATGTCCTAGATTCACGGAACTTGGATTGAAATGTAGCATACATGTGTTTATGCCTTTGATCATGTTCATTCTGCATTTTGTTGCTTATTGTGGTGCTCAAGTTGTACAAACACTCCCTGGACCTCACAAGTCCTGTTTGCAAGTGATGCACATATTTAGGGGGAGCTGTGCTACAACTTGACCCTTTGAGACTAACCACGTACTTGAGTTTGGTTGTTTTAGTCTCCAAGGAGAATTGAAAGGGAAAAGGTGGACTTGGACCATGCAAGACTTCCACTGCACTCCGATGAAAAGAGTAACTTTTCCAAGTTCATCTTTATACTCTTATTGCCTTTGTGTTCTCTTTTGATGATTTTGGTGAGGCAATGGGGTTCAAGGGCCAAGATTGATCCCGTTTTGGTGCTTGATGCCAAAGGGGGAGAAAATAAAGGCCAAAGCAATAATTGGATCAGCTACCACTTGAGAAATTTTGAAAATAGTAGATTAGAGCTTTTGGTTTGTCAAAACTCTTTTATTATCTCTTATGTCAAAAGTTGGCCTCTTGTGGGGAGAAGTGTTGATTATGGGAAAAGGGGGAGTTTTTGAAATCCTTGATCAAATTTCTTTGGAAAACCTCTCTTTATGTCTCTACAAGTGGTTTTGACTTAGAGATAGGAATTTGAGTTTGATTTGCAAAAACAAATCAAGTGGTGGCATAGAGTGATCCATATATGTCAAAATTGAATCAAAATAATTTTGAGTTCTTATTTGATTTGATTTTGTACTTGTTCTACTTGCTTTATGTTGTGTTGGCATAAATCACCAAAAAGGGGGAGATTGAAAGGGAAATGTGCCCTTGGGCCATTTCTAAGTATTTTGGTGATTTAGTGTCCAACACAAGTGCCTAAGTGTAAAGAGGTGGACAAAGTACAAATCAAGGATAAAGGTATGTTTCTCAGACTTAGTACATTGTTTTATGGACTAATGTATTGTGTCTAAGTGCTGGAAACAGGAAAAATCCAATTGTAAATGTCTTGGCTCGAGCAGCCAAGACTCTGCTGAGTCTGGGAGCACCGGACTGTCCGGTGGTGCACCGGACAGTGTCCGGTGCGCCAGGCTGGCTCGAGCGAAGTGGCCGCTCTCGGGAATTCACCGGCGACGTACGGCTATAATTCACTGGACTGTCCGGTGTGCACCGGACTGTCCGGTGAGCCAACGGTCGGCCGGGCCAACGGTCGGCCGCGCAATCTGCGCGGGACACGTGGTCGAGCCAACGGCTAGAAGATGGCACCGGACTGTCTGGTGTGCACCGGACATGTCCGGTGCGCCAACGGCTCTCAGGCTGCCAACGGTCGGTTTCGCTATTTAAGGAAGGAAATCGGGCACCGGACTGTCCGGTGTGCCAGTCGACAGAAGGCAAGATCAGCCTTCCAAGATTGCTCCCAACGGCTCCTAGCTGCCTTGGGGCTATAAAAGGGACCCCTATGCGCATGGAGGAGAACACCAAGCATCTCCTAATCATTTCTAAGCACCAAGACATCGATTTCGCGCATTCGTTTCATTGTGATAGCATATAGAGCTCTAGTGGAGTTGTGAACTCATTGAGTTGTGTTGCGAGCTCTTGTTGCGACTTGTGTGCGTGTTGACACTTTGATTCTTGTGTCTTGTGTGCGTTGCTAATCCCTCCCTTGCTCCGAGTTCTTTGTGAATTTCAAGTGTAAGGGCGAGAGGCTCCAAGTTGTGGAGATTCCTCGCAAACGGGATTGAGATAAAGCAAGCAAAACACCGTGGTATTCAAGTGGGTCTTTGGACCGCTTGAGAGGGGTTGATTGCAACCCTCGTCCGTTGGGACGCCACAACGTGGAGTAGGCAAGCGTTGGTCTTGGCCGAACCACGGGATAACCACCGTGCCATCTCTGTGATTGATCTTTGTTGGTTATTGTGTTTTGTTGAGGATTCCTCTATAGCCACTTGGCAATTATTGTGCTAACAATTAACTAAGTTTTGTGGCTTAAGTTTTGAAGTGTTACAGGATCACCTATTCACCCCCCCTCTAGGTGCTCTCAACCCTCTACATCTAGTGTTGATCATGTTACTATTTGTACTAGATGTAGAGATATTAATGTTGATGCTATTCATGATCACCTTGCTATGATTAAACAACAAAATGATCATATAGCTAAACTAGATGCAAAAATTGTCGAGCATGAACTAGAAAATGATAAATTTAAATTTGCTCGTAGCATGCTTTATAATGGGAGACGCCCTGACATTAAGGATGGCATTGGCTTCCAACATGGATGCAATGTCAAAATAAATGCCCCTAAAAGATTGTCTAATTTTGTTAAGGGCAAGGCTCCCATGCCTCAGGATAACGAGGGCTATATTTTATATCCTGCTGGTTATCCTGAGGATAAGATTAGGAGAATTCATGCCAAGAAGACTCATTTTGTTTCTCACCATGCTTTTATTTATAAGAATGAGGCTTCTAGTTCTAGGCGTTCTACACATGTTAAAATGCCTAAAAAGAAATCTCCTATTGCATCAAATGAACCTAATGTTTCATTTAAAACTATTGATGCTTCATATGTGCTCACTAACAAATCAGGCAAAGTAGTTGCCAAATATGTTGGGGGCAAACACAAGGGGTCAAAGACTTGTGTTTGGGTACCCAAGGTGCTTGTTTCTAATGTGAAAGGACCCAAGACCGTTTGGGTACCTAAGAATAAGGCCTAAATTTGTTTTGTAGGTTTATGCATCTGGGGGCTCAAGTTGGATCATTGATAGCGGGTGCACAAACCACATGGCTGGGGAGAAAAAGATGTTCTCCTCCTATGAGAAAAACCATGATTCCCAAAGAGCTATCACATTCGGGGATGGAAATCAAGGTTTGGTCAGAGGACTTGGTAAAATTGCTATATCACTTGACCATTCTATTTCCAATGTTTTTCTTGTAGATTCATTAGATTACAATTTGCTTTCAGTTTCTCAATTATGCAAAATGGGTTACAACTGTCTTTTTACGGATATAGGTGTTACTGTCTTTAGAAGAAGTGATGATTCAGTAGCATTTAAGGGAGTATTAGAGGGTCAGCTATACTTAGTTGATTTCAATAGAGCTGAACTCGATACTTGCTTAATTGCTAAGACCAACATGGGTTGGCTCTGGCACCGCCGACTAGCGCACGTTGGGATGAAGAATCTTCATAAGCTTCTAAAGGGAGAGCACATTTTAGGACTAACAAATGTTCATTTTGAGAAAGACAGGATTTGTAGCGCATGCCAAGCAGGGAAGCAAGTTGGTGTTCATCAACCACACAAGAACATCATGACGACTGACAGACCACTGGAGCTACTCCACATGGATCTATTCGGCCCGATAGCTTACATAAGCATCGGCGAGAGTAAGTACTGTCTAGTTATTGTGGATAATTATTCTCGCTTCACTTGGGTGTTATTTTTGCAGGAAAAATCTCAAACCCAAGAGACTTTAAAGGGATTCTTGAGATGAGCTCAAAATGAGTTCGACTTAAGGATAAAAAAGATAAGAAGCGACAATGGAACGGAGTTCAAGAACTCACAAATAGAAGGCTTCCTTGAGGAGGAGGGCATCAAGCATGAGTTCTCTTCTCCCTACATGCCACAACAAAATGGTGTAGTGGAGAGGAAGAATAGAACTCTATTGGACATGGCAAGGACCATGCTTGATACTTCGAATCGGTTTTGGGCCGAAGCGGTCAACACTGCTTGCTACGCCATCAACTGGTTATATCTACACTGAATCCTCAAGAAGACATCATACGAACTCCTCAATGGTAAAAAGCCCAATGTTTCATATTTTAGAGTCTTTGGTAGCAAATGCTTTATTCTTGTTAAAAGAGGTAGAAAATCTAAATTTGCTCCTAAGGCTGTAGAAGGCTTTTTACTTGGTTATGATTCAAACACAAGGGCATATAGAGTCTTTAACAAGTCTACTGGACTAGTTGAAGTTTCTTGTGACATTGTGTTTGATGAGACTAACGGCTCTCAAGTAGAGCAAGTTGATCTTGATGAGCTAGATGATGAAGAGGCTCCATGCGTCGCGCTAAGGAACATGTCCATTGGGGATGTGTGTCCTAAGGAATCCGAAGAGCCTCCGCAAGCACAAGATCAGCCTTCATCTTCCTCCATGCGAGCATCTCCACCAACTCAAGATGAGGAACAAACTCAAGATGATGAAAGTGAAGATCAAGAGGATGAGCCACCTCAAGAGGAGGACAATGATCAAGGGGGAGATGTCAATGATCAAGACAAGAAAGATGATGAGGAACCAAGACCGCCACACCTAAGAGTCCACCAGGCGATTCAAAGAGATCACCCTGTGAACACCATCCTCGGCGATATTCATAAGGGGGTAACCACTAGATCTCGTGTTGCTCAATTTTGTGAACATTACTCTTTTGTTTCCTCTATTGAGCCATACAGGGTAGAGGATGCACTAAGAGATTTGGATTGGGTGCTGGCAATGCAAGAGGAGCTCAAGAACTTCACGAGGAATGAGGTATGGCATTTAGTTCCACGTCCTAACCAAAATGTTGTATGTACCAAGTGGGTATTTCGCAACAAGCAAGACGAGCATGGTGTGGTCATAAGGAACAAAGCACGACTTGTGGCCAAGGGTTATTCACAAGTCGAAGGTTTGGATTTTGGAGAAACTTATGCACCCGTAGCTAGGCTTGAGTCAATTCGTATATTACTTGCCTATGCTACTCACCATGGCTTTAAGCTATACCAAATGGACGTGAAGAGTGCCTTCCTCAATGGACCAATCAAGGAAGAGGTCTATGTTGAGCAACCTCTCGGCTTTGAAGATAATGAGTATCCTAACCATGTGTATATACTCTCTAAGGCGCTTTATGGGCTCAAGCAAGCCCCAAGAGCATGGTATGAATGCCTAAGAGATTTTCTTATCACTAACGATTTCAAAGTCGGAAAGGCTGATCCTACTCTATTCACTAAAACTATTGCAAATGATTTATTTGTATGCCAAATTTATGTTGATGATATCATATTTGGGTCTACTAACAAATCTACTTGTGAAGAGTTTAGTAGGATCATGGTACAAAAATTCGAGATGTCTATGATGGGGGAGTTGAAGTATTTTCTAGGATTTCAAGTCAAGCAACTCCAAGAGGGCACCTTCATCAGCCAAACGAAGTACATTCAAGACATACTCACCAAGTTTGGAATGAAGGATGCCAAGCCCATCAAGACACCCATGGGAACCAATGGGCATCTCGACCTCGACACGGGAGGTAAATCCGTAGATCAAAAGGTATACCGGTCGATGATAGGATCTCTACTCTATTTATCTGCATCTCGACCGGATATTATGTTTTTCGTATGCATGTGTGCAAGATTTCAAGTCGATCCTAAGGAAATTCACCTTAGGGCCGTGAAGAGAATCTTGAGATATTTAGTTTATACACCTAAGTTTGGTCTTTAGTACCCAAGGGATCCTCTTTTGATTTATTAGGATATTCAGATGCTGATTGGGCAGGGTGTAAAATTGATAGGAAGAGCACATCAGGGACTTGCCAGTTTCTGGGGAGATTTCTGGTGTCTTGGGCTTCAAAGAAACAAAACTCAGTAGCTCTTTCTACCGCCGAAGCCGAATATATTGCCGCAGGCCATTGTTGCATGCAATTGCTTCGGATGAGGCAAACCCTTAGGGACTATGGCTACAAGTTTAGCAAAGTCCCCCTCCTATGTGATAATGAGAGTGCAATACGCATGGTGGATAATCCCGTTGAGCACAGCCGCACTAAGCACATAGCCATTTGGTATCACTTTTTGAGAGATCACCAACAAAGGGGGGATATCGAGATAGCCTATATTAACACCAAAGATCAATTGGCCGATATCTTTACCAAGCCACTAGATGAGAAAACCTTTACCAAACTTCGGAATGAGCTAAATATTCTTGATTCTAGGAATTTTGATTGAAACATTGCACACATAGCTCATTTATATACCTTTGATCATATCTCTTTTATGTCTATGACTAATGTGTTTTCAAGTGTATTCTTATACTTAGTCATAGAATTGAAAGGGAAATGGAGTACTCGGCAAAGACGACGCTTCCACTCAACTCCATCGGTATTATCTACTCTTTGCCGGTATTCCGCCTAGTTCTCCACTTTGATATAATCTTCACTCATATTTATTTGTTTGCCATTAGGGAGAAAGTAAAAGGGCTTATATTTCACTCACACGTATTCATTTTTGGCGATTCATGCCAAAAGGGAGAAAGTATTAGCCCAAAGCAAAAGGACCGCACCACCAACGAATTTTAAAAATGAAGTTTTCAAAATTAGTATCTTAATGTGTTTTCAAAAGAGGGAGAAAGTTCTAATATCTTCAAAAATTTGTAAAACTCTATTGAACACTAAGAGGAGAATTTCATTGAGGGGGGGTTTTGTTTAAAGTCAAAGGAAAAGCATTTGAAACAGGGGGAGAAAATTTCAAATCTTGAAAATGCTTCTTTCAATCTTATTCATGTACCTTTGACTATTTGCAAAAGGTTTTGAAAAGAATTTTTACAAAGAATTTGCAAAAACAAACTAGTGGTGCAAATGTGGTCCAAAATCTTAAATAAGAAGAAAACAATCCATGCATATCTAGTAGAAATAATTATTGGTTTAATTCCAAGCAACCTTCGCACTTACCTTATGCAAACTAGTTCAATTCTGCACTTATACATTTGCTTTGGTTTGTATTGGCATTAATCACCAAAAAGGGGGAGATTGAAAGGGAAATAGGGTCAAACCTTTTCCTAAATGATTTTGGTGGTTAAATTGCCCAACACAAATTATTGGACTAACTAGTCTGCTCTAGATTATAAGTTCTACAGGTGCCAAAGGTTCAACACAAACCAATAAAAAGTCCAAGAAAGGGTTCAAATACAAAGGAGCAAAACCAACCGAAGGCTGCCCTGGTCTGGCCACCGGACTGTCCGGTGCACCACCGGACAGTGTCCGGTGTACCAGGGAGAACTACTCTGAACTGTTCAGCTTCGGAAATTTGGGGAGCCACTCCGCTATAATTCACCGGACTGTCCGGTATAGCACCGGACTGTCCGGTGTGCCATGCGGAGCAACGGCTATCAGCGCCAACTATCGTCTTCAAAAGGTGAACAGTGAGCTACAGTGCGTGGACTACGTGCACAGAAGTCAGAGCATGCGCAGGAGGCGCACCGGACAGTGAACAGTGACTGTCCGGTGCACCACCGGACTGTCCGGTGGCCCCACAAGTTAGAGCTCCAACGGTAGAACCCTAACGGTTGGGTGACATGGCTGGCGCACCGAACAGTGTTCGGTGGTGCACCGGACTGACCGGTGCGCCATACGACAGCAGCCTTCCCCAACGGCCGCTTTGGTGGTTGGGGCTATAAATACCCCCAATCACCAACACTTCAAGGCATCCAAGTTTTCAGCCAACACATTCAATACAAGAGCTATAGCATTCAATTCAAGACACAATTAGAGTGAATCAAAATCTCTCCAAGTCACAATTCCACTCAAAGCAATAGTGACTAGAAGAGAGAGTTTTGCCGTGTTCTTTTGAGATCTTGCGCTTGGATCGCTTTTCTTCTTCCCCATTCTTGTTCCCGCAACATTTGTAATCAAAGCAAGAGACACCAATTGTGTGGTGGTCCTTGTGGGGACTTAGTGTCCTGTTTGATTGAGAAGATAAGCTCACTCGGTCTAGGTGACCGTTTGAGAGAGGGAAAGGGTTGAAAGAGACCCGGTCTTTGTGACCACCTCAACGAGGAGTAGGTTTGCAAGAACTGAACCTCAGTAAAACAAGTCACCGTGTCATACTCTTCATTTGCTTGTGATTTGTTTTTGCCCTCTCTTTCAGACTCGACTTTATTTCTAACGCTAACCCCGGCTTGTAGTTGTGCTTAAAGTTTATAATTTTCAGATTCCGCCTATTCACCCCCCTCTAGGCGACTTTCAGTTGCGCTAAGGAACATGTCCATTGGGGATGTGTGCCCTAAGGAATCCGAAGAGCCTCCACAAGCATAAGATCAACCATCCTCTTCCATGCAAGGATCTCCACCAACTCAAGATGAGGAACAGGCTCAAGATGATGATGAAGATCAATAGGATGAGCCACCTCAAGAGGAGGACAATGATCAAGGGGGAGATGACCATGTCAATAAGGACAAGGAAGATGAGCAAGAAATTCAGGGTCAAAGACCGCCACACCCAAGAGTCCACCAAGCGATACAAAGAGATCACCCCGTGAACTCAATTCTCAGTGACATTCGTAAGGGGGTAACCACTCAATCTCGAGTCGCTCATTTTTGTGAACATTACTCTTTTGTGTCCTCTATTGAGCCATACAGGGTGGAGGATGCACTAAGAGATTCGGATTGGGTGTTGGCTATGCAAGAGGAGCTCAACAACTTCACGAGGAATGAGGTATGGCATTTAGTTCCACGTCATAACCAAAATGTTGTAGGTACCAAATGGGTATTCCGCAACAAGCAAGATGAGCATGGTGTGGTGATAAGGAACAAAGCCAGACTTGTCGTCAAAGGTTATTCACAAGTCGAAGGTTTGGACTTTGGTGAAACTTATGCACCCATAGCTAGGCTTGAGTCAATTCGCATATTACTTGCCTATGCTACTTACCATGGCTTTAAGCTCTATCAAATGAACGTGAAAAGTGCCTTCCTTAATGGACCAATCAAGGAAGAGGTCTATGTTGAGCAACCTCCCAGCTTTGAAGATAGTGAGTACCCTAACCATGTGTATAGACTCTCAAAGACGCTTTATGGGCTCAAGCAAGCCCCAAGAGCATGGTATGAATGTCTGCGAGATTTCCTTATCACTAATGGCTTCAAAGTCGAAAAAGCCGATCCTACACTCTTTACTAAAACTATTGCAAAAGATTTGTTTGTATGCCAAATTTATGTTGATGATGTCTGAAAGGGAAATGTGCCCTTGGGCCATTTCTAAGTATTTTGGTGATTGAGTGCCAACACATGTGTTTAATTGTGAATTTGTGTACATGGATGAACAAGGTGCAAATCATGAAGTAAAGGTATGTTTCTAAGCCTTAGTACATTGGTTTTGTGGACTAACATATTTGTCTAAGTGTTAGAAACAGAAAGAAGAAAAAGAGAAAAGGGGAGAGAATGACTTGGCTGTGTGCAGCCAAGTCCCAGCTCGGTCTGGAGCACCGGACTGTCCGGTGTGCACCGGACAGTGTCCGGTGCGCCAGACTGACTCGACTCGAATTGGCCGCTCTCGGGATTTTGGCCGGCGGCGTACGGCTAAAAATCACCGGACTGTCCGGTGTGCACCGGACTGTCCGGTGAGCCAACGGTCGGCCAGGGCCAACGGTCGGCCGCGCAATCCGCGCGGGACACGTGGCCGAGCCAACGGTCGGAAGACGGCACCGGACTGTCCGGTGTGCACCGGACTGTCCGGTGCGCCAACGGCTCGCAGATCTACGGCAGTCTTCCAACGGTCGGAAGCGCCAGAAAAGGAAACAAATCGGGCACCGGACAGTGTCCGGTGTGCACCGGACTGTCCGGTGCCCCCGACGACAGAAGGCAAGGATGGCCTTCCGGATTTGCTCTCAACGGCTCCTAGCTGCCTTGGGGCTATAAAAGGAGCCCCTAGGCGCATGGAGGAGACACACAAGCAACTCTTGAGCATTCTTGATCATCCACACAAGTTCTTTGCGCATTCGTTTGTGATTCTAAGTGATTCGAGCTCTGTTCTAGTGTGAACTCTGAGATAGTCATTCGAGCTCGAGTCTTGGCCGTGTGTGTGCGCTTTTGTTGTGGATTTGTGTGTGTTGCTTCCCTCCCTTACTCTGTGCTTTCTTTGTGATCATATACTTGTAAGGGCAAGAGACTCCAATTTGTGGAGATTCCTTGCAAACGGGATAGTGAAAGGAACAACAAAACACCGTGGTATTCAAGTGGGTCTTTGGACCGCTTGAGAGGGGTTGATTGCAACCCTCGTCCGTTGGGACGCCACAACGTGGAAGTAGGCAAGCATTGGCTTGGCCGAACCACGGGATAAACCACTGTGTCCCTCTGTGCTTGATTCTTGTGGTATTGTGTTTTGTTGAGACTTCACCTTAGCCACTTGGCATTAATCGTGCTAACGCTTAACAAGTTTTTGTGGCTTAAGTTTGAAGTTTTTACAGGATCACCTATTCACCCCCCCCCCCCTCTAGGTGCTCTCAATTGGTATCAGAGCCGTTCTATTCACAAAGGGACTAACCGCCCGAATAGATGGATCCTAAGGGGAAGGGTATTGTGATCAACGACAAAGAAAAGGAGACCTTCGTCAACGAGCCGAAGGACGACAAGCCTACCGACTCCGGCTCGGGCCATAGACGAAAGGAAGGGAAGAAGAAGAAGACGAGGCGTATCAAGGAGATCATCTACTACAACGATAGTGATGAATCCACTTCTTCCCAAAAGGACGACGACAACGACTACAGGAAGACGGTCAATTCGAACTTTTCATTTGATTATTCCCGTATTCAACATAGTTCGAATTCGCATTTGCTTTCCATTCCTCTTGGCAAACCTCCACACTTCGATGGGGAGGACTACGGATTTTGGAGTCACAAAATGCGTAGTCACTTATTCTCTCTCCATCCTAGCATATGGGAGATTGTGGAGAACGGAATGAAATTCGATAGCTCGGATAGCCCTATGCTTATAAATGAACAGATTCATAAAAATGCACAGGCTACTACTGTTCTCTTAGCATCTTTGTGCAGGGAAGAGTACAATAAGGTGAGCGGCTTGGACAATGCCAAGCAGATATGGGACACCCTCAAGATCTCTCACGAGGGGAACGACATCACCATGCTCACCAAGATGGAGTTGGTGGAGGGCGAGCTTGGACGGTTCGCCATGATAAGGGGAGAGGAGCCAACTCAGACGTACAACCGGCTCAAGACCCTTATCAACAAAATAAGGAGCTACGGAAGCACGCGTTGGACGGATCACGATGTCGTCCGCCTAATGCTCAGGTCTTTTACCGTACTTGATCCTCATCTCGTGAACAATATTCGTGAGAATCCCAGGTACACGATGATGACGCCCGAGGAAGTGCTTGGAAAATTCGTAAGCGGGCGGATGATGATCAAGGAGGCAAGATACGTCGACGAAGCGTTGAACGGTCCGATCAACGAGCCGCAACCCCTTGCTCTCAAGGCAACACGAAGCAAGGAGGCGCTACCTAGCAAGGTGGCACAGATTGAGGCGGCCGGACTTAATGATGAAGAAATGGCTCTCATCATCAAAAGGTTCAAGACGGCGCTAAATGGTCGCAAGGGGCAGCCAAGCAAGACCAAAGCCAAGGGGAAGCGCTCATGCTTCAAATGCGGTAAGCTTGGTCATTTCATTGCTAACTGTCCCGATAATGAAAGTGACCAGGAAAAGGGGAACAAAAGAGAGAAGAAGAAGCAATACAAGAAGGCAAAGGGCGAGGCGCATCTAGGAAAGGAGTGGGACTCGGATTGCTCCTCCTCCGACTCCGACAACGAAGGACTCGCCGCCACTGCCTTCAACAAATCGGCTCTCTTCCCCAACGAGCGTCTCACTTGCCTTATGGCAAGGGAGAAGAAGGTGAGTACTCAAGACTCCACTTATGCTTCTTCTAGTGATAGTGAGTCTAGTGACGATGATGACATAGATTATTCTTGCTTGTTCAAAGGCTTAGATAGATCTAAGATAGATAAAATCAATGAATTGATTGATGCTTTGAATGAAAAGGATAGGCTTTTAGAGAAGCAAGAGGATTTATTGTATGATGAACATGATAAGTTTATAGAGGCACAAAAATCATATGCTTTAGAAGTGAAAAGAAATGAAGTGCTTTCTAGTGAAATATCTTCTTGTCATGAAACCATTGCTACTTTACAAAGTGTTAACCATGATTTAAATGCTAAATTAGAAGTAACAAATAAATCTAAGTCTTGTGTTGAAAATGTTACAATTTGCACTAGGTGTAAGGATTTTGATGTTAACACTTGTAGCAAATATTTAGTTTCAATTTCAAAACTAAAAGATGAAGTGGCTAGTCTTAATGCCCAACTTAAGACTAGCAAGAGTGAAGTTGAAAAGATAAAATTTGCAAGGGATGCCTATACAATTGGAAGACATCCCTCAATTAAGGATGGGCTGGGCTTCAAGAGGGAAGCCAAGAACTTAACAAGCCATAAGGCTCCCATCTTCGTCAAGGAGAAGGGGAAGGCCCCGATGGCTAGTAATGCTAAAAAGAATCATGCTTTTATGTATTATGATAGGAGACATGCTAGAAATGCTTATAATCATTTTGATTCACATGTTTATGATTCTCATGCAATGTTTGCTTCTAGTTCTTCTTATAATCATGGTAGAGATATGTGTAGGAGAAATGTTGTACATATGCCTAGGAGAGATATTGCTCATGTGCCTAGAAAGAATGTTATTCATGCTCCTATGAAAGTAGTGAATGAACCTTCTACCATTTATTATGCTTGTAATGCTCCTTTTGCTATTTGTAGAAAGGGTAAGAAGGTTGTTGCTAGGAAATTAGGGGCTAGATGCAAGGGAGATAAATCTTGCATTTGGGTCCCTAAAGATATTTGTGCTAACCTTGCAGGACCCAACATGAGTTGGGTACCTAAGACCCAAGCCTAAATTTGCCTTGCAGGTTTATGCATCCGGGGGTTCAAGCTGGATTATCGACAGCGGATGCACAAACCATATGACGGGGGAGAAGAAGATGTTCACCTCCTACGTCAAGAATAAGGATTCCCAAGATTCAATTATATTCGGTGATGGGAATCAAGGCAAGGTAAAAGGGTTAGGTAAAATTGCAATTTCCAATGAGCATTCTATATCAAATGTATTCCTAGTGGAGAGTCTTGGATATAATTTGCTATCTGTTAGTCAACTATGTCAAATGGGATATAATTGTTTATTTACAAATGTAGATGTGTCTGTCTTTAGAAGATGTGATGGTTCACTAGCTTTTAAGGGTGTACTAGACGGCAAGCTTTATTTAGTTGATTTTGCAAAAGAAGAGGCCGGTCTAGATGCATGCTTAATGGCTAAGACTTGCATGGGCTGGCTGTGGCATCGCCGCTTAGCACATGTGGGGATGAAGAACCTCCACAAGCTTCTAAAGGGAGAACACGTGATAGGTCTAACAAATGTTTATTTCGAAAAAGATAGACCTTGTGCAGCTTGTCAAGCAGGTAAACAAGTGGGAGGAGCACATCACAGCAAGAATGTGATGACCACGTCAAGACCTCTGGAATTGCTGCATATGGACCTCTTCGGACCCGTCGCCTATCTAAGCATAGGAGGAAGTAAGTATGGTTTAGTTATTGTTGATGACTTTTCCCGCTTCACTTGGGTGTTCTTTTTGCAGGATAAGTCTGAAACCCAAGGGACCCTCAAGCGCTTCCTCAGGAGAGCTCAAAATGAGTTTGAGCTCAAGGTGAAGAAGATTAGGAGCGACA
This sequence comes from Zea luxurians, assembly GCA_029449295.1. Classification (NCBI taxonomy): domain Eukaryota; kingdom Viridiplantae; phylum Streptophyta; class Magnoliopsida; order Poales; family Poaceae; genus Zea; species Zea luxurians. The sequence continues at coordinate 9,271,930 of JAOPSE010000039.1, forward strand.
ACGGGTCCGAGTTCAAGAACCTTCAAGTGGAGGAGTTTCTTGAGGAGGAAGGGATCAAGCACGAGTTCTCCGCTCCCTACACACCACAACAAAATGGTGTGGTAGAGAGGAAGAACAGGACGCTAATCGATATGGCGAGGACGATGCTTGGAGAGTTCAAGACCCCCGAGTGCTTTTGGTCGGAAGCCGTGAACACGGCTTGCCACGCCATCAACAGGGTCTACCTTCATCGACTCCTCAAGAAGACGTCATATGAGCTACTAACCGGTAACAAACCCAATGTATCCTACTTTCGTGTTTTTGGGAGCAAGTGCTACATTCTAGTAAAGAAAGGTAGAAATTCTAAGTTTGCTCCCAAAGCTGTAGAAGGGTTTTTATTAGGTTATGATTCAAATACAAAGGCGTATAGAGTCTTCAACAAATCATCGGGTTTGGTTGAAGTCTCTAGCGACGTTGTATTTGATGAGACTAATGGCTCTCCAAGAGAGCAAGTTGTTGATTGTGATGATGTAGAAGATGTTCCAACGGCCGCTATACGAACCATGGCGATTGGAGACGTTCGGCCACAGGAACAAGATGAACGAGATCAACCTTCTTCCTCAACGACGGTGCATCCTCCACCTCAAGACGATGAACAGGTTCATCAAAAGGAGGCGTGTGATCAAGGGGGAGCACAAGATGATCACGTGATGGAGGAAGAAGCGCAACCGGCACCTCCAACCCAAGTTCGAGCGATGATTCAAAGGGATCATCCCGTCGACCAAATTCTGGGTGACATTAGCAAGGGAGTAACTACTCGATCTCGATTAGTTAATTTTTGTGAACATTACTCTTTTGTCTCCTCTATTGAGCCTTTCAGGGTAGAGGAGGCCTTGCTAGATCCGGACTGGGTGTTGGCCATGCAGGAGGAACTTAACAACTTCAAGCGCAATGAAGTTTGGACGCTGGTGCCTCGTCCCAAGCAAAATGTTGTGGGAACCAAGTGGGTGTTCCGCAACAAACAGGACGAGCACGGGGTGGTGACAAGGAACAAGGCTCGACTTGTGGCAAAAGGTTATGCCCAAGTCGCAGGTTTGGACTTTGAGGAGACTTTTGCTCCTGTGGCTAGGCTAGAGTCTATTCGTATCTTGCTAGCATATGCCGCTCACCATTCTTTCAGGTTGTACCAAATGGATGTGAAGAGCGCATTCCTCAACGGGCCAATAAAGGAGGAGGTGTACGTGGAGCAACCCCCTGGCTTCGAGGATGAGCGGTACCCCGACCACGTGTGTAAGCTCTCTAAGGCGCTCTATGGACTTAAACAAGCCCCAAGAGCATGGTATGAATGCCTTAGAGATTTCTTACTTGCTAATGCTTTCAAGGTTGGGAAAGCCGATCCAACTCTTTTCACTAAGACTTGTAATGGTGATTTGTTTGTGTGCCAAATTTATGTCGATGACATAATATTTGGTTCTACTAATCAAAAGTCTTGTGAAGAGTTTAGCAGGGTGATGACGCAGAAATTCGAGATGTCAATGATGGGCGAGTTGAACTACTTCCTTGGGTTCCAAGTGAAGCAACTCAAGGACGGCACCTTCATCTCCCAAACGAAGTACACGCAAGATCTGCTGAAGCGGTTTGGGATGAAGGACGCCAAGCCCGCAAAGACTCCGATGGGAACCGACGGACACACCGACCTCAACAAAGGAGGTAAGTCCGTTGATCAAAAAGCATACCGGTCAATGATAGGATCTCTACTTTATTTATGTGCTAGTAGACCGGATATTATGCTTAGCGTATGCATGTGTGCTAGATTTCAATCCGATCCTAAGGAGTGTCACTTGGTGGCGGTGAAGCGAATTCTTAGATATTTAGTCGCTACGCCTTGCTTCGGGATCTGGTATCCAAAGGGGTCTAACTTTGACTTGATTGGGTACTCAGATTCCGACTATGCTGGATGTAAGGTCGATAGGAAGAGTACATCGGGGACGTGCCAATTCTTAGGAAGGTCCCTGGTGTCATGGAACTCTAAGAAACAAACCTCCGTTGCCCTATCCACCGCTGAGGCCGAGTACGTTGCCGCAGGTCAGTGTTGCGCGCAACTACTTTGGATGAGGCAAACCCTCAGGGACTTTGGCTACAATCTAAGCAAAGTCCCACTCCTATGTGATAATGAGAGTGCTATCCGAATAGCGGAAAATCCTGTTGAGCACAGCCGCACAAAGCACATAGACATCCGGCATCACTTTTTGAGAGACCACCAGCAAAAGGGAGATATCGAAGTGTTTTATGTTAGCACCGAGAACCAGCTAGCCGATATCTTTACCAAGCCTTTAGATGAGAAGACCTTTTGCAGGCTGCGTAGTGAGCTAAATGTCTTAGATTCGCGGAACTTGGATTGAAATATAGCATACATGTATTTATGCCTTTGATCATGTCCATTCTGCATTTTGTTGCTTATTATGGTGCTCAAGTTGTACAAACACTCCCTGGACCTCACAAGTCCGTTGCAATGTGATGCACATGTTTAGGGGGAGATGTGTTACAACTTGACCCTTTGAGACTAACCATATGTTTGAGTTTGCTTGTGTTAGTCACAAAGGAGAATTGAAAGGGAAACGGTGGACTTGGACCATGAAAGACTTCCACTGCACTCCGATGAGGGGTAACTTATTCCAAGTCCATCTCATGACCACTTATTGCCATTTGCTCTTAATTGAAGATTTTGGTGAGGCAATGGGGTTAAAGGGCCACAATTGATCCCGTTTTGGTGCTTGATGCCAAAGGGGGAGAAAATAAAGGCCAAAGCAATAAATGGATCAGCTACCACTTGAGAGATTTTGAAAATAGTAGAATAGAGTTTTTGATTTGTCAAAGCTACCACTTGAGAGATTTTGAAAATAGTAGAATAGAGTTTTTGATTTGTCAAAATTCTTAAGTTGTCTCTCTTGTCAAAAGTTGGCTTCTTGTGGGGAGAAGTATTGATTATGGGAAAAAGGGGGAGTTTTTGAAATCCTTGATCAATCTCTTTTTGAATGACTCTCTTTATGCTTAAACATGTGTGTTTAACTTAGAGATAGAGATTTGTGTTTGATTTGCAAAAACAAACCAAGTGGTGGCAAAGGATGATCCATATATGCCAAAATTAATTCAAAATAAATTTAAGTGTTATTTGAATTGAGTTTGCACTTGTTCCAGTGGCTTTATGTAGTGTTGGCATAAATCACCAAAAAGGGGGAGATTGAAAGGGAAATGTGCCCTTGGGCCATTTCTAAGTATTTTGGTGATTGAGTGCCAACACATGTGTTTAATTGTGAATTTGTGTACATGGATGAACAAGGTGCAAATCATGAAGTAAAGGTATGTTTCTAAGCCTTAGTACATTGGTTTTGTGGACTAACATATTTGTCTAAGTGTTAGAAACAGAAAGAAGAAAAAGAGAAAAGGGGAGAGAATGACTTGGCTGTGTGCAGCCAAGTCCCAGCTCGGTCTGGAGCACCGGACTGTCCGGTGTGCACCGGACAGTGTCCGGTGCGCCAGACTGACTCGACTCGAACTGGCCGCTCTCGGGATTTTGGCCGGCGGCGTACGGCTAAAAATCACCGGACTGTCCGGTGTGCACCGGACTGTCCGGTGAGCCAACGGTCGGCCAGGGCCAACGGTCGGCCGCGCAATCCGCGCGGGACACGTGGCCGAGCCAACGGTCGGAAGACGGCACCGGACTGTCCGGTGTGCACCGGACTGTCCGGTGCGCCAACGGCTCGCAGATCTACGGCAGTCTTCCAACGGTCGGAAGCGCCAGAAAAGGAAACAAATCGGGCACCGGACAGTGTCCGGTGTGCACCGGACTGTCCGGTGCCCCCGACGACAGAAGGCAAGGATGGCCTTCCGGATTTGCTCTCAACGGCTCCTAGCTGCCTTGGGGCTATAAAAGGAGCCCCTAGGCGCATGGAGGAGACACACAAGCAACTCTTGAGCATTCTTGATCATCCACACAAGTTCTTTGCGCATTCGTTTGTGATTCTAAGTGATTCGAGCTCTGTTCTAGTGTGAACTCTGAGATAGTCATTCGAGCTCGAGTCTTGGCCGTGTGTGTGCGCTTTTGTTGTGGATTTGTGTGTGTTGCTTCCCTCCCTTACTCTGTGCTTTCTTTGTGATCATATACTTGTAAGGGCAAGAGACTCCAATTTGTGGAGATTCCTTGCAAACGGGATAGTGAAAGGAACAACAAAACACCGTGGTATTCAAGTGGGTCTTTGGACCGCTTGAGAGGGGTTGATTGCAACCCTCGTCCGTTGGGACGCCACAACGTGGAAGTAGGCAAGCATTGGCTTGGCCGAACCACGGGATAAACCACTGTGTCCCTCTGTGCTTGATTCTTGTGGTATTGTGTTTTGTTGAGACTTCACCTTAGCCACTTGGCATTAATCGTGCTAACGCTTAACAAGTTTTTGTGGCTTAAGTTTGAAGTTTTTACAGGATCACCTATTCACCCCCCCCCCTCTAGGTGCTCTCAATGTCATATTTGGGTCTACTAACAAATCTACATGTGAAGAGTTTAGTAGGATCATGATTTAGAAATTCGAGATGTCTATGATGGGGGAGTTGAAGTATTTTCTAGGATTACAAGTCAAGCAACTCCAAGAGGGCACCTTCATCAGCCAAACAAAATACACTCAAGACATACTTAACAAGTTTGGAATGAAGGATGCCAAGCCCATCAAGACACCCATGGGAACTAATGGGCATCTCGACCTTGACATAGGAGGTAAATCCGTAGATCAAAAGGTATACCGGTCGATGATAGGATCTTTACTCTATTTATGTGCATCTCGACCGGACATTATGCTTTCTGTCTGCATGTGTGCAAGGTTCCAAGCCGATCCTAAGGAAGTTCACCTTAGGGCCGTGAAGAGAATCATGAGATATTTAGTTTACACTCCTAAGTTTGGACTTTGGTATCCAAGGGATCCACTTTTGATTTAATAGGATATTCCGATGCCGATTGGGCAGGGTGTAAAATTGATAGGAAGAGCACATCAGGGACTTGTCAGTTTTTGGGAAGATCCCTAGTGTCTTAGGCTTCAAAGAAACAAAACTCAGTAGCTCTTTCTACCGCTGAAGCTGAGTATATTGCCGCAGGTCATTGTTGTGCGCAATTACTTTGGATGAGGAAAACCCTCAGGGACTATGGCTATAAATTGAGCAAAGTCCCTTTCCTATATGACAATGAGAGTGCAATCCGCATGGCGGATAATCCCGTTGAACACAGCCGCACTAAGCACATAGACATTCGGTATCACTTTCTAAGGGATCACCAACAAAGGGGGATATCGAGATTGCTTATGTTAGCACCAAGGAACAATTAGCCGATATCTTTACCAAGCCATTAGATGAGAAAACCTTTAGCAAACTTAGGAATGAGCTAAATCTCTACTACTTATTAAGACGGTAAGGGGTAGGCTGCCATTCTGTGTTCTGCCATTCCCATTCCGCCCTCCCCGCAAAGCCCATTCCTATTCCCGGCTGTCATTCCTTGTTCTGTCTTTCTCATTCCCCTCCCTGCAAAGCTCATTCCCATTCCCATTCCCGGATGCCATTCCGTGTTCTATCATTCCCATTTCGCCCTCCCCGCAGTGTCTTTCTCATTCCCACTCTCACAAAGCTCATTCCCATTCCCTTTCTCATCCCCCCTCCCCGCAAAGCTCATTCCCATTCCCATTCCCGGCTGCCATTCCGTGTTCTATCATTCCCATTCCGCCCTCCCTGCAGTGTCTTTCTCATTCCCACTCTCACAAAGCTCATTCCCATTCCCACGTGCATCCCACACCTAGCTAAAAATAATTAAAAAAACACAAATGTGGCTCCAATGGGATTCGAACCCGTGACCCCTCAAGCAAATGTGCTCGTAGCTACCACTACACCACATGTGTGTTTATGTCAATATTTGTTACAGTAAAAATATCTACTACATCTCTCCTAAATCCCACCTCTACCCTTGCACAATGTGTAGTAGTAGATAATTATCAACGAGATTACTGAATTATATTTTTGGACGGAGGCAGTAGTATTTAAAGAAGAGCCTTGCATGCAATTTCTTTTGTTTTTATAATATTTTCAACTTAAATTCCTTTTTTATATGTGTGACATTTATTCTCCATAATATTTTTTTCATGAATCTGATTTGTAAGTCATTTTCATAAACCAACGCCAAAGATGAATCCATGTTTCTTACATGGAAACCCCGAATAAACACCACTGGCAGGAGGCACTCGCGTTGGCGTTGCTCATCGACGACGAGAAGAAGCTTGCACTACACCAAAATAGTAAACTTCCTAGAGCCTAAACCCTAGGAAGTTAGCCCTAAACTCTAGGAAGTTAGCTAAACTCTCGGAAGTTAAGCCATCCCGTCGGAAGTTTGGCTCTCGAAAATTTTTTGTCGGAAGTTAGCTTAACTTCTTAGAGCCCTCTAGGAAGTTAGCTAACTTCCTACAGCCAAAGAAGCCTCTCGGAAGTTAGTAGGTTCTCGGAAGTTAGTAGCTTCATGCCGTCAGCGCCGTCAGCTGATTAACTTCCTACAACTAACTTCCTATGGCTGACTGTAGCCCTAGGAAGTTAGCTACCTAACTTCCTATGGCCCAATAAGCCTCTAGGAAGTTAATTTGACCAACATTACAAATGTTGTTTATTTTTATTTTACACCACATTCCACATTATAAAAAATATATAGCACAACATATTTTTCACATAAAACATCTCACACACAATCACATAACAATATTTAAATCCATAGTCTCATCAATTACATTACAAAAGTCTCATCCATAGTCATAATAAGACACATCTCATTCAGTACTAATAAGAGACAATATCTCATACATAGTCATAATAAAAGTCTCAAGTATGAGAACACAATAACATATAGTACGACACTTGTGCGGATGCTTGCATGAAATAGCTGACGATCCTATGGACGTCGGACACTGTGTGCACTCCTTCATGCATGTAGCTACAATCGATTGGGAATTCATTAGCCCTCTTAATAACGGTGGATATTTTACGACAACCCTCGCGCGCGCTCGATCCACTTAGTATTCAGCACTTTATGGATTTTTCCCGTTCCAATTCAGTAATCTGAACACACACAAAAAACAGAAAAATGTATATTTAGCCATGGAATGAAACCCTTATTATTACTCAGAAGGAAGATTAACACGTCTTTATTATGGGGGATAGTCTGATAGAAGTTGACTATTAATTAGGGATGGCAGATATATATCAAAATTCAAAAGTTATCATTATCCCAAGATTAATGCTAGACAAAGCACAGATACAAAGATATGACTCAAGGGATGTTGGCAACCATTTGAACAGTATAAACATAGTATGCAATAGAAGTCACTTGATTGAATTGTAACAAGTATAAAAAGTATCAGGAGAATTAGGAAGATAAGCGCCAAAGTGATGTACCAAAGAATGAGTAGTTGCTCTTGGAGAAAGGCCAACATCCTGGATTATGATTATAGCTTTGCCTAAACCTTTAGCCGCAAGAATCAATTGAGAACATAAGGCTTTTCCTGGATGTGTAACTATTTGCACCACATGTGTGTCATTGGTAGAAGCATCTAGGGAGCATGTTCCACCACTTACAATCAGATTTTCCTGTGGCTCAAATGTATAAGAGCATAAATAGCAAAGGGGGCTTAATTTACTTCAGACCATGAACATGATATACAAGAAGTGAGCAAAAGTTCACCTATGCTTCATGATGGAAAACTAACAAGACATATTCAGGGGGTGACTCTTAAGGAAGAAACAATCTATATAAACATAAGCTGAGTGAGACAAGAACTTTAGCAAAATTGATAAAAAAGTATTCAAGCGAAGAGAAGATGAATTTGCGAAAAATCTTCCATTTACATGTATACTCGCAGCAGCTAGACGTATATTTCTTCCGTTGGAGATAACAATGGGTGATGCTTGTAATCTATCTGGACCACGTCAGCTTTCCTAGCAGCTTCCAATATATCAAGTCAGTTTTCTGTACAGTCAACGGAAACCATTTAGTAGACTGGGAACAGTACAAAAACTTTCAACACGGACATGTTGTACTTTTAAGGATTATTAAACTGAATTTTAATGAAAAGAACAAGAAAGTACCATTTTCATTTGCTATCAATGTTATTTCTGATGGGAAGTCACAAATAACAGTGAACTCTGATTTGGAAATTGCAGGCACAGGATGATCTTTACCAACCATGTTCCCACGTGAAAACAACAGTTTCTAAAAAAAGTGAATTAAATTAAATATATTTTAGTGAATCAATTCACCAGAATATATTGCAATACGCAGTTCATAAACAAAAATGCAAAGATCCATTTGAAGTACTTACATAACTCACTTTGCTTAGGCAAGATACTCGATATAGTCCACTAGATTGTTTCTTCACAGCGGTAGAACTAATAATATGAGCTACTGCTGTAGCACGAACATCAAAATCTTACATAATCAAACCAAAATCGGTAATATAATTAACTTGGTGCTCTAAATCGAACCTGGACTGTCCTATCACATATTCTTTGTGTGGAGAGGAAGTTATGTTTATTTCCTAGAGGTACCAGTTGCCTCTCGGAAGTTATTTATTTCCTACGGTTTGTTATAAAAGCTGTAGGAAGTTAAAAAACCATAGGAAGTGTATGATTTTGGTGTAGTGTTGGTGACTGCCAGTTCGACCTCTGGAAGCAGTCCTACGTGTCCGCATGCGCTGCTGTGTTCAGCAAGCTTCGGCGCAGCCGCCGCTTGGACGTGGTCCAGAGCGGCTGCACCATGCTGTCCATCTTCAAACAGGGGGACCTCATGGTCGTCCCCAACGCTGGCGACTCTCGGGTTGTTCTAGGCACCACATCCGACGACGGCGCTATCACGCCGTCCAGCTCATCATCCATCTGAAGCTCAACCTGCCACGTAAGTCGCTACTGGTCGGCCATGAATTCTTGTGCGCTGGGACGACGACCGTTGCTAATGTTGTGTGAGTGTCCTCGAACAAGATGTATGTAGAGGAGTAGCACATCCGGTGGTGCAATGACTAGGTGTACTACCTTGCTGATGAGCCTGGGGTGCAATTCGTTTGGCAGCCCAGCCAAGAGTCATCGGTACTCGCCATGTCGTGCACGTTCGACGACTACTATATCAAGGTATGTGGCGTCATCTTGGTGCCAGAGGTGACGCAGAGGAGGACCGACAGAAATGGCCACTTGCCATCGTCAGGGTAGCTTTTGTGCCGGCCTGCCTTTAATTCTCTTCGCAGACACATACACTTGCCTTTTTTGTTTAAGCAAGCGTGTATGGTGGTGCGTACCTGATGACTGACAATGTACGAGGGAACTTGTACCGGCAGGTGTGGCACGTGCTCTTCAATGATGAGACCATGCAAATCGTGGCATATATCGAAGTCTGCATGATACTGATGGTTGCAATGTAGTAGTGAAACAGCTAAATTAAAATAACAAAATTTATGTATGACCAGGATTGCAAATGAATTATGAAACATTTTCTTATAACAATATAAGACACATTTTGTATATAAGTTATCATGTTATTATTTGTTCCCGTTGCAACGCACGGGCACTCACCTAGTATACTTGATTCTTGGAATTTTGATTGAAACATTACACACATAGCTCATTTATATACCTTTGATCATATCTCTTTTATGTCTACGACTAATGTGTTTTTCAAGTGTATTTATATACTAAGTCATAGATTGAAAGAGAAATGGAGTCTTAGGCGAAGACAAGGCCTCCATTCCACTCTATCGGTGTCATTTACCCTTCGCCATCACTCCACATCACTCTCAAATTGGTATAATCTTTCACTCATATTTACTTGTACCAATGGGGGAGAAAGTCACAAAAGGGCTCTCAACGTCTCCGTTTTTGGTGATTAATGCTAAAGGGGGAGAAATATTAAGCCCAAAGCAAAAGGACCGCACCACCACCAATTTCAAAATTTTCAAGAATTTTTCAAATTGGTATCTAAATGTATTTGATCTTATTCAATTTGGTATTTACAAAAATTGGTAAAACCCTCTTGAATTCTAAGAGGAGCATTTGATTCAGGGGAGTTTTGTTAAGTCAAAAGAAAAACATTTGAAATAGGGGGAGAAAATTTCAAATCTTGAAAATTCTTCTTGCAATTTTATTCATATACCTTTGACTATTTGCAAAAGGATTTTGAAAAGACTTTCCAAAAGAATTTGCAAAAACAAAACATGTGGTGCAAATGTGGTCCAAAATGTTAAATAAAAGAAAGCAAACCATGCATATCTAGTAAAACTATAAATTGGTTTAGTTCCAAGTAACCTATGCACTTATCTTATACAAACTAGTTCAATTCTGCACTTATATATTTGCTGTGGTTTGTGTTGGCATCAATTACCAAAAAGGGGGAGATTGAAAGGGAAATAGGGTTTAACCTTTTCCTATAAATGATTTTGATGGTTGAATGCCCAACACAAATAACTGGACTAACTAGTTTGCTCTAGATTATATTCCACATGTGCATAAAGGTTCAACACAAACCAATAAAAAGATTAAAGAAAGGGTTCAAAAAGAAAGGAGCATAGAAACCCAAGTGTGCCCTGGTCTGGCACACCGGACTGTTCGGTGTGGACAGTGTCCGGTGCACCAGGACCGTACAAGTCCAAACTCTTCACCTTCGGGTTTCTCCAGCACCACTCCGCTATAATTCACCGGACTGTTCGGTGTGCCACTGGACTGTCCGGTGTGCCAAGCGGAGCAACGGCTACCAGCGCAACGGTCGACTGCACAGTGCCCTGACAGCGCTATAGTACATAGCAGAAGTCAGAACAGAAGTCAGAGGCGCACCGGATAGTGAACAGTGCATGTCCGATGCGGCACCGGACTGTCCGGTGCCACTAGAAGACAAAGCTCCAACGGTCAAAACCGCCAGAACCCTAACGGTTGGGTGACGTGGCTGGCGCACCGGACAGTGTCCGGTGGCGCACCGGACTGTCCAGTGCGCTCATCGACAGCAGCCTACCCCAACAGTTGTTTTGGTGGGTGAGGGCTATAAATACCCCTCAACCACCACCACTTCAACCATCCAAACATTCAACACTCTCCATTCAATACAAGAGCAAAGTGCAACACTCCAAGACACAAATCAAAGCCACCGATCCGATCAAAGTCCCCAATTCAATTCTAGTGCATTAGGACTTGTGAGAGGATCACTTGTGTTTCTTGTTGCTCTTGTTTGCTTGGCTTGGCTTTCTTTTCTTTCTCACTTCTTACTCTCGAGTGCTTGTAAGCAAAGCAATAGACACCAATTGTGTGGTGGTCCTTGCGGGGTCTAAGTGCCCCGTGAGATTAAGGTAGAAGCCTCGCTCGGTCTAAGTGACTGTTTGAGAGAGGGAAAGGGTTGAAAGAGACCCGGTCTTTGTGACCACCTCAACGGGGACTAGGTTCTTTAGAACTGAACCTCGGTAAAACAAATCACCGTGTCATCCGCTTTATTTGTTGGTTGTTTTGTTTTCCCCTCTCTCCCGGACTTAATATTCATTCTAACGCTAACCCCGGCTTGTAGTGTGTGCTTAAGTTTATAATTTTCAGATTCGCCTATTCACCCCCTCTAGGCGACTTTCAACTACTATATTGAATAAAGGAGTAGGGATCAACTTTTTACTTTAGAGTTGGAGATTATGGCATTCTCCTCTATCCTCTCATTCTTGTCTATGATGCACTTTCTGCGGGGAGCAAAAGGGAATATATTTGGGTTGAAAAGTACAAGATGATGTCAAAGGAGTTAGTTGTAGAATTAAATATGCATTCATATTAAATAGTTGTATTCTCTCTTATCCCAATAGGAACTTTTCCTTCTGCAAGCAGTTCTCCTCTTCAGTTTTAGTTTCATAGTAATCAGCACCAAGCATTAGAATATCATGTAGGGAAAAGATGGAAAGATACATTAGCCGCTAACTACAGAACATTGGATCAAAACTATGACACTTGATACTTGTTTTTCTATGTTTGTACAATGAAATACTTCATGCCACAACGGAAGAGACCTTGAGGTGCAAATTGGAGCCTATCCGAGAACGAACTCCAACAAAACTATGCTCTACATTGTAGTTCTCCAAGAACCAACCGTGGGAAATGATTGAATCAGTGACTTGCAGTGACACCAACGTGTTAGAAGGGGCACATCAGCCAGATAGGATCTCAAGGAATAGTAAATGAATGGCCCAAATATCAAAAACAAGGAAGCAAAGACATGGAAGCATGGTACTAATTAATAAAAACGTGAAGTAAATAATTTATTATAGTGCAAAAAACAAGACAACACGATGACCCATTTAGTGTAGATAGAGGGCATAATCCCTTACAATTGTTGACCATAGGTGGTGGTAGGTTTCTCCGTGATGTGTACATTGGTTTTCTAGGTTTCTCCGTGATGAGTACATTGGTTTGCCACTGTCGCTGAAACTGAACCTTGGAGGCTGCATAGTTTAATCAAGAGTGAGCAGAAGAATTCAATGTTTTAAGATCACTGCAACATCACAAACGTGCAAAAGAATAATTCTAGAGCTGAGAACATGAATAAACACATGTGATACATGGGCTTGATTTAGTACTTCTTTTCTAGGAAAACCTAAAAAAACTTAAAGCAGAATGAAGTTAAAGAGGAGCCAACCTTCCAGTATGGCAAAAGATCAGTAGAACGAAACTCTACTTCTTTGAGTGCAGTATAAACAACATCAATGATAGAACTATCTATCATGTGGGAATAAAAAATGTAGATGAACAATGACAAACTAATAACATCCAATGTCAAATGAGAAAAACTCGCTTCCATATTGACAGGTTCCCCACTCAAAACATATGGCTCAAGTTTGTCTATTAATCTCTCAACACATTTACAAAATACCTTTTCCACGATAATGGATAGCAATCTTTTATGCAGTGAAAGCACAATAGCTCTGCATCTCACTTAAAATACATGCCAGCTCTAGAGTCTATAACATGGTCATGGTGATTGGAGCATAACATGTGGCCACCCTATCAAGCATTTTACCTCCTCGAGGCGCATTGTAGCCTAGGGGAGGGCGGAAGACATCGGCGTCGAGTGGCATATCGATGGCAGAGTCGAGTTGGCCCGGTACTCGCTTGTCTGGCCAACCTAGGTGCTTGGGCACACAACACCAACAAGCAACAGGGGAAGGAGGGTGACCTAGAAAAACGCCACCATGGCACCGATCTGGCTCTTGCCGTCGATCGTGCCTGGCTCATCATATAGGCCATCTCATCGACGAAGTCCCCCATCCCCTGCATCTACAACAATAGCAGAACACATTACCCTACTGCTATGTAGAAGAAAAATGCAACACAGAGCAGTCCATCAAGTGATGCTTACGGTACCATGTATTTGAGAAGCCGTTTATTTGCATCGGACAGTACCGCACAAGAACAATGTGATGGGAGCACAATGGCTCCTATAACAATGGGATGTGAGTGCCTTCTCCTATACTGGCGCATTGGAATCTACAACCGTCTTCTTAAACAACGGTCCTAACCTTGGAGTAGAATAGAAAAATACTATACTTCAGATCTTGTGCCCAAAAATGATTTAAAACCCCTAAACGGTACTGCGCTAATTGAGCATAGCACAAATCCGAGCATGAAATTAATTTATAAAATGCTAATGCACAACATATATTATTATTGATTCTCTACCAACAACCAACGTAATCTACGGTAGTCAAAAGCGAGAAAACAAAACAAACACAACAATTACATACAAAAGAGTGCATGGTATAAAATTTCTCTGTTTATTTTTCATAAAAATAAATCAATCTTGTTCAATCTTGAATGGAACATAGGTTAGCTATTCTACCAGCCCGCATTCTAGTTATTTAACAGGGAAAAAGTCTTCTCTAGTCCAATTTGATGATGGTCAGTGACAAGATATATAATCTTACAAGGATGAAACACTACTACACTGCTTCAATTATGTGATGAACCAATAGAAACCTCTTCAAAGTCCAAACAACAACATAAATTTACAGAGAGGCACAATGACATCTCTAGTGTGTGAGAGAGACAATCAGAGAGACACTAATAGTCGGTGCTCAAACTCATACATTCGGATAGGCTACAACAGAGTCCAATAACCCCATAGTTTAGAGCACACAAAAAAACCAAGATTTAGTTTCCAAAAATACCAATATAGGCAAAACCAATGTAAATGCATGTGAGACCCCCTTTTCGGCTTGAACTCACAAAATGTAACACTGACAGGATGGATTGCATGATGCATCACAGGTAAACGGGCAACTACAGTCTATTACTCGTAGCAGGTGCTATGCAAATCGCATTACACAACTTGCAACACAGATGTTCTTTCTTTCCCATCACACAACCATTTCCACTATCTGTCTGTCGCTTGCGCCTTGCAAGAAATTTCAACAGTGCAGGAGTATAGTACCAAGTAATATGCATGCACTTTTATCCAACAATAATAGCTAGTGCAAGTACGCTACTAATCTTTTCCCTTAAGTGTAAACAAACATTCTCTCTCTTCTCTATTTGTTAATGTCTTCTTTACAATAGAGAAGGAGTACCAGCTCTAACGTATTTTCAATGCATGTGAAATTGAAATATGTAGATAGAATAACTGGGGGAGGCAAGAACAAGTTGAATAGAAAGTGTAAGAATAGAAAAAAGAAACTGGGGGAGGTAGATAGAGTAAGAGGAGGTCAGCGGAGGCAAGCAAAGTGAGGCCATGTCGAGCCACCGCCCCGCGAGGATATGCTCCTGCGCCTCGAGACATACACTGGTGATCTCGAGGTCAGCGACCTCCAGTTCCGCATCGGCCTAGGTGAGCTCAACAGTGAAGCGTACCATGGTTAGCATCGTCTCCTCCTCTAGTGTGTTCACAATGGTCGCCATCTTGTCGTTCCTTCGCTGCGCGTGAGCCGGAGCTGTTGATGCCATTGCAGTTGCGAGAGATGATGAAGGGGGAGGGGATTGGGCTCGTGGGGCAGCGAGAGGAGGAAACCATAGAAGACGATGCGTACAAGGCGGTAGGTGTGGGGGGCGGATATCCCTCGGGTCCACTGAAAGGATGAAAGACCTCACGAAAGGCCCATGGGCCCAATAATTCGCAAGGTCATTCCTTCATGGGCCTGAGGAAGAACGTTTAATGAAGCAGTTTGACACAAGGTCGGATCGGCATAGGCCCAGACCGCTCGACGGGTTTGAATTGCGACCACAACAGAGACCCGACCTTCCCGTGTAGGGGCCTCATACATCGGAATGAGGCAGAGGAAGGTCGACTGGATTATAGGAAGATAAACTTAGTCGGTTTACTATTATTAAGGCTCGCATTGTTATCATATCCACATGTAACGCCCCACGGTCAAGTATACAAGGCCTAGGAGGCACCCTCTCAAAAGCATCTCATTACTTAGCCATCTACCCGGTTCTCTACGTCCTCAACACTAGAGAGCCTCCTTGTAACCCACCACATAAAGTACTCACGCCAGGACGTAGGGTGTTACGCATCTCAAAGCGGCCCGAACCTGTACAAAACTGTCCACTGCCTCTCGCGCATCCAGTGCAAACCATTGAGCTACAGTCGGTAACACCATCCTACTCCAAAAAGCACCTCGAGGAGCAACCCCTGGTGCGCGGTCGGACCCAAAACACTGACAGCTGGCATGCCAGGTAGGGGGTGTGTCACTGATCCAAGCTAGCTTAATGGCCGTCACTTTCCAGCGCAAGATTGTCCTCTGCCCTGGGTCCGTGTTCTGCTTCGGAACCATCTCGTCCATAGCAGATGAAGAAGGAACTCTACATCGCATTGCGGATCCGCCGGAGAGAAAATTTTCCTCAAAAATCTCCGGGAAAGTCGGAACGAAACAGGAAAAAGCACAACCTCCAACGCTCCGAGCAAAGACCACCTTCAGCAAGCTAGGAGCCGAGAGCCTGTCTACCCAGAGAACTCCGTTGTCCACCTCTCCGACGGAGGCATGGACACGAATCACAAGGAAAAATGAAGCGAATGAGGTAAAGGATTGTCAAACCGCTCTTTCAGTACCTCCGTCCTCAAAGGAGAACAGAAAGAGGCTCGTCACAACAACAGCTCCATTCTACCCCGACGTCCTCTTCATCGGGAGAGTGGAGTCACCCCCCGTCTCCGACGATGAACCAACTGCGCCCGGGGAGGAACCTCCTCAGCGGGAATCCCGCCGACGAAGGAACCGACACCGAAATATTCGGCGACATCACGAGGCCGGAGAGCGAGACCCGGCGCAGCCTGTATCACGAGACGAGGTCTCGGAGATAGGAGAAACTCCAGAAGAACGGGTCTTCAGGGAAAGGAGGAATTCCCGACGATGTGACTGTCGGCAAGCTCAAGAGCAGGCTGAGCAGGAAGCGAGGCAACGTCGAGAAAATCCACTTTTCGGACGCAACCTGAACCCTGACTTCGCCCGAGCCATGAACACACCGAGCGAAGTTGGTGGGGTATTGGCTCAGATAGCCGATGGCCTCCCCTGGACTTTAGACGCCGAGGGCTATCAGTGGCTGTTCACTCGGGCGGCCAACCACCTTCTACCTCTTGCTCATCCGCCGAGCAACCTACGACACGCCATCAACAGTCAGCGAGACGCACGGAGCTCCATCAATGCCTCGGGCGAACGACGACATGAGAGATCCGGCGCTGAAAAGAATATGATCGGGATCACGGCATTCATGCGCGGAGTCAGGCCACTGGAACTAAATCGGCAATGGCTTCGACTGGTGGCACAGCCCGGGGCCGGTCGAGGCGCCACGATAACAACTCCCCTCCCTGGGACAGGCATCATCATCGATGACAGGAGGACACCTATGGAGTATCAGCACTCACCCCGCGCCTTAGGGCCATTCAATGGCCCCCAAACTTCAAAGTCTCCAACATCGATAAGTATAAGCCTAAGCAAGATCCGGGAGGCTGGTTGGCCGTCTACACCACCGCCGCTCGAACTGCTGGGGCAACCGAAGACATGATGATCGCGTACTTGCCTATCGTTCTCGGGCAGGATGCACTGCAATGGCTGCGACACCTACCTCGACACTGCATCGATGACTGGAGCGATTTCAGTCGGTGTTTCACCGCCAACTTCCAATCTCTCTCCGACAAACCGGCGCAACCATGGGACCTCAAATCCATCAAGCGCCGAGGGGATGAGACTCTCCGGTCATATCTCAAAAGATTTCAGACCATGAGGAATCGTATCCCTGAGGTCGCAGAAGCAGCAGTGATCGAAGACTTCTACCGGGGATCTAATGACTCGGCCTTCGTCCGTGCCATACTGCAGAAAGCGCTGACTACCTCTGAGCAGCTGTTCCAGGAAGCCGACCTCTACATCACCGCCGACGAATGAGCTCAGGACCTCATCGGAGGAACAAAACCTACGCCGGTGGCACCACGACGCGACACGAACCAACAACCCGACAAACGTTGGGAAAAGAGGCCTCGTGAAGAAGTCCACGCCGCCGGACCACCCGCCTCCCACGCCCGAGGAGGACCTCGCGGAGGCGAACGCACGTTGGACGACATCCTCGACGCCCAGTGCCCATACCACAAGGACATGCGCCACACCCTCCGGAACTGCAGAGACTTCAAGCATTCCGTGGGGAACGGCCGACCCTTCCAACCTCTGCCTCCTCCCCCGCCACGAGGAGGACCTAGAAAACAGCAACAGGAGGGGGGAGGTGGAGCCTTCCCTCGTGTCGACAGAGAGGTCAACGTCATCTTCGACGGACATGGGTTGCATGAAAGCAAAAGGCAACAAAAGCTAAACGACCGTTAGATATTGGTGGCAACCACTGGTCCTCCCGCCCCATATCGATGGTCCAAACACCCGATCACCTTCACCCGGGTAGATCAGTGGCTCAACTTCGACCACCCGGGCAAGTACCCGCTCCTCATCGATCCGGTGATCCAAGAGAGCATGTCACACCCGGTTTTAGAAGGCAAACCGAATGCGAACCATGTACGTGCCAGGATCAGCAATTCACGTACATAGCAGTTACATAACTGGACATCATCACATAGTGCTCAAATCATAATATAAAAGGGGAGTAATAGTCGATTACATCATATGTCTGAGACATCCACATAGTCTTTACAATAATCAAAGTGCGAAAACGAAACGTAGATAAACGCGGCCTTCACAGGCAGCCGACTGGGGGTTGCCGCTAACCCACGCCTAGAACTCGTCGTAATCTTGGAACTCCTGGAAGTCTCCTTCCACGGCTTCATCTTCTCCTGAGCAGTGGTTGCAATGCTGACAACCTGGGGAGGGGGGGTTTGGTGTGTAGAGCAAGGGTGAGTACACATCAACATACTCAGCAAGTATCCTGTTTGGCTGTAGTGGACTAGCATTATGTGGGGGTAAGTTAAGCAGTTGCTTTTAGTTGGTCAGATTATTATTACTAGTAGAGAAAGCCAAGTTTTAGAATTAACCCACGTTATTAACCCAACTATACTCCTTTCCAAACGGAAAGAGTACCACTTACCATTACCAGAGTCAATACCAAGAACCATCAATCTCATTGCCACCTGCAATCTGAACATCTTTGATCAAGTACCACTAATCACTGGAGCTCCCTTGGCCGCTCATAACCGTGAGCACGGCTGATATATCAGTTTTCATACACTCTACAGAGGTTGCGCACTTTACCCACAAGCCGTGATTCCCTTTGTACCCGGAGATCATGACTCTACATTGATCACTACCAAGGTGACCCAGCAGGGTATCACTATGTAGTCTTTACAAAGATTCCCCAGAGCTGTAGCCGCCCGTTAGGTTTCCTAAATGTACCACACTCCTCCCCAAGGGACAAATCAACTTTGGTAGAGCGAGCCGCATACACCGAGCCCCATTGACGGCACGACAGCTAAGCGAACTACACCTCGGTTCCTCTAATTACTCAGCTAAGGGTGTCCCACTCCACCCTCATGGTTGCACTGTTTTCCCGGGCGGTCATCCAACGAACAGGTCCTTACGGAGAGGCACTCGAGAAACCGCTCGAGCCCCCTTTAATGCCACAAGTATATCATAAATAAGAGGGAAAACGGTGTAGCATAGATAATTCTCATCATGTTCATTAATTAGGGTTGAGCAATAGCATAAAGCTAAACAATAATAATCCGACCCAGATAGGTAGACAAGGACATGGATAACAAAAGCTAGTCAATCCTTAGGTATAAATGTGAAATGCGGGGGGTGAATTAAAGAATGTATAGGACAGAGATGGGTCAAGGGACACTTGCCTCCACCAACCGACTGCTGCTCAAGGGCTTCTCCTGCGAGTTCTTCGAGCTCCTCAACCAGATCGTTCTCTATGCGAGCGCAAACATACATACATCCACACATTTAATACAAAAGAACAGTACACCATACAATAGAATGCAGTAAATAAACAGACATTCCACGTGGGGCTCGCAATTACGGTTAAGAGAGAAAGAGAAAAAGATAGTCGAGAAACGATCACGTTACATTATTATAAATTAAACCACTCATTTAATAGAAGGGAATTAATTTGGACACTACGTTTAGCATAAAGTAAAGTCATGTTTCATGTTTAATCATTATAAGCAGATGAAGATAAATTAAAAGGATTGTCGCGCGGCGAGACGCGCGACATAACACTTTAAACCGAATTAGGAAATCAACGACTCGTCGCGCGACAGAGCGCACAACGAGACACTTGCATTAATTATAAAGAGACGTTAAGCATCGCGCGACGAAACGCACGACGACATACGTCAACAGAGCCGAGTTTAAAGTGGAACGTCGCGCGACTGGACGCGCGACGTCACATATTAAACAACCTGAAATTAAGATGGATCGTCGCGCGATGAAGCGCACGACGCAGCACGCTAACTAACGGAGTTTGAAATTAATTAAAAACCAAGAATAATCACCGTGCGCGTGGGGTTGCGCACGCGGGAACGCGTTGGGGGGTAAACAGGGGAGCGCGAGGCCGCGCCGAGGCCACGCGAGCCGCGCCGGGGGCCGGGACGCCGCGCGCAGGGGCCGAGGCCGCGCGCAGGGGGCCACAGGGGACCGCGCACCAGGGGCAGCGCGCTGGGGGGGCCGGGAACGCCGCGCCGGGGGCCGGGTCCGCGCGCCGGGGGCCGGAAACCGAGCCGGGGGCCGGGGGGCGGGCGGGCCGCGCCGCCGGGGAGGGAGCAGGGGCGAGCGCCGCCGCGGGGAGGGGCAGGGGCGGGCGCCGTCGCAGGGGAGCAGGGGCAGGGGTCACGCCGGGGCGCAGGGGCGAGCCGCGCCGGGGGCAGGGGCGCGCGCGCAGGGGAGAAGGGGAGGGCGAGGGAGAGAGGAGAAGGGAGGGGAGGGGAGCTCACCTCGGGGATCCAACTCTGGCGATCACCGTCTCCAAAACCTAGGGCACCACGGGGGAGAGAGAGATGGGAGAGAGAGAGGTTGCTGCGCGGGAGAAATCAAATGAGGCAAATGGATCTGGGGGAGGGGGGCGCGCATGGGGTAGGCAGGGGCGCCAGGGGCGTGCGGGCCGTACCGGGCCAGGGTGGGCCGGGTCACATCGTGGATCGAAACCCACGACACGCACGACCATTAAACGGAAATCAATGGCGAACCGAAATCCGAAACGGAACGAGACGAACACGCGACATCAGACAAAGAAATGCGCTTCGGCATGATGCAACACCCATGACACTTAGGTTTTGTTTATACATGACACGGACACCTGTCGCTATACTGGTTTGAAATTGGGAAGAAGGAGCGAAACAGGAAGAGAAAAGAGAGTAACATCCGAATTTGGTGAGTGAAAAGAAGAAAAAAAATTCTACCGCCAAATTCAGGGCGTTACAAACCTATCCCCCTTAAAAGAATCTCGCCCTCGAGATTCAAGGTTGGCTAGCAAAGAGCTCAGGGTATTTAGCCATCAGATCATCTTCATGCTCCTAGGTTGCTTCTTCCTCAGAGTGGTGATTCCATCTGACTTTGCACATTCTGATGGTCTTCCTTCGGGTGACTCTGTCTGCAGTCTCAAGGATTTGCGTTGGCTTCTCAATGTAGGTCAAGTCCTCTTGGACTTCAAGGCCTTCCACTGGCAACTGCTCTTCTGGAACTCGCAGACACTTCTTCAACTGAGACACATGAAAGACATCATGCACTGCGGACAAGCCTTCTGGCAAACCGAGCTGATAGGCCACTTCTCCACGTCTTGCGAGAATCTGGTACGGACCAATGTAGCGGGGTGCTAGCTTGCCTTTGACTCTGAATCTTCTGACTCCTCTGATCGGCGAAACCTTCAAATAGACGAAGTCACCGACTTCGAAACTCAGATCTCTTCTTCTTGTGTCTGCATAACTTCGCTGCCTTGATTGCGCTATCTTCAGGTTCTCCCGAACCATCTTGATGTTCTCCTCAGCTTCAAGCAAAATGTCTGGCCCAAACACTTGCTTTTCTCCAGGCTGATCCCAATGTAATGGAGTTCTACAACTCCTCCCATAAAGCGCCTGAAATGGTGACATCTTCAAGCTGGCCTGGTAACTATTGTTATAGGTGAACTCTGCATAAGGCAACCTCTTGTCCCATCCGGACTGATCTTGCAATGCACAGGCTCTCAACATGTCTTCAAGGATTTGATTGGTCCTTTCGGTCTGACCATCTGTCTGCGGATGATAAGCTGAGCTGAAATTCAAATGTGTGCCCAGGGCTTCATGCAACTGCTGCCAGAAATGAGAGGTGAACTGCGTTCCTCAGTCTGACACTATCTTCTTTGGCACACCATGAAGACAAACGATCCGAGGCATGTACAATTCTGCCAATACTGCACTGCTGTAGTTGGTCTTGACAGGTATGAAGTGGGCTGACTTGGTCAAGCGGTCCACCACTACCCAAATGGAATCGTAGCCGGCTCGAGTGTGAGGCAATCCGACTATGAAATCCATACTGATTTCATCCCATTTCCACTGAGGAATTTGCAATGGTTGCAACAATCCAGCCGGTCTCTGGTGCTCTGCCTTGATCCGTCGACAACTATCACACATAGCCACATGTTCTGCGATTTCCCTCTTCATTCCGTACCACAAGAATTTCTTCTTCAGATCCTGATACATTTTCTCACTACCAGGGTGAATCGAATAAGCTGTCTCATGAGCTTCCTTGAGGATCAATTCTCGAATAGACTGGACAATTGGGAACACACAAGCGGTCCTTGAACCATATCACACCTTTTGCATCTTCCTGAAAATCTTTGCCTCTGCCATCTAGAATCAGTCGCTGGATCTCACTGATCTTCTCATCATTCTTCTGCGCTTCTTTGATTTCTCGCTCTAGGGTAGGTTCCAACTCAATTGCGACTCCTCGCGTATTGTTTAGAAATCCGAGACTCAACCTGTCAAACTCTTTGGCCAACTCATAAGGCATCAGATGAGCGACCATCAGATTGACTTGACTCTTCCTGCTCAAGGCATCTACCACTACATTCGCTTTGCCTGGATGGTAATGAATCTCGAACTCGTAGTCTTTGATCAACTCTAACCATCTTCGTTGCCTCATATTCAGCTCTGACTGAGTGAATATGTACTTCAGACTCTTGTGATCTGTGTAAACATCACATTTCTGCCCATATAGATAGTGCCTCCATGTCTTCAGTGCGTGAACCACTGCGCCAACTCTAGGTCATGGATTGGGTAATTCTTCTCATCAACCTTCAGCTGTCGGGACGAGTAAGCCACAACTCTTCACTCTTGCATCAACACACATCCCAAACCTGTGTAACAAGCATCGCAATACACCGAGAAGGGCTTGTGCACATCAGGCAAGACTAAGACAGGCGTTGTAGTCAACTTCTGTTTCAGCGCTTCGAAGGCCTCTTGACATTTCTGGATCTACTTGAACTCAACCTTGTTGCCTAGCAACGCTGTCATTGGTTTCGCAATCTTCGAAAACCCTTCAATGAAGCGCTAATAATATCCGGCCATTCCAATGAAGCTCTTGATTCCTCGGGCATCTGTTGGCGCTTTCCCGTTCAGAATGTCTGTCACTTTCTTCGGATCCACAGCCAATCCTTCTTTGTTGATTATGTGACCCAAGAATAGGACTTCATCAATCCAGAACTCGCACTTGCTCAACTTTGTATACAGCTGGTGCTCTTGCAATCTCTGCAAAACCATCCTCAAATGATCCTGCATGCTCTTCTTCGCTTTGAGAATATATCAAAATATCATCAATGAATACCACCACAAACTTGTTGAGATAATCCATGAATACACTGTTCATTAGATTCATGAAGAAGGCTAGTGCATTTGTCAAACCAAAAGACATCACAGTGAACTCATACAACCCATACATGGTAATGAATGCCGTCTTCGAAATATCTGAAGGTCGAATCCTCAGCTGGTGATAATCCTGACCTCAGATCTATCTTGGAGAACGCACTGACTCCTCTCAACTGGTCGAATAGATCTTCTATTCTGGGCAAGGGGTACTTGTTCTTGATTGTGACTTCATTCAGAGCTCGATAATCGATACACATCCTTCTGGTGCCATCTTTCTTCTCCACGAATAAGACAGGGGCGGCCCAAGGCGAGGTGCTTGGTCGGATGTAACCTTTCTCTGACAGCTCATCAATCTGCTTCTTGAGTTCAACCAATTCAGGTCCAGATATTATGTAAGCTCTCTTAAAGATGGGGGCGGTTCTAGGAAGAAGCTCTATGGCAAACTCAACTTTCCGCTCTGGTGGACATACCTGGTAGGTCCTTTGGAAACACATCTGGGAACTCGGACATAACCTTGATAATCTCAAGTGGATCTACCTCACTGCTATCGACAGCCATCTAATAACAACTTCCTTTCTTTGGCTCAGGTGGGACTAACTCGGTCACCACTTCCTCTCCTAGTGGGGACACCAACTTAATTGTCCTCTTATCACAACTGATAACTGCCTAATACTTATCTAGCCAATTCATCCCTAGGATGACATCTATTCCCTGAGTACCCATTACTATGAGATTAGCGGGAAACGCTATCCCCCTTATTTCCACACTTACATTCAAGCAAATGCTATCGGCTCAAATTCTACCATCGGCTGAGTCAATTTGAATGGGGGTTGACATGGTAGTAATTTGAAGATTATGTGCTTCTACCCATGATGCAGTAATGAAAGAATGTGTTGCTCTAGTATCAAATAACACTTCTGCAATATGGGAGTCGACTCGAAACATACCTACTGTCATGTCGAGGTCTCCTGAACTGCTTCAGCCTCCAAGTGGTTCAGTCTCCCATGGTTATAGCGTGGCTGAGAGCGGTTGCCTGCTCCAGGCTGAGGCACATTCTGCTTTGCTAGGGGCATTGGGGCCTGACTGCTGCTGGGCTGCCTTCTTCGGACATTGCATCACCCAATGGCCTTGCTCTCCACAATGGAAACATGCTCTGCTTCCACCCTGAACCTGGTGCTTGCCTGATTGTTCTGCTGGTTTGCTGGGGCAGGAAGACGAGGTGCCTGCTGATTCTGCCTCTGGAACTGACCTCCTCCTGACTGATTGTTCTCGGCGATTCTGATACGGGTGCTGAGGATACTACCTTTGGAACTGCTGCTAAGGTGGATGTTGGTTTTGCCTGAACTGCTGAGGTTGATTGCCTGAGAAACGAGGACGATTGCTGCTTCCAGGCTAGGGGTCCACTGATCTTGCGCTTGCGATCCTCCATCTCCTTACGCTTCCTCTCTATCATGATTGCTCTGTTAATCAGGTGTTGGAATGTCGGAAAGGTATGATTCATCAGTTGATACTACAGAGGGTCAACCAAGCCTCTCAAGGAAACGATACTGTCTCTTGGCATCGGTGTTGACATCTTCAGGAGCATAGCAAGACAATTGCAGAAACCTGTCTCGGTACTCACTGACAGACGATGACCCTTGCTTGAGGGCCAGGAACTCCTCCTTCTTCACTGTCATCAGACCTGCAGGAACATGGTACTGACGAAAGCTACCTCTGAACTCTTCCCAGGTGATGGTGTTCGGGGTTGGCATGGGTGGCGAGATAAGACTCCCACCAAGACTGAGTTGCTCCTCTCAACAGACGGGGACCATACAGGACTTTCTCTCTGTCATCGCACTGAGCAGTATGCAACTCCCGCTCCACAGTGTGCAGCCAGTCTTCAGCATCCATGGGGTCAGAAGAGTGAGCGAACGTTGGGGGATGACCTCTCATGAATTCAGCACGCTTGTCCCTAGGGCATCTGAGGCATCTGAGGCTGAGGTGGTGGCTGTTGCTGCTGCTGCTAGCTGAATAGCGGCCAGAGTCTGACCAATGGCCTGAATTGCCTGAGTCTACATCAGGAACATCTGCTCGATGGACATCGAGGGCGGGGGCGGCAACTGCTGCTGCTGGGGTACCTCATCCTGCTGAGCTGCCCGCTCCTGCTGAGCACGCCTTCCTCCTCTGCGCCTATTTTCTAACATCTGTAGAATGCAACCACACATCAGAACTGATCTGACAAATCTTGCAGCATAAGAAAAGGGTATAGAATTCTTCAACAACACTGAACAGGTGAGCATCTTCACTGATCTCCAACACAGACCAACACAGCTTCTCAGATAAAGAGGAAAGTGGAATGAAAGGCTTCCCAACTAGATAACTAACTCCATTAACATAACAGGTAAACCAAAATGCAGGGGATACCCACACTCTGGTGACAGTCATTACAAAGATACAAAGTAAACATAGTTCATCATGACAAACATAAATGCACAGGATAAGCAAACTACCCTGTCTAACTAAGACTGACTTAGAGCGAGACTAACGCTAAGACTATAGCTTCAATGCATATACTTTCGTATTAATTACAAGATCCAACTCTGACGATCTATGATTCTAAATTTATCTTGGTCTTGCAGTCGGGGTTGCAATAAGACTGGTGTCCATGCCGAGGTGAGCGGTACGGGTGCTTGAGTCCCTACGGGAGAGGGGGAACCATCATCCAGGTGACGACGCTCCAGCGCGCTCAGCCCGCAGCTGGGCGATCTCAGCACGAGCCCTACTCAGCTCGTCTAGTGCATGATCCAGCTCCGTGTTTAGCACAAGCGGCTAGGTTGACTGTGCTGCTCAACCTAGGATTGTCCTCACCAACGGGTGAGACAATCACGCCTCCTGTGCTGCCAGATGGACGAGGGGGTAATACTTCAGGTTGAGACCGTCAGCTACCTCGCCGAAGAACCTGAGCAGTAGTGCGAAAGCGCACGCCGTGCGGCATCTTGCATGGCCGCCTCAGCTGAGTCCCACTCAGAGATGGAATAGTGCTCTGAGCAGACCTCCGCACCCCGATGACTGTTCTTCGGACGGCGCACCAAGCAGGTCGCCTCCCAGCGGTCCGGGTAGACCCCACGACTGTGCTGGAAAGACCACACAGCGATACTCGATAGACCAGGTACGTCGGTCAAGTGCCCTACGTAGCAGTGTGTCGAGCGCATCATGGAAGTGACACCCGCGAGTAGCGTCGTGAGTGATGGGTCGATTAACCCATCCTTCCGGCTCCTGGTCAGCAGAAAAGTTCGGTGTCGTGGCTCGAGCTGCTTGTCGCCACCTCCATCGTCTGGGTCTCCTCCAGCAGCTACTCCAGGGGCTGGGGCACTCAGTGGTGGTGCAGGGGGCACCTCCAGGGGAAGCACAGGGGAGCAGCTCCTCACAGACTCTATCTCCTGCTGCAGTGAGAAAGAAGAGCCCTGCTACTCCTGCCGTCGACGCTCCTGCTCCTCATGTAGGCGGTGGTACAGCCTCTCCAAGTGGCTGGACTGACCGGTCACGGGACGACGAAGCGGACGCTCCCGCGAGACGAGAAGGGTAAGAAGGGGATGATAGACTTCGTGCAGTGTGTCTAAGACGAGCCATCTACAAAAGACACCGCAAGCATAAGAGTGAAGAACTGAACTAATATGACCAGCAAATAATTAACCATAAATAAATGAAGGTTTAGAATAAAACACAATTTTCAGCAAGGATAATATATAGTAGAACATAGGTTTGGTCGATATGACCAACTTTTGAAGGGATACCAAAGTCAAGGCAGGGACAGAGGTCTATAATCCTTATAACGACCATTCTACTCTAGGTTAGCGGTCCTACAGTCAGCATGGCTTTAATACCACCTATGTCACACCCGGTTTTAGAAGGCAAACCGAATGCGAACCATGTACGTGCCAGGATCAGCAATTCACGTACACAGCAGTTACATAACTGGACATCATCACACTAGTGCTCAAATCATAATATAAAAGGGGAGTAATAGTCGATTACATCATATGTCTGAGACATCCACATAGTCTTTACAATAATCAAAGTGCGAAAACGAAACGTAGATAAACGCGGCCTTCACAGGCAGCCGACTGGGGGTTGCCGCTAACCCACGCCTAGAACTCATCGTAATCTTGGAGCTCCTGGAAGTCTCCTTCCACGGCTTCATCTTCTCTTGAGCAGTGGTTGCAATGCTGACAACCTAGGGAGGGGGGTTTGGTGTGTAGAGCAAGGGTGAGTACACATCAACAATACTCAGCAAGTATCCTGTTTGGCTATAGTGGACTAGCTTTATGTGGGGGTAAGTCAAGCAGTTGCTTTTAGTTGGTCAGATTATTATTACTAGTAGAGAAAGCCAAGTTTTAGAATTAACCCATGTTATTAACCCAATTGTACTCCTTTCCAAACGGAAAGAGTACTACTTACCATTACCAGAGTCAATACCAAGAACCATCAATCTCATTGCCACCTGCAATCCGAACATCTCTGATCAAGTACCACTAATCACTAGAGCTCCCTTGGTCGCTCATAACCGTGAGCACGGCTGATATATCAGTTTTCATACACTCTGCAGAGGTTGCGCACTTTACCCACAAGCCGTGATTCTCTTTCTACCCAGAGATCATGACTCTCCATTGATCACAACCAAGATGACCCAGCAGGGTATCACTATGTAGCCTTTACAAAGGATTCCCCAGAGCTAGTAGCCGCCCGTTAGGTTTTCCTAAATGTACCGCACTCCTCCCCAAGGGACAAATCAACCTTGGCAGAGCGAGCCGCATACACCGAGCCCCATTGACGGTACGATGGCTAAGCGAACTACATCCCCGGTTCCTCTAATTACTCAGCTAAGGGCGTCCCACTCCACCCTCATGGTTGCACTATTTTCCCGGGCGGTCATCCAACGAACAGGTCCTTACGGAGAGGCACTCGAGAAACCGCTCGAAGCCCCCTTTAATGCCATAGTATATCATAAATAAGAGGGAAAACAACGTATCATAGATAATTCTCATCATGTTCATTGATTAGAGTTGAGCAATAGCATAAAGCTAAACAATAATAATCTGACCTAGATAGGTAGATAAGGACATGGATAACAAAAGCTAGTCAATCCTTAGGTATAAATGTGAAATGCGGGAGGTGAATTAAAGAATGTATAGGACAGAGATGGGTCAAGGGACACTTGCCTCCACCAACCGACTGCTGCTCAGGGGCTTCTCCTACGAGTTCTTCGGGCTCCTCAACCAGATCGTTCTCTATGCGAGCGCAAACATACATACATCCACAGATTTAATACAAAAGAACAGTACACCATACAATAGAATGCAGTAAATAAACAGTCGTTTCACGCGGGGCTCGCAATTACGGTTAAGAGAGAAAGTGAAAAGACAGTCGAGAAACGATCACGTTACATTATTATAAATTAAACCACTCGCTTAATAGAAGGGAATTCATTTGGACACTACATTTAGCATAAAGTAAAGTCATGTTTCATGTTTAATCATTATAAGCAGATGAAAATAAATTAAAAGGATTGTCGTGCGGCGAGACGCGTGACATAACACTTTAAATCGAATTAAGAAATCAACGACTCGTCGCGCGACAGAGCGCACAACGAGACACTTGCATTAATTATAAAGAGACGTTAAGCATCGCGCGACGAAACGCACGACGACATACGTCAACAGAGCCGAGTTTAAAGTGGAACGTCGCGCGACTGGACGCGCGACGTCACATATTAAACAACCTGAAATTAAGATGGATCGTCGCGCGACGAAGCGCACGATGCAGCACGCTAACTAACGGAGTTTGAAATTAATAAAAAACCAAGAATAATCACCGCGCACGTGGGGTTGCGCACGCGGGAACGCGTTGGGGGTTAAACGGGGGAGCGCGAGGCTGCGCCGAGGCCACGCGAGCCACGCCAGGGGCCAGGACGCCGCGCCAGGGGCCGAGGCCGCGCGCAGGGGGCCACAGGGGACCGCGCACCGGGGGCAGCGCGCCGGGGGGGGGCCGAGAACGCCGCGCCGGGGGGCCGGGCCGCCGCGCCAGGGGCGGGGAACGCCGTGCCGGGGGCCGGGTCCGCGCGCCGGGGGCGGGAACGCCGCGCCAGGGGCCGGGGGGCGGGCGGGCCGCGCCGCCGGGGAGGGGCAGGGCGGGCGCCGCCGCGGGAGCAGGGGTGGGGTCGCGCCGGGGCGCAGGGGCGAGCCGCGCCGGGGGCAGGGGCGCGCGCGCAGGGGAGAAGGGGAGGGCGAGGGAGAGAGAGAGGAGAAGGGAGGGGAGCCCACCTCGGGGATCCAACTCCGGCGATCACCATCTCCAAAACCTAGGGCACCACGGGGGAGAGAGAGAGAGAGAGAGATGGGAGAGAGAGGTTGCTGCGCGGGAGAAATCAAATGAGGCAAATGGATCTAGGGGAGGGGGGCGCGCATGGGGTGGGCAGGGGCGCCAGGGGCGCGCGGGCCGGACCGGGCCAGGCTAGGCCGGGTCACATCGCGGATCGAAACCCACGACACGCACGACCATTAAACAGAAATCAATCGCGAACCGAAATCCGAAACGGAACGAGACGAACACGCGACATCAGACAAAGAAATGCGCTTCGGCATGATGCAACACCCATGACAATTAGGTTTTGTTTATACATGACACGGACACCTGTCGCTATACTGGTTTGAAATTGGGAAGAAGGAGCGAAACGGGAAGAGAAAAGAGAGTAACGCCCGAATTTGGTGAGTGAAAAGAAGAAAAAAAAATTCTACCCCCAAATTCAGGGCGTTACAGAGCAGGGTAAAGAAGGTATTAGTGGACGGGGGAAGCAACATCAACGTCACCTTCCCCCGGACGCTTCAAGGCTTGGGGGTTCCCCTCAAAGAGCTCCATGAGTCGGACACTTCTTTCTTCGGCATCGTGCCGACTGAAGGAGAATATCCACTGGGACACATCTACATGCCGGTCACCTTCGGAACTCTGGAAAACTATAGAACCGAGTTCCTGAGGTTCGAGGTGGCAAACTTCGACTGCGGGTACAACGCCATCATCGGTAGGCCAGGGTTGGCAAAGTTCATGGCCATTCCACATTATACGTACATGATATTGAAGATGCCAGGACCCCAAGGAATCATAACTGTGCACGCTGACTTCCAAGGCGCCATAGAATGTTTTCGAGTGGCCATTCAGGCAGCCCTCACCACCAAACCATCGGCGACTTCTTCTGCACAGGCGATCTCAAAGCCTGAGGGAGACCTTGCGGTACCTGCGAATGAAGCTCAAGCCGTGACCTCTATGCGGCCGACCGAAGAAACCAAGAGAGTCAACCTCGGGTTCGCCCTTGAGCGCAAGACGACCATCATCAGTTCTAGCCTGGATGACAAATAGGAAGGCGCGCTCATCCAGTTCCTGCAAGATAACCGAGACGTATTTGCATGGCAACCTACGGATATGCCGGGACTCCCGAGAGAACTAGCCGAGCACAAATTAAAGGTCTACCCCCAGGCGAGGCCGACCCGACAAAAATTACGTCGCTTCACGCCCGACAAGAGAGAAGCCATCCGAGCAGAGTTAGCTCGCTTGGTCGCGGCCGGATTCATTAGAGAAGTGTTACACCCTAAGTGGTTAGCAAATCCTGTTCTTGTACTCAAAAAGAATAAAGTGGATTGGCGCATGTGCGTCGACTATACGGATCTTAACAAGCACTGTCCGAAGGATCCCTTCGGACTTCCTAGAATAGACCAGGTGGTAGACTCGACCGCCGGATGTTCTATGTTGTCTTTCTTGGATTGCTACTCCGGGTATCATCAGATCAGCCTGGCGAAAGAAGACAAAGAAAAAACAGCATTCATCACCCCGTTTGGAGCCTTCTGCTATACCTCCATGCCGTTCGGCCTCAAAAACGCTAGAGCGACTTACCAGAGGGCTATTCAGACATGCTTAGCCGACCACTGGAGCAAGCGTGTGGAAGCTTATGTGGATGATGTGGTGATCAAGACGGAAAACTCAGAAAATTTCATTGAAGATTTACAGCTGGTCTTCAACAGTCTACGGCGATATCGATGGAAACTTAATCCCGAAAAATGCGTCTTCGGAGTACCAGCAGGAAAATTGCTCGGTTTTATTGTCAGCCATCGGGGAATTGAGGCCAATCTAGAAAAGATCGAGGCTATCATGAGAATGGAAGCACCACGATCACAGAAGAAAGTACAAAGACTTATCGGATGCATGGCAGCTCTAAGTAGATTCATATCATGGTTGGGAGAAAAAGGCCTACCGTTCTATAAGTTGCTCAAGAAGGTAGACAAATTCTAGTGGACTTCAGAGGCTCAGAAAGCTCTAGACGCACTGAAGAAATTCCTGACAACACCACCAGTGCTAAAACCGTCGCCCCGAGCCACGCCAACTCAACCGGCTGAAGATCTGTTGTTATACATCTCTTGCACAACTCATGTGGTGAGCACCGCGTTAGTAGTCGAGCAAGCAGAAGAGGGACACGCGTACCCAGTGCAACATCCTGTCTATTTCATCAGTGAAGTCCTGGGTCCCTCGAAGAAGAAATACCCTCAAGTTCAGAAACTATTGTATGCAGTACTTCTAACTGCACGCAAGCTCTGTCACTACTTCGACGATCACAAAGTCATAGTAGTCACCAGATTTCCAATAGGGGATATTCTCCACAATAAAGAAGACATCAGAAGAATAGCCAAGTGGGCTTGTGAACTGGGAGCTCACGACATTGAGTTTCGACCTTGCACCGCAATCAAGACTCAAGCACTAGTTGACTTCGTATCAGAGTGGACCGAGCAACAAGTGCCCGATAACCCGGAAACCACAGAAGTATGGCGAATGTATTTCGATGGCTCGTTGAAGCTACAAGGGGAGGTGCAGGGATCCTTTTCATTGCACCTGGAGGTGAACAACTCAAATATGCTCTTCAATTGCTATTCCCAGCGTCCAACAATGCAGCAGAATACGAAGCTTTGATTCATGGACTGAACATTGCCATATCACTGGGCATCAAGAGACTGATGGTATATGGGGATTCTCTGGTGGTCATAAGTCAGATAAACAAAGAATGGGACTACTCGAATGATTCCATGGGGAAATACTGCATGGCTGTCCGAAAGCTTGAAGACAAGTTTGAAGGTTTGGAATTTCATCATGTGGAGAGAGACCGCAACACGGTAGCTGATGCATTGTCCAAACTAGGATCCAGTCGGACTCAGGTCCCGCCTAGAGTTTTTGTCCAAGAAATACTGCACCCAAGCATTTCACTATATTGGGTAGAAGAATGCAATATTCTGAGCCAATCAGAGTCAGATCCTGATGACTGGAGGGAGCCGATCATCAGGTATATAAAGAATGAGGAAGAGCCAGATGACAAAAATGCAGCAGAGCGCATTGCTAGGCAGTCAGTTCATTATACTCTCATTGGGGAAACGCTATATAGAAGAGGCGCATCAGGATGCATTCTTTTGGCTATAGGGAAGCAATTGCTAGATGAGGTCCATGTTGGGCAATGCGGGATACATGCAACATAAGGACTCTGGTTGGTAAGGTCTTCAGGTCTGGTTTCTACTGGCCAACGACAAAGAGTGATGCAACCGAGTTAGTCCAGAGGTGTGAAGCCTGTCAGTACTTGTCAAAACAACAGTATCTACCAGCACAACAACTACAAACCATACCTGTAACCTGGTCGTTCGCATGCTGGGGACTGGATATGATTGGACCTTTCAAGAAAGCTCAAGGAGGGTACACTCATATACTGGTTGCTATCGACAAATTCACTAAGTGGATAGAGTTCAAGCTCATTGCTTCTCTAACTTCAGCTAAGGCAGTGGAATTCATATAAGACATAATATTCAGGTTCGGGATACCGAATAGTATCATAACCGACCTGGGATCCAACTTCACAAGTTCAGAGTTCTTCGATTTCTGCGAACAAAAAAGCATTCAGATCAAATATGCCTCGGTGGCGCACCCTAGAGCCAACAGGCAAGTAGAAAGAGCCAACTGGATGATATTGGAAGCACTCAGAAAGAAAGTCTTTGACAAGAATGAAAAGTTCGTAGGAAAGTGGATCAGAGAATTGTCATATGTGGTCTGGAGCCTAAGAACTCAACCCAGTCGAGCTTTGCATGGAAACACTCCCTTCTTCATGGTCTATGGTTCGGAGGCAGTGCTACCTGCTGATCTCAAGTTTGGGGCACCAAGATTGATCTTCAAAAACATAGCTGAAGCTGAAGCTACTAGGCTGGAGGATGTTGATATACTAGAAGAAGAACGATTGAATACGGTGATTCAGTCAGCCCGGTATCAGCAAACTCTGAGGCGCTATCATGATAAGGCCATACGACATCGATCCTTCGTAGTGGGAGAACTCGTCCTCTGCCGAATTCTAACGGGGGAGGGACGACACAAGTTATCGCCACTATGGGAAGGGCCATTCATAGTAGCGGAAGTCACTAGGCCTGGCTCGTATCGTCTTACTCAAATGGACGATACGAAAATTGGGAACTCATGGAATATAGAACATCTCAGGAAGTTTTACCCCTAGCTATATTTCAAAAGCTGTGGGGACGGCCTTGTATTCTGTAAATTGGGAAGTATATCATCAATAAAAAGACTTCATTCTCAAAGGCACTCCAATTGTTTACTGCCAACCTGCATGCTTACTTAACTCAGGGTGGCCACTATACCCTACTAACGGAGCAATCGACTTAATTCGGCGACGACTTAAGGCGGTGTGACATGCTCACGCGTAACTCAGGGTGACCACTATACCCTACTAACGGAGCAATCGACTTAAGTCAGCAACGACTTAAGGCGGTATGACATGCTCACGCTTACTTAACTCAGGGTGACCACTATATCCTACCAACGGAGCAATCGACTTAAGCCGACAACGACTTAAGGCGGTGTGACATGCTCACGCTTACTTAACTCAGGGTGACCACTATACCCTACTAACGGAGCAATCGACTTAAGTCAGTGACGACTTAAGGCGGTGTGACATGCTCACGCGTAACTTAGGGTGACCACTATACCCTACTAATTGAGCAGTCAATTTAAGTCGGTAGCGACTTAAATCGGCACGGCGTGCTCACGACTACTCGATCCAACACAAGCACATTTACGATTACCCGTCTTAGGGCGATCTCTATGCCTCCTGAAATAAGAAGAAATTTCAAAATCATCACACTGCATTTACTTCTGCAATTGTAACTACTGCTGAATTCTAACAACAGGAAAATAATAAGGGCATCCAGTACTGAAAACACTTTCTGACAGAACATTCGAGCACACTAACCACGAACACAAGGCATTTAGTGTTTCTACTTGGTAATGTTTTTCTCAGGAGCGACCGATGAAGAGGGACGACTTGAAGAATCAGGAGCAGCATTCACGTCTGCAACTATGTCATCAGGAACAATCACACCGGGTCTCCTCATCAAGATTCGCCCCGCGCGAATGGCTTTGTCCATAGCCCTGTCGCGTTGGGCCCTCAAAATAGCGGAAGCATCTTCAGCAGCCTTAACAGCCAGCCGAGCAGCTTCTAGCTCCTGGACGACTGACCTATTGGAAGCGCGCAGATCCTTGATGATAGAATCTTTGCTCGATACCAACTGCCTAAGACGAATCATATCATCCAAAGACTCTTGCAGCTTGTAACGATGATTATCCAAGTCCTCTATGGTGAAACGATGGCTCCTCTCCAAGATAGTCAAAGAGTTGCTGGCATCGTGATACAACCTGTCAAGGTTGTCATGAGAAGTTGCAAGGGCACGCTTTTCCTCCTGCAGACAAGAATCAGTTCTCCAACGTCAGGCAAGCATTAAGAACACAGCCGAGAAAGTCAAGTAAAGCTTAATTCACTGGCCACCTTTTCAGAGCCAAGCTGAGCATTGAGAGTGGAATTCAGCATGTTGGCATCATTCAGAGAAGCAGAAACCCAGGCCAAGTCCGTCTGACCTTGAGAATATTTCTCTTCAAGATCAGAATACCGCCGGGCCATATCTAGCAAGAAACGGTCAAACAAGGATATTCAGCCAAAAAGCAGATCAATCAAGTAGCCAATGAGGAAACAAAGGGCACTAACCAGCATTCGCCATCTCCAACTCAGATACTCACTGATGAAGCAACACTGGATTCCAATGTGTTAGAGACAGAGCTCTTTCTAGGATAGAGGCACCCTCGATCTCAGTTGACCAGCCATCTCGTCAACCAACGCCTAACATTGAAAACAAATGAGTGTAAGAACAGTATTTCACCCAGAGTATAGTCAGGTCAGGGAAAACCAAATTACCTAGAGATTGGGGAAGAACGAATGAACCCCCAAATCATGGGAATTTAGTTGGTGACTTGATGAAGGATTACCAACCGAAGCAATCTGTAGAGCATCAGTGGGGACCAATTCAGCATCACCAGCAGAAATCAAAACTCTGTCATCAGGTGCGCTGGCCTCTAAGGCGACCTCCTGACCCGAAGCTCGTGCTACTGCCATGCAACCAGAATGTGGAGGAGAAGATCCGACATGAACATTCATGGAAGTGTGAGAAGGAGAACCCGCTCGGACACCCTCGGGGGCTAGGTCATAGCTCGCGCTGCCCACCCGAGTCGGATCATCACCGGCAACACCCTCGGGGGCTGGGTAAACGCAAGCACCATCCTTGGGGACCGAGTTATCTGTATCAGCCACCTCTAAGGCTGAAGGATTTTCAACCACCTCCATGGGAACAGAGCAATCCAGATCAGCCGCTTGGCCCTTAAAACCACGCTCCAAGGTCGATGAGGTGCGAGACGCTGCTTGGGATAACTCTAACCTGACAGCAGGCACATCAGCACAAACTTCCATCGTTCCACCATCTACCGGCTCCGACAATAGATCTTCAGGGACCATATCTTCGAGAGTCTGATCAAAATTTGCTAGAGACAATTCTTGCAGACCAACGAGAGCAGACAAAGCTGGAGAAGGAATACCACTACTCTCCCCACTGGCTATATAGCGCCGACTGTTCTTCCGAATTAAGGGGATTTCCTCCTCCTCCTCCTCATCTTCATCAATATTACAGACAGTACGCCCATTGGGGTCAGCATCATAAGGTTACACCCATTGGGTTCAGCGTCATCAAGGTCACCATTGGGGTCAGCATCAGTCGGGTCACACCCATTAGGGTCAGCTTCAATAAAAGTCGGTACTAGCACTTCCCCGGCAGCAGGAGCAGAAGGGTCGGCATCCTGATCCAAGCATGACACTCGCCGAAGTCGTCTCTTTTTCTTTTTCTTCCCCTCAGCAGGAGAAGTTGGATGATTGGTTCGGCGAGGACGCTTCGAGCGAATACTATCAGATCTTTGAATGTCCAAAGTTTTTCCAGACTCCGGGATGGATGCTATAGCTAGTGTTTCAGCAGGGACCGAATCAGAGGAATCCTCAGCCAACATGTCCAGCATGGCACTTATTTCTGTGTCGCTCGGATTTAAAGGCATCTCAAAATGAACCTGCCTCTCATCATCGGGGATTTCACCAAGCGAAGCAATTGAAGCCTCAACCTCTTTGGGAGAGGGTCGCACTCTAAGGCCCAAACCACTGTCACCAGTAGGAGGATTTGACACAAAACTGATGAAAGCCTTGGAAGGAGGCAGATTCCAGGCTGAATATGCAACAGGAGCACCGATATTCGACACCTTGCCTCTAAGAATCATCTCAAGCCAGCTTACCAGATCCACCGCAGGAATCCTTCTGTTGGTAACCCGGGTCGAGTCAATGATGCCATGATACAGATAAGCTGGGTACGCTCTGTCTTTCAAAGGCAAAATGTTCTTAAAAACAAAATCGGCGACCACATCCTCGGCAGTCAGACCCTTCTCCTTCAACAATCCAACCTCGGCAAGCAGAACCCTGGCCTCAGCTATCTCCAAGTCTGTGGGGGATTCAGTCCAACTTGGAGCGCGAACATCCGGCTGCCTCCCTGACCGAGGGGGAGGGAATTCCCGTGATTCTCCATGATAAACCATTCTAGGCGCCATCCTTTGATCCTGTCCTTGAGCGGGATGTCGAGGTACTCGGTTTTCCTCCCACGGTGCATCTCCAAACTCGCACCCCCACGAGCTGGTGCTGTCCCCCGGCCATCCCAGGCCGACAGTGATACAAGTATTTCCACAAGCCGAAATGTGGCAGAATACCAAGGTAGACTTCACACAAATGAACAAAAACGGAAACTTGCAGAATAGAATTGGGATTCAGATGGGTCAGATTCAAATGATAGAAATCAAGGAGACCGCGGAAGAAAGGAGAAATAGGAAGAGCAAGGCTGCGGATGAGAAAAGGGATATAGATAACGGACTCGTGAGTGTCCTCTATCGGAACAGTGACCCCGCGGCAGATCCGCCAAGAACACAGTTCCTTTGAAGGAAGAACCCCGACGGAGACAAGGTGAAGAAGATCAGACTCAGAAACAACAGACATGTGGTTACCTGCGAAAGGTAACTGGCTGTTGGGGTCGATGGGAGGAATGGTTGCGGTAGATGAACTCTGAGTCTTCCGCTTGGGCGCCATCTCAATCTTGTTGGCGAGCAGAACGGAAACAATATCGCAAGAAAGTAGAGAAGGTCTGGATGCAGAAAAGCAAGACTAGGGCTCAGAATACAGAGGCATGCGACAGCGCAGTACAAATGGGGTTTTCCCGGGCCAAATGCCATTTCTAAAAAGTGCCCAGTCATCACCCATTAGTTATTTCCAAAACGCTGGCGTGCCATGTCATCACTCGGCCGTTATTTCCAAAACGACCGACGTGGCCCAATATAGCTCAACTGTTATTTCTAAAAACGCTAACTAGTCTTCACTCGGTCGTTGCTTCCAATGCGTCTGACGTGGCCTGTTATCACTCGGCTGTTATCTCTAAAACGCCGACGTCACCAATAACCGCTCGGTCGTTATTTCTAAAACGCCGACGTGGCCCGTTATCACTCGACTGTGATTTCTAAAACCGCCGATGTGGCCTGTTATTACTCGGTTGTTATTCCTAAACCGCCGACATCACCAGTAGTCATTCGGTCGTTGTTCCTAAAGTGACGACGTGGCTCCAAAAGACCCAGCTGTTACCTCTAAAACGCCGACGTCGCAAAAAAGGAAAAACCGCTCGGTTACCACCTCTGAAAATACTAACAGTAAATCAGCCGTTTTTTTCTCTACGAATATGCAGGCGAATCTAAAATGTGGCTCGATGATTCTAAAGTCCATTACTCAAGCATTACATCCAGGAACAACAGCTACATTAAGCATAAATACGATCGACCTATTGACGGGAAGAGAAGCGACAGGAAAGCAAAGGAATGCACACAGAATGGGGCGAAATCTTCTTCATTATAAAGGGAGGGGAAGTATTACCAAACTTAAAAAACCAACTCATTATGAGTCGGTTTTCTTCCCACTGTTCTATACTACTAATTACTACTATATTACATTTCGCTACACTATACTACTAACTACTACTACATTATTTCACAAATACTACTTCTACTACTAATCTATACTTACATTTAAAACCAATGGCGCCTAGCCACTGGCCTTGTTGCTGCCCCTGCCGCTGCCGTCGCCGCCGTCGCCCTTGCCCTTGCCGTCACCTTCGCCGCTGTCGCCGTCGCCATCGCCGCCACCTCCGCCGTCGCCATCGTCGTCGCCTCCGCCGTCGTCGTCGCCCTCGCCATCTTCGCCACCGCTGCCCTCCTCAGACAAGTCCGAGGAGTTCTCCTCATCCGAGGAGACCTCCGACTCATCCGAGCCCTCGAGCCCGGCGCGCTCGACGGCCTGGATGTAGGACCACACCTCCACGGCGATCCCCTATAAGTCGTCTGAGTCATCAGACGACGCCCGGGGAGAGGCAGAGATCAACAATCCCTCGGACCTGGAGGAGAACTCCTCCTCCGAGTACTCCAAGTCGCCAAAGTCCTCCGAGGGAGGAGTCGGCTCACGTTTTCATTTATCACCGGAATGGTGTGAGGAACTCCCACCTTTCTTGCTCTTGTCCATGGTGGAGTAGAAGGAAAGTGAAGAGAGTAAGCAACAAGCGGCAGAAAGAGATGTGAAGATGCCGGAGAAGCAAGCACACTATTTATAGAAGAAGAAGGCAACCGCTCACCTCCTACCGCGACCACTGAACAGTCGCAAAAAATCAATATGCAATTCAAACCGTCTGGAAACACGTCAGGCGGTTGGCGCCGTTCTACGTAACACAACACCCATTGGGACTCCAGTCAACTGCTTGGGCGATATGATTACACCGCGGTCACGTCAAGTTACTACTAGAAGCAGTTTCCTAAACGCTCCGCGCACCAAGCCGTCCCTTGCCCACACCCATTGGGGGGGATGTCCAGGAATTTTCAATAGATTTTCCCAAGTAGTCACATCCATACAGTATGCGCAATGAATACCTCAAGACAGAAGGAAGATATCAACAGAGATCAGAGAGAAGCCAAATATAGCCGATGAGGTACAAGTCTAATCAACAGAAGCATTGAAGCATGAAGTGATATGAAGACTAGCCAAAGGCCATCTACCGAACGTCCAATCAGTCGCAGATCAAATAAATTGCAAGACCTAACAAGATATGGGCAGATCGCGTGCTCGATTTCAAAGACAAAAATGAATGCTGACCTCTAAAGCATAATGTTGATGATATAGTGCTGATCTTTAAAGCATTCGACAAAAGGAAAGGATGATTTCTGAAAAACAGCGTGAGATGAAGACCTTCGAGTGCATTATTTGAAAAAAATCCACTCGAAGCTCGGGGGATACACCCAATGAATCATCAACCTCAAGAGACAGAATGTTGATTTCTAAAGCATAAG
This sequence comes from Zea luxurians, assembly GCA_029449295.1. Classification (NCBI taxonomy): domain Eukaryota; kingdom Viridiplantae; phylum Streptophyta; class Magnoliopsida; order Poales; family Poaceae; genus Zea; species Zea luxurians. The sequence goes on from JAOPSE010000039.1 coordinate 9,312,095, forward strand.
ACGAAGCTAAGACAAGGCTGACTTCTAAAAAGCACGAGTGGAAGATAAAAGCGATTCCTGAGAAGACTTGAAATGAAGACCTTCGAGTGGATTATTTACAAAAATCCACTCGAAGCTCGGGGGCTACACCCATTGGGTGCACCTTCGGTGCACCCAATGAATTTTGAAGTTCTAGAAGAGCAAAATGCTGACCTCCAAAGCATAAAACCGAGACAGAACACCGAATTTTAAGGGATAAATAGCGGAGGAATACAATAAAAGATCGTTTTTACCGGGTCACTCAGAGTTCAGAAGCAGTGGCCAGGCAGACTTATTTTCAAAGCATTCCTTATCAAAATCAAAAAACTGCAAGCTGGACCTAAGATCTTTGGGCCGGTTATTTCAAAATCAACCCAAAGATCGGGGGCTTGTGGGGGACGGATATCCCCCGGGTCCACTGAAAGGATGAAAGACCTCACGAAAGGCCCATGGGCCCAATAATTTGCAAGGTCATTCCTTGGTGGGCCTGAGGAAGAACGTTTAATGAAGCAGTTTGACACAAGGTCGGATCGGCGCAGGCCCAGACGGTCCGTGTGGGGGACAGATATCCCCCGGGTCCACTAGAAGGATAAAAGACCTCACAAAAAGCCCAAGGGCCCGATAGATCGTAAGGTCACTCCTTCATAGGCCTGGGGAGGAACAATCAGTAAAGCAGATCGACGTAAGGCCGGGTCGGTGCAAGCCCGGATGGCTCCACGACGTCGAGCAAGTGACCACAACAGAAGATCCGACTTTCCCGCGCTGGAGCCCCGTACAACGGAACCAGGCAAGGATAAGTCGGCAAAATCATAGGAAGATAGGCTCAAACAGTTCACTATCTTTTAGGTGCACGTTGTTATCATATCAGCTTGTATTGCCTCACGGTCGAATATATAAGGCCTAGGGGGCACCCCTTCAAGACGATCGATCCCACTACTCGGCCATCCACCCCAGCTCTCTACGTTCTAGCTTTAGGGAATTCCTTTGTAACCCATTACATAACGCATACTCGCTAGGACGTAGGGTGTTACGCATCTCAAAGCGGCCCGAACCTGTAAACATTGTCCATCGTTCCTCGTGCATCTGGCACGAACCATTTAGCTACAGTCGGCGACACTGTCCTACTCCTAAAACACCTTGAGGGGCAACCCCGGGTGTGCGGATGGACACAAAACACCGACAGCTGGCGCGCCAGGTAGGGGGTGTGTCGACGATCTAAGCTAGCTCAATGGCCGTCACCTTCCACAGCAAGATCACCCTCCGCCCCGGGTCTGTGTTCTGCTTTGGAACAATCTCATCCATGGCAGATGAAGAAGGAACTCTACATCGCATTGTGGATCCGCCAGAAAAGAAGTCTCCTCCAACGAACTCCGAGAATATCGGAGTAGGGAAAGAAAAAATGCAACCTCCAACGCTCCAAAAAAAGATCGCCTTCAGCAAGCCAGGGGCCGAGGGCCCGCTGACCCGGAGAACTCCACTGTCTACTTCCCTAACGAAAGAATGGACACGAATCGCAAGGAAGAAAGAGACCGGGAGGAAGCAAGTCGTTCTTTCCGTGCCTCCGCCCTCAAAGGAGAACGGAAAGAAGATCGCCACGACAGTCGCGCCATTCTACCCCGACGTTCTTTTCATCGGGAGAGTGGAGTCGCCCCCGTCTCCGACGACGAGCCGACCGCGCCCGGAGAGGAACCACCTCAGCGGGAGTCCCGCCGACGAAGAAATCGGCGCCGAAACATCCGGCGACATCACCAAGCCGGAGAGCGGGATCCAGAGCAGCCTGTCTCGCGAGACGAGGTCCCAGAGATAGGAGAGACTCCGGAGGAACGCGTCTTCAGAGAACGAAGGAACTCTAGACGACGCGATCACCGACGAGTTCAGGAACAAGCCGAGCAGGATGCGAGGCAACGCCGGGAAAATCCACTTTTTGGGCGTAACCTGAATCCTGACTTCGCCCGAGCCATGAACACGCCGAGTGAAGTCGGAGGAGTACTAGCTCGGATAGCTAATGGACTCCCTTGGACTCCCGACGCCGAGGGCTATCGACGATTGTTCACCCAAGCAGCCAACCATCTTCTACCTCTCGCTCATCCGCCGAACGATCTGCGACACACCATCAACAGTCGCCGAGACGCGCGAAGCTCCATCAATGCTTCGCGTGAACGACGACATGAGAATGAGATCCGCCGCCGGGAGGAGTACGACAGGGATCACGGCATCCCAGCTCGGAGTCAGGCCACCAGAACCGAGTCAATGACGGCCTCGACTGGCGGTACTACCCGGGGACGGTCGAGGAACCACGACAACTAGTCCCCTCCCTGGGACAGACATCATCCCTGTTGGGGGCCTTCGGCTCCCGAAGGTCCTCAAAAAACATAGTTTGACAATGTTTTCCAAGTATGTGAACAGGCATCTTCGGAGTCAGGTCAATGTATATACAAGAACATGGTTAAGACGAAGCTTGGCTGGAATAAAAAACAATCATGACGAAGGATAAGACGATCACGAAGCTATGTGCAGAAAGGCTTCGGCATGACGACAGAAAAGAGGAACCGACTTAAAGATGAAAAGCCAAGTTGGACCTCAAAGAGTTACTATAGAGTTATTGATAAATGTAAAGGGCATCAATGTAATCTTACACGGGCTGCGTCCCGTGCCTATAAATAGGTGAACAGTACTCCTGTACTGTTCACGATGACTTGGCATACGCTTTTTCGCATCACGTTTGTACCTTTACTTTACATCAATCTGAAGGTACATTTATAATTTGTTTTTTATGAATCTAATAATAGAAATATATTGACAATAATATTGATATTACTACTCGCGTAGTATATAAATAAGTGCTCTATTTTGTCATTTATCAATCTTATGAAGGTCTTTTCTTTTGTAACCTTCGTCCGAGATTCATTATATCCGAAGGGATATACTGTTTTTAAGGACGAAGGAGTTTAACATTTAACACTTTCATGTTGCCTTGTTCTTAATTCTTAGCATTTGAGAATAAGTCTCCAACATTGGCGCCCACCTCCGGTGAACTCACTTCTACTTTTTGAGTTTTTGAAAAACTTCGGCAAGCATCACCATCGTCATGCCGTCGAAAAAAGCTTCAGCAACAGGGGTTGCCACTCTGCAGCCGCTGGACCCTAATTAGGATGTCGTTTCTCTTAGGGAGGCCTGAAGCCAGAATAGGAAGGCCACCAGTCCAACGCCTCCGGAAGACGACTTGGACCAAGAAATCCAAAAAATGGAGATGCTCCACCAACAGGTCCAACGAAAGAAGGAGAAGATGGCTCGTCTAGCTGATCTTCAAAAGCAGATAGATGAAGCTTCTGAAGAGCTTCGACATCTCGCTCAAGATGACCAGAACCAAAGGCCCCCGCGAAGAGAGTTTCATCAAGAAGGTTTCTACAACGAGGACGACTGGTATGAAGATTTCCATCATGGAAATTTTGCTTTTGATGATACTTCTCCCCTGTCAACAGAACTGCAGGCTACACCTTGGCCACAGTCTTACAAGCCACCTCAGCTCCCCATGTACGATGGTCATTCAGACCCGAAGCAATTCTTGATGAGCTATGAGGCAACTATATCTTCGTATGGTGGCAACACAGCGGTCATGGCAAAGTCCTTTGTCATGGCTGTCAAGAGCGTGGCACAAACCTGGTACTCCTCCCTTAGGCCAGGAACAATCATCTCATGGCAAAAGCTGAAGGATATGTTGATAACCAGCTTCCAAGGCTTTTAGACGAAGCCAGTCACTGCTCAAGCTTTATTCCAGTGCACCCAGGATCACGAAGAATACCTTCAGGCATATGTCCGAAGGTTCCTACGTCTGAGGGCACAGGCACCAACAGTGCCCAATGAAATTGTTATTGAGGCCATGATCAAGGGGCTTCGGCCAGGACCTTCAGCTCAGTACTTTGCCAGGAAGCCTCCTCAAACTTTGGAGAAGCTGCTCCAGAAGATGGACGAGTATATTCGAGCTGACAATGATTTTCGCCAAAGAAGGGAGGAAGCTCTCAGGTTCTCTGAAATGACCAGGGGCTTCGGAGGAAGGTTTTATCCGAGGCATGTCAGGTCAATTCACAATTCTACTCAAAATGATGATAAAGGGAGTCAACAACAAAGGCCGCAGTGCTCTTCGCAGGCTTCAGGACAATAGCAAAGCTCTTTTCGACCGCCAGCGCCAAGAGGCAGAGGCGCCAGGGGCTTCGGGGGAAGATTTGGAGATCAACCAAGAAAAAATTTACTACTTATTCTGTGGTGAAGGCAAGGGCCATACAACCAGAATGTGTCATATTACCATTCAAAAACAAAAGGAGCTAGCAGAGGCTGCAGCGCAACAGAGCCAGCCGAAGCAGGTTATGCATACTGCTTCGTATCATTCGCCTTACATTCCAGAATATGTAGGCAATCACCCTGCAGCCTCTGTTGCTTCGGCAAGCCAACCCCAAGCTTCCTAGCAACAGCTCCCACCGCCACCACCAATACAACGAGCTCTGCAGCTAGAAGGGAGCCAGCATTCTCATCCCCAGAGGGACTTCAGGGAGGAGTCCAAAGCTCGTACAGTCAATAGCACTGTGCCAGAGTCGAAGCACATTTACTGAAAATATCCTACCTCGACAGCAGCTTTTTGCATTTTCGCATTCAGTTTTACTTTCTTTGTAGTAAAAAAGCAGTTATGGGAAGTTTAAATGTCTTTTATCGGTTTTTCAAATTCTTGTAAAAGTTTAGCTTATTATCATAATAAAAATATATCTTTTCCATAGGCTTGAGGCACTGGTGGCACGGAGAACCTTCGAATTATCAAAAACTTGTTTTAAGGAGCACACTGTAACTTCTTCAAAGTAGTAAAAAGCCGTTCCTAAAGGAGTGCAGTGTAAGTTTTCTGCTCAAAAGTCGTTCCAAAGGGAATGCAGAGCTTATAGCGAAAAATAAACGCTGATTCCGCTGAAAGTAAAAGGCGAAGAAGCTCCTAAGGGAGGCTTACAGCGAAAAATAAACGCTGATTCCGCTGAAAGTAAAAGGCGAAGAAGCTCCTAAGGGAGGCTTACAGCGAAAAGTCAGCGTTGAGATAAAAAGATTATGTGCTCTATTGCAGAGATGTGTGTATCTTCGGCATAAATATCATTTTGCATAGCATAACATCATCGCACCATTTTGCATAACATAAGCATCGTACATCATATTGCATGAAAAACGAGAAGGGGACACAGTATTAATCTTCGAAGAATGTTTTGAAAAAAAATCGTGCTAAAGCACAAAATAAATTAAGAAGAAGTATAGCTTCGTCAGAGAGGCAACATAAAACTTTTTTTATATAGCTTCAAAGAATGTTTGTACGAAGCTTGGATATTCTTCATCAAGAGAAGTATGAAAATTATTGTGATACATAAAAGATTTTTCTTCACGAAGCATGAAAAGAAGGGAAGATGTTTTTTTCGCCGAAGGCTCAAAAGCGGTATGTATGTAAAATTTCATGCATCGTAAAGAATTGAGCCGTAAGTAGATTATATATTACATTCAAAGTTACAAAGTTTTACACATGTCATGTTCCAAGTGTTTTTTACATTAACGCTTAATCTTCCCTAAGAACTACTTCTGCAGCTTCGTTTAATAGCTGATTGACAACTTTGTCCATAATGGCTTCGACCATTTGTCTAATTTCATCGTCCCCCTTCGGGGGGGGTCCGGAGCTGCCCCAGCAGATTCTGAGGGAGGAGAGGATACGACTATATTACTATTACAGAATCGCGAACAAAGTTTAAAATCAAAAATCACAACAGAATAAAAACCACTAACTAATACCTATTTGCCCTTCGGGCCCTGTGCCTTCTTCAGCAGCCTCCGCTACCTTTCTAGCATCATGGATGCCTTTTTCGCTTCTCTGAATAATTTCTTGAGCCATTTCTCGGCCGCCATTGTCCCAAATGTCGGTGAAAAATTTTCCACCGACCTGGCTTGCTTCGGCTGAAGGGTCTTTGATACCTTCAGAGAATAAAGCAGTTCCAGACTGTGCTAAAGATTTCACATGTTCGCATCCTTTCTTTTCCAAAATAGTAACAATTCCTCTGGCGCCTGAAAAAGCACAAATATCCCCGCGACTATTCAAGATTTCCTCGAAGGCCTCAGCTTCGCGGCTGATCCATTCAATCGGGCCTTCTGGATTCCCTCTTGTGAAATTTTCTTCACTAGAAAATGCGCCGACGCTGGCGAAGCTGGATTTTATCTTTTTAACACACTCTATGGATTTATCATAACACCTTTTCTTCGAAGCACGAAGCTCTTCAACATTTATTTCCAAATGATTTGCCCATTGATCACTTAGTTCTCTCTTTGTTTCATCAAGAATGTGTTCTTCTTTAGCTCGGGCTAATTGTTTCCGAAGATCTTCGATTTCCCGCTTCTGAGCTTCGGCTTGAGTTTTAGAGCTAGCTTCGTCTTCCTTCATTTTATCCACCAATGTAACTAGAATCTTGTCCTTTTCCAAGGCTTCGTTTCTTAGCCTGATAACCTCTGTTCGGAGGTTGTTAAGAGCAATAGTGCAGCTCTCATCTTCAGCATTCTTTTGTGCCCTTAAGGCATTGCTGAGTATTAAGCCCTACTCAAAAGAATGAATGGATTAACATAACAGTAAAGGTCTAATTCAAAATTCACAAAATTCAAAATTTACAATCTTTGTACCTTCAGACTATTATATGCAAGACTATCTGCAAGATCCTCCTTCGTCATGGTGCAAAGGCCAGCTTCAAGCTTCGGGAATCCCATGCTCCTAGCCATCTCCCGGCAGACAGATAATTCTTTATTGTCTGGGAGGCAATACAGGAAGTCATCTTCGTCTGTCCCATTGAACACTACGACCCCCTTCGGATACTTCAGTTCTCGGGCATAGTGATTAGCTTCAAAGATCTCTTCTTCAGATAATTTCTTTCTCGAAGCATGTCGCACAATATAATCACGTATTTTGGAAGATGCTTCGAGAACGGCAGTGTCAATTTCATCGACCAAAATTGGCTCTGTCATTTTTGTTTTTTTCGGTTTCAAAAGTTGCCTCTATCAATTTTGCCTCTTCAGCTTTCAAATGTTTTACCTTGGTGGGCTCTGAAGGCCTAGCTTCAGTTACAAATTGTTGCTTCAAAGCTTCGCTAACAAAGGCTTCAGTAGATACTTCAGAAGCTTTAGTAGTTTTCTTCGGAGTTATGCTCAAAGATTTAATTGTTTCCAAAACATCCAGCACATTAACCATCCTTTTTCTTTTCGGGGTTGCTGCTGGCCCCTTTTGGCCTTTAGCCGCCTCAACTTTTGATGAAGGACTTAAAATTTCTAATGTTTTTCCTTTCTCACTTCTCGGTTCTTCCGTTTTCTCTATTGCTGTTGCTTCGGCCATTTCTTCGGGTTTTGGCATTAGAGTTGGCTCTTCGGCTTCGGTGGCCGAAGAAGCCTCACCAACAAATTCAGGCACTGTGGCTGGCTCAATATAGCGTGGAGGGTGTGTAAGTACCTTTACCTTCTTCCTCTTCGGCGCTGGCTCTCTAGGAGCAGATGAAGCAATTTCCTTTGCACGAGGAGTATTTTTCCTTTTTTGGCTTCGCACTGGATAATAGTAGTCACGGTAAACAAACCCAATTGCATCAAATACTCGGTTGAGTCTTTTCTTCTTTCGGCCTCCGAAGGCTGCGGATAATGCAGTATTTTCGACCTTTGAGTATACCCCAAGCAATTCATCACTTACATTCTCAATGCTTTTTAGCCAATCATCATTTGGTTCCACGAATTTATCTCCATACTTGAATGTATATTTTAGTCTGATTAGTCCACCTTCGTCAGTTTCTTTAACGGTCTCCTTCGGCATTTCCCAGTTATCTGCAAGTGGCCACACTCTGAAGGCAATGTGCTCTTGCAGTAAATCCCTGGTCCTAATAAAAGAGCAGACTACGCCGAAGGCTCTCTGACATTCTTCAGCTGCTTCGTCCATTTCTACTTTTGGCTTCCGGAGTCCGAAGCGCTGCTAGATAGGGCGCATGATGATATCTTTAATATCTCCTCAAACCTTCAAATCATTTTTCACATAGAACCATTCCTTCATCCACTCCTCGGGCCATCTTTTCCGAAAAGTTGGCACAGGACAGCTTGACCCAGAGCGGGCACCGAAGCTATAGCAGCCAAAGTTATTATGATATTGCTCCTTACCCCAGGGCTTCGTCTCATACACTAACTCGTGTATATTGCAAAAGCTTTTTGCACTTGGCTCCAGGCCCTGGCTCCTCACGGCCCAGATGAAGACTCCCAATCTTAACACTGCTTCAGGGGTAAGTTGATGAAGGTAAACTTGATATATTTTCAGGACTTCTACCACAAATCTGCTTAAAGGGAATCGTAGCCCAGCTTTAAAAAAGCTTCGGAAGATCACGACTTCATCATCTTCAGGAGTCGGCGTAGTTTTCTCTCCGTCATCTGCCCTCACGATGGATATATCTCGGAAATATCTCCCCCTCATATTTTCAAGATGACTCTGCTTTATAGTTGATTTTCCGAAATTTGAGTGACTAGGCCGCCACGGGCGATCTTCGAAATCCTCCCCACCACTATCCATATCATAACTATCACTGTCGCCAGTATCTTCAGATAAACCCTCCAAAGTCTCCCTGACAATCTTCTCCGTATTGGTCTTCGACATTGATTCAAGAAAACCCAGGTGCATTTCCTCAGAAAGGCTCAGCTTCGAAGCACCAACAACTGTCTTATCTTCAGACATCTTCGCGAATGCTGGCAAACCACACTTGAAACCGAAGCTTAAAAATTTAAAACCGAGCAAATGCTGTCGTGTGCAGGCTGAAAAGCTGGGTGAGTAAATGGCAAAAGAGCGTGCCAAATAAAATCGAGGTGAGCCCGTATTTATACACCCAGTGTGTCGAAAACTGGAGGGCCCCGCTTGTTAATGACTGTTGCTATTCTAGCAAAAGGAAGGTGTTTTTTCGGACCTTCGGCTTAAAGCCTTCGTCCATGTCGCAATATGAATTTATCATTACAGTAAATTAATATTGCGAGGGGCTACTGTTGGGGGCCTTCGGCTCCCGAAGGTCCTCAAAAAACATAGTTTGACAATGTTTTCCAAGTATGTGAACAGGCATCTTCGGAGTCAGGTCAATGTATATACAAGAACATGGTTAAGACGAAGCTTGGCTGGAATAAAAAACGATCATGACGAAGGATAAGACAATCACGAAGCTATGTGCAGAAAGGCTTCGGCATGACGACAGAAAAGAGGAACCGACTTAAAGATGAAAAGCCAAGTTGGACCTCGAAGAGTTACTATAGAGTTATTGATAAATGTAAAGGGCATCAATGTAATCTTACACGGGCTGCGTCCCGTGCCTATAAATAGGTGAACAGTACTCCTGTACTGTTCACGATGACTTGGCATACGCTTTTTCGCATCACGTCTGTACCTTTACTTTACATCAATCTGAAGGTACATTTATAATTTGTTTTTTATGAATTTAATAATAGAAATATATTGACAATAATATTGATATTACTACTCGCATATTATATAAATAAGTGCTCTGTTTTGTCATTTATCAATCTTACGAAGGTCTTTTCTTTTGTAACCTTCGTCCGAGATTCATTATATCCGAAGGGATATACTGTTTTTAAGGACGAAGGAGTTTAACATTTAACACTTTCATGTTGCCTTGTTCTTAATTCTTAGCATTTGAGAACAAGTCTCCAACAATCCTCGACGACAGGAGGACACGTGTGGAGTGTCTGCCCTTACTCCACGCCTTAGGGCCATTCAGTGGCCCCCTAACTTCAAGGTATCCAATGTCGACAAATATGAACCTAAGCAGGATCCAGGAGGTTGGCTGGCCGTCTACACCACCGCCGCTCGAGCCGCCGGAGCGTCCGAGGACGTAATGACTGCGTACTTACCCATTGTCCTCGGGCAAGACGCACTACAATGGTTGCGGCATCTACCCCAACACTGCATCGACGACTGGAGCGACTTCAGTCGATGCTTCACCGCCAACTTTCAGTCCCTCTCCGACAAACCAGCGCAACCATGGGACCTCAAATCCATCAAGCGCCCAGGGGATGAAACTCTTCGTTCATACCTCAAAAGGTTCCAGACCATGGGAAATCGTATCCCCGAGGTCACGGAGGCGGCCGTGATCGAGGACTTCTACAGAGGATCCAATGACTCGGCCTTCGTCCGAGCCATATTGCAGAAGGCGCCGACTACCTCCGAACAGCTGTTCCGGGAAGCCGACCTCTACATCACCGCCGACGAGCGAGCTCAAGACCTCATCGGGGGAGCGAAGCCCACACCGGCAGCACCACGACGCGACGCAAACCAGCAACCCGACAAACGCTGGGAGAAGAGACCGCGCGAAGAAGTGCACGCCGCCGGACCACCTGCCTCTCGCGCCCGGGGAGGACCCCGTGGAGGCGAACGCACGCTGGACGACATCCTCGACGCCCAGTGCCCGTACCACAAGGACATGCGCCACACTCTTCGGAATTGCAGGGATTTCAAACACTCCATCGGACACGACCGACCCTTCCAACCTCTACCTCCTCCTCCACCGCGGGGAGGACCAGAAGAACCACGACAACCCCAACAGCAGGAGGAGGGAGGAGGAGGAGCCTTCCCGCACGTTGACAGGGAGGTCAACGTCATCTTTGGCGGGCACGGATCGCAGGAGAACAGAAGACAACAAAAGCTCAACGATCGCCAGATATTGATGGCAACCACCGGTCCTCCCGCTCCGTACCGATGGTCGGAGCACCCGATCACCTTCACTCGGGCAGATCAATGGCTCAACTTCGACCACCCAGGCAAATACCCGCTCCTCGTCGATCCGGTGATCCGAGAAAGTAGGGTGAAGAAGGTGTTAGTGGACGAGGGGAGCAGCATCAACGTCACCTTCCCTCGGACACTCCAAGGCTTGGGAGTTCGCCTCAAAGAGCTCCACGAGTCAGACACTCCTTTCTTCGGCATCGTGCCGACTGAAGGGGAATACCCGTTGGGCCACATCTACATGCCCGTCACCTTCGGAACTCCGGAGAACTACAGGACCGAATTCCTAAGGTTCGAAGTAGAGAACTTCGACTGCGGGTACAACGCCATCATCGGGAGGCCGGGATTGGCAAAATTCATGGCCATTCTGCATTACACATACATGATATTGAAGATGTCGGGACCGCAAGGAATCATAACTGTGCGCGCTGACTTTCAAGGCGCCGCAGAGTGTTTCCGAGTAGCCATCCAGGCGGCCCTCACCACCAAACCGTCGACAACTTCTTCAATGCAGGCAAACTCTAAGCCTGAAGAAGACCTTGCCGCACCGGCGAATGAAGCTCAAGCTACGACCTCTATGCGGCCGATTGAAGAAACTAAAAGGATCAACCTTGGGTTCGCTGATGAGCGCAAGACTTCCATCATCAGCTCCAGCCTGGACGATAAATAGGAAGGCGCGCTCGTCCAGTTTCTGCAAGATAACCGAGACGTATTCGCGTGGCAACCTGCGGATATGCCAGGAGTCCCGAGAGAACTGGCCGAGCACAAACTGAAGGTCTATCCCCAGGCAAGGCTGATCCGGCAAAAACTATGTCGTTTCACGCCCGACAAGAGAGAGGCCATTTGCGCTGAGCCGACCCGCTTGGTCGCTGCTGGGTTCATTAGAGAAGTGTTACATCCCGAGTGGTTAGCCAACCCTGTTCTTGTACTCAAAAAGAATAGAGTGGATTGGTGCATGTGCGTCGACTATACGGATCTCAACAAACATTGTCCAAAGGATCCCTTCGGGCTCCCTAGGATAGATCAAGTGGTAGACTCCACCGCTGGATGTTCTGTGCTGTCTTTCTTGGACTGCTATTCCGGATACCATCAGATTAGTTTAGCAAAGGAAGACGAGGAAAAAACAGTGTTCATCACTCCATTCGGTGCTTTCTGCTATACCTCCATGCCATTTGGCCTCAAAAACGCTGGAGCGACTTATCAGAGAGCCATTCAAACATGCTTAGCCGATCATTGGGGCAAGCGTGTGGAAGCCTACATAGATGATGTGGTAATCAAAACAGAGAACTCGGAAAACTTCATCGAAGACTTACAATTGGTTTTCAACAGTCTGCGGCGATATCGATGGAAGCTTAATCCCGAAAAATGTGTCTTTGGGGTACCAGCAGGAAAGTTACTCGGATTTATTGTCAGCCACCGAGGAATTGAAGCTAATCCGGATAAGATTGAAGCTATCATGAAAATGGAGGCACCGCGATCACAAAAGAAGGTTCAGCGACTTACCGGATGCATGGCAGCTCTGAGCAGATTTATATCCAGGCTGGGAGAAAAAGGTTTACCATTTTACAAGCTACTCAAGAAAGTGGACAAGTTTCAGTGGACTTCAGAAGCACAGGAAGCCCTAGATGCACTGAAAAAATTCTTGACAACGCCGCCAGTATTGAAGCCGCCAATGCGAGCCACGTCGACTCAACCCGCTGAAGATCTGTTGATGTATATCTCTTGCACGACTCACGTGGTAAGCACCGCGTTGGTAGTCGAGCGAGCTGAAGAAGGACATGCCTACCCAGTGCAACATCCTGTTTATTTCATCAGTGAAGTTCTGGGTCCCTCAAAGAAAAAGTATCCTCAAGTTCAGAAACTATTATATGCAGTACTTCTAACTGCCCGCAAGCTACATCACTACTTTGACGACCACAAAGTCATAGTAGTCACTGGTTTTCCAATAGGGGATATCCTTCACAACAAGGAAGCCATTGGCCGAATAGCCAAGTGGGCCTGTGAACTGGGATCTCATGACATCGAATTTCGACCTTGCACCGCCATCAAAACTCAAGCGCTGGTCGACTTCGTATCAGAATGGACTGAACAACAAGTACCAGACAACCCTGAAACTGCAGAAGTATGGCGGATGTATTTTGATGGCTCGCTGAGGCTGCAGGGAGCAGGCGCGGGAATTCTCTTCACCGCACCTGGAGGCGAACACTTCAAATATGCCCTCCAGCTGCTATTTCCAGCCTCTAACAACGCAGCCGAGTACGAAGCTCTGATCCATGGACTGAACATCGCTATATCGTTAGGCATCAAGAGACTAATGGTTTACGGAGATTCGTTGGTGGTCATAAGCCAGATAAATAAAGAATGGGATTGTTCAAGCGATTCAATGGGAAAGTACTGTGCTGCCATCCGAAAACTAGAAGATAAATTTGAAGGTCTAGAATTTCATCACGTAGAAAGAGATCGGAACACGGCGACCGATGTACTGTCCAAGCTAGGGTCCAGTCGAACTCAGGTCCCACCTGGAGTCTTTGTGCAAGAAATACCACAACCGAGCATCTCAATGGACCAGGCAGAAGAGTGTAATATCGTAAATCAACCAGAATTAGACTCTGATGACTAGAGAAGGCCGATCACCAGGTATATAAAGAATGAAGAGGAACCAGATGACAAAAATGCAGCCGAGTGCATCGCTAGACAGTCAGCTCACTACACACTCATTGGGGAAGCATTATGCAGAAGGGGTGCATTAGGCGTCCTCATGAAGTGCATTCTCCCATCCACTGGGAAGCGACTTCTAGAGGAGGTTCACGCCGGACAATGTGGAATACACGCAGCATCCAAAACGCTAGTCGGGAAGGTCTTCAGGTCAGGATTCTATTGGCCAACAGCGAAAAGTGACGCAGCCGAGTTAGTTCAGAGGTGCGAAGCTTGCCAGTACTTGTCAAAGCAACAACATCTACTAGCACAGCAACTGCAGACCATACCAGTAACTTGGCCCTTCGCATGCTGGGGACTGGATATGATTGGACCCTTCAAGAAAGCTCAAGGAGGATACACTCATGTACTGGTAGCAATCGATAAATTCACTAAATGGATAGAGTTCAAACCCATTGCTTCTTTAACCTCAGCCAAGGCCGTGGAATTCATACAAGACATAATATTTAGGTTCGGAATACCGAACAACATCATAACTGACCTAGGATCCAACTTCACAAGTTCGGAATTCTTCGATTTCTGTGAGCAAAAAGGCATTCAGATCAAGTATGCTTCAGTAGCGCACCCAAGAGCCAACAGGCAGGTTGAACGAGCTAACGGGATAATATTGGAGGCACTCAGAAAAAAGGTCTTCGATAAAAATGAAAAGTTCGCAGGAAAATGGATAAGGGAACTGCCCTATGTCGTTTGGAGCCTAAGAACCCAACCTAGCCGAGCTCTGCATGGAAACACCCCTTTCTTCATGGTCTATGGGTCAGAGACAGTGCTACCCGCTGATCTCAAGTTTGGGGCGCCGAGGTTGATCTTCGAAAGCATAGCGGAAGCCGAAGCTACTAGGCTGGAGGACATTGATGTACTCGAAGAAGAACGGCTGAACACAGTAATTCAATCAGCACGATACCAGCAAACTCTAAGACGCTATCACGACAAAGCCGTACGACAACGAGCCTTTTCAGTGGGAGATCTCGTCCTCCGCCGAATTCTAACGGGGGAGAGACGACACAAGTTGTCGCCCTCATGGGAAGGACCATTCATAGTAGCAGAAGTCACTCGACCGGGATCATATCGCCTCACTCAAATGGACGGCACAGAAATTGGGAACTCCTGGAATATAGAGCACCTCAGGAAGTTTTACCCCTAGTCGTATTTCAAAAGCTATCGGGACGATAATGTACTCTGTAAAGCGGGAAATATGTCATCAATAAAGAAAGGCTTCAAGAATACTCAATTTGTTCATGATTGACTGGCATTCTTATTTAGCTCGGGGTGACCACTATGCCCTGCTAACGGAGCAATCGGCTTAAGTCGGCAACGACTTAAAACGGTGCAACATGCTCACGCTTACTTAACTCGGGGTGACCACTATGCCCTGCTAACAGAGCAATCGGCTTAAGTCGGCAACGACTTAAAACGGTGCAACATGCTCACGCTTACTTAACTCGGGGTGACCACTATGCCCTGCTAACGGAGCAATCGGCTTAAGTCGGCAACGACTTAAAACGGTGCAACATGCTCACGCTTACTTAACTTGGGGTGACCACTATGCCCTGCTAACGGAGCAATCGGCTTAAGTCGGCAACGACTTAAAACGGTGCAACATGCTCACGCTTACTTAACTCGGGGTGACCACTATGCCCTGCTAACGGAGCAATCGGCTTAAGTCGGCAACGACTTAAAACGTTGCAACATGCTCATGCTTACTTAACTTGGGGTGACCACTATGCCCTGCCAACGGAGCAATCGGCTTAAGTCGGCAACGACTTAAAACGGTGCAACATGCTCACACCTACTTACCTCGGGATGACCACTATGCCCTATCAATAGAAGCAATCGATTTAAGTCAGCAGCGACTTAAGGCGATCTCACATGCTTATGATTACTCATAAATAGGGGTGACATCTATATCCCGTAGACAAGTTTCAAAATCATCACACAACATTTTACTCTAGCAAATTTACGTACTGCCGAATTCTAAAACAACAGGAGAGCAACAATATCATTCAAATACCGAATTGAAGTCTTCTAACAAAATATCCGACTGTGATAACCGCGCGCTCAAAGCACGCAAATATTTCTCTATTTTGCAATGTCTTTCTCAGGAGCAACCGACGAAGAAGGGCGACTTGAGGAATCAGGAGCAGCGTTCACGTCAGCCCTTATATCATCAGGGACAACCACGTTGGGTCTCCTCATCAAGATTCGCCCCGCGCGGATGGCTTTATCCATGACTCTGTCGCGCTGGGCCCTCAGAGTAATGGAAGTTTCTTCAGCAACTTTGGCAGCCAACTGAGCGGCCTCTAGCTCCTGGGCGATGGACTTCTTAGAAGCGCGCAGTTCCTTGATAGCAGCATCCTTAGCCGATATCAACTGCCTGAGACAGATCACGTCATCCGTGGATTCCTGCAGCCTACAGCGAAGATTGTCTAACTCCTCCATGGTGAAGCGATGACTCCTTTCCAGGATGGTCAACGAGTTGCTAGAGTCACAATATAGCCTGTCAAGATTGTCACGGGAGGCAACAAGGGCGCATTTTTCTTCCTGCAAACAAGAATCAGCCTTTTTAAACATCAAGCAGGCAATAAGAGCACAGCAACACAAGACGCAGATTCATAAATCACCTTTTCAGAATCAAGCTGAGCGCGAAGAGTAGAATTCAGCATATTAGCATCATTCAGGGCATCAGAGACGTGGGCCAGCTCAGTCTGGCTCTGGGAATACCTTTCCTCAAAATCGGAGCATCGCCGGACCAACTCAGCTTGACTTTGAGAATGTTTCTCTCCAAGAACAGAAAACCGCCGAGTCATATCTAGCGAAGAAACAATCAAACGAAAGAGTCAAATTGAGAAGCAGTTTAACAAGATAGATGAGGGGAAGCAGAAAGGCACCAACCAGCATTCGCCGCCTCTAAGTCAGAGACACGCTGTTGAAGCAGCACCGGATTCCAGTGGGCCAGCGACGAAGCTTTTTCCGGAACAGAAGCACCCTGTGATTTCAGCTGACTAGCCATCTCGTCCACTAGTGCCTGATAACGATAGCAAATGAGTGCAAAGACAGTAATTCGTCAGGTGTAAATGTAACGCCCTGAATTTGGGGGTAGAATTTTTTCTTCTTTTCCCTCACCAAATTCGGGCGTTACTCTCTTTTCTCTTTCCTATTTCGCTCCTTCCTCCCAATTTCAAACCCATATAGTGACGGTGTCCGTGTCATGTATAAACCAAAACCTAAGTGTTATGGGTGTTGCATCATGCCGAGGCGCATTTCTTTGTCTGATATCGCGTGTTCGTCTCGTTCTGTCTCGGTTTTCGGTTCGCGATTGGAGCCGTGTCGTGCGTCTTTGTTTGGGTTGTGCGTGTCGTGGGTTTCGATCCGCGAAGTGGCCCGGCCCAACCCAACCCAGCCCGGCCCGGTCCGCCCGGCCCGGCCCTGCGCGCCCCTGGCGCCCACACCCCCCCCATGCGCCCCCCTCTCCTCTCTCTCTCTCTCTCATTTGGATCTTCCGCGCAACAACTTCCCTCTCCCTCTTCCACCTCTCTCTCCTCGTGGTGCCCTAGGAGTTGGAGACGGCGATCACCAGAATTTGGACCCCGAGGTGAGCTCCCCTCCCCTCCTCCTCTCTCTCTCCCTCTCCCTCCTCTTCTTCCTCCCCCCGCGCGCGCCCTCCCTTTCCCCTGCTCGAGCGCGCCCCTGCCCCTCCCCTGCTCGCCGGCGCGGCCCGCCCTGCCCCTCCCCTGCGCGTGGCGGCGCTCGCCCGCCCCGCCCCCCCCCCCCCCCCCCCCCCCCCGCGGCGGCGCTCGCCCCCCCTCCTCCCCGCCCGGCGGCGACCCCGCCCCCTCCCCCTGCTCGCCGGCGTGGCCCCCGCCCGCCCCCTGCTCGCGCGCGGCGGCCCCGCCCCGTCCCCCTGCTCGCCGGCGCGCGACGGCCCCCCGCCCGCCCCCTGCCCGTGGCGGCGCGCGGCCCCCGCCCCTGCCCGCGCGGCGGCGCCCCGGCCCCGCCCCCCTGCTCGCCCGGCTCGGCCCCCGGTGGCTCGGCCCCGGCGTGGCCCCAGCCCCCTGCGCGCGGCCTCGGCCCCCTGCACGCGGCATCCCGACCCTCGGCGTGGTTCGCGTGGCCTTGGCATGGCCTCGCGCTTCCCCGTTTACCGCTAGCGCGTTCCCGCGTGCGCAAACCCGCGCTCGCGGTGATTATTTTTGGTCGGTAGTCAATGTCAAGCTCCGTTAGTTAGCGTGCTGCGTCGCGCGCTTCGTCGCGCGACGGATTTGTCTAATTTCAGATTCTATTTATGTGTTGCGTCGTGCGCTTCGTCGCGCGACGGATTTGTCTGATTTCAGATTCTATTTATGTGTTGCGTCGTGCGCTTCGTCGCGCGACAATCCATTTTAATTTTAGGTTGTTTAAGGTGTAACGTCGCGCGTGTATTCACGCGATGTTCCACTTTAGACTCAGTTTAGTCGACGTATGCCGTCGTGCGTTTCGTCGCGCGAAGCTTAACGTCTCTTTATAACTAATGCGAAGTGCCTCGTTGCGTGCTCGGTCGCGCGATGAGTCGTTAATTTCTTAATTCGTTTTAGAGTGCTATGTCGCGCGCCTCGCCGCGCGACGATTCTTTTTATTTATCTTCATTCGCTTATAATGATTAGACATGAAACATGACTTTACTTTACGCTAAACATAGTGTCTACATTAGCTTCCTTCTATTAAACGAGTGGTTAATTTATAATCATGTAACGTGATCGTTTCTCGACTGTCTTTTTCTCTTTCTCTCTTAACCGTAGTTGCGAGCCCACGTGGAACGTCTGTTTACTTACTGCATTCTATTGTATGGTGTACTATTCTTTTATATTAAATATGTGGATGTATGTATGTTTGCAATCGCATAGAGAACGATTCGGTCGAGGAGCCCGAAGAACTCGCAGGAGAAGCCCCTGAGCAGCAGTCGGTTGGTGGAGGCAAGTGTCCCTTGACCTATCTCTGTCCTACTCATTCTTTAATTCACCTCCCGCATTACACATTTATACTTAAGGATTGACTAGCTTTTGTTATCCATGTCCTTGTTTACCTATTTGGGTTGGATTATTATTGCTTAGTCTTATGCTATTGCTCAAACCCTAATCAATGAACATGATGAGATTATCTATGATACGCTGTTTTCCCTTCTCTTATTATGATGTTATACTTGTGGTCTTCAAGGGGGCTCGAGCGGTTTCTCGAGTGCCTCTCCGTAAGGACCTGTTCTATGGATGACCGCCCGGGAAAACAGTGCAACCATGAGGGTGGAGTGGGACGCCCTTAGCTGAATAATTAGAGGAACTGGAGTGTAGTTCGCTTAGCCGTTGTGCCGTCAATGGGGCTCAGTGTATGCGGCTCGCTCCACCAAGGTTGATTTGTCCCTTGGGGAGGAGTGCGGTACATTTAGGAAACCTAACGGGCGGCTACAGCCCCAGGGAATCTTTGTAAAGGCTACATAGTGAAACCCTGCCTATTCACCTTGGTAGTGTTTAAGGGTTTGATCGGCCCGAGGCAAGAGGGAATCACGGCTTGTGGGTAAAGTGCACAACCTCTGCAGAGTGTTTGAAAACTGATATATCAGCCGTGCTCGCGGTTACGAGCGGCCAAGGGAACTCCAATGATTAGTGGTACTTGATCAGAGACATTTTGGTTTACAGATGGCAATGAGACTGATGGTTTTGGTTATGACTATGGTGCTAGTAAGTGGTATTCTTTCCGTTTGGAAAGGGTACATCGGGCTAATAACTTGGGTTAATGCTAAAACCTGGCTTTCTACTAGTAAGTAATAATTTGACCAACTAAAAGCAACTGCTTGACTTACCCCCACATAAAGCTAGTCCACTACAGCCAAACGGGATACTTGCTGAGTATGTTGATGTGTACTCACCCTTGCTCTACACACCAACCCCCCTAGGTTGTCAGCATTGCAACCACTGCTCAGGAGAAGATGAAGCTGTGGAAGGAGACTTCCAGGAGTTCCAAGACTACGACGGGTTCTAGGCGTGGGTTAGCGGCAACCCCCAGTTGGCTGCCTGTGAAGGCCGTGGTTATCTACGTTTCGTTTTCGCACTTTGATTTATTGTAAAGACTATATGGACGTCTCAGACGTATGATGTAATCGACTATTATTTCCCTTTTAATACTATTTTGAGCACTGTGTGATGATGTCCATGTTATGTAACTGCTGTGTACGTGAATAACTGATCCTGGCACGTACATGGTTCGCATTCGGTTTGCCTTCTAAAACCGGGTGTGATAGTAAAGGTCAAACTCGAATATGGCACAGTACCTGGAGGTTGGAGAAGAACGAGGAGACTCCCAGATCATGAGAAATCAATTGATGGCCTGGCACAAGGTCGCCACCCAAAGCAGCTTGCAATGAACCAGCAGGGATCAACTCAGTACCATCAACAGAGCTCAAAACTTGGTCAGTGGGAACGCTAGCCTCTAAAGCGACTCCCTGACCAGAAACTTGGGCCACCACCATGCAACCAGAACGTGAAGGAGATCCGACGTGAACATCCATGGAAGTACAAGAGGGAGATCCCGCTCGGACACCCTCGGGGGCTGGGTCATGGCTTGCGCTACCCACTTGAGCCGGATTATCCCCGGCAACACCCTCAGGGGCTGGGTCGTGACTCGCACTGCCCACCCGAGCCGAATCATCCCTGGCAATACCCTCGGGGGCTGGGTAAGCGTCAACACCATCCCTGAGGGTCAAGTTCTCTGCGGCAGCACCTCTAAGGCTGAAGGACCCTCAGTTACTTCCATAAGACCAAGACGATCCAAGTCAGTTTCCCGACCCTCAGGACCGCGCTCTAAAGTCGATGAGGTGCGGGACACTACCCGGGATGACCCCAACCCAGCGTCGAACACATCAGCACAAACCCCCATCACACCATCATCCGCTGGCTCTGATAACAGATCCTCTGGAACCATATCTTCAAGAGTCTGATCAAAGTTCGCCAGGGACAATTCTTGTATACCAATGAGGGCAGACAAAGCAGGAGAAGGAACTCCACTACTTTCCCCACTGGCGACATACTGCCGACTGTTCTTCCGAGTCAGAGGGACCTCATTCTCTTCCTCCCTGTCGTTTTCATCAGCAACACAGGTAACACCCCCATTGGGATCAGCGACAGATGAAGCACCCCCATTGGGGTCAGCAACAGATGGAGCACACCCACTAGGGTCAGCGTCAGTAAACTCAGGCACGGGAACTTCCTCAGCAGCAAGAACCGAAGGACCAGCGTCCCGATCCAAACTAGATACTCGCCGAAGACGTCTCTTTTTCTTTTTCTGCTCATCAATAGAAGGATCAAGTTGATTGGCCCGGCAAGGACGTCTTGGGCGAACACTGACAGGCCTCTGAATATCCAAGGTTGTACCAGCTTCTGGGAGAGGCACCACTGCCAATGTCCCAGCAGGAGCAGCATCAGAGGAGTCTTCAGCCAGCATATCAAGCATAGCATTTATTTCTGCATCACTAGGATCCAAAGGCACCTCAAAGTGGACTTGCCGTTCATCATCGGGAATTTCTCCAATCGAAGCAACCAAAGCACTAACTTCTTCGGCAGAGGGTCGTACTCTAAGGCCCAATCCGCTGTCAGTAACTGGAGGATTCGACACAAAATGGGTAAAAGCCTTGGAAGGAGGCAGGTTCCAGGCCGAGTATGCGATAGGGGCACCAACATTGGACACCTTACCTCTAAGTATCATTTCAAGCCGGTTCACCAAGTCTACAGCGGGAATTCTTATATTAGTGACCCGGGTTGAGTCAGCTAAACCTCGGTACAAGTAGGCTGGGTATGCCCTATCCTTCAACGGCTGGATGTTTTTGAAAACAAAATCAGCAACCACAGCCTCTGCAGTCAAACCCCTCTCCTTCAGCAGTCCAACTTCAGCCAGCAAAGCCCCTGCCTCAGCCACCTCCTGGTCTGTGGGAGACTCGGTCCAACTCGGAGTGCGAACATCCAGCTGTCTCCCTGACCGTGGGGGGAGAGATTTTCCGTGGTTCTCAACAATAAACCATTCCAAGCGCCATCCTTTGATACTATCCTTGAGAGGGATTTCAAGATATTCAGTCTTCCTCCCACGGCGCATCTCCAAACTAGCACCCCCAACCAGCTGATGCTGCCCCTCGGCCATCCCAGGGCGACAGTGATACAAGTACTTCCACAATCCAAAATGTGGCAGCACGCCAAGAAAAGCTTCGCATAAGTGAACGTAAATGGAAATTTGCAGAATGGAATTGGGATTCAGATGGGTCAAATTAAGGCGATAGAAATCAAGGAGTCCGCGGAAAAAGGGAGAAATAGGAAGAGCGAGACCGCGGAGAAGAAAAGGAACGTAAATCACAGATTCGTGGGTATCCTCTGTTGGGACAGTGACCCCGTGGCAAATCCGCCAAGAACAGAGCTCCTTCGGAGGAAGAACCCCGATGGACACGAGGTGGAGAATGTCGGATTTAGAAACAACAGACATGTGGTTACCTGCGAAGGGCAACTGGCTGTTGGGGTCGATAGGGGGAATCACCGCAGCGGATGAACTCGAGGCTTTTCGCTTAGGCGCCATATCAATTCCACCGGCGAACCGAACGGGAGCCGAATTTCAAAAATACAGAAAGGATCTGAAGGCAGGAAAGCAAGAACTAGGGCGCGGAAAACAGAGGCGGCTGAAAGCGCGGCACTTATGGGATATTCCTGAGTCAGATACCGTTTCCAAAAAGCGCCCAGTCACCCGGCAGTTGCTTCTAAAACACCAGTATGCCACATCATCACTCGGCTATTGTCCTCAAAGTGGCCAACGCAGCCCGTTCTAACTCGACCGTTATTTCTAAAACACCGATGTTACCACCAGTCGCTCGGCAGTTATCTCCAAAACTCCGACGTCGTCTTCAAGTCACTCGGCAGTTACCTCTAAAACGCCGACGTCGTCTTGAGTCGCTCGGCGGTTATCTCTAAAACGCTGACGTCATCATAAGTCACTCGGCCGCTACCTCTAAAAGCGCCGACGCGATCATCAGTCATTCCGACGCAGACACGGCTTCATCATCACTCGGACGCCATTTCAAATGCGTAAATATTGACAATAATAGCTCGGCCATCACCCCTAAAAGTGTCGATACGATGCCCGAGTTATTTAATTACTATTCCAAAGGAATCAACTTCGTAAAAAAGGCGGGCGGAGGAATGATTCAAGAACTCTAAGTTATGCCACAGACATAACAGACAGAAGAACAACATCCTTCATTAAGGGAAGTTTCAGAAATTACAAATCAACTCATTATGAGTTGATACTTCCCTATTGCTACTACTATACTACATTCTACTACTACACTACATTTCTACCACTACTATACTACATTCTACTACTAACTACTACTACATTATTTCACTATACTACTTCTAATCTATACTAATATCTAAGAACCAGTGGCATCTAGCCACTGGCCCTGTTGCTGCCCTTGCTGCTGCTGCCGCCGTTGCCACCCCTGCCACCGCCGCTGTTGCCGCCCCTGCCGCCGCCGCCGTCGCCGCCCCTGCTGCTGCCGCCGTCGCCACCCTTGCTGTCGTCGTTGCCGCCCCTGCCGCCGCCATCACTGTAATCGCCGCCGTCATCATCATCGTCGTCGTCGTCGTCTTTGCCGCCATCGTCCTCCTCGGACGAGTCCTCCTTGTCCAAGGAGTACTCCGACTCATCCGAGCCCACGAGCCCGGAGCGCTCGATGGCCCGGATATAAGTCCAGACCTCCGCGGCAAGCCCCTGTGAGTCGTCAGACGACGCTGGGGGAGATACGGGAGCCGGAGTCCCCTCGGACTCGGAGGAGAACTCCTCCTCCGAGTATTCCGAGTCGCCGAAATCCTCTGAAGGAGGAGTCGGCTCACGCTTGCGTTTGTTGCTCTTGCCCATGGTGGAAATGGAAGGAGAGGAAGAAAGCAAGCAGTGGAGAACAGCAAGAGATGTGAAAAAACCAGAGAGGCAGAGGCACTATTTATAGAAGAGGAAGGCAACCGCTCACCTCCTACCACGGTCACTGAACAATTGCAAAATATTCAATATACACTTCAACCCGTCTGAAGATGTGTCAGACAGCTGACGCCGTTTCACGCAACGCAACACCCATTGAGACTCCAGTCAACTGTGCGGGCGATATGATTACACCCGCCGTCACATCACATTACTACTCAGAAGCAGCCGGCTAAAACACTCAGCGTACCAAGCCGTCCCTTGCTCACACCCATTGGGGGGGACGCCCAGGAATTATCAGTATATTTTTCAAAACTATCACATCTGTGCAGGGCATGCAATGAATACCTTAAGACAAAAATGAGATATCAGTAAGGATCAAAGGAAAGCCAAATATAGCCGGTGAAGTACAAAATCCAACCGACAAAAGCGACATGAAGACTAGCCAGGGAAGGTCCATCAAATGTCCAATCAGTTGCAGAGCAAATAAATTGCACCACCTAGCAAGATATGGGCGGATCACGAGCTCGGCTGCAAAAGACAAAACACATGCTGACCTTTATAGCACAATATTGATGACATAATGCTGACTTCTAAGGCATTCGAAAAAAGAAAATATGACTCTCGGCAAAAGGACACGAAATAAAGACCTTCGAGAGGATTATTTTCAAAAATCCACTCAAAGCTCGGGGGCTACACCCATTGGGTGCACCTTCGGTGCACCCCATGGATCACCATTTCAAGCCAAGATAATGCCGACTTCTAAGGCATAAGGCAAGATTAAAGACAAGGCTGACCTCCAACCAAAGTGCAGGTGGGAAATAAAAATGATTTCTGATGAAGACCTTCGAGTGGATTATTATCCGGAATCCACTCGAAGCTCGGAGGCTACACCCATTGGGTGCACCTCCAGTGCACCCAATGAAATTCAAGGTCCTGTAATACGAAATGCCGATCTCCAAGGCATGAATATGAGGCAAAACTCCAGATTTCGAGTGAAGCAAAGCAGAAGGAGACAGTAAGAAATCGTTTTTACCAAACTGCCCGAGAAGCATTTCTTATCGTAAACGAAGCTCGCAAGTTGGACCTAGGATCTTTGGGCCGATTATCTCAAAATCAACCCAAAGATCGGGGGCTTGTGGGGGACAGATATCCCTCGGGTCCACTAGAAGGATAAAAGACCTCACGAAAAGCCCAAGGGCCCGATAGATCGTAAGGTCACTCCTTCATGGGCCTGGGGAGGAACAATCAGTAAAGCAGATCGACGTAAGTCCGGGTCGGTGCAAGCCCGGATGGCTCCACGACGTCGAGCAAGTGACCACAACAGAAGATCCGACTTTCCCGCGCTGGAGCCCCGTACAACGGAACCAGGCGAGGATAAGTCGGCAAAATCATAGGAAGATAGGCTCAAACAGTTCACTATCTTTTAGGTGCACGTTGTTATCATATCAGCTTGTATTGCCTCACGGTCGAATATATAAGGCCTAGGGGCACCTCTTCAAGACGATCGATCCCACTACTCGGCCATCCACCCCAGCTCTCTACGTTCTAGCTTTAGGGAATTCCTTTGTAACCCATTACATAACGCATACTCGCTGGGATGTAGGGTGTTACGCATCTCAAAGCGGTCCGAACCTGTAAACACTGTCCATCGTTCCTCGTGCATCTGGCACGA
The DNA here is from genome assembly GCA_029449295.1 of Zea luxurians. NCBI lineage: Eukaryota > Viridiplantae > Streptophyta > Magnoliopsida > Poales > Poaceae > Zea > Zea luxurians. Next base: position 9,337,279 of record JAOPSE010000039.1, read on the forward strand.
ACCATTTAGCTACAGTCGGCGACACCGTCCTACTCCTAAAACACCTTGAGGGGCAACCCCGGGTGTGTGGTCGGACCCAAAACACCGACAGTCCGACAGGTTTGAATTGCGATCACAACAGAGACCCGACCTTCCCGCGCAGGGGCCTCATACATCGGAACGAGGCAGGGGAAGGTCGACTGGATTATAGGAAGATAAACTTAGTCGATTTACTATTATTTAGGCTCGCATTGTTATCATATCCACATGTAACGCCCCACGGTCAAGTATATAAGGCCTAGGAGGCACCCCCTTAAAAGCATCTCATTACTTAGCCATCTACCCGGTTCTCTACGTCCTCAACACTAGAGAGCCTCCTTGTAACCCACCACATAAAGTACTCACGCCAGGACGTAGGGTGTTACGCATCTCAAAGCGGCCCGAACCTGTAGAAAACTGTCCATGGCCTCTCGCGCATCTAGCGCGAACAATTGAGCTACAGTCGGTAACACCGTCCTACTCCAAAAAGCATCTCGAGGAGCAACCCCGGGTACGCGGTCGGACCCAAAACACCGACAGTAGGGTTCCTAGGCGCGGCGTTGGCATGGATGTTGTTCGCTCTCCTTAACATCTCACCTCCTTTGTATAGGCAAAGCAAAACAAAAGGAGAAAAGCTTGTGAGGGTACACGGATGGATGGGGACGCCGAGGCGGGTGGGCGGGCGATGCGGAGGAGCGGGTTGGAAGGGGACGGGGGAGCGGATGGGTGGGGACACAACGTCCTCGAGCCCGAGACAGTGATGATGGAGTGCGGGTTGATCAAACAAAATTTGAGAGAGTTTTATAAAAAAGATGACGCAAGACGACCGTTGAAACTAGGGCTTTAATATAATAGAGATTTGCTAAATGTAGCTAATAGTTCAATTATTAGTTAGTCTATTTAAATGTCTTTAGCTGATTTTAGCTGCTAATTATTAGCTCTAATATATTCAAACACTTTCTATATTTAAATACTCATAATTATTATTTAAATATTTGATAGGATAGAAACTAAACTTCAGAAATGCTGTGAAGGTGTTTAATTTTTCTGTGGTTCTTTTTTTGGCGCCAGCTCGCTGGCGGCTGCGCCCCATACCATGCGTTGGGCCGCTGCGTGGGCTGTGTCGGTCCATAGGCCCAGTTGGAGCCGGGTCGGGTTTTGCTAGGGTTTACTGCTTGTCTTCCTTTCTCGGCAGTCGGCACATTCGCGGCTTCGCCTGATCGCGTACGCCGCTTCGTCCTGATTCTCAATCTCTGGTGCTCCCATGAAGAAAGACAGGGAATGAAGGACCGCCACCTCGCGCTGAACCAGACCCAGAGGGTCCGCCTCGAGGCCGCGCTTCAAGAGCTCCAGTCCGTTGCGCCCGCCGCCGCGTCCGCCGCCGCCGTCACCGTCGCGGATACCATTCCCGTCAATCAAGAGGACAACATCCTCAAGTACAGAGCCTCCATCTCTCTCTCTCTCTCTCTGTTTCTTTCTTCCCCTTCCTGTCCATCCGTGAGCAGCCGATGGGTGGGTGCTCGTGGCGCAGGGGGCATGGGACGTCGGACCAGGACGGGGAGGTGGTTACGACGCTCTGCGGGGTGGTGGAGCGGGTCAACAAGCTGGTCTACGTCCGCACTCTTCGCGCGAGGTACGCGCGCGGCTCTGCTCTCCAATGGCGTACCTATTCCTCTGCAAACTGTGGAGGAATTCGGTCCTGGATTTTTATCAATCGGGCAAATACACTGAATTGTGTTGTGAACTTGTTATGCTGAATTTAGTGTTTGGTTGATATTTAGGTCCTGTTTGGGATAGCCGTAGCTCCACAAAATTTGGTGGAGTTGGTGGAGCAGGTCATTAGGTGCTACAGAAAAATCGTAATCGTGGAGCTGGATGTGTAAGCCTTTAGAAGACATTTAGACAAGTTATTTTGTTTATTATTTAGATTAAAAATGATTTTAAAACTATTTAAATTGATATTATAAACTACAGCTCTACAGCCATCCCAAACACCCACTTAGCCTGCAAAATCTAGGTTGTTTTTCCTGAATTTGTATGTTTGGTCATTAATGTTACAAAGCCTATATTTGTTGGCGCTGAAGTAGTGTGGTTTACTTGATCTTATTTTCCACACTTATTCATGTTTTTGTTTAGAAAAATGAACTGTCAAGAAAAAAAAAACTTAGCCCATTTTGTTCACAAGAAAAATTAACCAGCTTAGTGCAGCCCACTTCCTTCCACTGGTAAGCGTCATGCCCGCCCGCTCATCCCTCTTTCCGCAGTTCCTCTCTGTGGGCCCGAGCCCCTTGCCGCTGCTCCTGGATGTGTGCGCCATCTGCTCGACGAAACGCCGCTCCGCCTAGGAGCATGTTTGCTTGCTGCTTCTCTCTCGTTTTCGCTCCCTTCCTCTCTATCGACTGGCGTACCGGTTCCAGTCTCGCCGCGGCTTGGGGCTTTGCTGCGGAGCTAGTTTACGAGCAGAGCTAGGCTTGGGGCTTTGCTGTGGAGCTAATTAACCAACAGAGCTAGATGGCAGATGCAGATCGCTCACTCCTCTCTAGTTTGACTCTTGGAGTAACCGTTTCTGGTTGGTTCGTGTTACAGCTGCAGATTCTCGATGGAGATGGATGGGGTTCTGCAAGCCGCGGATGCCAAGTACTGGGTTTACAAGGGTGAGGGCGCCGCGAATCTCATCCTCAGCTACACCGGCTCGTCCCCTACTATGGTATGCGCTGAGTAGATTCCTATTTCTTATTATGCCTGCATCGCAGCGAGTTTAGGGGCTCTATGTGATTCACGGGTGTGGCCATTCCAGCCCCAGATCTAGTACCCGGTCTAGCATGTGATGAAACGTGGATCAGAGGCACTCATGGTTGCTTGAAAAAATAAGCATACATTACTTTTCCTTAATTGTGCATTTCGTGACCATGCATGTGTTTTTCCTGATTATGATGGATATTTTTGGAGGAAGCATTGCTTCACTTTGATGATAAGTATGTTATTATCACTTGTTTCCAGCTTGGCAAGGTATTGCGGGTCAAGAAGCTTCTAAATGACAAGTCGCAGCTGCCACCAAGTTGTATGGTCTTCTCAAGTCATGAGCAACTCCTGTGGGGCCATATCCCAGAACTAGTTGAGTCTGTCAAACAAGATTGCTTGGCTCAAGCCTATGCAGTACATGTTATGAGCCAACATCTGGGTGCCAATCATGTCGATGGTGGGGTATGGTTCAGATTCAGTTTATTTATATCCTGTTATTGTGATTTTGATTGGTAACATATCGACAACCTTGACACTTGGAGTCAGATTCAGTTCACTTATGGAAGAAATTGGAGAATTGCGATAATTTCCCTGTAAATACCCCTACTGAAATAGAAATAACATGACATCAATGTGCATACTATTATATTTTGACACAAATATGCTTTATTCCATCATCTGTTGCTAATTCCACTTCCAGTAGGCACTACTCTTTGGATCTGCGTGACTTGACAAAGAAATCATGTCATCTTTCCATGATGTAGGTTCATGTACGTGTTTCTAGGGATTTTCTAGAGCTTGTTGAAAAGAATGTTCTTAGCAGCCGTCCTCCTTGGAGAGTAAATGCAAGTTCAATTGATATCACTGCTGATGCCGCTCTTCTAATAGCAGACCACTCTTTATTCTCTGGTACATACTTGAATATATTGATATAATCTCCATCCTTCTTCTTACCATAATCTGAATCTTGTTAAGCTTAAAAAATATGATTGAACATTTCTCATGCACCGATGTTTTGATGGAACATTTGCAGCATGACTGTTGCTTAACTTGTTATTTCTATTTGCATTAGTTGAACAATCAGCCTCTTTGTCTATGAAGGTCTTCCAATTTGCAGTTCTTAGGTTTAAATTTGCAACTGTCCCTTACAACAGCCCAATGGGTAGCATCAAGATGGGTAGAAACTGGCTTCTTTTCTCATTGATTCATAACCTAAATTCTTGGTTAAACTGCTAGAACATGGTTGGTGTCATTAAATGCAGCTAATCGTGAAGTTGTAACCTGAAATCATTGTAGTTTCCTCTTAGTTCTTTAGATATTTCCAGCACTCTATATTAGATTCAATTTATGTTTGCTTACTAAGTCTTTCTTAATCTCAGGTAATCCAAAGGGTAGCAGCTGCATAGCTGTAGAGATAAAGGTACTTTTGTAGCTTCCTCTTTTATTCCTAATTTTTATTTCTGATGTATAGTTCACCTTAACTCATTTGAATTGTCTCCGGCATGCTTTACCTTGCAGGCCAAATGTGGGTTTGTGCCATCATCAGAATATATATCAAAAGATAATTCTATCAAGAAACAAGTAACGAGATATAAAATGCATCAGCACCTCAAATTTCATCAGGGTGAGGTATGTAGATTGGAATGCTTGATCCAAGATAGAATTCCACTCTGTTTTCGGACTTAAAAAACATCCATCAATAGTACAAATTTTATAGGCAGTATCTTAAGGCTTTTCTTGTTATTTATTTCACTTTTGTAATACTATACCATCTCTTTTGCCTTTTGACATCAGGTTGATTTCCAATACATTCTTGAACACATTTCAGATATCGAAGACTAGTGAATACAATCCTCTTGATCTATTTTCTGAGTCGAAAGAAAGAATAAGCATGGCCATCAAGTCATTTTTCTCAACTCCTCAGAACAACTTCAGGATTTTTGTCAATGGATCTTTAGCTTTTGGTGGCATGGGAGGTGGTGCAGATAGTGTTCATCCTACTGACACTGATAAGTGCATTAAAGATCTCAGCAAGGTTAGTGGCCTGGAACTCCCTGACTTCACTGAGCTCCTGTCAGAGACAATTTTCAAATCTGGGGTATTGGGCAAACTGTTGACCACTCAAAAGCTGGATGATCATGACATTGAAGGGGCAATTCATCTGTACTACAACATAATTTCTCAGCCTTGTTTAGTCTGCAAAAACCTAACTGATGTAGAGCTATTGCGGAAGTACACACTCTTGCATTCTCTTCCGCTGGACAAGAGCTTGAAGATCGTCAGGGACTTCCTCATTTCTGCTACTGCAAAGGACTGTAGCCTGATGATCAGCTTTCGGCCAAGAGAGAACGGAAGTACAGATTCTGAGTATGATTCAGTGTTTCTTGAATCAGCGAAGCGAACCTATGAGTACAAGGTATACTACTGTGAAATCTAGTGACGTTTTACCTTTATCTTCTAGTTGTCCAGCACTCCAGCCACAAATTAGCTATATAGTTCACAACTGAATCTGCTTGTGAATTTATTTGTTTGCTTATTTTTTTCCTGGCATAAATGGTGTTAAATTGCCCATTCATTTTGCAGACATATTTCGTTGATCTGGATGTGAAACCTCTGGACAAGATGGTACATTATTTTAAACTGGATCAGAGGATAGTCAATTCCTACACAAGATATGGGGAGGTCTTGCCACCTCCAAAGGGCAAGTAATACCAAAGACACTTCGGCGATTCAGCTCCAACAATGAGGAGCCTCTCTTCTTACTATATACGTCTGGACTATGGAGAAGGGTGCATCAGAGAGCTCCAGCCCACTACGCCCTTTAGGGTCTGTGCATATATTGTTGTATCTCTTAACTGTTTGATGATATGGAATATTCTTTTCCCAATATGGTACCGAGCCTTTCTTGAGCCTCCTCCTCGCTGCCGCTCTTCTTCGGAATGCCGCGGCATTTGCCCTCCCTCATGTTTGGCGAGCCGCCTGCACGTACAGCACGACAGTGAGTGCCAGGGACATGCACATCATGGCGACGGTTTAAGCTTGTGGACACTCAGCAGATAGGGTGATGACCGCCATTCCCTGTATGACAGACGATGTGCATGCAACATGATCAGCCATACGATGCATTTGATTTGATGGATCAATCGATGTTAACCAATCTTATAATATGCCATCCTAGTCCAGAAACATCATTTTCAAAATCCGAATGCTCTGCAGATGTTGGGTGTTAGTAGCGCTCATGCCATATCCACACGTGATCTGATCCTTTACTAGCGCACGTGACTCCAGGGAAAAAAAGGTAAATTAAGCGCGTGCGAGTGCTGCCATCACATCAGAACTACAGCGTCAGGTGGTGCAGTGAAAGCACATGCGATTGAAGATTTGAAGTACCAACCGCTTACCGCCGTACCCGTACTGCCATCACATCAGAACTACATCGTTTTCCCATTATAAATGCATTAATTGAAGTGCAACGTCCCATTTTTTTAATGACATAACTCTAAATTTAGCTATCTCCGATAGCTTACTAGTTAGCATCTCTTGTTTCAAACTACGGTTCTATTAACAGTGTAGTCTATAGAACAAAATAGAGTTCTGCACGCTCACACCCATATACACGATCTTTTGGCCATATCATTATGAAATGGATGGAGTAGTTTCATCATCATGAAATCATATCAACTCATTTCCAAGACATTGAAAAACACATAAAACCACCATTAAAAGAAATATGTGTCATCGCCATTCATTTTATATAATTTTATTGGCAATTTAGATGCAACATTTAATTAATATTGTAGCTTACGAAATTATGAAGTAAAACTTTGAATTAAGAGTCTATGTTTCATTCTTTATTTCATATTACTTTTGTGATGTGGCGCTATTAGAAATAATGGAACTCTCGTTGACCTAATTCGAGAAGAATATTGTAATGGTAAGATAACTTCTTCGACAATACTAACTTCAGCATATAACTTATAATATAGAAGTTCTATATGATATCTTGTTAATCTTAAAATATGTGTATAAACTAGTCGACTGTTAGTTTTTCCTTCTCTTCTAATAGAACAAAAAACAATATGTTTGAGCTACCTCATGCATACATTATTATTAGGGCTGTCCATAGATTCAGCTTCTAGATATAGCTAGGCACAAATATGATATTAATATACATAACGCGTACGGTTCTTTTCTACAATCATTTTATAGCGTTCTATATCTCCGTTGTTCATCTTTGACACCAAAACATTTGAGCTTTGTCTTTGGTTTGACCATCTTCAAGCCACGACACAAGCAACCGCTACAGGTACGACCATCCCTGGTTCCTTGATTTTTGCGACTCTGTATACGATAACCATATATAAATTTATGTGTGCGTATCATCAGTAACGAGTACAAATTGACATTTACTTCTCTGAGTTAAAACCATGACATGTCTTAAAAAATAGATAGTGTTCTCACATGCTTTAAATTAAGGGATTGTTAATTTGGTTTCATAACTAAAGTTTAATATGTGTCGCATCGGATATCTGAATGTCACAAGTATTAAACGTATTCTAATTATAAAATTAATTACACAAATGAAAACTAAATAATGAAACAATTTATCAAGCTTAATTAATCCATGATTCATTCTCACGGTCTAGTATAACAAAGTATTATGGTCCTCTAACATACATTCTAGTTTTTTCTAACATTTTTATTGTCACAGCCTTAATCTTCATCATGCAACATTTATGCCAGAGCATTGTTGTCTTAAGGATCTTTAGCCTCACCTATTGCATCATCAAAAAAGGAACTATGCTGAGCATAGTTCGAAATTGTGTCGTCAACTCTTGTTCTTCGTCCTCTGGAACCCTTGTTTCTCCAAGCTTGGTCCAACAAAAATAGTTAGACACGAAACTCCGTTGCAGCAAGAGGAGTTAAATTAGTGTTGATAAAGAGTATTCTTTCTCATTTTTGTAGTCTCTATATAGACGACACAAGAAACCTCTAAGCTTGTGTCCCTAGGGCGTGTTCAGAAAATAGTGAACGCCTTAAATACGTTCTTTAGAGTGCTGATTCATGTTGTATATCCATTGACAGTACATCGTATAAAACAAAATGACACAATCTTTTGTAAACATATGACACAATCAACCATATAATTCAAGAAATCTAAACAAAGAAATTGCTAGTCTGGTGTGCTCTTTTGTACTCCTTTCCTGCGTAGCGAGGCAACCAGGTATGACGCTGTCGGGGACCATAATTAGGGGTACCCTCAAGACGCCTAATTCTCAGCTGGTAACCCTCATCATCATAAAGCTGCAGAGGCCTGATGGGTTTGATTAAGTCAGGGATCAGTCCATACGAGCGACTCGATCACGCCACGCCCGAGCCTAGCCTCGGGCGAGGGCAGCCGACCCTGAGGTGTTTCCGTCTCGCCCGAGGCCCCCTTTTTACGGCAGACGCACCTCCGGCTCGCCCGAGGCCTTGCCTTCGTTGAGAAGCAACCCTGACTAAATCACCGCGCCAACCGACCAAGTCACCGGGGCGTTTAACGCAAAAGGTAAGACCGACGGGCGACCAGGCTTTGCCAGAGGTGCCATAGGAGGCTCCGCCCGACCCAGGGCTCGGACTCAGGCTAAGGCCCCGGAAGACGGCGAACTCCGCTCCGCCCGACCCAGGGCTCGGACTCGGGCTAAGGCCCCGGAAGACGGCGTACTCGGGCTAAGGCCCCGGAAGACGGCGTACTCGGGCTAAGGCCCCGGAAGACGGCGAACTCCGCTCCGCCCGACCCAGGGCTCAGACTCGGGCTAAGGCCCCGGAAGACGACGAACTCCGCTTCGCCCGACCCAGGGCTCGGACTCCGCCCTAGCCTCTGCCGAACGACCTCCGCCTCGCCCGACCCGGGAGCTCAGGTTCGGCCTCGACCATGCAGGACAGACTCGACCTCGACTTCGGAGGAACCTCCATGTCGCCCGACCTAGGACACAAGTCCGCCACGTCAACAGGAAGCGTCATCATCACCCTGCCCTGAGCCGACTCGGGTCGCAGAGAACAAGACCGGCGTCCCATCTGGCCAGCTCCGCCAGATAGGCAATGATGGCGCCCCACTAGACCCATGACGACGGCGGCTCCCGGCTCCCTTACGGAAGCAGGAGGACGTCAGCAAGAGCACAGCTGTTCCAACAGCTGTCCCTCCATCAGGCTCCGTTACTCCTCCAACAGCCACGACACCACACCGGCTGGGTGCCAAGATCTCTCCGGCTGCCACCTTGGCATGTACTTAGGGCACTAGCTCCCCCCCGCTAGACACGTAGCACCTTGCTACACCCCCATTTTGTACACCTGGATCCTCTCCTTACGCCTATAAAAGGAAGGACCAGGGCCTTCTTAGAGAAGGTTGGCCTCGCGGGAACGAGGGCAGGGGCAGGCGCTCTCTTGGGGCCGCTCGCTCCCCTCACCCGCGCGGACGCTTGTAACCCCCTACTGCAAGCGCACCCGACCTGGGCGCGGGGCGAACACGAAAGGCCGCGGGAATCTCCGTCTCCCTCGTCACGACCCGGCTCCGGCCAACGACCTCGCTCTCTCTTCCCCCTTCGCGCTCGCCCACGCGCTCGACCCATCTGGGCTGGGGCACGCGGCACTCTCACTCGTCGGCTCGGGGACCCCCCGGTCTCGAAACGCCGACAGTTGGCGCGCCAGGTAGGGGCACGCTGCGTGTTGACGAGCAGTTTCCCGTCAAGCTCCAGATGGGCAGTCTCCAACGACCTCTCCAACCCGGGACGGTGCTCTGTTTCGGGAGCCTCGAGTTCATGTCTCTCGACAGCGGCTACGACATGGTACTCCTTCCACCGCCGTGCGACGGCGACAATGGTGGCGGACAGTCCGCCCGCCGGCGGCGGAATCGACGACGTCTTTCCCGCGTAGGGGAAGGACAACTTTCGAGCTCGCCCCATCCTCTCCCTCGCCATCGGAGGAGGAGGAGGCGGGGCAACCAGGGCCGAGCGGGAGGCTGCGCTCCGACGGCTGTCGAGCAAATCGACATCCCCAGCGCCCCAACGGAGGACACGCTAGGCGTCACCCTCGCGTTCGAGGCGAAAGCGAGCGCCATCCCCCCGCAGCACGTCGACTCCGAGCAGGTGGACGACGCCAGCACGCTCACGAAGGGCCTGCAGGACGTCGCCCTCGTACCCAAGACGATGGCGCGATCAGCCCCCAACGTGACTTCATCGCTCCCCGTCGACAAAAAGGTACCGACTGCTCCCCATCTTTCGTCATTTCGACTCGACCTCAACCTGCCTGGCGACCTCGCTTTGGCGGACACTCACGTTGAGGCGAGTGCAACCCCTCTGGGGTTTCGTGTGCGATCGCCTTGGGACCGATTGACGGGCGTCTCGACCTACGGACCCTCTGGGTCCGAGGAAGATGACGGCCCCAGCATCTGCTGGGATTTCTCTGGATCTGGCAACCCCAGTGCCATGCGGGACTTCATGACCGCATGCGACTACTGCCTTTCCGGTTGTTCCGATGGCAGCCGCAGCCTTGACGATGAGGACTGCGGCCCGAGCCGCGAATGTTTCCACGTTGAGCTAGGGGATCCCTCCGGAGGCAGCCATCTCGGCATGCCGGAGGATGGCGATCTCCCTAGGCCAGCGCCTCGCGCCGACATCCCGCGGGAGCTAGCTGTGGTCCTCGTTCCGGCGGGGGGTCACGACCCACAGCTCGAGCAAGTCCGCGGGGCGCAGGCCGGGCTCGACGAGGAAGCAGGAGCGCTCGAGGCGATCCGCCGGGACGCCGGGCAGGTATGGGCAAGCCAGCCCCCGGCCGGAGAAATACGTCACCTGCCCCAGGGTCTCCAGCACCGCATCGCCAACGAGGCCAGGGACAGGCCGCCACCCGCATCCGGCGGAACCGGTCAGGACCTGGCAGCCGCGGCGATGCTCCTCCGCGCGATGCCGGAGTCATCAACCACCGAGGGTCGGCGAATCTAGGGAGAGCTCAGGCATCTCCTGGAAGGCGCTGCGGCCCGGCGGGCCGAAAGCTCTGCCTCTCGAAGGCAGGGGTACCCCTCGGAACCTCGTGCCGCGACTTCCCGGCCCATGCGGGAAGCCTCGGTCTACACCGGGCGCACGCGCAACACCGCGCCTGCGGCCCCGGGTCACCTCGGCGACGAGCATCCTCATCGCGACCGTCGGGCATGCCTCGACGAAAGGGTGCGCCGAGGCTACCACCCCAGGCGTGGGGGACGCTACGACAGCGGGGAGGATCGGAGTCCCTCGCCCGAACCACCCGGTCCGCAGGTCTTCAGCCGAGCCATTCGGCGGGCGCCGTTTCCGCCCCGATTCCGACCCCCGACTACTATCACAAAGTACTCGGGGGAAACGAGACCGGAATTGTGGCTCGCGGACTACCGCCTGGCCTGTCAACTGGGAGGAACGGACGACGACAACCTCATCATCCGCAACCTCCCCCTGTTCCTCTCCGACACTGCTCGTGCCTGGTTGGAGCACCTGCCTCCGGGGCAGATTTCCAACTGGGAGGATCTGGTCCAAGCTTTCGCCGGCAACTTCCAGGGCACGTACGTGCGCCCCGGGAATTCCTGGGACCTCCGAAGCTGTCGGCAACTGCCGGGAGAGTCTCTTCGGGACTACATCCGGCGATTCTCGAAGCAGCGCACCAAGCTGCCGAACATCACCGACTCCGATGTCATCGGCGCGTTCCTTGCCGGCACCACCTGCCGTGACCTGGTGAGCAAGTTGGGTCGCAAGACCCCCACCAGGGCGAGCGAGCTGATGGACATCGCCACCAAGTTCGCCTCCGGCCAGGAGGCGGTCGAGGCCATCTTCCGAAAGGACAAGCAGCCCCAGGGCCGCCCGTCGAAAGATGCTCCCGAGGCGTCAACTCCGCGCGGCGCCAAGAAGAAAGGCAGGAGGAAGTCGCAAGCGAATCGCGACGCTCCCGATGCAGACCTTGTCGCCGCCGCCGAGCACAAGAACCCTCGGAAGCCCCCCGGAGGTGCTAACCTTTTCGACAAGGCACTCAAGGAGACGTGCCCCTACCATCAGGGGCCCGTCAAGCACACCCTCGAAGAGTGCGTCATGCTTCGGCGCCACTTCCACCGGGCCGGGCCACCCGCAGAGGGCGGCAGGGCTCACGACGACGACAAAAGGGAAGATCGCCAAGCAGGAGAATTCCCCGAGGTCCGCGACTGCTTCATGATCTACGGAGGGCATGCGGCGAATGCCTCGGCTCGGCATCGTAAGCAAGAGCGTCGGGAGGTCTGCTCGGTGAAGGTGGCGGCACCAGTCTACCTAGACTGGTCCGACAAGCCCATCACCTTCAACCGGGACGACCACCCCGACCACGTGCCGAGCCCGGGGAAGTACCCGCTCGTCGTCGACCCCGTCATCGGCGACGTCAGGCTCACCAAGGTCCTGATGGATGGGGGCAGCTGCCTCAATATCATCTACGCCGAGACCCTCAGGCTCCTGCGCGTTGATCTGTCATCCGTCCGAGCAGGCGCTGCGCCCTTCCACGGGATCATTCCTGGGAAGCGCGTCTAGCCCCTCGGACAGCTCGACCTTCCTGTCTGCTTCGGAACACCCTCCAACTTTCGAAGGGAGACTTTGACGTTCGAGGTGGTCGGGTTCCGAGGAACTTACCACGCGGTGCTGGGAAGGCCATGCTACGCCAAGTTCATGGCCATCCCGAACTACACCTACCTGAAGCTCAAGATGCCGGGCCCCAACGGGGTCATCACCATCGGCCCCACGTACAAACACGCATTCGAATGCGATGTGGAGTGCGTGGAGTACGCCGAGGCCCTCGCCGAGTCCGAGGCCCTCATCGTCGACCTGGAAAGCCTCTCCCGAGAGGTGTCGGACGTGAAGCGACACACCGGCAACTTTGAGCCAGCGGAGACGGTTAAGGCCGTCCCTCTCGACCCCAGTGGCGACACCTCCAAGCAGATCCGGATCAGTTCCGGGCTCGACCCCAAATAGGAAGCAGTGCTCGTCGACTTTCTCCGCGCAAACGCCGACGTCTTTGCGTGGAGTCCCTCAGACATGCCCGGCATACCGAGGGATGTCGCCGAGCACTCGCTCGATATTCGGGCCGGGGCCCGGCCGGTCAGACAGCCTCTGCGCCGATTCGACGAGGAAAGGTGCAGGGTGATAGGCGAGGAGATCCACAAGCTGATGGCAGCAGGGTTCATCAAAGAGGTATTCCATCCCGAATGGCTTGCCAACCCTGTGCTTGTGAGGAAGAAAGGGGGAAAATGGCGGATGTGTGTAGACTACACTGGTCTCAACAAAGCATGTCCGAAGGTTCCCTACCCTCTACCTCGCATCGATCAAATCGTGGACTCCACTGCAGGGTGCGAAACCCTGTCATTCCTCGATGCCTACTCAGGGTATCATCAAATCAAGATGAAAGAGTCCGACCAGCTCGCGACTTCTTTCATCACGCCCTTCGGCATGTACTGTTACGTCACCATGCCGTTCGGTTTGAGGAACGCGGGTGCAACCTACCAGCGGTGCATGAACCATGTGTTCGGCGAGCACATTGGTCGCACGGTCGAGGCCTACGTCGATGACATCGTAGTCAAGACAAGGAAAGCCTCTGACCTTCTCTCCGACCTTGAAGTGACATTTCGGTGTCTCAAGGCGAAGGGCGTCAAGCTCAATCCCGAGAAGTGCGTCTTCGGGGTGCCCCGAGGCATGCTCCTGGGATTCATCGTCTCCGAGCGGGGCATCGAAGCCAACCCGGAGAAAATCGCTGCCATCACCGGCATGGGGCCCATCAAGGACTTAAAAGGCGTACAGAGGGTCATGGGATGTCTCGCGGCTTTGAGCCGTTTCATCTCACGCCTCGGCGAAAGAGGCCTGCCCCTGTACCGTCTCTTAAGAAAGACTGAATGCTTCACTTGGACACCCGAGGCCGAGGAAGCTCTCGGGAACCTGAAGGCGCTCCTCACCCAGGCGCCCATCTTGGTACCCCCGGCTGATGGAGAAGCCCTCTTGGTCTACGTCGCCGCCACCACTCAGGTGGTTAGCGCCGCGATCGTGGTCGAAAGGCAAGAAGAGGGGCATGCATTGCCCATTCAGAGGCCGGTTTACTTCGTCAGCGAAGTGCTGTCCGAAACCAAGATCCGCTACCCACAAGTTCAGAAGCTGCTGTATGCAGTGATCCTGACAAGGCGAAAGTTGCGGCATTACTTCGAGTCTCATCCGGTAACTGTGGTGTCATCCTTCCCCCTGGGGGAGATCATCCAGTGCCGAGAAGCCTCGGGACGGATCGCAAAGTGGGCGGTGGAAATCATGGGCGAGACAATCTCGTTCGCCCCTCGGAAGGCCATCAAGTCCCAGGTACTGGCGGACTTCGTAGCCGAATGGGTTGACACCCAGTTGCCGACGGCTCCGATCCAACCGGAGCTCTGGACCATGTTTTTCGACGGGTCGCTGATGAAAACGGGAGCCGGCGCGGGCCTGCTCTTCGTCTCACCCCTCGGGAAACACCTGCGCTACGTGCTACGCCTCCACTTCCCGGCGTCCAACAATGTGGCTGAGTACGAAGCTCTGATCAACGGATTGCGAATCGCCATCGAGCTAGGGGTCCGACGCCTCGATGCACGCGGCGACTCGCAGCTCGTCATCGACCAAGTCATGAAAAACTCCCACTGCCGCGACCCGAAGATGGAGGCCTACTGTGATGAAGTTCGACGCCTGGAAGACAAGTTCTACGGGCTCGAGCTTAACCACATCGCCCGGCGCTACAACGAGACTGCGGACGAACTGGCAAAGATAGCCTCGGGGCGAACGACGGTTCCCCCGGATGTCTTCTCCCGGGATCTGCACCAACCCTCCGTCAAGATCGGCGACACGTCCGAGCCCGAGGCACCCTCGGCCCTGTCCGAGGGGACCTCGGTCCAGCCCGAGCCATCCTCGGCTCAGCCCGAGGAGCCCTCGGCCCCCGAGGGCGAAGCCCTGCGCGTCGAGGAGGAGCGGAGCGGGGTCACGCCAGATCAAGATTGGCAGACCCCGTACCTGCAATATCTCCGCCAAGGAGAACTGCCCCTCGACCGAGTCGAGGCTCGGCGGGTAGCGCGACGCGCCAAGTCTTTCGTCTTGCTGGGCGATGAGAAGGAGCTCTACCACCGTAGCCCCTCGGGCATCCTCCAGCGATGCATCTCCATCGCCGAAGGTCAGGAACTCCTGCAGGAAATACACTCGGGGGCTTGCGGCCATCATGCAGCACCTCGAACCCTCGTCGGGAACGCTTTCCGCCAAGGCTTCTACTGGCCGACGGCGGTGGCTGACGCCACTAGAATTGTCCGCGCCTGCGAAGGGTGCCAATTCTATGCGAAGCAGACCCACCTGCCCGCTCAGGCTCTGCAGACGATACCCATCACCTGGCCCTTCGCTGTGTGGGGTCTGGACCTCGTTGGCCCTCTGCAGAAGGCGCCCGGGGGCTACACGCACCTGCTGGTCGCCGTCGACAAATTCTCCAAGTGGATCGAGGTCCGACTCCTGAACAGCATCAGGTCCGAGCAAGCGGTGGCGTTCTTCACCAACATCATCCATCGCTTCGGGGTCCCGAACTCCATCATCACCGACAATGGCACCCAGTTCACCGGCAAAAAATTCTTGAATTTTTGCGAGGATCACAACATCCGGGTGGACTGGGCCGCCGTAGCTCATCCCATGTCGAATGGGCAAGTAGAGCGCGCCAATGGCATGATTCTGCAAGGGCTCAAGCCTCGGATTTACAATGACCTCAACAAGTTCGGCAAGCGGTGGATGAAGGAACTCCCCTCGGTGGTCTAGAGCCTAAGGACGACGCCGAGCCGAGCCACGGGTTTCACGCCATTCTTCCTGGTCTACGGGGCCGAGGCCGTCTTGCCCACGGACCTGGAATACGGCTCCCCGAGGACGAGGGCCTACGACGACGAAAGCAACCAAGCTAGCCGAGAAGACTCGCTGGACCAGCTGGAAGAGGCTCGGGACAGGGCCTTGCTACACTCGGCGCGGTATCAGCAGTCCCTGCGACGCTACCACGCCCGAGGGGTCCGACCCCGAGACCTCCAGGTGGGCGACCTGGTGCTTCGGCTGCGGCAAGACGCCCGAGGGAGGCACAAGCTCACGCCCCCCTGGGAGGGGCCATTCGTCATCGCCAAAGTCCTGAAGCCTGGAACGTACAAGCTGGCCAACAGTCAAGGCGAGGTCTACGACAACGCTTGGAACATCCAACAGCTACGTCGCTTCTACCCTTAAGATGTTTCCAAGTTATTCATATACCTCGCACCCCCACAAAGTTTAGTCAACAAGGAAGGGTCGGCCTCGCCTCGGCAAAGCCCGACCCTCCCTCGGGGGCTAAAAGGGGGGAAACCCCCTCTGCGTCGAAATTTTCCTCGAACAGAAAATCTCTTTTACCAGAATATCTTTCGTGCTTTCTGACTACTTCGAAAAGTGGGTCCCGGAAACGACAGGGTACGCGTAAGCAGTCAAGGCTGACCGAGCCGAGGGACTCCTACGCCTCCGGGATACGGATACCTCACTCATCACCTTCTGCGATAAGTAACTCGCGTTCGGATAAGGTGAATCCGCGGATCGAACAAGTCTTTACGTTCGGAAGCCTATCTGTCGAAGCGATTCTTCGAGCCTTCTCGACCGAGTCGGTGACAGGGCCTCATGGACGGGTGAAAGTACGCGTAAGTGGCAAGGCCGACCGAGCCGAGGGACTCCCACGCCTCCGGGATACGGATACCTCACTCATCACCTTCCGCGAGAAGCAACTCTCGCTCGCACTAACGTCCCTGTTACCGACAAAAAGTCCAGATACTCGAAACAAGAGGAAAAAAGACGCAGCTTAACACACGACAAGGGTGTGTGTTCCGGCCTCGACGGCCACACAAGGCCCACGCTACAAGACAATCCGGTCCTGCAGGCTCGGGTCCTGACGCTGGAAGAGGGCAAGGACACCCTCGGCATCAACGGCACCGTCGGCAAGGCCCGACCTAGCCTCGGACGGCGACGCGGTCCGAGGGCCTCCGCTCCAAAGGACGACGTCATCACCACGCCCGAGCAATCACTGCCAGGGACTTCTCCGAGAACCCGACCACCTTCCGAGGGCGCCAGCCCGGTCCGAAGCCTCGGCTGGTCAACTCCGACATCGATCCAGCCGACGGACAACTTAGCCAGGCTCCGGCCAAATAGGTTTTATTCTCGAGCCAACTCCGCCTCTGCTCATGCTGATATCGCTACCCCCGGCCTCGGCTCGTCGAAGAGCGGCCGAGGGGTCTCTTTAACTAAGCTAGAGGAGCCTCGGACAACAGGTCCGACCGAGCCGAGGGACTCCTACGCCTCCGGGATACGGATACCTCACTCGTCACCTTGACACGGGGCGACTCACGCTTGGTGAAGCGGTTCAGACAAACAACAGGCGAGTCTTAGTGCTCAGAAATGAGGAAAAAACACGGCTCTGTGCCGACATTACATACATGTTCAGGCCCCGAAAGCCGTAACGAACAAAAACACTGGCATTCGAAGTGCCACCCCCCGAGGATGAGGCGCTGCCATCCAGGCCAGGGGACGGAGATCCAGGGCTACTGACGGGGTTGGCAATCTCGTCGGTAGAGAAGCCACCTCCGTCCGCCGACGCCCTCAAGCACCCCAGCAGATCCTCGCAGCCGTCCTCGCCGCGAATGCGAGGGGGAAGACGGAATGTTGCATCCTAGCTGGGAAGCAACAGTTCGCCTTCCCCTGCATGGCTGGAGGATGTCTCCGCCGTGGGGCTGAAGGGCGATTGCCACCACCAGAAGCTGGAGGATGAGGTGGTCCGCCAACCCGTGCAGAAGGTGGAGCCCTGGCTCGCCTCGTTCCCCGCCCCGGCAAGGGTGACGAACACCCTCAACACTGAGGGCGAGGCCGGGACCACAGCCCGGTTTGCCTTTCCCCCTCCGGGAGCTGGAGGTCACCATCTTGGGTGATCACCAGCGGAGGGGAGCAACCGGGCTGTGTGATGAAAATCCTTGAAGCCGAACGATGGCTGAAAGGTACCAACTCCCACGGAGTTGCGTTCCTCCCACGATGGGGCGAAAAGACGGCGGTTTCCCCCATCCGGGGGCTTGAAAGGTGGAGAGACACAACGCATAAGGGAGGAAGAAGACATGGTCACCTTACGAAGGGGGACGCCCTCCTTTTAAAGGCAACTCCCCCTGCTTGCGCCCCCAACCGTCACGGGCTGAGTCTTCTCCAACACGCCTCCAAAGCCCTCCCCCGCGGCGCGGGGGCTGGGACCCACAAGTCATGGAGACCGGCTCCGAGCAGAAGAAGCCGAACCGCCGCGCACGACGCGCGCAACCACCCAGCGGTTACAAGTAACCCTCCACTTTTGCCCAGACCAGCGGGCGAAAGGGGCAGGCAGCCATGCAGGCGGCATGCAACCGCGCCAAGTGGACGCGCCTCTCCGACTCCTGACAGGCCAGCACGGAGGCCCAAGCCCACGCGTCGTGCAACTGGCGCGCCGGGTGCTGCATGCGAGCCGCTGTGCCACTCGCGCCACCACCGCACCTCCTCGATTGCGGAACCGATACCGCGATTCGAGGCGACCCAGCGCGCGACCCAGCGGCGCCAGCCTGACGCAGCGGTCAAACGCGGTCAAAAGTGGGCCGGCAGTAATGACGGTGGCAGGCGCGCGAGAGCAGCGGTCACGCCATCGGCCAAGCTCAAGTCCCATCCGGAGGCAGCGAGAGAACCCCCTCTCACGGTGTGAAGACGACGCGCCCGTGACCCGTACCTCGAACGGCTCGCGCACGCGCAACGGCAGCCTCGCCAACTACTCGCCCCGGCGCATTGACTCCGCGGCTGGACAGGCGACGCTTCTAGCAGGAGCGGCTGGCGACGCTTCGCCTTCACCAAAACGACCATACCAAAAAAGGTACGCCACGTCGCTCGGTTTCGTATCCTTTTTTCCCTTTTTTCTCTTTCTCTATCTCTTGCAACAGGGACCGGGAAAGGGGATACCCCCAAAGGGATCCTTCCCCGTGAAGGAACTAGGCTCCGAGCCTCCCTACTGATCAGGGGTTCGAAGGCTGGCCCCCCAAGGGGTTCAACAGCCGCCTCAGATCGCGTGGGCCCGACACCCACTACTGGTCAGGGGTTCGAAGGTCGGCCTCCCGAAAGGTTCCACGACCGCCTCAGGCTACTCGGGCTCCGCGCCCATTACTGATCAGGGGTTCGAAGGCTGGCCCTTCGAAGGGTTCACAGTCGCCTCAGACGCCGAGCGAGGGATGACCAGGGGTACGTTCGATACATAACCAAGGCTCGGGCTGCGCTCCCGAGGTACCCTAGGACATTTCCGAGACCAGCGGGAACGACTCTGTAACGGAATCCCATCGGAGGGAGGCAACGAGCCCTCGGACCCCGTCGCCAGGGGACCGGGTCCGGCAGATCACCCGCAGGTACTTTTGGGCGTGCCTCCGGGCCCCTAGCCGACCCCCAACGAACGGGGCACGGACGTCCACTCGGATTACCCGATTGCAGCTCACCGGAGACACCATGTTCGGTGCCCATCGAGGGTAACATGGCGCTCTCCCCCCCTCCTCCTTGCGGAAAGGCGACGTAGGGGCGTATGTAAAAAAGCCGAGTCTGTCCCTGATCGTCCTCTCGCTCCGTGTGGAGGCTCGGGGGCTGCTCTCGCAAACCCGGCTCCGGCCGAACCGTTGACAGCGTCAACATACCAGCCCGAGAACTTGGGCCCCGACAGTGCACCTGGGCTACGGCCTGTTCGCATGAGGGAACCACCAGACCGGCCGAAGCATTGCGCAAGGCATTAAGACCTCGAAGGAGTGAAACCACTCCTCCGAGGCCTCGGGGGCTACACCCGGCGGGTGCGCTCGCGCGCACCCACCGGAACAAAGAGCAACCGAGAAAGGCTGGTCCCCTTGCAAAAAAGTGCGACGAAAAGCCTCCAAGCGAGTGTTAACACTCCCTTCGAGGCTCGGGGGCTACTGTCGGGGACCATAATTAGGGGTACCCTCAAGACGCCTAATTCTCAGCTGGTAACCCCCATCAGCATAAAGCTGCAGAGGCCTGATGGGTTTGATTAAGTCAGGGATCAGTCCATACGAGCGACTCGATCACGCCACGCCCGAGCCTAGCCTCGGGCGAGGGCAGCCGACCCTGAGGTGTTTCCGTCTCGCCCGAGGCCCCCTTTTTACGGCAGACGCACCTCCGGCTCGCCCGAGGCCTTGCCTTCGTTGAGAAGCAACCCTGACTAAATCACCGCGCCAACCGACCAAGTCACCGGGGCGTTTAACGCAAAAGGTAAGACCGACGGGCGACCAGGCTTTGCCAGAGGTGCCATAGGAGGCTCCGCCCGACCCAGGGCTCGGACTCAGGCTAAGGCCCCGGAAGACGGCGAACTCCGCTCCGCCCGACCCAGGGCTCGGACTCGGGCTAAGGCTCCGGAAGACGGCGTACTCGGGCTAAGGCCCCGGAAGACGGCGAACTCCGCTCCGCCCGACCCAGGGCTCGGACTCGGGCTAAGGCCCCGGAAGACGGCGTACTCGGGCTAAGGCCCCGGAAGACGGCGAACTCCGCTCCGCCCGACCCAGGGCTCGGACTTGGGCTAAGGCCCCGGAAGACGACGAACTCCGCTTCGCCCGACCCAGGGCTCGGACTCCGCCCTAGCCTCTGCCGAACGACCTCCGCCTCGCCCGACCCGGGAGCTCAGGTTCGGCCTCGACCATGCAGGACAGACTCGACCTCGACTTCGGAGGAACCTCCACGTCGCCCGACCTAGGACACAAGTCCGCCACGTCAACAGGAAGCGTCATCATCACCCTGCCCTGAGCCGACTCGGGTCGCAGAGAACAAGACCGGCGTCCCATCTGGCCAGCTCCGCCAGATAGGCAATGATGGCGCCCCACTAGACCCATGACGACGGCGGCTCCCGGCTCCCTTACGGAAGCAGGAGGACGTCAGCAAGAGCACAGCTGTTCCAACAGCTGTCCCTCCATCAGGCTCCGTTACTCCTCCAACAGCCACGACACCACACCGGCTGGGTGCCAAGATCTCTCCGGCTGCCACCTTGGCATGTACTTAGGGCACTAGCTCCTCCCTCGCTAGACACGTAGCACCTTGCTACACCCCCATTTTGTACACCTGGATCCTCTCCTTACGCCTATAAAAGGAAGGACCAGGGCCTTCTTAGAGAAGGTTGGCCTCGCGGGAACGAGGGCAGGGGCAGGCGCTCTCTTGGGGCCGCTCGCTCCCCTCACCCGCGCGGACGCTTGTAACCCCCTACTGCAAGCGCACCCGACCTGGGCGCGGGGCGAACACGAAAGGCCGCGAGAATCTCCGTCTCCCTCGTCACGACCCGGCTCCGGCCACCGACCTCGCTCTCTCTTCCCCCCTTCGCGCTCGCCCACGCGCTCGACCCATCTAGGCTGGGGCACGCGGCACTCTCACTCGTCGGCTCGGGGACCCCCCGGTCTCGAAACGCCGACAGACGCGCATAACACAACCTTCTCCTCTGTCGTCGGACCGTCGCTCCCGGCTACCCCATAGGTCATATCAACTGACCTTCCTTCTCCTCTGCCCCTCCAATGTTTTCTACCCCCGATAGGAGCAAGCCTGCTCCTCCGCCTATGACCCCACCACCAAGGCAGCTCCAACGTGCCACCGGATGACCAAGCCTTCTTCTCTATAGTTGAACTCCTCAGCAGTCGACCCAGCCACCTTGCTAGATTTGACGCACCCACTTAAGGTTTGTCTCCTAAGTTGTTAGATGTAGCAGATAGGTACAAGGCGCTAACATGATTACCAAAAAAACATGCTTTAACAATTTTTTAAATAAGTTTCCTAAATATACCAACTTTCTAAATATCCCTATTTAGTCTCAAACATGAAGAGTTGTTTTGCACTCCGAATACCCTATTTCACTCAACAATCACACCATAAAATCACTTATCTGCCATCGAATTCGCATCCATATACAAGTGATACATTTTAATTATTTATGTTATGGAAATAGTGGATTTACTATCTAGCTAGCATAATTTTAAAATATTTAACAACATAATAATTGAAAATTGCTGGAGGCTAAGATTGTTTTTTGTTCCCGATATGTATTTAGAGCAACTCAAATAACTCTCTAAAAACAGCTTCCTAAACTCATGTTTAACAAGTTACTAAATAGCTATTGAGAGTAAAAAATAGCTTGGTCTCCAATAGTTTCTAGTATGTAGGGAGTAATTCAATCTGAATCTAGTTTCAGTATGCCTGCTCCCTTAGGATCTGGCTACTGACAGAGTCAAAAGCAGATGATGTCGAGGACGGAGGACAAGGCCGTTAGCGCGACCTATGGGGCGACGATGGTTTGACCGCGGAGAAGAAGCTTGTATCACGTGTATCGGACATGTCTGCCTCGCTGCTCGAGAAAGGGAAAAAATCGAGTGGAGCTTGGCTAGCTCGCTGCGTGGGAAAGAGGAAAAATGAGAACATGAGTGTGAAGAAATCATCACCAAATATGTTTAGTGAGTTCCTATCCGATTGACAAACTTGAAGAGTAAATGAGGTTGGATAGCAACTAACTAAATTTAACAAGTCCAGTTAGAAAATATTAATGAAGTACTTTTGTGTTCACTTCTTAAATTTAAAATTTAATGAGTTGTTTAGAGAACAGATAAAGTTGCTCTTAGCAACTTGCTAAATCAAAGTTTAGGGACCTCTTGTTATAGGGAACTAATGGAGATGCTGGGAACCAATCGCCATGGTCCATGGACTTGACTTGGGGAAGATGACACAGATTTGCTCCTAGCGATGGCAATGGGTACGGGTATGAGCAAATAACTATGGATAATTATCCGTTGGATATGGGTATGGTGAAATTTGGTATCCGCAGGTACGGTTATGGATAAAATAAGGTATCCGCGGATTTTTTTTGGTATGAATATCCGGTATCTATACCCGTTACCTAATGGATATCTGACATGTGGCCTATCCGGATTTAATATATTATCATAAATCCTTATTTTTCAATTTTTTTATCTATGACATGTTGTTTGGTGCTGAAATTATCATTTGATGCTGCTGGAATGATAATTATTTTAAAATGTGATAAAATTGTTATTTCGTGTTGAATGCTAGAATTGTAGTCGTCAGGCGAGTAGCTGGTATTCACCGGATAGTGGATACCCGACGGGTACGGATATAGATATAGATCCATATCCACGAACGTTTATGGATATGACTATAAATTGAGTTTTGTCTCACAAGCATAGATACGTAAATTATATATCCGTGTACTAGCAGCCGGATTGCTCCGGAGTAGCGCTCCAGAGGCAGCACTGACCACTGGAAGTCTGGAACCCCGGCCTGGCCAACATCGGCCACCGTGAAATGCTCCACGACCGAATGGGGATGGGGTATCCCAAACAACATCGCAGGATCGGCAACGTGCGAGGGGAAAGCCGCAGCACCACCACTACATCTAGATCGAGGCGCCGCCGCACTTGCCGAATTCTATTGGAATGGCAAGATAAATACTACTACCAACGGGCCGGGTGACGCAATGTCACGCTGCGGTCAGGACTTTCCAGGACGGATCGGAGGTAGTACCCGTCCATCGTCATCTCTCACGCCTCTGGTTGCTCTGTGCGTCTCTCCCTCTGGACGGCGGCGGCGGCGACGAAGGGGAAGACCATCCGCTCGCGACGACTAGCTAGGCAACTGCGGCGCACCGAGACTGAGAGAAAGGATCTAGTGAAAGCTGCACATGTATGTGGTAGTTACTTCCTCGTGGCTTCGCAGGTTAGTTTGAAGATTAAGCACGTTCCGACGTTCGTGAAGCTCTGAACTCGGTCGTCGTCGGAAACACCCCCCCCCCCCAAAAAAAACTACTAAAATACAAAAGCACAGGTACAGAAAGGATTGACGACGGTTTCTTACCAGTAATTGCATTTTTTATTTTTGAACTACATATATTATTTTTTATAATTTTGAAACGCAAATAGGTATATTATGCAAGCATGCCTGTTGACGCCTTTTCGGAGCGCCAAACACTCAACAAGAACCGTGGCGGTGCCCTCTGCACAGGGGCGGACGGTCCGCGCGCAGGGGCCGGACGGTCCGCGGCCTGGTGCGAGGCGCGGTGGTGCTCTCTGCGCAGGGCCGGATGGTCCGCGGCCTGGGGCCGGATGGTCCGCGGCCTGGTGCGCGGCTAGGGCTCCTGCCTGACGGCCTGACGGTCCGCGCCCTGGGGCCGGACGGTCCGCGCGTACGCAGGGACGGCGGAAGATCGCCGACGGCGCCTGGATCTCGCTCCCGGGAGGGACCCCGTCGGGGAGTAGAGATCCTAGGTTGTGTCTAGGCTCGGGCTGACCGACCTAGACTCCTCTAATCGACGTAGAGCCGAGGAGAGGCGAAGAATTTGGGGATTGGAAGACTAAACCTAAACTAGACTAGAACTACTCCTAAGATAAAATGCGAAATAGAAGTTGTATTGATTCGATTGATAATTACAAATCGGCCGTAGACCTCTCTATTTATAGAGGAGGGGGCTGGACCCTTTACACAACTGATTCCGAGCTTATCCCATGATTTTAGCTAACAACCGTAGCACAAAACTCGGAACCCTAAAATGTTCTGCGTATGCGCGGACCGTCCGGCCCACAGGCGCGGACTGTCCGGACCGCGGACCGTCCGGCCTCAGGGCCGGACCGTCCGCAAGGCTCAATTTGGTACTCAACATATGCCCCCCTGCCTTTTGGTGGAGCTGAGCAAACCAAAAGCAACTAACTCGATGTGAGCACATCGGTTTTCTTAGGCATCTTGCCACA
Organism: Zea luxurians; assembly: GCA_029449295.1. Taxonomy (NCBI): domain Eukaryota; kingdom Viridiplantae; phylum Streptophyta; class Magnoliopsida; order Poales; family Poaceae; genus Zea; species Zea luxurians. Next base: position 9,361,865 of record JAOPSE010000039.1, read on the forward strand.
TACTAGGATGGTACTGCTTGAGGAAACGCCCATTCAAAGCCTTAGGCAAATCCTTGCCTTGTAATGTTTGTAGCAAATAGGCGTTGCCAGACATCACCTGTTTTACTTTATAAGGACCCTCGCAGCTTGGCGACCATTTTCCGAACTTCCGGTCCTTATTCCTTAGAGGCAGAATGGTCTTCCACACCAGGTCCCCTACTTGAAATGATTTTGTTTTGACTTTCTTGTTGTAGGCCCTGGCTACCATGATCTTGTCCTTCTCTATTGCTCCCAAAGCTATCATCCTCTTGTCGGTCACCTCATCAATATTATCCATCATTGAATTATAATAATCAGTAACAGTTAGATCATTTTGTCTAGCGAACCTGACAGCATTCAGACTTATTTCCACAGGCAACACTGCTTCCTGCCCATAGACAAGCTCAAAAGGAGATACTTTAGTAGCATGGTGCCTAGATATTCTATGAGCCCATAAAGCTTCGGACAAAATCTTATGCCAATGCTTAGGATTATCAGATATCTTCTTTTTTATCAAGTTGATCAATGTCCTATTACTAGACTCGGCCTGTCCATTGGCCTGAGCGTAATATGGAGATGAATTAAGCAACTTAATTCTATATAATTCAGCAAATTCACGTACCTCCTTTGACATAAAAGAAGTCCCTTGATCTGTAGTCAAGGTCTGGGGAATGCCGAATCTATGAATAATATGCTCAGTTATGAACTCAATTACCTCCTTGTGTGTCATGTTCTTCAGAGCAACGTCTTCAGTCCATTTGGTAAAGTAGTCAGTGGCAACTAACACGAACCGATGCCCCTTTGATGATGAAGGATGAATTTCTCCAATAAAGTCTAATCTCCATCCTCTGAACGGCCAAGGCTTGATGATAGGATGTAATTCGGCTGCAGGGACCAACTGTAGGTCGCCGAATTTTTGACACACTTGGCAACCCTTGTAGTACTTAAAACAATCAGCTATCATATTAGGCCAATAAAAGCCAGACCTTCGCAACAACCACTTCATCTTTGGAGCTGATTGATGGGTACCACAAATTCCTTCATGTACTTCGGTCATAGCTAATATAGCATCATCTGGGCCCAAGCACTTAAGCAGGACATCATTAACCGTTCGGCGGTAAAGTTCATCACTCATCAAAACATACTTGAAAGCTGTTCGCCGAATGTTCTTATCTGTCCTGATACTGGGATTTTGCAAATAATTAAGTATAGGTGTCCTCCAATCACTCGCATCGGCTTCATTGTCAGCCGAATCGATTAAGAGAACACTTCTGATGACCTCGGACGGTCCGGCGTCATCACGCGGACGGTCCGCGACCTGGAAATTTGGCTCTGCACTGGTTATCAGATTTTCAGTTTTGTGAAATTTCCCTTTCTTTATCCGATAACCTGATGCATCTTGTGCCAAATCGTTAGCTCTATGATTCTCAACTCTAGAGATATGCCGAATACAGAATTCGTCAAAAGAATGGATTATGCCCCAACATTTCTCAAGATAACTATTTAGAGTACCATCAAGACATTGATATTCTTCTAACACTTGTTGGACAACCAGCTGAGAATCGCCAAATACCTTCACATGTTTTACTCCCATACCATTTAAAAGTTCTAAGCCGAATAGGAGAGCCTCATATTCAGCTTGATTATTAGTGCAATAAGTTTTCAATCGGCTAGAGAAGTCAAAGGAGACATTTCTTGGTGAAACAAGCACAATGCCAATTCCTTGTCCTTCATTGCAAACCGATCCATCAAAATATAAAGTCCAAGGAGTAATAGTGAGGTATGACATGTCTAGTTCATGAATACCATTAACCCGATGTTCTACAATAAAATCCGCTACGACTTGGCCTTTCATAGATTTCAATGGTTCATAGGCCAAGTCATATTCTATGAGTGCATAAGCCCACTTACCAATTCTACCACTCATAATTGGGTTATGCAACATGTATTTGATTACATCGGCTTGACCAGAAACAGTGCAATGACTAGACAGTAAATAACATCTACATTTGGTGCATGCATAAAACAAGCATAAGCATAATTTTTCAATAAAAGTGTACCTTGTTTCAGCATCCGCCAACCTCCGACTTAGGTATGTCACCACATGCTCCTTCCCCTCAATGTCTTGTGTCAGAACAGCCCCAATAACCTTGTCTTCAGCTGCAATGTATAATCTGAATGGTGCTCCTACTTGTGGTGCTTTTATCACGGGAGCCGAAGACAAGTATTTTTTAATGAGATCAAATGCTTCCTGCTGCTCTGCCCCCCAAGTGAATTCAGCATCATTCTTAAGCCGAAGGATAGGGGTGAAGGCATCAATCTTCCCGGCTAGGTTAGAAATAAACCTTCGTAAATAATTCACCTTGCCGAGAAACCTCTGCACTTCGACCTTACAAGTCGGAGGCCCCACATTCCGAATAGACTTGATTCGGTCAGGGTCTATTTCTATACCATGTTCATGGATGACAAATCCTAAAAACTTACCAGCCGACACCCCAAAAGCACATTTACGTGGGTTCATTTTTAAACCATACCGACGCATTTTATCAAAGGCTTTGCGCAAATCGGCTATATGAGAACTAAACTTAGCCGATTTGACTACAATATCATCAATGTAGACTTCCACAGTATTTCCTAACAACTCATGGAAAATCAGATTCATAGCCCTCTGATAAGTAGCACCAGCATTTTTAAGACCGAATGTCATGACAACCCATTCAAATAAACCAATGAAGCCTGGACATATAAAGGCCGTTTTAGACGCATCTTCTTCGGCCATGAAAATCTGATTATATCCGGCATTACCATCAAGGAAGCTAATAATTCTATTTCCTGATGCATTATTGATTAATGTGTCGGCTATGGGCATGGGATATTCATCTTTAGGAGTTGCTTTATTTAAATTACGAAAATCAATGCATACTCTAAGTTTACCTGACTCCTTTTTCTCCACCGGCACAATATTGGAGACCCACTCTGCGTATCTGCAAGGTCTAATAAAATTAGCTTCTAGCAGTCAGTGGATTTCATCCTTGATCCGTGGGAGAAGATCTGGACGAAACGTTCTAGCTTTCTGCTTGAAAGGTCTGAAACCAGACTTAATGGGTAGCCGATGTTCGACAATCTCTCGGCTTAGTCCAGGCATTTCAGTGTAATTCCAAGCAAAACAATCTGAATATTCCTTCAATAGACCGATCATCTCATTTCTAGAATCGGTCTCCAGGGTCTTGTTTACAAAAGTCGGCCTTGGAGTTTTACCATTTCCTATGTCAATCTCCTCCAAAGGATCGGCCGATGTAAACCCCTGTCCTAGTTTATCAAGATCTCTGAATTCCTCTATCATGCCCCCCACAAAGGAATCAGATGATCTTTGTGTGATGGCGGACTTTCCGGTCTCGGGGACCGGGTCATTCGCAATACTATCTTTTCGCTGCGGTAGATGTTCGGTCTTAAAGTCCGAACTGTCTTGTGATAGATCAGACCATCCGACTTTGAGGGCCGAATTGTCCGTGATCAAAGACTCATGAACTTTGTGTGTATTCATCGTTTAAACTTTATTTAGGATTCAGCCGATTCTCCATCGGCTCTAGCATTACAGGAATGAAACCTTTCTTATCTATACTTATGAACTGATAATCAGAAAAATCTACCCCTGTGAGACATGTAGCAGTCTCATAAGTCCAGAGTACAGGGGCATCGGCCACAGCGATGCAGGCCGATACATCAGCATGTACTTGTTCTACTTCATCGCCTACCCATTGTATTAGCATTTGATGTAATGTAGAAGGTATACATTGATTGGCATGAATCCAATCTCTGCCTAGAATTAAACTGTAATTCCCTTCTACATCAGCGACGAAGAATGCAGCAGCAAGGGTCTTAGTCCCGATGGTTAATTCAACGGACGTGACTCTCCTGGCTTTAATCGAACTATCCCCAACACCGCTGAGGGTCATGTTGGTTTTGACAAGTTCGTCATCTTGTTTACCTAATTTTCTGTATAATGAATAAGGCATTAGATTTACAGCCGCCCCTCCATCCACCAACATCTTAGCGATCGGTATTCCATCAATGTGACCGCGCACGAAGAGCGGCTTTAAATGATTTACCGATTCCTTTGGTTTAGTAAAGGCGGCTTCTTTAGGACCAAAATCAAACTGGGCAGCAACGGGTTCATCGTCGTCAATGATAGTGCAATCGGAAGAAAATGTAATAATATTTACATCCATACCTGGGCGTTCTGGAGAAGCCTCGTAGTCGACCAGGTCTTCTCCTAGCAGGTCGTCCTCTTCCATGGATGTTGTCGTGTTGTTGGAGGCTTCCTGATGAACGGCGGACGGTCCGCACGCGGGGGCCGGACGATCCGCGCCTGGTGCAGGTTGTCCAGAGCCTTCCTGGTGAACGGCGGACGGTCCGCGCCTGGTGCAGGTTGACTTTCTATTTCTGTGGCCGTTTGTTTTTCTTCAACGGCCTTCGGTCTCCATTTCTTTTGCGGTGGTGGGTATAGCGGATGTGTGTCATTAAATGTCTTTTCCGCCTCCTTCTCCTGGCTCTCCTTTGCTCTTAGGCGCTGTAATTTTCTCTTTTGAGATCGTGTCAATCCCGCTGGGCACCATCGAGGCATGGAGTATTTTGGATCGGCTATTTTGATGGTAGCCGTATCCTTTTCGGTTGTGTTGGCCGATTCGCCGAAAATCATCGGCCCTTTATTGTCTCCCTGTATGACAACATCTGCGGTGCCTATTTTGATGGTGTCCCTTTTTGTTGTTTTTTGAGTTGCTGCAGGCATATGCCCCCCTGCCGGATTGGTCGGCCTAGGAGGCCGAGTAGTCCGGCAACCTTGTGGGGCCTGTGCCTGGTGACCGGATTCAGCAGTGCTCAATCGGTCTTGCACTGGCGGTGCCAACCTATCAAAAACGGATGTTTGGGGTGCCCCCCAGGCGGGGTACTGTGGCATCCCAAATGGATATGGTGGCATGCCCCACATTTGATTTGGGACATATGGTGGGGGTAAGTATGTGTATGGATATGGCATAGATGGATAAGGAGGTGGAGGGGTCCATGTCGGCATGTTAGGTCTCAATTGTACAATAGGACCTTTCATTTCTTCCGATTGGTGAGGTAGTCCAATCGGCCTGACCTGACGTTGCTCATGAATGGGTGAGCGGGGTCGCTTCGGTGGCCGGTCACTGGGGCCAGCCTTCTTTTTCACATATTTAGTCAACAATTGATCGAAAGTCGGGCCAGGCTTGATCAGCCGACCAGCTGCTTTAAATGTATTTGTTTTCCACATACCTATCTCTGGTCGTCGTGGTTTGAAAGTACGTGGTCGCTGCGAGTCCTGAGCATAGCCGGACCGTCCGCCAGAGCTCTCCGGACCGTCCGGTGGGGTCCCGGACCGTCCGCGCCTACGTGCCGGACCGTCCGGGATACGCAGCACGGGTTCCTGTATCTGTCTCCCTGTCTGCGCCTGCCCCCCAGTACTGGAGGCTGTGATGGTCACCTTTAGAGTCTCCCCTCCATCGGGAGTCTTCTCCGCTACCACTTTCCTGCAAGAAACTTTATGACCCTCATCGGCCTTTTTTGCATTGCCGATGACTATTTCTTTGCCTTTGCCTTCATCAGCTGTGTTTGGCCGAGTCAGGACTTTCTTGTCCTCAAAGTCGATCATGTTCATTGGAAAGGGCTCCGTGTCCACCTGCATTTCCTGAAATTTCAATCGTCCTTCGTTAATGGCCGATTGAATCTGTCGACGGAATACATTACAATCATTAGTGGCATGAGAAAATGAGTTATGCCACTTGCAATATGCACGACGTTTTAGCTCGTCGGCGGATGGAACAGTGTGATTTATTTTAATATTGCCATTTTTGAGTAGTTCGTCAAATATTTTATCACATTTACCAACATTAAATGTAAACTTAACCTCCTCTTGCCGTTTCTTTTGAACCGGCTGCAAGGAGGAACAAACCGAAGATTTGGCCTGTTTTGGCCAAACCATTTCAGCAGCATACACTTCTGCTGATTCGTCATCTGAGCTACTTTGGTCGTATTCTACTATATGTACGTTGTGACGCATTGTTTTAGCAGTTTCTTTGCTCCGGCTTTCGCAAGCCGAAGCTCTCTGGTGTAATTGTGCTAATGTAAAGAATTGGATGCCTTCTAATCTTTCTTTTAAATAATATCGCAGACCATTAAAAGCTAATCCTACTAGCTGCTTCTCTGCTAAATGAATTTGAAAGCATCGGTTTCTTGTATCTCGGAATCTCCGGATGTAATCATTAACCGATTCATCTTTTGTCTGTCGCAACGACGCTAAATCTACCAAATCCAATTCATAGTCACCGGAGAAAAAATGATCATGAATTTTTTGTTCTAAATCCCCCCATGATGAAATGGAATTAGGAGGTAAAGTGGCGTACCATGCAAACGCAGTTCCTGTTAAAGATAATGAAAACAAACGTATACGAAATGCCTCTATGTCGGCCAACTCTCCTAATTGTGCTAAAAATTGGCCTATGTGTTCACGTGTGTTCTTTCCTTGATCACCCGAAAATTTTGTGAATTCGGGTATCCTGGTTCCCTGCGGGTATGGGTGGTGATCAAATCGGCTGTCATAAGGTTTCCGATATGATTGCCCCCCAGGGACCATGCTTACTCCGAGCTTATCTCGGAACGCCCCGGCTATTTCTTCCCTTACTATATCAATGGCAGCCGGTGCGAGACCACCGGCTCTCTGGTCAAACATAGGTGGGGTTGGCTGGATATTAGCATGTTGTCTTTCCCACCATTGGTTTGAGTTACGTGGTGCATTTCCATTTACTCTATATGGCTCATACGTTTGATCGTTTCTTTCCGGCCTTCCAGGTGGGGCCGGAAAGCTTTCCTGGGCTTTGGATCCTGAATTAGTGGGCTGGTGCATTGCATAGTGTGATGGGAAGTGTTGCTGGGACGGGCGAGGATTCATGTAATAATCCTCCTCAAAAGACTTATGCGCGGACTGTCCGGATACGTACCCGGACCGCCCGTGGTCATATGCGGACCGTCCGTCATTGTATGCGGACCGTCCGGCTGGGTAGTTTGGGTTCTGTGTCATATGTGGTGGCTCGGACGCATATCTAGGTAACTCATTAAAAATCGGCCCGACTGCTGTTGGCCCGGACGGTCCGCGCTCACGTGCGGACGGTCCGGGCATGTGCAGATCGGCTGGTTTGCTGCCGATTTGCGGTTGCTTAGGGTATGTGTCCATCGGCATCCCATAAAGGGGTTGTGACTGGTCGTGACAACCTGTAGCCGATGTGTTATGCGCGTTATCTCCTAACTCAACCTCGTGCGAAGGAAAATTTGCGGTACTAGATTTATCGAATGCACGTACTAGTCTCTTAAGATCGCTTTGCATACCCCCTATGATGTTCTGCATTTGTTCACGCTGATCTTCTACATAATTTCTAAGAGATTGTAGATCGTTGGTATTACTTACATTGGGGATATCTGGCGTGGGTTGGAGCGAAGCCGGATCCGTCGCCCGATGTCGGACGACCTTGTTGTTCCTGTCCACTTTGAAGTTGGCCAAGAACTTTGCTTTCGCCTCCTGGATCATCCGCTCCTTGTGCTCCTCGAACTGGAGCTGCTCGTTAGCCGGCAAGGTTTCCCAAGTCGGCTCTATGATGTTGTTTAGAGAAATATCAGAGCTATCCTTTGAACCGGCCATTGAGGGCCGATCTGATGAGCTTAGATGTGTTTTCCCCAGCGGAGTCGCCAAAAAGTATGTTGACGCCTTTTCGGAGCGCCAAACACTCAACAAGAACCGTGGCGGTGCCCTCTGCACAGGGGCGGACGGTCCGCGCGCAGGGGCCGGACGGTCCGCGGCCTGGTGCGAGGCGCGGTGGTGCTCTCTGCGCAGGGGCGGACTGTCCGCGGCCTGGGGCCGGACGGTCCGCGGCCTGGTGCGCGGCTAGGGCTCCTGCCTGACGGCCGGACGGTCCGCGCCCTGGGGCCGGACGGTCCGCGCGTACGCAGGGACGGCGGAAGATCGCCGACGGCGTCTGGATCTCGCTCCCGGGAGGGACCCCGTCGGGGAGTAGAGATCCTAGGTTGTGTCTAGGCTCGGGCTGGCCGACCTAGACTCCTCTAATCGACGTAGAGCCGAGGAGAGGCGAAGAATTTGGGGATTGGAAGACTAAACCTAAACTAGACTAGAACTACTCCTAAGATAAAATGCGAAATAGAAGTTGTATTGATTCGATTGATAATTACAAATCGGCCGTAGACCTCTCTATTTATAGAGGAGGGGGGCTGGACCCTTTACACAACTGATTCCGAGCTTATCCCATGATTTTAGCTAACAACCGTAGCACAAAACTCGGAACCCTAAACTGTTCTGCGTATGCGCGGACCGTCCGGCCCACAGGCGCGGACTGTCCGGACCGCGGACCGTCCGGCCTCAGGGCCGGACCGTCCGCAAGGCTCAATTTGGTACTCAACAATGCCCTCAAAGTTTTCAGTATGAAGGATGTTTTTATTTTGCCATCACAATATATACTGCATAGATGGACAAAATATGCAAAAAGAGGATTTATTATTGAGAAACAACGGAATGAGAATGCTGATTTGAAATCCCAAGCTGCACGTATCGCACGAAAGGCGACATCTGTTGCATTGAAGTGTTCGGTGTCAAAAGAGCTTCTCGATGGTTTGGAAAAAGCAATAGATAAGTTAGTCTTAGAAGCAGATCATTCTATATGCAATTTGCAACAACAAATCTGCGATGTTCCTCCAATTCCCACCGATTGTTCTATAGATACATTAACAGGTAAAATATCGTTTAGAGTTCCTCGTGTGGTAAAAGGGCCAAAGAGTAAACGATCAACCATATCCCTGGAAAAGAGAAAAGGGAAGAAAAAGAAAGGTGGGGACAACAAAGGTATTCATACTACCAGCTGTAATTAGTTTTAAATTATGTGTTGTTGTATTTACTGCCTTTGCATATTATAGGAGAAGATCCAAATAACACATCTGGAAATAGGGACAATGACGTTGATACAAACTTCAGTGTTGGTTATGATCAATCTTCAACCATGGCGATTCCAGTGATGCAAGGTGGGAATGCTAATGCCACAATGCCATGCTTTAATATGTACATGAGCTCTTCTGTCATGGATGCTGGTGGTATACAAGGAGGATACACAAGTCTATTACTTGGAGTTGATCAAGATGCTGCATCAGCTGTTAGAAAATTACATTTTGATGGAGTGCCAAATAATGAAAATATATGACTGTACTCTTGGATTTTATTTTGTATAAGAAATCAAACTCTCTGAATTTCAGATAGGAATGCATGTTTCATGTTACTCTGGCTTATTTTCATAATTGTAATATGGTGGAACCATTTTAACTGCAAGCTGGTGTATTTTGTTTAATTTTGTTTATTCTGCAAGCTGCTGCAAGTGCAAGTGCAAGGCCAAGAGTGTGTCATCTGCTTCTGCACACGATGAACCGAGCCGAATACAAAGACAGGTGGAGCCGAGTGCAAAAACAAACGGAGCCGAGCCGTCAGGAAGCCTGCTTAGGAGCGTTGTTGTCTTTAGCCATACGATGCACTTTCATGCCACGCGTCATCAATCGAGACAGATGCCGCAGCGCAGCCGCTGTGCGGCACGGCCGTGCAGAATTTTTTTCTTCGTGAAGCTCTGAACTCGGTCGTCGTCGGAAAACCCCCCAAAAAAACTACTAAAATACAAAAGCACAGGTACAGAAGGATTGACGACGGTTTCTTTAGACCCTTCTCTTTTTTTTTGGATAATGAGTAATTAGTTCACACTACACGATGCCGCCTGCACTGCACGTGGGAAGCCGGCTACGCGAGACTCTCGAGAGGAGTAGGTACGAACTGCTGAGACGACGAAGCAGCAGAGTTTGTTCCATCAGTTTGTGATTCCTGGTTTTATCCCAGTAATAATCAGAGCGCTTCCTTCCTCCCAACAAACTCTCCACGCGAATGGCGATGATGCGTGCCGAGAAACTAGCAGGAAGCAGCTGGGTGACACACCTGCATACCTTTCTCGGCGAAGGCGCGCGGGTACAAATAACGGATGCGCAGCTGCAGGCCGGCATGCAAATCTCCACTGCAGCAGAAGCACACAACACACAACACCTGCTTGCCTGCTCGACCAGGCGGTGATCGATCGATTCCCTCATCTCTGGGCTCTGGCGTGGCACTGGGTTCCGGGTAAACATGTGCGAGGGTGGAAGGCCGGAAGCAGCATCCATGGCCTCGCACCGCCGGCCACAGCCGGCGGGGCTGAGCGGCGGCCTCCCGGTCCCGGAGCAAGAGGCTGCGGGCGGTGGCGGAGGAGGAGCGGCGGAGGCGACACGGAGGCCCAGAGGGTGGCGAGCCGTCGCCTTCATCATCGGTCTGTCGGCTCGCTAGCTGCTGTGCATGCATCCACGCCTGACAGGCTGACACAACGGAGGAGGAGCTAACTGTGCATATCGTCGATCATTGGAATGCAGGGTTCTACGCGGCAGCATCTATAGCGGGCAATGCCTTCTCCTTCTCCCTCACCAGCTACCTCATCGGCCGCTACAACATGAAGCAGAACGCCGCTACCAACGTGAACAACATCTTCTCCGGCACGTACAACTTCTCGCCCGTCATCGGAGCCTTCGTCGCCGACGCCTTCTGGGGAAGGTTCAGGACCCTGCTCGTTGGGACCGTGTTCGGAGTTGCTGTAAGTTTATGTCTTGCATGTTGTTTTTGGACCAAATATAATGAAGATCGGTTCGGTAGCTGATAGATATGTGTGTTTGTTTGTGGCTGGCGCCATACACACACACAGGCAATGGCAGTTATCACCCTGTCGGCGACTGTCCATCAGCTTAAACCGCCGCCGTGCAGCCCACTGGCACAGCAGGCCGGCACGTGTGCCGCCCCGTCGGCGCTCCAGCGAGCCGTGCTCTACCTCGGCATGGGGCTGCTCGTGGTGTCCGCCGGCGGCACGAGCCCTACTGGCCTGCCCTTCGGCGCGGACCAGTTCGACGAGAGGAAAGAGCAGCACAGTAAGCAGGGAGGCCTCGCGCGCTTCTACAACTGGTACTACACCGTCGCCATGGTGGCCACGTTCCTGGCGCTCACCGTCGTGCTCTACGTCCAGGTCAAGGTCAGCTGGGGCCTCGGCTTCGCCATCCCCACCGCGCTCATGCTCATCGCCTTCCTCGTGTTCCTCGTCGGCACCAAGCTGTACGTCTACGTGCCGCCCGAGGGCAGCATCTTCTCGAGCGTCGCTCGGGTCTTCGTCGCGTCGTGCCACAAGTGGAGGCTCCGGCTGCCGCACCCTGACGATGCACGGCGCCAGGAGGAGCTCCTGTACGACCCTCCCGCCGTCGGCGTCGGCGGCGGGCGCCGTGTGTACAAGCTCCCCCTCACCCTGCAGCTCAGCTTTCTAAACAAGGCGGCCATCGTGACCGACGCCGCCGCCGAGATACGGCCCGACGGCGCCCCGGCCAGGCCGTGGAGCCTGTGCAGCGTGCAGCAGGTGGAGGAGGCCAAGTGCCTCCTGAAGATCATCCCCGTGTGGATCTCCGGCACCGTGTGGTTCACCATGGTGACGGAGCTTACAAACTACACGTTCCTCCAGGCGTCGACCATGGACCTCCACATGGGGAAGCACTTCACCGTCCCGCCGGCGTCGATCGTCGCCGTGTTCTACCTCGCCGTCGCGCTATTCGTGCCCGTCTACGACCTGCTCGTCTCTCGCGCCACGCTGCGTCGCGGCATCACCCTGCTCCAGAGGCAGGGCGCCGGGCTGGTGGTCGCCGCGCTGGCGTTCGTGGTCGCGGCCGCCGTGGAGCCGAGGCGGAGGCGCTCCGCGCTTGCGCACGGCAACGGCATGTCCCCGCTGTCCGTGTTCCTCCTAGCGCCGCAGCTCGCCGTGATGGGCGTGTCGGGTGGGTTCACCCTGGTGGGACAGGTCGAGTTCTACAACACGCAGTTCCCAGAGCAGATGCGCACTCTCGCCAACGCGGTCTTCTACTGCGCGCAGGGCATCAGCAGCTACCTTGCCACACTCGTGGTCAACATCGTCAACGCCAGGACGAGGCGACACGGTGGGTCTGCGGGCTGGGTCACCGACGACATCAACGCTGGGAGGATCGACTACTTCTACTATGCCATGGCGGTGCTCTCTGGAGCCAACTTCCTCTACTTTCTCGTGTGCTCGTACTTCTACCAGTACAAGGGCGAGCAGGCCGCTGATACTCCTGCTAGATGTGAACCTGCAACGGACGGTGATAGTAGCACAAGCGAGAGTGCCGCCGCTCTCCTAAGGACGTAGTACAAAGCTAATTAAGGAGGTTATATATGTCTCATTCTTATAAATAAATTGGTTATATATCATTCTTTGTATGTTAAAACTAGTGCTGAAAAAGTTTGTACAAAGTTTGCTTAATTTCTAGTGTAGAACGACAGGAACATATGTTATCTAAATATATACGAGGCAGTTGAAAAAAAAACTGTTCTAGCCGCTCTTTTACCCTTACTATTAGAAGTGTTTGTGATGGCTTCAGGTCGTAGGTCATGCATCGTGCTGTAGTTTATGATATTAATTTAAATAGTTTTAGATGACTCTCCAAATAAGTAAATTTGAGACTGTAAATATTCTTAGAACCAAACATGAGAGGGAGGGAGGGAGAGAGAACGAGCGAGTGGAGAGCTAAAGGTTCTCTTTGACCTTCATGATACGATCGTGCTTCGAGAGTTGTGCAAAGGTCGAGGACATCACGACGGTCATAAACATATTTGGATCATCTTAATTTGGAGCCCGGGCGAAGAAATTAGCTTTTCGGGTTTTGACCTAGTTGAAACTAGCCTAGATGTGGTTCCCAATTTGTCTAAACCAAAATTTTCAACTTCCTCAAATGGAAGAATGTATTACACCATTGTGTTCATCTATATGGAAGATAGATGTCCATGGGTCCTTATGAGCACAAGAAACATAGTTCTGACTTGACAAGGCCAACTTCGGACGGGAGACGTTGTTCCGACTCGCTCGAAACCAACCTCAGACAAGAGATACAGTTCTGATTCGCCCAAGGCCAACCTCGGACGGGAGAGGCAGTTCCAATTCGCCCGAGGCCAACTTCGGCGGGAGACATAGACACGCTTCGCCCGAGGCCAACATTGGCGGGAGACGTAGTCACGGCTCACTCGAGGCCAACATCAGCGGGAAACAAAGTGCCGACTCGCCCGAGACCAACCTCGAGCGGGAGAGACAGTCGCGACTCGCTCCAAGACCTACCTCGGACGAGAGCACAAAAACGCTCCATGGGCCGCTTGGTGAGCCTCCCCGTGGCTTGCCTAGCAAGGCATGCCCTCTTTGCCGCAACCAGGCAAGATGAGCTCAACCTAGGGAGACGAAATCCGGATGGCTGAGTTATGTGCAGAAGGAGCCCTGATGCCTCACACAGTGAGGTTGTGCATACCCGAAGAGCTAGATACTCAGAGATAAATCGGATGAAGGGCGACCGAACTCCGGATAAGCAGGAATGCATGCCACATTAAAAAAATAGATATAGATAGAGTTAGATAGTCATCACGACTTGTAAAGGGATAACCCTCTGGTCATCTATATAAGGCTGAGGGGATATCCATACAAACGCATCTCATCTCGTCATATCCCGCTGCCACGCAACCACTAGATCGATAGGAGAATTCACCCTTCATTGCCCTCAAGCTCATCTGTAACCTGTGTACACCAGTAATAATCAAATACTCAGCCTCGGCAGGACCTAGGGTGTTACACATTCCAGTGGCCCGAACCTGTATAAGCCCTTTTATAAACCCTTTTGCGATCCGAACTTAGATATTATGATCTAGACATGTTTTTTAGCGAGGTAAGACCACCCTCTCTCTATATGAGAATTACGGTTGATGGAGACAATCTAACATCCAAATGCTTTTTAACATCTACTAGTACTTTTGCTCTCTTTGAACCATATGTCGTTGTCCATCCCTTGATCTGATGATCAAGGATGATGTCCTAGGTTTGATGGCCAACCTAGGGCAATCCAACAATTTCCTTGTCCCCTTGAGGTTCTTCCGAGGCTAGCGCTTTGATGGTTCATTTGTTAGTTTACATGGAAACTAGTTTTTCTTTATCATGCAGGCATAATTAGTTATTCTTTGGTGGTTTGCTTGTAAATCTCTCTGTGTTTAACCACGTAAGTGGTATTCTTGCTACTTTGCTTGGTCCGTAGTGGCACAAGCGATCTAATTCTATCTGATTTGTGATGCAATTCGACGTAAATAGATCCATAAACAATACTGAGCTACAACTCTGAACAATATTAATGTTGCGACACCCAATTAGTATTAATGCTATAAATATAATCAATATACATAATTATATTGGACCATACTCCTAAACAAAAACAAGTAGCCAATTTAGAGCAAGGAACAAACCATAACCCTTCAATCAACCTTACAAACCATTACCTTCTTGATTAAAGTGCCATTTTGTGGCATTTCTGCCATCCACCCGAAACAGCCTTTTGACTTCATCCAAACGGGCAACACAAAATAGCTTCACCCACGAATTTCCGAAAGTGAGCTCAAGAGGCCCGCATGGTTTAGGTTTAGAAAGCGACATTTTTCTTCCATCTCGACGATTCAGATTGTGCATTCATGTTTGATTTAGGCTATTTTCACAGAAGCGGACTCAGAAGCAAATCGTTTGATGGTCAGAAATCGATTCCGACAGCCATAATCCATCCAAAGCCAAAACAAATAGGACATATAACTTCGACTAGCTCCTTCCCTTATGGACGTAGAAGCCCCTGCCCACGTGGTGACCTTCTTCTCCCTATGAATGGCAATGGGGCGGGTTCGAGTCGGGTGCAGCATTTGTAGACCCGTCACCAAAACCCGAGATACAGACTCGAACCTGAATCTGACGCGGGTCAAAACCGAGCCTCAGACCCAAAACCCGACTAGGCACCCATGGACTCAAAGATTCTCTTTCCAACACACTTGCAGGCTACCAGCAGGAGGGCAGCGTGAGAGGGGTCTCGAACGACCAAAAAATCTCGCTCCACAGAACCAAGAGCGCCCTTATGGAGATATCCTTCTCCACGCCTCCACCCCCTTCAGATGCAACGTGTATCGCTACTACTTCCCCGTTGCTGGCACCTACTGCTGCCTAGATGTTGTCTCTTATCATTGCGATCTCCTCATCATCGTCGCTGCAATAGACGATTGTGTATGCGGTCGTGATTGCTCATTCCTTGGCCCCAGATGGTAACACGAATGGGTGACACAAGGCAGCCCGGACATTGGCACACAGAGGTGTGCGAAGGGGTGACGCTAGGAGGCACGACCGCCGACGAGGAGGGGTGGCACGACCATGTGGATGAGTGACACAAAGGAGGTGAAGCATCGGATAGGTCGCTGCTATCGTGAGGAGGTTGGGGGCGGCAATCTACGATGGAGGGGCGTCAGTGGGTGGTAGTGGCGACATAGGGTGGAGGAGGAGGCTAGAGTGTGGTGTAGTGGCGTGGGGTCGGATGTGGGCTTGGGTCGTGTGTGAGGAGGATGGAAGAAGTGTGAGAAGGGCCATGTGTGTTGGGCTCGGACGCTTCTGCATAATTTATCAATTTTGGTCCACATCGAAGAACCCGCAGATGGAGTTTAAAACTCATCTCAAACCTAATACTGATCGAGACCTAAACTTATAGCCAGATAGTCCCGTGGGAGAAAATGTATGCCCCCTCCCGCCTCGCCGTATCTAAAATCCGTAGGGACCCGCCCCCTCTCGCGCTACGGCTTGTTGCAGCTTGCACTGGCTCCATGTGGCGCCGAGATAACGAGGGACAAGATCTATGCCAAACGGCTCAAACTTGTTATAAAACATTTTGTACATGTGATCTAATCCATCCATCTGTCATGGTGACAGTTATTTCCCAAGGGACACACCCCTTGGGAACTCTTGTATAAATACTACAGTACACTGCAATAAAAAACTGTCCCTATCATTTGTCTCTCTCTCTTTTGTCTTTCTCCATTTACCACTGAGTACTACACAATAGACTACAACACGTTATCGGCACTGTCTCAAGGAGAAATCGGAGGAAGAACACTTGCTGTTCTTGACAAGAACAGCAAGAACGATATGCACATCAACAACAAGGAACATGTCAACCAAAGAGTTCAAGGAACTCGCCCTTGATGGGCATAACTACCCAACTTGGGATTCAGATATTGAAATAACTTTTGCTTCTCGTGGGATCATTGATGCTATAGCAGCACCTATCACTGGTACTGATCCAGTAAATGAGGTGAAAAAGAACACGACACTTTTCCTTTTGAGGCTTTACATCCATAAGGACCTTAAGCAGGAGTACCTTATGGAGAGATGCCCTCACAACTTGTGGAAAGCTCTCAAAGAGTGCTATGAATAGCAGAAGGAACTCATATGGCCGTCAGCCAACCATGAGTGGAACCACCTTCGACTGCAAGATTTTAAATTTGTTGCAGAATATAACCATGCTCTTCATAGCATTTGTTCTAAATTGAAGTTTTGCGAGAAAGAGCCCTCTGAAGCAGACAAGATAGAGAAGACTCTATCTACCATGCTCCTAGAGGACAGGATATTGCATCAGCAGTATTGCTCTAGTAATTTCTAGAGATATTCTCAACTTATGCACACATTGACCCAAGCAGAAAAGCATCATGAGCTTCTTCTAAAGAATGCTCAGCAACGCCCTCCTAGGTCTGCCCCACTGCCTGAGGTACATTTGAATGTGCATAAGACTGAGAATAAGAAAGGATTCAAGAAAAATTTTAAGAATCCTCCTGGAACTCACAAATTCAATAAGAACAAATTCCACAAGAAAGGGAAAGGAAAAAGGAAAAGAAAAAGGCAAGCCTCTACCATCTAAGGGCAATAGAGCTTGCCTTAGATGTGGTACTGAGGGCCATTTTGCTAGGGATTGCACTTGCCCTAAGCACCTTGTTCTTTTGTATCAACAATCCCTAAAGAAGCCAAAGTCTGATAAGCCTGGTTTTGAGGCTCATTTCAATTCTGTTGAAGCATCAACTGAGGTTGGAAGTTCTTCACTGGCTTCTGGTGATCTGAAGAACACTCTTGCTAAAGAGCACCTCAATGCGGTTGACAACAAGCCTCCCCTTCTACAAGAAGATGAATATGATGATATGATCATTGAGTATATGTCAAAGGATCCATTTGGAGATTTGGCATAAATCTCTCATGCTTAGAGATTTGATCATGATCACTGTGGCTTATGTGGTTGTTCTATACTGTCTTTATAATGTTTTTATAATAAGTAGAGGTATACAATCTCATGTTCTGAGATGTAACATACTCTACAGACCAGTGTTGGGTCCTGTGAGTAGTGCGAACTCATTGGTTGAGTCGCCATACCATTATTGTAATATTGTTTCGACATTGTGATATTTAATATCATGTTATGTATAGTACTAAGTTGCATCACAAAATTCTTATTCAGATTTTTTCTTTATGTATAGATGCATAATGATGACAACTCGACGGAAGAGGAATTATGCCTTGTGGACAGTTGTACCACAAACTCTATACTTAGGGAGATCAAATACTTTCAGACTCTTAAGAAAAGAGATGGGAAAGTTTTGACCATCGCCGGACGCGATGCTATGATAGTTGGCTTTGGTCGAGCAACTATTACCCTCCCCATGGGTACTGAACTTGTGATCGAGGATGCATTATTATATCCTGATTCTACTCGTACCCTCCTAAGTTTTAGAGATATCCGGTAAAATGGCTTTCATATTGAAACCCATGATGAAAATCAAGAAGAGTTTCTATTCTTGACTAAGCCGAATAAATATGGCAAGCACATATGCGAGAAAATTCCATCACTCACGTCAAGGTTGTACTATACATATATTAAGACAAATGCACATGTTGCATACAAGGTAATTTTCCAAGATGTTGATGCATTCCAGATTTGGCATGATCGACTTGGTCATCCAGGCATAGGAATGATGAGGAAAATTACAGGCAATTCAATTGGTCATAATTTGCCTACAACAAGTTTTCCCAAATCTAAGGATTTTATTTGCACCGCATGTGCAACTGGGAAACTTATTTTGAGACCATCATATCTCAAAATTAAAGCTGAACCGCTTAAATTCCTTGAAAGAATTCAAGGAGATATTTGTGGGCTAATTATGCCAACTTCTGGGCCGTTCAGATATTTCATGGTACTGATTGACACATCTACTAGATGGTCACATGTGTGTTTACTATCAACACGCAACCATGCATTTGCCAAGATAATGTCTCAAATTATCAAGTTAAAGGCAAATTTCCCTGAACATCGGATTAATTCAATCCGGATGGACAATGCTGCTGAATTCACATCTCAGGCATTCAATGATTATTGTATGGCGCTGGGTATTCAAGTACAGCACTCGGTACCGTATGTCCACACCCAGAATGGTTTGGCTGAGTCACTAATCAAGAGGATTAAACTCATAGCAAGGCCATTATTGATGAATTGTAAATTGCCTTCGTCGTGTTGGGGTCATGCAGTTCTGCACGCTGCCGACCTAATACAACTACGACCAACTGCATATCATTCTACATCCCCAATACAAATGGTATGTGGAAATCCTCCAAGTATTTCCCATTTGCGTAAATTTGGATGTTGTGTATACATTCCAATCTCACCACCTCAGAGAACAGCTATGGGCCCACACAGGAAAATGGGGATCTATGTGGGATTTCAATCTCCGTCGATCATTAAGTATTTAGAACCCTTGATAGGGGATCTATTTACAGCCCATTTTTGAAAGTCGCCTGGAGGGGGGGTGAATAGGCAAATCTGAAATTTACAAAGTTTAAGCACAACTACAAGCCGGGGTTAGCGTTAGAATTAAAGTCGATCCGAAAGAGAGGGCAAAAAACAAATCACAAGCAAATAAGGCGAATGACACGATGATTTGTTTTCCCGAGGTTTGGTTCTTGCAAACCTACTCCCCGTTGAGGTGGTCACAAAGACCGGGTCTCTTTCAACCCTTTCCCTCTCTCAAATGGTCACTTAGACCGAGTGAGCTTCTCTTCTCAATCAAATGGGACA
Source organism: Zea luxurians (assembly GCA_029449295.1). NCBI lineage: Eukaryota > Viridiplantae > Streptophyta > Magnoliopsida > Poales > Poaceae > Zea > Zea luxurians. The sequence continues at coordinate 9,381,014 of JAOPSE010000039.1, forward strand.
CTATGTCCACTACAAGGACCACCACACAATTGGTGTCTCTTGTTTTGATTACAAGTGTTATGGAAGCAAGAGTGAGGAAGAAGAAAAGCAATCCAAGCGCAAGAGCTCAAAAGAACACAAAAGTCTCTCTCTCTCTAGTCACTAATTTGTTTGGAATGATTCCGGACTTGGGAGAGGATTTGATCTCTTTGTTTGTGTCTTGTATTGAATGCTATAGCTCTTGTATGAGGTTTGAAGGCTGAAAACTTAGATGCAATGAAGTGTGGTGGTTGGGGGTATTTATAGCCCCAACCACCAAAAGAACCGTTGGTGAAAGCTGCTGTCGTATGGCGCACTGGACAGTCCGGTGCACCACCGGACACTGTCCGGTGCACCAGCCACATCACCAGGCCGTTGGGTTCCGACCGTTGGAGCTCTGACAGTTGGGGCCACCGGATAGTCCGGTGGTGCACCGGACAGGTCCTGTAGACTATCCGGTGCGCCTTCTGGCGCCTGCTCTGACTTCTGCATGCGCAGGCGCACACTGTAGCGCATTGAATGCTTTCTGCAGATGACCGTTGGCGCGAAGTAGCCATTGCTCCGCTGGCACACCGGACAGTCCGGTGCTACACCGGACAATCCGGTGAATTATAGCGGAGCGGCCTCCCAAATTCCCGAAGCTGGCAAGTTTGGAGTTGGACTCCCTGGTGCACCGGACAGTCCGGTGCGCCAGACCAGGGCTGCCTTCGGTGCTTTGCTCCATTCTTTTTGAACCCTTTCTTTTGGCTTTGTATTGGTTTATTGTGAACCTTTGGTACCTGTAGAACTTATAATCTAGAGCAAACTAGTTAGTCCAAATATTTGTGTTGGGCAATTCAACCACCAAAGTCATTTTAGGAAAAGGGTGTAAGCCTATTTCCCTTTCAATCTCCCCCTTTTTGGTGATTGATGCCAACACAAACCAAAGCAAATATATAAGTGCAAATTTGAACTAGTTTGCATAATGTAAGTGCAAAGGTTACTTGAAATTTAAACCAATATCATTTCATAAGATATGCATGGATGCTTTCTTCATATTTAACATTTTGGACCACGCTTGCACCACTTGTTTTGTTTTTGCAAACTCTTTTTGGAAATTCTTTTTGCAAATAGTCAAAGGCAAATGAATAAGATTTTGAGAAGCATTTTCTAGATTTGAAATTTTCTCCCCCTGTTTCAAATGCTTTTCCATTGACTAAACAAAACTTCCCCTCAATAATCCTCCTCTTAGTATTCAAGAGGGTTTTAGATATTAATTTTGAAAGGGGTAAAACCAATTTGAAAATTCTATCAAAAGTAAGATACCGATTTTGAAAACTTTCTTTGCCTACATTTTGAAATTGGTGGTGGTGCGGTCCTTTTGCTTTGGGCTTATACTTTCTCCCCCTTTTTGGCATGAATCGCCAAAAACGGAGTCATTAGAGCCCTGAAAGGATCACGGTGCCCAAGAGGGGGGTGAATTGGGCTTTTCTAAAAATCAGCACTAATTAAAACCTAAGCAAGAGCTAAGCAAGAGCCCAACTTCACCCCAACTACTAGCACTAAGAATATAATACTAGAAATGCAACAATGCTAAGACAATACTTCAAATACTTGCTAAACAAATACACAATGTAAAGTGCTTGAATTAAGTGCGGAATGTAAAGCAAGGTTTAGAAGACTCCTCCAATTTTTCCCGAGGTATCGAAGAGTCGGCACTCTCCACTAGTCCTCGTTGGAGCACCCGCGCAAGGGTATCGCTCCCCCTTGGTCCTCGTAAGAACCAAGTGCTCACTACGAGATGATCCTTTGCCACTCCGGCGCGGTGGATCCCTCGAGACCGCTTACAAACTTGAGTCGGGTCACCAACAAGATCTTCACGGTGATCACCGAGCTCCCAACGCCACCAAGCTGTCTAGGTGATGCCGATCACCAAGAGTAACAAGCCGTAGACTTTCGCTTGACCAAGAGAAGCCTAATGCAAGTGGTGTGTGCTCTAGGTGGCTCTCGCTAGCGCTAATGAGGAACAAACGCGGATTAAGATTCTCTAATCTCCTCACTAGGCTTTTGGTGCTTGCAATGCTCTAGCAATGTGCTGGAATAAATGTGGAGTGCAAGACATTGAATATGGTGGGTGGAAGGGGTATAAATAGCCCTCACCCACCAACTAGCCGTTACAAGCAACTTTCTGCGCACTGGCGCACCGGACAGTCTGGTGCGCCACCGGTGCGCCAACGGTCGTTTCCAACGGCTAGTTCTGACAGCTAGCCATTGGACTCATGGCACACCGGACAGTCCGGTGCGATGTCAGGTGCGCCACTAAAATTCAACTCTGAAACAGGCGCTCTCGGGTTTTCTGTGGAGGAAGCTTCTTCCTCGGACCAGCCTGGTCCCACTTGGCAGAGGGTGCACCGGACAGTCCGGTGCACACCGGACAGTCCGGTGCCCCCAGGGACAGAAACCCTACTTCTTGTTTTTCAGCTGATTTTCAAATCGGTTTTCGTTCTAACTTGTGAGTGAGTTCTAGAGTGACACCTAGCACTGTATATGAGTGTGATTGTGCACCAACACTACACTAGAACTCTCTTGGTCAAACTACTCATCGACAACCCCTCTTTATAGTACGACAAAAAGAGAATAAAAGACCTAACTAAATCGCGAGTGTCCACATCTCCTTGACACTCGGACTCCGTAGACCTTCACCTTTTGTTTCGTCGTTTTAGCCGTCGCTTCGAGTTCTTATCTTCGGGATTGTTTTCACCGTTGTAGTACTTCTACCTGTCATGCGACCTAACTTACCATTTGTCTCTGCAAAACACACGTTAGTCACATATAATATTACGTTGTCATTAATCACTAAAACCAACCAGGGGCCTAGATGCTTTCAATCTCCCCCTTTTTGGTGATTGATGACAACCTTACAAGTTTTGTGAGAGTAGTTTGTTTTGAAGTTTCTGTCAATAGAAAGGATGGTTAGTTATACTCAGTAATCTTTGACAGAAAGAACGTGTACCATAATAATAAGAGTGAGCGCATACACATCATAAGATTCTTGTTCATATAAAAGTGAAGTTAAATCAATGAAACAAGAACAAGAAGACTGGTGATAAAATATAAGGTGAAAACATAATACACACAGTCAATCATAAGCAATGAGAGTATATATCGAGTTTGTGAGCCAAAAACATCAAGCTAGTACAGAGAGTAGCAAGCACATATATTACACCAAAATGACTCTCTACTAACTCTCTAACTCCCCCTAGCTCTCACAACTCATATCTCTCCCCCTTTAGCATCAAACACCAAAAGGGCACCCGAACCTAAACATCTGAAGCGGGAGGAGGCGGCGGGGGCGCGTCCGGTCGCGGTCGAGGCAGCAGAGCGAACGCCGTCGGAGGGTCAGAGTCAGTCTCGGATCCAGGATCTGCGGTAGAAGCTGGAGCTGGTACTGACTCGGACTGAGGCCGCGCTGCAGGAGCTGCCGGAATAGAAGTGGTCACAGATACTGCCACAGCAGTAGTGGTAACAGCAGATGCTGGTGGCACTGGCGGCTGCGGGCAGACAGAGCTGAGAGCCGGAGAGGTGAAAGCCAAAGTGACCGGCCGGAGCGGAGAAGTACCAACAGGGGGTCCTGACAAAATCGCTGGCACAACAGGAGCATGAAGCGGAGGAGGTGGAGCAGACTGAACTGGAGGAACTGAGACACCAGACTGCTGTAGCATAAGAGCCATGAATGCCCTGCTCTCAGCCCGATCCTGAAGAAGCTGCTGCTGAAGCGCATCCTGCCTGTCCTGCATGTTCTGAAACATTGAGAGCATCCTCTCAGATAACCGGGCCTGCTTGGCTGCCAGGTGAGCCAGAATCGAAGCAAGAGCAGGGTCCATAGCCGGAGGGGCAGCAGGGGCAGCACTAGAACTCCCAGCCTCATGATCATGTGAGCGTGGAGGCATAGGAGGCGGAGGAGGAACCCCAAAATCATCATCATCATCATCATCATCATCAACATCATCAACTGCTGTAGCCTGAGTGTCGAACTAACGAAGAGCATCGTCCTCGGCCTGAGAGTCAAAAACAGGAGCAGAAGCTAGCACAGGAGTCTCAGGCGCAGGACGGTAGGATCCAAAAACGAGGCGTGAGGCCTCAAGAGTGCCCTAAAACCGAGGAGGCTGAATCAGCTGCGCAAAGATGTGGCACAAGTAGTGAGCATAGGGCAACTGCCGACGAGCACGAATCCCATCCAAAACGGTGTCCTCGATCTCACAAATAAGGAAGTCCACGACGTCGAACTCAGAGTGAGAGACCAGGGCACCAAGGAGCCAAAGCTGAATATGTGTGGTAGCCTCCCTGTATCCCATCCTCGGCAGAAGAGTCCGTCTGATAAGCTCATATAAATACTTGGCTGCTGTGGTGAAATCTGCCGGTGAACGTCGCGACCCATCTGAGAAGGGCGGGCGGAACAGAGCCGCGACGTGAGCTGTACCCGGAGCCACACCGCCGTGAGGGCGACGAGGAGGGTCAGAGGTGCCGTAGCAGAGGATGTGAAGTCGAGTCGTCGACTCGGGAAATCCAAAGAGCTGGCGAATCTGAGTGGCAGTAACGGTGACATCCTCGCGCTCAAAACGAAACCTCATCCAGTGATGATCCGAGTCAATCCATACAGAGGCGTAGAAGACTCGTACCCACTCCTCAATATACCTGCCGCTGGTAGTCAAAAGGGTCTGAAGGCCAGACAGATATGTGAGGTGCGCCTCAGAGTCAGCACCGGCTGCAAGCAGAAAGGCTGGAAGGTCCAAAAGCCGGTGCACTCGCAGAGCTATCTGAGCAGACATCTGGGCTCTAAAAAACGACTCCTGAATACGTGTGCTGAATAGGTCAACTGCTGCAGGGTCCCTCTGAGCTGGTAACCAAGACTCCACGGGTACGTATCTGAACCTACGTACCCGTGCCGCTGTAGCACGCTGAAGGTCAAACAGTCTAGGATCCGCAGCAAGTGGTTGTACCTCAGTCTCATCGCGCTCCCGGAATCGAGGTGGAGGGACAGGAGGAGCTGAAGCGGGAGCGGGAGGAGGAGGAGTAGTGGAAGCTGGCGTAGTGGAGGTAGTGGGTATGGCTGTGGTGGTGGATGGCGCAACAGGAGTGACGGGAGCAGGTAGAGTGGGTGGCGGAGTGGAAGCAGAGGTGTGAGTGGAGGAGCGCCGGGAGGCGAGACGACGAACACGGTAGGCGATCTGATCTGACGGAGTCTGTGGCTGATCTCCAAGCTCGGCCTGCGCAGCGGCTGCTGCTGCGGCTGCCGCTGCATGGGCTGCTCTGTCCGTACGCCGCTTCTTGCGGCCTTCCTGCTGCTCCAAGTAAATGGTCTTGCCCTTTACCTGCCTGAAGGGGTGACGAGGATCCTCATCATCGCCTCCCCCTGGCGCCGACACATTCTTCGTGTGCGACATCCTGAACTGATGTCTGCAAATGAGAGAGAGTGACTAAGCACAGAGCGAAAATGTCCGATTGATTAGCAAAAGATAAGATGACTACCTGGAAAGCTCACACGAGAGGTGACGATCCAGGCAGAACAGGAGACGGCACACGGGCAATCAAGGTCACTGAAATGACAGAAGAGGTGAGCACGTATTAGTCACATAGTCATAAGTATATGAAATGTGAATAAATACATACACAGAGAAATATGGCACAGAAAACACGAGACGAGACGATCGATAGGTCAAACGGCGTGAAAACGACGTTTGAACGATAAATATTGTCATAGGAGGTTTGGAATTTGAATTGAGGCACAAAACGACATGGAATTGAGCCGATACTTCACGAATAGGTTTATATAGGTGAATATGAGTGAAGAGTGTGCTAGGTTTGAATTTAGGCAAAGAAAAAGAGATTTGGGCACGCGGCTCGAAAACGATCGCTCGAAACGGGGAATTTGGTGAAATTTAAGCCTGGAATCTCGGATTGGCGTGAAATTTGGCAAGAGTGTTACTGGAAGTGTTGTGAAGGTGCCTGAAAAATTTGGGTTCAATTGGAGCATTTTTGGCTGGTTTGGGCATTTCACCGAGCACGTGACGTGCGGAGTTCTAGGGTTTCGGTGAAACGGCTATTTGAGGTGGGAAAACCCTCCCGAAGGAGCTAGAAACCTGCAGGGATGCTCAATACACACAGAGACACACATACCACAACATGGATGCACAAGATTTCACAGGATTTGGAATTTGGGCAAAAGGGGTGGAAATGGGAGCCTCTGCTCACCAGAACAGAGAGGGAGGAGAACAGAGGGAGGGGAGGAGGCTACTCACCGAGAGGAGAGGAGCACTGGCGAGGTCGCCAGAGGATCGCCGCCGGTGAAGGGAGATCGCCGGAGAGGGGAGAAATCGCCAGGCAGAGAGAGACAGCGCTGTCAGGGAGAAGAGATGAGCCTGTGGCTCGGTCTCGGGCTGGAGGCCTTTTTTTTAAAACGCGATATGGGCGCACCGGACAGTCTACAGTGCATGACCGGTGCACACCGGACAGCGCACAGTAGCTGTCTGGTGAACCACCGGACAGCGCACAGGAGAAAGGATTTTTAGCGCGCGGCTGCCGGTGCACCGGACATTGCACAGTGCAGTGTCCGGTGCACACCGGACTGTCCGGTGAGCCCAGACAGAGGGAAGATTGGAAAATTTTGAATTTTTCTATCTAACTTTCAACCAAACCAAATCCCAACTTATAATCACACAAAATAACACTTGTTGGGACAGGTATTGGCACCCTCATATACTTTTCAAAATATTTTGCCATAGGCTAGATAATTTTTAGAGAAAATAGGCAAATGGTGAAATTTGCATTTTGGCTTGCACTAGGGGTTTTCATGAGTGATTTGAGTTTTGAATACTCCCCCTAAGTGCAGTACCTCATACATATTTCAAGAACCAACAATTGCATAAAAAGTAAGAATTTAAGTGCTAAAAGCTTAAAACTAAGACTTGTCAAGTTTGATCCGAGTTAAGCTTTTTCACTCGCTTTGTTGGCGGTTATCTCAACTAGGTTAGACAAGTCCTAGATGCAATACAAGAAAATTAAACATGCAATGCAAGCTTGACAACACCATTTGACATTTTACATAAAATTTCTGAGATTAAGAATATTTAGTTCATTCCTCAACATGCAAAAGCGGGTCTTATTAAGTGGCTTAGTGAAAATATCCGCTAATTGATCTTCCGACCTCACTCCTTCTAAAATGATATCTCCTTTAGCAACATGATCTCTAAGGAAGTGATGACGGATATCAATGTGCTTGGTGCGAGAGTGTTGTACAGGATTATTAGCAATTTTAACAGCACTCTCATTGTCACACAACAAAGGTACCTTTTCTAGAACTACGCCATAGTCTAGAAGAGTTTGTTTCATATATAAAATCTGTGTGCAACAAGCACCCGCGGCAATGTATTCCGCTTCGGCAGTTGACAAGGCAACACTATTTTGCTTTTTGGATGTCCATGAAACTAGTGATCTACCAAGCAGGTGGCATCCCCCAGAAGTACTTTTCCAATCAATTTTGCAACCGGCATAATCTGAATCGGAATAGCCAATTAAATCAAAAGTAGCTCCTTTGGGATACCACAGACCAACGCTTGTGGTGTGCCTGAGATACCTAAGAATTCTCTTAACAACGCGAAGATGAGCTTTCTTAGGATTAGATTGAAATCTAGCACACATGCAGACACTAAACATGATATCGGGCCTAGATGCGGTAAGGTACAATAAACTACCAATCATAGACCGGTAGAGAGTTTGATTAACCGGGTTACCTTCCTCATCTAGGTCGAGATGTCCATTTGTTGGCATGGGGGTCTTGATTGGTTTGCACTTCTCCATGTTGAACCTTTTTAACAAGTCTTTGGTATACTTCTCTTGTGAGAGAAAGTTACCATCTTTCATTTGCTTGACTTGAAAGCCGAGGAAGTACGTTAGCTCACCAATCATTGACATCTCGAACTCCTTCGACATCAACTCACCAAATTCCTTGCAATGATAGTCATTTGTCGAGCCAAAGAGTATATCATCAACATATACTTAACAAATGAAAATATCACCGTTATGTTTCTTTGTGAAGAGAGTTGTGTCGACGGTCCCGATCTTGAAGCCCTTTTCGATGAGGAAGTCGCGAAGGCGCTCATACCAAGCCCTTGGAGCTTGCTTTAGCCCATAAAGCGCCTTGGACAACCTGTAAGCATGGTTAGGATATCTAGGGTCTTCAAATCCAGGCGGTTGCTCAACATATACAAGTTCATTTATGAAGCCATTTAAAAATGCACTTTTTACATCCATTTGATAAAGTTTTATCTCATAGCATGATGCATATGCAAGTAGGATACGGATGGCTTCCAGTCGAGCAACCGGTGCAAAGGTCTCTCCAAAATCTAAGCCTTCAACTTGGGAGAATCCCTTTGCAACAAGTCTTGCCTTGTTTCTTACAATCACACCTTGATCATCTTGTTTGTTTCTGAACATCCACTTTGTTCCAATGATTCTTGCATCTTGTGGGGGCTTCTCCAGGGTCCAAACTTCGTTACGGGTGAAGTTGTTAAGTTCTTCATGCATGGCATTCACCCAGTCCGGATCTTGTAGCGCCTCATCTATACAAGTAGGCTCAACACAAGAAACAAAGGAGTGATGTTCAATAAAAGAAGCATGTCTATGGGATCGAGTAATAACCCCTTGTGAAGGACTCCCGATGATTTGGTTTTGAGGATGAGCTTGAAGTAGTGATGAATTTCTCCTGTTGACCACTTGGGAAGAAGATCCTGGAGCATCAACATCTTCGGCTTGTACCCTTGCTTGTTCATGAGAGACAAATGTATCTTCATTTGCATGCCTCTCATCTTTATCATCATCTTGTGGTACATTTGATGAAGAAGGCATGTCAATGTTTTGCACCTCTTCTTCATCTTCTTTTGGTTTGATAGCTCCAATTGGCATGTTCTTCATTGCTTCCCTAAGTGGCTCATCACCTACATCATCAAAATTCTCAAGTGCTCCTTGGGAGCCATTAGTCTCATCAAATTCCACATCATATGTTTCTTCTACCACGCCAGTGGCATGATTGAATACTCGATATGCTTTGGACTTTAATGAATAACCCAAAAGAAAACCAATATCACAACGTCTTTGAAACTTCCCTAGGTGATGGCATTTCTTGAAGATATAGCATTTGCATCCAAACACCCGAAAGAAGGAGACGTCTGGCTTTTTCCCATTTAGCAGTTCATAGGGAGTCTTCGCAAGCAGCCAGTGAGGAAATAGCCTGTTTGATGCATAACATGCAGTGTTGACAGCTTCAGCCCAAAACCTCTCCGGTGTGTTATACTCATCAATCATTGTTCTTGCAAGAGTGATCAAGGTCCTGTTCTTCCTTTCAACAACTCCATTTTGTTGAGGTGTGTATGTTGCAGATACTTCATGCTTGATCCCAATTTCATCACAGTACTCATGAATGTTGGTGTTGTCAAATTCTTTGCCATTGTCACTTCTAATCTTCTTGATCTTGCAATCAAATTCATTTTGTGCTTTCTTGGCAAACTGTAACACCCACTTTGTATTTGTTAGAGATAATACCAATAGAGAAACAATTTCTCTTTATATGAGTTTGACCTTTATGCATCATCACATGTGAGCACTACATTCAAAAACAAATAAGTAATAAAAGGATATACCATTAAAGTGTATGCATCATGCTGAGTTTTTATTTGGTTGAGCATTTGTGCTTAGTAAGATAAATATACCATTAATAGCATATCAAGGGATCCATAGAATTTAAAGTCTAACTTGAAAATAAAACCATGAAAATAGAGAAGAGAAAGGAATACTATTCAATACAAATAAAATTGTCATTAAAATAACTTCATCACAGTTGATATGATCAAAATAAATAATTAGCCAGTATACAAAGTGCCACAAAGTTTGAATTTGAACTGAAGTTTGAAATTGAAAAGAAATGAAAAGAAAAGAAAAAGGGAAAAGAATAAAACTCTAACTGGGCTCAGAACACCAATTCGGCCCAACTTCTGTTCACCGCGCGGCCCAACTCCTGGATGGTGCTGACACTGTGGACCCACCGGTCAGCATGGACTGACGCCCGCGCGTCTGTAAACCAGCTCCTCCTCCACTGGCGATGGGCCCACGTGTTTGCGTCGTCTTCAGGCTGGGAACAAACCGTGTGTGTGACAGGTGGACCCCCTAGTGCTCAGACTTATCTCCTCCACTCCTCCGACCAAATCGGCGCTCCTCTCGCCACCTTCTTCAACCGAATGAATCGAACTCGCCGCCGAATCCTCCGCAAGGTCGTTGTGGCGCTACCTTGCCGAAATGCTCTCCCCTCTGGTCCGCCCTCCTCGCCGGAATCATAGACACCGTAACAGAATCTCGCGCCCCACTGTAGCCTCCTCGCCGCAAATCTCCCGTCTCGCGCGCAGGACCTCCCCAGTCAAACTTCTAGGATCCGGACTTCGCTACAAGGCTATATAAGCGGGGCCGCAGTCTTTCCTATCGATCGGATGTCGTGCAACCCCTCCTCATCGCCGAATAGCTAGCCGCCGGGGGATCACGTCGGTGAGTGGGTGCCATCGCCGTGCCGTCGACGTTGGACCAACCACCCCTCAGCCCGTGAATCACCGCCTGGCCTCGCTCCACCGACATCGCCGCACCCGCACTACTCCGGAATTGTCGGGGACCTCGCCGTCGGTCGCCTGTTTGCCGCACCAGTTCGCGTCTTGGGTAGACTGCATCTCTCCTTGCGTCGCGTGGCGAAAACTTCGCGTCGTCCTCGTCCGTGCCTCGGCGTCGGTAAGTCTTTCCCATGTCGCGCTCATAAGCCATCCTCGGGACGTAGGTTGTAGCTCCGTCGAGCTCGGGTCGCAGTGAGAAGAGAGAGAGAGTGTCGAGGGAAGAAGAAATGGTCCTGGCCGTTCGTTCGGCTGTGAAGGGCTTGCAGATTTGGCCGTTGATTGTGTAGCGGACGTCTCAGATCAGATCGGGGATAGCGTTGATTCTTGGCCATTGGATCAGGATCCGGTGGACAGGAAGGCGTGGTCGGCTTTGAACCGTAGGAACTGGATCCAAGGGGCGTGATCTCATTCCATCCGCGATTTAATCTGGGCCGCATAGCTCTAATCGGGCGGCTCTGAGTGCTCCATACCCCTTCGCGATGTAACATTTTCTAAAGAGACCCCGAAGAACCCGATAAACAACCCGCCGTCCCCTGGAGTATTTACTGAGTCTGAGTACCTTTTCGGTTAAGTCCCTGTGTTTTCGGCTAATAGTAGGCGCAGTCCAGTGAATAGAAAAGACAGGAAAAAGAAATAGAAATCTATTTTTAATATAAAAATAATGACTAGAGTTTGTTTAATTCATATAAAATTCATAGGGTGTCCAAATTAATCCATTTCAATTGCTATAATTTTGTAATAATGTTGTTTATCACCTAATGCCTCTGTTTTTATATGAAAGTCACGTTAAAAATTTATACCCTAATTCATCTTATATCAAAATACATAAAACCTTAGGAAATTCGTATCTCCTCCGTTTTAACTCCGATTTGATCCGTTCAAGTTGCGTTAGTCTCGTAGCTTCGCGTAGATTATTATTATTCAGTTTGTACTTATGTTTGATGTGATGTTAATTTTGTATATACCATGTTTGCTTGTATTGCTACGTCTAGCGCGAGGACGTGTCATCTGAGAAGCAAGTTGGTACCTGGAATCTCAAGTGCCAGGCAAGTTGTGCCCTTGACCACTTTTTACCCAATAATGTTCTTTAATATCACATACTCATGCATAGGTTAATTTTGATGGGACCCAATAGGTCACCCTAGATTGTTTATCTCATTACCTTGTTTACCCCTGAAACACTTGGGTAGTTTGCTATTGCTTTACATGGTTTTGGGATAATCATTTATTATATCTAGGTTCCAATTATTCTTGTTATTCTGTTTATGTTCATGTTGAGATCATTAATGTTAATTGGAACATAGAGCTTAACTTGAGAACCACGTGCCACCACAAGGGAGGAATGGGACCCCTTGGCTGACTAATTAGGAAAGCTAGTGGAAGACTACCTTACCTGAAAGGGGCAAGGGCAGTAAGGGAGTGGTCAGTGTAGGGAGGTCCCTGGTTGATTTTGCTGCGATGGCGGTCAGCCAGGAACCCTGCATTGGAACTTCCTATAAACTGTAGCGGGTTTTCGGAAGCTAGTGGAACTTTGTAAAGGCCTCGTAGTGTTGCCCTGCCGCGCTTCCTAGGTAGAGGTGTATGGGATTTGCGACCCCTTGGCAGATGGGTAACATGACTTGTGGGTAAAGGGTACAACCTCTGCAGAGTGTAAAACTGGTATACTAGCCGAGCTCGCGGTCATGAGCAGCTCAGGACTCTCTGATGTTTAAATTATGGAACTTAAATTCAATTTTGTCATTTGCATTGCATGGGTTTATTATTAATTTTGTTCTATTACTTTACTTATGGTTTGGTATTTACTTACACTTAGTAACTGCTAATAAAATTTTGACCAACTACTTAAAAGCAATGCTCAGCTTTAACCCCTGTCAATGATTAAGCCTTACACATCACATGAACTCACACCTTTGTGAGTTTATGTCCACTGGTTCCCCACAACTTGTTGAGCTATGATCATGTGTGAGCTCACCCTTGCTGTCTCACACCCCCCACAGGAGATGATCAGGTGGTTCAGGAGGAGCCGCCTAACACTGAGGAGTTCGATCTGATCTAGGTGGCGTTTCCCAGTCGACATTGGCGCCGACGATCCTTAGTTTGTTTTATCTTTATTATTTTATTTTGTAATAAGTCTTCCGCTATGTAATAAATACTCTGATGTTTTATGACATTTATCTCTATACACTCTGTTATTATATATGTTGTCTTCTTGGCGCATGTATGAGATGCACCCGGCTTTGTTCTTTAAAACCGGGTGTTACAGAAGTGGTATCAGAGGAAATGTTGACTGTAGGACGAGACCTAGATAGAAATGGACAACCCTTACCTACTTATCTTATTCTGATTCATTCCACACTTACCTTACTCTGATTCTTTCTACACTTATCTTAATCCTGTCTCACCTTCTACTGTTCTACTCTGATCATTCTTATCTTTTCTAAGACAAGATGGATTTCACACCTTGGAATCCTAAGACTATGATCTTTTTAAGAGATAGGAGACCTAAGACAAAAATTAAAATTATTTTCTCTATTAAAAAAAATGTTGGTTGATTGTTCTGATGATCAATGTCTGATTTGCTTCTTTGATTGATTGAAACATTATAGTTGGGCATCTTAGCATGTACCACCATAAGGTAATGTATTAGCTTTAGTGGATAACACACTAATCTACTTAGCTAATAAATCCCCCGCAGTAACATTCCCTGTAATTACTCGTCTTGTCTACAATTCTTCCTTTCTTACCCTATGTTTCTAACCCAGATGGGCTACCCCTATAGTGTTAGAAGAGAGCACTATAGACGTGATCCTTGGTATGTCATGGTTAAGAAAGACAAAGGCAGTATATACACTGTGCTAAGGGAACCGTAGAACTCACCAGTTTCAAAGGACAAGATATGTGTCCCCGAGATTGAAAGCCTTCGTGAGACTATTTTAAAGGAAGCCCATGACTCGGATTGTGTCTTTGCATGGAGTATCAAAGAAGATTGTTTTGGATAAGAGGATCACAGTTTACCCTCCAGATTTTGGATAAGTTTTCATGAGAATATGGATACGAAGTTGAATTTTAGTTCGGCCTACCATCCTCAGACTGATGGACAGACTGAAAGGACTAATCAAGTATTGGAAGATATGTTGAGAGCATGTGCCCTTCAGCATGGAGGAAGTTGGGATAAAAGTCTACCTTATGCTGAGTTCTCATATAACAATAGTTATCAGGCCAGTCTGAAGATGTCACCTTTTGAAGCTTTATATGGGAGGAAGTGCAGGACTCCTTTGTATTGGGATCAGACTGGAGAAAGACAGTTCTTTGGGCCTGAACTGATTCAAGAAGCAGAAGAACAAGTTCGTATAAGTCGAGAGAATTTGAGAGTGGCTCAAACCAGACAAAAGAGTTATGCCGATAATAGAAGGAGACCACTGGAATTTGAAGAAGGAGATTATGTGTACCTCAAGGTGTCACCACTGCGTGGAATGAGGAGATTTAAAGTCAAGGGCAAATTGTTCCCTCGCTTTATTGGACCATACAGAGTTTTTAGGCGAGTTGGAGAGATGGCCTATCAACTCGAGTTACCTGCTACTCTATCGGATGTGCATAATGTGTTCCATGTGTCTCAACTTAAGAAGTGTCTCCGTGTGCCCGAGGAACAGTTACCTATAGATGAGCTCAGTGTTCAAGGAGATTTGACTTACACGGAGTGCCCGATCAAGATTTTGGATACTTTGACTCGAGTTACGAGAAATAAGGTGATAAAGATGTGTAAAGTACAATGGAGTCACCATGGTGAAGATGAAGCAACTTGGGAAAGAGAAGAAGAGCTTCGCATCGATTTTCCCCACCTTTTCCCTAGATCTTCTTAAATCTCGAGGACGAGATTATTTTTAAGGGGGGTAGGATTTGTAACACCCACTTTGTATTTGTTAGAGATAATACCAATAGAGAAACAATTTCTCTTTATATGAGTTTGACCTTTATGCATCATCACATGTGAGCACTACATTCAAAAACAAATAAGTAATAAAAGGATATACCATTAAAGTGTATGCATCATGCTGAGTTTTTATTTGGTTGAGCATTTGTGCTTAATAAGATAAATATACCATTAATAGCATATCAAGGGATCCATAGAATTTAAAGTCTAACTTGAAAATAAAACCATGAAAATAGAGAAGAGAAAGGAATACTATTCAATACAAATAAAATTGTCATTAAAATAACTTCATCACAGTTGATATGATCAAAATAAATAATTAGCCAGTATACAAAGTGCCACAAAGTTTGAATTTGAACTGAAGTTTGAAATTGAAAAGAAATGAAAAGAAAAGAAAAAGGGAAAAGAATAAAACTCTAACTGGGCTCAGAACACCAATTCGGCCCAACTTCTGTTCACCGCGCGGCCCAACTCCTGGATGGTGCTGACACTGTGGACCCACCGGTCAGCATGGACTAACACCCGCGCGTCTGTAAACCAGCTCCTCCTCCACTGGCGATGGGCCCACGTGTTTGCGTCGTCTTCAGGCTGGGAACAAACCGTGTGTGTGACAGGTGGACCCCTAGTGCTCAGACTTATCTCCTCCACTCCTCCGACCAAATCGGCGCTCCTCTCGCCACCTTCTTCAACCGAATGAATCGAACTCGCCGCCGAATCCTCCGCAAGGTCGTTGTGGCGCTACCTTGCCGAAATGCTCTCCCCTCTGGTCCGCCCTCCTCGCCGGAATCATAGACACCGTAACAGAATCTCGCGCCCCACTGTAGCCTCCTCGCCGCAAATCTCCCGTCTCGCGCGCAGGACCTCCCCAGTCAAACTTCTAGGATCCGGACTTCGCTACAAGGCTATATAAGCGGGGCCGCAGTCTTTCCTATCGATCGGATGTCGTGCAACCCCTCCTCATCGCCGAATAGCTAGCCGCCGGGGGATCACGTCGGTGAGTGGGTGCCATCGCCGTGCCGTCGACGTTGGACCAACCACCCCTCAGCCCGTGAATCACCGCCTGGCCTCGCTCCACCGACATCGCCGCACCCGCACTACTCCGGAATTGTCGGGGACCTCGCCGTCGGTCGCCTGTTTGCCGCACCAGTTCGCGTCTTGGGTAGACTGCATCTCTCCTTGCGTCGCGTGGCGAAAACTTCGCGTCGTCCTCGTCCGTGCCTCGACGCCGGTAAGTCTTTCCCATGTCGCGCTCATAAGCCATCCTCGGGACGTAGGTTGTAGCTCCATCGAGCTCGGGTCGCAGTGAGAAGAGAGAGAGAGTGTCGAGGGAAGAAGAAATGGTCCTGGCCGTTCGTTCGGCTGTGAAGGGCTTGCAGATTTGGCCGTTGATTGTGTAGCGGACGTCTCAGATCAGATCGGGGATAGCGTTGATTCTTGGCCATTGGATCAGGATCCGGTGGACAGGAAGGCGTGGTCGGCTTTGAACCGTAGGAACTGGATCCAAGGGGCGTGATCTCATTCCATCCGCGATTTAATCTGGGCCGCATAGCTCTAATCGGGCGGCTCTGAGTGCTCCATACCCCTTCGCGATGTAACATTTTCTAAAGAGACCCCGAAGAACCCGATAAACAACCCGCCGTCCCCTGGAGTATTTACTGAGTCTGAGTACCTTTTCGGTTAAGTCCCTGTGTTTTCGGCTAATAGTAGGCGCAGTCCAGTGAATAGAAAAGACAGGAAAAAGAAATAGAAATCTATTTTTAATATAAAAATAATGACTAGAGTTTGTTTAATTCATATAAAATTCATAGGGTGTCCAAATTAATCCATTTCAATTGCTATAATTTTGTAATAATGTTGTTTATCACCTAATGCCTCTGTTTTTATATGAAAGTCACATTAAAAATTTATACCCTAATTCATCTTATATCAAAATACATAAAACCTTAGGAAATTCGTATCTCCTCCGTTTTAACTCTGATTTGATCCGTTCAAGTTGCGTTAGTCTCGTAGCTTCGCGTAGATTATTATTATTCAGTTTGTACTTATGTTTGATGTGATGTTAATTTTGTATATACCATGTTTGCTTGTATTGCTACGTCTAGCGCGAGGACGTGTCATCTGAGAAGCAAGTTGGTACCTGGAATCTCAAGTGCCAGGCAAGTTGTGCCCTTGACCACTTTTTACCCAATAATGTTCTTTAATATCACATACTCATGCATAGGTTAATTTTGATGGGACCCAATAGGTCACCCTAGATTGTTTATCTCATTACCTTGTTTACCCCTGAAACACTTGGGTAGTTTGCTATTGCTTTACATGGTTTTGGGATAATCATTTATTATCTATGTTCCAATTATTCTTGTTATTCTGTTTATGTTCATGTTGAGATCATTAATGTTAATTGGAACATAGAGCTTAACTTGAGAACCACGTGCCACCACAAGGGAGGAATGGGACCCCTTGGCTGACTAATTAGGAAAGCTAGTGGAAGACTACCTTACCCGAAAGGGGCAAGGGCAGTAAGGGAGTGGTCAGTGTAGGGAGGTCCCTGGTTGATTTTGCTGCGATGGCGGTCAGCCAGGAACCCTGCATTGGAACTTCCTATAAACTGTAGCGGGTTTTCGGAAGCTAGTGGAACTTTGTAAAGGCCTCGTAGTGTTGCCCTGCCGCGCTTCCTAGGTAGAGGTGTATGGGATTCGCGACCCCTTGGCAGATGGGTAACATGACTTGTGGGTAAAGGGTACAACCTCTGCAGAGTGTAAAACTGGTATACTAGCCGAGCTCGCGGTCATGAGCAGCTCAGGACTCTCTGATGTTTAAATTATGGAACTTAAATTCAATTTTGTCATTTGCATTGCATGGGTTTATTATTAATTTTGTTCTATTACTTTACTTATGGTTTGGTATTTACTTACACTTAGTAACTGCTAATAAAATTTTGACCAACTACTTAAAAGCAATGCTCAGCTTTAACCCCTGTCAATGATTAAGCCTTACACATCACATGAACTCACACCTTTGTGAGTTTATGTCCACTGGTTCCCCACAACTTGTTGAGCTATGATCATGTGTGAGCTCACCCTTGCTGTCTCACACCCCCCCACAGGAGATGATCAGGTGGTTCAGGAGGAGCCGCCTAACACTGAGGAGTTCGATCTGATCTAGGTGGCGTTTCCCAGTCGACATTGGCGCCGACGATCCTTAGTTTGTTTTATCTTTATTATTTTATTTTGTAATAAGTCTTCCGCTATGTAATAAATACTCTGATGTTTTATGACATTTATCTCTATACACTCTGTTATTATATATGTTGTCTTCTTGGCGCATGTATGAGATGCACCCGGCTTTGTTCTTTAAAACCGGGTGTTACACAAACTTCTTGAATATAGATGCAACTTCAGATTTGCCATGGAGAAAGAACACCCAAGTGTATCTTGAGAAGTCATCAACAATCACTAGACATTAGAGGTTGCTACCGGCACTTACATAATTTGTAGGTCCAAATAAATCCATATGAAGTAGTTCCAGTGGCCTTGATGTCGACATGAAAGCTTTAGTTGGATGTGTATTAGCAACTTGCTTTCCAGCTTGACATGCACTACATGGCTTGTCTTTTTCAAACACCACATCCTTTAATCCTCTAACCATGTCTTTCTTTAATACCTTCTTGAGTGTGCTCATCCCAACATGTGCAAGCCTCCTATGCCAGAGCCATCCAAGTGAAGCTTTGGTGAAGAGGCAAGTTCTTAAGTCTGCATCTTCTGAAGTGAAATCCACTAAGTAGAGGTTGTTGTACCTAAAACCTTTGAACACCATTGATTCATCATCCATCTTTGTTACAATAACCTCTGTTGGAGTGAATAAGCATTGAAGTCCAAGATCACAGAGTTGACCCACTGATAATAAATTGAAGCTCAAAGGTGCACTAAGAGAACATTTGATATTGATAGATCATTTGAGATTGCCACCTTGCCAAGTCCTTGCACTTTTCCTTTTGAATTGTCTCCAAATGTGATTTTATCTTGACCATCAACATTTTCATCCAGTGAGGTGAACATCCGTGGGTTGCCTGTCATATGTTGTGTGCATCCACTGTCAATAACCCAATGACTCCCACCGGTCTTGTAGTTCACCTACATCCACAGACAATTCAAGCTTGAGTTTTGAGGGCCCTATATTGCATAGGATCAGTGACTCTCTCAATTAAGGACTTTGCCACCCAGATTTGTCTAGGTCTACTCTTGTTTGGTGGACCTAGGAATGTAACTTTAACCTTTCCATTTGCAACCTTTCTTAGAACATAATGAGCATTGAAAGCAAATGGTCTTGAGTGCTTAAGCAAGGGAGTTGGTGGTTTGGCTTTGCAGTTGTGGGCAAAATGACCTTCATTTCCACACTCAAAGCATTTGATAGGCTTGTGAGTCTGCTTTGGCTTGTATTGAGTGGTAGCTTTCTTTTGCACAAAAGCATTGTATCCAATACCACTCTTGTTGTTTTTCATAACAGTGTTCATAAGCAGCTCATTTTGGAGGTATTGACCCTTGTTGAACTTTTGCACACTTGTTGCAAGATGTTCATTTTCACTTTTTAGTTTCTTGACCTCATTTTTAAGCCTTTGATTATCCACTGCCAACTCATTGTTGAAATCATTGTTCTCAATAGCAACCTTTCCTCTAGTAGTTGCATCAGTCAAGTAATTCTTCAATTTTTGGTTGTCTAAAGTCAGGACTTCAACTTTTTCAGTCAATTCAGCATGTAGACTAGTTTGCTCTTCTTGACTCAAATCATCACATGAGGTTGCTACATCAAACTTAACAACAGGGTTAATAGCCTCATGTGTTTTGCAAGATAAAAGTTCATTTTCAACAAGAAGATTGTCATGATCAAATTTAATTTGAGTATAGTCTTGCTTGATCTTTACTAATCTATTTTGCAACTCCCTATTAGCTTCATTTAATTTGTCACATTTTTCCATAGCATCTTTTAGGGAGTTTGTGAGCTCATTTATAGTTGATGACATAGTTTTATTCTCTTCTTTTATTTCATCACTAGCCTTTATAACTATGTCATATTTGGCATTTAAAGATTCATTTTCATTTTTCAACCTATCACATTTAGCTTTTGACTTTCTAATGATTTGAGTATATTCTTTAAGCAAGTCAGCTAGCTCATCATATGAAGGTGAAGCAAATTCCTCATCACTATCACTATCACTATCATCAGCAATATTAATATCATTCTGTACCTTCCGTTCACCCCTAGCCATGAGGCATAGGTGAGAAGTTGATGATGGCGATGGTGGTGGTGAAGAGAAGTCCCCGGCGATGGCGGCAACTTTTTCATCATTCTCTTCTTCACTTGAAGAAGACCCACTTGATGATTCAATGTCGGTGAGCCAGTCGCCAACAATATATGCCTTTCCATTCTTCTTCTTGTGGAACCTCTTTTGCTTCCCATCCTTCCTCTTGAAGAATTTCTTTTCCTTCTTTTCATCATCGCTGTCATCTTCTTTCTTGCCCTTGAACTTATTCTTCTTGGGCTTGTTGCATTGATGAGCAAGATGACCAAGCTCACCACAGTTGTAGCAGTCCATCTCAGAAATGGGCTTTCTTTTGTTGGAAAAGAATTTCTTCTTTCTTGAATCAAATTTGATGCCTTCTCTATTTAGCTTCTTCAACATCTTGGTGGTCTTCCTTACCATCAAGGCAATGTTTGCATCAAGGTCATCATCACTTGAGGATTCTTCCTCAACTTGTATTTTTGCTTTTCCTTTTCTTTCATGATTTGCTTTGAGAGCCAAATCTTTTCTTTTGGAAGATGATTCTTCTTTGTCGTTGATGTGCATGTACATTTCATGGGCATTGATCTTTCCCAAAATCTGTGTAGGTGTGGTAACTGAAAGATCCATTTGATGTAGCACAGTGACAATGTGTCCATATTTGTCTATTGGGAGGACACTGAGAATCTTCCTCACAACATCCGGTTGTGAGATTTGAGTAAGCCCCAATCCATTAACTTCCTCTACAAGAATATTGAGACGTGAGTACATAGCATTTGCATTTTCATTAGTAAGCATTTCAAAAGAATTTAACTTTCGCATGGCTATGTGATATCTCTCCTCACGCTCACTTCTAGTTCCTTCGTGTAGAGCACAAATGTCCATCCACAAATCATGAGCATTTTTATGATTTCTTACTCTATTGAACACATCTTTGCAAAGGCCTCTAAAAAGGGTGTTTTTGGCCTTAGCATTCCATTTCTCATAATTGAACTCATCACCTACAAGATTTGTGCGATCTCTAGGTTCGGGGAATCCTTGTGTGGTGGCTTTATAGACACCAATGTCTATAGCCTCTAAGTATGCTTCCATACGAATTTTCCAATAAGGAAAATCGTCACCATCAAAAACGGGAGGAGGTCCATCCCCACCGGACATCGTAACTCTAGCGGTTAAGCTAATCTATGAGCAACAAGGCTCCGATACCAATTGAAAGGATCACGATGTCCAAGAGGGGGGTGAATTGGGCTTTTCTAAAAATCAACACTAATTAAAACCTAAGCAAGAGCTAAGCAAGAGCCCAACTTCACCCCAACTACTAGCACTAAGAATATAATACTAGAAATGCAACAATGCTAAGACAATACTTCAAATACTTGCTAAACAAATACACAACGTAAAGTGCTTGAATTAAGTGCGGAATGTAAAGCAAGGTTTAGAAGACTCCTCCAATTTTTCCCGAGGTATCGAAGAGTCGGCACTCTCCACTAGTCCTCGTTGGTGCACCCGCGCAAGGGTATCGCTCCCCCTTGGTCCTCGCAAGAACCAAGTGCTCACTACGAGATGATCCTTTGCCACTCCGGCGCGGTGGATCCCTCGAGACCGCTTACAAACTTGAGTCGGGTCACCAACAAGATCTTCACGGTGATCACCGAGCTCCCAACGCCACCAAGCCGTCTAGGTGATGCCGATCACCAAGAGTAACAAGCCGTAGATTTTCGCTTGACAAAGAGAAGCCTAATGCAAGTGGTGTGTGCTCTAGGTGGCTCTCGCTAGCGCTAATGAGGAACAAACGCGGATTAAGATTCTCTAATCTCCTCACTAGGCTTTTGGTGCTTGCAATGCTCTAGCAATATGCTGGAATAAATGTGGAGTGCAAGACATTGAATATGGTGGGTGGAAGGGGTATAAATAGCCCTCACCCACCAACTAGCCGTTACAGGCAACTTTCTGCGCACTGGCGCACCGGACAGTCCGGTGCGCCACCGGTGCGCCAACGGGTGTTTCCAACGGCTAGTTCTGACAGCTAGCCGTTGGACTCATGGCACACCGGACAGTGAACAGTCACTGTCCGGTGCACACCGGACAGTCCGGTGCGATGTCCGGTGCGCCACTAAAATTCAACTCTGAAACAGGCGCTCTCGGGTTTTCTGTGGAGGAAGCTTCTTCCTCGGACCAGCCTGGTCCCACTTGGTAGAGGGTGCACCGGACAGTCCGGTGCACACCGGACAGTCTGGTGCCCCCAGGGACAGAAACCCTACTTCTTGTTTTTCAGCTGATTTTCAAATCGGTTTTCGTTCTAACTTGTGAGTGAGTTCTAGAGTGACACCTAGCACTGTATATGAGTGTGATTGTGCACCAACACTACACTAGAACTCTCTTGGTCAAACTACTCATCGACAACCCCTCTTTATAGTACGGCAAAAAGAGAATAAAAGACCTAACTAAATCGCGAGTGTCCACATCTCCTTGACACTCGGACTCCATAGACCTTCACCTTTTGTTTCGTCGTTTTAGCCGTCGCTTCGAGTTCTTATCTCCAGGATTGTTTTCACCGTTGTAGTACTTCTACCTGTCATGCGGCCTAACTTACCATTTGTCTCTGCAAAACACACGTTAGTCACATATAATATTACGTTGTCATTAATCACTAAAACCAACCAGGGGCCTAGATGCTTTCAAGCCCTATGTCGAACTATCTCCCCCTTTGGTAAATAATGTATGAGCGAAGATTATACCAAATGGAGAGCGGTGTGGAGCGGCGGCGAAGGATAAATAATTCGATGGAGTGGAGTGGAAGCCTTGTCTTCGCCGAAGACTCCATTTCCCTTTCGATCTATGACTTAGCATGAAATACACTTGAAAACCATATTAGTCATAGCAAATGAAAGAGATATGATCAAAGGTATAGAAATGAGCTATGTGAGCAAGGAATCAAATAAAGTTCCTAGAATCAAGAATATTTAGCTCATGCCTAAGTTTGGTAAAAGTTGCCTCATCTAATGGCTTGGTAAAAATATCGGCTAATTGTTCTTTGGTGTTAATATATGCAATCTCGATATCCCCCTTTTGTTGGTGATCCCTCAAAAAGTGATATTGAATGGCTATGTGTTTAGTGCGGCTGTGCTCAACGGGATTATCCGCCATGCGGATTGCACTCTCATTATCACATAGAAGAGGGACTTTGGTCAATTTGTAACCATAGTCCCTAAGGGTTTGCCTCATCCAAAGCAAATGCGTGCAACAATGGCCTGCGGCAATATACTCGGCTTCGGCGGTAGAAAGAGCTAAAGAGTTTTGTTTCTTAGAAGCCCAAGACACCAGAGATCTTCCCAAGAACTGGCAAGTCCCCGATGTGCTCTTTCTATCAAGCTTACACCCTGCCCAATCGGCATCTGAATAACCAAGTAAATCAAATGTGGATCCCTGGGGTACCAAAGGCCAAACTTAAGAGTATAAACTAAATATCTCAAGATTCGTTTTACGGCCCTAAGGTGAACTTCCTTAGGATCGGCTTGGAATCTTTCACACATGCATACGGAAAGCATAATATCCGGTCGAGATGCACATAAATAGAGTAAAGAACCTATCATCGACCGGTATACCTTTTGATCTACGGATTTACCTCCCGTGTCGAGGTCAAGATGCCCATTGGTTCCCATGGGTGTCTTGATGGGTTTGGCATTCTTCATCCCAAACTTGGTGAGAATGTCTTGAATATACTTGGTTTGGCTAATGAAGGTGCCCTCTTGGAGTTGCTTCACTTGAAATCCTAAGAAGTACTTCAACTCCCCCATCATTGACATCTTGAATTTTTGAATCATAATCCTACTAAACTCATCACATGTAGATTTGTTAGTAGACCCAATATAATATCATCAACATAAATTTGGCATACGAACAAATCATTTGCAATAGTTTTAGTGAAGAGAGTAGGATCGTCCTTTCCGACTTTGAAGCCATTAGCAATAAGGAAGTCTCTTAGGCATTCATACCATACTCTTGGGGCTTGCTTGAGCCCATAAAGCGCCTTAGAGAGCTTATAAACATAGTTAGGATACTCACTATCTTCAAAGTCAGGAGGTTGCTCAACATAGACCTCTTCCTTGATTGGTCCATTGAGGAAGGCACTCTTCACATCCATTTGATAGAGCTTAAAGCCATGGTAAGTAGCATTGGCAAGTAATATACGAATTGACTCAAGCCTAGCTACGGGTGCATAAGTTTCTCCAAAATCCAAACCTTCGACTTGTGAATACCCTTTGGCCACAAGTCGTGCTTTGTTCCTTATGACCACACCATGCTCATCTTGCTTGTTGCGGAAGACCCATTTGGTTCCTACAACATTTTGGTTAGTACGTGGAACAAGATGCCATACCTCATTCCTCGTGAAGTTGTTGAGCTCCTCTTGCATTGCCAACACCCAATCCGAATCCCTTAATGCGTCTTCCACCCTGTATGGCTCAATAGAAGACACAAAGGAGTAGTGTTCACAAAAATGAGCAACACGAGATCGAGTGGTTACCCCCTTATGAATGTCTCCTAGGATGGTGTTCACGGGGTGATCTTGTTGGATTGCTTGGTGGACCCTTGGGTGTGGCGGTCTTGGCTCTTGTTCATCCTCCTTGTCTTGATCATTGTCATCTCCCCCTTGATCATTGCCCTCGTTTTGAGGTGGCTCGTCTTCTTGATCTTCTCCTTCATCATCTTGAGCCTCATCCTCATCTTGAGTTGGTGGAGATGCTTGCTTGGAGGAAAATGGTTGATCTTGAGCTTGTGGGGGCTCTTCGGATTCCTTAGGATACTGTGGGGGACAGATATCCCCCGGGTCCACTAGAAGGGTAAAAGACCTCACGAAAGGCCCAAGGGCCCAATAAATCGTAAGGTCATTCCTTCATGGGCCTGGGGAGGGACAATCAGTAAAGAAGATCGCCGTAAGGCCGGATCGGAGCAAGACCGGATGGCCCCACTACGTTGAGCAAGAAACCACAACAGAAGATCCGACTTTCCTGCGCTAGAGCCCCATGCAATAGAACCAGGCGAGGATAGGTCGGCTGAATCATAGGAAGATAGACTCAAACAGTTCACTATCCTTTAGGTGCACGTTGTTATCATATCCGCATGTATTGCCCCATGGTCGAATATATAAGGCCCAGGGGGCACCCCTTCAGAACAATCGAACACACTACCCAGCCATCTACCTAAACTCCCCACGTTCTCGCTCTAGAGAACCACCTTGTAACCCATAACACGAAACACCTCCGCCAGGACGTAGGGTGTTACGCATCTCTAAGCAGCCCGAACCTGTAAACATTGTCTATTGTCCCTCGTGCATCTAGCACGAACCATTTTGCTACAGTCGGCGACACCTTCCTACTCCTAAAAACATCTCGAGGGGCAACCCCGGGTGTGCGGTCGGACCCAAAACACCGACAGCTGGCGCGCCAGGTAGGGGTGTGTCAACGATCTAAGTTAGCTCAATGGCCATCACCATCCACAGCAAGATCACCTTCCGTCCCGGATCCATGTTCTGCTTTGGGACGATCTCATCCATAGCCGACGAAGAGGGAACTCTACACCGCGTTGCAAATCCGCCGAGAAAGAAACCTCCTCCAACAAACTCCGAAAATACCGGAGAAGCGCAACCTCCAGCTCTCCGAAAGAAGATCGCCACGACAGCCACGCCATTCTACCCCGACGTTCTCTTCATCGGGAGAGTGGAGTCGCCTCCCGTCTCTGACGACGAGCCGACTGCACCTGGGGAAGAACCACCTCAGCGGTAATCCTGTCGACGAAGAAATCGGCGCTGAAACATCCGGAGACATCACCAAGCCGGAGAACGGGATCCGGAGCAGCCTGTCTCGCGAGATGGGGTCTCGGAGATGGGAGAAACTCCGGAAGAACGCGTCTTCAGAGAACGAAGGAACTCCCGACGGCGCGATCGTCGACGAGCTCAGGAACAAGCCGAGCAAGACGCGAGGCAGCGCCGGGAAAATCCACTCTTCGGTCGCAACCTGAACCTCGACTTCGCCCGAGCCATGAACACGCCGAGTGAAGTCGGAGGAGTGCTAGCTTGGATAGCTGACGGACTCCCTCGAAGTCCCGACGCCGAGGGCTATCGACGCCTGTTCACCCAAGCAGCCAACCATCTCCTACCTCTCGCTCACCCACCGAACGATTTGCGACATGCCATCAACAGTCGTCGAGACGCGCGGAGCTCCATCAACGCTTCGCGTGAACGACGGCATGAGAACGAGATCCGCCGCCGGGAGGAGTACGACAGGGATCATGGCATCCCAACTCGAAGTCAAGCCACCAGAGCCGAATCAACGACGGCCTCGACTGGCGGAACTACCCGAGGACGGTCGAGGAACCACAACAACTACTCCCCTCCCCGGGACAGACATCATCCCCGACGACAGGAGGACACGTGTGGAGTATCCGCCCTTACTCCACGCCTTAGGGCCATTCAATGGCCCCCTAACTTCAAGGTATCCAACGTCGACAAGTATGAACCTAAGCAGGATCCAGGAGGTTGGCTGGCCGTCTACACCACCGCCGCTCGAGCCGCCGGAGCATCTGAAGACGTGATGACCGCATACTTACCCATTGTCCTCGGGCAAGACGCACTGCAATGGCTACGACATCTACCTCGACACTGCATCGACGACTGGAGCGACTTCAGTCGGCGCTTCACTGCCAATTTTCAGTCCCTCTCTGACAAACCAGCGCAACCATGGGACCTCAAATCCATCAAGCACCGGGGGGACGAAACTCTCCGATCGTACCTCAAAAGGTTCCAGACCATGAGAAATCGTATCCCCGAGGTCACGGAGGCGGCCATGATCGAGGACTTCTACAGAGGATCCAATGACTCGGCCTTCGTCCGAGCCATATTACAGAAGGCGCCAACTACCTCCGAGGAGCTGTTCCAGGAAGCCGACCTCTACATCACCGCCGACGAGCGAGCCCAGGACCTCATCGGAGGAGCGAAGCCCGCACCGGCAGCGCCACGACGTGACGCGAACCAGCAACCTAACAAACGCTGGGAGAAGAGACCGCGCGAAGAGGTGCATGCCGCCGGACCACCTGCCTCTCGCGCCCGGGGAGGACCTCGTGGAGGCGAGCGCACGCTGGACGACATCCTCGACGCCCAGTGCCCGTACCACAAGGACATGCGCCACACTCTTCGGAACTGCCGGGATTTCAAGCATTCCGTCGGGCACGGCCGACCCTTCCAACCTCTACCTCCTCCTCCGCCGCGGGGAGGACCAGAAGAACCACGACAACCCCAGCAGCAGGAGGAGGGAGGGGGAGGAGCTTTCCCGCGTGTTGACAGGGAGGTCAACGTCATCTTCGGCGGACACGGATCGCAGGAGAACAAAAGACAGCAAAAGCTCAACGATCGCCAGATACTGGTGGCAACCACCGGTCCACCTGCTCCGTACCGATGGTCGAAACACCCAATCACCTTCACCCGAGCAGATCAATGGCTCAACTTCGACCACCCGGGCAAATACCCGCTCCTCGTCGATCCGGTGATCCGAGAGAGCAGGGTGAAGAAGGTGTTAGTGGACGGGGGGAGCAGCATCAACGTCACCTTCCCCCAGACACTCCGAGGCTTGGGGGTTCACCTCAAAGAACTCCACGAGTCAGACACTCCCTTCTTTGGCATCGTGCCGACTGAGGGAGAGTACCCGCTGGGCCACATCTACATGCCCGTCACCTTCGGAACTCCGGAGAACTACAGAACCGAATTCCTGAGGTTCGAGGTAGCAAGCTTCGACTGCGGATACAACGCCATCATTGGAAGGCCGGGATTGGCAAAGTTCATGGCCATCCCGCATTACACGTACATGATATTGAAGATGCCGGGACCACAAGGAATCATAACTGTGCGTGCTGACCTCCAAGGCGCCGCAGAATGTTTCTGAGTGGCCATCCAAGCAGCCCTCACCACTAAACCGTCGGCAACTTCTTCGATCTAGACAAACTCTAAGCCTGAGGAAAACCATACGGCACCGGCAAATGAAGCTCAAGCTGCAACCTCTATGCCGCCGACTGAAGAAACTAAAAGGATCAATCTGGGATTTGTTGATGAACGCAAGACTGCCATCATCAGCTCTAGCCTAGATGATAAATAGGAAAGCGCGCTCGTCCGGTTTCTGCAAGACAACCGAGACGTATTCGCATGGCAACCTACGGATATGTCGGGAGTCCCGAGAGAACTGGCCGAGCACAAACTGAAGGTCTACCCCCAAGCAAGGCCGATCCGGCAAAAACTACGTCGTTTCATGCCCGACAAGAGAGAGGCCATTCGCGCTGAGCTGGCCCGCTTGGTCGCGGCTGGGTTTATCAGAGAGGTGTTACATCCCGAGTGGTTAGCCAACCCTGTTCTTGTACTCAAAAAGAATAAAGTGGATTGGCGCATGTGCGTCGACTATACTGATCTCAACAAACATTGTCCGAAGGATCCCTTCGGGCTCCCAAGGATAGATCAGGTGGTAGACTCCACCGCTGGATGTTCTGTGCTATCTTTCCTGGATTGCTATTCCGGATATCATCAGATCAGCTTGGCAAAGGAAGACGAGGAAAAAAACGGCGTTCATCACTCTGTTTGGTGCTTTCTGTTATACCTCCATGCCGTTCGGCCTCAAAAACGCTGGAGCGACTTATTAGAGAGCCATCCAAACATGCTTAGCCGATCACTGGGGCAAGCGTGTGGAAGCCTACGTAGACGATGTGGTAATCAAAACGGAGAACTCGGAAAACTTCATCGAAGACTTGCAGCTGGTTTTCAATAGCCTACGGCGGTATCGGTGGAAGCTTAATCCCGAAAAGTGTGTTTTTGGGGTACCAGCAGGGAAGTTACTCGGATTTATTGTAAGCCACCGAGGAATTGAAGCTAATCCGGAAAAGATTGAAGCTATCATGAAAATGGAAGCTCCACGATCACAAAAGAAGGTTCAACGACTTACCGGATGTATGGCAGCTCTGAGCAGATTTATATCCAGGCTGGGAGAAAAAGGTTTACCATTTTACAAGCTACTCAAGAAGGTGGACAAGTTTCAGTGGACTTCAGAAGCGCAGGAAGCCTTGGACGCACTGAAGAAGTTCTTGACAACCCCACCAGTACTGAAACCACCACGGCGAGCCACGTCAACTCAACCAGCTGAAGACCTACTGCTATATATTTCTTGCACGACTCACGTGGTAAGCACCGCGTTGGTAGTCGAGCGAGCAGAAGAAGGACATTCCTACCCTGTGCAACACCCCGTTTATTTCATCAGTGAAGTTCTGGGTCCCTCGAAGAAAAAGTATCCCCAAGTGCAGAAGTTATTATACGCAGTACTTCTAACTGCCCGCAAGCTGCGTCACTACTTTGATGACCACAAAGTCATAGTAGTCACCGGTTTTCCGATAGGGGATATTCTCCACAACAAGGAAGCCATTGGCCGAATAGCCAAGTGGGCCTGTGAACTGGGATCTCATGACATCGAATTTCGACCTCGTACTGCCATTAAGTCCCAAGCATTGGTTGACTTCGTATCAGAATGGACTGAACAACAAGTACCAGAGAACCCAGAAACTGCAGAAGTATGGAGGATGTATTTTGATGGCTCGCTGAAGCTGCAGGGAGCAGGCGCAGGAATTCTCTTCATCGCGCCTGAAGGCGAACACCTCAAATATGCCCTCCAATTGTTATTTCCAGCCTCTAACAATGCAGCCGAGTATGAAGCTCTGATCCATGGACTAAACATCGCCATATCATTGGGCATCAAGAGATTAATGGTATACGGAGATTCTCTGGTGGTCATAAGTCAGATAAACAAAGAATGGGACTGTTCGAATGATTCGATGGGAAAATACTGCACTGCCGTCCGGAAACTAGAAGATAAGTTTGAAGGTCTAGAATTTCATCATGTAGAGAGAGATCGAAACACGGCAGTTGATGTATTGTCCAAGTTAGGATCCAGCCGAACTCAGGTCCCACCCGGAGTCTTTGTGCAAGAAATACCACAACCGAGCATCTCAACAGATCAAGCAGAAGAATGCAATATCGTGGATCAACCCAAGTCAGACTCTAACGACTGGAGAAGGCCGATCATCAGATACATAAAGAATGAAGAGGAACCAGATGACAAAAACGTAGCCGAGCGCATCGCCAGACAGTCAGCCCACTACACACTCATTGGGGAAACATTATACAGAAGGGGTGCATCAGGCGTCCTCATGAAGTGCATTCTCTCATCTACTGGGAAGCAACTCCTAGATGAGGTCCATGCTGGGCAATGCGGAATACACGCAGCGTCCAAGACACTAGTCGGGAAGGTCTTTAGGTCAGGATTCTATTGGCCAACAGCGAAAAACGATGCAGCCGAGTTAGTTCAGAGGTGCGAAGCTTGCCAGTACTTGTCAAAGCAACAACATTTACCAGCACAGCAATTGCAGACCATACCAGTAACTTGGCCCTTCGCATGCTGGGGACTGGATATGATTGGACCTTTTAAGAAAGCTCAAGGAGGGTACACTCATGTACTGGTAGCAATCGACAAGTTCACCAAATGGATAGAATTCAAACCCATTGCTTCCTTAACCTCAGCCAAGGCCATGGAATTCATACAAGACATAATATTCAGATTCGGAATACCAAACAATATCATAACTGACTTGGGATCCAACTTCACAAGTTCAGAATTCTTCGATTTCTGCGAGCAAAAGGGCATTCAGATCAAGTATGCTTCGGTAGCGCACCCGAGGGCCAACGGGCAGGTTGAGCGAGCTAACGGGATGATACTGGAGGCACTCAGGAAAAGGGTCTTCGAAAAGAATGAAAAGTTCGCAGGGAAGTGGATAAGGGAATTGCCTTACGTCGTTTGGAGCCTAAGAACTCAACCTAGCCGAGCTCTACATGGAAACACTCCCTTCTTCATGGTCTATGGGTCAGAGGCAGTATTACCCGCCGATCTCAAGTTCGGGGCGCCGAGGTTGGTCTTCGAAAGCATAGCAGAAGCTGAAGCTACTAGGCTGGAGGACATCGATGTACTCGAAGAAGAACGGCTGAATGCAGTAATTCAATCAGCACGATACCAGCAGACTCTGAGACGCTATCACGACAAGGCCGTGCGACAACGATCCTTCTTAGTGGGAGATCTCGTCCTCCGCCAAATTCTAACGGGGGAGGGACGGCACAAGTTGTCACCCTTATGGGAAGGACCATTCATAGTAGCAGAAATCACTCGGCCGGGATCATATCGTCTAACTCAGATAGACGGCACGGAAATTGGGAACTCCTGGAATATAGAACACCTCAGGAAGTTTTACCCCTAGCTGAATTTCAAAAGCTATCGGGACGACAATGTACTCTGTAAAACGGGAGATATGTCATCAATAAAAAAGGCTTCAAAGATACTCAATTTGTTCATGATTGACTAGCACGCTTACTTAACTCAGGGTGACCACTATGCCCTGCTAACGGAGCAATCGGCTTAAGTCAGCAGAGACTTAAGACGGTGCAACATGCTCACGCTTACTTAACTCAGGGTGACCACTATGCCCTGCTAACGGAGCAATCGGCTTAAGTCGGCAAAGACTTAAGACGGTGCAACATGCTCACGCCTACTTAACTCAGGGTGACCACTATGCCCTGCTAACGGAGCAATCGGCTTAAGTCGGCAAAGACTTAAGACGGTGCAACATGCTCACGCTTACTTAACTCAGGGTGATCACTATGCCCTGCTAACGGAGCAATCGGCTTAAGTCGGCAGAGACTTAAGACGGTGCAACATGCTCACGCTTACTTAACCCGGGGTGACCACTATGCCCTGCTAACAGAGCAATCGGCTTAAGTCGGCAACGACTTAAGGCGGTGCAACATGCTCATGCTTGCTTAACTCGGGGTGACCACTATGCCCTATAAACAGAAGCAGTCGACTTATGCCAGCAGCAATCTAAGGCGATCTGACGTGCTTACGACTACTCATACAGGGATGACTTCTATATCCCATAAACAAGTTTCAAAACCATCACACAGCCTTTTTACTACTACAAATTTATATACTGATCGAATTCTAAAACAATAGGAGAATAGCAATATCATTCAAATGCTAAACTGGTGTCCTCTAACAAATATATGACCGTGCTAACCGCGCGCTCAAAGCACGCAAAACATTTCTCTATTTCGCGATGTCTTTCTCAGGAGCAACCGACGAGGAAGGGTGACTTGAGGAATCAGGCGCAGTATTCACGTTAGCCCTTATATCTTCAGGAACGACTACACCGGGTCTCCTCATCAAGATTCGCCCCGCCCGAATGGCCTTATCCATAGCTCTGTCGCGCTGGGCTCTCAGAGTAATGGAAGTTTCTTCAACAACCTTGGCAGCCAATCGAGCGTTTTCTAGCTCCTGGGCGATGGATTTCTTGGAAGCACGAAGTTCTTTGATAGTAGCATTCTTAGCCGATATCAACTGCCTGAGACGGATCACGTCATCTGTGGACTCCTGCAGCCTGCAGCGAAGATTATCTAACTCCTCCATGAAGAAGCGATGACTCCTCTCTAGGATGGTGAAAGGGAAATGTGCCCTTGGGCCATTTCTAAGTATTTTGGTGATTTAGTGCCCAACACAGGTGCCTAATTGTAAAATGGTGGACAAAGTACAAATCAAGGATAAATGTATGTTTCTCAGACTTAGTACATTGTTTTATGGACTAATGTATTGTGTCTAAGTGCTGGAAACAGAAAAAATCGAGTTGGAGAAGAGATGGCTCGAGCAGCCAAAGTCTGCCCAGTCTGGGTGCACCGGACTGTCCGGTGGTGCACCGGACAGTGTCCGGTGCGCCAGGCTGGCTTGGGCAAAGTGGCTGCTCTCGGGACTTCGACGGCGGTGTACGGCTAAAATTCACCGGACCGTCCGGTGTGCACCGGGCTGTCCGGTGGGCCGCTCATAGGCGAACTCGTCGCTCTCGGGAAACCATCAACGACGTATGGCTAAAATTCACCGGACTGTCCGGTGTGCACCAGACTGTCCGGTGAGCCAACGGTCGACCAGGCCAACGGTCGGCCGCACAATCTGCGCGGGACACGTGGCCGAGCCAACGGCTAGAAGATGGCACCGGACTGTCCGGTGTGCACCGGACATGTCAAGTGCACCAACGGCTCCCAGGCTGCCAACGGTCGACTGCGCTGTTTATGGAAAGAAATCGGGCACCGGACATGTCCGGTGTGCACCGGACTGTCCGGTGCGCCAGACGACAGAAGGCAAGAATTGCCTTCCTAGATTGCTCCCAACGGCTCCTAGCTGCCTTGGGGCTATAAAAGGGACCCCTAGGCGCATGGAGGAGAACACCAAGCATCCTTTGAGCATCATTGATCACTCACACTTCATTCTCGCGCACTTGTTCGACATTTTAGTGATTTGAGCTCCGTTCTAGTGTGCTAGTCTCTTGAGCTCAAGTCTGGGTTTTGCGTGTGCGTATTCGCTGTGATCTTTGTGTCGTGTGTGAGTTGCTAATCCCTCCCTTGCTCTGTGATTCTTCGTGAACATCTTGTGTAAGGGCGAGAGGCTCCAAGCTGTGGAGATTCCTCGCAAACGGGATTAAGAGAAGCAAAGCAACACCGTGGTATTCAAGTTGGTCTTTGGACCGCTTGAGAGGGGTTGATTGCAACCCTCGTCCGTTGGGACGCCACAACGTGG
Organism: Zea luxurians; assembly: GCA_029449295.1. Classification (NCBI taxonomy): domain Eukaryota; kingdom Viridiplantae; phylum Streptophyta; class Magnoliopsida; order Poales; family Poaceae; genus Zea; species Zea luxurians. Next base: position 9,414,620 of record JAOPSE010000039.1, read on the forward strand.
AGTAGGCAAGCGTTGGTCTTGGCCGAACCACGGGATAACCACTGTGCCATCTCTGTGATTGATATCTCTTGGTTATTGTGTTGTGTTGAGATCCTTCTCTAGCCACTTGGCATATTACTGTGCTAACAAGTAACCAAGTTTTGTGGCTTAAGTTTTTGAAGTGTTACAGGATCACCTATTCACCCCCCCTCTAGGTGCTCTCAATTGGTATCAGAGCCATTCTCTTCAAGAAAGGGACTAACCGTCTGAAGAGATGGATCCTAAAGGCAAGGGGATGGTGATCAACGACAAGGAGAAGGAGTCCTTCGTCAACGAGCCCAATGATGACAGGCCCACCGACTCAGGCTCGGGCCACAAAAGAAAATAAGGGAGGAAGAAGAAGACAAGGCGCATCAAGGAAATTGTCTACTATGACAGCGACGAATCTTCCTCCTCCCAAAAGGACGACGACGACTACGATAGACGAAAGACGGTTAACTCAAACTTTTCTTTCGATTATTCGCGCATCCCGCATGGTTCAAATGCTCAATTGCTCCCCATTCCACTTGGCAAGCCCCCTCACTTTGATGGAGAGGATTACGGATTTTGGAGCCACAAAATGCGTACTCACCTGTTTTCTCTCCATCCAAGCATTTGGGAGATTGTAGAAAGTGGAATGAAATTTGATAGCTCGGATAGCCCTGTGTTTATTAATGAATAGATTCATAAAAATGCACAAGCTACTACTGTGTTGCTAGCCTCTTTGTGCAGGGACGAGTATCACAAGGTGAGCGGCTTGGACAATGCCAAGCAGATCTGGGACACCCTCAAGATCTCTCATGAGGGAAACGACGTCACCTTGCTCACCAAAATGGAGTTGGTGGAGGGCGAGCTTGGACGGTTCGCGATGATAAGGGGCGAGGAGCCGACACAAACATACAACCGGCTCAAGACCCTTATCAACAAAATAAGGAGCTACGGGAGCACGCGATGGACGGACCACGATGTCGTCCGCCTAATGCTAAGGTCATTTACCGTTCTTGATCCTCATTTGGTGAACAATATACGTGAAAATCCCAGGTACACCAAGATGTTGCCCGAAGAAGTTCTTGGGAAGTTCGTAAGCGGGCGAATGATGATCAAGGAGGCAAGACACGTGGACGACGCGTTGAACGGTCCTAGTCATGAGCCTCAACCCATTGCTCTCAAGGCAACAAGGAGCAAGGAGGCGCTACCAAGCAAGGTGGCGCAAGTTGAGGCGGCCGGACTCAATGATGAGGAGATGGCCCTCATCATTAAGCGCTTCAAGACGGCGCTTAAAGGTCGCAAGGGGCAGCCAAGCAAGACCAAAGCCAAGGGGAAGCGCTCATGCTTCAAATGCGGTAAGCTTGGTCATTTTATTGCTAACTGTCCCGACAATGATAGTAATCAGGACCAAGGGAACAAGAGGGAGAAAAAGAAGCATTACAAGAAGGCCAAGGGCGAGGCACATATCGGAAAGGAGTGGGATTCGGATTGTTCCTCCTCCGACTCTGACAATGAAGGACTCGCCGCCACCGCCTTCAACAAGTCATCCCTCTTCCCCAACGAGCGTCACACTTGCCTCATGGCAAGAGAGAAGAAAGTAAGCACTCATACTAGTACTTATGCTTCTTCGAGTGAAGATGAGTCTAGTGATGATGATGAGATAGATTACTCATGCTTATTCAAGGGATTAGATAGAACCAAGGTAGACAAAATTAATGAATTAATTGATGCCTTGAATGACAAGAATATGCTTTTAGAAAAACAAGAGGATTTGTTGTATGAAGAACATGATAAATTTGTAGAAGCACAGAAATCTCTTGCTCTAGAAATTAAGAGGAATGAAATGCTCTCTAGTGAATTATCTTCTTGTCATGAAACTATTGCTAAGTTAAAAAGTTTTAATGATGATTTAAATGCTAAACTAGAAGTAGCTAGTAAATCTAATTCTTGTGTAGAAATTGTTGAAACTTGTAATAGGTGTAAAGATTTTGACATTGATGCTTGTAGTGATCATTTAGTTTCAATTTCCAAATTAAATGATGAATTAGCTAGTCTTAATGCCCAACTTAAGACTAGCAAGAATGAATTTGACAAGCTAAAATTTGCAAGGGATGCCTACACGATTGGTAGACACCCCTCAATTAAGGATGGACTTGGCTACAAGAGGGAAGCCAAGAACTTGACAAGCCATAAGGCTCCCATCTCCGCCAAGGAGAAAGGGAAGGCCCCTATGGCTAGTAGTGTGCAAAAGAACCATGCCTTTATGTACTATGATAGAAGACAACCTAGAAATGCTTATAGGAGTTGTAATGTATATAATGCCTTTGATTCTCATGCCATGGTTGCTTCTAGTTCTTCTTATGTGCATGATAGAAATGTTGGTAGGAGAAATGTTATTCATAATATGCCTAGGAGAAATGTCGTTAATGTTCCTAGGAAAGTTAATGAACCTTCTACAATATATCATGCTTTAAATGCTTCTTTTGCTATTTGTAGAAAGGATAGGAAGATAGTTGCTAGAAAATTAGGGGCAAGATGCAAGGGAGACAAAACTTGCATTTGGGTCCCTAAGGATATTTGTGCTAACCTTGCAGGACCCAACATGAGTTGGGTACCTAAGACCCAAGCCTAAATTTGCCTTGCAGGTTTATGCATCCGGGGGTTCATGCTGGATTATTGACAGCGGATGCACAAACCATATGACGGGGGAGAAGAAAATGTTCACCTCCTACGTCAAGAATAAAGATTCCCAAGATTCAATAATATTCGGTGATGGGAATCAAGGCAAGGTAAAAGGGTTAGGTAAAATTGCAATCTCAAATGAGCACTCTATCTCTAATGTGTTTTTAGTAGAGTCTCTTGGATATAATTTGCTATCTGTTAGTCAATTATGCAATATGGGATATAACTGTTTGTTTACAAATGTAGATGTGTCTGTCTTTAGAAGATGTGATGGTTCACTAGCTTTTAAGGGTGTACTAGACGGCAAGCTTTACTTAGTTGATTTTGCAAAAGAAGAGGCTGGTCTAGATGCATGCTTAATGGCTAAGACTTGCATGGGCTGGCTGTGGCATCGCCGCTTAGCACATGTGGGGATGAAGAACCTCCACAAGCTTCTAAAGGGAGAACACGTGATAGGTCTAACCAATGTTCATTTCGAAAAAGATAGACCTTGTGCAGCTTGTCAAGCAGGGAAACAGGTGGGAGGCTCTCATCACACCAAAAATGTGATGACAACATCAAGACCCCTGGAGCTGCTACATATGGACCTCTTCGGACCCGTCGCCTATCTGAGCATAGGAGGAAGTAAGTATGGTCTAGTTATCGTTGATGACTTTTCCCGCTTCACTTGGGTGTTCTTTTTGCAGGATAAGTCTGAAACCTAAGGGACCCTCAAGCGCTTTCTAAGGAGAGCTCAAAATGAGTTTGAGCTCAAGGTGAAGAAGATAAGGAGCGATAACGGGTCCGAATTCAAGAACCTTCAAGTGGAGGAGTTTCTTGAGGAGGAGGGGATCAAGCACGAGTTCTCCGCTCCCTACACACCTCAGCAAAATGGTGTGGTAGAGAGGAAGAACAGGACGCTCATAGATATGGCGAGGACTATGCTTGGAGAATTCAAGACCCCCGAGTGCTTTTGGTCGGAAGCCGTGAACACGGCTTGCCACGCCATCAACAGGGTCTACCTTCACCGCCTCCTCAAGAAGACGTCGTATGAGCTGCTAACCGGTAACAAACCTAATGTATCGTATTTTCGTGTTTTTGGGAGTAAATGCTACATTCTAGTGAAGAAGGGTAGGAATTCCAAATTTGCTCCCAAAGCCGTAGATGGATTTTTATTAGGTTATGATTCAAATACAAAGGCGTATAGGGTCTTCAACAAATCATCGGGTTTGGTTGAAGTCTCTAGCGACGTTGTATTTGATGAGACTAATGGCTCTCCAAGAGAGCAAGTTGTTGATCTTGATGATGTAGATGAAGAAGACGTTCCAACGGCCGCAATACGCACCATGGCGATTGGAGATGTACGGCCTTAGGAACATTTGGAGCAAGATCAACCGTCTTCCTCAACTATGGTGCATCCCCCAACCCAAGATGACGAACAGGTACCTCAAGTGGAGGCACATGATCAAGGGGGAGCACAGGATGTTCAAGAGGAAGAAGCACCTCAGGCACCTCCAACCCAAGTTCGAGCGACAATTCAAAGGGATCATCCCGTCGACTAGATATTGGGTGATATTAGCAAGGGAGTAACTACTCGCTCAAGATTAGTTAATTTTTGTGAGCATTACTCTTTTGTCTCTTCTATTGAGCCTTTCAGGGTAGAAGAGGCCTTGCTAGATCCGGACTGGGTGTTGGCCATGCAGGAAGAACTCAACAACTTCAAGCGCAACGAAGTTTGGACACTGGTGCCTCGTCCCAAGCAAAATGTTGTAGGAACCAAGTGGGTGTTCCGCAACAAACAGGACGAGCACGGGGTGGTGACGAGGAACAAGGCTCGACTTGTGGCAAAAGGTTATGCCCAAGTCGCAGGTTTGGACTTTGAGGAGACTTTTGCTCCTGTGGCTAGGCTAGAATCAATTTGTATCTTGCTAGCATATGCCGCTCACCATTCTTTCAGGTTGTACCAAATGGATGTGAAGAGCGCTTTCCTCAACGGGCCGATCAAGGAGGAGGTGTACGTGGAGCATCCCCCTGGCTTCGAGGATGAACGGTACCCCGACCACGTGTGTAAGCTCTCTAAGGCGCTCTATGGACTTAAGCAAGCCCCAAGAGCATGGTATGAATGCCTTAGAGACTTTTTAATTGCTAATGCTTTCAAGGTTGGGAAAGCTGATCCAACTCTTTTTACTAAGACTTGCGATGGTGATCTTTTTGTGTGCCAAATTTATGTCGACGACATAATATTTGGTTCTACTAACCAAAAGTCTTGTGAAGAGTTTAGCAGGGTGATGACGCAGAAATTCGAGATGTCGATGATGGGCGAGTTGACCTACTTCCTTGGGTTCCAAGTGAAGCAACTCAAGGACGGCACCTTCATCTCCCAAACGAAGTACACACAAGATTTGCTAAAGAGGTTTGGGATGAAGGACGCCAAGCCCGCAAAGACGCCGATGGGAACCGACGAACACACCGACCTCAACAAAGGAGGTAAGTCCGTCGATCAAAAAGCATACCGGTCCATGATAGGTTCTTTGCTTTATTTATGTGCTAGTAGACCGGATATTATGCTTAGTGTATGCATGTGTGCTAGATTTCAATCCGATCCGAAGGAGTGTCACTTAGTGGCTGTGAAGCGAATTCTTCGATATTTAGTCGCTACGCCTTGCCTCGGGATCTGGTATCCAAAGGGGTCTAACTTTGACTTGATTGGGTACTCGGATTCCGACTATGCTGGATGTAAGGTCGATAGGAAGAGTACATCGGGGACGTGCCAATTCTTAGGAAAGTGCCTGGTGTCATGGAACTCTAAGAAACAAACCTCCGTTGCCCTATCCACCGCTGAGGCCGAGTACGTTGCTGCAGGACAGTGTTGTGCGCAACTACTTTGGATGAGGCAAACCCTCAGGGACTTTGGCTACAATCTGAGCAAAGTCCCACTCCTATGTGATAATGAGAGTGCTATCCGAATAGCGGAAAATCCTGTTGAGCACAGCCGCACAAAGCACATCGACATCCGGCATCACTTTTTGAGAGACCACCAGCAAAAGGGAGATATCGAAGTGTTTCATGTTAGCACCGAGAACCAACTAGCCGATATCTTTACCAAGCCTCTAGATGAGAAGACCTTTTGCAGGCTGCGTAGTGAGCTCAATATCTTAGATTCGCGGAACTTGGATTGAAATATAGCATACATGTGTTTATGCCTTTGATCATGTTCATTCTGCATTTTGTTGCTTATTGTGGTGCTCAAGTTGTACAAACACTCCCTGGACCTCACAAGTCCTTTTTGCAAGTGATGCACATATTTAGGGGGAGCTGTGCTACAACTTGACCCTTTGAGACTAACCATGTACTTGAGTTTAGTTGTGTTAGTCTGCAAGGAGAATTGAAAGGGAAAAGGTGGACTTGGACCATGCAAGACTTCCACTGCACTCCGATGTGAAAAGAGTAACTCTTCCAAGTTCATCATTATACTCTTATTGCCTATTTGCTCTTAGTTGAAGATTTTGGTGAGGCAATGGGGTTCAAGGGCCAAGATTGATCCCGTTTTGGTGCTTGATGCCAAAGGGGGAGAAAATAAAGGCCAAAGCAATAATGGATCAGCTACCACTTGAGAAACTTGAGAAATTCTGAAAATAGTAGATTAGAGCTTTTGGTTTGTCAAAACTCTTTTATTGTCTCTTATGTCAAAAGTTGGCCTCTTGTGGGGAGAAGTGTTGATTATGGGAAAAAGGGGGAGTTTTTGAAATCTTTGATCAAATTTCTTTGGAAAACCTCTCTTTATGTCTCTACAAGTGGTTTTGACTTAAGAGATAGGAATTTGAGTTTGATTTGCAAAAACAAACCAAGTGGTGGCATAGAGTGATCCATATATGTCAAAATTGAATCAAAATAATTTGAGTTCTTATTTGAAGTGATTTTGTACTTGTTCTACTTGCTTTATGTTGTGTTGGCATAAATCACCAAAAAGGGGGAGATTGAAAGGGAAATGTGCCCTTGGGCCATTTCTAAGTATTTTGGTGATTTAGTGCCCAACACAGGTGCCTAATTGTAAAATGGTAGACAAAGTACAAATCAAGGATAAAGGTATGTTTCTCAGACTTAGTACATTGTTTTATGGACTAATGTATTGTGTCTAAGTGCTGGAAACAGAAAAAATCGAGTTGGAGAAGAGATGGCTCGAGCAGCCAAAGTCTGCCCAGTCTGGGTGCACCGGACTGTCCGGTGGTGCACCGGACAGTGTCCGGTGCGCCAGGCTGGCTTGGGCAAAGTGGCTGCTCTCGGGACTTCGACGGCGGTGTACGGCTAAAATTCACCGGACCGTCCGGTGTGCACCGGGCTGTCCGGTGGGCCGCTCACAGGCGAACTCGTCGCTCTCAGGAAACCATCAACGGCGTACGGCTAAAATTCACCGGACTGTCCGGTGTGCACCGGACTGTCCAGTGAGCCAACGGTCGACCAGGCCAACGATCGGCCGCGCAATCTGCGCGGGACACGTGGCCGAGCCAACGGCTAGAAGATGGCACCGGACTGTCCGGTGTGCACCGGACATGTCAAGTGCACCAACGGCTCCCAGGCTGCCAACGGTCGACTGCGCTGTTTATGGAAAGAAATCGGGCACCGGACATGTCCGGTGCGCCAGACGACAGAAGGCAAGAATTGCCTTCCCAGATTGCTCCCAACGGCTCCTAGCTGCCTTGGGGCTATAAAAGGGACCCCTAGGCGCATGGAGGAGAACACCAAGCATCCTTTGAGCATCATTGATCACTCACACTTCATTCTCGCGCACTTGTTCGACATTTTAGTGATTTGAGCTCCGTTCTAGTGTGCTAGTCTCTTGAGCTCAAGTCTGGGTTTTGCGTGTGCGTATTCGCTGTGATCTTTGTGTCGTGTGTGAGTTGCTAATCCCTCCCTTGCTCTGTGATTCTTCGTGAACATCTTGTGTAAGGGCGAGAGGCTCCAAGCTGTGGAGATTCCTCGCAAACGGGATTAAGAGAAGCAAAGCAACACCGTGGTATTCAAGTTGGTCTTTGGACCGCTTGAGAGGGGTTGATTGCAACCCTCGTCCGTTGGGACGCCACAACGTGGAGTAGGCAAGCGTTGGTCTTGGCCGAACCACGGGATAACCACTGTGCCATCTCTGTGATTGATATCTCTTGGTTATTGTGTTGTGTTGAGATCCTTCTCTAGCCACTTGGCATATTACTGTGCTAACAAGTAACCAAGTTTTGTGGCTTAAGTTTTTGAAGTGTTACAGGATCACCTATTCACCCCCCCTTCTAGGTGCTCTCAGATGGTCAACGAATTGCTAGAATTGCGATACAGTCTGTCAAGATTGTCGCGAGATGCAGCAAGGACACGTTTTTCTTCCTGCAAACAAGAATCAACTACTTTCAAACATCAAACAAGCAATAGGAACACAGCAATGCAAGGCACAGTTTCATAAGTCACCTTTTCAGAGTCAAGCTGAGTACGAAGGGAAGAGCTCAGTGCATTAGCATCATCTAGGGCAGCAGAAACCTGGGCTAATTCAGTCTGGCTTTGAGAATACTTTTCTTCAAAATCAGAACACCGCTGGACCAGTTCGACTCGATGTCGAGAATGTTTTTCTTCAAGAGTGGAAATTCGCCGAGTCATATCTAGCGGTAGACAATCATAGGGGTGGGCACATTTTTACCATAAACCGAAAACCGAACCGAACCGTACCGAACCGAACCGAAATTTCGGTTTTTTTTGTAGTTCGGTTCGGTTTCGGTTTTTGTATCTAAGAAGTTCGGTTTTCGGTATCGTAATCGGTTTTCACCGTATACCGAACCGAAAAAACCGAATACCAAACTTTATCAATTCTCAAATTTGACTATTCAATTATGTGAACTAAATGTGTGATACAATTAAATTGTTATTCACTTATTTGTATTGATGTATGATGTATATCTAAATATTTGTACCTATATAATTTTTACTTTTTAAAATTATGTGTAATCTATTATGTAAACTTGTTGTATGTATTGTCTTGATTATAAGTTTGGTATTCGGTTTTTACCGAAAAACCGAAGTAAAAAACCAAAACCGAACTTCTCGGTTTTTCATTTTCTAGAAAACCAATTGGTTTCTAATGTTTGAAAAACCAAAGTTTTTTAAAACCGAAAAACCGAACCGAAGTTTAGAAAAAAACCGAATGCCCAGCCCTAGACAATCAAACAAAAAGGGTCAGAATGTAAAGCAGTCCAATAATACAGACGAAGAGAAGCAGAAAGGCACTAACCAGCATTGGTCGCCTCCAAGTCAGAGACATGTTGTTGAAGTAACACCGGATTCCAACGTGCAAGAGACAAAGCTCCTTCCGGAACAGAAGCACCCTGCAACCTCAGCTGGCTAGCCATCCCGTCCACCAAAGCCTGATAAAAAAATAGATGAGTGTAATGACAGCAGTTCACACGGCGCAAAAGTCAAGACAAGATATATTACAGTACCTGGAGATTGGAAAAGAACGAAGGGACTCCCAAATCATGAGAGATCAATTGATGGCCTGGCATAAGGTCACCACCTGAAGCAGTTTGCAACAAACCAGCAGAAACCAACTCAGTACCATCAATAGAGCTCAAAACTTGGCCGGCGGGGACGCTGCCCTCTAAAGCAACTCCCTGGTTCGAAGCTTGGGCAACCACCATGCAGTTGGAATGCGGGGGTGATCCCGCATGAACGTCCATGGAAGTACAAGAGGGGGATCCCGCTCGGACACTCTCGGGGGCTGGGTCATAGTTTGCGCTACCCACACGAGCCGGATCATCTCCGGCAGTACCCTCGGGGGCTGGACAGTGGCTTGCACTTCCCACCCGGGCCGAGTCACCCTCGGCAACACCCTCGGGGGCTGGGTAAGCGTCAACACCATCCTTGAGAGCCGAGTTCTCTGCAGTGGCCACCTCTAAGGCTGAAGGCCCCTCAGTTGCTTCCATGGGACCGAGACGATCCAAATCAGTCTCCTGGCCCTCAAGACCGCGCTCTAAGGTCGATGAGGCGTGGGATGACCTCAACCCAGCATCGAGCACATCAGCACAAACCTCCATCACACCATCATCCGCTGGCTCTAACAAAAGGTCCTCTGGAACCATAACCTCCAGGGTCTGATCAAAGTTTGCCAGAGATAACTCCTGTAGGCCAACGAGGGCTGACAAAGCAGGAGAAGGAACTCCACTACTCTCCCCACTGGCAATATACTGCCGACTGTTCTTCCGGGTCAGAGGGACCTCATCTTCTTCCTCCCTGTCATTTAAATCAACAACATAAGCAGCACACCCATTGGGATCAGCATCGGATGGGGCACACCCATTGGGATCAGCATCGGATGGGGCACACCCATTGGGATCAGCAGCAGATGGAGCACACCCATTGGGGTCGGCGTCAGTGAAATCAGGCACGGCAACCTCCTCAGCAGCAGGGGCCGAAGGACCAACGCCCCGATCCAAACTAGATACTTGCCGAAGACGTCTCTTTTTCTTTTTCTGCTCATCCGCAGAAGGATCAAGTTGGTTGGCTCGGCAAGGGCGTCTCAGGCGAGCGCTGGCAGGCTTCTGAACATCCAAAGTTATACTGGCTTCTGGGAGAGGCGCCACCACCAACGTCCCGGCAGGAGCAGCATCAGGAGAGTCCTCAGCCAGCAAATCAAGCATAGCGCTTATTTCTGCGTCACTAGGATCCAAAGGCACCTCAAAGTGGACCTGTCGTTCGTCGTCAGGAATTTCCCCGAGCGAAGCAACCAAAGTATTAACCTCGTCGACAGAGGGTCGCACTCTAAGGCCCAAACCGCCATCAGTGACAGGTGGGTTCGACACAAAAAGAGTGAAGGTCTTGGGAGAAGGCAGGTTCCATGCTGAATATGCCACTGGGGCGCCAATATTTGATACCTTGCCTCTAAGGATCATCTCAAGTCGGTTCACCAAGTCTACAGAGGGAATTCTCCTGTTGGTAACCCGAGTCGGGTCAGCTAGGCCTCTATACAGATAAGCCGGATATGCTCTGTCCTTCAACGGCTGAACATTCTTGAAAACAAAATCAGCAACCACAGCTTCAGCAGTCAGACCCCTTTCTTTCAGCAGACCAACTTCAGCTAGCAAAGCCCTCGCTTCAGCTACCTCCTGATCCGTGGGAGACTCAGTCCAACTTGGAGTGCGAACATCCGGCTGTCTTCCCGACCGTGGGGGGAGGGAATTTCCATGGTTCTCAACAATAAACCATTCCAAGCGCCATCCCTTGATACTGTCTTTGAGAGGAATTTCAAGATACTCAGTCTTCCTCCCACGGCGCATCTCCAAACTAGCACCCCCGACCAGCTGATGCTAACCCCCGTCCATTCCAGGGCGGCAGTGATACAAGTACTTCCACAACCCAAAATGTGGCAGCATGCCCAGGAAAGCTTCGCACAAATGAACGTAAATAGAAATTTGAAGAATAGAATTGGGATTCATGTGGGTCAAGTTAAGGTGATAAAAATCAAGGAGGCCGCGGAAGAAAGGTGAAATGGGGAGAGCGAGACCGCGGAGAAGAAAAGGAACGTAAATCACGGACTCATGGGTATCCTCTGTCGGGACAGTGACCCCATGACAAATCCGCCAAGAACAAAGCTCCCTCGGGGGAAGAACCCCGATGGACACGAGGTGGAGGAGGTCAGACTCGAAAACAACAGACATGTGATTACCTGCGAAAGGCAATTGGCTGTTGGGGTCGATAGGGGGAATTACCGCAGCGGATGAACTCGAGGCATTTCTCTTGGGCGCCATCTCGAATCTATGGCGAACAGAGCGAGAGCTGAATTACAGAGAGGATTTGGGGGCAGAAAAGCAAGAACTAGGGCACGGAAAGCAGAGGCAGCTGAAAGCGCTGTATAGGCGGGATATTCCCGAGCCGGATACCGTCTCCAAAAGCGCCCAGTCAGCACCCGGCGGTTACTTCTAAAACACCGGTGTGCCACGTCGTCACCCGGCGGTTACCTCTAAAAACCCGGTGTGCCACATCATCACTCGACTATTATCCGTAAAAGTGGCCGACATGGCCCGTCTTAACTCGGTTGTCATTTCTAAGACGCTGACGTTATCACCAATGGCTCGGCATTTGCCTCTAAAGCGCCGATGATGTCTTCAGTCGCTCGGCAGCTATCTCTAAAGCACCGATGATGTCTTCATTCGCTCGGCAGCTATCTCTAAAGCGCCAACGATGTCCTCAGTCACTCGGCAGTTACCTCTAAAACGCCGACACGACCTTCAGTCATTCCGTCGCTGATACAGTATCGTAATCACTCGGACGCTATTTTAAAAGCGCAAAAGTTGACAATAATAGCTCGGCCATCACAAAACGTCGGTGTGATGCCCGAGTTATTTAGTTAATATCCCAAAGGAGTCAACTTCATAAATAAGGCAGGCGGAGGAAGGACTCAAAACTCTAAGTTACGCCACAAACGCAACAGCAAAATGATCTGCACAGAGAGGACGAAACTGTTCTTCATTAAGGGAAGTTTTCATACTTACAAATCAACTCATTATGAGTTGATAACTTCCCTATTGATACTACTACTACTACTACTACTACTACTACTACTACTACTACTACTACTACGCTACACTATACTACTTTACATTACTAATACTACTACATTATTTCACTATACTATTTCTAATCTATACTAATATTTAAAAAACCAGTGGCATTTAGCCACTGGCCTTATTGCCGCCCCTGCCGCCGCCGCTGCCGTCCCTGCTACCGCCCCTGCCGCCGTCGTCGTCACCATCGTCGTCGCTGCCGTCGCCTCCGTCGTCGTCGTCGCCCTCGCCGCCGCCGCCGTCCTCCTTGGACGAGTCCTCCTCATCCGAGGAGTACTCCGACTCATCCGAGCCCGCGAGCCCGGAGCGCTCGACGGCCCGGATGTAAGTCCAGACCTCCGCCGCGAGCCCCTGGGAGTCGTCTGAATCGTCAGACGACTCACGCAGAGGAATAGGAGCCGGAGACCCCTCGGACTCAGAGGAGAACTCCTCCTCTGAGTATTCCGAGTCACCAAAGTCTTCAGACGGAGGAGTCGGCTCGCGCTTGCGTTTCTTGCCCATGGTGGAAATGCAGGGAGAAGAAGAAAGCAAGCAGTGGAGAAGAGCAAGAGATGTGAAAAAACCAGAGAGGCAAAGGTACTATTTATAGGAGAAGAAGGCAACTGCTCACCTCCAACCACGGTCACTGAACAGTCGCGAAGCATTCAATACACACTTCAACTCGTCTGAAGACGCGCGGCTGATGCCGTTTCACGCAATGCAACACCCATTAGGACTCCAGTCAACCGCACAGAAGATATGATTACACCCGCCGTCACATCACATTACTACTTAGAAGCAGCCGGCTAAAACACTCAGCGTACCAAGCCGTCTCTTACCCACACCCATTGGGGGGACGCACAGGAATTATCAGTATATTTTTCAAAAAAACTGTCACATCCGTGCAGGGCGTGCAATGAACACCTCAAGACAAAAATGAGATATCAGTAAGGATCAGAGGAAAGCCAAATATAGCCGGTGAAGTACAAAATCTGACCGATGGAAGCGACGTGAAGGCTAGCCAGGGAACGTCCATCAAATGTCCAATCAGTCATAGAGCAAATAAATTGCACCACTTAGCAAGATATGGGCAGATCACGAACTCGGCTGCAAAAGACAAAATACATGCTGACCTCGGATGCATAATTTTGATGACATAATGCTGACCTCTAAAGCATAATATGGATGACATAATGCCGACTTCTAAGGCACCCAAAAAAGAAAAGAGAGAGAGAAAGTATGACCCTCGGTAAAAGGACACGAGGTAAATCCACTCAAAGCTCGGGGGCTACACCCATTGGGTGCACCTTCGGTGCACCCCATGGATCACCATTTCAAGCCAAGATATTGCCGACTTCCAAGGCGTGAGACAAGATTAAAAGACAAGGCTGGCCCTCAACCTGAGCACGAGAAGAAAATAAAAATAATTTCTGATGAAGACCTTCGAGTAGATTATCTTCTAAAATCTACTCGAAGCTCGGGGGCTACACCCATTGGGTGCACCTCCGGTGCACCCAATGAAATTCAAGGTCCTACAAAATGAGAAGCCGACCTCTAAGGCACAAGTGTGAGGCAAAATTACATATTTCGAGTGAAGCAAAACAAAAGAAGACAGTAAGAAATCATTTTCACCAGATTACCCGAGAAGCGTTTCTTGTTGTAAGCAAAACCTGCAAATTGGGCCTAGGATCTTTGGGCCGATTATCTCAAAATCAACCCAAAGATCGGGGGCTTGTGGGGGACAGATATCCCCCGGGTCCACTAGAAGGGTAAAAGACCTCACGAAAGGCCCAAGGGCCCAATAAATCGTAAGGTCATTCCTTCATGGGCCTGGGGAGGGACAATCAGTAAAGCAGATCGCCGTAAGGCCGGATCGGAGCAAGACCGGATGGCCCCACTACGTTGAGCAAGAAACCACTACAGAAGATCCGACTTTCCCGCGCTGGAGCCCCATGCAATAGAACCAGGCGAGGATAGGTCGGCTGAATCATAGGAAGATAAACTCAAACAGTTCACTATCCTTTAGGTGCACGTTGTTATCATATCCGCATGTATTGCCCCACGGTCGAATATATAAGGCCCAGGGGGCACCCCTTCAGAACAATCGAACACACTATCCAGCCATCTACCTAAACTCCCCACGTTCTCGCTCTAGAGAACCACCTTGTAACCCATAACACGAAACACCTCCGCCAGGACGTAGGGTGTTACGCATCTCTAAGCGGCCCGAACCTGTAAACATTGTCTATTGTCCCTCGTGCATCTAGCACGAACCATTTTGCTACAGTCGCCGACACCTTCCTACTCCTAAAAACATCTCGAGGGGCAACCCCGGGTGTGCGGTCGGACCCAAAACACCGACAGATACACATCCCCAATGGACATGTTCCTTAGCGCGATGCATGGAGCCTCTTCATCATCTAGCTCATCAAGATCAACTTGCTCTACTTGAGAGCCGTTAGTCTCATCAAACACAATGTCACAAGAAACTTCAACTAGTCCAGAGGACTTGTTAAAGACTCTATATGCCCTTGTGTTTGAATCATAACCTAGTAAAAAGCCTTCTACAGCCTTAGGAGAAAATTTAGATTTTCTACCTCTTTTAACAAGAATAAAGCATTTGCTACCAAAGACTCTAAAATATGAAACATTGGGCTTTTTACCGGTAAGGAGTTCATACGATGTCATCTTGAGGATTCGGTGAAGATAGAGACGGTTGATGGCATAGCAAGCGGTGTTGATTGCTTCCGCCCAAAACCGGTCCGAAGTCTTGTACTCATCAAGTATGGTCCTCGCCATGTCAAGTAGAGTTCTATTCTTCCTCTCCACTACACCATTTTGTTGTGGTGTGTAGGGAGAAGAGAACTCATGCTTGATGCCCTCCTCCTTAAGGAAGCCTTCAATTTGAGAGTTCTTGAACTTCGTCCCATTGTCGCTTCTTATTTTCTTGATCCTCAAGCCGAACTCATTTTGAGCCCGTCTCAAGAATCCTTTCAAAGTCTCTTGGGTTTGAGATTTTTCCTGTAAAAAGAATACCCAAGTGAAGCGAGAATAATCATCCACAATAACTAGACAGTACTTACTCCCGCCGATGATTATGTAAGCTATCGGGCCGAATAGGTCCACGTGGAGTAGCTCTAGTGGCCTGTCAGTCGTCATGATGTTCTTATGTGGATGATGAACACCAACTTGCTTCCCTGCTTGGCATGCGCTACAAATCCTGTCTTTCTCAAAATGAATATTTGTTAGTCCCAAAATGTGCTCTCCCTTTAGAAGTTTGTGAAGATTCTTCATCCCAACATGGGCTAGTCGGCAGTGCCATAGCCAACCCATGTTAGTCTTAGCAATTAAGCAAGTATCGAGTTCAGCTCTATTGAAATCAACTAAGTATAGCTGACCCTCTAATACTCCCTTAAAAGCTACTGAATCATCACTTCTTCTAAAGACAGTAACACCTGTATCCATAAAAAGACAGTTGTAACCCATTTTGCATAATTGAGAAACAGAAAGCAAGTTGTAATCTAAAGAATCTACAAGAAAAACATTGGAAATAGAATGGTCAGGTGATATAGCAATTTTACCCAATCCTTTGACCAAACCTTGATTTCCATCCCCGAATGTGATAGCTCGTTGGGGATCTTGGTTTTTCTCAGGAGGAGAACATCTTCTTCTCCCCAGTCATATGGTTTGCGCACCCGCTATCGATGATCCAACTTGATCCCCCGGATGCATAAACCTACAAAACAAATTTAGTTCTTGATTTTAAGTACCCAAACAGTTTTGGGTCCTTTGACATTAGATACAAGAACTTTGGGTACCAAAACACAAGTCTTTGATCCCTTGTGCTTGCCCCCAACATACTTGGCAACTACCTTGCCTGATTTGTTAGTTAGCACATAAGAAGCATCAAAAGTTTTGAATGAAACATTATGATCATTTGATGCAGTAGGAATTTTCTTCTTAGGCAATTTAGCATGGGTTGATTGCCTAGAACTAGATGCCTTACTCTTATACATAAAAGCATGATTAGGGCCAGAGTGAGACTTACTAGAGTGAATTCTCCTAATTTTGTGTTCGGGATAACCGGCAGGATATAAAATGTAACCCTTGTTATCCTGAACCATGGGAGCCTTGCCCTTAACAAAATTAGACAATCTTTTAGGCGGGGCATTAAGCTTGACATTGTCTCCCTGTTGGAAGCCAATGCCATCCTTAATGCCACGGCGTCTCCCACTATAAAATATGCTTCTAGCAAATTTAAATTTTTCATTTCCAAGTCATGCTCATTGATTTTAGCAGTTAATGTAGCTATGTGATAATTTTGTTGTTTAATTAAAGCAAGGTGATCATGAATAGCATCTACATTAACATCTCTACATCTAGTGCAAATAGAGACATGTTCAACGGTAGATGTAGAGGGTTTGCAAGTATTTAACTCAACAATCTTAGCATGCAAAATATCATTCTCATCTTTAAGATTGGAAATAGAAGCATTGCAAATATCTAAATCCTTAGCCTTAGCAATTAATTTTTCATTCTCAATTTTAAGGCTAGAAAGAGAAGCATTCAATTTATCAATCTTAGCAATCAAACTATCATTAGAATCTCTAAGATTGGCAATTGAATCATCACATACATTTGAACTCTCAACCTTAACAATTAGTTTAGCATTTTCATTTCTAAGGTTGGAGATATTGTCATGGCAAGTGCTTAGCTCACTAGTTAATTTTTCACATTTTTCAACCTCTAGAGCGTAAGCATTTTTTACTTTAACATGCTTTTTATTTTCTTTAATTAGGAAATCCTCTTGGCTATCCAAGAGTTCATCCTTCTCATGAATAGCGCTAATCAATTCATTTAATTTTTCTTTTTGTTGCATGTTTAAGTTGGCAAAGAGAGTAAATAAATCATCCTCATCATCATTAGAATTAGCCTCATCACTAGATGTTGCATAGTTAGTGGAGGATTTGGATTTTACCTTCTTCTTGTCGTCCTTCACCATAAGACATTTGTGGTCGACGTTGGGGAAGAGGAGCCCTTTGTTGACGGCGATGATGACGGCGTCCTCGTCGGAGGAGGAGTCGGTGGAGCTCTCGTCGGAGTCCCACTCTCGGCAAACATGGGCATCATCGCCCTTCTTCTTGTAGTACCTCTTCTTTTCTCTCCTCT
The DNA here is from genome assembly GCA_029449295.1 of Zea luxurians. NCBI lineage: Eukaryota > Viridiplantae > Streptophyta > Magnoliopsida > Poales > Poaceae > Zea > Zea luxurians. Next base: position 9,432,028 of record JAOPSE010000039.1, read on the forward strand.
TTCCCTTCTTGTCGTCGCCCCTGTCACTATCACTAGATAATGGACATTTTACAATAAAATGACCTGGCTTACCACATTTGTAGCAAACATTCTTGGAACGGGGCTTGTAATCTTTCCCTTTCCTTTGTTTGAGGATTTGGCGGAAGCTCTTGATGATGAGCACCATCTCCTCATTGTCGAGCTTGGAGGCGTCGATGGGGACTCTACTTGGTGTAGAGTCTTCTTTCTTCTCCTCTGTTGCCTTGAATGCAACGGGTTGTACCTCGGGTATGGAGGAGGACGCGCCTTGCTCGATGATCTTTTTGGAGCCTTTGATCATCAATTAAAAGCTCACAAATTTACCTATCACTTCCTCGGGAGACATTAGTTTATATCTTGGATCACCACGAATTAATTGAACTTGAGTGGGGTTTAGAAATACGAGTGATCTAAGAATAACCTTGACCATTTCATGGTCATCCCACTTGGTGCTCCCGAGGTTGCGCACTTGATTCACCAAGGTTTTTAGCCGGTTGTACATGGCTTGCGGGTCTTCTCCTTGGTTTAGCATGAAGAGACCGAGCTCCCCCTCGATCGTTTCCCTCTTGGTGATCTTCGTCACCTCGTCTCCTTCATGCGTCGTTTTGAGCACGTCCTAAATCTCCTTGGCGCTCTTCAATCCTTGCACCTTGTTATACTCCTCTCGACTTAGAGAGGCGAGGAGTATTGTGGTGGCTTGTGAGTTGAAGTGCCGGATTTGGGCAACTTCGTCCGAATCATAGTCCTCATCCCCTACGGATGGTACCTATACACCAAACTCAACAACGTTCCAAATACTAGTATGGAGTGAGGTTAGGTGATGCCTCATTTTATCACTCCACATGTTATAATCTTCACCGTCAAAAACCGGTGGTTTGCCTAATGGAACGGAAAGTAATGGAGTACGTTTAGAAATGCGAGGGTAGTGTAGGGGAATCTTACTAAACTTTTTGCGCTCATGGCGCTTAGAAGTTACGGACGGCGTGTCGGAGCCAGAGGTGGATGGCGATGAAGAGTCGGTCTCATAGTAGACTACCTTCCTCATCTTCTTTTTCTTGTCGCCACTCCGATGCGACTTGTGAGGAGGTGATTCCTCCTTCTTCTTGTTGCGGGACTCTCCCGATGGAGCCTTCCCGTGGCTTGTAGCGGGCTTCTCCCCGGTCACCATTTCCTTCTTGGCGTGATCTCCCGACATCACTTCGAGAAGTTAGGCTCTAATGAAGCACCGGGCTCTGATACCAATTGAAAGTCGCCTAGAGGGGTGGGTGAATAGGCAAATCTGAAATTTACAAAGTTTAAGCACAACTACAAGCCGGGGTTAGCGTTAGAATAAAAGTCGAGTCCGAAAGAGAGGGTGAAAAACAAATTACAAGCAAATAAGGCGAATGACACGATGATTTGTTTTCCCGAGGTTCGGTTCTTGCAAACCTACTCCCCGTTGAGGTGGTCACAAAGACCGGGTCTCTTTCAACCCTTTCCCTCTCTCAAACGGTCACTTAGACCGAGTGAGCTTCTCTTCTCAATCAAATGGGACACTAAGTCCACTACAAGGACCACCACACAATTGGTGTCTCTTGTTTTGATTACAAGTTATCGACGTTTTGACCCCGGGGGGTCCCTGGACCGACGAGTAAATTGTCGCTGCGTGCCCCAGCCTAGATGGGTTGGGGTGAGACGGGACACAAAGGGGGGAGAACAGTAAGGGGAAACCGCGGCCTTCGTGTTGTCCTGCGCCCAGGGCGGCTGGATGCGCTTGCAGTAGGGGGTTACAAGCGTTCGCGTGGGAGAGAGAGAGAGAGCCTTATGCGTCGGCCCGTTCTCCCGCGCGGCCAACCTCCTCTGTACGAGAGCCCTAGACCTTCCTTTTATAGGTGTAAGGAGAGGGTCCAGGTGTACAATGGGGGGTGTAGCAGTGTGCTAACGTGTCTAGCAGAGAGGAGCTAGAGCCCTAAGTACATGCTATCGTGGCAGTCGGAGAGGTTTTGGCACCCTGTTCATGTGATGTCGTGGCCGTCGGAGGAGCGCTGGAGCCCTGCGGAAGTACAGCTGTCGTGGTTGTCGGATCCTTGCTGACGTCTCCTTGCTGACGTAAGGGGCTGGGAGCTGCCGTCGTCATGGAGCGTGCGGGGTGTCATCATTACTTGTTTACTGGGGCGAGCCAGATGGGACGTCGGCTGTCTTTGCCCGAGGTCGGGCTCGGGCGAGGCGGGATCGTGTCCCTTGAGCGGAGCCTTGGCCTGAATCGCGCCCATCAGGCCTTCGCAGCTTTGTGCTGATGGGGTTTACTAGCTGAGATTAGGAGTCTTGGGGGTACCCCTAATTATGGTCCCCGACAGTAGCCCCCGAGCCTCAAAGGGAGTGTTGATACTCGCTTGGAGGCTTTTGTCGCACTTTTTTGCAAGGGGACCGGCCTTTCTCGGTTGCGTTTTGTTCCGGTGGGTGCGCGCGAGCGCACCCGCCGGGTGTAGCCCCCGAGGCCTCGGAGGAGTGGTTTGACTCCATCGAGGTCTTAGCGCGTTTCGTGATGCTTCGGCCGGTCTGGTGGTTCCCTCATGCGAACTGGCCGTAGCCCGGGTGCATAGTCGAGTCCCAAGTTCTCGGGCTGGTATGTTGACGCTGTCAACGGTTTGGCCGGAGCCGGGTTTGCGAGAGCAGCCCCCGAGCCTCCGCACAGAGCGAGAGGATGGTCATGGACAGACTCGGCTTTTTTCATATGCCCCTACATCGCCTTTCTGCAAGGAGGAGGGGGGGAAAGCGCCATGTTGCCCTCGGAGGGCGCCGAACATGGTGTCTCCAGTGAGTTGCTAACGGGTAATCCGAGTGGACGCCCGTGCCCCATTCGTTAGGGGTCGGCTAGTGGCCCGGAGGCGCGCTCCAAAAGTACCTGCGGGTGATTCGCCGGACCCGGTCCCCTTTTGACGGGGTCCGAGGGCTCGATGCCTCCCTCTGGTGGGATTCCGTTACAAAATCATTCCCGTCGGTCTCGAAAATGTCCTAGGGTACCTCGGGAGCGTAGCCCGAGCCTTGGTTGTGTATCGAACATACCCAGAGTCATCCCTCGCTCTGCGTGCTCTGAGGCGGCTGTCGAACCCTTCGGGGGCCAGCCTACGAACCCCTGATCAGTAGTGGGTGCGGAGCCCGAGTGGCCTGAGGCGGTCGTTGAACCTTCCGAGGGGCCAGCCTTCGAACCTCTGACCAGTAGTGGGCGCGGAGCCCGACTGCTCTGAGGCGGCTGTTGAACCCTTCCGAGGGGCCAACCTTTATAATACTCAAAAGTGTAATAAAGGTGGATAGAGATAAACTCATTTGTTTGTGGCCTCTACTATTCATTGCATGTGATCAACACTAGTTAAGTGGGCAATTAGAACCAAGAACACCTAAATAATCTATGCATCATGTTGGAGTTTATGTGTTTGCGCATCTATAAATAATAATAATAATATTAATATTAATAAAAATATATTAGTGCCCCAATGGGGAATTTAAGACCCAAACTTACCTTTAGAAAATGAAAATGATATAAACAATAAGGGAAATACTATATACAATATGAAGAAAATATGTAAATAAAAGTGCCATTTCATATTGGAATCTTTGGTTTGAATATTAAATCTAAAGTGCAAATTCACAACAGAGATTTGAATTAAAATTTGAATTCAAAAAAAAATAGAAAGAAAAGAGAATAAAAGAAATGGGAAAGGAGGTTTTGGCTAATTGGCCGGGAGAAGCCAATTCAGCCATTCGCCCTAACACCCCCACGCCCAGCCCACCGTCACCGATTTTCCCCCCCCTGCGCTGACCATGGCGGCCCACCTGGCAGATGCTCTTCCACTGGGACGCTTCCGCGTGGGGTCGGCTGGTCGGACTCATCGCCCCCGCGAGGTTCGCGGGCGAGCTCAACGGAATTCGAGAAATTCGCGCACCTGGCGGCTCGATTCAGGTATAAAACGGGGGTGTAGCCGGCGGGGGAGCCCGAAGCATCCAAAACCCTAGCCGCCGGTGGTTCTATGGTCACAGACACCGGCCCCAGTAGAGAGAAGCGGAGAGAGAGAGAGACGAGGATTTCCGTCGCCGTGGTTTCGTGACTACGACGCCGGAGCGGTCGGGTTTGTTGGCTCGGGTGCTTCTACGTGACCTCCGGTGCGTGCTCTCGGCCTCTGTTGGCGCGATTGAAGCTCTGTGTGCCGGTGATTGCTCATCGGACTTCGACCGGGACCGCATCATCCTGGCCAGAGCCATTCGCTTGGTAACTCGTGGTGAGTCCTCGGCCATCGTATTCGCTTCATCTCCCTCAACGCGTAGAGCGCGTTACCGTAGGATCTCGCCCTCCGTGGCGTCTGGTGCGCCGTGCGTCGGCCAGCACCGCCGCGCTGGCTATTTGTGCCGCCGCGCATAGTCCAGAAGTAGACGACGGCCGGGAGCCATCGGATCCGGCTTGATTGGCTAGGATTAGATCGCGACGGATTATGACCCTGGCCGTCCGATCGGAATCGGATGACGGTCATCGCTCTGGGCTTCATTAAACCAGGGGCGTCTGATCTGGATCCAACGGATCGCGCAACATACCGGTTCGCCGTGATCCAGATCTAATCTCGAGCGTCCAAGTTCAATCGTGTGGCCGAGAGTTTGAGATACCCCTTCGTCCTGGGTCTTTTGCATAAGAGCCCTCGGACTCTTTTCAAATGAACCCGCTGTCCACAGCTGTTGTTTAATGAGTCTTAGGAATATTGTCCCAAGCCCCCTGCACTTTACAGAAAATGTGGCCCAGTCCAGAGACTTAGAAAATCAGAGAAATAAATACAGAAATTGATTTTTAATATATAAATAAGTGCTAGAATTTGTATAAAGCATAGAAAATTCATTTGAACTTCAAATTGATCCATTCCAGTTCCTAAATTTTTCTAATATTATTTTCTAACCATTAGTGTCTCTGTTTTAACATGAAAGATGATTTAAAATTTATCTAATACTTAATCTTGTATTAAGTACATAAAAGCTTCAGAAATTCATATCTTAAAATCTATAACTCCAAATTTAATGATTCCAGTTCCTGTGATCATAGTTTAATGTCTAGTTTACTACTGTATATTCTATTTGCATGTTTGATGTGTTGTTAATTTATGCTATGCTATGTATGTATTGTGTTGATACGAGTAGACGAGCAAGCCACTGTGGAATCTGAGGTTCAGCTGGTAGAGACTGCTGAGCAGGAGCTCGTTGAAGGCAAGTTGTGCCCTTGATCACTTCTTTTACCCATTCATGTTCTCATTATTCATAATGATCTGCATAGGATAATTTTGCTGGGACCCAATAGGATACCCTAGATTTTGACTATCTTTATACCTTGATTCACCAATGGTTTTACTATTAAAGTTTTGGGTAGTGCATGCTATTGCTTTATGTGGATTTGGGTATAGAGATATTCATCACTCATTGTTATACTATTTATTGTTATCTGTTTTATTCTTCAATGTTCATGTTAAGATCATTATGTTAATGGGAACATGGAGAACCACCCGGGAAAACAGTGCTACCACAAGGGTTTAATGGGACGCCCTTGGCTGATTAACTAGGAAAGCTAGTGGAGGGCTACCTTACCCGAAAGGGGCAAGGGCAGTAGGGGAGTGGTCAGTGTAGGGAGGTCCTTGGGTTGATTTTGCTGCGATGGCGGTCAGACAAGAACCCTGCACTGGAGCTTCCTATAAACTGTAGCGGGTAGTCTGAAGCTAGTGGAACTTTGTAAAGGCCTCGTAGTGGTACCCTGCCTCGCTTCCTAGGTAGAGGTGTATGGAGTCTGATCAACTCCGTGGCAAATGGGTAACACGACTTGTGGGTAAAGATGCGCAACCTCTGCAGAGTGTAAAACTGGTATACTAGCCGTGCTCACGGTCATGAGCGGCTCGGACACTCACATGATTAAATTATGGAACTTAAACTTAACCTGTCATGTCATTGCATTTGGGATTATTTTATTATTACTTTTACTTATTATTACTAAGGTTTGGTATTTACTTACACTTAGTAATTGCTAATAAAATTTTGACCAACTTATAAAAGCAATGCTCAGCTTCAGCCTTTATTTCATTGATCAGCCTTACACTACATGAACTCCCACCTTTGGTGAGTTCATGCCACATTATTCCCCACGACTTGTTGAGCTATGAACGTATGTGAGCTCACTCTTGTTGTCTCACATCCCCTCACAGGAGAAGAACAGGTGGTCGAAGAGGAGCCGCCTAACACCGAGGCTTTCGACTTTATCTAGGTGGCGTTTCTCAGTTGACATTGGCGCCGACGATCCTTAGTTCGTTTTACATTTATTCCTTTATTTTGTAATAAGACTTCCGCTATGTAATAAGTACTCTGATGTTTTATGACATTTATCTCTATACACTCTGTTATTATATATGTTGTCTTCTTTGGCGCATGTATGAGTTGCACCCGGCTTTGTCCTTTAAAACCGGGTGTTACAGCCTTCGAACCTCTGATCAGTAGGGGGCTCGGAGCCCGCTTCCTTCGTAGAGAAGGATCCCTTTCAGAGTATCCCCTTCCTCGGTCCCTGTGGCAAGAGAGAGAAAGTGGAGGAGGAAAAGGATACGAAATCGAACAACGTGGCGCACCTTTTTTGACGCGGTCATTATGGCGGAGGTGAAGCGTTGCCTGCTTCGCCTGCCAAGGGTGTCGCCTGTCCTGCCGTAGAGTTAATGCGACGGGACGAGTGGTTCGCGGGGCAGCCGTTGTGCGTGCTCGAGCCGTTCGAGGAACGGAACATGGGCGCGTCGTCTTCACGCCGTGGGAGAGGGCTCTCTCACTGTCCCAGGAGGGGACGTGAGCCTGCAGGCGATTTGACTGCTGCTTCCGCCCGCCTGCCGCCACCATTACTGTCGGCTCACTTTTGGCCATATCGACCGTCGCGCCTTCCCCCGCGGCTGACTGACCCGTGACTGATGTGCTCGGTTGGCACTGTTGGGCCATACGCAGGGTCGCCTCAAGTCGCGGCACTGGTTCCACAGTCGAGAAGGCGCGGTAGTGGCACGAGTGGCGGTGCAGTTTCTTGCACGTAGTAACCGGCGTGCTGGTTACATGACGTGTGGGCCTGGGCCTCCATGCTGGAAGCGTCGAAGTCGAAGGGGTGCGCCCCCTTGGTGCAGTTGCATGCCGCCTGCATGGCGGTCCGTCCTTTCACCCGCTCGTCTGGGCGAAAGTGGAGGAACGCTTGTAACCCCCTACTGCAAGCGCATTCATCCGCCCTGGGCGCAGGACAACACGAAGGCCGTGGTTTCCCCTTGCTGTTCTCCCCCTTTGTGTCCCGTCTCACGCTGACCCATCTAGGCTGGGGCACGCAGCGACAATTTACTCGTCGGTCCAGGGACCCCCCGAGGTCGAAACGCCGATAGTTGGCGCGCCAGGTAACTGTCGGCATTTCGACCCCGGGGGGTCCCTGGACCGACGAGTAAATTGTCGCTGCGTGCCCCAGCCCAGATGGGTCGGCACGAGACGGGACACAAAGGGGGGAGAACAGTGAGGGGAAATCGCGGCCTTCGTGTTGTCCTGCGCCCAGGGCGGCTAGATGCGCTTGCAGTAGGGGGTTACAAGCGTTCACGTGGGAGAGAGAGAGAGAGAGAGAGAGAGCCTTATGCGTCAACCCGTTCTCCCGCGCGGCCAACCTCCTCTGTACGAGAGCCCTGGACCTTCCTTTTATAGGCGTAAGGAGAGGGTCCAGGTGTACAATGGGGGGTGTAGCAGTGTGCTAACGTGTCTAGCAGAGAGGAGCTAGAGCCCTAAGTACATGCCGTCGTGGCAGTCAGAGAGGTTTTGGCACCCCGTTCATGTGATGTCGTGGCCGTCGGAGGAGTGCTGGAGCCCAGCGGAAGTACAGCTGTCGGGGCTATCGGATCCTTGCTGACGTCTCCTTGCTGACGTAAGGGTCTGGGAGCTGCCGTCGTCATGGAGCGTGCGGGGTGTCATCATTACTTGTTTACTGGGGTGAGCCAGATGGGATGCCGGTCTTGTTCCCCGTAGCCTGAGCTAGCTAGGGGCAGGGTAATGATGGCCTCCCTGGCGACGTGGCCAGTCCGGACCCGAGTTTGGGTGAGGTGGCGATTCCTCCAAGGTCGAGGTTGAGTCCGAGCCCTGGGGTTGGGCGAGGCAGAGTCCATTGTCTTCCGGAGCCGAGGCTGAGTCCGAGCCCTGGGGTCGGGCGAGGCGGAGTTCGTCATCTTCTAAGTCATGGTTGAGTCCGAGCCCTGGGGTCGGGCGAGGCGGAGTTCGTCATCTTCCGGAGCCAAGACGGGGGCCGAACCCTGGGGTCGGGCGAGGCGGAGCTTCCTATGTCGCCCGAGGCTGGACTTAGTCGCTGTCGACCTCACTCTGGCGAGTGGCACGGCAGTCGGAGCAGGGCAGGCGGCGCTGTATTCCTGTCAGGTCGGTCAGTGGAGCAGCGAAGTGACTGCGGTCACTTCGGCCCTATCGACTGAAGAGCGCGCGTCAAGATAAGATGTCAGGCGGTCCTTGCATTAAATGCTCCTGCGATATGGTCGGTTGGTGTGGCGATTTGGCCAAGGTCGCTTCTCCGCGAAGCCTACCCGAGCTGAGCCTCAAGCGATTCGATGGTGCGTCCGTTCCTTGAGGGGACCCTCGGGCGAGGTGTGAATCTTCCGGGGTCGGCTGTCTTTGCCCGAGGTCGGGCTCGGGCGAGGCGGGATCGTGTCCCTTGAGTGGAGCCTTGGCCTGAATCGCGCCCATCAGGCCTTCGCAGCTTTGTGCTGATGGGGTTTACCAGCTGAGATTAGGAGTCTTGGGTGTACCCCTATTTATGGTCCCCGACAGTAGCCCCCGAGCCTCAAAGGGAGTGTTGATACTCGCTTGGAGGCTTTTGTCGCACTTTTTTTGCAAGGGGACCGGCCTTTCTCGGTTGCGTTTCGTTCCGGTGGGTGCGCGCGAGCGCACCCGCCGGGTGTAGCCCCTGAGGCCTCGGAGGAGTGGTTTGACTCCTTCGAGGTCTTAGCGCGTTTCGTGATGCTTCGGCCGGTCTGGTGGTTCCCTCATGCGAACTGGCCATAGCCCGGGTGCATAGTCGAGTCCCAAGTTCTCGGGCTGGTATGTTGACGCTGTCAACGGTTTGGCCAGAGCCGGGTTTGCGAGAGCAGCCCCTGAGCCTCCGCACAGAGCGAGAGGATGGTCATGGACAGACTCGGCTTTTTTCATATGCCCCTACATCGCCTTTCTGCAAGGAGGAGGGGGGGAAAGCGCCATGTTGCCCTCGGAGGGCGCCGAACATGGTGTCTCCAGTGAGTTGCTAACGGGTAATCCGAGTGGACGCCCGTGCCCCATTCGTTAGGGGTCGGCTAGTGGCCCGGAGGCGCGCTCCAAAAGTACCTGCGGGTGATTCGCCGGACCCGGTACCCTTTTGACGGGGTCCGAGGGCTTGATGCCTCCCTCTGGTGGGATTCCGTTACAAAATCATCCCCATCGGTCTCGGAAATGTCCTAGGGTACCTCGGGAGCGTAGCCCGAGCCTTGGTTGTGTATCGAACGTACCTAGAGTCATCCCTCGCTCTGCGTGCTCTGAGGCGGCTGTCGAACCCTTCGGGGGCCAGCCTACGAACCCCTGATCAGTAGTGGGCGCGGAGCCCGAGTGGCCTGAGGCGGCCGTTGAACCCTTCCGAGGGGCCAGCCTTCGAACCTCTGACCAGTAGTGGGCACGGAGCCCGAGTGCTCTGAGGCAGCTGTTGAACCCTTCCGAGGGGCCAGCCTTCGAACCTCTGATCAGTAGGGGGCTCGGAGCCCGCTTCCTTCGTGGAGAAGGATCCCTTTCGGAGTATCCCCTTCCTCGGTCCCTGTGGCAAGAGAGAGAAAGAGGAGGAGGAAAAAGATATGAAATCGAACGATGTAGCGCACCTTTTTTGACGCGGTCATTATGTTGGAGGTGAAGCGTCGCCTGCCAAGGGTGTCGCCTGTCCTGCCGCAGAGTTAATGCGACGGGATGAGTGGTTCGCGGGGCAGCCGTTGTGCGTGCTCGAGCCGTTCGAGGAACGGAACACGGGCGCGTCGTCTTCACGCCGTGGGAGAGGGCTCTCTCGCTGTCCCAGGAGGGGACGTGAGCCTACAGGCGATTTGACTGTTGTTTCCGCCCGCCTGCCGCCACCATTACTGTCGGCCCACTTTTGGCCATATCGACCATCATGCCTTCCCCCGCGGCTGACTGACCCGTGACCGATGTGCTCGGTTGGCACTGTTGGGCCATGCGCAGGGTCGCCTCGAGTCGCGGCACTGGTTCCGCAGTCGAGAAGGCGCGGTAGTGGCGCGAGTGGCGGTGCAGTTTCTTGCACGTAGTAACCGGCGCGTCGGTTACATGACGTGTGGGCCTGGGCCTCCATGATGGACGCGTCGAAGTCGAAGGGGTGTGCCCCCTTGGTGCAGTTGCATGCCGCCTGCATGGCGGTCCATCCTTTCACCCGCTGGTCTGGGCAAAAGTGGAGGAGCGCTTGTAACCGCTGGGCAGTTACGCGTACCGTGCGCGGTGGTTTGGCCTCTTTCGTCCTGGGCCAGCTTGCATGATGCGTGGGACCCAGCCCCCGTGTTGTAGGGGGAGGACCTTGGAGCGTGTTGGAGAAGACTCAGTTCGCGCCGGCTGAGGACGCAAGTGGGGAGAGTTGCCTTTAAAAGGAGGGCAACCCCCTTGGACGGCAACCATGTCTTCGCACTCTCCTCATGCATCGCGCCCTTCCACCTTCCGAGCCCTCGGATGGGGAGCGCTCGCGTTGCTTTTGTCTCGTCGTCGTCAGAGGAACACAACTTCGCGGAAGTTGGTACCTTTCAGCCGTCGTTCGGCTTCAAGGATTTTCATCAGGCAGCCCGGCTGCATCCCCTCGCCGGTGGTCACCCAAGACGGTGACCACCAGCTTGATGGTGGGGAGAAGCGAGCTGGGCTGCAGCCTCCGCCCCTCCCTCAGCTTCAAGGATGTTCATCATCAGTGCTGGGGAGGGGAGTGCGCCGAGTTGGGGCCTGCCTCCGTGCGGGCAGCGGCCCGCTCCTTCCCTCAGTGATCGGGGGGAAGGGCGTTCATCATTCGTGACGCTGGCAGCTGCCGCGTGTCTGGCTCTCCGGCCTGAGCAGCTTCGGCGCTGCTTCCGGTGCCACCTCGCACCAAGGCAGCCGGAAGAGGTTTCTCTGCCGACGGGATAGTCGGTGCCACCTGCGGACTGACCTCTGACTCTACGGCCTCCTGCTTGTCCTCGCCCCTCGAGTGGGGGCGTGGGCGAGGGCCTTATCGCAGCAGCATCTGCTCTGAGGTCATCGCTGCTGTTGTTCGGCCGCCTGGAGCGAAGGTCGTTGTCGCTGCTGCCGGAGTGGGCGGCGGCGTGCCACCTAGAGTCTTGTCGCCCTGCAGGCCCTCCAATGTGGGGGGTTGTTCGTACCTGCGGGGGCGGAACCGGAGTTCCGTTTGTAATGGCACCTTGAGTGCCGGTGTCTGTTCATTGTGGCTGTCGGGGCCTAAACATGTAGGTATTCTTGGGTGTAATACCATGTTTTTTCCTCATTTTCGAGCACTAGAACTCGCCTGTCGGCTAGCCGAACCGCTTAACCAAATGTGAGTTGCTCTGTGCGGAAGGTGACGAGTGAGGTATCCGTATCCCGGAGGCGTAGGAATCCCTCGGCTCGGTCGGCCTTGCCGCCCGAGGCTTCACTTGCTTAGTCAAAGAAACCCTCGGCCGCTCTGCGATGAGCCAGAGCCGGAGGCAGCGGTGCCAGCATGGACAGAGGCAGAGTTGGCTCGAAAAAGGGAGCTTTGTCGGCCGGGGCCTGGTCGGGTCGTCCACTAACGGGACCAACGCCGGAGTCGAGTTGTCGAGGCCATGAGCCGGGCTGGTGTCCTCGGGGGACAGCTGGCTGAGGCTTCGGGGTGGCCGGCCGAGCCGTCTGCTCGGGCTGGGTTCCTGGAGGAGACCCTGGCGGCGATGGCCCGAGCGTGGTGCTGACGTCGTCCTTCGGAGCAGAGATCCTCTGACCGTGTTGTCGTCCGAGGCTCGGTCGGACTTCGCCGATGGTGGAGTTGACGCCGAGGGTGCTGCTGCTCCCCCCCCATCGACGTCTGAGCCTGCAGGATCGGTTCGCCTGTAGTATGCATATGTTTTTTGCGGCCGCCGAGGCCCAAACATACTGTCGTCGCGTTGTAAAGCTGTGTTTCTTTTCCCCTTGTTTCGAGTATCAGGACTTATTTGTCGGTAACAGAATTGTTTGTCCGAGCGAGAGTTACTTTTCACGGAAGGTGATGAGTGAGGTATCCGTATCCCGGGGGTGTAGGAGTCCCTCGGCTCGGTCAGCCTTGCCGCTTACGTGTACTCTTACTCGTCCGTAGGATTCTGCTATCGATATAGTTGAGAAGGCACGAAAAATCGTTTCGGCAGAAAAGTTTTCGAGCATTAAGACTTGTTCGGTCAGCAGGATCGCTCATCCGAACGCGAGTTACTTCTCGCGGAAGGTGATGAGTGAGGTATCCGTATCCTGGAGGCGTAGGAGTCCCTCGGCTCGGTCGGCCTTGCCTGCTTACGTGTACTCCGCCGTTTTCATGATCCCACTACCGAAGTAGTCGAAAAGCACGAAAGATATTCTGGCAGAAAGACTTTTTCCGAGGAAAATTTTGACGTAGAGGGGGTTCCCCCTTCTAGCCCCCGAGGGAGGGTCGGGCTTTGTCGAGGCAAGGCTGACCCTTCCTTGATGGTTAGACTTTGTATGTAAACGAGGTGTATGAACGGCTTGAAAACATCTTAAGGGTAGAAACGACGTAGCTGTCGGATGTTCCAAGCGTTGCTGTACACCTCGCCTTGACTGTTGGCCAGTTTGTATGTTCCCGGCTTCAAAATCTTGGCGATGATGAATGGCCCTTCCCAGGGAGGCGTGAGCTTGTGGCGCCCTCGGGCGTCTTGTCGCAGCCAAAGCACCAAGTCGCCCACCTGGAGGTCTCGGGACCGAACCCCTCGGGCGTGGTAGCGTCGCAGGGACTACTGATACCGCGCCGAGTGTAGTAAGGCCACGTCCAGAGCCTCTTCCAGTTGGTCCAGTGAGTCTTCTTGGTTGGTCTGGTTGTGTCGGTCGTCGTAGGCCCTCGTCCTTGGGGAACCGTTGTCGGTGTTTTGGGTCCGACCGCACACCCGGGGTTGCCCCTCAAGGTGTTTTTTGGAGTAGGACGGTGTCGACGACTGTAGCAAAATGGTTCGTGCCGATCGCACGAGGAACAGTGGACAGGGTTTTCAGGTTCGGGCCGCTTAGAGATGCGTAACACCCTACGTCCTGGTGAGTATGCTTGGTGGATGTGGTTACAAAAGAGCTCTCTGAATTGAGATTGCAGAGAGTTGACGTGGGTGGCTAAGTAAAGGTCGATCGTTCTGAAGGGGTGCCCCCTAGGCCTTATATACTCGACCGTGGGGCAATACATGTGGATATGATAACAACGAGTAGCTAAAAGATAGTGAACCTCTTGAGTTTATCCCCGCATAACCCTCGCCGACTTTTCCCTGCATGGCTCCGTTGCATGGGGGCTCCAGCGCGGGAAAATCGGATCTCTGTTGTGGTCGCTCGCTTGACGTCGTGGGCCGTCCGGGTTTACATCAATCCGGCCTCATGTTGATTTACTCTACTGGTCGTCTTTCCCCGGGCCCACGAGAGAATAACCTTATGATTTATTGGGCCCTTGGGCCTTTCGCGAGGTCTTTTACTCTTTAGTGGACCCGGGGGATATCTATCCCCCACAAGCCCCCGATCTTTGGGTTAATTTAGAGGTAATCAGCCCAAAGATCCCGGGTCCAGTTTGCAGGTGATTCGAAGAAAATGACCTCCTGTTGTCCTCTCCTGCTTCGATCATTCGTGTTGACCGAAGCTTAGTTTCGAGTTTGTGCCTTAGAGGTCGGCATTTCAATTTGTAGGATTCTAAACTTCATTGGGTGCACCAAAGGTGCACCCAATGGGTGTAGCCCCCGAGCTTCGAGTAGATTTTTAAAAAATAATCTACTCGAAGGTCTTCCTTTTGTGTCTTTTTGCTGAAGATTATCCTTTCTGCTTGTAAAAAATTGGCATGATGTCATCCGCACTATGTCATCAATATTATGCTTCAGAGGTCAGCATGTATTTTGTCTTTTGCAGCCGAGTTCGCAATCCATCCATATCTCGCTAGGTAGTGCAATTTATTTGCTCTGTGACTGATTGGACATTTGACGGACGTTCTCTGTCTAGTCTTCAAGTCGTTTCTGTCGACCATATTTTGTACTCCACTGGCTATATTTGGCTTCCCTCTAACTCTCACTGATATCTCATTTTTGTCTTGAGGCATCCATTGCATGCCCTGCACAGATGTAACCATTTTGAAAAATATACTGATAATTCCTGGGCGTCCCCCCCCAATGGGTGTGGGCAAGGGACGGCTTGGTACGCTGAGTGTTTTAGCCGGCTGCTTCTGAGTAGTAATGTGATGGGACGGCGAGTGTAATCATATCCTTTGCGCTGTTGACTGGAGTCCCAATGGGTGTAGTGTTGCATGAAACGGCGTCAGCCGCCTGACGTGTCTTCAGAAGGGTGGAAGTGCTTATTGAATGCTTTGCGACTGTTCAGTGACCGCGGTTGGAGGTGAGCGGTTGCCTTTCCCTTCTATAAATAACGTCGTTGTCTCTCTAGCTTTTTCACATCTCTTCGCTGCTCTTCTGCTACTTTCCTCGCTTCTCTCCTTTCTGCTTCCACCATGGGCAAGAACAACAAGCGCAAGCGCGAGCCAACTCCTCCATTGGAGGAGTTTGGTGACTCGGAGTACTCAGAGGAGGAGTTCTCCTCTGGGTCTGAGGGGTCTCCGGCTCCCGTCCCCCTGCGTGAGTCGTCTGACGACTCAGACGACTCCCAGGGGCTTGCGGCGGAAGTCTGGACGTACATCCGGGCCGTCGAGCGCTCCGGGCTCGAGGGCTCGGATGAGTCGGAGTACTCCTCGGACGAGGAGGACTCGGACGGCGGCGGCGAGGATGAGGATGACGACGATGATGACGGCGGTGACGACGACGATGGCGACGGTGACGGCAGCGGCAGCGGCAGGAGCGGCGGCGGCAAGGACGGTGACGGCGGCGGCAGCAGGGGCAGCAACCGGGGCAGCAACAGCAACAGGGCCAGTGGCTAGACGCCACTGGTCTTTTAGATATTAGTATAGTATAGTTAGAATAATGTAGTAGTAATGTAGAGTAGTATAGCGTAGTATAGTAGTAGTAGTAATGTAATGTAGTAATAGTAGGAAAGCATCAACTCGCAAAGAGTTGATTTGTAAGCTTATTATCTTCCCTTTGAATGAAAGAATGACGTTGGTTTCCTATTGATGACTCGTCTCGCTTGTTCATAAAGAAAGAATGACGTTGGTTTCCTATTGATGACTCGTCTCGCTTGTTCATAAAGCTGATTTCTTTGAAACAGTAGACGAATGACTTGGGGATCAAACTGATGCTTCCAGAAATAGCTGCCGAGTAAATTGTAAATGATGTTGACGTTTTAGAGGTAACATCAAGCAACTGAAGACTGTATCAGTGTGTTAGAAGCAACGCCAAGTGTTTGGAGAGCAACATCGGCATTTTAGAGTTAATGCCGAGCGACTGGAAGGTGACGTCGGCATTTTAGAGGTAATGCTGAGCGACTGAAAACGAAATCGGCGTTTTAGAGGCAACGCCGACCGACTGGAAGGTGACGCCGGCATTTTAGAGGTAATGCCGAGCGACTGAAAACGAAATCAGCGTTTTGGAGGCAACGCCCACCGACTGGAAGGCGACGTCGGCATTTTAGAGGTAATGCCGAGCGACTGAACATGAAATCGGCGTTTTGGAGGCAACGCCGAGCGACTGGAAGGTGACGTCGGCATTTTAGAGGTAATGCCGAGCGACTGAAAACGAAATCAGCATTTTGGAGGCAACGCCGACCGACTGGAAAGCGACGTCGGCATTTTAGAGGTAATGCCGAGCGACTGGGTGGTGATGTCAGCATTTTAGAGGTAATGCTGAGCGACTGAATATGAAATCAGCGCTTTTTAGAGTCAACACCGAGTGATAGCAGGCCGCATGAGCTATTTTGAGGATGATAACCGAGTGATGAGGTGGCGCATCGGCTTTTTGGAAATAACCGCCGGATGACCATGTGGCATGCTGGGGTTTTGGAAATAACCGCCGGGTGATGACTGGGCACTTTTTGAAACGGTATCTGGCTCGAGAATATCCCATAAGGGCTGCGCTTTTAGCCGCCTTTGCTTTCCGTGCCCTAGTTCTTGCATTCCCGCTTCCGAATCCTCTCTGCCATTCGCCTCCTACTCTACTCGCTGGTGAAATCGAGATGGCGCCCAAGAGGAAGACTGCGAGCTCATCTGCTGCGGTGATCCCTCCAATCGATCCCAACAGCCAGTTGCCTTTCGCAGGTAACCATATGTCCATCATTTCCGAAGCTGAACTTCTCCACCTCGTATCCATCGGGGTTCTTCCTCCGTGGGAACTCTGTTCTTGGTGGATTTGCCACGGGACTACTGTCCCGACAGAGGATACCCACGAGTCTGTAGTTTACGCTCCTTTTCTTCTCCGCGGCCTCGGCCTTCCCATCTCTCCCTTTTTTCGTGGCCTCCTTGATTTCTATCACATTAACTTGACCCATTTGAACCCTAATTCCATTCTGCAAATCTCCATTTTCGTTCACTTATGCGAAGCCTTTCTTGGCGTGCTGCCGCATTTCGGTTTATGGAAGTATTTGTATCATTGTCGCCCTGGGATGGCCGGGGGACAACATCAGTTGGTCGGAGGTGCCAGTTTGGAGATGCGCCGCGGGCGGAAAACTGAGTATCTTGAGATTCCCCTCAAGGACAGTATTAAGGGGTGGCGTCTAGAGTGGTTCATAGTTGATAATTATGGAAATTCTCTCCCCTCCTGGTCGGGAAGATAGCCAGACGTTCGCACTCCGAGCTAGACCGAGTCTCCCACAGATCAGGAAGTGGCTGAGGCAGGTGTGTTGCTAAATGAAGTTGGACTGCTAAAAGAGAGAGGTCTAACTGCTGAAGCTGTGGTCGCTGACTTTGTTTTCAAGAACATTCAGCCACTGAAAGACAGGGCCTATCCAGCATATCTGTATCGAGGGCTAGCCGACTCAACTCGGGTTACCAATAGGAGAATTCCTTCTGTAGACTTGGTAAGCCGACTTGAAATGATCCTCAGGGGTAAGGTGTCAAATGTTGGTGCTCCAGTGGCATACTCAGCCTGGAACCTGCCTCCTCCCAAAGCCTTCACCCTTTTTGTGTCAAATCCGCCTGTGACTGATGGCAATCTGGGCCTTAGAGTGCGACCCTCTGCTGAAGAAGTCAGTACTTTGGTTGCTTCGCTTGGGGAGATTCCTGATGACGAACGGCAGGTCCATTTTGAGGTGCCCCTGAACCCTAGTGATGCAGATATATATACCATGCTTGATCTGCTAGCTGAGGATTCCTCCGACGCTGCTCCTGCTGGTACGTTGGCAGTGGTGCCCCTTCCAGAGGTTGATACAACTTTGGATGTCCAGAAACCTGTCAGTACTCGCCCGAGGCACCCTAGCCGAACCAATCAGCCTGAGCCTTCTGCTGATGAGCAAAAGAAGAAAAGAAGACGCCTCCGGCGAGTATCCAGTTTTGATGAGGACGCTGGTACCTCAGTTCCTGCTATTGAAGAAATGCCTGCGACTGGACTTACTGACGCTGACCCCAATGGGTGTACCCAAATTGCTACTGATCCCGGTGTGGGCGCTCCATCTGTTGCTGATCCCAATGGGGGTGCTGCTTGTGTTGTCACTGTGGAAGATGAGGAGGAAGAAAATGAGGCTCCTTTAACTCGGAAAAAACAGTCGGCAGTTCATCGCCAGCGGTGAAAGTAGTGGAGTTCCTTCTCCTGCTTTGTCTGCCCTCATTGGTCTGCAAGAACTGTCCCTGGCCAACTTTGATCAAACTCTTGAGGATATGGTCCCAGAGGACTTGTTATCAGAGCCGGTGGATGATGATGCAACGGAGGCTTGCGCTGCCGTGCCTGATGCTGGGTTGAGGTCATCCCGTGCCTTGTCGACCTTAGAGCGCGATCTCGAGGGTCGGGATGCTGACTTGGATTGTCCTGGTCCCATGGAAGTGGCTGAAGGCCCGTCAACCTTAGAGGTGGTCACTGCGGAGAGCCTGGACCTCAAGAATGGTGCTGACACATGCCCAGCCCCCGAGGGTGTCGCCGGGGATGACTTAGCTCGGGTGAAGAGTGTAAGCCACTGCCCAGCCCCCGAGGGTGCTGCCGGGGATGATCCGGCTCAAGCGGGCAGTGCCAACTATGACCCAGCCCCCGAGGGTGCCCAAGCAGGGTCTCCTTCCTACACTTCCATGGACATTCACGCGGGATCACCTCCACACTCTGGTTGCATGGTGGTAGCCCAAACTTTGGACCAGGGAGTCGCTTTAGAGAGCAGCGTCCCCGCTGATCGGGCGTTTGGCTCTGTTGAAGGTACTGAGCTGATTCCTACTGGTCCGTTGCAAGCTGCTTCGGGTGGTGGCCTTGCGCCTGGTTATCAGTTGATTTCTCCTGATTTGGGGATCCCTTCGTTTTTTTCCAACCTCCAGGTATTGTGCTGTATTTTAACTTGATCTTTACATTGCATGAACTTTTGTCATTATGTTCATCTGTTCTTCTCATCAGGCTTTGGTGGATGGGATGGCCAGCCAGCTAAGATTGCAGGGTGCTTCCGTCCCAGAAGTGGCTTCGTCTCTTGCGTGTTGGAATCCAGTGTCACTTCATCGTCATGTATCCGAGTTGGAGGCAACTAACACTGGTTAGTGCCCTTTTTCTTCTCTTCGCCTTTGTTGTGGACTGTTTTACCTTCTGACCTCGTTTTGTTTGATTACCTCTTGCTAGGAATGACTCGGCAGATTGCAATTCTTGAGGAAAAACACTCCCGAGATCTGGCTGAATTGGCTCAGCGGTGCACTGACTTTGAGGAGAAGTACTCTCAGGGCCAAATTGAACTGGGCCAAGTCTCTGCTGCCTTGGATGACGCCAATGCCCTGAGTTCTTCCCTTCATGCTCAGCTTGATTCTGAAAAGGTAATTTACAAAACTGTGCCTTGCCTTGCTGTGCTCCTATTACTTGCTTGGTTTTTGAAGGAGCTGACTTTTGCTCGCAGGAAGAAAAGCGTATCCTTGCTGCTTCTCGTGACAATCTTGACAGATTATATCGTGATTCTAGCAACTCGCTGATCATCTTGGAGAGGAGTCACCGCTTTACAATGGAGGAACTGGACAATCAACGTTGTAAGCTGCAGGAATCTGCGGACGAAGTGACCCGCCTTAAGCAATTGATATCAGCAAAGGATGCCACCATCAAAGAACTCCGAGCTTCCAAGAAATCCATTGCCCAGGAGTTAGAGGCTGCTCGGCTAGATGCTAAAGTTGCCGAAGAAATTGCTGCTACTCTCAAAGCCCAGCGCGATAAAGCCATGGACAAGGCTATTTGGGCGGGACGAATCTTAATGAGGAGACCTGGCGTGGTTGTTCCTGAAGACATAAAGGCTGACGTGAATGCTGCCCCTGATTCCTCGAGTCGCCCTTCTTCGTCGGTCGCACCTGAGAAAGACATTGCGAAATAGAGAAACATTTTGCGTGCTTTGAGCGCGCGGTTAGCATGATCAAGTATTTGTTAGAGGACATCAGTTCAGCATTCGAATGATATAATTACTCTCTTATTGTATCAGAATTCATCAGTTCGTAAATTTGCAGTAATGAAACGACACACGATGATTATGAGATTTGTTTGCGGGATATAGAAGTCATCCCCTGAATTGCATAGGCATGAGTATGTTGCACCGGCTTTAGTCGCCACTGACTTTAGCCGATTGCTCCATTAGTAGGGCATAGTGGTCACCCCGAGTTAAGTAAGCGTGAGCATGTTGCACCGCCTTAAGTCGTTGCCGACTTAAGTCGATTGCTCCGTTAGTAGGGCATAATGGTCACCCCGAGTTAAGTAAGCGTGAGCATGTTGCACCGCCTTAAGTCGTTGCCGACTTAAGTCGATTGCTCCGTTAGTAGGGCATAGTGGTCACCCCGAGTTAAGTAAGCGTGAGCATGTTGCACCGCCTTAAGTCGTTGCCGACTTAAGTCGATTACTCCGTTAGTAGGGCATAGTGGTCACCCCGAGTTAAGTAAGAATGCAAGTCGATCGTAAATGAACTGAGTATCTTTGAAATCTCTCTTTATTGATGACATATTTCCACTTTACAGGATACATTGTCGCCCCAGCAGTTTTGAAATACAGCTAGGGATAAAACTTTCTGAGGTGCTCTATGTTCCAGGAGTTCCCAATTTCTGTGCCATCCATCTGAGTGAGGCGATACGATCCGGGCCGAGTGACTTCTGCTACCACGAAGGGTCCTTCCCATAAGGGTGATAACTTGTGCCGTCACTCCCCCGTTAGAATTCGGCGGAGGACGAGGTCTCCTACTGAAAAGAACCGTTGCCGCACAGCCTTGTCGTGATAGCGCCTTAGAGTCTGCTGGTACCGTGCTGATTGGATTACCGCATTCAGCCGTTCTTCCTCAAGTACATCAATGTCCTCCAGCCTGGTGGCCTCAGCTTCTGCTATGCTTTCGAAGATCAACCTTGGCGCCCCAAACTTGAGATCAGCAGGTAGCACTGCCTCCGACCCATAAACCATGAAGAAAGGAGTGTTTCCACGCAGGGCTCGGCTAGGTTGGGTTCTTAGGCTCCAAACGACATAAGGCAGTTCCCTTATCCACTTTCCTGCGAATTTTTCATTCTTATCGAAGACCTTTTTCCTGAGTGCCTCCAATATCATTCCGTTGGCTCGCTCAACCTGCCCGTTGGCTCTTGGATGTGCTACAGATGCGTACTTGATCTGAATGCTCTTTTGCTCGCAGAAGTCGAAGAATTCTGAACTGGTGAAGTTGGATCCTAAGTCAGTGATGATGTTGTTTGGTATCCCGAATCTGAATATTATGTCTTGTATGAATTCCACGGCCTTAGCAGAGGTTAAAGAAGCAATGGGTTTGAACTCTATCCATTTAGTGAATTTGTCAATCGCCACCAATACATGAGTATATCCCCCTTGAGCTTTCTTGAAAGGTCCAATCATATCCAGTCCCCAGCATGCGAAAGGCCAGGTTACCGGTATGGTCTGTAGTTGCTGTGCTGGCATGTGCTGTTGCTTTGACAAGTATTGGCAAGCTTCGCACCTCTGAACTAACTCGGCTGCATCGTTCTTCGCTGTCGGCCAATAAAATCCTGACCTGAAAACCTTCCCGACTAGTGTTCTGGATGCTGCATGTATCCCACATTGCCCAGCATGGACCTCCTCCAGAAGTTGCTTTCTAGTGGATGGGAGAATGCACTTCATGAGGACACCTGATGCACCCCTTCTGTATAATATCTCCCCAATGAGTGTATAGTGAGCCGACTGTCTGGCGATGCGCTCTGCCGAGTTCTTGTCGTCTGGTTCTTCTTCATTCTT
Source organism: Zea luxurians (assembly GCA_029449295.1). Classification (NCBI taxonomy): domain Eukaryota; kingdom Viridiplantae; phylum Streptophyta; class Magnoliopsida; order Poales; family Poaceae; genus Zea; species Zea luxurians. The sequence continues at coordinate 9,453,567 of JAOPSE010000039.1, forward strand.
TATATACTTAATGATCGGCCTTCTCCAGTCATCAGAGTCTGACTCGAGTTGATCTATGACGTTGCACTCTTCTGTTTGGTCCATTGAGATACTCGGCTGCAGAATTTCTTGCACGAAGACTCCGGGTGGGACCTGAGTTCGATTGGATCCGAGCTTGGACAGTACATCGGCTGTTGTGTTCCGATCTCTTTCTATATGATGAAATTCCAGACCCTCGAATTTATCTTCCAGCTTTCAGACGGTAGCGCAGTATTTTCCCATTGAGTCACTTGAACAATCCCATTCCTTGTTTATCTGGCTGATGACTACCAGAGAATCTCCGTATACCATCAATCTCTTGACGCCCAGTGATGTGGCGATGTTCAATCCGTGTATCAAAGCTTCATATTCGGCTGCATTGTTAGAGGCTGGGAATAGCAACTGGAGGGCGTACTTGAGGTGTTCGCCTCCAGGTGCGGTGAAGAGAATCCCTGCTCCTGCTCCCTGCAGCTTCAGCGAGCCATCAAAATACATTCGCCATACTTCTGCAGTTTCTGGATTATCCGGTACTTGCTGTTCTGTCCACTCTGATACGAAATCAACCAGTGCTTGAGTTTTGATGGCAGTGCGAGGTCGGAACTCGATGTCGTGGGATCCCAGCTCGCAAGCTCACTTGGCTATTCGGCCAATGGCTTCCTTGTTGTGAAGAATATCCCCTATTGGAGAACCAGTGACTACTATGACTTTGTGGTCGTCAAAGTAGTGACGCAGCTTGCGGGTAGTTAGAAGTACTGCGTATAATAGCTTCTGAACCTGAGGATATCTTTTCTTCGAGGGGCCTAGAACTTCACTGATGAAGTAAACGGGATGTTGTACTGGATAGGCATGTCCTTCTTCTTCTCGCTCGACTACCAACGCGGTGCTTACCACGTGAGTCGTGCAAGAGATATACAGTAGCAAATCTTCAGCCGGTTGAGTCGACGTAGCTCGCCGGGGTGGTTTCAGTACTGGTGGTGTTGTCAAGAATTTCTTCAGTGCATCTAGAGCTTCTTGTGCTTCTGAAGTCCATTGAAACTTATCCACCTTCTTGAGTAGCTTGTAAAATGGCAAACCTTTTTCTCCCAGCCTGGATATAAATCTGCTCAGAGCTGCCATACATCCAGTAAGTCGCTGAACCTTCTTTTGTGACCGAGGAGCTTCCATCTTCATGATAGCTTCAATCTTATCTGGATTAGCCTCAATTCCCCGGTGGCTGACGATAAACCCGAGCAACTTTCCTGCTGGTACCCCAAAAACACATTTCTCGGGATTAAGCTTCCATCTATACCGCCTCAGACTGTTGAAAACCAGTTGTAAGTCTTCGATGAAGTTTTTTGAGTCCTGCGTTTTGATTACCACGTCATCCACGTAGGCCTCCACACGCTTGCCCCAGTGATCGGCTAAGCATGTTTGAATGGCTCTCTGGTAAGTTGCCCCAGCGTTTTTGAGGCCAAACGGCATGGAGGTATAACAGAAAGCACCAAACGGAGTAATGAATGCCGTTTTTTCTTCATCTTCCTTTGCCAGACTAATCTGATGGTATCCGGAATAGCAATCCAGGAAAGACAGGATAGAACATCCAGCGATGGAGTCCACCACCTGATCTATCCTTGGGAGCCCGAAAGGATCCTTCGGACAGTGTTTGTTGAGATCAGTATAATCAACACACATGCGCCAATCCACTTTATTCTTTTTGAGTACAAGAACAGGGTTGGCTAACCACTCGGGATGTAACACTTCTCTAATGAATCCAGCCGCGACCAAGCGAGCTAACTCGGTGCGAATGGCCTCTCTCTTGTCGGGCGTGAAACGACGTAGTTTTTGCCGAATTGGTCTTGCCTGGGGATAGACCTTCAATTTGTGCTCGGCCAGTTCTCTTGGGACCCCTGGCATATCCGCAGGTTGCCATGCGAATACATCTCGGTTATCTTGCAGGAACTGGACGAGCGCGCTTTCCTATTTGTCGTCCAAGCTGGAGCTGATGATGGCTGTCTTGCGCTCATCAGCAAACCCCAGGTTGATTCGCTTGGTTTCATCAGTCGGCCGCATAGAGGCCGCGGCCTGAGCTTCGTTTGCCGGTACTGCGAGGTCCTCCTCAGGCTTAGAGTTCGCCAGTGTAGAAGGGACCGTTGACGGCTTGGTGGTGAGGGCTGCTTGGATGGCCACTCGGAAACATTCCGCGGCGCCTTGGAAGTCGGCGCGCACAGTTATGATCCCTTGCGGTCCTGGCATCTTCAGTATCATGTATGTATAGTGTGGAATGGCCATGAATTTGGCCAATCTAGGCCTTCCGATGATGGCGTTGTACCCGCAGTCGAAGTTCGCCACTTCAAACCTCAGGAACTCGGTTCTGTAGTTCTCCGGAGTTCCGAAGGTTACCGACATGTAGATGTGGCCTAGCGGGTATTCCCCCTCCGTCGGCACGATGCCGAAGAAAGGAGTGTCCGACTTGTGGAGCTCTTTGAGGTGAGCTCCCAAGCCTTGGAGTGTCCGGGGGAAGGTGACGTTGATGCTGCTCCCCCCGTCCACTAGCACCTTCTTCACCCGGCTCTCTCGGATCACCGGATCTACGAGGAGCGGGTATTTGCCTGGATGGTCGAAGTTGAGCCATTGATCCTCCCGAGTGAAGGTGATCGGGTGTTCTGACCACCGGTATGGGGCGGGAGGACCGGTGGTCGCCACCAGTATCTGGCGGTCGTTGAGCTTTTGTTGTCTTTTGTTCTCCTGCGACCCATGCCCGCCGAAGATGACGTTAACCTCCCTGTCGACGCGCGGGAAAGCTCCTCCTCCCCCCTCCTCCTGCTGATGGGGTTGTCGTGGTTCATCTGGTCCTCCCCTCGGCGGAGGAGGAGGTAGAGGTTGGAAGGGTCGGCCGTGCCCGATGGAGTGCTTGAAGTCCCGGCAGTTACGAAGAGTGTGGCACATGTCCTTGTGGTACGGGCACTGGGCGTCGAGGATGTCGTCCAGCGTTCGTTCGCCTCCGCGAGGTCCTCCTCGGGCGCGAGAGGCAGGTGGTCCGGCGGCGTGTACTTCCTCGCGAGGCCTTTTCTCCCATCGTTTGTCGGGTTGCTGGTTCGCGTCGCGTCGTGGTGCTACCGGTGCAGGCTTTGCTCCTCCGATGAGGTCCTGGGCCCGCTCGTCGGCGGTGATGTAGAGGTCAGCTTCCCGGAAGAGCTCCTCGGAGGTAGTCGGCGCCTTCTGTAGTATGGCTCGGACGAAAGCCGAGTCATTGAATCCTCTGTAGAAGTCCTCGATCACGGCCGCCTCCGTGACCTCGGGGATACGATTTCTCATGGTCTGGAACCTTTTGAGGTACGACCGGAGAGTTTCGTCCCCCGGCGCTTGATGGATTTGAGGTCCCACGGTTGTGCTGGCGTGTCGGAGAGGGACTGGAAGTTGGCGGTGAAACGTCGACTGAAGTCTCCCCAGTCGTCGATGTAGTGTCGGGGTAGATGTCGTAGCCACTGTAGCGCATCTTGCCCAAGGACGATGGGCAAATACGCGGTCATAACGTCCTCAGATGCCCCGGCAGCTCGAGCAGCGGTGGTGTAGACGGCTAGCCAACCCCCTGGATCCTGCTTAGGTTCATATTTGTCGACATTGGATACCTTGAAGTTGGGAGGCCATTGGATGGCCCTAAGGCGTGGGGTAAGAGCGGACACTCCGCACGTGTCCTCCTGTCGTCGGGGACGATGTCTGTCCCGGGGAGGGGAGTTGTGATTGTGGTTCCTCGACCGTCCCCGGGTGGTACCGCCAGTTGAGGCCGTTGCCGACTCAGTCCTGGTGGCCTGGCTCTGAGTCGGGATGCCATGATCCCGGTCGTACTCCTCCCGACGGCGAATCTCGTTCTCATGCCGCCGTTCACGCGAAGCATTGATGGAGCTTCGCGCGTCTCGGCGACTGTTGATGGCGTGTCGTACGTCGTTTGGCGGGTGAGAGAGCGGTAGAAGATGGTTGGCCGCCTGGGTGAACAGACGTCGGTAGCCCTCGGCGTCGGGAGTCCGAGGAAGTCCGTCAGCTATCCGAGCCAGTACCCCTCCGACTTCACTCGGCGTGTTCATAGCTCGGGCGAAGTCGGGATTCAGGTTGCGCCCGAAGAATGGATTCTCCCGGCGTTGCCTTGCGTCTTGCTCGGCCTGTTCCTGAGCCCGCCGGCGATCACGTCGTCGGGAGTTCCTTCGTTCTCTGTAAGCACGTTCTTCCAGAGTTTCCCCTATCTCCGAGACCTCGTCTCGCAAGACAGGCTGCTCCGGATCCCGCTCTCCGGCCGCGTGATGTCGTCGAACGTTCCTGCGCCGGTTCCTCTGTCGGCGGGATTCTCGTTGAGGCGGTTCTTCTCCGGGCGCGGTCGGTTCGTCGTCGGAGACGGTGGGCGACTCCACTCTCCCGATGAAGAGGACGTCGGGGTAGAATGGTGCTGCTGTCGTGGCGACTTTCTTTCCGTTCTCCTTTGAGGCCGGAGGAACGGAAAGAACGACTTGCTTCTCCCCGGTTTCCTTCTTCCTTGCGATCCGTGTCCATTCTTTTGTCGGGGAAGTAGACAGCGGAGTCTTCCGGGTCAGCGAGCCCTCGGCCCCCGAATTTTCGGAGACGATTTTTTTCCGGAGAGCTGGAGGTGGCGCTTCTCCGACATTTTCGGAGTTTGTTGGAGGAGACTTCTTTTCCGGCGGATCCGCAATGCGGTGTAGAGTTCCCTCTTCGTCCGCTACAGATGAGATTGTCCCGAAGCAGAATACGGATCCGGGACGCATGGTGATCTTGCTGTAGAAGGTGACGGCCATTGAGCTAGCTTGGATCGTCGACACACCCCCTACCTGGCGCGCCAGCTATCGGTGTTTTGGGTCCGACCGCACACCCAGGGTTGCCCCTCAAGGTGTTTTTTGGAGTAGGACGGTGTCGACGACTGTAGCAAAATGGTTCGTGCCGATCGCACGAGGAACAGTGGACAGGGTTTTCAGGTTCGGGCCGCTTAGAGATGCGTAACACCCTACGTCCTGGTGAGTATGCTTGGTGGATGTGGTTACAAAAGAGCTCTCTGAATTGAGATTGCAGAGAGTTGACGTGGGTGGCTAAGTAAAGGTCGATCGTTCTGAAGGGGTGCCCCTAGGCCTTATATACTCGACCGTGGGGCAATACATGTGGATATGATAACAACGAGTAGCTAAAAGATAGTGAACCTCTTGAGTTTATCCCCGCATAACCCTCGCCGACTTTTCCCTGCATGGCTCCGTTGCATGGGGGCTCCAGCGCGGGAAAATCGGATCTCTGTTGTGGTCGCTCGCTTGACGTCGTGGGCCGTCCGGGTTTACATCAATCCGGCCTCATGTTGATTTACTCTGCTGGTCGTCTTTCCCCGGGCCCACGAGAGAATAACCTTATGATTTATTGGGCCCTTGGGCCTTTCGCGAGGTCTTTTACTCTTTAGTGGACCCGGGGGATATCTATCCCCCACAACTGTATTCTAAGTCTGTGGGCAAGATGGCCTCGGCTCCATAGACTAGAAAGAACGGCGTGAAACCCGTGGCTCGACTTGGCGTCATCCTAAGGCTCCAGACCACCAAGGGGAGTTCCTTCATCCATCGCCTGCCGAACTTGTGGAGGTCGTTGTAGATCCTCGGCTTGAGTCCTTGCAGAATCATGCCGTTGGCACGTTCTACCTGCCCATTCGTCATGGGGTGTGCCACGGCAGCCCAGTCCACCCGGATGTGGTGATCCTCGCAGAAGTCCAAGAACTTTCTGCCGGTGAACTGGGTGCCGTTGTCGGTGATGATGGAGTTCAGGACCCCGAAGCGATGAATGATGTTGGTGAAGAATGCCACCGCCTGTTCGGACCTGATGCTGTATAGGGGTCGGACCTCGATCCACTTGGAGAATTTGTCGATGGCGACCAGTAGGTGCGTGTAGCACCAAGGTGCCTTCTGCAAGGGACCGACGAGGTCCAGACCCCACACAGCAAACGGCTAGGTGATGGGTATTATTTGCAGAGCCAGAGCGGGTAGGTGTGTCTGCCTTACGTAGAATTGACACCCTTGGCAGGTGCGGACATTTCTAGTGGCGTCGGTCACCGCGGTCGGCCAGTAGAAACCTTGTCGGAAAGCGTTTCCAACAAGGGCTCGAGGCGTTGCGTGATGACCGCAAGCCCCCGAGTGTATTTCTTGTAAGAGCTCCTGGCCTTCGGCGATGGATATGCATCGCTGGAGGATGCCGGAGGGGCTGCGGTGGTAGAGCTCCTTCCCGTCACCCAGCAAGACGAATGACTTGGCGCGCCGCGCCAGTCACCGAGCTTCGGCTCGGTCGAGGGGCAGCTCTTCTCGGTGGAGATATTGTAGGTACGGGGTCTGCCAGTCTCGATCAGGCGAGACCCCATTCCGCTCTCCCTCGACGCGTAGTGCCCCACCCTCGGGGGCCGAGGGTGCCTCGGGCTGAGCCGAGGGCGCCTCGGGCAGGGCTGAGACCTTCTCGGGCTCAGGCGTGTCGTTGGTCTTGACTGAGGGTTGATGTAGGTCCCGGGAGAAGACGTTCGGGGGAACCGTTGTTCGTGCCGAAGCTATCTTCGCCAGCTCGTCCGCAGTCTTGTTGTACCACAGGGCGACGTGGTTGACCTCGAGCCCGCAAAACTTGTCCTCCAGGCGCCGAACCTCGTCGCAGTAGGCTTCCATCTTCAGGTCGCGGCAGTGGGAGTTCTTCATGACTTGGTCGATGACAAGCTGCGAGTCACCGCGAGCGTCGAGGCGTCAGACCCCTAGCTCGATGGCGATGCGCAACCCGTTAACCAGAGCCTCATACTTGGCCACATTGTTGGACGCCGGGAAATGGAGGCGCAGCACGTAGCGGAGGTGCTTCCCGAGGGGCGAGATGAAGAGCAGGCCCGCGCCTGCCCCTGTTTTCATCAGCGACCCGTCGAAAAACATGGTCCAGAGTTCTGGTTGGATCGGAGCTGCCAGGAGCTGGGTGTCGACCCATTCAGCCACAAAGTCCGCCAAGACTTGGGACTTGATGGCCTTCCGAGGGGCGAACGAGATTGTCTTGCCCATGATTTCCACCGCCCACTTTGCAATCCTACCCGAGGCCTCTCGGCACTGGATGATCTCCCCCAGGGGGAAGGATGACACCACAGTCACCGGATGAGACTCGAAGTAGTGTTGCAACTTCCGCCGCGTCAGAATCACCGCGTACAGTAGCTTCTGAATTTGTGGGTAGCGGATCTTGGTCTCGGACAGTACCTCACTGATGAAGTAGACCGGCCTCTAGACGGGCAATGCATGCCCTTCTTCTCGCCTTTCGACCACGATCGTGGCGCTGACCACCTGAGTGGTAGCGGCGACGTAGATTAAGAGGGCTTCTCCGGCAGCGGGAGGCACCAGGATGGGTGCGTTCGTAACGAGCGCCTTCAGGTTCCCGAGGGCTTCCTCGGCCTCGGGGGTCCAAGTGAAGCACTCGGTCTTTCTTAAGAGGCGGTACAGAGGTAGGCCTCTTTCGCCGAGGCGCGAGATGAAGCGGCTCAGAGCCGCAAGGCATCCCATGACCCTCTGTACGCCTTTCAAGTCCTTGATGGGCCCCATGTTGGTGATGGCCGCGATTTTCTCTGGGTTGGCCTCGATGCCCCGCTCGGAGACGATGAACCCCAAGAGCATGCCTCGAGGGACTCCGAAGATGCACTTCTCGGGATTGAGTTTTACGCCTTTCGCCTTGAGACACTTGAATGTCGTTTCAAGGTCGGAGAGGTGGTCGGAGGCTTTCCTCGTCTTGACTACGATGTCATCGACGTAAGCCTCGACGGTCCAACCAATGTGCTCTCCGAACACGTGGTTCAAGCACCTTTGGTACGTCGCACCCGCATTCCTCAAACCAAATGGCATAGTAACGTAGCAGTACATGCCAAAAGGTGTGATGAAAGAAGTCGCGAGCTGGTCGGACTCTTTCATCCTGATTTGGTGATACCCTGAGTAGGCATCGAGGAAAGACAGGGTTTCGCACCCAGCAGTGGAATCCACGATTTGATCGATGCGAGGCAGAGGGTAGGGAACCTTCGGACATGCTTTGTTTAGACCAGTGTAGTCTACACACATCCGCCATTTCCCTCCTTTCTTTCTCACAAGCACAGGGTTGGCAAGCCATTCGGGATGGAATACCTCTTTGATGAACCCTGCGGCCATCAGCTTGTGGATCTCCTCGTCTATAGCTCTGCGCTTTTCTTCGTCGAATCGGCGCAGAGGCTGCTTCACGGGTCGGGCTCCAGCTCGGATATCCAGCGAGTGCTCGGTGACATCCCTCGGTATGCCAGGCATGTCCGAGGGACTCCACGCAAAGACTTCGGCGTTCACGTAGAGAAAGTCGACGAGCACTGCTTCCTATTTGGGGTCGAGCTCGGAGTTGATCCGGATCTGCTTGGAGGCGTCGTTGCTGGGGTCGAGAGGGACGGACTTAACCGTCTCTGCTGGCTCGAAGTTGCCGGCGTGGCGCTTCGCATCTGGCGCCTCCTTGGAGAGGCTCTCCAGGTCGGCGATGAGGGCCTCAGATTTGGTGAGGGCCTCGGCATACTCCACGCACTCCACATCGCATTCGTACGCGTGTCGGTACATGGGGCCGACGGTGATGACCCCGTTGGGGCCCGGCATTTTGAGCTTGAGGTAGGTGTAGTTGGGGACGGCCATGAACTTGGCGTAGCATGGCCTCCCCAGTACTGCATGTAGGTTCCTCGGAACCTAACCACCTCGAACGTGAGGGTTTCCCTTCGGAAGTTGGAGGGAGTCCCGAAGCAGACGGGCAGATCGAGTTGTCCGAGGGGTTGGACGTGTTTCCTGGGGATGATCCCGTGAAAGGCGTCGTGCCTGTCCGGATCGAGGACAGATCGATCTGCAGGAGCCCGAGGGTCTCGGCGTAGATGATGTTGAGGCTGTTGCCTCCGTCCATGAGGACCTTGGTGAGCCTGATGTTGCCGATGACGGGGTTGACAACGAGCGGATATTTCCCTAGGCTCGGCACGCGGTCGGGGTGGTCGCCCTAGTCGAAGGTGATGGGCTTGTCGGACCAGTCTAGGTAGACTGGCGCCGCCACCTTTACCGAGCAGACCTCCCGACGCTCTTGCTTGCGGTGCCGAGCCGAGGCGTTCGCCACTTGCCCACCGTAGATCATGAAGCAGTCGTGGACCTCGGGAAACTCCTCTGCCTTGTGATCCTCCTTCTTGTCGTTGTTGTGGGCCCTGCCACCTTCCACAGGTGGCCCGGCCTTGTGAAAATTGCGCCGAAGCATGACGCACTCCTTAAGGGTGTGCTTGACGAGCCCCTGATGATAGGGGCACGGCTCCTTGAGCATCTTATCAAAGAGATTGGCACCTCCAGGAGGTTTCTGAGGGTTCTTGTACTCAGAGGTGGCGACAAGGTCCGCGTCGGTGGCGTCGCGTTTCGCTTGCGACTTCTTCTTGTTCTTCTTCTTGGTGCCGCGCTGAGCGGACGCCTTGGGGATGTCTTCCGGCTGGCGGCCCTGGGGCTACTTGTCCTTTCGGAAGATGGCCTCAACCGCCTCCTGGCCAGAGGCGAATTTGGTGGCGATGTCCATCAGCTCGCTCACCCTGGTGGGGGTCTTGTGACCCAGCTTGCTCACCAGGTCGCGGCAGGTGGTGCCGACGAGGAACACGCCGATGACGTCCGAGTCGGTGACGTTGGGCAGCTCGATGCGCTGCTTCGAGAATCACCGGATATAGTCCCGGAGAGACTCTCCCGATTGCTGGCAGCAGCTTCGGAGATCCCAGGAGTTCCCAGGGCGCACGTACGTGCCCTGGAAGTTGTCGGCGAAGGCTTAGACCAGGTCGTCCCAGTTGGAGATCTGCCCCGAAGGCAGATACTCTAGCCAGGCTCGAGCGGTGTCAGAGAGGAACAGGGGGAGGTTGCGGATGATGAGGTTGTCATCGTCCGTTCCACCCAGCTGGCAGGCCAGTCGATAGTCCGCGAGCCACAGTTCCGGCCTCGTCTCCCCCGAGTACTTTGTGATGGTAGTTAGGGTTCGGAACCGGGTCGGGAACGGCGCCCGTCGTATGGCCCGGCTGAAAGCCTGCGGACCGGGTGGTTCGGGTGAGGGGCTCCAATCCTCCCCGTTGTCGTAGCGTCCCCCACGCCTGGGGTGGTAGCCTCGGCGCACACTCTCGTCGAGGTGGGCTCAACGGTTGTGGTGGTGGTGCTCGTTGCCGAGGCGACCCGGGGCCACAGGCGCCGTGTTGCGCGTGCGCCCGGTGTGGGCCGAGGCTTCCCGCACGAATCGGGAAGTCACGGCGCAATGCTCCGAGGGGTACCCCTGCCTTCAGGAGGCAGAGCTTTCGGCCCGTCGGACCGCGGCATCCTCCAGGAGATTCTTGAGCTCTCCCTGGATACGCCGCCCTTCGGTGGTCGATGGTTCCGGCATCGCGCGGAGTAGTATTGCTGCTGCAGCCAAGTTCTGGCCGACCCCACTGGAAGCCGGTGGCGGCCTTGCCCTGACGTCGTCAGCAATGCGGTGCTGGATGCCCTGGGGTAGATGACGCGCTTCTCCGGCCGGAGCTTGGCCTGCCCATTCCTGCCCGATGTTCCGCCGGAACTGCTCAAGTGTTCCTGCTCCCTTGTCGAGCCTGGCCTGCATCTCGCGGATTTGCTCGAGCTGTGCGTCCTGACCCCCCGCAGGGACTGGGACCACAGGTAGCTCCCGAAGGATGTCAACGCGAGGCGCGGGCCTAGGGGGATCACCGTTTTTCGGCATACCAAGATGGTTGCCTTCGCCGGGACCCCCTAGATCGACGTGGAAACATTCACGACTTGGGCTGGAGTCCTCGTCGCTGAAGCTGCTGCTACCATCGGAACAATCGGAGAGGCAGTAGTCGCATGCGGTCATGAAGTTCCGCATGGCACTGGGGTTACCGAGCTCAGAGAAATCCCAACAAAAGTCGGGCTCGTCATCTTCCTCGGAACCCGAGGGTCCGTAGGTCGAGACGGTCGTCAGTCTGTCCCAGGGCGACCGCATATGGTACCCCGGAGGGTTGGTACATGCCTCTATGAAGGCTTCCACCGAAACGAGGTCACTTGGTGGGTCGAAGCTGAATCCAAAAGGCATGAGATGGGAATTGGTCGGTACCTCTTGGTCGACGGGCGGTGACGAAGTCGCGTCAGGGGCGGACTGCACCGTTGTCTCAGGTACGAGGGCGACGCCCAGCAAGTCCTTCGCGAGCGTGCTGGTGTCGTCCGTCTGCTCGGGGTTGGCGTGTTGCAGGGAAACGACGCTCGTCTTCGTCTCAGACGCAAGGTCAAAGCCCGACGTGTCCCTCGATGGGGCGCCGGCGTCGTCGACTCGCTCGACAGCCAACGAGGTGTCGCCTCCTGCTTGTCCATGGTTGCCTCGCCTCCTCCTCCGTCGGTGGGGGAGGTGACGGGACAAACCCGGATGTTGTTCTTCCGCCATGTGGGGAAGACGTCGTTGATTCCGCCGCCGGCGAGCGGGCTGACGGCCGCCATTGTTGCTGTCGCGCGGCGGAGGAAGGAGTATCATGTCGTAGCTGCCGTCGAGGGACATGAACTAAAGACTCCCGAAACGGAGCATCGTCCCGGGTTGGAAAGGTTGCTAGAGACTACCCATCTGGAGCTTGACGGGAAGCTGTTCGTCAACACGCAGCAGGCCCCTACCTGGCACGCTAACTATCGGCGTTTCGACCCTGGGGGGTCCCTGGACCGACGAGTAAATTGTCACTGCGTGCCCCAGCCCAGATGGGTCGGCGCGAGACGGGACATAAAGGGGGAGAACAGTAAGGGGAAACTGCGGCCTTCGTGTTGTCCTGCGCCTAGGGTGGCTGGATGCGCTTGCAGTAGGGGGTTACAAGCGTTCGCGTGGGGGAGAGAGAGACAGAGAGAGAGAGCCTTATGCGTCGGCCTGTTCTCCCGCACGGCCAACCTCCTCTGTACGAGAGCCCTGGACCTTCCTTTTATAGGCGTAAGGAGAGGGTCCAGGCGTACAATAGGGGGTGTAGCAGTGTGCTAACGTGTCTAGCAGAGAGGAGCTAGAGCCCTAAGTACATGCCGTCGTGGCAGTCGGAGAGGTTTTGGCACCCTGTTCATGTGATGTCGTGGCCATCGGAGGAGCGCTGGAGCCCTGCGGAAGTACAGCTGTCGGGGCTGTCGGATCCTTGCTGACGTCTCCTTGCTGACGTAAGGGGCTGGGAGTTGCCGTCGTCATGGAGCGTGCGGGGTGTCATCATTACTTGTTTACTGGGGCGAGCCAAATGGGACGCCGGTTTTATTCCCCGTAGCCTGAGCTAGCTAGGGGCAGGGTAATGATGGCCCCCTGGCGACGTGGCCGATCTGGACCCGAGTTTGGGCGAGGTGGCGATTCCTTCGAGGTCGAGGTTGAGTCCGAGCCCTGGGGTCGGGCGAGGCGGAGTCCATCGTCTTCTGGAGCCGAGGCTGAGTCCGAGCCCTGGGGTCAGGCGAGGCGGAGTTCGTCGTCTTCCGGAGCCGAGACGGGGGCCGAACCCTGGGGTCGGGTGAGGTGGAGCTTCCTATGTCGCCCGAGGATGGACTTAGCCGCTGTCGACCTCACTCTAGCGAGTGGCACAGCAGTCGGAGCAGGGCAGGCAGCGCTGTATTCCTGTCAGGTCGGTCAGTGGAGCGGCGAAGTGACTGCGGTCACTTCGGCCCTGTCGACTGAAGAGCGCGCGTCAGGATAAGATGTCAGGCGGTCCTTGCATTAAATGCTCCTGCAATATGGTCGGTTGGTGTGGCGATTTGGCCAAGGTTGCTTCTTCGCAAAGCCTACCCGAGCTGAGCCTCGGGCGATTCGATGGTGCGTCCGTAGCTTGAGGGGACCCTCGGGCGAGGCGTGAATCTTCCGGGGTCGGCTGTCTTTGCCCGAGGTCGGGCTCGGGCGAGGCGGGATTGTGTCCCTTGAGCGGAGCCTTGGCCTGAATCGCGCCCATCCGGCCTTCGCAGCTTTGTGCTGATGGGGTTTACCAGCTGAGATTAGGAGTCTTGGGGGTACCCCTAATTATGGTCCCCGACACAAGTGTTATGGAAGCAAGAGTGAGGAAGAAGAAAAGCAATCCAAGCGCAAGAGCTCAAAAGAACACAAAAGTCTCTCTCTCTAGTCACTAATTTGTTTGGAATGATTCTGGACTTGGGAGAGGATTTGATCTCTTTGTTTGTGTCTTGTATTGAATGCTATAGCTCTTGTATGAGGTTTGAAGGCTGAAAACTTGGATGCAATGAAGTGTGGTGGTTAGGGGGTATTTATAGCCCCAACCACCAAAAGAACCGTTGGTGAAGGCTGCTGTCGTATGGCGCACCGGACAGTCCGGTGCGCCACCGGACACTGTCCGGTGCGCCAGCCACGTCACCAGGTCGTTGGGTTCCGACCGTTGGAGCTCTGGCAGTTGGGGCCACCGGACAGTCCGGTGGTGCACCGGATAGGTCCTGTAGACTGTCCGGTGCGCCTTCTGGCGCCTGCTCTGACTTCTGCGCGCGCAGGCGCGCACTGTAGCGCATTGAATGCTTTCTGCAGACGACCGTTGGCGCGAAGTAGCCGTTGCTCCGCTGGCACACCGGACAGTCCGGTGCTACACCGGACAATCTGGTGAATTATAGCTGAGCGGCCTCCCAAATTCCCGAAGCTGGCAAGTTTGGAGTTGGACTCCCTGGTGCACTGAACACTGTCCGGTGGTGCAGACCAGGGCTGCCTTCGGGTGCTTTGCTCCATTCTTTTTAAACCCTTTCTTTTGGCTTTGTATTGGTTTATTGTGAACCTTTGGCACCTGTAGAACTTATAATCTAGAGCAAACTAGTTAGTCCAAATATTTGTGTTGAGCAATTCAACCACCAAAATCATTTTAGGAAAAGGGTGTAAGCCTATTTCCCTTTCTGTTTTGCTGACTCTATTCTTGATGAGGAACATTTCCCGACATTAGGGGAGAATTTAAGTACCAAAAAGAATGCCAGGAAATAAATTGGAATACTCAAAGTGTTCCAGGTTCTGATCCACGTACTACAAAAACTGAATTGCAAGTTCAGAAAATTATACATTTGCAGAGACTTGCAAATGAACTGCCAGATGCATTCACTAATTACAAAGGTGTTACTAAATCATTCATTCCTGCTAGGAATGCATCAGAAAGAGTGGAAGTACCGAGTAAGGCCACTCAACTCCTAGAGAGGAGAAGTATGGTGAATAAGCGTTATTGTGTTGCTAAGAAGCAAAGAACAACAGTGAATGCAAAAGGACACCAAAATGATACAATGTATCAAGTGGATTGTGATGATCCACGGCCCAGCTCGGATGTGCACATAACCGAGGCTGAGACATCGGAAAATCATAGACACATCAATTTGGGAAATTCTGATGAGTCTCTAAGGAATGATGAAATTGCCATCAACTATGTTGAGACTGGTGAAACATATGATAGAAAAACTACCAATGTCGACATATATTTTCCGAGCAGATTGTTGAGGACCTTCAAAATGATCTAGATCCTAAGACCATGGCAGAGTGCACTAAGCGCTCGGATTAGATCAAATGGAAGGCAACAATTAAAGCGGAGTTAGCCTCACTTTACAAAAGAGAAGTTTTCTCGGCTGTAATACCTACACCACGTGATATCTTCCCAGTGGGATATAAGTGGGTTTTCATTCGGAAACGAAATGAAAATGGTGAGGTAGTGAGATATAAAGCAAGGCTAGTAGCACAAGGGTTTACGCAAAGACCTGGCGTTGATTTCAACGAAACTTATTCACCAGTCATGAGTGCAATAACATTCCGATATTTAATATCTTTGGCAGTACAAAATCGTTTATCTTTGCAGTTGATGGATGTAGTGACCGCATATCTCTATGGGTCACTGGATTCTGATATATACATGAAAGTTCCTGATGGAATAGATATACCGAATCCAAAGGCAAAGCGCAACATGTATTGCATAAAGTTGCAGAAGTCATTATATGGCTTAAAACAATCGGGAAGAATGTGGTACAACCGATTGAGTGAATTCCTTTGGCGTAAGGGATACACGAAAAATGATGATTGCCCGTGCGTCTTCATCAAAAGATCCAAAGTAGGATTCTGTATCATATCAGTTTATGTTGATGATCTTAACATCATAGGAAATAAACTTGATATTGATGAAGCACGTCATCATTTAACGACGGAATTTGAGATGAAGGATTTGGGTAAAACCAAATTTTGCTTAGGTCTTCAACTTGAGCATTTACCTTCTAGAATCCTTCTACATCAAAGTACATATACCCAAAAGATATTGGAAAAATTCAATATGCATATGTCTTATCCTTCAAAGACTCCTATGGTGGTCAGATCTTTGGATTTAGTAAAAGATCCATTCAGACCACGGGATGATGAAGAACAGATATTGGGACCAGAGTTCCCATATCTCTGTGCTATTGGTGCATTAATGTATTTTGCTAATAATACCCGGCCGAATATTGCTTTTGCAGTAAATTTGTTAGCAAGACACAGCTCTGCTCCAACAAAACAACACTGGGTTGGCATTAAAAATATTTTCCGGTACCTAAATGGCACAAAGGATCTAGGACTCTTTTACAAAAGAAGTAATGATCCTAGTTTAATTGGTTTAATTGGGTATACCGATGTTGGCTATTTATCTGATCCCCACAATGGCCGATCGCAAACAAGATTCGTATTTTTACAAGGTGGAACTGCTATCTCGTGGAAATCGTCTAAGCAGACTTTGGTGACCACGTCCACCAACCATTCTGAAATAGTTGCATTATTTGAAGCATCACGTGAATATGTATGGCTTCGTAGAATGGTGAATCATATACTCACAACTTGTGGTACTGGTTCTCTTGACTCACCAACTATTATCTATGAAGATAATTTAGCTTGTATTGTTCAGATGGATACAGGTTATATCAAGAGTAATATTAATAAGCATATCTCTCCTAAATTGTTTTATCCCCATGAACTTCAGGAAAAAGGGGATATAAACATTTTGCAAACAAAGTCTTGTGATAATCTTGCTGATTTATTCACAAAGTCTCTAGCATACTCCACATTTCAAAAATGTGTTGAGGGAATTGGTACGAGAAGACTTAAGTGCTTGCAAAGTTCAGGGGAGTAATTCTCCGTGAAATATAACATGTATTGAGCCATCATATTACACTATTTTCTTTGTATGAGTTTTGCCTTGCTAAGGTTTTCTCATTCAAAGTTTTTAACGAGGTAATATCAACTAAGCTATATGTTTCATCATTGATTTTCCCCACAGGGTTTTTATACATGATGATTACAAGCATATTTTTCTTTTGGAAACTACGTGAGATTATTCTCATTATCTAAAGAACATTTTGTACTCCTTATTTTTCTCACATGATTTTTGAGGAGATCAAGTATTGGACGACAGATTGCAGATGATCAAATAGATTCGGATTGATCAAGGGGAGTGTTACAAAACATTTTGTACATGTAATCTAATCCATTCATCTGTCATGGTGACAGTTATTTCCAAAAGGACACACCCCTTGGGAACTCTTGTATAAATACTACAGAACACTGCAATAAAATCTGTCCCTGTTATTTGTCTCTCTTTTATCTTTCTCCATTTACCACTGAGTACTGCACAATAGACTACAACAAAACTGATAGCGCCGATCGTGATAATTTTAGGTAGTGATGGTTTGTCGTTGATGCAGTCTATCTCGACCCACAAATCGCTCCAACAATCGTACTCTTGGCACTATTAACCACCACTGGCTGGCCCACTTGCTACTGCTCTCGCTCCTCGTCCTCGCCTCACTCCGAATAACCAGCAGCCAATGTTAGCCAACGGTGACGCTCGCGTCTGAACCCATGCATGCGAGACACGTGCTCGTCTCCTCCGTCTTCCTGTTCGTCGTCGCGCTATGTACCGTCGTCCTACCCCCGCCCCGGTGGCTAAGGTCGACGTCGTTCTTCCAGCCGTCGTGGCTGCCTCCGCTCAACAGAAGAGAGCGCGACGACAGCGCCGACGGCCACCCGCCGTGCGACTACTCGGACGGACGATGGGTGAGGGACGATGCTGCCGACGTGACGGTGTACACGGAGGACTGCCCGTTCCTCGACCCGGGATTCCGGTGCACGCGGAACGGCCGCACGGACTTGTCCTTCCGACACTGGCGCTGGCGACCTCGTCGCTGCGACCTCCCTAAGTAGGTAGCGCCGCCCGCGCGCCATGTCAGTGTCACGACATCTTCTTCTTCCTTCCGGTTCGACGACGACGATGTCAATGGTTTTATTAAGTTATTTTTGTCAGATTCAACGCGACGGACATGCTGGAGCGGAGCCGGGACGGCAGGATCGTCTTTGCCGGGGACTCGATCGGGCGCAACCAGTGGGAGTCCATGGTGTGCATGCTCGCCGCCGCCGTGCCGGCCGCGTCGTCGTCCATGGTGTACGAGCGGTCCGGGAAGCCGATCAGCCGGCACAAGGGCTACCTCGCCATGGTTTTCGCCGACTACAACCTCTCCGTCGAGTACTACCGCGCGCCCATGATCGTGATGGTCCACCGCTTCCCGGCGGCAAACAACGCGACGGCAGGCACCGTGAGGGGGGGCGTCCGCCTTGACGCGCTGCCACGGCACGCCGACCGGTGGGCCGGCGCCGACGTGCTCGTGCTCAACTCCGGCCACTGGTGGAACCAGCACAAAACCGTCAAGGCGTACGTATGCAATGCCATGGCTATTTTGTACTCTGTCTCTCTGGGTAGTAAGGTATTGAGTTGAAGCTGTGCGCGTGGCTCGTGAGCAGAGGAAACTATTTCATGGTCGGCGACCGCTTGAACAAAAGCATGGACATCAAGGAAGCTTTTCAACGGTCACTGCAGACGGTGAAAGATTGGGAATTGAGTAGTGCTCAGCTTTCGGAAAGCTATTTCTTCTTCAGGAGTTATTCTCCCTCGCATTACAGGTGAGTAAGGGAGTGGTGTTAATTACATTGTGATAATAAAGAGAACTGTGGTTTTATATATGATATATGACAATTAAAATATATGATACAGCAATTGCGACTGTTCGAGGAAATCTCCATTGCGACAGTTCGAGAAAATTTAACCATGATTTTTCTGCACCTGAAAATGGCAGCAACGGCACCTGGAACACTGGCGGTTCGTGCGCCGGCCAGCGAGAGCCACCGACCATAAACAATGGCCGCTCCGAGGAAGAGTACTCATGGATGAACGCGATGATTGCGAAGATGATGGAGGATATCAAGAGCCACGGGAGGAAGGCGAGGTTTCTGAACATCACTCACATGACGGAGCTCAGGCCTGATGGCCACCCGGCAGGGCACAGGGAGCCCGGAACGCCGCCGGACGCGCCGGAGGACTGCAGCCACTGGTGCCTCCCCGGCGTGCCGGACGTTTGGAATCAGATCCTCTACGCACACCTCTTGTCCGCAGGGTATGGCACGCGCAGGAACCAGAGATAACTATTTGTACGTGTATGTAGATTATTGCGCCGTCTTAGCGTGCTGTCGTAGAAATTAATTAAAGCTAGCTAAAGTAGGCTCCTTTGTACAGTACTGCAGTTATATTGCTTAGTTTTACAATGACTTAGAACGTATCTTTCACTATCGCTAGTGATAAGATTTTAGAAAATTTGTATTTAATTTAGTCCCGAAATGTAATATTATAGCTGTGAGTTGTGACGATATATAGTATGTGCCAAATATTGCTGCCCACAAACTTAACAAATCTATATATAAAAAACATATTGGATTTAATAAATTAAGAGATATGGAGGGGTAAGCTGCTGCACTAAGACGACTATCTCGAGCATACTTCATATTTCATTCTTTATCTTATACTCTATTTCAAACTCTTCTATATAAACAATACATCTACAATGCAAAACAATGTTATACACGTCCACATACATGTCGTTGCTGGAGTTGGCATAAGCACGTGTTTGTTTCAGCTTAAATATAGATTATAGCCGGTAAAAGTTGCTTCATACTGTCAAATACTTAGCTTTCCAGCCCGCTTTTGAAATCAACCACTTTGGCGAAAATCGTTCAGAAAACAAGTCATCGTGATAGCAGAAATCCATCACTTACTAGATCCTAAACTCTATAAACCATTTCATCTTACTTCACATATAATCACATGATTCTTCCCACAATTAAACTCTCATAAAAGTTGATCACAAAAAAGCTAAACTAACATACAGATGCAAGTGAAGTGGGAAACAGTGTGCCGTGTCGATGTACTTCTGTTCCTTATGCAAAACAGCAAAAGGTCCTGAAGATATATAAATAGGGTGTTTGGTTTCAGAAAGCACTTTATCTAAGGGTCTGTTTAGAAGCATAAAGTTTTTAAAAAAAATGTGTCGGGACCATGTAACTAGGGTACCCCTTACTACTGTGCAAAGACGCGGTACCCACACGGCTATCACTTAGTCACGTGGTAGGAGTGATATGTGTGGGACCAAGCCACGACTCGGCCCAGTCTCAGGCGGCTATTCTGGGTCCACAGCAACGCCCGACTCCACCACGTGGACGGGTCCGGAGCCGCCACGTGTCCAGAGAAGGTGGTATACTCCAAGGCATCAGCAGTGGTCCGGACCCCCACGGGTGAGCGCCGGACCCCCGGATATACAGTCCGGACCCCCAGAGGTGGTCCCGGACCTCCACGTGTGCATGTCGAACCCCTGGGATGGGGTCCGAACCCCCCTGTAAGGGGTTCGGGCCGCCCACAACGGGGTCCCAAGGACCCAGGCGGGGGTCCGGTACCGACACGTGTCAGGACCCAGTCTGGTGTGGACCTGTCCGCATACGCCTTTGCTCCCCGCCCAGGCGGAGACCCGATGCTGCCACGTGGCCTACTGCGCGTGACGTAAGCCAGCGGGCGGAGCCTGACGTAAGGCCTCCAGGTTACGTGGCCCCCGCATTTATTGCGGATAAGGCGCGCTGCCTGACAAGCGATATGCCGCCTCGGCATTTAATGAGGCCTGACTGCTCTGCTGTCAGGCGACAACCTGTCCATTCTACTGGCAAGCAGTGTGCCGCCTCAGCATTTAATGAGACCTGTCCATTCCGCTGGCAGGCAGCATGTCTGTCCATTCCATTGGCAGACGGCACGCTCATGCTGCCGCATGCACTATACTCATCATCACTCGTACGTACCGAGGAAGCTACCGTTGTGTATCAACACTGTGCGAGCTGCGGACATCTGGGTGCCAGAAGATCTCTCAGGTGTCACCTGCATTAGTTGCTCAATGTATTTTTTTCCATTATGTCCCTGGGCCCACATGTCGGGGCTCAGCAACCTTTTATGTGCCTCCCTTGGGTTATAAAAGGGAAGGCACACGACGTTACAAGGCACGCTCACTTAGACGCAACTCAAGCTCTCAAGCTCATAGACTCTCATACTCAATACAACTCACAGTGGAGTAGGGTATTACGCTCCGGCGGCCCGAACCACTCTAAATCCTCACGTCATCCTGTGTGTTCTTCCACAATCTAGCAACAGGGCAAAGCGCTTAGGCCCCTTCCTCATCTTAGGATTTAGGGCGGGTGCATTCCGCCACCCGGCTGGAGATTTCCTCTCCGACATTTGGCGCGCCAGATAGGGGGTCTTGGCTTTAGGTTTTTGCTTGTCTTATTGCTCGACACCATGGTCCATATCGTCAAGCACCACGGCGCGGCTTCTGAAGACTTCTTCATGGAGGAGGAGGCTGCGTCATCCATGCCGCTGGGCTCCAGCCGCCCAGCACCTGGTGTTGCTGCTGTGCACGCTGCACAGTAGTACACTCCCGCTCTGTCATCCCGGGCGCCGTCAAGGGCTGCTCCTGGAGCACTGTCTGTCGCCAGGGAGTTGTTGTGCCACCCTCCAAGCTCCACAGTCTCGCCAGGGGCCATGAAGCAGTGGCGTGACGACGTAGATTGCCTCCTGGGCATGGCGCAGTCCAGCTCGACCAGGCCTAGGCCTCGGTCGTTCTGGCGTCAACACGAGGCGTCGGCGTCGGTGCGCTCGCCTTCAGTGAAGGCTACGTCGACCGAGGACCTATGGGCGGAACTCAACCACCGGCGGGCAGGAGAGGACGCTCTAGTCTCTCTGCAGAGGTCTGACGACTTACGGGCAGAACTCAACTACGGGCGTGCGGGCGAGGGTGCTTGTGTCTCTCTAGAGAGGGCGTGTGAGCGCCGACAGAATATCGAGGGTCGCAACCTCGACCAAGACTTCACTGTGGTCGCACCGTAGACTCCAACAGGCGCCCGGATCCAAGCGGGTGTCTTATTGGTCGGCGTAGGCTGCGCCGCACTCGCGGATCATCTCCGCGTGGCGACGTGGCCATCCAAGTTTCGGCCACACCTACCGGAGAAGTACGACGGTACGTCGAACCCGTCGGAATTCCTGCAGGTATACGTCGCCGCCATTACGGCAGCAGGTGGAGACACTTATGTGATGGCGACATACTTCCATGTAGCCTTGTCTGGGCCAGCCCAGACCTGGCTCATGAACCTTGCCCCAGGGTCGATCTACTCCTGGGAAGAGCTCTGTGCACGGTTTACAGCGAACTTCGCCAGCGCTTACCAACAGCATGGCGTGGAGGCACACCTCCATGCAGTGAGGTAGGAACCCGGGGAAACTCTCCAGGCCTTCATCTCCTACTTCACCAAGGTACGAGGGACTATACCCCGTATCTCCGATGCTTCCATCATCATCGCTTTCCGCCAGGGGGTGTGTGATGAAAAGATGTTGGAGAAGTTGGCCACACATGATGTGGAAACTGTCACCACGCTCTTCGCTCTGGCCGACAAGTGCGCTAGAGCTGTCGAGGGCCGTGCATGGCACTCGACGCCACAGACCGGAGTTGCCTAGACGGGTGGCTCCGGTGCCGTCGCCCAGGACGGCAAGAAGAAGAAGAAGAAGAACCGCGACCATGAGAGGCCACTGACTGCTGCTCCAGTTGTCGCGACTGCGGTTGGGGGCAGACCGAGCGCAACAAGCGCCCGCAGCCACAAGGGGGCAACAGCGGCTCATGCCCTGTACACCACAACAGCTGCCACAGCGTCGCGGAGTGCCGCGAGATTATCAAGCTCGCGAAGCGCGTCAACGAGAGGCGCAAGCAGTCCTCCAAGGATGGCTCCCCACCCCGTCGCCGGCCTGGCAAGGAGAGGCCTGACGATGGGGACGTGGCCGCCGGAGAACGGGACCTTGGGTACCAGTCACCCGAAGGGGTCCTGAAGGACGTATTCACTGGGGACTCCAACTCCGGTGGCGAGAGCGACCGCCGTAAGAAGCTGTACGTCATGTACGGCGGAAGCTGGGAGCTCACCTCCCGCAGGAACGTCAAGTCCCTGCGCCGCGAGGTCCTATCGACGACCCCATGGGTCCCGAAGGCTGCTCCACACCAACGGTGGAGGAGCACCACCATCTCCTTCGGGGCATCCGACTGCCCTGACAACATGGCAGAGGCCGGTATATTACCGCTCATCACCGCCCCTGTCATCGCCAACATGTGGTTGTACCATGTGCTGATCGACAGTGGGGCCGGCCTCAACGTCATCAGCCATGCAGCATTCAAGCAACTGCAGATCCCAGGGTCCCGCCTAGGACCCTCACGCCCATTCTTTGGAGTGGGCCCACAGCTGGTGTACCCTCTTGGGAGCATCATGCTCCCAGTTACATTCGGAACTGAGGAAAACTTCCGCACTAAGAGCGTCCAGTTCGACGTCGCGGAGGTTAACCTCCCATTCAACGCCATCATTGGCAGACCGGCCCTGTACCGGTTCATGGCCATTGCCTATTACGGGTATTTGGTCCTCAAGATGTCATCCCCTGCTGGGGTCCTCACCGTGCGGGGTGACCACGCCGCTGCGGTGATGGCGGTCGAGAAGCTGCACGCCCTGGCAGCGGAAGCTGCTCGCCCGAACGATGGGGGGAGGGACCCCTCGACCTCCGGTACCAAGGCGCCTACCAAGGTGCTAAAGGTGCAGCCGTCCGGGGCAGATGGCGGACTCGTGAAGACCATCTAGGTCGGTGCGGACTCCTCCCAGACCACCCGTATCGCGGGCAATCTAGGAGAGAAATAGGAACTCGCGCTCGTCGCCTTCCTCCAGGCAAATGTCGAGGTTTTCGCTTGGGAACTGTCACAGATGCTTGGGATCCCCAGGGAGGTGATTGAGCACCATCTGAAGATCCACCCCGACGCCAGGCCGGTAAGCCAGAAGCCTCAGAGACAGTCTGTTGAGCGGCAGGACTTCATCCGTGAGGAGGTCTAGAAGCTGCTCGACGCCGGCTTTATCGAAGAGGTCCATCACCCCGTATGGCTGGCCAACCCAGTCATCGTCCCCAAGGCGAACGGGAAGCTTCGGATGTGCATCGACTACACCAGCCTGAACAAGGCATGTCCCAAGGACCCGTATCCACTTCCATGCATAGATCAAATCGTGGACTCTACCTTCGGGTGCAACCTATTTTCTTTTCTAGATGCCTACTCGGGTTTCCATCAGATCCGGATGGCTAGGGAGGATAAGAAGCATACCCTTTTGTAACAGTGGATGGGCTCTACTGCTATGTTGTAATGCCCTATGGTCTAAAGAACGCCTTGCCAACTTTTGTACGGGCGATGAGTAAGACCTTCGGAGACCTGACCAGGGACAAAGTAGAGATATATGTCGATGACATCGTGGTAAAAACTAGGAAGGGGTCGACTCTGGTGGAAGACCTAACCCTGGTCTTTGACAGGCTTGCGACGACGCGCACAAAGCTGAACCCGGACATATGCGTCTTTGGTGTCTCCATCGGGAAGCTACTGGGATTCCTGGTTTCGCACCGGGGGATTGAAGCAAACCCAGAGAAGATTAGGGCAATCGAGGCGATGAGGCCTCTGGCTCGCATTAAGGATAACCAGAAGTTAACGGGGTCATTAGCCGCCCTTAGCCGCTTCATTTCAAGGCTGGCTGAGAGGGCGCTACCCTTCTTCAAGCTCGTGCACAAGTCCGGTCCATTCTCTTAGATCGAAGAGGCAGAACAAGCCTTTCAAGAATTGAAGCAGCACTTGGTGTCCCTACCAGTACTGGTAGCTCTAGACCCTGGGGAGCCGTTGTATTTGTACATCGCGGCGGCCGCAGAAGTGGTGAGCATGGTGCTGGTTGTGGAAAGGGCGGCGCAAGGAGGCCAAGAACCTGAGGGCCCGGGACCAGATACAGGGGTCCGAACCATTCAGAGGTCGGTCTACTACGTCAGCGAGGTCCTCCATGTGGCAAAGACCAGGTACCTTGAGACGCACAAGCTCCTCTATGTTGTACTTGTTGCGTCCAGGAAGCTACGCCACTATTTCCAAGCATACAGGGTTGTGATGGTGACCTCCTTCCCATTAAGGGCCATCCTCCACATCTCTAACGCCACAGGCAACATCGCCAAGTGGGCCACAGAGCTCGCCGAGTTCCAACTGGACTTCTAGCCTCGCCACGCCATCAAGAGCCAGGTCCTGGTTGACTTCATCGTGGAGTGGACGCCTCCCCCGAGCGCCCCTGGGGGTCTGGATCCCGATTCGGACCCCACACCAACGGAGCCTAGGGGTCCGGTCTTCACCGAGCCCCACTGGACGCTCTTCTTCGACGGATCCGCCCGCCAGTAAGTTGGCAGGGCCGGAGTGGTCCTCGTCGATCCAAGCGGAGATCAAGTGAAGTACATGGTGCATCTCGAGTTCAAGGCCACCAACAATATGGCAGAGTACGAGGCACTTATCTTTAGCTTGTCTGCGGCCCTATCCCTAGGGATCCGCTAGCTCCTCATAAAGGGGGACTCATAGCTGATCATCAAGCAAGTCCGTGGGGAATGTAGCTACAACGAGCCCAGGCTCGCAGCTTACCTCCTCCAAGTCAGGAAGCTAGAGAAGAACTTCACGGCCCTGGAACTGCAACATGTTCCTCGGGCTGACAACTCAGCGGCAGATGACCTCTCTGTGAGGGCATCAACTTGGGCACCCGTGCCCGAGGGCGTCTTCGAAAGATGGCTGCTGAGACCCACCGCCCAGCCTGCCGAGCTGGGCGAAGGGGGCGAGACTAGCACCTCGAAGCTAGCGGTCCCGGTGGCGTTACAGCACCCACCGAAGACTGTGTATGCTATAGGGGGTCCTGCCTATCCCTTAGTGCCGCAGCCAGTATCTCAGAGTGGTCCCGATGCATGGATCTCCGAGATCCAGGACTACCTGAAGGAAAACATCCTTCCTAAAGATCATGTATCCGCAGAGCGCATAGTGCGGTTGGCTAAACGCTACACGGTGGTGGAAGGGGATCTCTACCACCGTGGCACCAACGGCATTCTAATGCGATGCATTACCCAGGAGGAGGGTCGTGAGTTGCTCGCGGAGATCCATGGAGGAGAGTGTGGAAGTCATTCCTCATCCCGCACACTGGTCGGTAAGGCCTTCCGGCATGGCTTTTACTGGCCAACCGCCCTCTAGGATGCAGCTGAGATGGTAAAGTCCTGCAAGGCGTGTCAATTCCATGCAAAGCAGATACACACACCAGCTCGGGCTCTGCAGATGATTCTGCCCTCCTGGCCATTCGTCGTATGGGGGGTGGATATCCTGGGACCATTTCCCAGGGGCGTCGGCGGGTACCGGTACCTCTTCGTCGCCATCGATAAGTTCACCAAGTGGCCAGAGGCCACCCCTATGGTCAACATCACCCAGGGTGCTGCTGTTGCTTCCCTCAAGTCGATTATCTGTAGATTTGGGGTCCCAAGTCGTATCATTATGGACAACGGGACCCAGTTTACAAGTCGGCTTTTCCAGGAGTATTGCGAGGGCATCGACACCCAGCTCTGCTTCGCGTCCGTGGCTCATCCCAGGAGAAACGGCCAGGTGGAGAGGGCAAATGCAGAAATCCTCAGGGGACTCAAGACACGCACCTACGACTGCTTGAAAAAGCACGGTGCAAATTGGGTCAGTGAGCTTCCGTCCGTGCTATGGGGGAACCGGACTACACCCAGCCGAGCCATCGGGGAGACCCCATTCTTCCTGGTCTACGGGGCTGAAGCCTGCCTTCCCTCGAAAATCATTATGGGCTCCCCACGGGTCCAAGCTTTTGATGAGTCTGTGCAGGAGCAGCTACGGCGTGACGACGCAGACTTCATCGACGAGCGCAGATGGCAAGCGGCGATCCGAAATGCACGGTACAACCAGGCGCTCAGGCGCTACCACCAACGGTTCGTGCATAGTAGGGAGCTCCAAGTCGGGGACCTGGTCCTAAGGCGAGTACTGAACCGAGAAGGACTCCACAAACTCTCCCCCAGCTAGGAAGGACCCTTCAAGGTGACGGAAATATGTCGACCCGGGTGTGTCCGCCTTGCTACAACTGAAGGAGAGCCTCTTCCCAATCCCTGGAACATAGAGCATCTCCATAAGTTTTTCCCATAAAAGCAAACCTGGGACCCGATTTTCTTCCTTTGCAACTGGGTTGCGCATATATGTACGCCAGCCCAGTGAGGTCCGCCCTCATAAACCCGGTCTGTTGGCCTACACTCATGTATATCAAGTTATAAAGAAAAGATTCACCCCAGATTTGTTTTTGTGGTGTCTTCAGTCTGCTTCAATTTATGAGCGCTATTTTTTATCTAACCCACCCATACAGTTCCCACCCTTGCTGGTATAATGACATCCGAATTGAGTAGCCAGGCTTACAGTTCGGGACCCCTCCGCAAGGGGGGTCCGGCAGCCTGGGGGCCGGTTCTAGAGAACAGATACTTGTCTCCTAGGGTGGTCTGGAGCCGTGTAGCCGCTTAGCTTGGTTCCGTACCCTAAGCCTGCACGCTCCACCACTCTGAGACGGGTATCCTAGTATTTGGGACTATAGTCCTATGGGTCTGGCAACCTAGGGTCTGGTTCTAAGGAATGGGCACTTGTCTCCTAGGGTGGTCCGGAGCCATGTAGTCGCTTAGCCTGGTCCTGTACCCTAAGCCTACACGCTCCACCACTCTGCGATGGGTGTCCTTGTATTTGGAGCTGCGACCCAAGGGGTCCGGACACACGGATTGGCTTCCCAGTCTAAGTCCTATAGGTCATATGGCATGAATCAAAGGGTAGAAGATACCAACTGGCGGGTCCTATGGGTGCACTACTAAAACTTTCTAGCCAAGGCTGTGTGCAGGTCCGGGTCCCAGTCGAGTCTACCTCTTGGGGGCCAGGTCACCAATTCTCTCTTAAGTATGCTGGCATCCAGCCTCGACACGTCGTGCCTGCATCCCAGGGGGGCCAGGTCACCAATTCTCTCTTAAGTATGTTGGCATCTAGCCTCGACGCGTTAAGCCTGCATCCCAGGGGGCCAAGTATCGGGGAGAGTTGGTAATGACGCACATAGCAAAGGCAAATGGCATATAGATAAGTTCTGTCACTATTAGATAAATACTTCCCAAAAGTATCTTAAAAAATCAAAAGATATTACACGCCGCACCCCAGCGGAACCTTTGTTCTATCTCTACAGGATGGACTACTCATCAGCAGGGTCCCGCTGGAAGAGCTCGTCCACCACCTCCACGGTGTCTTGTACGCCCTCCCGGGCGGTGTCTTCAGTGTCGGCCACCGGACCAGCAATCACCGGCTCCAGGGAGATGGCCGGGTCGTGGCTCTAGAAGCATGTCAGGATGTACTCTATCACCGCCCGGCAGAGCCTGCCGCCCTTGGCCTCCAGGCGGGCGCTAAGGATTTGGTCCAGGCGTCGGAGGCGGTCGGCGGTGGAATCCAGCACCGGGAGCGCGTCGGAGATGGACGTCGGCGGCCCCGACACCGGGATGGGGCTCACCCCTAGCGGCACCAGTGCCATGCTCGCCTCGCCGGCCTAGACGGCGATGCGCTGGACCCCGACGTGTTGCTCCGCCTAGAGATCTTCGAGTGTCTTCTTCATCACCTCCACCGCCTGGGGGGCCAGTGCCGCCTGCGCCGCCTACGCTGTCTGAAATCGGTGGACCCGCTCCTCCAGCGTCCGCTCCTTCTCCTCCGCCTCAAGCTCGTGCTCGGCCAGCGACTTCTCCCGCCTCTCAAGCATCTCCTCCTTGAAGGCGAGATCTTTCTCCCACCTGGCGAGGTCCACCTCCCGCCTGTCCAAAGACTCTCCCTCGCTTTAAGCTTCTCCTCGGCGAGGGCGGCGTCGCTGGCCCTGTCATCCAGCTCCCGCTGTAGCCTTTGCAGGCTCTCCACAGCCGTGGTCTGTTGGGCCCGCTGCTCCTCCAGGATTTTGTTAAAGGCGTCTAGCTTGACCTGGAGCTCCGTGACGACCTCCTCCCTCTGGTCCAGGTGCTCCTTCTTCTTGGCCAGCCTCTTCTCCTTCCGGGCCGCCTCCAGCTCCCTGGCGTACACCCTCTAGAGGTCCTTCTTGTAGTCCTTGCGGTCCCGCGCCAGCTCGGACCGCTCAAAGGCAAACCGCTAGGATGCCTCCTTGGTGCGCTCCTCCAGCTGTGTACGCCAGTCGCTGAGGCGCTGGTGCTCGGACTCCAGCGCCTCCCATTCCCGCCGGATCGCCGCCTCGGTCTCCTAGAGGGCTTGATGCGCGCGAGACAACATCCGAGGGAGGGGAACTGGCACTGCCTCTGGTTCGGCGTCGGACCGGAGCTGCCGCCCAAAGATCACCTCCGTCTCCTCCGGAGAGGGCGGCGGGATAGAGCTGGACGCAACCCCTGCGACAGCAGGGGTAGGCGCAGCCGGGACCTCCTCGGTCGCTGCTGACGGTGTACTCGACGGCGTCACCGTCGTTGAGGTTGTGGTAGCCGTCGGCGCAGTTGCAGTGGCCGAGGCGGATCGCTGGCACCACTCCTAGCAGATGTCTGCTGCTGAGAGCCGGACCCGCCGGTGGGCATGGTGTCCGACGGGGGAGGCGCACCCTTGGGAGCAAAGGGGGAGGAAGCCCTGGCAGGCAAAGGATGGGTTAAGACCCGTCGACATAATAATTACACAACGCTACAAGAAAGGAGCTACACTTACTTCGGGCCCTGGACCTTCCAGCGGCCCTGGAAGCGGGACGTCCGCTACTGTTGCTGCTGCTGGCGCCCTTGGGGGAGATTACCCCCAGGTGGTGGTGGCGGGACTGGTGGTGGTGGTGGCGGCGGATCCGATGGTGGCGGTGGCGGAGGACTGACACTCCTCTACGTGCCCTGGGCCTGGGGGCCGGTCCCCTCGACCCCGCTAGTGGTCCTCTGGTGCTTCTGGGGTGGGTCCGAATCGACAGGCGGGTCCATGACAAACGACCCGTCGGCGTGACGCAGCCGGCGTCGCCTCTCTTCTTATAACCCCCCCCCCCGGTGCCACCCGGAGCGGAGGAGCTACTTGCAACCCCTTTGCCCTTGTCCAAGGGGCTGGGGCCACGGGGGGAGCTCTGGAACCCGCACCGGCGAGCTGGGAACCTCCTGCCGGTACACCGAGGATCTGGATCCCGCGGTAGGGGTCCCGGCTGTAACACCCCAGGTGTTTATATTCTGCTCGACAACGTGTATGGAATTAAGCACGTAATATCAGTGGATAAAATGGACGCTAAATTTTAAACATCTTCGTCTATCGCGATTTCTATATCGCATATCTGTCGTCTGTCGCGAGTGCGACATCGTTTTAATTTTCATCTATTCGGGCTCGTCCTAAATTTTTGTGTTGTTCAGAACATATTTGTTCTGAAAATCGGTGCGTCCGATGATTATTTAAAATTCGTCGCTCGCGCGAATACGATTTCGGAAGCCCGACTCACTCGGATGATTTTATACCGAATAGATTAAGAAGAACTCGGCGATTAAAATGTTCGAGGCAAAATAATCTGTATCGCACGTTGTCCGAGAAAAAAAATCGTGCGCGAGGTTATAATCGAATTAATTCTTCAGCACGCTGTTTGGCGACGAAATCGCGTATGCATTTGCGGATCGGGTTTCGGCTAATTTCGGTCGAATCACGCCGAACAAATTAGTCAGAACTCGTCGACTACGATTGTTAGTGCAAATAATTCGGTTCCCATTCGTCAATCGTGAAATCGCGTATGAGGATCCAAAATTTGAGCCTCGATTCGCTGGTAAATTATCTATGGCCGTGAAATCAGATGTTCAGACCGCAGATAAAAATATCAGATGTCGAATTGAATCAAATCGTGTTACACGTACTGCAGACACTTTGTTTATCACTAAAAATCTTGATCCAAAATATCAGCGAATTTCTTTAAAATAAAAAAAACAAAACATCTCTTATTCTTATCTCTTTCGCCGCCCCCAACTTCTTTGATTTTTTTGCTTGACCGTGCATATCCGTGCACACCTCTCTCTCTCTTCTTCCTTAAAAACGCACGGCACTCCTTCCTGATTCCTGAAGATTTCTCCCTCCATGGCGCACGCTTTGCTGTTCCCTGCCGCGCCTCCAGCCCATCTCCCTGGTCCCGCGCGTGCTCCTGGTCCCTGCGAGTTCCACCAGGCAAGCCCACGCTGCGACTGCTCCTCTCCTGTGCTGTTCTCCGCGACCCTGGCGATCACCGTCTCTTTGTCGTCCTCGTCGGTCGTCGTCTCAGTCATCGATGTCGTGCACCGTTGTCGTGCTGGTTCTCTGTGTCCATTGGCGAGTTCCTGCTCTAGCATCAGCTCGTGCCCTTCCTCACGTTTCCGTCGTGGCTCCTCCCAGTCTCCTGCTCGCTGGTCATCGCGCCCTCGACGTGTTCGACGGAATATCGTAGTGAGCTTTGCCCCGGATCTGCGCAGCCATGACGCACGTCGTCGTCTTCCTATTTGGATAGCCCCGATGATGTCGTCCTTTCTACGCTAGACCGTGTCAATGCTGCTTGCGTGGCGTGGTGTCGTACTGGGTCACCACCACGAGACTCTTCATCCCATCGTTGCCTCGCAGCACTCGGACACGGACATCGTTACTCGACAACATGTTTGCCCGTCACCACATTATCTTCAGCAACACGGCTCTGCTTGACTTCGTGCGCTCGTCGACACCCAATTGTCGATCTCCGCCACGTCGTGCCCCTGCTCTTCAGCATCATCGTCACCCTTTTTCTGTTATGTCGCAGGCGTTCGTGGATTGGTAAGCCGATTTATAATTTTTGCTAGTTGGTTTAATTAACGAATTAGCTAGATGGATTAATCACGATGATGTTGTGATTATATTAAGTATTGTTCCAATTCTATTTGATGGTGGAAATACTCGAATTAGAACCTGCTATTGATGCCATAGTTTCGAGTGAATTTAGTATTGCGCGATTTCACTATTCCAAATAGTCGATGTATTAAATGAATTGGATAAATGTGATGGTCACGATGATTATCCCGTTGTAAGCTTCCGTGTCGTAGTTATATTTGTCGTACGACGAAATGTCTTGGTTTGCACAGTGGCACGGTTAGTGTTTGTGGCGACGGTTTGATTATTCGTTGGCATAGGCTCCTCGAAGTGATTTGCAGGTTTAGTTAGAGTAAGCTGACGAAGAACCAAATTAGTGCGATATTTAACATGTGATCGACGAAAAGCCTGAATTAATATTCGTTAATCGATGTAGTGGATTTGAGCTAAATTTATTATTGACGCGCATTTTTGTTAGCCGAAATATTAGAATTAATAATCTCTATCCTTAGACTGAGTTAGGTGTCCCTAAATAATAAGTCTAAGTCTGGTCCGCATTTTTGATGTATTCTCTTGCATAGGAATATATATAGGACTTGTGTTTCGTATTAGCGTTTCTTGTTCAAGTCAAATTCGGTTAAGTTAAAGTAGCGTGGACGTTGTACTTAGTAATATCCCGGCATCTGGTAATTGCTTTTAAATATTATTATGTGCCTCGCCACTAGGTATTTAATTCACTATCGTGTAGCAATAATTAGGCTTGTGTTATTCCTATTTATATTTATTCATGTGCATTATGCATATCATTTAGGTACGTTAATTGATCACGTGATGCGGAAGACGAGCCAAGTCGACCCCAAGCGTGGGCTACTCCGCATGGTGATGCTGATGGACGAACCTGAAGATGGATAATCTAAACGAGTGCCAAGGCAAAGGATGGTCGTCAAGTGATCGACGTCTAACAACACTAACCTAGTGTTATTTCAGGCAAGCCCCGGTGCATGCAACCCCTTGTGTTTTTAAATAATTTTTTCACACTTTAAGTCTAGTGAAATGTGCATTAGGTTCATAGGAGTTGTTGGAAACCCTTTGATGCATTGCCTACCTTGATATCCATACCTTTATAGATACTTATGATGAAGTATCAAAATATGATTTACAAAAATGCTTAGCCCTGCTCAGATCTTGTGGATAGAGGTTGTCTTTTGCATTAAAGCCTAGCTCAGGGGTTATCCAGAGAAAAGATGGCTTCTACCTGCAAGAATATTTTCATTGAGAGCGTGGTGGGATCTTACTACAAAGTTCCCTGTGATGCTCTTTTCATCCTAAGGAACACAAACAATCCTAATGATGGAAGTACTTAAATCGAGACTTGGGCTAGGAACAGGTGATGTTCTACCCAGGTTGATTAAGGATTGGATGCGTATGTAGGCTTGCTGATCAAGGACTATCTTAACTGGCCACATGCCCTGGATATGGGACAGAGTAAGCTTTGCCTCGGGCAGACTAAAACCATAATAAGATACCACACAATGAGAGTGGAGAGATGGCGAGAGTAGCATGCACCCTCCGTGGCAAGAGGCTGGATGGTGGTGTATCTGTGCTCTCGGTTGGCGTGAACCTGATCTGGTCTTAAGAACCCCGGTGGCAAGTTGACATATGCAAGGGTTAAGTGCTACATATGTCGTGTGGTTAGAGATCCTCAGCCGAGTAAATCGATTCGGATCGCCGTTATATCCCCGGACAGTGGAGACTTGGTCACTGCCCTACAACCTAAGTCAGGATGTGAACCTCATGAATAAAAATGATGTTGTATTGATGAGATGGTGAAATTAGACTAGATGCAAACAGAGTCTATTAATACTTAATCTGGCGTTAAAATATTGAAAGTAAGGACTCACTTTAGTAAGCTATTTCTGCAGAAGTATCTAATTTGATTCTCGCTAAAACTTTTCCTTGATTCCCAAATCCAGCATACCCTTGAGAGTCTTTTCTTTAGTCGGGTAAGTCTTACTGAGTAATTCCGTACTCAGGGTTTTATTCCCTATTGTTTTTCAGGTTACAGTTTTGTGCTGCTGATGATGGTATTAAGTGCCGGTGGGCTCAGCCTTCTTATAAGTCTAAGTAACCCTTCTATACTTCTTACTGAGGATGATCACTTGAGCTAGCATATATTTCAAACTTATACTTTTGTAACCACTCCGATGAAATAATGTAAAATTTTTGTAACCTGTAAAATTTGGTAATAAGATTTCCGCTGCAAAAATATTGGTGTGTGTGATTTGTGTTTACTTAATCCCGCGGTTCTGGTTGTAAGTGGTTTATCCGATGTCCTTAGGCAATCGGACGGATCCTGTTAAGTTATCTGGTGCACATGCATAGCTGTCTGAGGTATTTGAGACAAGGACAGGTGCATATGGGCCCAATAACTTGGGAGGTTCTGCCACACCGGCCGCCGGTCTGGCGAACCGCCACATCGCTCTCGTCGAGGGTCGGCAGCCAGTCCAAGATCGCCGCCCTCAGCCCTGCGTCATCGCAGAGCAGAGGGATGCCCTGGGGAGGGATTAGGGTTTCAGGGATGAAGGACTCACCTGTGATCCCCTTCACCAGGACTTCCAGCTCGTCCCAGGACAGGTCGGTCCCTGGCCCGCGCTGGATCTGGCCGATGTCGTTTGAGCCAGTGAACCAGCAGCACAGGCGCGCCCTCTGCTGCAGCGGCGCTATTCGGTGCTTCAGGAAGTCGCCGACTCAAAGGGAAATAGGGTCAAACCTTTTCCAAATGAATTTTGGTGGTTGAATTGCCCAACACAAATTATTGGACTAACTAGTTTGCTCTAGAATATATGTTCTACAGGTGCCAAAGGTTCACAACAAACCAATACAAAGATAAAAGAAAGGGTTCAAAATAAAGGAGCAAAGTTAAACCGAAGGCAGCCCTGGTCCGGCGCATCGGACTATCCGGTGTGCCACCGGACAGTGTCCGGTGCACAACCGGACAGTGTCCGGTGCACCAGGGAGGATTCACTCGAACTTGCTAGCTTCGGGAATTTGGGGAAGCCGCTCCGCTATAATTCACCGGACTGTCCGGTGTAACACCGGACTGTCCGGTGTGCCAGCGGAGAAACGGCTACTTCGCGCCAACGGTCGTCTGCAGAGGAACAGTAAAAGTGAACAGTGCGCGCCTACGCGCGCAGAAGTCAAAACAGGTGCCAGAAGGCGCATCGGACAGTGAACAGGACCTGTCCGGTGCACCACCGAATTGTCTGGTGGCCCCACTTGTCAGAGCCCCAACGGTCGAACCTAACGGTTGGGTGACGTGGCTGGCGCACCGGACAGTGTTCGGTGCGCCATACGACATCAGCCTTCCCCAACGGCCACTTTGGTGGTTGGGGCTATAAATACCCCCAACCACCACACTTCAAGGCATTCAAGTTTTCAGCCATTGCATTCAATACAAGAGCTCTAGACTTCATTCCAAGACACAAACAAAGAGATCGAATCCTCTCTCAAGTCCAAAGATCATTCCAATCAAATAGTGACTAGTGAGAGAGACAATTGTGTTCATTTGAGTTCTTGCGCTTGGATCGCTTTTCTTCTTCTTTCTTTCTTGTTCCCAACTCAATTGGAATCAAGGCAAGAGACACAAATTGTGTGGTGGTCCTTGTGGAGACTTAGTGTCCCGATTGATTGAGAAGAGAAGCTCACTCGGTCTAGGTGACCGTTTGAGAGAGGGAAAGGGTTGAAAGAGACCCGGTCTTTGTGACACCTCAACGGGGAGTAGGTTTGCAAGAACTGAACCTCGGTAAAACAAATCATCGCGTCTCACTCTTCATTTGCTTGTGATTTGTTTTCGCCCTCTCTTTCGGACTCGATTATATTTCTAACGCTAACCCCGGCTTGTAGTGTGTGCTTAAGTTTATAATTTTCAGATTCTGCCTATTCACCCCCCTCTAGGCGACTTTCAATTGGTATCAAAGTCCGGTGCTTCATTAGAGCCTCACCGCTCGAAGTGATGTCGGAAGAACACGCCAAGAAGGAGATGGTGACCGGCGAGAAGCCCGCCACAAGCCACGGGAAGGCTCCATCAGGAGAGTCCCACAACAAGAAGAAGGAGGAATCACCTCCTCACAAGTCGCATCGGAGTGGCGACAAGAAAAAAAAGATGAAGAAGGTGGTCTACTACGAGACCGATTCTTCGTCGCCATCCACCTCCGGCTCCGACGCGCCGTCCGTAACTTCTAAGCGTCATGAGCGCAAGAAGTTTAGTAAGATCCCCCTTCGCTACCCTCGTGTTTCTAAACGTACTCCATTACTTTCCATTCCATTAGGCAAACCACCAGTTTTTTACGGTGAAGATTATAACATGTGGAGTGATAAAATGAGACACCATCTAACCTCACTCCACACTAGCATTTGGGATGCTGTTGAGATTGGAGTATAGGTACCATCACCGGGGGATGAAGACTATGATTCAGACGAGGTTGCCCAAATCTGGCACTTCAACTCCCAAGCCACCACTATACTCCTCGCCTCTCTAAGTCGAGAGGAGCATAACAAGGTGCAAGGGTTGAAGAGCGCCAAGGAAATTTGGGACGTGCTCAAGACCGCGCACGAAGGAGACGAGGTGACCAAGATCACCAAGAGGGAAACGATCGAGGGGGAGCTCGGTCGTTTTATGCTCAACCAAGGAGAAGACCCACAAGCCATGTACAACCGGCTAAAGACCTTGGTCAATCAAGTGCGCAATCTCGGGAGCACCAAGTGAGATGACCATGAAATGGTCAAGGTTATTCTTAGATCACTCGTATTTCTTAACCCTACTCAAGTTCAATTAATTCGTGGTGATCCAAGATATAAACTAATGTCTCCCGAGGAAGTGATAGGAAAATTTGTGAGCTTTGAACTAATGATCAAAGGCTCTAAGAAGATCATCGAGCAAGGCGCCTCCTCCGTACCCGAGGCACAACCCGTTGCATTCAAGGCAACGGAGGAGAAGAAATAAGACTCTACACCAAGTAGGGTCCCCATCGACGCCTCCAAGCTCGACAACGAGGAAATGCCGCTCATAATCAAGAGCTTCCGCCAAATCCTCAAGCAAAGGAGGGGGAAAGACTACAAGCCCCGCTCCAAGAAAGTATGCTACAAGTGTGGTAAGCCCGGTCATTTTATCGCTAAATGTCCTTTATCTAGTGATAGTGACAGGGATAACGACAAGAGGGGGAAGAAGAAGGAGAAGAAGAGGTATTACAAGAAGAAGGGTGGCAATGCCCATGTTTGCTGGGAATGGAACTCCGACGAGAGCTCCACCGACTCCTCCGACGACGAGGACGCCGCCAACATCGCCATCAACAAAGGCCTCCTCTTCCCCAACGTCGGCCACAAGTGCCTCATGGCAAAGGATGGCAAGAAGAAGAAGGTAAAATCAAGATCCTCCACTAAGTATGCAACTTCTAGTGATGAGGATAATTCTAGTGATGATGAGGATAACTTACTTACTCTTTTTGCCAATCTTAACATGCAACAAAAAGAGAAATTGAATGAATTGATTAGTGCTATTCATGAGAAGGATGAACTCTTGGATAACCAAGAGGACTTCCTTATTAAGGAAAATAAAAGGCATGTTAAGACTAAAAATGTTTATGCTCAGGAGGTAGAGAAAAATGAAAAATTAACTAGTGAGCTAAGTACTTGCCATGACACTATTTCTAGCCTTAGAAATGAAAATGTCAAATTGATTGCTAAGGTTGAGAAATCAAATGTTTGCGATGATTCTATTGTTAATCTTAGAAATGATAATGCTAGTCTAATTGCTAAGATTGACATGTTGAATGAATCTCTTGCTAGCCTTAAGAATGAGAATGAAAAATTAATTGCCAAGGCTAAGGAATTAGATGTTTGCAATATTTCTATTACCAATCTTAGAGATGAGAATGCTATTTTACATGTTAAGATTGTTGAATTAAATGATTGCAAACCCTCTACATCTATGGTTGATCATGTTTCTATTTGCACCAGATGTAGAGATATTAATATCGATGCTATTCATGATCACCTTGCTATGATTAAACAATAAAATGATCATATAGCTAAACTAGATGCTAAAATTGCCGAGCATGAACTAGAGAATGAAAAATTTAAATTTGCTCGTAGTATGCTTTATAGTGGGAGACGCCCTGACATTAAGGATGGCATTGGCTTCCAACAGGAAGACAATGTCAAGCTTAATACCTGTCGGGGACCATAATTAGGGGTACCCTCAAGACGCCTAATTCTCAGTTGGTAACCCCCATCAGCATGAAGCTGCAGAGGCCTGATGGGTACGGTTAAGTCAGGGATCGGTCCATACGAGCGACTCGATCACGCCTCGCCCGAGCCTAGCCTCGGGCAAGGGCAGCCGACCATGAGGTGTTTCCGTCTCGCCCGAGGCCCCCTTTTACGACAGACGCACCTCCGGCTCGCCCGAGGCCTTGCCTTCGTTAAGAAGCAACCCTGACTAAATCGCCGCGCCGACTGACCAAGTCACAGGGGCATTTAACGCAAAGGTAGCCTGGCACCTTTATCCTGACACGCGCCCCCTGGCAGAGCCGAAGTGACCGTCGTCACTTCGCCGCTCCACTGACCGGTCTGACAAAAGGACAGCGCCGCCTGCGCCATCCCGGCTGCAGTGCCAC
This sequence comes from Zea luxurians, assembly GCA_029449295.1. NCBI lineage: Eukaryota > Viridiplantae > Streptophyta > Magnoliopsida > Poales > Poaceae > Zea > Zea luxurians. Next base: position 9,491,302 of record JAOPSE010000039.1, read on the forward strand.
TTGACAGAGTGAGACTGACAGGCAGCCAGGTCTTGCCAAAGGCGCCATAGGAAGCTCCGCCCGACCCAGGGCTCGGACTCGGGCTAAGGCCCCGGAAGACGGCGAACTCCGCTCCGCCCGACCCAGGGCTCGGACTCGGGCTAAGGCCCCGGAAGACGGCGAACTCCGCTCCGCCCGACCCAAGGCTCGGACTCGGGCTAAGGCCCCGGAAGACGGCGAACTCCGCTCCGCCCGACCCAGGGCTCGGACTCGGGCTAAGGCCCCGGAAGGCGGCGAACTCCGCTCCGCCCGACCCAGGGCTCGGACTCGGGCTAAGGCCCCGGAAGACGACGAACTCCGCCTCGCCCGACCCCAGGGGTCGGACTCCGCCCTGGCCTCTGCCGAACGACCTCCGCCTCGCCCGACCCAGGAGCTCGGCCTCGGCCATGCAGGACAGACTCGACCTCGGCTTCGGAGGAGCCTCCACGTCGCCCGACCTAGGGCACAAGTCCGCCACATCAACAGGAAGCGCCATCATCACCCTACCCCAAGCCGACTCGGGCCGCAGAAGGCAGGACCGACGTCCCATCTGGCTAGCTCCGCCAGATAGGCAATGATGGCGCCCCGCTGGGCCCATGACGACGGCGGCTCTCAGCTCCCTTACGGAAGCAGGGGGACGTCAGCAAGGGCCCAACCACTCCGACAGCTGTCCCCCCGCCAGGCTCCATTGCTTCTCCGACAGCCACGACGCCACACCAGCTGGGTGCCAAGATCTCTCCGGTTGCCACCTTGGCATGTACTTAGGGCACTAGCTCTCCCTCGCTAGACACGTAGCACCTTGCTACACCCCCATTTGTACACCTGGATCCTCTCCTTACGCCTATAAAAGGAAGGACCAGGGCCTTCTTAGAGAAGGTTGGCCCCCGCGGGAACGAGGGCAGGGGCAGGCGCTCTCTTGGGGCCGCTCGCTCCCCTCACCCGTGCGGACGCTTGTAACCCCCTACTGCAAGCGCACCCGACCTGGGCGCGGGACGAACACGAAGGCCGCGGGATCTCCACCTCCCTCTCGACTCGGCTCCGGCCACCTCGCTCTTCCCCCCTTCGCGCTCGCCCACGCGCTCGACCCATCTGGCTGGGGCACGCGGCACACTCACTCGTCGGCTTAGGGACCCCCCGGTCTCGAAACGCCGACAGTTGGCGCGCCAGGTAGGGGCCTGCTGCGTGTTGACGAGCAGTTTCTCGTCAAGCTCCAGATGGGCAGTCTCCAACGACCTCTCCAACCCGGGACGGTGCTCCGTTTCGGGAGTCTCGAGTTCATGTCTTTCGACGGCAGCTACGACATGATACTCCTTCCACCGCCGCGCGACGACGACAATGGTGGCCGACAGCCCGCCCGCCGGCGGCGGAATCGACGACGTCTTCCCCACGTGGGGGAAGAACAACCTTCGAGCTCGCCCCATCCTCTCCCTCGCCATCGGAGGGGGAGGCGGGGCAACCAGGGCCAAGCGGGAGGCTGCGCTTCGTCGGCTGTCGAGCGAATCGACATCACCAGCGCCCCAACGGAGGACGCGTCGGGCGTCACCATCACGTTCGAGGCGAAGGCAAGCGTCGTCCCCCCGCAACACGCCGACCCCGAGCAAGTGGACGACGCCAGCACGCTCACGGAGGGCCTGCAGGACGTCGCCCTCGTACCCAAGACGACGGCGCGATCAACCCTCGATGTGACTTCGTCGCTCCTCGTCGACCAAAAGGTACCGACCGATTCCCATCCTTCGTCATTTCGACTCGACCTCAACCCGCCTAGCGACCTCGCTCTCGCGGGCGCTCACGTTGAGGCGAGTACAACCTCTCTTAGGTTTCGTGTGCGGTCGCCTTGGGACCGATTGACGGGCGTCTCGACCTACGGGCCCTCTGGGTCCGAGGAAGATGACGACCCCAGCATCTGCTGGGATTTCTCTGGATCTGGCAACCCCAGTGCCATGCGGGACTTCATGACCGCATGCAACTACTGCCCCTCCGACTGTTCCGACGGCAGCCGCAGCCTTGACGACAAGGACTGCGGCCCGAGCCGCGAATGTTTCCACGTCGAGCTAGGGGATCCCTCCGGAGGCAACCGACTCGGCATGCCGGAGGATGGTGATCTCCCTAGGCTAGTGCCTCGCGCCGACATCCCGCGGGAGCTAGCTGTGGTCCCCGTTCCGGCGGGGGGTCACGACCCACAGCTCGAGCAAGTCCGCGGGGCGCAGGCCGGGCTCGACGAGGGAGCAGGAGCGCTCGAGTCGATCCGCCGGGACGTCGTGCAGGTATGGGCGGGCCAGCCCCCGGCCGGAGAAATACGTCACCTGCCCCAAGGTCTCCAGCACCGCATCGCCAACGATGCCAGGGACAGGCCGCCACCCGCATCCAGCGGGACCGGTCAGGACCTGGCAGCCGCAGCGATGCTCCTCCGCGCGATGCCGGAGTCATCAACCACCGAGGGCCGGCGAATCCAGGGAGAGCTCAAGCATCTCCTGGAAGGCGCTGCGGCCCGTCGGGCCGAGAGCTCTGCCTCCCGCAGGCAGGGGCACCCCTCGGAACCTCGTGCCGCGACTTCCCGACTCATGCGGGAAGCCTCGGTCTACACCGGGCGCACGCGCAACACTGCGCCTGCGGCCCCGGGCCACCTCGGCGACGAGCACCCTCATCGCGACCGTCGGGCCCGCCTCGACGAAAGGGTGCGCCGAGGCTATCACCCCAGGCGTGGGGGACGCTACGACAGCGGGGAGGATCAGAGTCCCTCGCCCGAACCACCCGGTCCGCAGGTCTTCAGCCGGGCCATCCGGCGGGCGCCGTTTCCGGCCCGATTCCGACCCCCGACTACTATCACAAAGTACTCGGGGGAAACAAGACCGGAGTTGTGGCTCGCGGACTACCGCCTGGCCTGTCAGCTGGGTGGAACGGACGACGACAACCTCATCATCCGCAACCTCCCCCTGTTCCTCTCCGACACTGCTCGCGCTTGGTTGGAGCACCTGCCTCCGGGGCAGATTTCCAACTGGGAGGATTTGGTCCAAGCTTTCGCCGGCAACTTCCAGGGCACGTACGTGCGCCCCGGGAATTCCTGGGACCTCCGAAGCTGCCGGCAACAGCCGGGAGAGTCTCTTCGGGACTACATCCGGCGGTTCTCGAAGCAGCGCACCGAGCTGCCCAACATCACCGACTCCGATGTCATCGGCGCGTTCCTTGCCGGCACCACTTGCCGTGACCTGGTGAGCAAGTTGGGTCGCAAGACCCCCACCAGGGCGAGCGAGCTGATGGACATCGCCACCAAGTTCGCCTCTGGCCAGGAGGCGGTCGAGGCCATCTTCCGAAAGGACAAGCAGCCCCAGGGCTGCCCTTCGGAAGATGCTCCCGAGGCGTCTACTCCGCGCGGCGCCAAGAAGAAAGGCAGGAAGAAGTCGCAAGCGAAACGCGACGCTGCCGACGCAGACCTTGTCGCCGCCACCGAGCACAAGAACCCTCGGAAGCCCCCCGGAGGTGCCAACCTCTTCGACAAGATGCTCAAGGAGACGTGCCCTTACCATCAGGGGCCCGTCAAACACACCCTCGAGGAGTGCGTCATGCTTCGGCGCCACTTCCACAAGGCCGGGCCACCCGTTGAGGGTGGCAGGGCCCGCGACGACGACAAAAGGGAAGATCACCAAGCAGGAGAGTTCCCCGAGGTCCGCGACTGCTTCATGATCTACGGAGGGCATGCGGCGAATGCCTCGGCTCGGCATCGTAAGCAAGAGCGTCGGGAGGTCTGCTCGGTGAAGGTGGCGGCGCCAGTCTACCTAGACTGGTCCGACAAGCCCATCACCTTCGACCAAGATGACCACCCCGACCACGTGCCGAGCCCGGGGAAGTACCCGCTCGTCGTCGATCCCATCATCGGCGACGTCAGGCTCACCAAGGTCCTGATGGATGGGGGCAGCTGCCTCAATATCATCTACGCCGAGACCCTCAGGCTCCTGCGCGTCGATCTGTCCTCCGTCCGAGCAGGCGCTGCGCCCTTCCACGGGATCATTCCTGGGAAGCGCGTCTAGCCCCTCGGACGGCTCGACCTTCCTGTCTGCTTCGGAACACCCTCCAACTTCCGAAGGGAGACTTTGACGTTCGAGGTAGTCGGGTTCCGAGGAACCTACCACGCAGTATTGGGGAGGCCATGCTACGCGAGGTTCATGGCCATCCCCAACTACACCTACCTGAAGCTCAAGATGTCGGGCCCCAACGGGGTCATCACCGTCGGCCCCACGTACAAACACGCGTTCGAATGCGATGTGGAGTGCGTGGAGTACGCCGAGGCCCTCGGCGAGTCCGAGGCCCTCATCGCCGACCTGGAAAACCTCTCCCGAGAGGTGCCGGACGTGAAGCGACACGCCGGCAACTTCGAGCCAGCGGAGACGGTTAAGGCCGTCCCTCTCGACCCCAGTGGCGACACCTCCAAGCAGATCCGGATCGGTTCCGGGCTCGACCCCAAATAGGAAGCAGTGCTCGTCGACTTTCTCCGCGCAAACGCCGACGCCTTTGCGTGGAGTCCCTCGGACATGCCCGGCATACCGAGGGATGTCGCCGAGCACTCGCTGGATATTCGGGCCGGAGCCCGACCGGTCAGGCAGCCTCTGCGCCGATTCGACGAGGAAAGGCGCAGGGTGATAGGCGAGGAGATCCACAAGCTAATGGCTGCAGGGTTCATCAAAGAGGTGTTCCATCCCGAATGGCTTGCCAACCCTGTGCTTGTGAGGAAGAAAGGGGGGAAATGGCGGATGTGTGTGGACTACACTGGTCTCAACAAAGCATGTCCGAAGGTTCCCTACCCTCTACCTCGCATCGATCAAATCGTGGATTCCACTGCTGGGTGCGAAACCCTGTCTTTCCTCGATGCCTACTCAGGGTATCATCAAATCAAGATGAAAGAGTCCGACTAGCTCGCGACTTCTTTCATCACGCCCTTCGGCATGTACTGCTACGTCACCATGCCGTTCGGTTTGAGGAACGCGGGTGCAACGTACCAGTGGTGCATGAACCATGTGTTCGGCGAACACATCGGTCGCACGGTCGAGGCCTACGTCGATGACATCGTAGTCAAGACAAGGAAAGCCTCCGACCTTCTCTCCGACCTTGAAGTGACATTCCGGTGTCTCAAGGCAAAGGGCGTCAAGCTCAATCCCGAGAAGTGTATCTTTGGGGTGCCCCGAGGCATGCTCCTGGGATTCATCGTCTCCGAGCGGGGCATCGAAGCCAACCCGGAGAAGATCGCAGCCATCACCAGCATGGGGCCCATCAAGGACTTAAAAGGCGTACAGAGGGTCATGGGATGTCTCGCGACCTTGAGCCGTTTCATCTCGCGCCTCGGCGAAAGAGGCCTGCCTCTGTACCGTCTCTTAAGGAAGGCCGAGTGCTTCACTTGGACTCCCGAGGCCGAGGAAGCTCTCGGGAACCTGAAGGCGCTCCTCACCCAGGCGCCCGTCTTGGTACCCCCAGCTGATGGAGAAGCCCTCTTGGTCTACGTCGCCGCTACCACTCAGGTGGTTAGCGCCGCGATCGTGGTCGAAAGGCAAGAAGAGGGGCATGCATTGCCCATTCAGAGGCCAGTTTACTTCGTCAGCGAGGTGCTGTCCGAAACCAAAATCCGCTACCCACAAGTCCAGAAGCTGCTGTATGCAGTGATCCTGACGAGGCGAAAGTTGCGACATTACTTCGAGTCTCATCCGGTAACTGTGGTGTCATCCTTCCCCTGGGGGAGATCATACAGTGCCGAGAGGCCTCGGGACGGATCGCAAAGTGGGCAGTGGAAATCATGGGCGAGACAATCTCGTTCGCCCCTCGGAAGGCCATCAAGTCCCAGGTACTGGCGGACTTCGTAGCCGAATGGGTCGACACACAGTTGCCGACGGCTTCGATCCAACCGGAGCTCTGGACCATGTTTTTCGACGGGTCGCTGATGAAGACGGAAGCCGGCGCGGGCCTGCTCTTCGTCTCGCCCCTCGGGAAACACCTGCGCTACGTGCTGCGCCTCCATTTCCCGGCATCCAACAATGTGGCTGAGTACGAAGCTCTGATCAACGGATTGCGAATCGCCATCGAGCTAGGGGTCCGACGCCTCGACGTACGCGGCGACTCGCAGCTCGTCATCGACCAGGTCATGAAGAACTCCCACTGCCGCAACCCGAAGATGGAGGCCTACTGTGATGAGGTTCGACGCCTGGAAGACAAGTTCTACGGGCTCGAGCTTAACCACATCGCCCGGCGCTACAACGAGACTGCGGACGAGCTGGCAAAGATAGCCTTAGGGCGAACGACGGTTCCCCCGGACGTCTTCTCCCGGGATCTGCACCAACCCTCCGTCAAGATCAGCGACACGCCCGAGCCCGAGGCGCCCTCGGCCCCGTCCGAGGTAACCTCGGCCCAGCCCGAGCCGTCCTCGGCTTAGCCCGAGGGACCCTCGGCTCCCGAGGGCGAGGCGCTGCGCATCGAGAAGGAGCGGAGCGGGGTCGCGCCTGATCAAGATTGGCAGGCCCCGTACCTGCAATATCTCCGCCAAGGAGAGCTACCCCTCGACCAGGCCGAGGCACGACGGGTAGCGCGACGCGCCAAGTCGTTCGTCTTGCTGGGCGATGAGAAGGAGCTCTACCACCGCAGCCCCTCGGGCATCCTCCAGCGGTGCATCTCCATCGCCGAAGGTCAGGAACTCCTGCAAGAGATACACTCGGGGGCTTGCGGTCATCACGCAGCGCCTCGAGCCCTTGTCGGGAACGCTTTCCGGCAAGGCTTCTACTGGCCGACGGCGGTGGCTGACGCCACTAGAATTGTCCGCACCTGCGAAGGGTGTCAATTCTATGCGAAGCAGACCCACCTGCCCGCTCAGGCTCTGCAGACGATACCCATCACCTGGCCCTTTGCTGTGTGGAGTCTGGACCTCGTTGGCCCTCTGCAGAAGGCGCCCGGGGCTACACGCACCTGCTGGTCGCCGTCGACAAATTCTCCAAGTGGATCGAGGTCCGACCCCTGAACAGCATTAGGTCCGAGCAGGCGGTGGCGTTCTTCACCAACATCATCCATCGCTTCGGGGTCCCAAACTCCATCATCACCGACAACGGCACCCAGTTCACCGGCAAAAAATTCTTGGATTTTTGCGAGGATCACAACATCCGGGTGGACTGGGCTGCCGTAGCTCATCCCATGTCAAATGGGCAAGTAGAGCGTGCCAATGGCATGATTCTACGAGGGCTCAAGCCTCGGATTTACAACGACCTCAACAAGTTCGGCAAGCGATGGATGAAAGAACTCCCCTCGGTGGTTCGGAGCCTGAGGACGACGCCGAGCCGAGCCACGGGTTTCACGCCATTCTTCCTGGTCTACGGGGCCGAGGCCGTCTTGCCCACGGACCTGGAATACGGCTCCCCGAGGACGAGAGCCTACGACGATCAAAGCAACCAAGCTAGCCGAGAAGACTCGCTGGACCTGCTGGAAGAGGCTCGGGACAAGGCCTTACTACACTCGGCGCGGTATCAGCAGTCCTTGCGACGATACCACGCCCGAGGGGTCCGACCCCGAGATCTCCAGGTGGGCGACCTGGTGCTTCGGCTGTGGCAAGACGCCCGAGGGAGGCACAAGCTCACGCCCCCCTGGGAGGGGCCATTCGTCATCGCCAAAGTTCTGAAGCCCAGAACGTACAAGCTGGCCAACAGTCAAGGCGAGGTCTACGACAACGCTTGGAACATCCAACAGCTACGTCGCTTCTACCTTTAAGATGTTTCCAAGTTGTTCATATACCTCGCACCCACGCAAAGTTTAGTCAACAAGGAAGGGTCGGCCTCGCCTCGGCAAAGCCCGACCCTCCCTCGGGGGCTAAAAGGGGGGAAACCCCCTCTGCGTCAAAATTTTCCTCGAAAAAATCTCTTCTACCAGAATATCTTTCGTGCTTTTTGGCTACTTCGAAAAGTGGGCCCTGGAAACGACGGAGTACACGTAAGCAGCCAAGGCTGACCGAGCCGAGGGACTCCTACGCCTCAGGGATAAGGATACCTCACTCATCACCTTCTGCGATAAGTAACTCGCGTTCGGATAAAGTGGCTCCGCGGATCGAACAAGCCTTTGCGTTCAGAAGCCCTTCTGCCGAAGCGATCCTTCGAGCCTCCTCGACCGAGTCGGCGACAGGGCCTCATGGACGGGTGAAAGTACGCGTAAGCAGCAAGGCCGACCGAGCCGAGGGACTCCTACGCCTCCGGGATACGGATACCTCACTCATCACCTTCCGCGAAAAGCAACTCTCGCTCGCACAAACATCCCTGTTACCGACAAAAAGTCCAGATACTCGAAACAAGAGGAAAGGAGACGCAGCTTTACAACGCAGCGAGGATGTGCGTCCTGGCCTCGACGGCCGCACGAGGCACACGCTACAAGACAATCTGATCCTGCAGGCTCGGGTCTTGGCGCTGGAAGGGGGCAGCAACACCCTCGGCATCGACGGCACCTTCGGCGAGGCCCGACCTAGCCTCGGACGGCGACGCGGTCCGAGGGTCTCCGCTCCGAAGGACGACGTCATCACCACGCCCGGGCAATCGCTGTCAGGGACTTCTCCGGGAATCCGGCCCGAGCAGGCGGCTCGGCCGGCCACCTCCGGGGCCTCGGCCAACCATCTTCCAAGGGTGCCAACCCGGTTCGAAGCCTCGGCTGATCAGCTCCGACGTCGATCCGGCCAACGGACAACTCGGCTAGGCTCCGGCCAACCAGGTTTCATTTCCGAGCCAACTCCGCCTCTGTTCATGCTGATATCGCTACCCCTGGCCTCGGCTCGACGAAGAGCGGCCGAGGGGTCTCTTTAACTAAGCTAGAGGAACCTCGGACAGCAAGGCCGACCGAGCCGAGGGACTCCTACGCCTCCGGGATATGGATACCTCACTTGTCACCTTGACACGGGGTGACTCATGCTTGGTGAAGCGGTTCAGATAGTCAACAGACATGTCTTAGTGCTCAAAAATGAGGGAAAAACGCGGCTCCGTGCCGTAGTTACATACATGTTCAGGCCCCGAAAGCCAAAATGAACAGAAAACCCTGGCATTCGAAGTGCCATTACAAACGGAACTCCGGTTCCATCTCCACGGGTATGGACAACCTCCCCGCCAGGGAAGCCCGTGGAGCGACAAGCTCTGGGCGAATCACCAGCAAAGCGCGAGTCGCCTCAAGCGTCCCGGCAGATCCTCGCAGCCGTCCTCGCCGCGAGTGCGAGGAAGGGGACGGAATGTTGCATCCTAGCTGGGCAGCAACAGTTCGCCTTCCCCGACATGGCTGGAGGACGTCTCCGCCGTAGGGCTAAGGGGCGATTGCCACCACCAGAAGCTGGAAGAAGAGGTGGCCCGCCGACCTGCGCAGGAGGCAGTGCCCCGGCTCGCCTCACTCCCCGCCCCGGCGAGGATGACGAACACCCTCAACACTGAGGGTGGGGTCGAGACCGCAGCCCGGTTCGCCTCTCCCCATCTAGAGGCTGGAGGTCTCCACCTTGGGTGACCACCAGCGAAGGGAAGCGGCCGGGCTGCGTGATGAAAATCCTTGAAGCCGAACGATGGCTGAAAGGTACCAACTCCCACGGAGTTGTGTTCCTCCAACGGTGGGGCGAAAAGACGGCGGTTTCCCCCATCCGGGGGCTTGAAAGGTGGAAAGATGCGGTGCATAAGGAGAAAGAAGACGTGGTCGCCTTACGGAAGGGGTCGTCCTCCTTTTAAAGGCGACTCTCCCTGCTTGCGCCCCCAACCGTCACGGGTTGAGTCTTCTCCAACACGCCTCCAAAGCCCTCCCCTGCGGCGCGGGGGCTGGGTCCCGCATGTCATGCAGACCGGCTCCGGGCAGAAGAAGCCAAACCGCCGCGCACGGCGCGCGCAACCACCCAGCGGTTACAAGTGACCCTCCACTTTTGCCCAGACCAACGGGCAGAAAGGGCAAGCAGCCATGCAGGCGGCATGCAACCGCGCCAAGTGGACGCGCCTCTCCGACTCCTGACACGCCAGCACGGAGGCCCAGGCCCACGCGTCGCGCGATCGGCGCGCCGGATGCTGCATGCAAGCAACTGTACCACTTGCGCCACCACCGTGCCTCCTCGATTGCGGAACCAATACCGCGACCCGAGGCGACTCAGCGCGCGACCCAACGGCGCCAGCCTGATGCAGCGGTCAAACACGGTCAAAAATGGGCCGGCAGTAATGACGGTGGCAGGCACACGGGAGCAACGGTCACGCCGTCAGCTAAGCTCACGTCCCATCCGGAGCCAGCGAGAAAACCCCCTCTCGCGGCGTGAAGACGACGCGCCCGTGACCCGTTCCTCGAACGGCTCACGCACGCACAACGGCAGCTTCGCCAACTACTCGCCCCGTCGCATTAACTCCGCGGCTGGACAGGCGGCGCTTCTGGCAGGAGCAGCTGGCGACGCTTCGCCTTCGCCAAAACAACCGCGCCAAAAAAGGTACGCCGCGTCGTTCAATTTCGTATCCTTTTCCCTTTTTTTCTCTTTCTCTATCTCTTGCAACAGGGACCGGGAAAGGGGATACCCCTAAAGGGATCCTTCCCCGTGAAGGAACTAGGCTCCGAGCCTCCTTACTGATCAGGGGTTCGAAGGCTGGCCCCCCGAAGGGTTCAACAGCCGCCTCAGATCGCGTGGGCCCGACACCCACTACTGGTCAGAGGTTCGAAGGTCAGCCTCCCGAAAGGTTCCACGGCCGCCTCAGGCTACTCGGGCTCCGCGCCCATTACTGATCAGGGGTTCGAAGGCTGGCCCCCCGAAGGGTTCACAGTCGCCTCAGACACCGAGCGAGGGATGACCAGGGGTACGTTCGATACATAACCGAGGCTCGTGCTGCGCTCCCGAGGTACCCTAGGACATTTCCGAGACCAGCGGGAACGATCCTGTAACGGAATCCCATCGGAGGGAGGCATCGAGCCCTCGGACCCCGTCGCCAGGGGACCGGGTCCGGCAGATCACCCGCAGGTACTTTTGGGCGTGCCTCCGGGCCCCTAGCCGACCCCCAACGAACGAGGCACGGACATCCACTCGGATTACCCGCTTGCAGCTCACCGGAGACACCATGTTCGGTGCCCATCGAGGGTAACATGGCGCTCTCCCCCCTCCTCCTTGCGGAAAGGCGACGTAGGGGCGTATGTAAAAAAGCCGAGTCTGTCCCTGATCGCCCTCTCGCCCTGTGCGGAGGCTCGGGGGCTGCTCTCGCAAACCCGGCTCTGGCCAAACCGTTGACAGCGTTAACATACCAGCCCGAGAACTTGGGCCCCGACAGTGCACCCGGGCTACGGCCAGTTCGCATGAGGGAACCACCAGAACAGCCGAAGCGTTACGCAAGGCATTAAGACCTCGAAGGAGTGAAACCACTCCTCCGAGGCCTCGGGGGCTACACCCGGCGGGTGCGCTCGCGCGCACCCACCGGAACAAAATGCAACTGAGAAAGGCTGGTCCCCTTGCAAAAAAGTGCGACGAAAGCCTCCAAGCGAGTGCTAACACTCCCTTCGAGGCTCGGGGGCTACTGTCGGGGACCATAATTAGGGGTACCCTCAAGACGCCTTCCACCTCTGGCTCCGACGCGCCGTCCGTAACTTCTAAGCGTCATGAGCGCAAGAAGTTTAGTAAGATCCCCCTTCGCTACCCTCGTGTTTCTAAACGTACTCCATTACTTTCCATTCCATTAGGCAAACCACCGGTTTTTTACGGTGAAGATTATAACATGTGGAGTGATAAAATGAGACACCATCTAACCTCACTCCACACTAGCATTTGGGATGCTGTTGAGATTGGAGTATAGGTACCATCACCGGGGGATGAAGACTATGATTCAGACGAGGTTGCCCAAATCCGGCACTTCAACTCCCAAGCCACCACTATACTCCTCGCCTCTCTAAGTCGAGAGGAGCATAACAAGGTGCAAGGGTTGAAGAGCGCCAAGGAAATTTGGGACGTGCTCAAGACCGCGCACGAAGGAGACGAGGTGACCAAGATCACCAAGAGGGAAACGATCGAGGGGGAGCTCGGTCGTTTTATGCTCAACCAAGGAGAAGACCCACAAGCCATGTACAACCGGCTAAAGACCTTGGTAAATCAAGTGCGCAATCTCGGGAGCACCAAGTGAGATGACCATGAAATGGTCAAGGTTATTCTTAGATCACTCGTATTTCTTAACCCTACTCAAGTTCAATTAATTCGTGGTGATCCAAGATATAAACTAATGTCTCCCGAGGAAGTGATAGGAAAATTTGTGAGCTTTGAACTAATGATCAAAGGCTCTAAGAAGATCATCGAGCAAGGCGCCTCCTCCGTACCCGAGGCACAACCCGTTGCATTCAAGGCAACGGAGGAGAAGAAATAAGACTCTACACCAAGTAGGGTCCCCATCGACGCCTCCAAGCTCGACAACGAGGAAATGACGCTCATAATCAAGAGCTTCCGCTAAATCCTCAAGCAAAGGAGGGGGAAAGACTACAAGCCCCGCTCCAAGAAAGTATGCTACAAGTGTGGTAAGCCCGGTCATTTTATCGCTAAATGTCCTTTATCTAGTGATAGTGACAGGGATAACGACAAGAGGGGGAAGAAGAAGGAGAAGAAGAGGTATTACAAGAAGAAGGGTGGCAATGCCCATGTTTGCTGGGAATGGAACTCCGACGAGAGCTCCACCGACTCCTCTGACGACGAGGACGCCGCCAACATCGCCATCAACAAAGGCCTCCTCTTCCCCAACGTCGGCCACAAGTGCCTCATGGCAAAGGATGGCAAGAAGAAGAAGGTAAAATCAAGATCCTCCACTAAGTATGCAACTTCTAGTGATGAGGATAATTCTAGTGATGATGAGGATAACTTACTTACTCTTTTTGCCAATCTTAACATGCAACAAAAAGAGAAATTGAATGAATTGATTAGTGCTATTCATGAGAAGGATGAACTCTTGGATAACCAAGAGGACTTCCTTATTAAGGAAAATAAAAGGCATGTTAAGACTAAAAATGTTTATGCTCAGGAGGTAGAGAAAAATGAAAAATTAACTAGTGAGCTAAGTACTTGCCATGACACTATTTCTAGCCTTAGAAATGAAAATGTCAAATTGATCGCTAAGGTTGAGAAATCAAATGTTTGCGATGATTCTATTGTTAATCTTAGAAATGATAATGCTAGTCTAATTGCTAAGATTGACATGTTGAATGAATCTCTTGCTAGCCTTAAGAATGAGAATGAAAAATTAATTGCCAAGGCTAAGGAATTAGATGTTTGCAATATTTCTATTACCAATCTTAGAGATGAGAATGCTATTTTACATGTTAAGATTGTTGAATTAAATGATTGCAAACCCTCTACATCTATGGTTGATCATGTTTCTATTTGCACCAGATGTAGAGATATTAATATCGATGCTATTCATGATTACCTTGCTATGATTAAACAATAAAATGATCATATAGCTAAACTAGATGCTAAAATTGCCGAGCATGAACTAGAGAATGAAAAATTTAAATTTGCTCGTAGTATGCTTTATAGTGGGAGACGCCCTGACATTAAGGATGGCATTGGCTTCCAACAGGAAGACAATGTCAAGCTTAATACCTGTCGGGGACCATAATTAGGGGTACCCTCAAGACGCCTAATTCTCAGCTGGTAACCCCCATCAGCATGAAGCTGCAGAGGCCTGATGGGTACGGTTAAGTCAGGGATCGGTCCATACGAGCGACTCGATCACGCCTCGCCCGAGCCTAGCCTCGGGCAAGGGCAGCCGACCATGAGGTGTTTCCGTCTCGCCCGAGGCCCCCTTTTACGGCAGACGCACCTCCGGCTCGCCCGAGGCCTTGCCTTCGTTAAGAAGCAACCCTGACTAAATCGCCGCGCCGACTGACCAAGTCACAGGGGCATTTAACGCAAAGGTAGCCTGGCACCTTTATCCTGACACGCGCCCCCTGGCAGAGCCGAAGTGACCGTCGTCACTTCGCCGCTCCACTGACCGGTCTGACAAAAGGACAGCGCCGCCTGCGCCATCCCGGCTGCAGTGCCACTTGACAGAGTGAGACTGACAGGCAGCCAGGTCTTGCCAAAGGCGCCATAGGAAGCTCCGCCCGACCCAGGGCTCGGACTCGGGCTAAGGCCCCGGAAGACGGCGAACTCCGCTCCGCCCGACCCAGGGCTCGGACTCGGGCTAAGGCCCCGGAAGACGGCGAACTCCGCTCCGCCCGACCCAGGGCTCGGACTCGGGCTAAGGCCCCGGAAGACGGCGAACTCCGCTCCGCCCGACCCAGGGCTCGGACTCGGGCTAAGGCCCCGGAAGACGACGAACTCCGCCTCGCCCGACCCCAGGGGTCGGACTCCGCCCTGGCCTCTGCCGAACGACCTCCGCCTCGCCCGACCCAGGAGCTCGGCCTCGGCCATGCAGGACAGACTCGACCTCGGCTTCGGAGGAGCCTCCACGTCGCCCGACCTAGGGCACAAGTCCGCCACGTCAACAGGAAGCGCCATCATCACCCTACCCCGAGCCGACTCGGGCCGCAGAAGACAAGACCGACGTCCCATCTGGCTAGCTCCGCCAGATAGGCAATGATGGCGCCCCGCTGGGCCCATGACGACGGCGGCTCTCAGCTCCCTTACGGAAGCAGGGGGACGTCAGCAAGGGCCCAACCACTCCGACAGCTGTCCCCCCGCCAGGCTCCATTGCTTCTCCGACAGCCACGACGCCACACCAGCTAGGTGCCAAGATCTCTCCGGTTGCCACCTTGGCATGTACTTAGGGCACTAGCTCTCCCTCGCTAGACACGTAGCACCTTGCTACACCCCCATTTGTACACCTGGATCCTCTCCTTACGCCTATAAAAGGAAGGACCAGGGCCTTCTTAGAGAAGGTTGGCCCCCGCGGGAACGAGGGCAGGGGCAGGCGCTCTCTTGGGGCCGCTCGCTCCCCTCACCCGTGCGGACGCTTGTAACCCCCTACTGCAAGCGCACCCGACCTGGGCGCGGGACGAACACGAAGGCCGCGAGATCTCCACCTCCCTCTTGACTCGGCTCCAGCCACCTCGCTCTTCCCCCCTTCGCGCTCGCCCACGCGCTCGACCCATCTGGGCTGGGGCACGCGGCACACTCACTCGTCGGCTTAGGGACCCCCCGGTCTCGAAACGCCGACAATACCCCTCCTAAAAGATTGTCTAATTTTGTTAAGGGCAAGGCTCCCATGCCTCAGGATAATGAGGGTTATATTTTGTATCCTGCTGGTTATCCTGAGGATAAGATTAGGAGAATTCATGCAAAGAAGACTCATTCTCACCATGCTTTTATTTATAAGAATGAGGCTTCTAGCTCTATGTGTTCTACACATGTCAAAATGCCTAAGAAGAAAACTCCTACTCATCAAATGATCATAACATTTCATTTAAGACTTTTGATGCTTCCTATGTGCTCACTAATAAATCAGGCAAAGTAGTTGCCAAATATGTTGGGGGCAAACACAAGGGGTCAAAGACTTGTGTTTGGGTACCCAAGGTGCTTGTTTCTAATGTAAAAGGACCCAAGACCGTTTGGGTACCTAAGAACAAGGCCTAAATTTATTTTGTAGGTTTATGCATCTAGAGGCTCAAGTTGGATCATTGACAGCGAGTGCACAAACCACATGACTGGGGAGAAAAGGATGTTCTCCTCCTATGAGAAAAACGAAGATCCCCAAAGAGCTATCACATTCGGGGATGGAAATCAAGGTTTGGTCAAAGGATTGGGTAAAATTGCTATATTACCTGACCATTCTATTTCCAATTTTTTTATTGTAGATTCATTAGATTATAACTTGCTTTCAGTTTCAAAATTATGTAAAATGGGTTACAACTGTCTTTTTATGGATGTAGGTGTTACTGTCTTTAGAAGAAGTGATGATTCAATAGCTTTTAAGGGAGTGTTAGAGGGTCAGCTATACTTAGTTGATTTCAATAGAGCTGAACTCGACACTTGCTTGATTGCTAAGACTAACATGGGTTGGCTCTGGCATCGCCGACTAGCCCACGTTGGAATGAAGAATCTTCATAAGCTTCTAAAGGGAGAACACATTTGGGACTAACAAATGTTCATTTTGAGAAAGACAGGATTTGTAGTGCATGCCAAGCAGGGAAGCAAGTTGGTGTTCATCATCCACACAAGAACATCATGACGACTGACAGGCCACTAGAGCTACTCCACATGGACCTATTCAGCCTGATAGCTTACATAAGCATCGATGGGAGTAAGTACTATCTAGTTATTGTGGATGATTATTCTCGCTTCACTTGGGTATTCTTTTTGCAGGATAAATCTCAAACCCAAGAGACTTTGAAAAGGATTCTTAAGACGGGCTCAAAATGAGTTCGGCTTGAGGTTCAAGAAAATAAGAAGCGACAATGGAACGGAGTTCAAGAACTCTCAAATTGAAGGTTTTCTTGAGGAGGAGGGCATCAAGCATGAGTTCTCTTCCCCCTACACACCTCAACAAAATGGTGTAGTGGAGAGGAAGAATAGAACTCTACTTGACATGGCAAGAACCATGCTTGATGAGTACAAGACTTCGGATCGGTTTTGGGCCGAGGCGATCAACACCGCTTGCTACGCCATCAACCGGTTATATCTTCACCGAATCCTCAAGAAGACATCATATGAACTCCTTACCGGTAAAAAGCCCAATGTTTCATATTTTAGAGTCTTTGGTAGCAAATGCTTTATTCTTGTTAAAAGAGGTAGAAAATCTAAATTTGCTCCTAAGGATGTAGAAGGCTTTTTACTTGGTTATGATTCAAACACAAGGGCATATAGAGTCTTTAACAAGTCCACTGGACTAGTTTAAGTTTTTTGTGACATTGTGTTTGATGAGACTAACGGCTCTCAAGTAGAGCAAGTTGATCTTGATGAGCTAGATGATGAAGAGGCTCCGTGCATTGCGCTAAGGAACATGTCCATTTGGGATGTGTGTCCTAAGGAATCCGAAGAGCCTCCACAAGCACAAGATCAACCATCTTCCTCCATGCAAGCATCTCCACCAACCCAAGATGAGGATCAAGCTCAAGAGGATAAAAATGAAGATCAAGAAGATGAGCCACCTCAAGAGGAGGACAATGATCAAGGGGGAGATGCCCATGATCAAGACAAGGAAATGAACAAGATCCAAGGCTGCCACACCCAAGAGTCCACCAAGCAATCCAACGAGATCACCCCTTGAACACCATCCTCAGCGATATTCATAAGGGGGTAACCACTCGATCTCGTGGTGCTCATTTTTGAGAACATTACTCTTTTGTTTCCTCTATTGAGCCACACAGGGTAGAGGAAGCACTTCAAGATTTGTATTGGGTGTTGGCGATGCAAGAGGAGCTCAACAACTTCACGAGAAATGAGGTATGGCAATTAGTTCCACGTCCTAACCAAAATGTTGTAGGAACCAAGTGGGTATTCCACAACAAACAAGATGAGCATGGTGTGGTGACAAGGAACAAAGCCCGACTTGTGGCCAAGGGGTATTCACAAGTCGAAGGTTTGGATTTTGGTGAAACCTATGCACCCGTAGCTAGGCTTGAGTCAATTCGCATATTACTTGCCTATGCTACTTACCATGGCTTTAAGCTTTACCAAATGGACGTGAAGAGTGCTTTCCTCAATGGACCAGTCAAGGAAGAGGTCTATGTTGAGCAACCTCCTGGCTTTGAAGATAGTGAGTATCCTAACCATGTATACAAACTCTCTAAGGCGCTTTATGGGCTCAAGCAAGCCCCAAGAGCATGGTATGAATGCCTAAGAGATTTTCTTATCACTAATGGCTTCAAAGTCGGCAAAGCCGATCCTACTCTCTTTACTAAAACAATTGAAAATGATTTGTTTCTATGCCAAATCCATGTTGATGATATCATATTTGGGTCTACTAACAAATCTATTTGTGAAGAGTTTAGTAGGATCATGATACAAAAATTCGAGATGTCTATGTTGGGGGAGTTGAAGTATTTTATAGGATTTCAAGTGAAGCAACTCCAAGAGGGCACCTTCATCAGCCAAACGAAGTACATTCAAGATATACTCACCAAGTTTGGAATGAAGGATGCCAAGCCCATCAAGACACCCATGGGAACCAATGGGCATCTCGACCTCGACACGGGAGGTAAATCCGTAGATCAAAAGGTATACCGGTCGATGATAGGATCTCTACTCTATTTATGTGCATCTCGACCGGATATTATGCTTTCCGTATGCATGTGTGCAAGGTTCCAAGCCGATCCTAAGGAAGTTCACCTTAGGGCCGTGAAGAGAATCTTGAGATATTTAGTTCAAACACCTAAGTTTGGTCTTTGGTACCCCAAGGGATCCTCTTTTGATTTATTAGGATATTCTGATGCTGATTGGGCAGGGTGCAAAATTGATAGGAAGAGCACATCAGGGACTTGTCAGTTTCTGGGGAGATCCCTGGTGTCTTGGGCTTCAGAGAAACAAAACTCAGTAGCTCTTTCTATCGCCGAAGCCGAGTACATTGCTGCAGGTCATTGTTGCACATAATTACTTTAGATGAGGCAAACCCTTAGGGACTATGGCTACAAATTTAGCAAAGTCCCTCTCCTATGTGATAATGAGAGTGCAATCCGCATGGCGGATAATCCCGTTGAACACAGCCGCACTAAGCACATAGCCATTCGGTATCACTTTTTGAGAGATCACCAACAAAAGGGGGGATATCGAGATAGCCTATATTAACACCAAAGATCAATTAGCCGATATCTTTACCAAGCCTTTAGATGAGAAAACCTTCACCAAACTTAGGAATGAGCTAAATATTCTTGATTCTAGGAATTTTGATTGATTCTTTGCACACATAGCTCATTTATATACCTTTGATCATATCTCTTTTATGTCTATGACTAATGTGTTTTCAAGTGTATTCTCATGCTTAGTCATAGAATTAAAAGGGAAATGAAGTATTCGGCAAAGAAGGCGCTTCCACTCAACTCCATTGGTATTTGCCGGTATTCCGCATCATTCTCCACTTTGGTATAATCTTCACTCATATCTATTTGTTTGCCATTGGGGAGAAAGTAAAAGGGCCTATATTTCACTCACAAGTATCCGTTTTTGGCGATTCATGCCAACGGGGGAGAAAGTATTAGCCCAAACCAAAAGGACCGCACCACCACCGAATTTTAAAAATGAAGTTTTCAAATTAGCATCTTATTGTGTTCAAAAATGGGGAGTATCTTCAAAAATTTGTAAAACCCTCTTGAACACTAAGAGGAGAATTTAATTGAGTGAGAGTTTTGTTAAGTCAAAGGAAAGACATTTTGAAACAGGGGGAGAAAATTTCAAATCTTGAAAATGCTTCTTTTAATCTTATTCATGTACCTTTGATTATTTGCAAAAGGTTTTTGAAAAGAATTTTACAAAGAATTTGCAAAAACAAAACTTGTGGTGCAAGCGTGGTCCAAAATTTTAAATAAGAAGAAAACCATCCATGCATATCTAGTAAAAATAATTATTGGTTTCATTCCAAGCAACCTTTGCACTTACCTTATGCAAACTAGTTCAATTCTGCACTTTTATATTTGCTTAGGTTTGTGTTGGCATCAATCACCAAAAAGGGGGAGATTGAAAGGGAAATAGGGTCAAACCCTTTCCAAATGAATTTTGGTGGTTGAATTGCCCAACACAAATTATTGGACTAACTAGTTTGCTCTAGAATATATGTTCTACAGGTGACAAAGGTTCACAACAAACCAATACAAAGATAAAAGAAAGGGTTCAAAACAAAGGAGCAAAGTTAAACCGAAGGCAGCCCTGGTCTGGCGCACCGGGCTATCCGGTGTGCCACCGGACAGTGTCCGGTGCACCAGGGAGGATTCACTCGAACTTGCTAGCTTCGGGAATTTGGGGAAGCCGCTCCGCTATAATTCACCGGATTGTCCGGTGTGCCGGCGGAGCAACGACTACTTCGCGCTAACGGTCGTCTGCAAAGGAACAGCAAAAGTGAACAGTGCGCGCCTGCGAGCACGCAGATGTGAGAGCAGGCGCCAGAAGCGCGCGCCGGACAGTGAACAGGACCTGTCCGGTGCACCACCGGACTGTCCGGTGGCCCCACTTGTCAGAGCCCCAACGGTCGAACCCTAACGGTTGGGTGACGTGGCTGGCGCACCGGACTGTCGGTGCGCTATACGACAATAGCCTTCCCCAACAGCCACTTTGGTGGTTGGGGCTATAAATACCCCCAACCACCACACTTCAAGGCATCCAAGTTTTTAGCCATTGCATTCAATACAAGAGCTCTAGACTTCATTCCAAGACACAGACAAATAGATCAAATCCTCTCCTAAGTCCAAAGATCATTCCAATCAAATAGTGACTAGTGAGAGAGACAATTGTGTTTATTTGAGTTCTTGCGCTTGGATCACTTTTCTTCTTTCTTTCTTTCTTGTTCCCAACTCAATTGGAATCAAGGCAAGAGACACCAATTGTGTGGTGGTCCTTGTGGAGACTTAGTGTCCCGATTGATTGAGAAGAGAAGCTCACTCGGTCTAGGTGACCGTTTGAGAGAGGGAAAGAGTTGAAAGAGACCCGATCTTTATGACCACCTCAACGAGGAGTAGGTTTGTGTTGGGGGCCTTCGGCTCCCGAAGGTCCTCAAAAGCATAGTTTGATAATATTTTCCAAGTGTAATATGTGAACAGGCACCTTCAGAACAGGTGAGAGCACCTAGAGGGGGGGGGTGAATAGGTGATCCTGTGAAACTTTAAAACTTAAGCCACAAAACTTGTTAAGTGTTAGCACAATTGTTGCCAAGTGGCTAGAGAGGAGTCTCAACAAAACACAATACCACAAGAGATCAAACACAGAGATGACACAGTGGTTTATCCCGTGGTTCGGCCAAGACCAACGCTTGCCTACTCCACGTTGTGGCGTCCCAACGGACGAGGGTTGCAATCAACCCCTCTCAAGCGGTCCAAAGACCAACTTGAATACCACGGTGTTTTGTTTTGCCTTTCAATATCCCGTTTGCAAGGAATCTCCACAAATTGGAGTCTCTTGCCCTTACACGTATATGATCACAAAGAAGCACAGAGTAAGGGAGGAAAGCAACACACACAAATCCACAGCGAAATGCGCACACACACGGCCAAGAAACGAGCTCGAATGGCTATCTCAAAGTTCTCACTAGAACGGAGCTCGAATCACTTAGAATCACAAACGAATGCGCAAAGAACGAGTGTGGATGATCAAGAATGCTCTAAGGTTGCTTGGGTGTCTCCTCCATGCGCCTAGGGGCTCCTTTTATAGCCCCAAGGCAGCTAGGAGCCGTTGAGAGCAAATCTGGAAGGCTATCCTTGCCTTCTGTTGTCGGGGGCACCGGACAGTCCGGTGCACACCGGACACTGTCCGGTGCCCGATTTCCTTCCTTAAACAGCACTGCCGACCGTTGCAGACAGGTGCAGATCTGAGAGCCGTTGGCGCACCGGACATGTCCGGTGCACACCGGACAGTCCGGTGCCGTCTTCCGACCGTTGGCTCGGCCACGTGTCCCGCGCAGATTGCGTGGCCGACCGTTGGCCCGGCCGACCGTTGGCTCACCGGACAGTCCGGTGCACACCGGACAGTCCGATGAATTTTAGTCGTACGCCGTCGGCGAATTCCCGAGAGCGGCCTGTTCGCGCCGAGTCAGCCTGGCGCACCGGACATTGTCCGGTGCACACCGGACAGTCCGGTGCTCCACACCGAACTGACTCTTGGCTGTACACAGCCAAGTCTTTTTCTCTTCTTCTTCTTTCTGTTTCTAACACTTAGACAAGTATATTAGTACACAAAACCAATGTACTAAGGCTTAGAAACATACCTTTACTTCATGATTTGCACCTTGTTCATCCATGGACATAAATTCACAATTAAGCACATGTGTTGGCACTCAATCACCAAAATACTTAGAAATGGCCCAAGGGCACATTTCCCTTTCAATCCCCCCCTTTTTGGTGATTTATGCCAACACAACATAAAGCAACTAGAACAAGTGCAAACTCACTTCAAATAAAACTCAAATTTATTTTGATTCACTTTTGGCATATATGGATCATCTTTTGCCACCACTTGGTTTGTTTTTGCAAATCAAATTCAAATCTCTATCTCTAAGTCAAACACACATGTTGAGGCATAAAGAGAGTCATTCCAAAAGAGATTGATCAAAGATTTCAAAAACTCCCCCTTTTTCCCATGATTACTACTTCTCCCCACAAGAAGCCAAAAGAGACAATAAAAGGGTTTTGACAAACCAAAAACTCTACTCTACTATTTTCAAATTTCTCAAGTGGTAGCTGATCCATTTATTGCTTTGGCCTTTATTTTCTCCCCCTTTGGCATCAAGCACCAAAACGGGATCAATCTTGGCCCTTTAACCCCATTGCCTCACCAAAATCTTCAATTAAGAGCAAATGGCAATAAGAGTTCATGAGATGGACTTGGAATAAGTTACCCTCTCATCGGAGTGCAGTGGAAGTCTTTCATGGTCCAAGTCCACCTTTTCCCTTTCAATTCTCCTTCGAGACTAAATCAAGCAAACTCAAGCATATGGTTAGTCTCAAAGGGTCAAGTTGTAACACATCTCCCCCCTAAACATGTGCATCACTTTGCAACGAACTTGTGAGGTCCAGGGAGTGTTTGTACAACTTGAGCACCATAATAAGCAACAAAATGCAGAATGAACATGATCAAAGGCATAAACACATGTATGCTACATTTCAATCCAAGTTCCGCGAATCTAAGATATTGAGCTCACTACGCAACCTGCAAAAGGTCTTCTCATCTAAAGGCTTGGTAAAGATATCGGCTAGCTGGTTCTCGGTGCTAACATAAAACACTTCGATATCTTCCTTTTGCTGGTGGTCTCTCAAAAAGTGATGCCGGATGTCTATGTGCTTTGTGCGGCTGTGCTCAACAGGATTTTCCGCTATTCGGATAGCACTCTCATTGTCACATAGGAGTGGGACTTTGCTCAGATTGTAGCCAAAGTCCCGGAGGGTTTGCCTCATCCAAAGTAGTTGCGCGCAACACTGTCCTGCGGCAACATACTCGGCCTCAGTGGTGGATAGGGCAACGGAGGTTTGTTTCTTAGAGTTCCATGACACCAGGGACCTTCCTAAGAATTGGCACGTCCCCGATGTACTCTTCCTATCGACCTTACATCCAGCATAGTCGGAATCTGAGTACCCAATCAAGTCAAAGTTAGACCCCTTTGGATACCAGATCCCGAAGCAAGGCGTAGCGACTAAATATCTAAGAATTCGCTTCACCGCCACCAAGTGACACTCCTTAGGATCGGATTGAAATCTAGCACACATGCATACGCTAAGCATAATATCCGGTCTACTAGCACATAAATAAAGCAAAGAACCTATCATGGACTGGTATGCTTTTTGATCAACGGACTTACCTCCTTTATTGAGGTCGGTGTGTCCGTCGGTTCCCATCGGCGTCTTTGCGGGCTTGGCGTCCTTCATCCCAAACCTCTTTATCAGATCTTGCGTGTACTTCGTTTGGGAGATGAAGGTGCCGTCCTTGAGTTGCTTCACTTGGAACCCAAGGAAGTAGTTCAACTCGCCCATCATCGACATCTCGAATTTCTGCGTCATCACCCTGCTAAACTCTTCACAAGACTTTTGATTAGTAGAACCAAATATTATGTCATCGACATAAATTTGGCATACAAAAAGATCACCATCGCAAGTCTTAGTAAAAAGAGTTGGATCGGCTTTCCCAACCTTGAAAGCATTAGCAATTAAGAAATCTCTAAGGCATTCATACCATGCTCTTGGGGCTTGTTTAAGTCCATAGAGCGCCTTAGAGAGCTTACACACGTGGTCGGGGTACCGCTCATCCTCGAAGCCAGGGGGTTGCTCCACGTACACCTCCTCCTTGATTGGCCCGTTGAGGAAAGCGCTCTTCACATCCATTTGGTACAACCTGAAAGAATGGTGAGCGGCATATGCTAGCAAGATACGAATGGACTCTAGCCTAGCCACAGGAGCAAAAGTCTCCTCAAAGTCCAAACCTGCGACTTGGGCATAACCTTTTGCCAAGTCGAGCCTTATTCCTTGTCACCACTCCGTGCTCGTCTTGTTTGTTGCGGAACACCCACTTGGTTCCCACAACATTTTGCTTGGGACGAGGCACCAGCGTCCAAACTTCATTGCGCTTGAAGTTGTTAAGTTCCTCCTGCATGGCCAACACCCAATCCGGATCTAGCAAGGCCTCCTCTACCCTGAAAGGCTCAATAGAGGAGACAAAAGAGTAATGTTCACAAAAATTAACTAGTCGAGACCGAGTAGTTACTCCCTTGCTAATGTCACCCAGAATTTGGTCAACGGGATGATCCCTTTGAATCATCGCTCGAACTTGGGTTGGAGGTGCCGGTTGCGCTTCTTCCTCCATCACATGATCATCTTGTGCTCCCCCTTGATCACACGCCTCCTTTTGATGAACCTGTTCATCGTCTTGAGTTGGGGGATGCACCGTTGTTGAGGAAGAAGGTTGATCTCGTTCATCTTGTTCCTGTGGCCGCACTTCTCCAATCGCCATGGTTTGTATAGCGGCCGTCGGAACATCTTCTTCATCTACATCATCACAATCAACAACTTGCTCTCTTGGAGAGCCATTAGTCTCATCAAATACAACGTCGCTAGAGACTTCAACCAAACCCGATGATTTGTTGAAGACCCTATACGCCTTTGTATTTGAATCATAACCTAACAAAAACCCTTCTACAGCTTTGGGAGCAAATTTAGAATTTCTACCTTTCTTCACTAGAATGTAGCACTTGCTCCCAAATACACGAAAGTACGATACATTGGGTTTGTTACCGGTTAGTAGCTCATACGAAGTCTTCTTGAGGAGTCGATGAAGGTAGACCCTGTTGATGGCGTGGCAAGCCGTGTTCACAGCTTCCGACCAAAAGCACTCGGGGGTCTTGAATTCTCCAAGCATCGTCCTCGCCATATCGATTAGCGTCCTGTTCTTCCTCTCTACCACACCATTTTGTTGTGGTGTGTAGGGAGCGGAGAACTCGTGCTTGATCCCTTCCTCCTCAAGAAACTCCTCCACTTGAAGGTTCTTGAACTCGGACCCGTTGTCGCTCCTTATCTTCTTCACCTTGAGCTCAAACTCATTTTGAGCTCTCCTGAGGAAGCGCTTGAGGGTCCCTTGGGTTTCAGACTTATCCTGCAAAAAGAACACCCAAGTGAAGCGGGAAAAGTCATCAACAATAACTAGACCATACTTACTTCCTCCTATGCTTAGATAAGCGACGGGTCCGAAGAGGTCCATGTGCAGCAGCTCCAGAGGTCTTGACGTGGTCATCACATTCTTGCTGTGATGTGCTCCTCCCACTTGTTTACCTGCTTGACAAGCTGCACAAGGTCTATCTTTTTCGAAATAAACATTTGTTAGACCTATCACGTGTTCTCCCTTTAGAAGCTTGTGGAGGTTCTTCATCCCCACATGTGCTAAGCGGCGATGCCACAGCCAGCCCATGCAAGTCTTAGCCATTAAGCATGCATCTAGACCGGCCTCTTCTTTTGCAAAATCAACTAAGTAAAGCTTGCCGTCTAGTACACCCTTAAAAGCTAGTGAACCATCACATCTTCTAAAGACAGACACATCTATATTTGTAAATAAACAGTTATATCCCATATTGCACAGTTGACTAACAGATAGCAAATTGTAACCAAGAGACTCAACTAAAAACACATTTGAGATTGAGTGCTCATTAGAAATTGCAATTTTACCTAACCCTTTTACCTTGCCTTGATTCCCATCACCGAATATAATTGAATCTTGGGAATCCTTATTTTTGACGTAGGAGGTGAACATCTTCTTCTCCCCCGTCATATGGTTTGTGCATCCGCTGTCGATAATCCAGCTTGAACCCCCGGATGCATAAACCTGCAAGGCAAATTTAGGCTTGGGTCTTAGGTACCCAACTCATGTTGGGTCCTGCAAGGTTAGCACAAATATCCTTAGGGACCCAAATGCAAGTTTTATCTCCCTTGCATCTTGCCCCTAACTTCCTAGCAATTACCTTCTTACCCTTTCTACAAATAGCAAAGGGAGCATTGCAAGCATAATAAATGGTAGAAGGTTTGTTCACAACTTTTCTAGGAACATGAGCAAAATTTCTCCTAGGCATATGCACAACATTTCTCCTACACATATCTCTATCATGCTTATAGGAAGAACTAGAAGCAAACATGGCATGAGAATCATAAACATGTGAATCAAAATCATTATAAGCATTTCTAGCATGTCTCCTATCATTATACATAAAAGCATGGTTCTTTTTAGCGCTACTGGCCATAGGGGCCTTCCCTTTCTCCTTGGCGGGAATGGGAGCCTTATGGCTTGTTAAGTTCTTGGCCTCTCTCTTGAAGCCAAGACCATCCTTAATTGAGGGATGTCTTCCAATTGTATAGGCATCCCTTGCAAATTTTAACTTATCAAATTCACTTTTGCTAGTCTTAAGTTGGGCATTAAGACTAGCCAATTCATCACTTAGTTTGGAAATTGAAACTAGGTGTTCACAACAAGCATTAATATCAACATCCTTACACCTAGTACAAATTTCAATATGTTCAACACAAGAGTTAGATTTATTTGCTTCTACTAGTTTAGCATTTAAATCATTGTTAACACCTTTTAAAGTAGAGATAGTTTCATGACAAGTAGATAATTCACTAGAAAGCATCTCATTTCTTTTAATTTCTAGAGCAAGAGAATTTTGTGCACTAACAAATTTATCATGCTCCTCATATAAAAGATCCTCTTGTTTTTCTAGCAATCTATTCTTGTCATTCAAAGCATCAATCAACTCATTAATCTTATTAATTTTAGATCTATCTAATCCCTTGAATAAGCATGAGTAATCTATCTCATCATCATCACTAGACTCATCCTCACTTGAAGAAGCATAAGTACTAGTATCATGAGTGCTTACTTTCTTTTCCCTTGCCATGAGGCAAGTGTGACGCTCGTTGGGGAAGAGGGACGACTTGTTGAAGGCGGTGGCGGCGAGTCCTTCATTGTCGGAGTCGGAGGAGGAGCAATCCGAATCCCACTCCTTTCCGATATGTGCCTCGCCCTTGGCCTTCTTGTAATGTTTCTTCTTCTCCCTTTTGTTCCCCTTTTCCTGGTCACTTTCATTATCGGGACATTTAGCAATGAAATGACCAATCTTACCACATTTGAAGCACGAGCGCTTCTCCTTTGTCTTGGTCTTGCTTGGCTGTCCCTTGCGACCCTTAAGTGCCGTCTTGAAGCGCTTAATGATGAGGGCCATCTCCTCATTATTTAGCCCGACCGCCTCAACTTGCGCCACCTTGCTCGGTAGTGCCTCCTTGCTCCTCGTTGCCTTGAGAGCAAGAGGTTGCGGCTCGTTGATCGGTCCATTCAAGGCGTCGTCCACGTACCTCGCCTCCTTGATCATCATTCGTCCGCTAACGAATTTCCCAAGAACTTCTTCGGGCGACATCTTGGTGTACCTGGGATTTTCACGTATATTGTTCACCAAATGAGGATCAAGAACGGTAAATGACCTTAGCATTAGGCGGACGACGTCGTGGTCCGTCCATCGCGTGCTCCCGTAGCTCCTTATCTTGTTGATAAGGGTCTTGAGCCGGTTGTATGTTTGCGTCGGCTCCTCGCCTCTTATCATTGCGAACCGTCCAAGCTCTCCCTCCACCAACTCCATCTTGGTGAGCAAGGTGACGTCATTCCCCTCATGAGAAATCTTGAGGGTGTCCCAGATCTGCTTGGCGTTATCCAAGCCGCTTACTTTATGGTATTCATCCCTGCACAAAGAAGCTAGAAGAACAGTAGTAGCTTGTGCATTCTTATGAATTTGTTCATTAATGAACATGGGACTATCCGAACTATCAAAGTGCATTCCACTCTCTACAATCTCTCATATACTAGGATGGAGAGAGAATAGGTGACTACGCATTTTGTGGCTCCAAAATCCGTAGTCCTCTCCATCAAAGTGTGGGGGCTTGCCGAGTGGAATGGAGAGCAAATGTGAATTTGAACTTTGCGGAATACGAGAGTAGTCAAAAGTAAAGTTCGAATTAACCGGTTTCCTTCTCTCGTAGTCGTTGTGGTCCTCGTCCTTTTGGGAAGAAGTAGATTCATCGCTGTCGTCGTAGTAGACGATCTCCTTGATGCGCCTTGTCTTCTTCTTCTTCCCTTCCTTCCGTCTATGACCCGAGCCGAAGTCGGTAGGCTTGTCGTCCTTCGGCTTGTTGATGAAGGATTCCTTCTCTTTGTCGTTGATCACGATACCCTTCCCCTTAGGATCCATCTCTTCGGGCGGTTAGTCCCTTTGTGAAGAGAACGGCTCTGATACCAATTGAGAGCACCTAGAGGGGGGGGTGAATAGGTGATCCTGTGAAACTTTAAAACTTAAACCACAAAACTTGTTAAGTGTTAGCACAATTGTTGCCAAGTGGCTAGAGAGGAGTCTCAACAAAACACAATACCACAAGAGATCAAACACAGAGATGACACAGTGGTTTATCCCGTGGTTCGGCCAAGACCAACGCTTGCCTACTCCACGTTGTGGCGTCCCAACGGACGAGGGTTGCAATCAACCCCTCTCAAGCGGTCCAAAGACCAACTTGAATACCACGGTGTTTTGTTTTGCCTTTCAATATCCCGTTTGCAAGGAATCTCCACAAATTGGAGTCTCTTGCCCTTACACGTATATGATCACAAAGAAGCACAGAGTAAGGGAGGAAAGCAACACACACAAATCCACAGCGAAATGCGCACACACACGGCCAAGAAACGAGCTCGAATGGCTATCTCAAAGTTCTCACTAGAACGGAGCTCGAATCACTTAGAATCACAAACGAATGCGCAAAGAACGAGTGTGGATGATCAAGAATGCTCTAAGGTTGCTTGGGTGTCTCCTCCATGCGCCTAGGGGCTCCTTTTATAGCCCCAAGGCAGCTAGGAGCCGTTGAGAGCAAATCTGGAAGGCTATCCTTGCCTTCTGTTGTCGGGGGCACCGGACAGTCCGGTGCACACCGGACACTGTCCGGTGCCCGATTTCCTTCCTTAAACAGCACTGCCGACCGTTGCAGACAGGTGCAGATCTGAGAGCCGTTGGCGCACCGGACATGTCCGGTGCACACCGGACAGTCCGGTGCCGTCTTCCGACCGTTGGCTCGGCCACGTGTCCCGCGCAGATTGCGCGGCCGACCGTTGGCCCGGCCGACCGTTGGCTCACCGGACAGTCCGGTGCACACCGGACAGTCCGATGAATTTTAGCCGTACGCCGTCGGCGAATTCCCGAGAGCGGCCTGTTCGCGCCGAGTCAGCCTGGCGCACCGGACATTGTCCGGTGCACACCGGACAGTCCGGTGCTCCACACCGAACTGACTCTTGGCTGTACACAGCCAAGTCTTTTTCTCTTCTTCTTCTTTCTGTTTCTAACACTTAGACAAGTATATTAGTACACAAAACCAATGTACTAAGGCTTAGAAACATACCTTTACTTCATGATTTGCACCTTGTTCATCCATGGACATAAATTCACAATTAAGCACATGTGTTGGCACTCAATCACCAAAATACTTAGAAATGGCCCAAGGGCACATTTCCCTTTCAACAGGCACCTTCGGAGTCAGGTCGCGAATATACAAGAGCATGGTTAAGACGAAGCGTGACTGGAATGAAAAACGATCATGACGAAGGATAAGACGATTACGAAGCTATGTGCAGAAAGGCTTCGACACAATAACAGAAAAGAGGAACCGACTTAAAGATGAAAAGCCAAATTGGACCTCGAAGAATTAATGTAGTTATTGATAAATGTAAAGGGCATCAATGTAATTTTACACGGGCTGCGTCCCGTGCCTATAAATAGGCGGTTCATGCTGACTTGGCATACGCTTTTTCGCATCACGTTTGTACCTTTACTTTACATCAATCTGAAGGTACATTTGTAATTCGTTTTTATGAATTTAATAATGGAAATATATCGATGATAATGCTGGTATTATTACTCACACATTATACATATAGTTGCTCTGTTTAACCATTTACCAACCTAACGAAGGTCTTTTCTTTCGTAACCTTCGTCCGAGATTCATTATACCCGAAGGGATATACTGTTTCTAAGGACGAAGGAGTTCGACATTTAACACTTTTATGTTGTCTTGTTCTTAATTCATAGCATTTGAGAACAAGCCCCCAACATTGGCGCCCACGTGGTAAAACAAATCACCGCGTCTCACTCTTCATTTGCTTTTGATTTGTTTTCGCCCTCTCTTTCGGACTCGATTATATTTCTAACGCTAACCCCGACTTGTAGTGTGTGCTTAAGTTTATAATTTTCAGATTCCCCCTATTCACCCCCCTCTAGGCGAATTTCACCGACCACGTGCATCGATGTCAGGCCGCTGGCTGCCAGGGTCTTGATCCTGTCCAGCACGGGCTCGAACTCCGGCGCCAGCGACGGCTTGGCCCTCCATTGCTTCCGATCGAGCCTTGGCCCGTCGCTCGGCAGCGCGAGGCGGTCGTTGGCCTCGGCGCTGACGATCACCCAGTCCTGTCTCGTTTGGAAGTAGTAGGCGCCGAGGTGGTCCTTGGCCTTCCCGGACCTCACCAGCACGAAGAAATGGCGGAAGAGGGAGGTACAGTGCGCCACCCCCACGAACATCTCGCACAGGTGGGCGAAGATGGCCACCTGAAGGATGGAGTGGGGGGTGAGGTGCTGAAGTTAAAGGCCGAGCTCC
The DNA here is from genome assembly GCA_029449295.1 of Zea luxurians. NCBI lineage: Eukaryota > Viridiplantae > Streptophyta > Magnoliopsida > Poales > Poaceae > Zea > Zea luxurians. The sequence continues at coordinate 9,522,076 of JAOPSE010000039.1, forward strand.
TCCAGCAGCAGCAGGAAGAACGGCGAGATCGGCAGCGCCAACCCGCATGAGAGGTAGGAGACGAAGAGCACGAACTCCTCAGCGGCGAGATCGACAAGGGAAGTGGCGCCGGCGCGCTCCATCCGAGCAGGTTGCGCACCAAGTTGAGAGCCCCCTCGTTCTGGAAACGCTCGGGATGAACCAGCGAGGCCATGGTGACCGCGGCGGCGGATGGCAGAGGAGCGCGAATGCAAAGGGGCGCAGAGGGCTCGGAGGCGAAAGGGCGCAACAGTGGGAGAGAATGCGAAAGCGTAACTACTGCACGTGGGGAGAATCCCTTTTCAAGGAAGACTCCCCCGCTCGCGCCCCGGGTAATCCCGTCCGACGCGCACCTAGCATCCAAGCGACCCAGTCTTTGACATGGGGGCCCAGGCCCACAAGTCATGCGGCTGGTGTGCCGGTCTTCGAGTGCAAAAAAGGCGAACGCCGCGCGAAGAGCGAACCGCCACGCACGATCGTGCACCGCCTCGGGGCTGCTGCGGAGAGATATTTATTAACCACGACGGCGGCAGCGAGGTGCCCCGCGTGTGGCCCGATAGAACCGCCAGACGTGGGGCCGTGGGTCAGTCAGCCGCGGGGACAGATGTGACAGTTGACGTGACCGAGGGCGGGCTGACAGCGCGTGCGTCACTAGCCGCACTGAGTTAATGCGGCGCGCGCGCTGAGGAGGCGCCCCGGTCACCGGTCAAGCCATGTTGACGCAAAGTAAAAAGTTTTGGCCCTACCTACAGGCTCACATCCTCCCCTGAGGTGGGCCCGGGGGCCACTGTCGGTACCTGTAACTAAGGTACCCTTTACTACTGTGCAAAGACGCAGTACCCACGCGGCTATCACTTAGTCGCGTGGTAGGAGTGCTGTGTGTGGGACCAAGCCACGGCTTAGCCCAGTCTTAGGCGGCTATTCTGGGTCCACAACAGCGCCCGACTCCACCACGTGGGCGGGTCCGGAGCCGCCACGTGTCCAGAGAAGGTGGTATACTCCAAGGCATCAGTAGTGGTCTGGACCCCCACGGGTGAGCGCCGGACCCCCGGATATACAGTCCGGACCCCCAGGGTTGGTCCCGGACCTCCACGTGTGCATGCCGGACCCCTGGGATGGGGTCCGGACCCCCTTAAGGGGTCCGGGCCGCCCACAGCAGGGTCCCAAGGACCCAGGCGGGGGTCCGGTACCGACACGTGTCAGGACCCAGTCTGGTGCGGACCTGTCCGCATACGCCTCTGCTCCCCGCCCAGGCGGAGACCCGATGCTGCCACGTGGCCTACCGCGCGTGACGTAAGCCAGCGAGCGGAGCCTGACGTAAGGCCTCCGGGTTACGTGGCCCCCGCATTTATTGCGGATAAGGCGCGCCACCTGACAAGCGATGTGCCGTCTCGGCATTTAGTGAGGCCTGTCCGCTCTGTTGTCAGGCGGCGACCTGTCCATTCTACTGGCAAACAGTGTGCCGCCTCAGCATTTAATGAGACTTATCCATTCCGCTGGCAGGCGGCATGCCTGTCCATTCCGCTGGCAGGCGGCATGCCTGTCCATTCCATTGGCAGGCGACATGCCCATGCTGCCGCATGCACTATACTCATCATCACTCGTACGTACCGAGGAAGCTACTGTTGTATATCAACACTGCGCGGGCTGCGGACATCTGGGCGCTAGAAGATCTCTCAGACGTCACCTGCATTAGTTGCTCCATGTATTTCTTCCATTATGTCCCTGGGCCCACATGCCGGGGCTCAGCAACCTTGTATGTGCCTCCCTTGGGTTATAAAAGGGAAGACACACAACGTTACAAGACACGCTCACTTAGACTTAGACGCAACTCAAGCTCTCAAGCTCATAGACTCTCATACTCAATACAACTCACAGTGGAGTAGGGTATTACGCTCTGGTGGCCCGAACCACTCTAAATCCTCGTGTCATCCTGTGTGTTCTTCCACAATCTAGCAACAAGCAAAACGCTTAGGCCCCTTCCCCATCTTAGGATTTAGGGCGGGTGCATTTCGCCACCCGGCCAGAGATTTTCTCTCTGACAAGTTGGTTTGTAGTTGGTTCTAAATTATCAGTTTCTTAAATACCAAGAAGCTGACCTCTCCTAGCTAAAAATATAAAAACTGATTTTTTAAAAACTAGATTGCTTTCAAATAGGGTCTAAGTTGACAGGGTGCATCATAAGTTTATTACTCAAATTTGGTAGGATGATCTTATTCCTCATAGTTAATAACTATGAGGAATGGAGTAGTGATAGATTAACTCATTATATTTTAAAAAGAAAAGTGAAGAATAGCTTAATTTCTCAAATCAAACACCTGGAAGCGTCCCATCTTCGTTCAATGGCTTGAAAGAAAAGATCGAAACATTGGATGACCAGATCTCATATATGCTATAGTTGATGACAGCTAATTGACAGTCCTTCCCCCGCTTATCCCTGCAACATCCTCGTTGGCCTCCGCCAGGCGCCAGCTTCAAAGGCCCACCCCCGTATAAAATGCGGCTCCATTCCGTTAGTTTCCCACGCCCAGAAAAATATCGGAATGACGAAAAAAGAGTAAGAATTACAGAAAAGCCCCTCCTGTAGTCTCTCTCTTTTCCGTTTCTCTTCTCCGGCCTTCGTCTTCCTGCTTCTCCCCGTCCGCCAATTCCCTTCCCCACCCAAACCCTAGAGCAAAGCTCAATGGCCCTCGTCACGAGTTCGCGAGAGACTCTGCACCGCCGCCGTTGACTGCTGATCCGACTGCTCCCGCGGCGCCCGGGGCCCTGTCACGGAGGAGGCGGCGACATGGCGTCGAGGCAGCACAATGCGCAGTTCCACAAATCCAAGACGCTTGACAACAAATACGTGAGGATTTATCGCGCCTCCCACCTCAGATCCAGGGGAATTCGTGTTTTTTTGCTGCGAATTTTGGGGTTATCCTACTCTCACTCAGTGCGCCTGCACGGGCCCGTGTGTAGATGCTTGGAGATGAAATAGGAAAGGGGGCGTACGGCCGCGTATACAAGGGGCTTGACCTGGAGAATGGCGATTTCGTGGCCATCAAACAGGTCTCGCTGGAGAACATTCCGCAGGAGGATCTCAACATAATAATGGTGACGTTTTTTCTTACTTATCATATCATGCACAGGAACTGAAGGGGTGTGTAATTGCGTGAAATGTGTTTGTTGGGAGGAGCTGTGTAGCTAGCACACAGCGGCTCCAGTTCAGCTATAATATGTAGTTTTAGCTACGCACCTCGCCCTTTTGTAGCACACTTTTTGCTGTGAGATTACATTCCAGGGCTAGGTTCTGCTAGCTTACTTATGGGAGTAGTGAGCAAGCTCCCTGTTTGGTAGGTTCAAACTTGGAATTATAGCAGAAGTCAAGGACATGCGTTACCTGTGTGTTTGGCATGTTAATTGATCTGTAGTGAGTCGGTTACTCGGTTATACGTTTTCTCATTGTGATCATATGGAACTTTTGGCCTGTTAATTGTTGTATGATACGATCTCTCATAAAAATATGACTCGTGACATAAAGGAGCGCTACTTTAGGTTCCTACTGCATTTTCTTGGTGCAATTGGCTTGATTATCACACGTTGTATTATTTTTGAGTTTGCTATCTATAGACAAGTTTTGTTTTCTGACAGGGGAAAAAGCTTTTCTGATGTTTTTGCACCATGACTAATAGTGACTGCAGCCTTATATGCCCTTGCAAGCAACAATAACATTTTGAACCTCGACAACTTTCCTGCAATTGATAGATCGTGTAGGCTGACACATGGTTGACGACTTGATGGTTCATCTAATCTATAGCTCTATAGGTATCTTGTAAATTGTTAATATCTAAAATAGAATTCTATGTGTTGGTGTTAGTTTTTGTGAATTGGTCGCTAATTAGTTCTCTTTCGTATTTTTGATATTGGTTCCATGTATCACTTAACTCTTAGTTGATCTTGAAATCTGTGTATGACCTGTTTAAATGTTGTCTTTTGGAGCATATCTGAATCTGATGCATCTGCCCTGACTCCTGAGCTTGTGAAATACTCCTTTTTTTCATGTCACATTAGCTTTGTCATAAGTAAAACATAACTATCTTTCAAGGGCGAAGCCTGGATAATTTATTGCCAGGGTCGGGTCGGTACTAACTCACAGGTTGGAAAAAATAATACCATGCATAATATCAATAATCTATAAAATAAAAAGCAACATATTACGCCAAAATAATATTTCACAATAGTAATTGCGTATCTTCTATATTTTTCCTCTACGGTTACGATCCTCTATCTTATGTAAGCGAACAAGGACCTCTAGTCAAATACTTTCACCTTATGTCATCTTGTAGATCAGAGCCTATATGAGCTGATATTATCCTCTGTCAGCTGGATCATATGGAAGTTCATCAAAATTTACCTCATGTCGTGAGACTTGTGAAGAACAATGAATAGGATGATTGATATTTGATCTATTGACGTCCCTTGTTGCAGTGCATCCTTCTAGATTATCATTGTCATTGGTTGGTGGTATTTTCCTTTTTAAGAATCGTTTCAACGTGCTTCGGTTGCCTATAAAATTAATGTATCTATTGCAGCCATACATATAATTAAAAACCATAACTTTATATACTTTGACATTTTCCTTGAATAAGAGCAACCTCACTGCTTGAATCCTAGTTGCAAGCAACAGAATTATGGAGACTAACTCCTCGACTCTTGTTATATGTAACTAGAAAAAAAATCTAGATTAATAAAAAGGTAAGACCTCAAACTTAGGCTTGATAAACATGTATATTCACTGCGCCAATAATCAATATGTTAAAATATAAATCAAGAGCTGTGGGCTTGCCGAACTAATAAAAAAGCAAGACCTAAAACTTAGGCTTGATAAACCTGTGCGTACGTATAGATGTGGGCTTGCAGAATGCATGCTAGTATTTTTGGGCAGTACGTGTACATGTAATAGGTTGGATTGCATGTGTTGGGCCGCAGGGCTTTCAAATTTGAGCTGTCGGGGTCACAATTACTTTTTTGCCAGGATCTTTGCTGGTGGAAAATCATATTGTATAAGATGCTATCACGAAGTCGTCGGGGGTCGGCTGACCCCGTCCCGGCAACATAGCTTCGCCCTTGCTATCTTTGGCCATCCATTTCAAAAAATCCTTATAGTTTCACAAGATATGAGTTATAGATTATGGAAGTGCTTCTCATAGTAAATATAAAAAACATAAATCTTATGTCATGAACTTATTTTTTTTGAAATTGATGGTCGAAGTTACATTTTTTGATTCAAGACAAAGCTAATATATAAAAACAGAGGGAGTAACAACTTTAATTGTTTATTTATTTACCATATGGACATATTGTTGGGCAATAAGTTATATCATTACTTGGTTTGGTGAACTGCATAAATGCTGCTTACTTGGCCGTATATGATAAGATCCTTGATTCTATCGCAGTTGCGAAGTGCATGTGAATGTGATATTGGAGTTCAGTGTTGGAATTTTTTACTTTGGTAAGGCGACGTGATGGCATGGGTGTAGAGCAGCGGCGTGATAACGAGCGAGGGAGAGACAGAACGTGTAGGACAAGCCCTTGTGGCCTAGAAAGATGTTTGTCTTGCTTCCTTCGTCTGGTTACATTGCCCCTTTATTTATAGTCCCTAGAGGACTTGGTTCAGAAGCAAACTAGAGGAGGAATTCCTAACAAACTAATTCTATTTCCTAAACGAGTACTGTTCACACCAGATGTAATTCTGGCCCAACACCCGCGTGGCCCGTTTTCCGTTGCACATAGGGGATATCGGTCATAACATCTCTCCCCATCTCTTCAAACAATTCGATGAATGTTCGGGTAGAGGTCTTTGAAGTTGTGCAGTAGCTCCCAAGTAGCGTCATTGGTGTTCAGACCCTGCCACTGTACCAGCACATGCCAAGCGCCATGATGTAAATGGGTGAGTAGCACACTCTTTGGAGTAGGCAACAACCGACCATCCTAAATAGTGGCCCTTGTGGCGGGGTCATCAGAGGGTCCCCCTAAGCTCTACATGGAACACGTCATGGACGTGTGACTTCTGGAAGCTAAAGGCTGTAGGCCACCTGCCCAACACGCTCCAACTCCTGAACGGGGCCTGCATAGCGAGGACCAAGCTTACCCTTGGACTAGGGCTCTAGTGAGTGCGTCGGGCAATGGAGACGGCGAAGCCACACCTAGTCGCCCACCCTGAACTTGAGCTCACGATGTTGGTCGTCATAGGAAGTTAGGAACGCTTGGTGTACTGCTGGGCTTGGATAAGCACCGACGAACCTCCACGAGGAAGGCGTTGCTGTCACGCAGGAGGGAGCCCACCACCTCCATTTGAGTAGCCTCTGCCATGTGTGGTAAAAAAGGGGACATGGGACGTCCAACACCGCCTGGAAGGGGATGGCGCGGAGCGCCGTGTGGAATGAGGTATTGCAGCAATATTTTGCCCACGAAAGCTAGTCGACCCATGCACGAAGTCGGTTCCTTGTGGCATAGCGGAGGTACATGACTATCATCTTGTTGATGACCTCTAATTGGCCATGTGGTCGCTTGGGATATAGAAGTCCTCGCGCAGCCACTGAAGGGTCTTTTAGGTCTCTTCGTGGTTAGCGGAATGGGACAGTGCAACCACCTGGTGGTCCAAATCGTGCTATGTCGACATGAAGATGCGCTTGACGTGGAGGACATCGTCGGTGGTTACCAGATCGGGGCAAGAGGTGCCTCGGGGGCCAGCATGTGAGATGTCAATAGGTTCCTAGGGGTCGATGCCTCAAGGTGTCTCGGGGGCTGATGTTTTGGGTGCCTCGAGGGCTGGGGCAAGAGGTGCCCTAGGGGTCGGCGCACGAGGTGCCTTGGGGGCCAACTTGCGGGGTGCCCTGGGGCCTAAGGTGCTCTACTGCCCTGGGGTCGTGAAAAGAGGTGGCCTAGGAACTAGTTCGTGAGGTGCTCTGGGGCCCGACACACGAGAGCTATTTGGCATCCTGAGCGCTATTTGGTCGAGCCGTGTGACAAACGAGGGCGTTGAAACGCGCCTGGTAGTTCTTTACTATGGTGGTGAAAGAGAGTTGTGCCAATTCGAAGAGGCAATTAGTACGGATGGCCGGGTCGAAGCGTAGGTTGCAGAGCTCCATGAAGCGCTCCTAGGAAGGCATGCCCTCATCCTGTTCAAGGGCGTAGTACCACGTCTGCGGCCCGTCGTGTAGGTGGTATAATGCGAGCCAAACACGATCAGATGTGAGCGTGTGTTGCCCTTAAAAAAACTGCTCACAATGAGTCATCATAGGAGGTGAAATTGTGCTTGTCGAATTTGGTGGCCGCACCAAGGGTTACTAGTGGCAGCGCTAGAGCGGGGCTGGTGGTGTCGAGAAGTTGGGCAGCAGTTACAGTGATGGTGGGAAATCGATAAGGTGATGGGAATGAATGAGTCAACAAGGGTTGGGTGGCGGGCAGCGTGGTGGTGGGGGTATGGTGGTGGTGGATAAGTAAGTATGAAGTGCCGTTGTGTTGTCCCTCGGCACCTCGTAGGAAAAGCCTTGGGCCATGGCACCCGCTGATGAGGACGCCTGATGGCTCTCCACGGTGGCCAGCCGTGAGAGAATGACCACCTGCTGCTTGTTGAGGTTGGCCATCTGTTGGGCAGCCTCAGAGAGGGCCTTTGCCATGGTGTCAAGGGCGAATGGTGGCACTCCTTGCAGTGCCGGCTGAACAACCTGTTGTGTTGGTGGAGACGAAGTCTTGGTGTCAATCGCTGTAGTAGCGTCGGAACCTGACATCTCCGATACTAGATTCATAGGATCCTTGATCATATCTTGGTTGCGAAGTGTGTAGGAATGCGAGATTGGAGGCCGCAGTCAGGAATTTCTGACTTCAGAAAGGCGCCGTGGTTGCGTGGATGTAGAACGACGGCACAACAGTGAGCGAGGGAGAGGGAACACGGAGGGGAAGCCCTTGAGGCCCAACAAGATGTTTGCCTTGCTTCCTTCATCCGGTTACACCACTCCTATATTTATAGTCCCTAGAGGACTTTGTTCCAAAGCAAACTAGAGGAGGAATCCTTATAGATTTAGACTACCCTTTCCTAACACACTAATTCTATTTCCTAAATGGGTACTTTATGCCAGGTGTAATTTGGGCCAACACCTGTGTGGCTCGTTCTCCGGCGTGCATAGGAGATACCGACTGTAACATCATATATCATCAATGACTATATGATGCACTGGTCGGGTCACTGCTTGTTTTTCTAGAACACTGGGTAGCATAATGGTCAAGGTTTCCGAGTAGCACCTCCAGATCCCGGGTTCGATCCCCCTCGGGGGCGAATTTCGGGCTTGGTTAAAAAAATCCCCTCGCTGTGCCTTGCCCGCTCCTGGGTTACGTCCTGTGCGCCACCCTCCGGTTGGGCCGTTGCAGAGTGGGCGGTGACGGCCCGCTAGTGCTGGGGGGCCAGGGTTCGAGGGTTTTCTCGGTCGGGGCCATGTTTCAGTCTCTTCTTAATATAATACCGGGAGAGCGGTCTTTCCCTCTCTGGCCAAGTTTTTTTTAAAGAAGTTGCACATTTTTTTTGCATTCTTCCTGTATAACAATCCCTACCACTTTATTATATTTTGCTCTTGTTGTCAAAACATTTCCCTCCTATTGGTGAATATTACTGTTTTCTGCAATTGCTCTTGTATTCCTGCAGCCTAGGGTTTTAATTAATTGTCTTTGTGCATGTTTTAATGATTCTGCACAATGCTCTTCGTGGTGGTTTGCTGGTATGGTGTGTGCAGCAAGAGATCGACCTTTTGAAAGTAAGTTTTTGTTGTTTCTATGTTATGCAGCTATAATCATGTCTCCATTATTTTTTCCATTAACGTACACAGATTGATTTCTTTAATATTCCTTTTAGTCAGAAAATTTAAATCTTTTGCATGCTCTACTGGTGTGTAGGAAGGAATTGCTTTAGCTTATGAAAATTCATAAAGATCACACTAAATCCTTGCTTTGATCTAATATATACCTTTTGAAAGTAAGTTTTTGTTGTTTATATGTTATGCAGCTATAATCACATCTCCACTTTTTTTCCATTAACTTACACAGATTGATTTCTTTGATATTCCTTTTAATCAGAAATTTTAAATCTTTTGCATGCTCTACTAGTGTGTAGGAAGGAATTGCTTTAGCTTATGAAAATTCATAAAGATCACACTAAATCCTTGCTTTGATTTAATATATACTGTTATACATGTTGAGGTGCTTTTATTTCGTTTTTTGATCGTTTGGTGCATCATACCCATTCTTTCTCTAAACATGTATTAGATAAGAGGCAATAGAATCCGGAAATAGTGACTAGTGTAGTGGTAAAGCTAAAACTATTTTTTCTCGAAAACACGCAGGAGAACTGCGCCTCAATATATTAAGAAGAATAAGAAACCAGGGTCTAAAGGAAGGCCCGGTACAAAAGACCCCTTACGGGGGCCAAAAACACGCATATAGGAAGGAATCCATCTAGGAAAACAGAAAAAAACCCACACACTCATAGATTATCTTCACTTGGTATTGGCTCCATTTCCCACTTCAGAGATCAGAACTGCAGAGAAAAATACACGAGCCTTGCCTGGTACCTGGATGGGGAGATCTGTCCAAGGTCGTTTGGAGTCGTTTTTTTTGTAACCAAAGCCATCGCATGCGGAGAGCCCAGCAGAGCTCAGGAAGACTAGAGATTCCCAAGTCACCCAGCTGCAGGGGACGGGAAACCTTACCCCTGCCACCAGACAATGGCCACCTCTAACACTTTTGCGACCCCTCCAAAGGAAACCTTTTCTTAGTTTGTCAATAGCATCTAAAACCCATTTAGGAAGGTCAATTGCCATTGCTGGATAGATAATCATGGTTGTAAGAACATGTTGCACTTGAACTTTCCTTCCTGTCCTTGTCATTAATTCAGCCTTATTTATTCTTTCAATTGGCTTTAGTAGCTTCTATTGTTTTTGAAATTGAAAGCAGGACCTTGATTGTTTCATGCACTTATGCGGGACTCCAAATCTTTTGGTTCTTTGTGCAGAATCTTAATCATAAAAATATTGTCAAGTATTTGGGATCATTGAAGACAAAGAGCCACCTCCATATTATTTTGGAGTAAGCAATTATCGTTGAAAATGTCTTCATAGTTGATACGAGATAGATGTATACAGTATACATCTAGTGAATTTCGACATGGAAGTTCTAATACCATAGGGATAATTGCAGGTATGTGGAGAATGGCTCACTTGCTAATATTATCAAGCCAAACAAATTCGGACCTTTTCCTGAATCTTTGGTGGCTGTATACATTGCTCAGGTTCTTGTGGTGGTTACTGCAATACTACTACTTTTCTCTTTTTTCCTTATTTTTATCTGATTTTAGTTTTTATGTGTCCAGGTGTTGGAAGGTCTTGTTTATCTGCATGAACAAGGTGTCATTCATAGAGATATCAAGGGCGCAAATATACTGACTACCAAAGAGGTTAATGGCTGTATATTATCTGCCCCCTTTTTTCTTTGTTTCAATCGTTGAATTTGGTAAAATTTTTTTGGAACACCTAGAAATCTGAATGCTGCTAAAAAATTATGGTGCAAGGATACTTATCTTGTAACTTGGAAGCAATCTTCTAATACCACAATTGGTAGCATAAAACCATGAAAATATAGCATAAATACCACTATCTGTCTTCTCCGGCGAGGTATTCCTCAGCCGCAGACTTAGTGAAGACAGGGAGATCGGAGATTAGGGCTTTCAAAGTGTGGCTTATATATATATGGCCCATGGCCCCAACCGATCAGCCCTATACTTTAGGATCTAAGCTAGCACTAATCCTTATCTTTCCTAACTTCTCTCCTGGCGGTTACCTGACCTATCCAACCAGGCCGGCTGCTTCCAGCGTGTTGCTGCGCTCGGCCTCTGCCTGTGCCGCATGCTCAGCCGCCCGTCGTACATCCCTAGCCCTACGGCGCCTGGCATAACTTGAGTCCCCACATGACAACATGACTGATGCAGCGGTAAAGAAAGAAATAAAGGGGCACCCTAGAGATAAACTCATGGACAAATAGTGGGCTAGCATAGATTTTGGGAACATAAATCGCTAATATGAAATATGTATCCCCCTTTATTCTAAACTTCCAATAGAAACGTAACAGTAACACCTTTTCTCTACATATCTTCATTTGTTACTACCCTGCTTGTTTAGGGCCTTGTCAAACTTGCTGACTTTGGAGTTGCCACTAAATTGACTGAAGCTGACATCAACACTCATTCTGTGGTCGGCACTCCATACTGGATGGCGCCTGAGGTTGGCTATTGATTAAGTGTTTCTGTTTTTTGAATACGATGTTTCTACTATTGTCCTCTATCCCACTTCATATACTGGAGTAGTTTTTTTTTATCTTAGTTTTGTGTGTCTTACTGTTTAATATAATATATTGAAGGTTCCCTGGTTCCATTGTTTTGTGGATGTAAAATCTGTAGAATCAACCAAGACTAAGGCAACCATTAATTTAACATTAATTCATCAAGTTGAACGCCCAATTCATAAAAACAACAATGTCTGCTTATGTGGGGACAAATTGATTAGTTGATAGATAAGAGTTACTGCTAATACCATTAGGCCTAGTTTGGGTACTCTAATATTGAGCTCAATCCACATGTATTGAGGTGGATTGGGGTGTAACTTAAACTAATTTACACCCCAATCCACCTCAACACACGTGGAATGGGGTCAATACTAGAGTACCAAAAAAAGCCTTATGGGATAATATTGATTGCTATGATGGCTACTATGGTCTTCCATCTCACCATAAAAAAGTATAAAATTGCATTTTAATGCAGTCTAGGATTTGTGTTTCATACTTTCATTCATCATCTTATCAACACATGACTACATTAGGTCATCGAAATGTCTGGTGTTTGTGCTGCTTCTGATATCTGGAGTGTGGGTTGCACCGTAATTGAATTGCTGACATGTGTCCCGCCATATTATGATCTCCAACCTATGCCTGCCCTGTTCCGTATTGTTCAGGTTGGTTGCCTACAGCTGTTTTAATCTATGTTCATCTTGCAAGTCACTATTTATTCTGCTATGTGAGTACTATTTATTTTGTATAGGATGTGCATCCACCAATACCAGAAGGACTGTCACCTGAGATTACTGATTTTCTCCGGCAATGTTTTCAAAAGGTTCTCTATCTTGATGTTATTTGATGACTTTATTTTGTATTTTTCTAGTTACATGGTCTGACTTATTTAAACTATAACTTTAGGATGCGATGCAAAGGCCTGATGCGAAGACATTATTGATGCATCCATGGTTGCAGAACTCAAGACGAGCTTTGCCTGCTTCCCTTCGGCAACCTACTCCATTAAGGTATTAATGGGAGTTTCCCGTGATAGTGAATAGTTTGGTGAACCTATATACAGTCTAGAAAAGTACAGACACATTAACTTTTCACTTTTGCTTCATAGGCCCTGTTTGGAATGGCTGAAACTTTTAAAAAAGCTGGCTTATAGCTGGCTGATCAGAAAAGCTACTTCTCAAATAAGCTGCTGCCTGAATAAGCTAAGTGTTTGGCATCCTGACTTTTCAAAGGCCAGAGAGATGCTGAGACACTGTTGTAAACTGTGAAATGACTAAAATACCCATGAGTGTTGTAAACTGGGTCTTCTATAGACCTTTGTTTCACTCTTCTTAGTATAATTTTAGGCGCAGTTCTCCTGCACTTTTCGAGGAAAAAGTGTTATGAGCGTTAATAACAACTAGTATCAGACATTTTCATGGCTATATAATATATATTAGATGTATGGTTTATGCATCGCCTTCCAACTGACATTCTTGCATACACTGGCCAAAGTAGCTGCAAACTAAACTATTGTCCAGCTAAAGCAGACACTATCATCTCTTAGTTTACCCATGCCCCCGTCATCCATGACATCTCCTTCGTTGTCCTCATGTTGCACGGTCCTATCACCATGTCTCGTCTGACTCAATTTCATCAAAATGGGCATCACATATTTGACTGTGTCTAATGAAATTGTGCAACGCCATACAAGCAATTATGATTTTTCTTTTGCTTCTCCATCCGGTAGCTCGGAACGTTTAAAAGAATGCGCCATTTCATCTTAAGAACACCAAATGAGCGTTCAATTACATTCTGAAGAGAAGAATGAGCATGATTGAATACTTTAACACAATTGCCCGTCCACTATTTTGGAATTCAGATATGTGGTACCTTTGCCCTTTGTATGATGCTAGATAACCTTTTCTATTAGGATATCCAGAGTCAACATGGTAGTATTTACCTACAAAAGCATTAATTATCATTAGAACTAGAACATACTTAATTATCTGTTAGAGAAAGGATACTAATTTAAAAATAAATATACCTTCAGGGGTGTGTGGGAAGTAGTCCTTGTACTTGATTAGAGAATCCAAGAAAATGCGAGTATCATGAGCGGATCCCGGCCATCCAGCCACAACAAAAGTAAATCTCATGTCAAAGTTGCATACTGCTGTAACATTTTGACTAGGATATCCATGGCTCCCAATATGCACAGGTTGTTTTGTGGATGGTACAGTTACTGGTAAATGTGTGCCATCAATGGCCCCCAAGGCAATTTCTGAAATGAGGCCAAAATCTTGGCTCTTGAAGTTTTCTATGAACCATACTAAAGGTAGGATCTTTGGGTTTTATAACGTCAGCAGCCAGTTTGTACTTTGTACACAGACTCCAGAACATCAGTAAACCTCCTACAGATAGTTTCTCCAGAATGGGAAAATTTCTCCTTAGCTTGCCTTGATTGATAGTTTGTACCAGAGGAAGAAGTCCCTGCTCTGATCGTTTGTACTGGTGCGGGATTTTCGACCGATCAGTCTTGTTCATAGTTTCACTAAGATTGTGACTAAACTGTTGGCTAACAGACTGGCAAGACCGCTGCAGGAATTGGTTTCCCCCAACCAGACTGCGTTCATCAAGAAGTGTTCTATCCTCGATAACTTCATGCTTGTTCAGCAGACAGCCAGGTTCTTGCATTGTCAAAAACATGCTCGTATCCTGCTCAAACTGGACATCTCAAAGGCTTTCGACTCGGTTTCATGGGCTTTTCTTTTAGAAATTCTGAGAAAACTAGGCTTTGGGCAGTTTTGGTGCGACATAATCAGCGGGTTGTTGGCTTCCTCCTCTACCAGGATTCTCTTGAATGGTTTGTGGGGGGATTGTATTTGGCATCACAGAGGATTAAGGCAAGGTGATCCTTTATCGCCTATACTATTTATTTTGGTAATGGATATTCTAAATCTGATGGTGCAGCGAGCATCTGAGGAGGAGGGTCTTCTTCAACCTTTATCGGCAAGGACTATGCAGCACCGCATATAGTTATATGCTGATGATGTTGTAGTCTTTTTAAGGCCTGTTGCTTCGGACATTAATGTGGTTCTGGATATTCTTAATCTCTTTGGTTCGACTTCAGGCCCAAGTACTGATATTCAGAAAAGCAGTGTTTTCCCAATCCATTGTGGGGAAGAACTGAATTGTATCCAAGAGCTGCTTCTTTGTACTATTTCAGATTATCCTTGTAAGTATCTCGGATTGCCTCTATCTACCAAGAAGCTCACAAGGAATCAAATTCAATCCATTGTGGACCGGGTGGCTGCCCTGTTGCCTGGCTGGAAAGCTGAGCTTATGTCTAGGGCTAGAAGGGCCATCTATGTTCAGTTCGTTATGTCGGCTAAAATGGTTTATGCTTCTATGGCTCTGGAAATCCCTTCTTGGGCCATCAAAGCGGTTGATAAGCTGCGGAAGGGCTTTCTTTAGAGGGGAAGGAAGGAGGCCAAAGCTGGGCTTTGAGGGCTCGGTGGCCTTGGTTGCAGAAAACGGATCCAAACAGACCTTGGGTCGATTTCCCAATCCATGTATATGATGTGGTTCAGAAGTTGATGGCTGTGGCTGTTATCACTGAGATTGGAGATGGCGCCAATACCTTGTTCTGGAAGGATAGGTGGCTGGGGGAGAGATGCATTAAAGACTTAGGTCCTGCAGTGCTTGATTTGTTGCCTAATCGTCTAGTGAACAAGAGGACAGTTAAAGGTGCACTTCCCAACTTTAATTGGTTTTCTGATTTGCAAGGGGCTGTCTCAGTTAGAGTTTTTGCCGAAATTCTGGACCTTTGTGAAGTTCTTGAGGCTGTTGTGCTTCAGTCTGGTGTGCAAGATCGACATCTATGGAAATTCAGTACTTCAGGTGTTTATTCGGCTAAATCAGCCTATAGTGCCCTCTTCTTTGGGGCTGTTCAGTACTTCAGTTTGAACCAGCAAAGAGGGTGTGGAAATCTTGGTCGCCTGGGAAGTGTAAGTTCTTTATTTGGTTGGTGGAGCACGATAGGTGTTGGACAGCTGACAGACTGGAAAAGAAGAGGCTGAAACTATCAACCATCTTTTGGTCAGATGTGTTTTTGCCAGACATTTTTGGTTTTATCTCCTAAAGATGCTGGGGCTGGAAGAGTTGTGTCCCACCCTCGAGGTTTTCTCTTTTGATTCTTGGTGGGCTTTTGGCAACTCTCGGGTGGCTAATCGAGTGAGAAAAGGTTTCAACTCATTGGTGATCCTTGGCGCCTGGACCATTTGGAAGCATAGAAATAAATGTGTTTTTGATGGTTGTAATCCTAGCTTGGCCTCTGCCCTTACCCCTTAGGGCTGCCACAAACTTCTAAGGGCAGTTGCCCCAGCTAGGCCCATAAAATGGCCTCTTCTTGGATGGACTGTGTGATTGTGTTGACGTTTGCACAAACATTTACGTGCTTCCAAATTTGCCAAGCTACCAAACTCACAAAGGAGTTAAAGCCTTTTTTCTTTGGTTTAGGCACTCACTTCTCTGCCTTTCCCACCATTCCTGGAACACAGTTGTATCAGCCGGGGAGCTAGATGTTGCAACCTCATCCTGCTCAAGATTCTGAACCACACATCCCTTTCAAAGACACAAGCCACCAAAATGTGTTGTACTTTCTCATCCTGTTGGTCACAAAGGGGACATCTTTCCGGGTGGTCCATTCCTCGACGAGCTAGGCGATCAGCCGTCCAACATCGTTTGAGAGATGCCAACCAAATGAAGAATTTACAACGTGGAGGTGCCCAAGTCTTCCATATTCTTTTGGCTGGCTCAAGTTTTTGCACCAGCATGGAAACAATCATACGTAGATTTTGCCGAATATTACCCGAGGAAGAAGGCAGCCACAGGTGTTGATCAGCAACATTTGGCCTGAGCTGTACTCCTTGGATTATATCCCAGACCATGAGGAACTCAAACATCACCTGTGTTGGCAAACTTCCAGAGAGATCTTGCACCTATCCATTTGTTTAAGGCTTCTTGGACTGTTTTCTTAAGTTCTCTTGGAGACACAGCTTGTCAAAGCTGGAGCAATCTGGAGCAAAGACTGGTCATGCAGCCATCTTTCTGTCCAAATTTTAGAGCTCCAATTTTTCTTTACCTGAACCGGGTGTTGTTTGGCAGCAGGAACAGCCGAACAGACGTCTTGTTCATACAGCAGGAACACTGTCTTCTTGCAGCGGGAACGATGTCGTGTGGCGGCAGCAACAGGGGTCTTGTTCCAGGAAGCAGGAACTGGTGTTGCCTGGTCCAGCATGTGTGTCCACCCGCCGGCCGGAGAAGAAGAGGACGCCGGAGATGGTGGATAGCCGCCGGCCGGAGATGGTGGAAAGGAGGCAGGCGGATGGCAGATGGGCGAGCCCTAACTAGCCGCCGACTGCATTTGTGCGTCACGAGTTGGAAGAAAAATGAGGAGCGAAGAGGACGAGAGACGTCGATCCCGGTATTATGTAATGGCAGATGCGGGTAAATATGGTGATGTTTTAGGGGCACTATTGTTTCTGGGTCGCGCATAAGCCAGATTAAGCTGCAACCCGCACGCTTACTCAAAACGCAACTCTCACGTTTATTTTAGAGAAGCGCTTAACGTAAAAGCAACACGAAAAGCTTGGTGTTTGGTAGAGTTAGAACTTCTCTGTGATGGGAAGCTGGTAAAAAAAAAGCCATTCCAAACAGGGCCATAATATGTCATTAGATTGGATGTTCATTGATTATTTGAACCTTCTTTCCATTGAGAAGACACTTAAATTTTTCTCCTGTCGGTACAATCAGGAATATCGACGGGGATGATGAAAGCTCAAGAGGGGACAATAGCTTGGGTTTTTGCGACACACCAGGAGATACCCGAGCAACTATTGCTTCTAATGTTGACCAGGTAACACTGTCAGGGTTTTTTACACATCATGTTTAGCTCAGGGATTGATCCTCCCAAATCTTCTGCAGTGCACCCACTATGTTCTTAGCCTGAGGCTTGCAAATTGTAAATCATTTTTATTTATGCTGCTCTAGGTGAATGGGAGGAACGAACCAAATATGGACTCTGCTGCGCAAAGTAAATCTGAAGAGCTTCATGATGGAAATTTAGAACTTACAGAGGGCATTAGTTCGAACAATGTGGCGCATGTGAAAGATAATGTGGTCCTTAATAAAGATCCAACACTAGTTTTACATGAGAAGTTACCGGTGGAATCTTCATTTGGAGATGCTGATTTGAATGGCAAAGTAATGGCACATGAACTATTGCAAGGTGGTCTGCCAAGTAAGATAGAGCTGGAGGATAAAGAAAGTTCAACTGTTGAGGATGGTGATGTATTCTCATTTCAGGCTGGAAGACAGAATATTGACTTCCAAATGGTGAGATCTTTGTGCATAGCATTTTGACTCGAAGAAATCTTCTGGTAGTTCCTTAATAAAGAACTGTAAGGACCTCACAATTATGCATGTATTTGTATTTTATATGCACTCTACATATGCTTTCTTAAACAACCATTTGTTGTACAAGTGGAAGTTGGAAAAGTTGAAATAAAATGTAGGAGGAAAATACATGAAGTACCTTATGTGTGTGAAGGAACATGATGGGATTATGCACTGCCCATTTAATGAGTTAGGTTAATCGACACCCTTTGATTGAAACAGCAGCTAGGCTGCTACTTCAGTAATAATTTTCGAATTTATCTGTTTAAATGCAACTATTAAACCATCTAACGCACATCTCCGACCTCTCATTCGTGAATCAATCTTGCTGATTACTTGTCAATTGGTCTATAATACTTTCACTATGTGAGCAGCTGTCAATTGGTTACTCATTATCAAGGTCCTGAATTGATTTTATTTTATTGGAAGTTCTTTAATTTGCCTTAAGTGTATCCTTTCTTCACAGGTGGTTGAACCTTCAGTTGTTCCGAAACAGCTTAGTAGATTTAGTGACAAACCTGAAGATGCCTCTTTGGAAGACTTATTTCCACCAATTGACAAACGGGGAGATAATGGGGCTGAACCTTCAACATCAACTACTGTCCAAGAACTTCAATATAATGGTGTACACAATGGATTCGTGAAGGGGCTCAATGCCAGGGTGGAGAAGCAAAAAGAAAATGACAGCGAGCCCATGAATGGTGGAAAACTAATTGAATTTGCCATGCAGCTAGAAAATATTGATGCATCGGTACTACACTATACTACTGTTACCCTATCTATATAGCTTTGATATTTAAAACAGATGAATTTCTGTTTATTCTAGATCTGATTTTGATGATATTGGCTAATTTTGTAGGGTTTTGGTGAACATATTCCTGGAGAGAGTCTTTTCCCTCTGCAGGTGTGCCATGTCTAACTTCTATTACAATGATGCATTCTAAAACTTTGGTCTGTGTTTGTGAAAATTGATGTCGGTACTTTATATTTAATGATGTCTCTAGGCTTTAAGGTGCCTTCAGGGCTAAGGCCTAAGGCATCGCTGATGCCTTGCCAAAAACACTGAGAAGGAATGAGGTTAACAGCAGGAAGGCAACCACTGGTTCCGGTTCATGTTGATTTGGAGGGGGTGGGGGCAGCATGCAGGCTGCTGGAAGCATGAAAGAGCTTGCACCATCCCCTCGCTCGGCTCGGTCCGCCATGGTCATGCGTGTCCCTGCCATTGCCGTTGGGCGGCTCAGTTTGCCATCGTCACGCCCGTCCGGGGTGCGCTCACACTACTTGGCTTGCTGCTGCTCTCACTCCTTGTTAGGCTCCCATGCTTCTTTCCCACCTCGTGACTAACGGTGATGATGCCATAGAAGATGGATGACGCGGTACCTCAGTTTTGAGCGGATGAGGTGGGACATCTTGATAGGATATTTCTTGCTGGGGGTGGTTTCATCCCACCTGTTCCCCAACCAAACAGTGGGATCCCACTTCGTCCTTGTCCCGCCCCCTAACCAAACACACCTAAGCGCCTTGACAATGAGGGATTGAGGGGAATTGGTTTGGCATGCCTTGCCTTACAACCTAAGAACGATGCTTTGGCAATGCTCTTGGTGAAGTTTTACAATTCTGTAAATATACATCTTTTATATATGGCTCTGTCAGTTGTTTAATTCTGGTAATATGATTCTTGCAATTCTTGTGCAAAAGAATACTCCTGTTGGTTGATGACATGACAAGTTTCTATTTGAAATATACAACAGTCAACACTTGCATTTGAAATGCACAGTATGTTGGATGGTTTATTTGCTGGTAAACTTAACTGTTAACTATCCTAAAAGGGATCAACCCAAAACAATTAATTATTCCTACTTAGTGCTTTGCATTTTTGTTTGACACTTACACTATGTCCTGCTAACCATACATTGCTTTCGTACAGTTCTAATTGCTAGGGTTTGACCTTGAAATACCTTCTGTTCTTTGTTTTTGTAGTCTGTGGAGTACAGCAAAATAGTAGCACAACTGAAACCAGGGGAAAGTGAAGATGTAATACTGTTGGCGTGCCAAAAACTTCTATCAATCTTCAGTCACCGGCCTGAGCAAAAACAGATCTATATGGCACAGAATGGTTTCCTCCCGCTGATGGAACTCCTTGAAATTCCTAAAAATCGTGTATGATATTTCACTGTGGTTTACAAACATTTTTTCCTGGCCCTTTACACCATAAAGTTGTTTGTTTTTTATTTTATTTTATTTTTGGCAGATTTTATGCTCAGTTCTGCAGCTTATCAACAACATTGTAAAAGATAGTACAGGCTTCCTGGAAAATGCTTGCCTTGTTGGCCTTGTAAGTCTAATGTTCCAGAGCAATTCATGACCTTCATGCTCTGTTGACTCTAGTGAAAGGTACTTGATATTTAAAAGTTATCTGCAGATTCCAGTTGTGATGAATTTTGCAGAACCAAATCGCCCAAAGGATGTTCGGGTGCAAGCATCCTTGTTTCTTCAGCAGCTTTGTCAAGCCAGGTCTTTTTCTTTGCTTTGACACAGTTGATAGTTTCTGACATTTTTTAGTAAAAGAGTGGAAGGGACAAATGCTTTGGCGTACTAATTTTCAGTTTCCATCTCCAGCACCTTGACATTGCAAATGTTCATTGCATGTCAAGGGATCCCTGTTTTGGTAAGCTTTATGGAGCCTGACTATGCAAAATACAGGCAAGTCTGCTTGTTGTTGATATAATTATCCCTCCATATTTTTCTTCTGTATTAATTATTTAAATGCTTGTAGCAGGGATATGGTTCATCTTGCAATTGACGGCATTTGGCAGGTCTTTAAGCTCCAGCACTCAACTCCAAGAAATGACTTCTGCCGTATAGCAGCAAAAAATGGGATGCTTCCTAGGCTGGTGAATACACTATATAGCTTGAACGAAGCAACACGATTTGCCTCAGTCTCAGGGTCAGGTGCTTCAGTAACACAGAATGGCTCAACCCCCCGACGAAGATCTGGCCAATTAGACCCTTCAGTTCTTGAAAGTTGCAAGGCGAGGCTGGATCATCATCATTCATCTGGTTCTTTGCAATCTCTACAAGCAGATGCAGATAAGCACCACATATTAATGGACTCTTCGTCATCTCCTAGGTTCAGCGACAAAACAAGCAGTAACTTGGAGAGGAATGAGAACGACTTGGTTATTCGGCCACAGAGGCTTAGTGTTTCTGCCGGAAGGACATCTACAGACAGATCACCGAAGCACATAGAACTAGTTTCAAATGGTCATAATAACAGTCAAAATGACCAGGTCCGACCTCTACTGAGTTTATTGGAGAAAGAACCACCTTCTCGACATGTATCTGGACAACTTGATTATGTTCGCCATATATCTGGTTTGGAAAGGCATGAAACCATTCTGCCACTATTACATACATCGACAGAGAGGAAAACCAATGGTGAACTTGACTTAATGATGGATTTTGCTGGTACTTTATTCTGTGCCCATTATTTCAGATGTTAGGTCTTAACATATTGTTGCATCCTCCCATTGTTCATTCTGCTTCACCTAAGTAGTTTGCTTATATTACACTCTTCTCTGTTAGAGTTTATATGCTCTTTATCAAATGTTTAACTTTTTCGGTTTTGTCACATATGGACAAAGAAACGTAAAAAGAGAATATTTCTATTCTAAACTATCTTTACTCTCTATATGCTATAGTTCTAATATTTTATTATTGAGACTTCTTTATGTTATATATTTTTCTATTTGGTTTGCTTCTGGTTCAAGTCCTCCACCAAATAAGGTAGTTTCCCTATAAAAAGGAAGGACTTTCCTCTTTCCTGGTTTCAAGTATTTGGATAAAACTAAAGAGTTACAATATGACTATCCAACACACTTTTTACATGATGTGACACACAAGTTAACTTGAAGGCACCTATGCTCCAGTAATCCAGTTACAGACCAAATAAAAGGGAGAAACTAAAGAGACATCAAAGAAACCTCCTGGGTTATAGATCTATAGTAGTTAATTTCAGGAATCGGAGCTGATTGTTCACGTCTCCTTAAAGTACATGTGTACCTCGCTTCAGTTATTTGACTTCTCTGTCAAATGTAAGCCTTTATGACCTAGTGCATGGCCATGTCCTTGCGGGGAATGTGGTCACCATTGGCATTGGCCATCATGATCATTCCGATGCAGCGCATGACCACCACACTGATGAAATTGTGGGTCGAGATGCTATCCAGGAGGGCAAGGAGCCGATGACCATGGATGTAGACGTGGTGTATGGTGCCCTCGGTGCGTATGCCGGTGATGGCATGGAGGGAGATGACTGTAGCATCAGGCTCATCATCAAGGGCAACCTCGGCGGCCCTTGTTCTCAGGTGCCTTGTCGAGCATGTAGTTGGCGGCCTCAATATAGAACAGACACTGGTACTGGTGCCACAAATGTATGGTTCATCATAGTTGTTACAAAGACCATGGCGACGGTGCTTGGTCATCTTGGCTGGTGTGAGGCAGTGGAACTGATGATAGGGAGCAGACAGGGTCACCACTAGAGGTGGTGTGAGCAGCGCAGGTGTGCCCGCAGCAACAGTGCGCGGTGGAGCAGGCAATGCTAACGGTGCTCGCTGGGGAGGCTGGGTGGCCTGATGCACCAGGTTTGGCATTGTGCCTGAGATGCGACACTTGTAGGCTCGCACTAGTTGCATGGGCGTTTGCAGATTCTGGGGTTCCTGGAGCTTGACGTGGACTCAATATGTTTCAGAAGACCCCCGACAAAGAGGTTGGCCATCTGGATCGGCAGAAGATTGTGCGGCACACTATTGTGTTGAGTGCACCTTATAGAGTCATAGTATTGGACTGTGGCGTGGAAGGGGAGCCTTGTCACGAACCACAAATGGCAAAGATCCTTGAAACGCTCCCACGACAACATGCCCTCACCTTGCTCTAGGGCATAGTATCATGTTTGGGCTGTGCGCCAATATAAGGTGAGTGTACGCCACCCACAGAAGAAATGCACTATGGTTGAGCCAGCTCAGGGTCCTTGCCGTCATAGGTGGAGAAGTCAAGCTTGGTGCAGCGGCGACGCCCAAATCAGTTTGCGTGTTGATAGCGGGGATTCAAGGGGAAGTTGATTTGGTGGATGGGAGGGGGCGACGGTGCAGC
Organism: Zea luxurians; assembly: GCA_029449295.1. NCBI lineage: Eukaryota > Viridiplantae > Streptophyta > Magnoliopsida > Poales > Poaceae > Zea > Zea luxurians. The sequence continues at coordinate 9,545,050 of JAOPSE010000039.1, forward strand.
GGTGGCTGTTGCGGTGTGCATGAGGGTGGCGGGTGGGCATGGTAGGGTGGTGGCGGTGGAGAAGGATGGGAACAATGTCACTCCGTACGTATAGGGGAAATCTGAGTGCATGGTGCCCGCAAAGGAAGACGTTCGTTGATGCTTCAAGGACAACATGCGGGTGGAGAGATTGGCCATGGCCAGCTGCATGGCTATGTCCGCCAGGGCTTTTGCGGTGGCATTGCTGGTGGGATCAGCGGCTTCTTAGAGTCATCATCACCCGACATCTCTGATACCAGATTGATAGGGTCCAGGATCCTACCGCGGCTGTGTAGGTTGTACGGATAGAAGATCGATGGCCGGGGCTTGTAACCTCGGCGACGCAGAGGAGCCTTGGAGGGAGTAGGTGAGCGAGAGAGGGAGAGATGTCCCTCGAAGCTAGGCAAGGTAATTGTCTTGCTTGGTTCGTTCCAAAACTGTTTAGACGTATTTATCCTCTTCTAACAAAAATCAATCATGATCCTATTTTTATGGAAACAACAATGCAAAATATCTAAGGAAGGGAAATCCCATTCATTTGGCCCCTAACTGCCGGCGTGGCCTAGCCACTAGCGCGGCCCTGACATAGGCGACGTTGGTCATAAATATCCGCTTCCTTATTTGCAAAAGCTGTGTACCATGTATTTATGCTAATAGATTGCTTTTTTGGATTTAATGCAGAAGTTTCTAGACATGGAAGGGAGAATGGCCATCTGGACTCTAGTATAAAAGCTTCAAATAGAGTTCATAGTATGAAATATGCACCTTCAGCAAGTGCGTCTAATGAAGGGGCATCAACTTCTGGAGCTGCATCACAAACAGCATCTGGTGTGTTATCAGGATCAGGGGTGCTCAATTTAAGACCTGGGAGTACAACATCATCAGGCCCATTAGCTCAGATGTTCTCTTCCATGAGCGCAGATGTGGCACGTGAATATCTTGAGAAAGTAGCAGATCTTCTTTTGGAGTTTGCACAGGCAGACACCGTGGTAAAATCTCTGATGGCCAGCCAAAGCCTTCTTACAAGGGTTTTCCAAATGTTTAACAAGATAGAGCCTCCTATTCTTCTTAAGGTAAAAGTCTAAAACATTTAGTCTGCTCTGCTATATGTTCATGTGATTCAATTTTTTTGTATTTGTGTTTGTTTGGTTATGGAAGTATTCATTTTTTTGTGCAGATTCTTAGGTGCATTAATCATTTGTCGGGTGATCCTAATTGTCTTGAGACACTTCAACGCACAGATGCAATCAAACATCTGATACCGATTCTGGAGCTTCGTGATGGACCTCTGGTTTATCAAATACATAGTGAGGTGAGCAGTGTTTTTGTTAAAGACTTGCAATCAACCATGAATTCTAAGGAAAGAAATCTCACTAACTAGCTTTTCAGGACCTCCTTTTCCTTTTTATATGGTGAAGCATTCGGAGTTAATAGTTTTGAAAATTGAGTTATGGCCCATGTACTAGATCAACTGGAGTTGGTTTACTACACTTTATTATTCAGAGGGTGCTGTGGGAGTAGGAGTGGGAGTAGGACTAGCTAAACGAGTGAAGTAACAATAATATACTTCATCCCGTGCCTTGTTATAGCAGAATATGGTAAACGAGTGAACAATAATATACTTCATTCGATGCTTTGTTAATTGTTATAGCAGTATGCAATACATATATATATAGCATACTCATAATTGGAGTAGCAAACCATCTTACTTATTGTTTAGAGTGAGAAAACTATAGACAGCAGAACATTTTGTCTACAAGATGACAATGTGCTCGTGGCTGTGCTCCTTTTTTGTGCTTTTTTATTTGAAATCTGATGCTACTAAAAGCTAACTAATTTCTCAGCAGATAACTTGCCTTCTGTTGCACTATTTTCTGAGCACATAATTGACGTCTCTGCCTTTCTGTTTCTAGGTCCTCAATGCTTTGTTCAACCTTTGCAAAATTAATAAAAGAAGACAGGAACAAGCAGCCGAAAATGGAATCATCCCTCACTTGATGAAATTTGTCATGTCAGACTCACCTCTGCGGCAGTATGCCCTGCCTTTGCTGTGTGATATGGCTCATGCTTCTCGCAACTCTAGAGAGCAGTTGAGGGTTCATGGAGGACTAGATGTGTACTTAAATCTGCTGGAGGATGATGCATGGGCATGCACGGCATTAGATTCTATTGCTGTTTGTTTGGCTCACGATAATGATCACAGAAAAGTGGAACAAGCACTGTTGAAAAAAGAGGCCATTCAGAAATTAGTGAAGTTCTTCCAAGATTGCCCAGAACAGTATTTTGGCCATATATTGGACGCTTTCTTGAAGATAATCACGTAAGAGTACAAGGCATATTTCCTGATTAGTTGCAATCATGCTACAGATTACTGATTGGTATATTGTATGCATGTTTTCGGCAGGAAATCTTCTAGGCTAAATACAGCAATGGCTACCAATGGTTTAACAACATTGCTCATTGCAAGACTTGACCATCGAGAAGCTATTGCCCGCTTGACTCTGCTGAAACTCATAAAGGTTTGATGCCTGGCCTTAGCTGTTAGCCGGACGCTCACTGTGAGTGAAATAATTCTGGTAGTTTGTAGAGTCTAAACTTTGTGGTTTACGTATTTTTTTCCAGGTTGTCTATGAGCACCATCCTCGACCAAAACAGCTCATAGTAGAGAATGACCTCCCTCAGAAGCTACAGAACCTCATTGAAGAGCGCAGGGATGGACAACGGGGCGGCCAACAAGTGTTGGTCAAACAAATGGCCACCTCATTGCTGAAAGCTCTGCACATCAATACAGTATTGTGATATTGGTGGATCATATGTTTTCCTCTCAAGTTGTATATGTTTGCCCTAGAGGAGAAGGTGTCTTTTCCTTTTGCTCTGCTGTGGTGGTTTCTCATGAGCACCAGACTCATCTGTTGTACCTGATCCCTCTTTTTTCGGGAGAAAGGTTTTTTAGGTGCAGGATGAAATGGACGTTCTGTCCTTCAGTGTTGTTTATATTTAGAGTGTTAGTGAGGACATTGTAAATTAAGACATCTAATTAATAAACAAAACCCGTGTTGAGATATTTGTTTCATGTGTTAGTAAATTTTGCAAGATATTTCTTCTGGGTGTGGTGGATGTAAATGTAATTTTCATATGCGGATGATCTTACGAAACATATCTACAGCGAATGCTTTCATAGATTTTGACAGCGCCTGCCCAGAGGTTCTGTTGAGCTGAGCTGGTATCCAACCTCTTAGCAGATTCCGTTTAACAAGACAAGATGCAAGAAAACATCACATGTTCTTTTGATGCATTACATTACATAATTCTTAAGCGTATACAATGAGATGCTCAGCTATTCATGCCAAATTCACGGCATAAAGAACTGTTGTTTATTTCAGCTTCATGAGTTCCATAGGGAAAATTTAGAACTGAAAAACGCGCACTCCAAACAACTATTAGATGCTCTGTAGGAAACATGCAAACTCCCAAACTATGCATTCTGAGCACCATGCACTTTCCAGAGATTGTTCCATTCCACCATGGCATCGGCTGCTTTGGTGAAGATTGCATTCTTAGGTCCTAGTTTCTCACGGACAATTCCAGCAAGCTCCTTAACACAATCGTCAACAGTAACTGCAGTCCTCGGTAGCTTGAGCGACTGGAAGAATGGGAGAACATCATCCATGACTTTTACCCCTTCCCACTCTTTCAAGCTCTCCAGAGCTTTACCTGCTTCTGCATCACTTCTCATCACATAAGGCAGTCCGGTCTTCACACCATATCCCAAGCTGTCGCAGACTACTTTAGCACATAAGCCATTCCATATGTCTTCAAGGGTATCCCATCTGTGCTTCCCTTCGTTTCGTAGACGCAGGCCTGGGAACATAGCAGGCCCCAGCACATCGCGGTTGAATGCAACATTTATCCCGCTCACAGGCAGCATGGCACCAAGCGGAACCGTCATCACAGCATCCACATATGTTGTGTTCCGTTGATTTCTCTTCACAACATGAGTCATCGGGTCGTAGTCAGCATTATGAAGCCACAAACCACACGAGAGCATGCACTCAACCCCCTCACGCAGGCTGAATGGGTAACCACGGACAAAGTCAGCACCTTTCCTGTATGGATCATAGAGTGTGTTGAAAAAGAAAGGTGTAGCGGGTGTTTTCAGATTGGCCATGTGCTGTGCAACAACATCAACAGTCGACCCAGCAGTGTCCTTCGCTGGGAGGCAATTGTCATCAACTGAAATCACATACTTCTTGCGTGAGACAAGATACCCAAAGTAACGGCATGAGTGGCCAGATAAGTTTATGGACGAGGCACCAAGCAACCCATTAATATCTGACTTGGTGTAAACCTTGAGATCAAAACCTGGAGGGATTTGAAGATCCTCTGCCATGTCTGGATCTTTGACGACAATGATGTGGAAACGGGAGAAAAATGGTCGCCATGCCTCAAAGAAAGTGGTCAGGTTGGGCCGGAGTGCCGCAATCACAATGTCAACCTCACTATCTTGAATTTCCAAAGGCATCTTCTCAGGTAATCAAAACGATGTGAGCGGCAGCAGGTCTAGAATCTCTCAGAGCACCCTGCAGATACGCAGATGCCATGTCAACACAAAAGCTGATGTGAGCATAATAACTGAATGAGCAAAGAGTAATGATGGTGTAAACATACTTGTGGGAAGGACTGGTACGAGTGGCTGCTTAATGTTGAGCAACCGAACAGCCAATATGATATCCTCACAGCCGGTTGCTAGAAACAACTTGAGAACTTTCTCTGTCAGCTTACCAGCACTGAGGGTTCTCTGCAATAAAAATGCAAGAGCACATTACAAAATGTGTTCTAATGTTGAATCCTCTGCAGCATATAAGCATAAGAGGACATCAGCCCGCACACTCCTGTGAGGCTGTGATATGATTTCACCTACATCATCATAACCAGAAAATGGTAAATAATCCCCAAATTTCAAATGTGTGTGCTCAGAGATCGAATTGTGACACTACTGCTTGCAAAGCTATGGGCTTGTGGAGTGCCTCATCATGGTCATCATCAAGGCATCCCCTACTGGTTCCCCACACCTTGCCAACAATCATGACCAATTTACCATAAATCCATTCGTTTTGGTAGCATTAACAAGATCAACTAAATCAATGCAGTATCAAACAAGAAAACATGATCAAAACTGCTGACATATCACCGCATTTGATAACTTTAAGTAAAGCGTGAGATCCCGTAACAACTGATCAGAACCCTCGCCCCCTCCTACAATTCCACAAGTTCTATCAAACAATTCCACATAACGTAACAAGAACGGATCAGGCAGCGTAACCTCTGAAAGAGCGGACAAACCCAGTCCCAGCCACCAGGATCAATCCGAAACTACTAAATCCACGCCGCAAAATGTGCCCAAACCGAATCCAAGCACGCGGAGCCTTGGCACCGGTACGATCAATCAGCAGCGGGCCACAGATTCGAGAGGTGGCGGAGGGCGCGGCGAGGTACCTACACGGAAGAGATCGATGAGGAGGTGGTCTGGGAGGTGGGAGAGGTCGGCGATATTGGCGATGCGGAGGAGCGCGGCGTCGAGGGTGAGGGAGAGCAGCGAGGGCGGTCGCATCGGCCCAGATCTGGATCTCGAGCGCCTTTTTATAGCCCACTCTTTCCTGGAACTGGAAGCAAAGTCGCCTCCTCCCCCTCGGCCCTCGCGGGCGTGCCTCGCCACGTTGCCCTCGATCCTCGCTCACCGCTCCGCTCCCCACGCCCGCTCCGTGTTGTTGCGTTTGCCGAGCCGAGCCGAAGTGCCAGGGAGGCAGAGGAGGCGACGACCGCGACCCGCGCACCTATCGGCGACTTCTCACGGCGTTTCCCCCTTATTTCCCCGCGTTTTTCTGCCTCAGCCCTCAGACCGTTTGCAACGGTTGCTGCTGGTCTCCCCTTCCCTAACACTATTCATGTTTTAACGGCTACAGTGTCCCCTCAACACGTTTACTGGCATCCTCCTCCCCTCCTCTCCCGTAGCGATTCATTCTCTCTCACACTACATAGAGGGGCACTCTACGCCGCTTTCCCCGAGGTGCGGAAGACTCCGAGCCGACTGTTGGAGGCGACCGAGCTCCGGCGTTTGCGGTGCCGGAAAAGGCACCCGGCGAGCTGCCTTCTCCTGCGTTTGCGTTTTCCTGCGCTGGCCGACGTCCACTGGTGGGGGACCTCGACGGGGCTCCGCCGTCCCGCTTCGGCGACCCACGAGCCGACAGATCCTTCCGAAGTGACCGGCTTCGAAGACGCCGCCGCCGTTGTTCTCTGTCAGCCGGCACGTCGTCTGCGAGCTCTCGTTCAAAGGGAGGTCATCGATCTGGGCATAGATCTACCGTTACCTGATCTGCTTCCTTCGATCTGTAAGCTCCAAGGTACGATTCGTGTCTTCTCCATTGTCTGGACCTCTGATTAAATCCCTTGCGCAAATATACGTCCCTTAGATTTACACTAGGGTTTAGGTGTTCTTGAACTGCTTTCATAGTTAGGATTTGCCTTCGTCTAATAAGGTTTGTCCGAACCATGGTACTCGGATCTCAGATTGGGCCAATGTGTTGGTCGATTTCATCCCAAATTTGATTGGATTTTCGATAACTCTACGGATCCATAGGTTCCTTTACCATGTTGGCCGGTAGTGTAGGTCTGTGTATCATTTTCAATAACTGAACCTACAATTTGCAGTAGTCTTTACTTATAAGAGTAACCATTGCATGCAACTAACGAACAACTTTACTTATTATGCAGCATAAACTTTAGTTGATTATTTGACGTCCACTTCAAGTAATTGAGGTTCTATTTCCTTTTTCGCTTTTCTTCATTGTTTGTAATCAATTTCATAAGTCTAGTTTCCATCGATGCTGTCTGTGCTTTCATGTTTGTAGTGTAATTCTAGTTTACTATATGTAAGCAACAGATTTGACTACCAACGGTTGCAGTGTTTATAAAATGTATATCATTATTTTGTATTCTTCTTCCACAATAACAATTTTGGCCCAACATTTTATACATGTTACCCACACTTCTGTACTATGGTAGCTGCCATGACTACTTACATTTCACGAATTAGTAACAACAGTGGGCCTAATTTTTTCATTTATGCACCTTGTCTAGCCAAGGAGATACTTGAGAGCACCTAGAGGGGGGTGAATAGGTGATTCTGTAAAAACTTAAGACTTATTGCCATAAAAACTAAGTTAAGTGTTAGTGTGCAATAGAATCAAGTAGCTGGAGAGGAGTACCTGTGAAACATAGAAACCACAGAGAGAACCAACACAGTAGACACAGTGGTTTATCCCGTGCTTCGGCCAAGTACAAAACTTGCCTACTCCACGTTGTGGCGTCCCAATGGACGAGGGTTGCACTCAACCCCTCTCAAGTGATCCAACGATCAACTTGAATACCACGGTGTTCCTTTTTCTTATCACTTTTCCCGTTTGCGAGGAATCTCCACAAGTTGGAGTCTCTCGCCCTTACAACAAATATCAATGTAAAAGCACTAGAGTAAGGGAGGGAAGCAACACACACAAATCTGCAGCAATACGCACACACACAGGCCAAGACTTGAGCTCAAATGAAATGCAACAAGTTCACCACTAGAACGGAGCTCAAATCACTAAGAAAATCAACCGAGTGTGCCGAGACGGAGTGTGAGAGTCTTAGAATGTTCAAAGTATGCTTGGTGTTCTCCTCCATGCGCCTAGGGGTCCCTTTTATAGCCCTAAGGCAGCTAGGAGCCGTTGGAAGCAATCTGGGAAGACAATTCTTGCCTTCTGTCGGGTGGCGCACCGGACAGTCCGGTGCACCACCGGACAGGGGCTGTTCACAGTCCGGTGCTGATCTCCTTCCAAAAATAGAACAAATGATCGTTGCAGAAATGGAGCCGTTGGCGCACCGGACACTGTCCGGTGCACACCGGACAGTCCAGTGCCCCCTCCCGACCGTTGGCGCGGCCACGCGTCACGCGCGGATTGCGCGGCCGACCGTTGGCACAGTCGACCGTTCGGTGCCTCACTGGACCGTCAGGTGAATTTTAGCCGTACGCCATTGAATGATTCCCGAGAGCGACGACTTCGCCGCAGACGGCTCACCGGACAGTCCGGTGCACCACCGGACAGTCCCGTGAATTATAGTCGTACACCGTCGTCAGTTCCCGAGAGTGGCCTGTTCACCGGAGGCTGGCCTGCACCACCGGACACTGTCCGGTGCACCACTGGACAGTCCGGTGTGCCAGACTGCGCTGAGTCTTGGCTGTTCCAGCCAAGCTGTTTTCTTCTTCTCTTTTCTCTGATTCCAGCACTTAGACAAATATGTTAGTACACAAAAACCAATATACTAAGTCTAGAATCATACCTTCTTGTTGATTTGCACTTCATCAATCATTTGGCACAAGATTACTCACTCAATACGTGTTGGGCACTTAATCACCAAAACTATACTAGAAATGGCCCAAGGCCACATTTCCCTTTCAATCTCCCCCTTTTTGGTGATTTATGCCAACACATCAAAAAACAACTAAAAGGAAGTGCAACATCAACACAATTTAGAACAAGAATTATTTTTTATTCAAATTAGGCATATTTGGATCATTCTTTGCCACCACTTGGTTTGTTTTCGAAATCAAACTCAATTTCCTATCTCTAAGTCAAACACACTTGTTTAGGCATAAAGAGAGGTATTCCATGAGAAAAATTGATCAAGAGCCAAAAACTCCCCCTTTTTCCCATAATCCTATATTCTCCCCACAAGAGGCCAAATTTTGCACATAAGAATTATTTTGACAAAACAAAAGTTCTAACTCTACTATTTTCAAAATTCTCAAGTGGTAGCTGATCCATTTGCTTTGGCCTTAATTTCTCCCCCTTTGGCATTAAGCACCAAAACGGGATCATTATTGGCCCTCAAACCCCATTGCCTCACCAAAATCTTCAATTAAGAGTAAAAAGACAATAAGAGCATGGAGATGAACTTGGAGTAAATTACCCTCTCATCGGAGTGCAGTGGAAGTCTTGTATGGTCCAAGTTCACCTTTTCCCTTTCAATCACCTTTGAGACTAAATTAAGAAAACTCAAGCACACGGTTAGTCTCAAAGGGTCAAGTTGTAGCATTTCTCCCCCTAAATATGTGCATCATTCGCACAAGGACTTGTGAGGTCCGGGGATCCCTTGCACAACTTGAGCACCATAAATAAGCAATACCATGCATAAAGGAACATGATCAAAGGCATAAAACACATGTATGCTCTAGATCAATCCAAGTTACGCGAATCTAAGACATTTAGCTCACTACGCAGCCTGCAAAAGGTCTTCTCATCTAAAGGCTTGGTAAAGATATCGGCTAGCTAGTTTTCGTTGCTAACATAAAACACTTCAATATCTCCCTTTTGCTGGTGGTCTCTCAAAAAGTGATGCCGGATGTCTATGTGCTTTGTGCGGATGTGTTCAACAGGATTGTCCGCCATGCGGATTGCACTCTCATTGTCACATAGGAGTGGGACTTTGCTCAGATTATAGCCAAAGTCCCGGAGGGTTTGCCTCATCCAAAGTAGTTGCGCGCAACACTGTCCTGCGGCAACATACTCGGCCTCAGCGGTGGATAGGGCAACGGAAGTTTGTTTCTTAGAACTCCACGACACCAGGGACCTTCCGAGGAATTGGCACGTCCCTGATGTACTCTTCCTATTGACCTTACATCCAGCATAGTCAGAGTCTAAGTATCCAATCAAGTCAAAGGTAAACTCCTTTGGATACCAGATCCCGAAGCAAGGCGTAGCAACTAAATATCTAAGAATTCGCTTAACGACCACAAGGTGACACTCCCTTGGGTCAGATTGAAATCTAGCACACATGCATACGCTAAGCATAATATCCGGTCTACTAGCACATAAATAAAGTAAAGACCCTATCATAGACCGGTATGCCTTTTAATCAACGGACTTACCTCCTTTGTTGAGGTCGACATGTCCGTCGGTTCCCATTGGAGTCTTTGCGGGCTTGGCGTCCTTCATCCCAAACCGCTTGAGCAAGTCTTGCGTGTACTTCATTTGAGAGATGAAGGTGCCATCCTTGAGTTGCTTCACTTGGAACCCAAGGAAGTAGTTCAACTCGCCCATCATCGACATCTCGAATTTCTGAGTCATCACCCTGCTAAACTCTTCACAAGACTTTTGGTTAGTAGGACCAAATATTATGTCATCGACATAAATTTGGCACACAAATAGATCACCATCACAAGTCTTAGTAAAAAGAGTTGGATCGGCTTTCCCAACCTTGAAAGCATTAGCAATTAGAAAATCTCTAAGGCATTCATACCATGCTCTTGGGGCTTGCTTAAGTCCATAGAGCGCCTTAGAGAGCTTACACACGTGGTCGGGGTACCGTTCATCCTCAAAGCCAGGGGGTTGCTCCACGTACACCTCCTCCTTGATTGGCCCATTGAGGAAAGCGCTCTTCACGTCTATTTGGAACAACCTGAAAGAATGGTGAGCGGCATAGGCTAACAAAATACGAATCGACTCTAGCCTAGCCACAGGAGCAAAAGTCTCCTCAAAGTCCAAACCTGCGACTTGGGCATAACCTTTTGCCACAAGTCGAGCCTTGTTCCTTGTCACCACCCTGTGCTCGTCCTGTTTGTTGCGGAACACCCACTTGGTTCCCACAACATTTTGCTTGGGACGTGGCACCAGTGTCCAAACTTCATTTCGCTTGAAGTTATTGAGCTCTTCCTGCATGGCCAACACCTAGTCCGAATCTAGCAAGGCCTCTTCTACCCTGAAAGGCTCAATAGAAGAGACAAAAGAGTAATGCTCACAAAAATTAGCTAATCTAGAGCGAGTGGTTACTCCCTTACTAATATCACCCAATATCTGGTCGGCGGGATGATTCCTTTGAATCGTCGCTCGAACTTGAGTTGGAGGGGCCTGTGGTACTTTTTCCTCCTCATCTTGGACATCCTGTGCTCCCCCTTGATCACACGCCTCTGAAAGGATCACGATGCCCAAGAGGGGGGTGAATTGGGCTTTTCTAAAAATCAACACTAATTAAAACCTAAGCAAGAGCTAAGCAAGAGCCCAACTTCACCCCAACAACTAGCACTAAGAATATAATACTAGAAATGCAACAAAGCTAAGATAATACTTCAAATACTTGCTAAACAAATACACAATGTAAAGTGCTTGAATTAAGTGCGGAATGTAAAGCAAAGTTTAGAAGACTCCTCCAATTTTTCCCGAGGTATCGAAGAGTCGGCACTCTCCACTAGTCCTCGTTGGAGCACCCGCGCAAGGGTATCGCTCCCCCTTGGTCCTCGCAAGAACCAAGTGCTCACTACGAGATGATCCTTTGCCACTCCGGCGCGGTGGATCCCTCGAGACCGCTTACAAACTTGAGTCGGGTCACCAACAAGATCTTCACGGTGATCACCGAGCTCCCAACGCCACCAAGCCGTTTAGGTGATGCCGATCACCAAGAGTAACAAGCCGTAGACTTTCACTTGACCAAGAGAAGCCTAATGCAAGTGGTGTGTGCTCTAGGAGGCTCTTACTAGCGCTAATGAGGAACAAACGCGGATTATGATTCTCTAATCTCCTCACTAGGCTTTTGGTGCTTGCAATTCTCTAGCAATGTGCTGGAATAAATGTGGAGTGCAAGTCATTGAATATGGTGGGTGGAGGGGGTATAAATAGCCCTCACCCACCAACTAGCCATTACAGGCATTTCACTGCGCGATGGCGCACCGGACAGTCCGGTGCACCACCGGTGCGCCAACGGTGCGCCACCGGTGCGCCAACGGTCGTTTCCAACGGCTAGTTCTGACAGCTAGCCGTTGGACTCATGGCGCACCGGACAGTGAACAGTTCATTGTCCGGTGCACACCGGACAGTCCGGTGCGGTGTCCGGTGTGCCACTAAAATTCAACTCTGAAAGCTGCGCTCTCGGGTTTCTGGGGAGGGGAAGCCTCTGCCGCGGACCAGCCTGGCCCCACCTGGCAGAGGGTGCACCGGACAGTCCGGTGCACACCGGACAGTCCGGTGCCCCAAGGCCAGAAACATTAACTCTTGTTTTTCAGCTGATTTTCAAATCGGTTTTCGTTCTAACTTGAGTGTGAGTTCTAGAGTGACACCTAGCACTGTGTATGAGTGTGATTGTGCACCAACACTACACTAGAACTCTCTTGGTCAAACTACTCATCGACAACCCCTCTTTATAGTACGGCTAAAAGAGAATAAAAGACCTAACTAAATCGCGAGTGTCCACATCTCCTTGACACTCGGACTCCGTAGACCTTCACCTTTTGTTTCGTCGTTTTAGCCGTCGCTTCGAGTTCTTATCTCCGGGATTGTTTTCACCGTTGTAGTACTTCTACCTGTCATGCGACCTAACTTACCATTTGTCTCTGCAAAACACACGTTAGTCACATATAATGTTACGTTGTCATTAATCACTAAAACCAACCAGGGGCCTAGATGCTTTCAATCTCCCCCTTTTTGGTGATTGATGACAACCCTACAAGTTTTGTGAGAGTAGTTTGTTTTGAAGTTTCTGTCAATAGAAAGAATGGTTAGTTATACTCAGTAATCTTTGACAGAAAGAACGTGTACCATAATAATAAGAGTGAGCGCATACACATCATTAGATTCTTGTTCATAAAAAAGTGAAGTTAAATCAATGAAACAAGATCTAGAGGACTGGTGATAAAATATAAGGTGAAAACATAATACACACAGTCAATCATAAGCAACGAGAGTATATGACGAGTTTTTGAGCCAAAAACATCAAGCTAGTATAGAGAGTAGCAAGCACGTATATTACACCAAAATGACTCTCTACTAACTCTCTAACTCCCCCTAGCTCTCACAACTTATATCTCTCCCCCTTTGGCGTCAAACACCAAAAGGGCCCTGAACCTAAACATCTGAAGCAGGAGGAGGCGGCGGGGGCGCATCCGGTCGCGGTCGAGGCAGCAGAGCGAACGCCGACGGAGGGTCAGAGTCAGTCTCGGATCCAGGATCTGCGGTAGAAGCTGGAGCTGGTACTGACTCGGACAGAGGCCGCGCTGCAGGAGCTACCGGAACAGAAGCGGTCACAGATACTGCCACAACAGTAGTGGTAACAGCAGATGCTGGTGGCACTGGCGGCTGCGGGCAGACAGAGCTGAGAACCGGAGAGGTGAACGCCAAAGTGACCGGCCGGAGCGGAGAGGTACCAACAGGGGGTCCTGACAAAATCGATGGTGTAACACCCCTGGTGTTACTATAACTAAAACTTGAGCATGACATCATAGCATTGGCATTGCATATGTTTGATACACTTAGAGTGCATTCACTAGGCAAAAATTTCAAACAAGTTGTATTGTTTAAGTGTTTTTGCAAATAGCACCCTGGATAGGAAACCTAACCCTAAATAGGGATTACAGGGGTAAAACTTAACCCAAGATGAGAAAACCTAAAGGCTTTAGGGGAAAGAGTTATAAATGTACCCAAAAACAAAGTTGAGTCACATTTATACCCCTGGATACCAACAATCTCAAATAGAACCCTGGAAAACCCTAAAACCAAACCCTAGGGACCTAAGTGCAAAATTAGTCCACTTTTGGACTAAAGTGCAAAAATCAAGTCAAATAAGTATCTTAAGTTATTTGGGTCACTCATATGTGAATTTGCAATCCAAAACTTAAGATTTGGACTTAAGTGCAAAAGTGCCACACTTAACCCTTTTGGGTTAAGTCTGGATTTCAGTGTGGTTCATCCAACTTGAAGCCCTTGTAACTTTTAAATCAGAGGGTTTTTGCCTTAGGTCACCACATCAAAATTGTAGTCCAATTATAGGAGAACAACTTTGTTTAAGGGTTCAAGCCATGATCCTATGAGAAATTTAGAGAAAAACCCAAGCAAAGATGGACTGTCAGACTGCCTGAAGTCTGAAATACAAATTAACAGTGTTGTGAGATAAACTTTGAGCTCGATTTTGAAGGGGATCCAGTGACTTTTTGTGGGAGCACATTGTAGCAAAATGATAGATGGATTATAGCTCTATGACTTTGCTGCAGAAAGTTGGCTTAGGTTTCACATGAAAATTTGAGAAAACTGGGCTCCAACTTGGTCAGTCAGTCGAGCTTTTTACTGAACCCAGTGCACTGTTCACCGTCTTCAGAAAATATCGCGCGGGGATAAAAATCAGCCCCTCGCCGGCGATAAGGACGCCACCGCGGCGTGGGATGGGTCGCCGGCGTGTGCGGTAAAGGATTCCTGGCGACGTGGCCAAAAGTTACCGAGGTGGCGCAACCCGGTTAAATGGCGGCCACCGGACTTGTGCCGTGGCTCTGCCGTGCGGGTGAGCTCGCCAGCACGATTACCGCCGGTGAAGCTCATCCGATTCCGGCCGGTAGACTATAAATTGAGGGCGAGCGTTGCTTCTTCACTGTATCCCACATCTCAGCAACTAAGCGCCCGACTCAAGATCACCAGAAAACCCACGTAGCCCCAAATCCCTCGCTTCCTTGTTCTTAACTCCGCCGTGAAGAACATCTCCGTGGCCAGCTTTCCTCGAGTGAGTGCTTACCCAATTGTTTCATGTTCTTGCTTGCTATTAGCCCCCTATTGCTCCCAGAACCAACCAATCGAACTTAAGCCGAAACCTTTCACCGAAACGGGCAGTTGCTCTGGAAAACGCCGCCGTAACCCCCCCACCGTCGACCCGCTCTTCGGGTCTTGTTCTACCCAAATTAAAGAATGTTCGTAGACTCTGGTGCACCCGTGAACCTTTCCCCAGCCTTAATTCGGTCGTTCTCGCCGTCATTTGCTCGGAATGCGTTCATCCTCTTACCCATCCGCTCGGTCACCGTGGACCGATTGATTCGTAGTCCCAACAATAAAATTGATTTGGGGGAAATGATCGGTAGGAGTTCAATTGTGTTCCTGTCGCTTGGGAGTTCCAGCCGTCGCCTCATCCGGCCGGTCTAGCTCGCCGGAGCTCGGCTCCCAGCACGGTTCGCCGCTGTGGACTCAGACTGAGAAAGATTAGAAGCACGGGGATGTTTCTGCGAACTGTCAGCGAGACGTTAAACAGTCGTCTGGGGTTCTTAACGGATAACCGAAACTACAAGGGCCCTGTTGCAAAAACTCCACAGCGGGCGCGGGCGCGCGCGTGGGCGTGCTTCTGCTGGTAGTGGGCCGACCTGGGCTGAATTCGGTCCAATACTATTCATCCGTTTTTCTTTTTCTTTTATCTCCAGAGCCAAAACAATTATAGAAAACAGTAGAAAAATGGCAAAATTGTAAAACCAATTTTCCTAGGTTCATAATTTTCCCTAGAATTTAATAAAAATAGTTTTGTAATTTTTAGTGGAAATGAGAAATTTTAGGGTATTTAAAGTGGTTAAAAGTATTAGTTATGGATTTTTAGAAAATAATTGGTAAGTCCAAAAATGCCCAAACTTTTTATGGGAACTTAAAATAATATTTAGAAGCCTTGGGTAGAATTTGAGTTGATTTGGACCATGTTTGATAACTAGAACCCAAAACCACCCCCCCTGCCCTGTGAACTCCTTTACCGACTCCGGAAACCCTAGGTTCTCGGAGTACCGTGAAGGAAAGTTGTACTCAAGACTTAGATAATAAGTTTATATTATCTTCGCATCCTCATGAGCATCCCATGGCATCCATTCTTATGCATATATATGGTTATGTTAGAACACAAAGAAGAAGAAGAAGTCACTGAAGAGGGGACTCCACCAACCTCAGATCCTCAAACAGGCAACTGCTTTTATTTCGATATTTGTGGATCCGAGCAGGACTCACCTGTTAACAAAGGCAAGCCCCGGTGCATTTGCCACCCTCCTTGTTATTTTAAATCTTTCTCACTTGCTTGATGCATTAGGTGATAGGAGTTGATTGATAAAACAATTCCTGCATTACCTTCCTTGAATTTGATTACCTTCCTTGATCACCCTCTTTACAAAAGATTTTGATGCTTAGCCTTGCTTTAGAAAAACAAAATGTTTTGTTTTTACAAAAGATGATGTGGCAAAGGTGGGTGGGATGTTTTTGGAAAATAAAATTTGATGATGGATCCATCAGGGCCTTGATGGATTCAACATCTGGAAAAGATGTACCTCTGCCAGGTACCAAGTTTTTGGGTTGAAAAGATTAAGCTGAGACCGGGCGGGTGACTTGCACGAGAAAGGAGTCTCGGTGTAGTGTCTCCGTCTGAGTCGATTAAGGACCTTGTCGATGTAGGCTTGTTGATCGAGGACCCTTTAACTGGTCACATGCCTCGTCATGGGTAAGCCTTGCCTCGGGCAGACTAAGGCCGGAATAAGATAACACAAAATGGGCGTGGAGCGGTGGCGAGAGTAGCGTGTATCCTCCGTGGCAAGAGGCTGGACGGTGGTGTATCTGTGCTCTCGGTTTGCGTGAACCTGATCCGGTCTTAAGAACCTCGGTGGCGGGTTGACATATGCAAGGGTTAAGTGCTACATATGTCGTGTGATTGGAGATCCTTAGCTGAGTATAATCGATTCGGATCGCAGTACCTTCGCGGTTATGAAGACTTGGTCACTACCCTACACGTAGCATTCCACTAAAGATGATGGGTATTTGTTAAGAAATTGGCTAGTGCAGGACCAGCGATTGAACTAGGGTAGAAAGAACTCTAATTGCAGGTAATTGAACTTAACTGGTCAAATAAAATTGGATTTTTAAGGATCCACTTTAGTAAGCATTTATGCAAAACAGAGTCTTTGAGTATTGAGAAGCCTTACCTTGACTCCCTAAAAGCCAGCATACCCTTGAGAGTCTTTTCTTTAGTCGGGTAAGTCTTGCTGAGTAATTCCATACTCAGGGTTTATCCCTTCGTTGTTTTTAGGTGAGGAAGTAGCAGATTTCTGCTGCTTCTGTGCCAAGGTGGTTCCCAAAGAAGAAACACAAGACTGAAGTGCGGGAGGACTTGGTCCTCCATATAGATCTTTTACTTAAATCTTCTCGGGAGGAGTTTTTGCCTCCCTTGGTTTGTATAATATTACTACTCAGCACTCGCTCTTAGTTCTGGTCTGTAATAAAACAACTTGTGCTTGCTTTTAAATAAATGTGGATTATGTAATCGCTTCCGCAATTCTTTATCTCCGATGTTCTGTAATGTCTGCAAGACGGGTGAATCGTTCCTGGTAAGGTAAAGAAAGATACCGAACTTGTCAAGTAATTCATGGGCACCTACAGGGTTGTCTGAAGTCCGTTGGACAAGGACAACTGTAGGTGGGCCTAATTACTTGGGAGGTTCCGTCACAGATGGCACCATAGGAGCGTGAAGCGGAGGAGGTGGAGCAGACAGAACAGGAGGAACTGAGACACCAGACTGCTGTAGCATGAGAGCCATGAATGCCCTACTCTCAGCCCGATCCTGAAGTAGCTGCTGCTGAAGCGCATCCTGCCTGTCCTGCATGTTCTGAAACATCGAGAGCATCCTCTCGGATAACCGGGCCTGCTCGGCTGCCAGGTGAGCCTGCTGCTGAGTGAGAGTCTGGAGAATCGAAGCAAGAGCAGGGTCCATAGCCTGAGGAGTAGCAGGGGCAGCACGAGAACTCCCAGCCTCATGATCATGTGAGCGTGGAGGCATAGGAGGCGGAGGCGGAGGAGGAACCCCAAAATCATCATCATCATCATCATCAGCTACTGTACCCTGAGTGTCAAACTGTCGAAGAGCTGCATCCTCGGCCTGAGAGTCAAAAACATGAGCAGAAGCTGGCACATGAATCTCAGGCGCAGGACGGTAGGATCCAAAAACGAGGCGTGAGGCCTCAAGGGTGCTCTGAAATTGAGGGGGCTGAATCAGCTGCACAAAGATGTGGCACAAGTAGTGAGCATAGGGCAACTGCCGACGAGCACGAATCCCATCCAAAACGGTGTCCTCGATCTCACAAAACAGGAAGTCCACAACGTCAAACTCAGAGTGGGAGACCAGGGCACCAAGGAGCCAAAGCTGAATATGAGTGGTAGCCTCCCTGTATCCCATCCTCGGCAGAAGAGTCCGTCTGATGAGCTCATATAAGTACTTTGCTGCTGTTGTAAAATCTGCCGGTGAACGTCGCGACCCATCTGTGAAGGGCGGGCGGAACAGAGCCGCGACATGAGCTGTACCCGAAGCCACACCACCGTGAGGGCGACAAGGAGGATCAGAAGTGCCAGAGCAGAGGCTGTGAAGACGAGTCGTCGACTCGGGAAATCCAAAAAGCTGGCGGATCTGACTGGCAGTAATGGTGACATCCTCGCGCTCAAAGCGAAACCTCATCCAGTGATGATCCGGGTCAATCCAAACAGAGGCGTAGAAGACTCGTACCCACTCCTCAACATACCTGCCGCTGGTAGTCAAAAGGGTCTGAAGGCTAGACAAATAGGTGAGGTGCGCCTCAGAGTCAGCACCGGCTGCAAGCAGAAAGGCTGGAAGATCCAAAAGCCGGTGCACTCGCAGAGCTATCTGAGCAGACATCTGAGCTCTGAAAAACGACTCCTGAGTACGTGTGCTGAAAAGGTCACCTGCTGCAGGGTCTCTCTGAGCTAGTAGCCAAGACTCCACGGGTACGTATCTAAACCTACGTACCCGTGCCGCTGTAGCACGCTGAAGGTCAAACAGTCGAGGATCCGTAGCCAGGGGTCAAACCTCAGTCTCATCGCGCTCCTGGAATCGAGGTGGAGGGACAGGAGGAGCTGAAGCGGGAGCGGGAGGAGGAGGAGCAGTGGAAGCTGGCATAGTGGATGTAGTGGGTATTGCTGTGGAGGTGGATGGAGCAATAGGAGTGACGGGAGCAGGCAGAGTGGGTGGCGGAGTGGAAGCAGAGGTGTGAGTGGAGGAGCGATGCCGGGAGGCGAGACGACGAACGCGGTATGCAATCTGATCGGATGGAGTCTATGGCTGATCTCCAAGCTCGGCCTGCGCAGCGGCTGCTGCAGCTGCTGCCGCTGCACGGGCTGCTCTGTCCGTACGCCGCTTCTTGCGGCCTTCCTGCTGCTCCAAGTAAACAGTCTTCCCCTTGACCTGCCTGAAGGGGCGACGAGGATCCTCATCATCGCCTCCCCCTGGCGCCGACACATTCTTCGTGCACGGCATCCTGAGCTGATGTCTGCAGATGAGAGAGTGACTAAGCACAGAGCAAAAATGACCGAGAGATTTTAGCAAAGGATGAGATGACTACCTGGAAAGCTCACACGAGAGGTGACGATCCAGGCAGGACGAGAGACGGCACACGGGCAACCAAGGTCACTGAAATGACAGAAGAGGTGAGCACGTATTAGTCACATAGTCATAAGTATATGAAATGTGAATAAATACATACACAAGAGAAATGTGGCACAGGAAACACAAGATGAGACGATCGAGAAGTCAAACGCCGTGAAAACGACGTTTGAAGGATAAATAGTGCCATAGGAGGTTTGGAATTCAAATTGAGGCACGAAACGATATGGAATTGAGCCGATACTTCACGATTAGGTTTATATAGGTGAATTTGAGTGAAGTGTGTGCTTGGTTTGAATTTAGGCGAAGAAAAAGGGATTAGGGCACTCGGCTCGGAAACGATCGCTTGAAATGGGGAATTGAGTGAAATTGAAGCCTGGAAACTTGGATTGGCGTGAAAATTTTGCAAGGATGTTGCTGGAAGTGTTGTGAGGGTGCCTGAAAAATTTGGGTTCAATTGGAGCATTTTTGGCTGGTTTGGGCATTTCACCGAGCACGTGGCGTGCGGGAAATTAGGTTTACGGTGAAACAACTATTTGAGGTGGGAAAACCCTCCCGAAGGAGCTAAGAACCTGCAGGGATGCACAATGGGGACAATTGAACACATTCCACCTTTTGGATTCATTTGATTTGACAAGAATTTGAAAGATGGACAAGGGGTGGAGACTTGAGTGCCTCACTGCCTCTCAAACCGAGAGCAGGGGAGAAAATGAAAGAGGGAAGGAGAGGGGGAAGGGCTGCTCACCGGAGAGGGAAGGAGAGGATGAGCCCAGGTCTCCACGGTCGCCGGAGCACGGTGGTCGCCGGAGGGTCGCCGGTGGGGGAGAGGGAGACGCCAGAGACAGAGACAGAGAGCCTGAACTGAGAGCCTCTGGCTCGGTCGGGCTGGAGGCTTTTTTTTTAAAACGCGATATGGGCGCACCGGACAGTCTACAGTGCCTGTCCGGTGCACACCGGACAGCGCACAGTAGCTGTCCGGTGAACCACCGGATAGCGCACAGGAAAACGGATTTATAGCGCGCGGCTGCCGGTGCACCGGACATTGCACAGTGCAGTGTCCGGTGCACGCCGGACTGTCCGGTGAGCCCAGACAGAGGAGAGTTTGGAAAATTTTGAATTTTTCTATCTAACTCCCAACCAAACCAAATCCCAACTTATAATCACACAAAATAACACTTGTTGGGACAGGTATTGGCACCCTCATATACTTTTCAAAATATTTTGCCATAGGCTAGATAATTTTTAGAGAAAATAGGCAAATGGAGAAATTTGCATTTTGGCTTGCACTAGGGGTTTTCATGAGTGATTTGAGTTTTGAATACTCCCCCTAAGTGCAGTACCTCATGCATATTTCAAGAACCAATATTTGCATAAAAAGTAAGAATTTAAGTGCTAAAAGCTTAAAACTAAGACTTGTCAGGTTTGACCCGAGTTAAGCTTTTTCACTCGCTTTGTTGGCGGTTATCTTAACTAGGTTAGACAAGCCCTAGATGCAATACAAGGAATTTAAACATGCAATGCAAGCTTGACAACTCCATTTGACATTTTACATAAAATTTCTGAGATCAAGAATATTTAGTTCATTCCTCAACATGCAAAAGCGGGTCTTATCAAGTGGCTTAGTGAAAATATCCGCTAATTGATCTTCCGACCTCACTCCTTCTAAAATGATATCTCCTTTAGCAACATGATCTCTAAGGAAGTGATGACGGATATCAATGTGCTTGGTGCGAGTGTGTTGTACAGGATTATTAGCAATTTTAACAGCACTCTCATTATCACACAACAAAGGTACCTTTTCTTGAACTATGCCATAGTCTAGAAGAGTTTGTTTCATATATAAAATTTGTGTGCAACAAGCACCTGCGACAATGTATTCCGCTTCGGCAGTTGACAAGGCAACACTATTTTGCTTTTTGGATGTCCATGAAACTAGTGATCTACCAAGCAGATGGCATCCCCCAGAAGTACTTTTCCTATCAATTTTGCAACCGGCATAATCCGAATCGGAATAGCCAGTTAAATCAAAAGTAGCTCCTTTGGGATACCACAAACCAACGCTTGTGGTGTGCCTGAGATACCTAAGAATTCTCTTAACAGCGCTAAGATGAGCTTTCTTAGGATTAGATTGAAATCTAGCACACATGCAGACACTGAACATAATATCAGGCCTAGATGCGGTAAGGTACAATAAACTACCAATCATAGAACGGTAGAGAGTTTGATTAACCGGGTTACCTCCCTCATCTAAGTCGAGATGTCCATTTGTAGGCATGGGGGTCTTGATTGGTTTGCACTTCTCCATGTTGAATCTTTTCAACAAGTCTTTGGTATACTTCTCTTGTGAGAGAAAGTTACCATCTTTCATTTGCTTGACTTGAAAGCCGAGGAAGAATGTTAGCTCACCAATCATTGACATCTCGAACTCCTTCGACATCAACTCACCAAATTCCTTGCAATGATAGTTATTTGTCGAGCCAAAGATTATATCATCAACATATACTTGACAAATGAAAATATCACCGTTATGTTTCTTTGTGAAGAGAGTTGTGTCGACGGTCCCGATCTTGAAGCCCTTTTCGATGAGGAAGTCGCGAAGACGCTCATACCAAGCCCTTGGAGCTTGCTTTAGCCCATAAAGCGCCTTGGACAACCTGTAAGCATGGTTAGGATATCTAGGGTCTTCAAATCCAGGCGGTTGCTCAACATACACAAGTTCATTTATGAAGCCATTTAAAAATGCACTTTTTACATCCATTTGATAAAGTTTTATATCATAGCATGATGCATATGCAAGTAGGATACAGATGGCTTCCAGTCGAGCAACCGGTGCAAAGGTCTCTCCAAAATCTAAGCCTTCAACTTGAGAGAATCCCTTTGCGACAAGTCTTGCCTTGTTTCTTACAATCACACCTTGATAATCTTGTTTGTTTCTAAACACCCACTTTGTTCCAATGATTCTTGCATCTTGTGGGGGCTTCTCCAGGGTCCAAACTTCGTTACGGGTGAAGTTGTTGAGTTCTTCATGCATGGCATTCACCCAGTCCGGATCCTGTAGCGCCTCATCTATACAAGTAGGCTCAACACAAGAAACAAAAGAGTGATGTTCAATAAAAGAGGCATGTCTATGGGATCGAGTAATAACCCCTTGTGAAGGACTCCCGATGATTTGGTTTTGAGGATGATCTTGAAGTAGTGATGAATTTCTCCTGTTGACCACTTGGGAAGAAGATCCTGGAGCATCAACATTTTCGGCTTGTACCCTTGCTTGTTCATGAGAGACAAATGTATCTTCATTTGCATGCCTCTCATCTTTATCATCATCTTGTGGTACATTTGATGAAGAAGGTCTGTCAATGATTTGCACCTCTTCTTCATCTTCTTTTGGTTTGATAGCTCCAATAGGCATGTTCTTCATTGCTTCCCTAAGTGGCTCATCACCTACATCATCAAGATTTTCAAGTGCTCCTTGGGAGCCATTAGTCTCATCAAATTCCACATCATATGTTTCTTCTACCATACCAGTGGCATGGTTGAATACTCGATATGCTTTGGACTTTAATGAATAACCCAAAAGAAAACCAATATCACAACGTCTTTGAAACTTCCCTAGGTGATGGCGTTTCTTGTAGATGTAGCATTTGCACCCAAACACCCAGAAGAAGGAGACGTCTGGCTTTTTCCCATTTAGCAGTTCATAAGGAGTCTTCTCAAGTAGCCGGTGAGGAAATAGCCTGTTTGATGCATAACAAGCAGTGTTGACAACTTCGGCCCAAAACCTCTCCGGTGTGTTATACTCATCAATCATTGTTCTTGCAAGAGTGATCAAGGTCCTGTTTTTCCTTTCAACAACTCCATTTTGTTGAGGTGTGTATGTGGCAGATACTTCATGCTTGATCCCAATTTCATCACAGTACTCATGAATGTTGGTGTTGTCAAATTCTTTGCCATTGTCACTTCTAATCTTCTTAATCTTGCAATCAAATTCATTTTGTGCTTTCTTGGCAAACTTCTTGAATATAGATGCAACTTCAGATTTGTCATGGAGAAAGAACACCCAAGTGTATCTTGAGAAGTCATCAACAATCACTAGACAGTAGAGGTTGCCACCGGCACTGACATAATTTGTAGGTCCAAATAAATCCATATGAAGTAGTTCCAGTGGCCTTGATGTTGACATGAAAGCTTTAGTGGGATGTGTATTAGCAACTTGCTTTCCAGCTTGACATGCACTGCATGGCTTGTCTTTTTCAAACACCACATCTTTTAATCCTCTAACCATATCTTTCTTTAATACCTTCTTGAGTGTGCTCATCCCAACATGTGCAAGCCTCCTATGCCAAAGCCATCCAAGAGAAGCTTTGGTGAAGAGGCAAGTTCTTAAGTCTGCATCTTCTGAAGTGAAATCCACTAAGTAGAGGTTGTTGTATCTAAATCCCTTGAATACCATTGATTCATCATCCATCTTTGTTACAATAACCTCTGTTGGAGTGAATAAGCATTGAAGTCCAAGATCACATAGTTGACCCACTGATAATAAATTGAAGCTCAAAGGTGCAACTGAGAGAACATTTGATATTGATAAATCATTTGAGATTGCCACCTTGCCAAGTCCTTGCACTTTTCCTTTTGAATTGTCTCCAAATGTGATTTTATCTTGACCATCAACATTTTCATCTAGTGAGGTGAACATCCGTGGGTTGCCTGTCATATGTTGTGTGCATCCACTGTCAATAACCCAATGGCTCCCACCGGTCTTGTAGTTCACCTACATTCACAGACAATTCAAGCTTGAGTTTTGAGGGCCCTATATTGCATAGGACCAGTGACTCTCTCAATTAAGGACTTTGCCACCCAGATTTGTCTAGGTCTACTCTTGTTTGGTGGACCTAGGAATGTAACCTTAACCTTTCCATTTGCAACCTTTCTTAGAACATAGTGAGCATTGAAAGCAAATGGTCTTGAGTGCTTAGGCAAGGGAGTTGGTGGTTTGGCTTTGCAGTTGTGGGCAAAGTGACCTTCATTTCCACACTCAAAGCATTTGATAGGCTTGTGAGTCTGCTTTGGCTTGTATTGAGTGGTAGCTTTCTTTTGCACAAAAGCATTGTATCCAATACCACTCTTGTTATTTTTCATAACAGTGTTCATAAGCAGCTCATTTTGGAGGTATTGACCCTTGTTGAACTTTTGCACACTTGTTGCAAGATGTTCATTTTCACTTTTTAGTTTCTTGACCTCATTTTTAAGCCTTTGATTATCCACTGCCAACTCATTGTTGAAATCATTGTTCTCAATAGCAACCTTTCCTCTAGTAGTTGCATCAGTCAAGTAATTCTTCAATTTTTGGTTGTCTAAAGTCAGGACTTCAACTTTTTCAGTCTATTCAGCATGTAGACTAGTTTGCTCTTCTTGAATCAAATCATCACATGAGGTTGCTACATCAAACTTAACAACAGGGTTAATAGCCTCATGTGTTTTGCAAGATAAAAGTTCATTTTCAACAAGAAGATTGTCATGATCAAATTTAATTTGAGTATAATCTTCCTTGATCTTTACTAGTCTATTTTGCATCTCCCTATTAGCTTCATTTAATTTGTCATATTTTTCCTTAGCATCTTTTAGGGAGTTTGTGAGCTCATTTATAGTTGATGACATAGTTTTATTCTCTTCTTTTATTTCATCACTAGCCTTTATAACTATGTCATATTTGGCATTTAAAGATTCATTTTCATTTTTCAACCTATCACATTTAGCTTTTGACTTTCTAATGATTTGAGTATATTCTTTAAGTAAGTCAGCTAACTCATCATATGAAGGTGAAGCAAATTCCTCATCACTATCACTATCACTATCATCAGCAATATCATTTTATACCTTCCGTTCACCCCTAGCCATGAGGCATAGGTGAGAAGTAGATGATGTCGATGGTGGTGGTGAAGAGAAGTCCCCGGCGATGGAGGCAATTTTTTCATCATTCTCTTCTTCACTTGAAGAAGACCCACTTGATGATTCGATGTCGGTGAGCCAGTCGCCAACAATATATGCCTTTTCATTCTTCTTCTTGTGGAACCTCTTTTGCTTCCCATCCTTTCTCTTGAAGAATTTCTTTTCCTTCTTTTCATCATCGTTGTCATCTTCTTTCTTGCCCTTGAACTTGTTCTTCTTGGGCTTGTTGCATTGATGAGCAAGATGACCAAGCTCACCACAGTTGTAGCAGTCCATCTCAGAAATGGGCTTTCTTTTGTTGGAAAAGAACTTCTTCTTCCTTGAATCAAATTTGATGCCTTCTCTATTTAGCTTCTTCAACATCTTGGTGGTCTTCCTTACCATCAAGGCAATGTTTGCATCAAGGTCATCATCACTTGAGGATTCTTCCTCAACTTGTATTTTTGCTTTTCCTTTTCTTTCATGATTTGCTTTGAGAGCCAAATCCTTTCTTTTGGAAGATGATTCTTCTTTGTCGTTGATGTGCATGTACATTTCATGGGCATTGATCTTTCCCAAAATTTGTGTAGGTGTGGTAACTGAAAGATCCATTTGATGTAGCACAGTGACAATGTGTCCATATTTGTCTATTGGGAGGACACTGAGAATCTTCCTCACAACATCCGGTTGTGAGATTTGAGTAAGCCCCAATCCATTAACTTCCTCTACAAGAATATTAAGTCGTGAGTACATAGCATTTGCATTTTCATTAGTAAGCATTTCAAAAGAATTCAACTTTCGCATGGCTATGTGATATCTTTCCTCACGTTCACTTCTAGTTCCTTCGTGTAGAGCACAAATGTCTATCCACAAATCATGAGCATTTTTATGATTTCTTACTCTATTGAACACATCTTTGCAAAGGCCTCTAAAAAGGGTGTTTTGGCCTTAGCATTCCATTTCTCATAATTGAACTCATCACCTACAAGATTTGTGGGATCTCTAGGTTCGGGGAACCCTTGTGTGGCGGCTTTATAGACACCAATGTCTATAGCTTCTAAGTATGCTTCCATACGAATTTTCCAATAAGGAAAATCGTCACCATCAAAAACGGGAGGAGGTCCATCCCCACCGGACATCGTAACTCTAGCGGTTAAGCTAATCTATGAGCAACAAGGCTTTGATACCAATTGAAAGGATCACGATGCCCAAGAGGGGGGGTGAATTGGGCTTTTCTAAAAATCAACACTAATTAAAACCTAAGCAAGAGCTAAGCAAGAGCCCAACTTCACCCCAACAACTAGCACTAAGAATATAATACTAGAAATGCAACAAAGCTAAGATAATACTTCAAATACTTGCTAAACAAATACACAATGTAAAGTGCTTGAATTAAGTGCGGAATGTAAAGCAAAGTTTAGAAGACTCCTCCAATTTTTCCCGAGGTATCGAAGAGTCGGCACTCTCCACTAGTCCTCGTTGGAGCACCCGCGCAAGGGTATCGCTCCCCCTTGGTCCTCGCAAGAACCAAGTGCTCACTACGAGATGATCCTTTGCCACTCCGGCGCGGTGGATCCCTCGAGACCGCTTACAAACTTGAGTCGGGTCACCAACAAGATCTTCACGGTGATCACCGAGCTCCCAACGCCACCAAGCCGTCTAGGTGATGCCGATCACCAAGAGTAACAAGCCGTAGACTTTCACTTGACCAAGAGAAGCCTAATGCAAGTGGTGTGTGCTCTAGGTGGCTCTTACTAGCGCTAATGAGGAACAAACGCGGATTATGATTCTCTAATCTCCTCACTAGGCTTTTGGTGCTTGCAATGCTCTAGCAATGTGCTGGAATAAATGTGGAGTGCAAGTCATTGAATATGGTGGGTGGAGGGGGTATAAATAGCCCTCACCCACCAACTAGCCGTTACAGGCATTTCACTGCGCGATGGCGCACCGGACAGTCCGGTGCACCACCGGTGCGCCAACGGTGCGCCACCGGTGCGCCAACGGTCGTTTCTAACGGCTAGTTCTGACAGCTAGCCGTTGGACTCATGGCGCACCGGACAGTGAACAGTTCACTGTCCGGTGCACACCGGACAGTCCGGTGCGGTGTCCGGTGTGCCACTAAAATTCAACTCTGAAAGCTGCGCTCTCGGGTTTCTGGGGAGGGGAAGCCTCTGCCGCGGACCAGCCTGGCCCCACCTGGCAAAGGGTGCACCGGACAGTCCGGTGCACACCGGATAGTCTGGTGCCCCAAGGCCAGAAACATTAACTCTTGTTTTTCAGCTGATTTTCAAACCGGTTTTCGTTCTAACTTGAGTGTGAGTTCTAGAGTGACACCTAGCACTGTGTATGAGTGTGATTGTGCACCAACACTACACTAGAACTCTCTTGGTCAAACTACTCATCGACAACCCCTCTTTATAGTACGGCTAAAAGAGAATAAAAGACCTAACTAAATCGCGAGTGTCCACATCTCCTTGACACTCGGACTCCGTAGACCTTCACCTTTTGTTTCGTCGTTTTAGCCGTCGCTTCGAGTTCTTATCTCCGGGATTGTTTTCACCGTTGTAGTACTTCTACCTGTCATGCGACCTAACTTACCATTTGTCTCTGCAAAACACACGTTAGTCACATATAATGTTACGTTGTCATTAATCACTAAAACCAACCAGGGGCCTAGATGCTTTCAGCCTCTTCTTGAGGGACCTGTTCGTCATCTTGAGTTGGGGAATGCACCATCGTTGAGGAAGAAAGTTGATCTTGCTCCTTGTGTTCCTGTGGTCACACATCTCCAATTGCCATGGTGCAAATTGCGTCCGTTGGAACATCATCCTCATCGGTTAGAAGTTCGTACGACGTCTTCTTGAGGAGGCGATGAAGGTAGACCCAGTTTATGGCGTGGCAAGCTGTGTTCACAGCTTCCGACCAAAACCACTCGGGTGTCTTGAATTCTCCAAGCATCGTCCTCGCCATGTCTATAAGTGTCCTGTTCTTCCTCTCTACCACACCGTTTTGCTGTGGTGTGTAGGGAGCGGAGAACTCGTGCTTGATTCCTTCCTCCTCAAGAAACTCCTCCACTTGAAGGTTCTTGAACTCGGACCCGTTGTCGCTTCTAATCTTTTTCACCTTGAGCTCAAATTCGTTTTAAGCTCGCCTTAGAAAGCGCTTGAGGGTCCCTTGGGTTTCTGATTTATCCTGCAAAAAGAATACCCAAGTGAAGCGGGAAAAATCATCAACAACAACAAGACCATACTTACTTCCCTCGATGCTAAGGTAGGCGACGGGTCCGAAGAGGTCCATATGCAGTAGCTCCAGAGGTCTTGATGTAGTCATCACATTCTTGTTGTGATGAGCGCTTCCCACCTGTTTACGTGCTTGACAAGCTGCACAAGGTCTATCTTTTTCGAAAACACATTTGTTAGACCTAACACATGTTCTCCCTTTAGAAGTTTGTGAAGGTTCTTCATCCCAACATGTGCTAGACGGCGATGCCACAGCCAGCCCATGCTAGTCTTAGCAATTAAGCATGCATCTAGACCGGCCTCCTCCTTCGAAAAATCAACTAAATAGAGTTTGTTGTCTAGTACACCCTTAAAAGCTAATGAACCATCACTCCTTCTAAAGACAGACACATCTACATTGGTAAATAAGCAATTGTAACCCATATTACACAGTTGACTAACGGACAACAAGTTATACCCGAGCGATTCAACTAAGAACACGTTAGAAATGGAATGCTCGGATGAAATAGCTATCTTCCCTAGTCCTTTAACCTTGCCTTGATTCCTGTCTCCAAAGATGATCGAATCTTGGGAATCTTTGTTCTTGACGTAGGAGGTGAACATCTTCTTCTCCCCCGTCATGTGGTTTGTGCATCCGCTGTCGATAATCCAGCTTGAGCCCCCGGATGCATAAACCTGCAAGGAAAATTAGGCTTGGATTTTAGGTACCCAACTCTTGTTGGGTCCTACAAGGTTAGTAACAATAGCCTTAGGGACCCAAATGCAAGTCTTATCTCCTTTGCACTTGGCCCCCAACTTCCTAGCAATTATTTTCTTATTCTTACTACAAATTGCAAAAGAAGCATTGCAAGCATGGTAAATTATAGAAGGTTCATTACTTACTTTCCTAGGCCCATGAACAACATTTTTCCTAGGCATATTTCTACCATGCACAACAGAGGAACTCGAAGCAATCACAGCATGTGAATCATAAGCATAACTTTTATGAGCATTTCTAGAAAAGTTTCTATTACTATAGATGAAAGCATGATTCCTTTGAACATTATTAGTCATAGGGGCCTTCCCTTTCTCCTTGGCGGAGATGGGAGCCCTTTGACTTGTTAAGTTCTTGGCTTCCCTTCGAAAGCCAAACCCATCCTTAATAGAGGGGTGTCTACCAACAGTGTAGGCATCCCTTGCAAATTTTAGTTTATCAAAGTCATTTTTGCTAGTCTTAAGTTGGGCATTAAGACTAGCCACTTCATCATTTAATCTAGTAATGGAAATTAAATGTTCACTACAAGCATCAACATTAAAATCCTTACACCTATTGCAAATCACAATATGTTGCACATAAGAACTAGATTTATTTACTACTTTTAGCTTAGCATTTAAATCATCATTAATACTCTTTAAATTAGACACAGTTTCATGACAAGTAGACAATTCACAAGAAAGCATTTCATTTCTCTTAACCTCTAAAGCAAGAGACTTTTGCACACTTACAAATTTATCATGCTCTTCATATAAGAGATCCTCTTGTTTTTCTAAAAGTCTATTCTTTTCATTTAATGCATCAATCAATTCATTAATTTTTCTATCTTGGTTCTATCTAGACCTTTAAACAAGCTAGAATAGTCTACCTCATCATCACTAGACTCTTCATCGCTAGAAGAAGCACATGTAGGGGTATCTCGAGCACTTACCTTCTTCTCCTTTGCCATGAGGCAGGTGTGACGCTCGTTGGGGAAGAGAGACGACTTGTTGAAGGCCGAGGCGGCGAGTCCTTCGTCGTCGGAGTCGGACGAAGAGCAATCCGAATCCCACTCCTTGCCGAGGTGAGCCTCGCCCTTTGCCTTCTTGTAAGACTTCTTTTTCTCCCTCTTCCTGCCTTTGTCTTGTCCCTGGTCACTATCATTATCCGAACAGTTAGCAATAAAGTGACCAGTCTTACCACACTTGAAGCAGGAGCGCTTTCCCTTTGTCTTGCTCTTGTTGGGATGCTCCTTGCGACCCTTTAGCGCCATCTTGAAGCGCTTGATGATGAGGGCCATTTCTTCCTCGTTAAGCCCGGCCGCCTCAACTTGCGCCACCTTGCTAGGTAGCGTCTCCCTGCTACTTGTTGCCTTGAGAGCGACGGGTTGAGGATCGTAGATGGGCATTGGGCCATTGAGAGCATCATCCACATAGCGGGCTTCTTTAATCATCATCCGCCCACTCACAAATTTTCTGAGTATCTCCTCGGGCGTCATCTTTGTGTACCTAGGATTTTCACGAATTGAGTTCACAAGATGAGGGTCAATGA
This sequence comes from Zea luxurians, assembly GCA_029449295.1. NCBI lineage: Eukaryota > Viridiplantae > Streptophyta > Magnoliopsida > Poales > Poaceae > Zea > Zea luxurians. The sequence continues at coordinate 9,575,764 of JAOPSE010000039.1, forward strand.
CAGTAAAGGACCTGAGCATAAGTCGGACGACGTCGTGGTCCGTCCATCTCGTGCTCCCATAGCTCCTGATTTTGTTGACTAGGGTCTTGAGCCTGTTGTACGTTTGTGTTGGCTCTTCTCCCCTGATCATCACGAACCTTCTCAGTTCGCCCTCCACCAACTCTATCTTGGTGATTATGGTGGCATCGTTTCCCTCATGCGAGATCTTGAGGGTGTCCCATATTTGCTTGGCATTATGCAAGCCTCTCACCTTGTTGTATCCATCCCTGCACAACAAAGCTAACAAAATAGTGGTAGCTTGTGCATTTTTATGAATTTGTTCGTTAATGAATACTGGGTTATCCATACTATCAAATTGCATTCCATTCTCTACTATCTCCCAAATGCTAGGATGGAGAGAGAAGAGGTGACTACGCATTTTGTGACTCCAAAAAGCGTAGTCCTCTCCATCAAAGTGAGGAGGTTTACCAAGAGGAATAGAAAGCAAATGAGCATTGGAATTATACGGAATACGAGAATAATCAAAAGAAAAGTTTGAGTTGACCGGTTTCTTTTTCTCGTCGTAGTCGTCGTCTCTTTAGGAAGAAGAGGACTCGTCGCTGTCGTAGTAGATGATCTTCTTGATACGCCTCTTCTTCTTCCCGTCCTTCTTCTTATGACTCGAGCCAGAGTCAGTAGGTTTGTCGTCCCTTGGCTCGTTGAAGATGGACTCCTTCTCCTTATCGTTGACCACCATCCCCTTTCCCTTAGGATCCATCTCTTCGGGCGATTAGTCCCTTTTATGAAGAGAACGGCTCTGATACCAATTGAGAGCACCTAGAGGGGGGGTGAATAGGCGTTCCTGTAAAAACTTAAGACTTATTGCCACAAAAACTAAGTTAAGTGTTAGTGTGCAATAGAATCAAGTAGCTGGAGAGGAGTACTTGTGAAACACAGAAACCACAGGGAGAACCAACACAGTAGACACAGTGGTTTATCCCGTGGTTCGGCCAAGTACAAAACTTGCCTACTCCACGTTGTGGCGTCCCAATGGACGAGGGTTGCACTCAACCCCTCTCAAGTGATCCAACGATCAACTTGAATACCACGGTGTTCCTTTTTCTTATCACTTTTCCCATTTGCGAGGAATCTCCACAAGTTGGAGTCTCTCGCCCTTGCAACAAATATCAATGTAAAAGCACTAGAGTAAGGGAGGGAAGCAACACACACAAATCCACAACAATACGCACACACACAGGCCAAGACTTGAGCTCAAATGAAATGCAACAAGTTCACCACTAGAACGGAGCTCAAATCACTAAGAAAATCAATCGAGTGTGCCGAGACGGAGTGTGAGAGTCTTAGAATGTTCAAAGTATGCTTGGTGTTCTCCTCCATGCGCCTAGGGGTCCCTTTTATAGCCCCAAGGCAGCTAGGAGCCGTTGGAAGCAATCTGGGAAGGCAATTCTTGCCTTCTGTCGGGTGGCGCACCAGACAGTCCGGTGCACCACCGGACAGGGGCTGTTCATAGTCCGGTGCTGATCTCCTTCCAAAAATAAAACAGACGACCGTTGCAGAAATGGAGCCGTTGGCGCACCGGACAGACCGGTGCCCCCTCCCGACCGTTGGCGCAGCCACGCGTCACGCGCGGATTGCGCGGCCGACCGTTGGCGCAGTCGACCGTTGGCTCACCGGATAGTCCGGTGCCTCACCGGACCGTCCGGTGAATTTTAGCCGTACGTCGTTGAATGATTCCCGAGAGCGACGACTTCGCCGCAGACGGCTCACCGGACAGTCCGGTGCACCACCGGACAGTCCGGTGAATTATAGCTGTACACCGCCGTCAGTTCCCGAGAGTGGCCTGTTCACCGGAGGCTGGCCTAGCGCACCGGACACTGTCCGGTGCACCACCGGACAGTCCGGTGTGCCAGACTGCGCTGAGTCTTGGCTGTTCCAGCCAAGATGTTTTCTTCTTCTCTTTTCTCTGATTCCAGCACTTAGACAAATATGTTAGTACACAAAAACCAATGTACTAAGTCTAGAATCATACCTTCTTGTTGATTTGCACTTCATCAATCATTTGGCACAAGATTACTCACTCAATACGTGTTGGACACTTAATCACCAAAACTATACTAGAAATGGCCCAAGGGCACATTTCCCTTTCAATACTGCCTAAGGATAGTGTCGGAGAGGAAATCTCCGGCCGGGTGGCGGAATGCACCCGCCCTAAATCCTAAGATGAGGAGGGGGCCTAAGCATTTTGCCTGTTGTCGGAAGGTGTAAGAACACGCGAGAACACAAGGATTTAGACTGGTTCGGGCCGCCGCAGCGTAATACCCTACTCCACTGTGTTTTGTATTGCTAGTGCTCGAGAGCTTGGAGAACTTCCCGAGGGTCTAAGTGACTTGTGAATTTGAGCGTCTAAGTGAATCTGCCTTGTATCGTCGCGTGCCCTCCTTTTTATAGCTCAAGGGAGGCACTTACAAGGGTGCTGAGCCCCGACATGTGGGCCCAAGAACATAACAGATGGAATACCTAGAGCAACTAATGCAGGTGACGTTGTGCAATCTCCAGGCTCATGTTGTCCACAGCACGCGCAGCGTTGACATGCAGCGGCAGCTTCCTTGGTAACGTACGAGTAGTGATGGGTGTAGTGCACGCGGCAGCATGGGCGTGCAGTCTGCCAGTGGAACGGACAGGCATGCCGCCCGTGGGATGGATAGGCCACTGCCTGCTAGTGGAATGGACAGGTCTCATTAAATGCGGAGGCGACACATCGCCTGCTAGTGGAATGGACAGGCACGCCGCCTGCGGAATGGACAGGTCTCATTAAATGCCGAGGCGGCACATCGCCTATCAGGCGGCGCGCCTTATCCGCAATAAATGCAGGGGCCGCGTAACCCGGAGGCCTTACGTCAGGCTCCGCCCGCTGGCTTACGTCACGCGCAGTAGGCCACATGGCAGCATTGGTTCTCCGCCTGGGCGGGGAGCAGTAGCGTATGCGGACAGGTCCGCACCAGACTGGGTCTGGGCACGTGTTGACACCGGACCGCCCGCCTGGGTCCTGTTCAAGGCCCGGCCATGTTCCGTCCTAGGACCTTGGGACCCCTGTGGGCGGCCTGGACCCCATACGGGGGTCCGGATCCTATTCTAGGGGTCCGGCTTGCACACGTGGAGGTCCGGGACCAACCTTGGGGGTCCGGACTGTATATCCGGGGGTCCGGGACCAACCCTGGGGGTCTAGACTGCATATCTAGGGGTCCAGCGCTCTCCCGTGGGGGTCCGGACCACTGTTGATGCCTTGGAGTATATCATCTTCTCTGGACACGTGGCGGCTCCGGACCCGCCCACGCGGTGGAGTCGGGCGCTGCTGTTGCCGGCCCCAGTTCAGGTAACCACATTTTCCCGCCACCCATGTGGGATCCTCAGTTCTGGCAGGGCCAAGGATTAGACCAAACCCATCCTACTACTATGAGTGGTAGTACAAGCCACATGAGCATTCCTACCTGGCCCCAGGGACCTAATGACACATCTTCTTTTCCCTTCCGCAATCCATGGAGCACATATTTTCCTATGATGATGAATCAAGGTGGTCCTGCCCCACAAACATCATTGGGTCAAGGCCAGATGGTACCACCTAGTCCATTTCCCCAGGTTTATACCCATGTCACAAACACGACTGACCCTATAAATTTGGAATCAGAAGCAGAGCACAGTGTCCAGGAAGTAAACAGCCCTACCAAACCTTCGGACACACCTGAGACAGGTAGGAGGACAAAGGAACATAACTTCAAACCTGATGAGGACATTTTGCTTTGCAAAACTTGGCTAGAGATTAGTAGTGACCCAGTAATTAGCACAGGGCAGAGGAAGGAGGGTCTATGGGCTAGAATTGAGAAAAGTACAACAAACTTAGAGGGAAGTTTCCAATGAGACTAAATAGGGCTTTGAGCAGCAGATGGGACAAAATAAGGGCTGAAACAGGCAAATATGCTAGGTTCTACGCAAGAGTCCTAAGGGAAAATCATAGTGGCCTAACAGACAACGACAAGGTAAAATAATTGCCTTTGTAATACATAAGTATTAATATGGTTTCATGTATACTAAAGTTTATTCATGATCTCACATGTTTTTCCAATTCATTTGTAGACTTCCAAAGCTGCAACTCTATATGCTACCGCACACAAAAAACCTTTTCATTTCATGCATTGCTGGACACGCCTGAAAAATGAACCGAAATGGGAATCCATGGTTCATGGAAACACCTGGAGAGGCAATGCGAGGATGGAGCCTATTGGTAGTGCTACACCTTTAGGTTTTGTTAATGATATGGACAATGACGAACTAGGTTTAAAAGGTAAAAGGCCATTGGGTCGGGACTCCACGAAAGCATCAAGGAAGAAGGCAATGTCCAGTTCCTCCCAGTCTACTGACTACCTTTTAAGAATTCATGACATTCAAATAGCACGATTGAAGCAAAGTGAAGAAAAATCAGATAAGAAACAACAGAATATTGAGTTGTTGAAGGAAGTTGAACTGAAAAAGTTGAAGGTCCAATCCAAGGAAATAGAAATGCAGCAAACCAAAATGATGATTGAAGACAGAATCCGAAAGGACGCAGAGCTGAAGGAACTACTAGCAATGGATATGGATGTATTACCAAAGGATGTGAGACTTGCCTACATCGCGAAGAGAAAAGGTTTAGTCGAGTACTTCATCAACAATCCTGTCTGAAGACTTGTAGTGTTAAAACATTTGTTGTCATCCTAGTGTCGGCGTAATGTGGTCGGTTATGTTCGAACAACGGTCATTTGCAGTTTTTTGAACAGTTGCTTGATTGTTTGAGAACATTAGCTTGCTTGCTGAACATTTGTTCGTGCACTTTATTGATTCACAATAAGGTTCATTGACGAGGTCGCCGATTGCAAACTCGTGCACTTTATTTCCAGCATATTCATTACATGATCTACTAACCATGACTACATTACTCTAGACCTTGATACATGCCCAACACTTGCATAACTAGTACGAAACAAATAGTTAACTAAAAAAGTACAACACACATAAGCAGGACTTCATAGGTCCATAACTTTAGAACTTAAGTTCGAGAAAGCCCTTCAACCCATGGACCCTCGTCGTGCCCACTAGTGCTCGATCAGGTTGTGTTGCAAAGACAAGTAGGTGGCCTAACAAGTGATGTCCTGCTCAGGATCGTTCGGTAATTCAGAGTGGATATGGTTGTTAAGCCACTCGTTCTGCACCTCAGGAATATTATTACAAACTTCAGGGGGACCAGTGGGGCCAATGAAATCCACATTTCCTGCACCATCTCCTTCGTCCTCGACAATCATGTTGTGCATAATAATGCAAGCAGTCATCATCTCTGCGAGGTGATTGCGATCCCAACCATAAGCTGGGCCACGAAGAACTGCCCACCTCGCCTGCAAAACTCCAAATGCTCGCTCTATATCCTTTCGACAACTCTCTTGCTTGGTTGTGAAGTGAACCTTTTTTCCTCAAATGCGTGACGAATTGCTTTAACAAAGGTTGGCCAATTTGGATATATGCCATCCGCTAAGTAGTATCCGAATTTGTACGTGGCCATTAATAGTGAAGTGCATTGGTGGCATGCTACCATTACGTAACGGATCAAACACAGCTGAGCGATGCAGCACGTTCATATCATTGTTAGTACAAGGCATTCCGAAAAAGGCATGCCAATCATACCCCGACGACTGCCTCTAGTATCATTGTTGGCCTCGAATTGCGCCCACAAAACTGTCCCCGCCATGCAGTAGGATAGTTGCGCCATTCCCAATGCATACAATCGATGGAGCCTAGCATGCCCGGAAACCCCCTGTCGGCGTTTACACTAAGTATGCGAGCGATGTCTTCGTGGTTAGGGATACGGAGGTATCGTTCGCTAAAGCAGGATATGATTGCGCGATAGAAATGGATCAGACAGTCCCTAGCCGTAGTCTGGCCAATATGTGTGTACTCATCGACCGCATCGGTTGGTAACCCGTAAGCTAGGATACACAAAGCAGCACATACTTTTTGCAATGGACCGAGCCCCGCTAAACCAGTTGCATCACATCGAATAGTGAAAAAATCGTCTTCTCGCTGAACGGCCCGAAGGATATGTAGGAACAAAGGACGATGCATCCGAAACCTGAAAACCAAAGCAAAGCAAATAAGAACAAAACGAACCTCGAAAGCAAAGTCAAAGCATTACTTACGAAATATACCTTTGACGAAAAACATGTGGTGGATAGACTGGATTAGGTCCGAAGTAGTGGTGCTTGATGAGATTTTCTCCAGCAGCGTGGTCCTTATGGATAACTCGGCGAGGCAAAGAAGAGCGCCTACGCCGCGTGCTCGAGCCTCCTATACCAAGTTGCTCAACATGTTGACAAAGCAACAAGTTATCGATCTCTTCGTCTGAATCATTGGATGACGAAGACAACACTAGCCTTTTTAGTGACTCCATGACATGCTCAAAGAACAGTTGGTACTGAGTACAATAGATGGAATGCCTGCTGGTATAGAAGAGAGAAGTGTGGAGATGAGTATACCATGAGCGCAGGGTGCCTTTTTATAGATGGCTTGTGCGTGTCAAGGAAGCCAGGAGGTCATGGCGTGTCGTGGAAGCCAGTCGTGTGGTGGAAGCCACCCGTGTCGTGTAACAGAAGATTACGAATTTCTTATTATTTCAAATTTTGTTTTGTTCGACAACGTATTCAAAATGGAATGTTTTGGGGAAACCGTAAAGTAATAATGATGTCTAAGCTCAAAATATTAATTAAGCAAAAATGTGTATTACAATAATTTGCGTCAAATAAATCAAATTTTGAAAAAAAACATATAATTACAACGATTTGTTACTAACGTATTTATACTAATTACCAAGATTGCTAATTAATTTTGTACTAAGTTTCGGCCGCGCACTGTTCATAGAGCAAATAAAAATAAAACAAAATTGGAAGGTAGTTGAGTTAGTTGAAGATGAATGTATATAATATTGGTGTGGTGGGGTATAGAGGTTTGATATAGGGGGAACTGCTGTAGAGCGTGGAGATATAGGGGGGAAGAGAACGCTGACGTGACACGTGAGTGGGATATAGAGGGAGAAATTTAGGGGGAACCACTGAACACAGTCTCAGGACGCTTTGCCTTCGTGGTGGTCACTTCTGTGACGGGTAGCTAAATTAACACCGATTCCCGTGTGATTTGAGTGCCCTCGATTGCTTAAATTACATGATTGATATGATGATAGTAATGTTCTATTTTTATCTAGCTCATGGTTTAAATTCTAGTAGGTTGCTAATCTTTGGATCAGTTTAACATGTTAATGAATTTATATTTTTTGTGATGTCTGGTAAATTTTAATCTGTTTGTAGATTTAAGAGTTAGAATAGTAACTCATATTGTAGGAAATGCATGGACACTTAGTGCCTCCGTTCACAAATATATGACACTGTTTATTTTTTTCGAAAACTTTGACCACTCGTCTTATTCAAAAAGTTTTATCCAAAAATATGAAATTTTAAGTTAAACACAAACTACCTTAAGTGATAAAACAAATTAAAAATGATAATTTATTATTTTTGAATAAGACAAGTAGTCAATTTTTTAAAAAAGAAGTCAACAATGTCATATATTTATGAACGCCTGAACAGAGAGAGTAGTATAAAAGTAGAACGAAATAATTCTTTCGATTAATTAATTATTATTACTACTACGCCATCAAATTATCATACAGTCTGTTGATACTTGATTTTAATTCCCCTAAGTGTATCGAAAAGCAAGACAACACAAATTAGATATAAAGATCTTCGTCCTCAGTGGCGGATGCATGACGAGAAATCATGGGTGTAAAAAAACACATGACAAATCAAGCAAAAGACCGTAAAAACTAGTGTTGCATTGAATTCAAGTTTTATAACAATACACGATATAAATTCATTGAAAAAAATAAATGAATCCAGTTCGTTTTGGCGGCTCTTGCTTCCTTTCACGAATAGGAATTTTCCCATGAATCCACCACTGCCTTGTTGGTCGTGAACCCGCAAGCCTCTTGATTCATCCGATTCGGCCATGAAGCCGTCACCGCCTCTTGACTGCAATGTGTTCGGCTTCATTCTTGCACACTTCTTGGTCGAAAATCAGATGAAGCACCATTGCAGTTTCATTAGTTGAGATATTCCTGTTCGTTTTGGCGGCTCTTGCTTCATGTCCGTCCCCACCCTTCCACGAACAAGAACCACGATCTCACACTCCGACCATTATAGCATTGTGTTCGATCAATCATGCTTCATCTGATGAACTGATTCATAATTGCCCTGTCAAGGCACAATTGACATATCATGGGATATGCAACATAATCGTCCTCTTATAAAGTGTACTTTTGTATATATTTAACTTGGCCATCCTGTTTTGCAAAGGTTATGCTTGCTAAAGTTAGAATATCAAGTTATAATTATTTCGAGCTGTGCGACGTCAAGTAAAATACGGGTTAACAAGAGAGTTGCATTTGCTTCCTGAAAGATGTTATACACAGCCTGTAAAAAAGGAAAAAAGAAGACTACAAACCACCACATAATTATTCACCAAATAGCATACAACACAAATAGCTCCTCTTAGTTTCAAAATTAAGGGTACAACCAAAGTGGTATATGCAATTTTTTGTGCACTATAGTCCGAGCTTTTTAACTCCTGTTGTAAATAGAGAAGTGATTTATCCCTAACCCCTACCTGAATTAGTTAGCATTTAGACCGCTTTTTGGGACTGATTCTCTTTGGAGACACTGAAAGTGGATCTCTCCCAAATGGCCCCTTACATTTTCTAATGTCCCAAGGCTCCACACTTTTGTTCGAATTTTTTCTCACCTATTCATATTATCTGTGTACACAATATTTTGATTGAAAGTATGTATATGTATCCCATAAATGTAATAAACTAAGACTAAGAGCTTGTTTGGAACTACCCAGTTTTTAAAAAACTGGTTTATAGAAATTGAGGTGATTCCAAATATGTCAGTTTATGCTTCAGTTTATAGAAATTGGATTTTCAGTTTCTTAAAAACCAATAAGCTAACCCCTCCTAGCTAAAAAAACCAATTTTTTTAAAACTGGATTGTTCTAAAGAGGACCTAAGTTTTTTTTACAGAGCTAAACATGCTATCAGAGAAGGCATCGACTAACATGCAAGCACATACTAACGAAGTAAAACGTCTAATTACATGTTTGCATCTTGTATCTGCTTGTATATTAATCATCGACGTTAGAGAATGCACATGCAATGATAATAAGGCATCACTCAGCAAGATCTCGAGCATCGCAAGAGGATTTCAACGGTGAACATGCTTCTCAAGCGGTTTGGTCTACTATTATAATGTTTTTTTATTTATCTTTGTATATTGATCAGCACAGCGAATCAGTATACACTCATTGCTTTGTGTTTACAGATCATTCGTCTCATATGCAGAAATAATATTGAACTGATGTTTATTCACTGGAGGATAAGTAATATTCCCTCTGTATCAAAATATTAGTCATCTTAGCATTTGAATTTTATGTCTATATTCAAATAAATGACATTAAATCTAGACATATTGTTGGGCACCAAAAAGAGGACCGGACAGTCCGGCCCTGAGGCCAGATGGTCCGCGGTTCGGACAGTCCACGCCTGTGGGCTGGACGGTCCGCGCGCGCAAAACAGATTAGGGTTCCGAGTTTCTTGCTGTGTTTGTTGGCTAGATTCTCGGAATTAGCTCGGGGAGTTTGTTTGTAACGGGTCCAGCCCCCTCCTCTATAAATATAGAGGAATACGACCGATTTGTAATTATCAATTTAATCAATAACACTTTTATCTCGCATTTATTTCCTGTACAATTAGGAGTAGTTCTAGTTCTAGTTTAGTCTCTCAATCCCCAAATTCTCTGCTTCTCTTCGACTCTACGTCGATTAGAGGAGTCTAGGTTGGCCTGCCGAGCCTAGACATCACCTAGAATCTCTCCTCCCCGACGGGGTCCCTCCCGGGAGTGAGATCCTGGCGTCACCGGCGATCTTCCGCCGCCCCTGCGCACGCGCAGACCGTCCGGCCCCAGGGCGCGGACCGTCCGGCCGTTAGGCAGGAAACCCTAGCCCCTGTGCCAGGTCGTGGACCGTCCGGCCCCTGGTCGCGGACCGTCCGCCTGACCAGAGAGCACCGCCGCCGGTTCTTATTGAGTGTTTGGTGCCCTAAAAAGGCACCAACACACTTTTTGGCAACTCCGCTGGGGAACAAGTTCCAGATCTATAAAATTAGGCTTACATGGCCCATTCTAAAGATCTCAACGGTGCTTCTCCAAACAGCAACATAAGGCTGACTAATTTATTGGCCGTTGAGCATCAAAGATTAAAAGATGACATGAAGAAAATAGACGAGGAGGTCCAGCGACAAATAGATCAGGTGCTCAAGGTGGCAGATAAGTAGTTCCTCTCGCACTTCAGGATAGATTGCCACCAGAAGGCCGTCCAAGAGAGGGAGATAAATGTCAAGTACATGTCAGCCGTGCTGCAACAGCTCCCCATGATAGGTGATGCTAGGTCAGCCGATGATATTCCATCTATTAAAATTTCTTTTGATAATCGGTTTAAAGTATCACAGAGGATATAGAGAGGATGGCGCATGCATTAGGAAAAACTCACATGCCTAATTTTTTATCGCATAAATTAGGCACCGAAACAATTGCGCCAAACACATCGGCAATAAATGGGTTTCCCCAACCATATTCTGGTGTGCCGATGGACTCATATCCAGGACGACCTTCACCGCCATCTCCGCTAAATGGTAGGTCAACTCTGAGCATGGCTGGACCGTCTGCCAACGATCCCAGACCGTCCGGCCCTCCGTCAGATCGTCCGGCACCCTATGCCGGACAGTCCGGAATCACACAGAGCCCACCGCAAGGGTCGCAAGCGTTGCCCGACGCGGCCGGACAGTCCAGGAATAGTACCGGACCGTCCGGTCCACTCGCAGACCGTCCGACTGCACAAGTCAGACCGTCCGGAGCACCTGAAATCACCCATGATCCCCCTAGTGCAGAAGGCCGGTATAAAGATAGTTGGCCACCCAATCCCCAAGAGCCGAAAAAGTCACCTATCGCTGAGCTTGTTTGGCCTGCCAAGGCCAAATCTTCTGTTTGCTCTCACCCGCACTCGACACAAAAGGAGAAAGTTGAGTTCACATTTAATATTGCTAAGTGTGATAAAATATTTGATGAGTTACTTAAGCATGATAATATTAAATTATCACATATAATTCCTCCGATTGAAGAATTAAAAGGGCGTATATATTGTAAATGGCATGACTCCTTTCTTCATAACACCAATGATTGTGCTGTATTTTGTCGGCAAATACAATCGGCTATAAACGAAGGCCGGTTGAGGTTTCAAAAGGAGGTGAGGATTGATAGGCCTCCTGTCCTTGCCACCACATTAGAGCCAACAAGCAAAAAAGTCATAGTTCGGCCTTGTGCGGCCGATAAAAGTAAAGATAAAAATGTCATCATTGGTGATCCCGCACACCAAATATGTTACGCAGAGTGGTTACTCGGAAGGCTCCGGACAAAAGAAAGACCGGAGGCACCGGGGGGCAAGCACGATCGGACACCCGATCATGGTCACCTATCCTGCGTACGCTGGACGGTCCAGGTACTAAGGTCGGATAGTCCGAGATAGGCGCGGACAGTCCAGCTATGATGGCTAGACGGTCCGCAGATGGTCAGAAGCAGCAACCTCAGACCATCGGACCACAATGTTCCAACACAAGTGTTAGGAAACAAAACACTACTAAGACGTTTGGACGACTTAGTAGAGTCAGCCCTACTTTTGGTCAGTTGCTTGCCAAATATATGAAGAAGGCGGTTCCACACAACCGGCCAATAAAACAAACGAAGTCGAAAGGGCGATCTGTGCGAAAGCAAAAGCTGACTAAACGGGCCCAAAAGGTAGCACAACCAAGATCGCCTTGTCATCCTCCTCCAGGGATAGCATGGTGCGTCCCATTCTATCCATCGCCGATGTGTTGTCCTGCTCATGTGTGGGGTGGTACGACGATGAGTTTGTATTACTGGCCCAATCCGCTTGCTTATTTGGGTTGGGGGCACCTCAAGTTTTTGCCTAATGATAGGTTGATCAGGCAGACATGGCCTAAGAGGATGCAATCCGAAACGGCCTCTATGCATTAAAGTTTCATCAAGTATTTATATTATCTGATCTCAAGAGCCGATGACCTGCATCGAGCTGAGTCCTTACTTCGGGAACAAAGTAGCTCATGAAGTCAATTGTTTCCGAGGTTTTCGCTAGTGCTTTTGGTTCGCCAAGCTCCACCAAAAGGCAGGGGGCATATGTTGAGATCCAAATTGAGCGGACGTGTCGGCGTCTCGGACCCAGGGGGTCCCTTGGACCGACCAGTGAAATTGTTGCGTGTCCCTGCCCAGATGGGTTGGCGCGGGATGGAACACAAGAGGTGGGACAAGCCTTGTATTATCCTGCACCAGGGGTGCCACTCACAGTAGGGGTTACAAGCGCGTCGCGTGAGAGAGGGAGGGACACAGAGCTCGTCCACCGCTTCCCTCGTGCGAACCCCCCTCATGGTGGCCCTGGACCTCCCTTTTATAGAGGCAAGGAGAGGATCCAGACGTACAATGGGGGCGTAGCTATGTGCTAACATGTCCGGCAGTGGAGTGCCTAAACCCTGTGTACATGCCAACGTGGCCGTTGGGGGAGAGCTTGGGCCCTGTACATGTGATGGCGTGGCCGTCGGAGGAGCGCCTGAGTCCTGTAGGAGCACAGCTGGCAGCGCGGCGAGGATCTTGCTGACGTCTCCTTGCTGTCGTAAGGGGCTGAGAGTCACCGGCGTCATGGCGCACGCGGGGCACCATCATTACCCGTCACCGGGGTAAGCCAGATGGGACACCGGTCTTGTTCTTCCTAGCCTGAGCTGGCTAGGAATAGGGAAATGATGTATCCCCTATTAGCGCGGTCAGTCCGAGCCCAGGGTCGGTCGAGGCAGAGACTTCTCTTGAGGCCGAGGCCGGGGTCGGGCGAGGACGCGATTCCTCCCGAGACCGGGGTCGAGGCCGAGTCCGGGGGTCAGGCGAGGCGGAGACCTCCTTCCGAGGCTGGAGCCTGAGGTCGGGCGAGGCGGAGACCTCCTCTCGAGGCCGGAGCATGAGGTCGGGCGAGGGGGAGCATCCTGTTGCGCCCGAGGTTGAACTCGGTGGTTGATCGTGACTTGTTGTCAGTCGTTGCCGGGGTGGCTGACACGGCAGTCGGAGCGGAGCAAGCGGCGCTGTTTTCCTGTCATATCGGACAGTAAAGAAGAGGGGCGAAGTGACTGCGGTCACTTCGGCCTGCCTGTCTGAGGCGCGTGTGTCAAGATACAGCGTCATGCTTCCCCTGCATTTAATGCGCCTGCGAAGCGGTCGGTTGGTTAGGCGGTCTCGCCAAGGTTGCATCACAATGAAGCCTGCCCGAGCCGGGCCTCGGGAGAGCCGAGGGGGCGCCCGCTGCCTGAGGAGGCCCTCGGGCGAGGTGTGAACTCGTCTGGGACTACTGTTCCAACCCGAGGCTGGGCTCAGGTGAGATCGCGTCTTTCGGGTAGATGAAGTCTTGGCTTGAACCGCACCCATCAGTTGGTCTGAGGGTGTTTACCAGCCATGATTAGGAGTGTTGGGGGTACCCCTAATTATGGTACCCGACAGTAGCCCCCGAGCCTCGAAGGGAGTGATGGTACTCGCTTGGAGGCTATTGCCGCGTTTTCGGTGAGGGGACTGGCCTTTCTCGATTTTTGCCTTGTTCTGGTGGGTGCGCGCGAGCACCCGCCGGGTGTAGCCCCCGAGGCCTCGGAGGAGTGGTTTGACTCCTCTGAGGTCTGAATGCTTTTCGTGATGCTTCGGCCGGTCTGATTGTTCCCTCATGCGGCCCGGCAGTAGCCCGGGTGCGTGGTCGGGTTCCAAGTTATCAAGCTGGTTTGTTGACGCTGTCAACAGTTTTGGCCGTAGCCGGGTGCGAGAGCAGCCCCCGAGCCTCTGCACGGAGCGAGAGGACGATCAAGGACTTTCCCGACTTTTATTATACGCCTCTGCGTCGCCTTTCCGCAAGAAGGAGGGGGAAGCGCCATGTTGCCCTCGGAGGGCGTCGAACATGGTGTTTCCAGTGAGCTGCTAACGGGCGATCCGAGTGGGCGCCCATGACCCGTTCATTAAGGGTCGGCTGGTGGCCCAAAGGCGCGCTCCAAAAGTACTTGCGGGTGATTCGCTGGACCCAGACCCCTTCGATAGGTTCCGAGGGCTCGATGCCTCCCTCCGGTGGGATTCCGTTACAAATCGTTCCCGCCGGTCTCGGAAATGTCCTAGGGTACCTCAGGAGCGTAGCCCGAGCCTCAACTATGTATCGAACGTACCCAGAGTCATCCCTCACTCTACATGCTCTGGGGCGACTGTCGAACCCTTCTGAGGGGCCAGCCTACGAACCCCTGATCAGTAGTGGGCATGGAGCCCGAGCGCTCTGGGGTGGCTGTCGAACCCTTCTGAGGGGCCAGCCTTCGAACCCCTGATCAGTAATGGGCTTGAAGTCCGTGTGCTCTGGGGCGGCTATCGAAACCCTTCCGAGGGGCCAGCCTTCGAACCCCTGATCAGTAGGAGGGCTCGGGGCCCGCTTCCTGCGCCGAGAAGGATCCTTTCCACAACGTCCCCTTTCTCGGTCCCTGTGGCAAGAGAGAGAGAGAGAGGAGGAGGGGAATGATATGAATTTAAATAAGGTGGCGCACCTTTTTTGATGCGGTTATTATGGCGAAGGCGAAGCGACGCCCGCCTCGCCTGCCAGACGTGTCGCCTGCTCCGTCGGGGAGTTAATGCGACGGGACGGGCGATTCGCGTGGCGCCCGTTGCGCGTGCGAGCCGTTCGAGGGACGGGGCACGGGCGCATCGTCTTCACGCCGTGGGAGAGGGCTCTCCCATCGCTTCAGGAGGGGACGCGAGCCTGTAGGCGACTTGACCGCTGCCTTCGCTCGTCTGCCGCTGCAGTTACTGCCAGTCCGCTTTTGACCATGCCAACCGTCGTGCCTACCCCGCGGCTGACCGGCCCATGGCCGTCACCTTTAACTGGCACTGTTGGGTCCTGCGCAGGGTTACCTCGAGTCGCGGTACTGGTTCCGTAGTCGAGGAGGCACAACATTGGCGTGAGTGGCGGTGTAACTTCTCGCACGTTGTAGCCGGCGCGCTGGTTACATGACATGCGGGCTCGCTTCCTTTGCGCTGGTCCGTCGGATGTGGATGGGGCCGAAGGGGCGCACAGTTGCGGTGCAGTTGGATGCCTGTCGCGTGGCAGTCCACCCTTTCGACCACTGGTTTCTGCGAAGATGGGAGAGCGCTTGTAACCGCGGGACGGTTACATGCCTCGCGTGCGGCGGTTCGCCTTCTTCGTGCTTTGGATCAGCTTGTATGACGTGTGGGTCCTAGCCCCGTGTCGTAGGGGGAGAACCCTAGAGGATGTCAGTGGGGATTTCGCCGTGACGCTAAGGGGTGCAAGCGAGGAGGTCTGCCTATAAAAGGGGGATCGATCCCCTGAGCAGTGGCCATGCCTTCGTTCTCCCCTCATGCATTACGCCCTTCCGCCTTTTGAGCCCCCAGATGGGGTGCTCCAGCGTTGCCTTGCTCTTGCTGTCGTTGGAGGAGCGCGGCCTCGTGGAGATCGGCACCTTTCAGCCATCGCTCGGCTTCATGGATTTTCGTCGTGCAGGCTGAGGTGGAGAGCGAGCTGAGCCGGGTTTCGCCCCCCGTGTGGGTCGGCGACCCGCTTCTTCCTCCAACATTTGGGGGAGAAAGGTATCCTCCAGCCCTGCAGAGGTGACGCCCTCCAGCCATGCAGGGGGAAGGCGAACCGCTGCTGCTCGGCCAGGGCGTAGTCGTCCGTCCTCCACCTAGGCAACGATTGTGCCGTACATCGGTGGCTGCTGTCACCGCCCTCGCGGAGAGGGCGGACTTCGACAACGCGGGTTCGGTCGGCCGTAGACGTCGTCATCTGCAGCGTGTCCGGCTCGCTGGCCCACCTGACTCTAGCGCCGCTCCCAATGCTGCCTCCTGCCGCTTGGTTCTCGTGGGGACCAACGCTGGCCGGTCCTCGAGGATTTGAGTGGGGATCTGCCGGCGAGCCGCTTGGAGTTCGTTATCCCGCTGGCCCCCCGGTGTGGAGGTTGTTCATATCCCCGGGAATGGAACCGAAGTCCCGTTTGTAAGGAGATATATCGGGTTTTTGCCGGAGTAAAATGTAACTGCTTCAAGTACTTAGACATTTGTCGTAGGTTGGGAGAACCGCCGAGGGTTCTGCCGACGTCTAAGTCTGTGTAGCATAGTTACCCCAGGTATATGTGTTTGTTCTTTGTGGCTGTTGAGGCCTGAACATTTGGGTATTCGAGAATGAAGTTGTGTGTCTTCCTCATTCTGAGCGCTGGGACTTGCCTGTTAGCTAGCCGAACCACTTAACCGAGCGTCGGTTGCCTTTCGCGAAAGGTGACGAGTGAGGTGTCCGTATCCCGGAGGCGTAGGAGTCCCTCGGCTCTGTCGGCCTTGCCGCTCTAGGCTTCCCTTGCTCAGTTTTTGGAACCCTCAGCTGCTCTGCGATGAGCCGAAGCCGGAGGCAGCGGTGTTAGCGCGGACAGACGCAGAGTCGGCTCGGAAGGAGACTTCGTCGGCTCGGGATATGGCGGCTTCCCAGGCCGAGGAAGATGTGGTAGCAGCCGCTGGAGCTTAGCCAAGACATCTGCTGGCGCGGTGCTAGCGTCCTCCCTTAGGTGGAGGTCCTTTTGCCCGGGTCGCCGTCCGAGGCCGGGTCTGGTTCCGCCGAGGGTGGAAACAACGCCGAGGGTGCTGCTGCTCCCCCTGCCGATGCTCGAACCTGCAGGAACAGTTTGTCTGTAGCATGAGCATGCCTTTTCGCGGTCGCCGAGGCCTAAACACTTTATCGTCGTGTTTAAAAAGCTGCGTCTTCTCTCCTCTTGTTTCGAGCATCATGACTTGTCTGTCAATAGCAGAATCGTTTATCCGAACGAGAGTTACTTTTCGCAGAAGGTGATGAGTGAGGTATCCGTATCCTGGAGGCGTAGGAGTCCCTCGGCTCGGTCGGCCTTGTCGCTTACGTGCGCTCTCATTTGGTCGAAGGATTCCATTATTGGTACAGTCGAGAAGGCGCGAAAGTCGTTTTCTACCCGAGTGTTAGGACTTGTTCGGTAGCAGGATCGCTTATCCGAGCGTGAGTTACTTCTCGCGGAAGGTGATGAGTGAGGTATCCGTATCTCGGAGGCGTAGGAGTTCCTCGGCTCGGTCGGCCTTGCCGCTTACGTGTACTCTTGTCGTTCTCAGGATCCCGCTATCGAAACGGAAGTCGAAAGCACGAAGGTTGTTTTGGTAGAAAATTTTTCCGAGGAAAATTTTGACGCAGAGGGGGGGTTCCCCCCTTCTAGCCCCCGAGGGAGGGTCGGGCTTTGCTGAGGCAAGGCCGACCCTTCCTTGACGGTTAGACTTTGTGTATGTAAACGAGGTACATGAATGACTTAAAACATCTTAAGGGTAGAAGCGACGTAGCTGTTGGATGTTCCAAGCGTTGTTGTAGACCTCGCCTCGATCGTTGGCCAGCTTGTATGTTCCGGGCTTCAAGATCTTGGCGATGATGAAGGGCCCTTCCCAGGGAGGAGTGAGCTTGTGGCGCCCTCGGGCGTCCTGTCGCAGGCGAAGCACCAAGTCTCCCACTTGGAAGCCTCGGGACCGAACGCTTCGGGCGTGGTAGCGCCGCAGCGACTGCTGGTACCGTGCCGAATGTAGTAAGGCGACGTCCCGAGCCTTCTCGAGTTGGTCCAGCGAGTCTTCTCGGCTGATCTGGTTGCTTCGGTCATCGTACGCCCTAGTCCTCGGGGACCCGTATTCTAAGTCCGTGGGGAGGACGGCCTCGACCCCATATATAGACTAGAAAGAATTATGTAAAACCCGTGGCGCGACTCGGCGTCGTCCTCAGACTCCAGACTACCGAGGGTAGCTCTTTCATACAC
The DNA here is from genome assembly GCA_029449295.1 of Zea luxurians. Taxonomy (NCBI): domain Eukaryota; kingdom Viridiplantae; phylum Streptophyta; class Magnoliopsida; order Poales; family Poaceae; genus Zea; species Zea luxurians. The sequence goes on from JAOPSE010000039.1 coordinate 9,593,837, forward strand.
CGCTTGCCGAACTTGTTGAGGTCGTTGTAGATCCTTGGTTTGAGCCCCTGCAAAATCATACTGTTGGCACGCTCCACCTGCCCATTCGTCATGGGATGAGCTACGGCGGCCCAGTCCACATGGATGTGGTGGTCGTCGCAAAAGTCCAGGAACTTTTTTCCGGTGAACTGCGTGCCATTGTCGGTGATGATTGAGTTTGGGACCCCGAAGCGATGGATGATGTTGGTGAAGAACGCCACCGCCTGCTCGGACCTGATGCTGTTTAGGGGTCGGACCTTGATCCACTTGGAGAATTTATCGATAGCGACCAGCAGGTGCGTGAAGCCCCCGGGTGCCTTCTGCAAGGGACTGACGAGGTCTAGACCCCACACAACAAATGGCTAGGTGATGGGTATCGTCTGCAAGGCCTGAACGGGCAGATGCGTCTGCTTTGCGTAGAATTGACACCCCCGGCAGGAGCGCACAATCCTAGTGGCATCGGCCACCGCGGTTGGCCAGTAGAAACCTTGTCGGAAGGCATTCCCCACGAGGGCTCGAGGTGCTGCATGGTGGCCGCAAGCCCCCGAGTGTATTTCTTGCAACAGCTCTTGTCCTTGGGCGATAGATATGCATCGTTGGAGCCTTGGAGGATGCCCGAGGGGCTGCGGTGATAGAGCTCTTTTTCATCACCCAGCAAGACGAATGACTTGGCGCGCCGAGCCAGCCGCTGAGCTTTGGTCTTGTCGATGGGAAGCTCTCCTCAGAGGAGATATTCTAGGTACGGGGTCTGCCAGTTCGGATCTGGCATGACCCCATTCTGTTCCTCCTCGACGGGCAAGGCCTCTTCCTCGATGGCCGAGGGTGCCTCGGTTTCGGCCGAGGGTACCTCGGGCTGGGCCGAGGCTTCCCCAGGCTTGGGCGCGTCGTCGATCTTGACGGATGGTTGATGTAGGTCTCTGGAGAAGACGTCTGGGGGAACTGTCGTTCGCCCTGAGGCTATTTTCGCCAGCTCGTCCGCAGTCTCGTTGTACCGTCGGGCGATGTGGTTGAGCTCCAGCCCGTAGAACTTGTTTTCCAGGCGCTGGACTTTGTCGCAGTAGGCTTCCATCCTCCGGTCATGGCAGTGGGAGTTCTTCATGACTTGGTCGATGACAAGCTGCGAGTCGCCTCGAGCGTCGAGGCGTCGGACCCCTAGCTCGATGGCGATGCGTAGCCCGTTAACCAGTGCCTCGTACTTGGCCACGTTGTTTGATGCCGAAAAATGGAGGCGAATGACGTAGCAGAGATGCTTTCCGAGGGGTGAAACAAAGAGCAGGCCAGTGCCTGCTCCTGTTTTCATGAGTGACCCGTCGAAGTACATGGTCCAGAGCTCGGGCTGGATTGGAGTTGTCGGTAACTGGGTGTCAGTCCACTCAGCCAGGAAGTCTACTGAAAGGGAATTAGGCTTAGACCTAGTTCCTAAATAATTTTGGTGGTTGAATTGCCCAACACAAACATTGGACTAACTAGTTTACTCTAGTGCATAAGTTATACAGGTGCAAAAGGTTCACAATCAGCCAATAAAAAGACCAAGTGTTGGATTCAACAAAGGAGCAGCAAGGCAACCGAGGGCTCCTCTGGCCGGAGGCACCGGACTGTCCGGTGTGCACCGGACTGTCCGGTGCGGCCAGAGGACTTCGACTTCAAACTCTTCGCCCTCGGGAATTCTCGGAAGCCGGCGCGCTAAAATTCACCGGACTGTCCGGTGTGCACCGGACATGTCCGGTGCTCCAAGGAAACGCGGCTTCCGGAACTCGCCAGCCTCGGGTTCGCTCGGCAGCCGCTCCGCTAAAATTCACCGGACTGTCCGGTGTGCACCGGACTGTCCGGTGTACCAGCGAAGCAACGGCTCCCTGCGGCGCCAACGGCTCCCTGCGGTGCATTTAATGCGCGCGCAGCGCGCGCAGACGTCAGGCACGCCCATGCCGGTGCACCGGACATCAAACAGTACATGTCCGGTGTGCACCGGACACCCAGGAGGGCCCAGAAGTCAGGAGCTCCAACGGTCAGAATCCAACGGCAATGGTGACGTGGCAGGGGCACCGGACTATCCGGTGTGCACCGGACTGTCCGGTGCGCCATCGAACAGAGGAGTTCCAGCAACGGTCACTTTTGGTGGTTGGGGCTATAAATACCCCAACCACCCCACATTCATTGCCATCCAAGTTTTCCAACTCTCAACCACTTACAAGAGCTAGGCATTCAATTCTAGACACATACAAAGAGATCAAATCCTCTCCAATTCCACTCAAACCCTTAGTGACTAGCGAGAGAGATTTGCCGTGTTCTTTTGAGCTCTTGCGCTTGGATTGCTTTCTTTCTTTCTCATTTGTTCTTGAGATCATCACTCAGTTGTAACCAAGGCAAGAGGCACCAATTGTGTGGTGGCCCTTGCGGGGAAGCTTTGTTCCCGTTTGATTGAGAAGAAGAGAAAGCTCACTCGATCCGTGGGATCGTTTGAGAGAGGGAAGGGTTGAAAGAGACCCGGCCTTTGTGGCCTCCTCAACGGGGAGTAGGTTTGCGAGAACCGAACCTCGGTAAAACAAATCCTCGTGTCACACTCTTATTTGCTTGCGATTTGTTTTGCGCCCTCTCTCGCGGACTCGTTTCTTTATTACTAACGCTAACCCGGCTTGTAGTTGTGATTATTTTTGTAAATTTCAGTTTCGCCCTATTCACCCCCCCTCTAGGCGACTATCAATTGGTATCAGAGCCCGGTACTTCATTAGAGCCTAACCGCTCGAAGTGATGTCGGGAGATCACACCAAGAGGGAGATGGAGACCGGCGATGACAAGCCCACTACAAGTCAAGGGAGCACTTCATCTTCATCGGAAGAGTCCCGCACCAAGAGAAGAGAGAAGAAGAAGAAATCCTCCAAGCGGAAGGAGAAAAGATCTTCCTCTTCTCACCACAAGGAGAAGAAGGAAAAGTCTTCTTCTCACAAGCCGCATCGGAGTGGGGACAAGCACAAAAGGATGAGGAAGGTGATCTTCTACGAGACCGACACCTCATCGACATCTACCTCCGGCTCCGACGCGGCATCCGTTACTTCTAAACGCCAAGAGCGTAAGAAGTATAGTAAGATTCCCCTACGCTACCCTCGCATTCCTAAACATACACCTTTACTTTCCGTCCCATTAGGCAAACCACCAACTTTTAATGGTGAAGATTATGCTATGTGGAGTAATTTGATGCGGTTTCATCTAACTTCTCTCCACAAAAGTATATGGGATGTTGTTGAGTTTGGTGTACAGGTACCATCCGTAGGGGATGAAGACTACGACACGGACGAAGTGGCCCAAATCGAGCACTTCAACTCCCAAGCCACAACCATTCTCCTTGCCTCACTAAGCAAGGAGGAATACAACAAAGTACAAGGGTTGAAGAACGCCAAGGAGATTTGGGACCTACTCAAGACGGCGCACGAGGGTGATGAACTCACAAAGATCACCAAGCGGGAAACGATCGAGGGGGAGCTCGGTCGCTTCCGTCTTCGCCAAGGGGAGGAGCCACAAGATATGTACAACCGGCTCAAGACCTTGGTGAACCAAGTACGCAACCTCGGGAGCGCAAAATGGGATGACCACGAAGTGGTTAAGGTTATTCTAAGAGCCCTTATTTTCCTTAACCCTACTCAAGTACAATTAATTCGTGGCAATCCTAGATATACACAAATGACCCCCGAGGAAGTCATCGGGAATTTTGTTAGTTTTGAATGCATGATTAAGGGCTCCAAGAAGATCAACGAGCTTGATGAGCCTTCCACATCCGAGGCGCAACCCGTGGCCTTCAAGGCAACGGAGGAGAAGAAGGAGGAGTCTACACCAAGTAGACAACCAATCGACGCCTCCAAGCTCGACAACGAGGAGATGGCCCTAATCATCAAAAGCTTCCGGCAAATCCTCAAGCAACGGAAGGGGAAGGACTACAAATCCCGTTCCAAGAAGGTTTGCTACAAGTGTGGTAAGCCCGGTCACTTTATTGCTAAATGTCCATTGTCAAGTGATAGTGACAGGGGTGACGACAAGAAGGGCAAGAGGAAGGAAAAGAAGAAGTACTACAAGAAGAAGGGCGGCGATGCCCATGTTTGTCGGGAGTGGGACTCCGACGAAAGCTCAAGCGACTCCTCCGACGACGAGGACGCCGCCAACATCGCCGTCACCAAGGGCCTCCTCTTTCCCAACGTCGGCCACAAGTGCCTCATGGCCAAGGACGGCAAAAAGAAGGTAAAATCAAAGTCCTCCACTAAATATGAAACATCTAGTGATGAGGATGATGATAAAAATGAAGAGGATAATTTGCGTATTCTTTTTGCCAACCTTAACATGGAACAAAAAGAAAAATTAAATGAATTGATTAGTGCTATACATGAGAAGGATGATCTCTTGGATTCTCAAGAGGACTTCCTTATTAAAGAAAATAAAAAGCATGTTAGGGTTAAAAATGCTTATGCTCTAGAAAGAGAAAAATGTGAAAAATTGTCTAGTGAGCTAAGCACTTGTCATGAGACATTAGACAACCTTAGAAATGAAAATGCAAATTTGTTAGCTAAGGTTGATTCTCATGTTTGCATTGATCCTAGGAACAATAATGTTGATTTGCTTGCTAGGATTGATGAGTTGAATATTTCCATTGCTAGCCTTAGAAATGAAAATGAGAAATTAATTGCTAAGGCTAAGGATTTTGATGTTTGCAATGCTACTATTTCCGACCTTAGAACTAAAAATGATGTATTGCATGCTAAGGTTGTTGAACTAAAATCTTGCAAACCCTCTACATCTAATGTTGAGCATATTTCTATTTGTACTAGATGTAGAGATATTAATGTTGATGCTATCCATGATCACCTAGCCTTAATTAAACAACAAAATGATCACATAGCACAACTTAATGCTAAAATTAGAGAGCATGACTTAGAAAATGAAAAATTTAAATTGGCTAGAAGCATGCTCTATAATGGGAGACGCCCGGGCATTAAGGACGGCATTGGCTTCCAAAGGGGAGACAATGTCAAAATTAATGCCCCTCCTAAGAACTTGTCTAACTTTGTTAAGGGCAAGGCTCCCATGCCTCAGGATAACGAGGGTTACATTTTGTACCCTGCCGGGTATCCTGAGAGCAAAATTAAGAAAATTCATTCTAGGAAGTCTCACTCTGGCCCTAATTATGCTTTTATGTATAAGGGTGAGACATCTAGATCTAGGCAACCAACCCATGCCAAGTTGCCTAGAAAGAAAACTATTAATGCATCAAATGATCATGTCATTTCATTTAAAACTTTTGATGCATCTTATGTTTTGACTAGCAAGTCCGGCAAGGTAGTTGCCAAAATTGTTGGGGGCAAACACAAGGGCTCCAAGACTTGTGTTTGGGTACCCAAAGTTCTCGTTTCTAATGCCAAAGGACCCAAAACCGTTTGGGTACCTAAAACAAAGAACTAAACTTGTTTTGTAGGTTTATGCATCCGGGGGCTCAAGTTGGATACTCGACAGCGGGTGCACAAACCATATGACAGGGGAGAAAAGGATGTTCTCCTCATATGAGAAAAACCAAGATCCCCAACGAGCTATCACATTCGGGGATGGAAATCAAGGTTTGGTCAAAGGTTTGGGTAAAATTGCTATATCTCCTGACCATTCTATTTCCAATGTTTTTCTTGTAGATTCATTAGATTACAATTTGCTTTCCGTATCCCAATTATGTCAAATGGGCTACAACTGTCTTTTTACTGATATAGGTGTTACTGTCTTTAGAAGAAGTGATGATTCAATAGCTTTTAAGGGAGTGTTAGAGGGTCAGCTATACTTAGTAGATTTTAATAGAGCTGAACTCGACACTTGCTTGATTGCTAAGACTAACTTGGGTTGGCTCTGGCACCGCCGACTAGCCCATGTTGGAATGAAGAATCTTCACAAGCTTCTAAAGGGAGAACACATTTTGGGACTAACCGATGTTCATTTTGAGAAAGACAGGATTTGTAGCGCATGCCAAGCTGGGAAGCAAGTTGGGATACATCATCCACACAAAAATATCATGACTACCGACAGGCCACTGGAGCTCCTACATATGGATCTATTCGGCCCGATCGCTTACATAAGCATCGGCGGTAGTAAGTATTGTCTTGTAATTGTGGATGATTATTCTCGCTTCACTTGGGTATTCTTTTTGCAGGAAAAATCACAAACCCAAGAGACCTTAAAGGGATTCTTGAGACGGGCTCAAAATGAGTTCGGCTTAAGGATCAAGAAAATTAGAAGCGACAATGGGACGGAGTTCAAGAACTCTCAAATAGAAGGCTTTCTTGAGGAGGAGGGCATCAAGCATGAGTTCTCTTCTCCCTACACTCCACAACAAAATGGTGTAGTGGAAAGGAAGAATCGAACTCTATTGGACATGGCAAGAACCATGCTTGATGAGTACAAGACTCCGGATCGGTTTTGGGCCGAGGCGGTCAACACCGCCTGCTACGCCATCAACCGATTATATCTTCATCGAATCCTCAAGAAGACATCCTATGAACTCCTAACCGGTAAAAAGCCCAATATTTCATATTTTAGAGTTTTTGGTAGCAAATGTTTTATACTTGTTAAAAGAGGTAGAAAATCTAAATTTGCTCCTAAAACTGTAGAAGGCTTTTTACTAGGATATGACTCAAACACAAGGGCATATAGAGTCTTTAACAAGTCCTCAGGACTTGTTGAAGTTTCTTGTGACGTTGTGTTTGATGAGACTAACGGCTCTCAAGTAGAGCAAGTTGATCTTGATGATGTAGGTGAAGAACAGGCTCCATGCATAGCGCTAAGGAACATGTCCATCGGGGATGTGTGTCCTAAGGAATCCGAAGAGCCTCCAAATGCACAAGATCAACCATCCTCCTCCATGCAAGCATCTCCACCAACTCAAGTTGAGGATGAGGCTCAAGATGTTGAACAAGAAAATCAAGAAGATGAGCCACCTCAAAATGACGGCAACGATCAAGGGGGAGATTCAAATGATGAAGACAAGGAGGATGAACAACCAAGGCCGCCACACCCAAGAGTCCACCAAGCAATCCAACGAGATCACCCCGTCGACACCATCCTCGGCGACATTCATAAGGGGGTAACTACTCGATCTCGTGTTGCTCATTTTTGTGAACATTACTCGTTTGTTTCCTCTATTGAGCCACACAGGGTAGAGGAAGCACTTCAAGATTCGGATTGGGTGATGGCAATGCAAGAGGAGCTCAACAACTTCACGAGGAACGAGGTATGGCACTTAGTTCCACGTCCTAACCAAAATGTTGTAGGAACCAAGTGGGTTTTCCGCAACAAGCAAGACGAGCATGGTGTGGTGACTAGGAACAAAGCTCGACTCGTGGCCAAGGGATATTCACAAGTCGAAGGTTTGGATTTTGGTGAAACCTATGCACCCGTAGCTAGGCTTGAGTCAATTCGTATATTATTAGCCTATGCTACTTACCATGGCTTCAAGCTTTATCAAATGGACGTGAAGAGTGCCTTCCTCAATGGACCAATCAAGGAAGAGGTCTATGTTGAGCAACCTCCCGGCTTTGAAGACAGTGAGTATCCTAACCATGTTTATAGGCTCTCTAAGGCGCTTTATGGGCTCAAGCAAGCCCCGAGAGCATGGTATGAATGCCTTAGAGATTTCCTTATTGCAAATGGTTTCAAAGTCGGCAAGGCCGATCCTACTTTATTCACTAAGACTCTTGATAATGATTTGTTTGTATGCCAAATTTATGTTGATGATATTATATTTGGGTCTACTAACAAATCTACATGTGAAGAATTTAGTAGGATCATGACACAGAAATTCGAGATGTCGATGATGGGGGAGTTGAAATATTTCTTAGGATTTCAAGTCAAGCAACTCCAAGAGGGCACCTTCATTAGCCAAACGAAGTATACTCAAGACATTCTAAGCAAATTTGGAATGAAGGATGCCAAGCCCATCAAGACACCCATGGGAACTAATGGACATCTCGACCTCGACACGGGAGGTAAGTCCGTGGATCAAAAGGTATACCGGTCGATGATTGGATCATTGTTTTATTTATGTGCATCTCGACCGGACATTATGCTTTCCGTTTGCATGTGTGCAAGATTCCAAGCCGACCCTAAGGAATCACACCTTACGGCCGTAAAACGAATCTTGAGATATTTGGCTTTTACTCCTAAGTTTGGGCTTTGGTACCCTCGGGGATCCACATTTGATTTGATTGGTTATTCGGATGCCGATTGGGCGGGGTGTAGGATTAATAGGAAGAGCACATCGGGGACTTGCCAGTTCTTGGGAAGATCCTTGGTGTCATGGGCTTCAAAGAAGCAAAATTCGGTCGCTCTTTCTACCGCCGAAGCCGAGTATATTGCCGCAGGCCATTGTTGCGCGCAATTGCTTTGGATGAGGCAAACCCTGCGGGACTACGGTTACAAATTAACCAAAGTCCCTTTGCTATGTGACAATGAGAGTGCAATCAAAATGGCCGACAATCCCGTCGAGCACAGCCGCACTAAGCACATAGCCATTCGGTATCATTTTCTTCGGGATCACCAACAAAAGGGGGATATCGAGATTTCTTATATTAATACTAAAGATCAATTAGCCGATATCTTTACCAAACCACTTGATGAACAATCTTTTACCCGACTTAGGCATGAGCTTAATATTCTTGATTCTAGGAATTTCTTTTGCTAAGTCTTGCACACATAGCTCATAAATATACCTTTGATCATGTCTCTTTTATATATGCTATGACTAATGTGTTTTCAAGTGTATTTCAACCAAGTCATAGGTGTATTGAAAGGGAATTGGAGTCTTCGGCGAAGACAAAGGCTTCCACTCCGTTCTACTACTCATCCTTCGCCGTCGCTCCGCATCATCTCTCCAACGTTGGTATAACCTTCACTCATTTATTTCATGACCAAAGGGGGAGAATGTACTTCATTGGGCTCTAATGATTCCGTTTTTGGCGATTCATGCCAAAGGGGGAGAAAATATGAGCCCAAAGCAAAAGGACCGCACCACCACCTAATTTCATACATTTGATAATTTCATATTGGTAAATTTCAAATTTGGTATCTCTTTGTGTTCTAAGAAGGGAGTAACGAGTATTTTCAAAATTGATGTCTTAAAACCCTCTTGAACACTAAGAGGAGACCTTATTTGAGGGGGAGTTTTGCTTAGTCAAAGGAAAAGCATTGGAAATAGGGGGAGAAAATTCCATATCTTGAAAATGCTTTGCAAAATCTTTTTCATTTACCTTTGACTATCTTGCAAAAGTACTTTGAAAAGAATTTACAAAAGAATTTGCAAAAACAAAACTCATGGTGCAAATGTGGTCCAATATGTCAAAAACAAAGAAACCATCCATGCGCATCATATAAGTTTATATTGGCTCAATTCCAAGCAACCTTTGCACTTACATTATGTAAACTAGTTCAATTATGCACTTCTATATTTGCTTTGGTTTGTGTTGGCATCAATCACCAAAAAGGGGGAGATTGAAAGGGAATTAGGCTTAGACCTAGTTCCTAAATAATTTTGGTGGTTGAATTGCCCAACACAAACATTGGACTAACTAGTTTACTCTAGTGCATAAGTTATACAGGTGCAAAAGGTTCACAATCAGCCAATAAAAAGACCAAGTGTTGGATTCAACAAAGGAGCAGCAAGGCAACCGAGGGCTCCTCTGGCCGGAGGCACCGGACTGTCCGGTGTGCACCGGACTGTCCGGTGCGGCCAGAGGACTTCGACTTCAAACTCTTCGCCCTCGAGAATTCTCGGAAGCCGGCGCGCTAAAATTCACCGGACTGTCCGGTGTGCACCGGACATGTCCGGTGCTCCAAGGAAACGCGGCTTCCGGAACTCGCCAGCCTCGGGTTCGCTCGGCAGCCGCTCCGCTAAAATTCACCGGACTGTCCGGTGTGCACCGGACTGTCCGGTGTACCAGCGAAGCAACGGCTCCCTGCGGCGCCAACGGCTCCCTGCGGTGCATTTAATGCGCGCGCAGCGCGCGCAGCGCGCGCAGACGTCAGGCACGCCCATGCCGGTGCACCGGACATCAAACAGTACATGTCCGGTGTGCACCGGACACCCAGGAGGGCCCAGAAGTCAGGAGCTCCAACGGTCAGAATCCAACGGCAATGGTGACGTGGCAGGGGCACCGGACTATCCGGTGTGCACCGGACTGTCCGGTGCGCCATCGAACAGAGGAGTTCCAGCAACGGTCACTTTTGGTGGTTGGGGCTATAAATACCCCAACCACCCCACATTCATTGCCATCCAAGTTTTCCAACTCTCAACCACTTACAAGAGCTAGGCATTCAATTCTAGACACATACAAAGAGATCAAATCCTCTCCAATTCCACTCAAACCCTTAGTGACTAGCGAGAGAGATTTGCCGTGTTCTTTTGAGCTCTTGCGCTTGGATTGCTTTCTTTCTTTCTCATTTGTTCTTGAGATCATCACTCAGTTGTAACCAAGGCAAGAGGCACCAATTGTGTGGTGGCCCTTGCGGGGAAGCTTTGTTCCCGTTTGATTGAGAAGAAGAGAAAGCTCACTCGATCCGTGGGATCGTTTGAGAGAGGGAAGGGTTGAAAGAGACCCGGCCTTTGTGGCCTCCTCAACGGGGAGTAGGTTTGCGAGAACCGAACCTCGGTAAAACAAATCCTCGTGTCACACTCTTATTTGCTTGCGATTTGTTTTGCGCCCTCTCTCGCGGACTCGTTTCTTTATTACTAACGCTAACCCGGCTTGTAGTTGTGATTATTTTTGTAAATTTCAGTTTCGCCCTATTCACCCCCCCTCTAGGCGACTATCATCTACCAAGACCTGGGATTTTATGGCCTTCCGAGGAGTGAATGATAGTGTTTCGCCCATAAGCTCCACCGCCCACTTTGCTATCCTACCCGAGGCCTCGCGGCACTGGATGATCTCCCCTAGGGGAAGGATGACACCACAGTTACCGGATGAGACTCGAAGTAGTGTCACAACTTTCGCCGTGTCAGGATCACTGCGTAGAGCAGCTTCTGGTTCTGTGGGTAGCGGACTTTGGTCTCGGAAAGCACTTCGCTGATGAAGTAGACTGGCCTCTGGACGGGCAGTGCATGCCCTTCTTCTCGTCTCTCGACTACGATCACGACGCTGACCACCTGAGTAGTCGCAGCTACGTAGATCAAGAGGGCTTCTCCTGCAGCGGGGGGCACCAGGATGGGTGTGTTTGTAAGGAGCGCCTTAAGGTTTCCGAGGGCTTCCTCGGCCTCGGGGGTCCAAGTGAAGCACTCAGCCTTCCTTAAGAGGCGGTACAGAGGCAAGCCTTTCTCGCCAAGCCGTGAGATGAAGCGGCTCAGAGCCGCAAGGCATCCCATGACCCTCTGTACTCCTTTCAAATCTTTGATCGGTCCCATGTTGGTGATGGCCGCGATTTTCTCTGGGTTGGCCTCGATGCTCCACTCGGAGACGATGAATCCTAGGAGCATGCCTCGGGGGACTCCAAAGACACACTTCTCGGGATTGAGTTTCACGCCTTTCGCTCTCAGACACTTGAATGTCGTTTCAAGGTCAGAGAGGAGGTCGGAGGCTCTCTTCGTCTTGACAACGATGTCATCGACGTAAGCCTCGACCGTTCTGCCGATGTGTTCTCCGAACATGTGGTTCATGCACCTCTGGTAAGTGGCGCCTGCATTCCTCAACCCAAATGGCATTGTAGTGTAACAGTACATGCCAAAAGGTGTGATGAAAGAAGTCGCGAGCTGGTCGGACTCTTTCATCTTGATTTGGTGATAGCCTGAGTAGGCGTCGAGGAATGACAGGGTTTCGCACCTAGCAGTGGAGTCCACGATTTGATCGATGCGAGGTAGAGGGTAGGGAACTTTCGGACATGCTTTGTTTAGACCAGTGTAGTCTACACACATCCTCCATTTCCCATCCTTCTTCCTTACAAGAACAAGGTTAGCTAACCATTCGGGATGGAATACCTCTTTGATAAACCCTGCCGCGAGTAGCTTGTGGATCTCCTCGCCTATGGCCCTACGCTTTTCTTCGTCAAAACGGCGTAGGGTTTGCTTCACGGGTCGGGCTCCAGCTCTGATGTCCAGTGAGTGCTCGGCGACATCCCTCGGTATGCCGGGCATGTCCGAAGGACTCCACGCAAAGACATCGGCGTTTGCACAGAGAAAGTCGACGAGCACTGCTTCCTATTTGGGGTCAAGCTCGGAGCCGATCCGAACTTTCTTGCTGGCGTCGTTGCTGGGGTCGAGAGAGACGGACTTGACCGCCTCAACTGGTTCGAAGTTGCCGGCGTACCGCTTCGCATTGGGCGCCTCCTGGGAGAGGCGTTCTAGGTCGACGATGAGGGCCTCGGACTCGGCGAGAGCCTCGGCGTACTCCACGCACTCCACGTCGCATTCGTACGCGTGGCGGTACGTGGATCCGACGGTGATGATTCCATTCGGGCCCGACATCTTGAGCTTGAGGTAGGTGTAGTTGGGGACGGCCATGAACTTGGCGTAGCATGGTCTTCCCAACACCGCATGGTAGGTTCCTCGGAACCCGACGACCTCAAAGGTGAGAGCTTCCTTCCGGAAGTTAGAGGGAGTTCCGAAGCAGACGGGTAAGTCGATCCATCCGAGGGGTAGGATTCGCTTCCCGGGCGCGATTCCGTGGAAGGGTGCCGCACCGGCCCAGACTTCGGACCGATCAACCCCTAAGAGTTCCAGGGTCTCGGCGTAGATGATGTTAAGGCTGCTGCCTCCGTCCATGAGGACCTTGGAGAGCCAAACATTGCCGATGATCGGATCGACGACGAGCGGGGTACCTTCCCGGGCTTGGCACGAAGTCGGGGTGGTCGCCTTGGTCGAAGGTGATAGGCTTGTCGGACCAGTCTAGGTAGACTGGTGCCGCCACCTTCACCAAGCAGAGTTCCCGGCGCTCCTGCTTGTGGTGCCGAGCCGAGGCGTTCGCCGCCTGCCCGCCGTAGATCATGAAGCAGTTATAGACTTCCGGGAATCCCTCTTCCTTGCCGCCCTCCTTCTTGTCGTTGTCATGGCCCTTGCCATCCTCTGCCGGGGGCCCAGTCTTATGGAAGTAGCGCCGGAGCATGACACATTCTTCGAGGATGTGCTTGACGGGCCCCTGGTGATAGGGGCACGTCTCTTTGAGCATCTTGTCAAACGCGCTGGCCCCTCCAGGAGGTTTCCGAGGGTTCCTGTGCTCGGCCGCAGCGACGAGATTCGCGTCTGCGGCGTCGCGCTTCGCTCGTGACTTGTTTTTAGCCTTCTTCTTCGTGCCCCGCTGGGCGGACGCCTCAGGGGTGTCTGTCTTCGGCTTCCTCGAGGCTGCTTGTCCTTTCGGAAGATGGCTTCGACCGCCTCCTGACCCGAGGCGAACTTGGTGGCGACGTCCATCAGTTCGCTCGCACGGGTGGGAGTCTTGCACCCCAGTTTGCTCACCAGGTCTCGGCAAGTGGTGCCGGCAAGGAAAGCCCCGATGACATCCGAGTCGGTAACGTTGGGCAGCTCGGTGTGCTGCTTTGAAAACCGCTGGATGTACTCTCGGAGGGACTCCCCTGGCTGCTGGCGGCAGCTTCGGAGGTCCCACGAGTTCCCAGGGCACACATACGTGCCTTGGAAGTTTCCCGCGAAAGCTTTGACCAGATCGTCCCAGTCGGAGATCTGCGCAGGAGGCAGATGCTCCAGCCAGGCTTGGGCGGCGTCGGAGAGGAAAAGGGGTAGATTACGGATGATGAGGTTGTCATCATCCGCCCCTCCCAACTGGCATGCCAGTCGGTAGTCTGCAAGCCACAGCTCCGGCCTCGTCTCCCCCGAGTACTTGGTGATAGTAGTCGGGGCTCGGAAACGGGCAGGGAACGGTGCTCGTCGTATGGCCTGGCTGAAGACTCGCGGACCAGGTGGTTCGGGCGAAGGACTGCGATCCTCCTCACTGTTGCAGCGTCCCCCGCGCCTAGGATGGTAGCCTCGGCGCACCTTCTCGTCGAGGCGGGCTCGATGGTCGAGATGGTGGTGCTCGTTGCCGAGGCGTTCCCTGGCGGCGGGCGCCTCGTCCCGTGTGCGCTCGGGATGGACCGAGGCTTCCCGAATGCGCCGGGAGGACACCGCGTGATGCTCCGAGGGGTCCGCTCGCCTGCGGGAGGCGGAGCTCTCGGCTCGTCGAACCACGACGCCTTTTAGGAGATTCTTGAGTTCGTCCTGGATACGCTGTCTCTCGGTGGTGGATGGCTCCGGCATGGCTCGAAGCAGCACCGCCGCTGCAGCTAGGTCCTGACCAGACCGCTGATGGCTGGGGGCAGCGCTGCCCTAGCATTGTCGATGATGCGGCGCCGGATGTCTTGGGCCTGATGATAGGCTTCTCCGGCGAGTGATCGGCCTCCCCACTCCTGTTCGATGTTCTGTCGGAGCTGTACAAGCCGGCCTACTTCCCCGTCGACCCAGGCCTGCATCTCACGGATTTGCTCGAGCTGTATGTCCTGACCCCCCGCAGGGACTGGGACCACAGCTAGCTCCCACAGGATGTCAACGCGAGATGCGGGCCCAGGGGGATCGTCAACCTCTGGCATACCGAGGTGGTTGCCTTCGTTGTGATATCCCAGATCGACGTGGAAACATTCGCGACTTGGGCCGTAACCCTCGTCATCAAGGTCATGGCCATCGTCAGAACAACCGGAGAGGCAGTGGTCACATGCGGACATGAAGCCCCGCATGTCACCGAGGTCATTGAGGGCAGAGAAATCCCAACCAGAGTCAGGGTCGTCCTCTTCCTCAGAAACCGCTGGTCCGAAGGTTGAGACGGCTGTCAGTCGGTCCCAGGTCAACCACATGTGGTACCCCGGAAGGTTTGGATACGCCTTTACGAAGGCGCTCACCATAGCGGGGTCGCTAGGTGGATCGAAGCTGAACCGAAAAGGTACGGGATGGAAAACAGACGGTACCTCTTGGTCGTTGGACGGTGGTGAAGTCGCGTCGGGGGCGGAGCACACCATCATCTCATGTACGAGGGTAACGCCCAGCAGGTCCTTTGCGAGGGTGCTGGCGTCATCAGTCCGCTTGGGGCTGACATGTCGCGGGGAAGTGACACCCGCCGTTGCCTCAGGTGCGAGGACAATGTCCGACATGTCCCCCGGGGGAGTGCCGGCGTCGTCGACTCGCTCTGGTGCGACAGCCGACAAGGTGCCGCCTCCTGCGTGGCCATGGTTGCCTCGCCTCTGCCTCCTCCGACGAGGAGGGTGGCGGGGACGACCGGAGTGCTCCTCTTGTGTCGCGGGGAGATGCTGTCGTAGAGCTCGCCACCGCCGGGCGAGTCGGAGACCGTCGTTGTCGTCACACCGCGGGGGGAGGAGTACCATGTCGTAGCTGCCGTCGAGGGACATGAACTCGAGACTCCCGAAGCGGAGCACCGTCCCGGGCTGGAGAGATTGCTGAAGACTCCCCATCTGGATCTCAACGGGAAGGTGTTCGTTAACACGCAGCAGGCCCCTACCTGGCGCGCCAACTGTCGGCGTCTCAGACCTGGGGGGGTCCCTTAGACCGACCAGTGAAATCGCTGCGTGTCCCTGCCCAGATGGGTTGGCGCGGGATGGAACACAAGAGGTGGGACAAGCCTTGTATTATCCTGCACCAGGGGTGCCGCTCGCAGTAGGGGTTACAAGCGCGTCGCGTGAGAGAGGGAGGGACACAGAGCTCGTCCGCCGCTTCCCTCGCGCGAACCCCCCTTAGGGTGGCCCTGGACCTCCCTTTTATAGAGGCAAGGAGAGGATCCAGACGTACAACGGGGGGCGTAGCTATGCGCTAACGTGTCCGACAGTGGAGTGCCTAAGCCCTGTGTACATGCCAACGTGGCCGTTGTGGGAGAGCTTGGGCCCTGTATATGTGATGGCGTGGCCGTCGGAGGAGCGCCTGAGTCCTGTAGGAGCACAGCTGGCAGCGCGGCGAGGATCCTGCTGACGTCTCCTTGCTGTCGTAAGGGGCTGAGAGTCATCGGCGTCATGGCGCACGCGGGGCACCATCATTACCTGTCGCCGGGGTAAGCCAGATGGGACACCAGTCTTGTTCTTCCTAGCCTGAGCAGGCTAGGAATAGGGAAATGATGTATCCCCTATTAGCGCGGTCGGTCTGAGCCTAGGGTCGGTCGAGGCGGAGACTTGTCTTGAGGCCGAGGCCGGGGTCGGGTGAGGAAGCGATTCCTCCCGAGACCGGGGTCGAGGCCGAGTCTAGGGGTCGGGCGAGGCGGAGACCTCCTCCCGAGACCGGAGCCTGAGGTCGGGCGAGGCGGAGACCTCCTCCCGAGGCCGGAGCATGAGGTCGGGCGAGGGGGAGCTTCCTGTTGCGCCCGAGGCTGAACTCGGTGGTTGATCGTGACTTGTTGTCAGTCGTTGCCGGGGTGGCTGACACGACAGTCGGAGCGGAGCGAGCGACGCTGTTTTCCTGTCATATCGGACAGTAAAGAAGAGGGGCGAAGTGACTGCGGTCACTTCGGCCTGCCCGTCTGAGGCGCGTGTGTCAGGATACGGCGTCAGACATCCCCTGCATTTAATGCGCCTGCGAAGCGGTCGGTTGGTGAGGCGGTCTGGCCAAAGTTGCTTCACAACGAAGCCTGCCCGAGCCGAGCCTCGGGAGAGCCGAGGGGGCGCCCGCTGCCTGAGGAGGCCCTCGGGCGAGGCGTGAACTCGTCTGGGACTACTGTTCCAACCCGAGGCTGGGCTCGGGTGAGATCGCGTCCCTCGAATAGACGAAGTCTTGGCTTGAACCGCACCCGTCAGTTGGTCTGAGGGTGTTTACCAGCCATGATTAGGAGCGTTGGGGGTACCCCTAATTATGGTACCCGACAGGACGGTCCGGCCCTTGGGCCCGGACAGTTCGCGTGCCCCGAGATTAGATTAACTCGGGTGTTTATCCTTATCTCGTGCGTGGTTATCCATCTAATCACGTGGGAGTTGTTGGCTATCTCTTAGGAAAAGGTCCAGACCTCCTCGCGTATAAATATAAAGGGGTACGGCCGATTGAGAACCCCCGAACACATTCCAATCGAGCCAATTACTTTATTTACCTTTACTGTCCTAGGAGTAGATGTAGCATAGTTCTAGTTGTAGCCTTCCACATATCCACGTCCACCCTATTCGACTCTATGTCGTCTAGATCCGTCTTGGGTGGCCTGCCGACCCCAAGATGACCCTAGGATCTTACCCCTCCTCGGGGCAAGATCTAGTTGTCCACTCAAGACCACTTTCTCGAATTGATCTCTTAATTCCTAGGCGACTCCACGTCGTCTGGGGACGCCCCGGGTGACCTGTCGACTCGGAGCACCCTAAGATCTCTTCCCTCCAAGGGACAAGATCTATATTCCAGCAAGGAGGAGGAAGACGACCCTGTCGCCAGGTCGCGGACCGTCCGACCCAAAGCTACGGACCGTTCGGTGTGACGCAGGGAAGACACCGCTCCTGCGCCTAGGTCGCGGTCCGTCTGGCCCAGGGCCGCGGACCGTCCGCGTCGCCGCAGAGGGCACCACCAGGCGGTACACCACCTAGTGATTGGTGCTGCCCAGATCGGCGCCAACACATATATAAGACATATATATTAAGTATTGTATGAATCTATTAAAATGTTAAAATGACTAGTATTTTGAAACGGAGGCAACAAGTACAATACACCGAGTGACACTATGCTCTCTTTTCTCCATTTTTCCCACTATATTTTTTTTGAAGTTTTGATGATGGATAAGTAGTTGCGCCATGGGGGAGTTTGAGAAACCATAAGGGCAAGTTTAGAAGCAATGGAAGAAAAACCCTGGAAGGGAAGACCTTCCACAAATAATTAAATGATTTATTCAAATGACAGCAATGGCATTCCTCTCCCTAGGAAAAGACACAGATTCGAGAGAGATTTGAATTTACAAACTAGCTATAAGACCGTCTCCAACGGATAATGTAAAATAGGGGATAAGAGACTGTAGATGACATTGTTTGTAAAGTAAAGTTTGAAATATTGGATGAGATAGAGGATCCGCGGGAAATAACATAAAATGATTTTATGGGTTAATACCGAAACTACCCTTGAGGGGTTATAATCTATATAAAAGCAACCACGCTCCATCATAATAAAGATACAAGAAATAGCTCCCTATCTGTGCGGTGTGTTTCTCTGTGTGCTTGATTGTTGTGAGTAAGGAACGAACTTCTACATTCCCTCGCGCCCTTACTGTTTTTGAGAGAGTTCGAAGTCCAAATCAAGGATCTATGATGAGTATGTTATTCATCAAGACTATGCCACTCGCTCTATCCATAAACTTCATCTTTTTATTGTCTTCTGATGTCTACCACGATGATACGTAATAAATATAAATAGACTACATGTATAAAATAATTCTAGTAGAGATGGTGCTTTGCTTTGGCGCGTGGATGAGCTTTTTTCCGTGCGAGATAAGACTGGGATGGGCCGATATGGGCCCATTTATGGTCCACTTCGGGCGCTGCATGGAACGCGGCCAATTGCTGCCCGCTCACTCGAACGGTCGACACGCGGCGATATGACTGATTGGTTTCCGGCCGCGAACGGCCCACGCCAAGTGCATAAGTACAGGGCTGGCCCGGCCCGCGCTAGACCTCAAGGCAGGCGCATAGTTCTGTTTCAACCTCACAGCGTCGTCCTCTGCTTCGCAAGCGCCCGAGCCGCGCGCCGCCGAACCCGCCGCCTCCTCCAGCTTCCGGGCACATCGGAGCACGCCAGCCAATCGGCAATCGCACCCCGACACGGCGGCACCGGAGGAACCCCTCCTTCTTGGTCGTAGCCTCCGTGGCCTCCCTCCCCTCACCCCTTCCGGTGTTGGATTGAGGGTGGAGCGGAGATCCGCCACGGCTTGGATTGATCTCTGGTTAGTAAGGAACCCTAGCTTGCTTGGGTGGATTCTTCTGAGTGCGAATTCAATCCGGCGATGTGTTTCAAATGCTCTTTCCATTCTAATCAAAATATTACATTGCCAGCATCAGTTAGTAGGGGATTTTTCTGCTGCTAGTTCAGCGCTTATCTAACCCATATATCATTTGCCTGATCAGGCTCTTCCTCCTACGCAGGATCGATACGCCATATAATTTGGGATTCTAAGGTCCCGGTGCAGCTTCTTCTCGCAGAAGTTTACCCCCTATGCCCCTCTCTAAGCCCACCCCTGTGATTCCGCCGTGACGCGTCATCCACGGGAGAAACGCCATGATGTCAAGGTCAGATTATTCGGCTATTCTTATCCTAATATAGAGTTTTGACGTTCTATATTTCTATGCTAGTTAGTGTGATGCCCTGGTGCAGTTTGCCCAATGCTGAAGTGTAAATTGCCCTCCTGTGACTCCCAGGTTTGCCCACTTGGGGAAGAGCAGAAAACTTGCTGAAACCCTTTTGGTTGCCTCAAAGCCCAATACTGCTAGTGGCCAAAACATTGCTTCAAGCTTTGCATTCGGCTTGGGCTATTCCAGCAGGGCATTTTTGCATGGGAAGGTTCATAATGGTCCAAACACCTCCTACATGCTGGGAAGAGCAAATGATAGCTTACATTGGAGCACTGGTGTGAGGAAATTCTCAATTCTTTCATCTTGTAGCCAGAATGCATTTCAGAATCAGCTTGCTTGGAAGCGACTTGTAGCACTGGGTTCTCGTGCACCAAAAGCATCTCCAATTTTTAGTAAGGTTGCTTGTGCCATTGGCTTGGCTGTGAGTAGGTCTAATATAACTCCTTACCTTGTCGCTTTTATTGCGGGAGAGGTAATGCTAGCTCAGAAGACATCTGCAGATGGAGAATACTACCCAATACGTGAGCGAGCTCAGGATGGCCGTATTTACGTTACCTCTCTAATATATTCGGCAGTAGAATTGGTTATTATAATCTTCAGATCAATATATTTGGCATTGCTGTTCACTCCAAGTATACTGATGGCCCCATTTGCAGAGACTCTTGGCAGTAAGTATAGGAAAACATGGCTTCGACTTGTCCATCGTACTTTGGAGCTTGCAGGTCCTGCGTTTATCAAATGGGGCCAATGGGCTGCAACACGCCCTGATCTGTTTCCAAGTGACCTTTGTACTGAATTGTCAAAGCTGCACACAAAAGCACCAGCTCACAGCTTTACCTATACTAAGAGAACTGTTGAGAAAGCTTTTGGTCGAAAGCTATCAGACATTTTTGAAAATTTTGAAGAGGACCCTGTTGCATCTGGAAGTGTTGCTCAAGTGCATCGGGCTGTTCTACGATTCCGGTATCCTAATCGGCAGACAAAGCGTGTAACTGTTGCAGTAAAAGTAAGGCATCCTGGTGTAGGGGACTCGATAAGAAGAGATTTCAATATCATCAATGCCGTAGCAAAAATATCTAGATATATCCCCACGCTGAATTGGTTGCGCCTAGATGAGAGTGTACAACAGTTTGCTGTCTTCATGATGTCTCAAGTTGACCTTGCAAGGGAAGCTGCTCATCTGAGCCGGTTTATCTACAACTTCCGAAGGTGGAAGGATGTATCTTTCCCAAGACCTCTCTATCCACTTGTTCATCCTGCTGTTTTAGTTGAGACTTACGAGCATGGGGAGAGTGTTTCACACTATGTTGATGATCTTGAAGGACATGATCGAATTAAAAGTGCTCTGGCCCATATTGGTACTCACGCGCTCCTGAAAATGCTACTGGTAATGTATTTTTAGAATAAACATCCTCATTCATGATTACCATTTGAACAACTGAAGAAATTAGTACCATGCAAAATCTGGATTATATGCTGTAAATATCGTAGTCTTCAATATTTTATTTATGCATCAAAATGGTACTTTTTTCTGCTTTGTACTGGAAAATAATTGCTAGAAGAAAATAATTGCTATAAGATTGTGAGCCTGCCGATAAAGTTTCTGTTGCAAACATACCTGTTGCAGGCTTTGCAGCATAGTTATTCATTGGTACTAATTTAAGTGCTTGTATTTGAAGATAACATAACATTTTTCGTCATTTTTGTTCTTTTACAGGTTGATAATTTCGTCCATGCAGATATGCACCCAGGAAATATTTTAGTCCGTGTTGCACAACCAAAGAACTCAAATAACACCCTTATAAAGTCAAGGCCACATGTAGTCTTCCTGGATGTAGGAATGACTGCTGAACTTTCAAGTAATGACCGTGTGAATTTACTTGAGTTCTTCAAGGCTGTTGCTCGCCGAGATGGTCGTACAGCTGCAGAAAGTACTCTAAAGTTGTCAAAACAACAGAATTGTCCAAATCCAAAAGCTTTTATTGAGGTAATTTATCGCTACCTTACAACTAGTCTTTTCGTTGGCTATAGAAGCTTGGATTTTATTGGCGAGACTTCTCTCCCTCTTTCCATGATAAAGAAGGCTATGCTACAGTAATAGGTGCCCTGTAGCATTTACCTTCATTTTCACAAAATGTATCTGCATAATATTGATTGCCAGCAGAAACCGGAGATGACAATTTTTTTCTTGAGTACTCTTTTTTTTTTTGAATTTATAGGTTGCTGAGACTTGGTTTAGGGTTAGGAGAGTGCCAATTTTGGTGCTCGCTCTGTTTTGTTACATGTTTATTTTTGGAGAATACTGCTGTTCTCAATGCAACTCCAATTTATCCACACTCAATCTCTTTTATTAATGCTACGAAAGAGGTTCAGCGGTCAGAGTCATTTAATGGGCGAACATTTGGTCCAATCTCATTAGCTGTATTGTATATTTGCCCATTTGCTGTCTCCTTGATCTGTTCCTGCAATGGGATTGGTCTCATTACAAAAGAGTATTATCAAAGGTGGTGTCATAAAGACTGAGGTTCTAGGATAATAATAAAAAATTGAAGCTGATTCATTGATTTCTGATGCTGTGTGGACACGTGGTACTGACTGATCCATGCATATTCAGCCTGGTATGTGGCCTTATTCTGCCACAGAAATTATACTAATAGTCTGTCAGTAAAATATCATATTTAGATGGCCAAATTTGATGGTAAAAGATGACACCCTAGATGCACTACAATGCACCAGAACTCAATGTTAGATTTTTGTGCAACCCCATCAGTGGTCTCTTCTCTTTTAATGAACATGGCAATTGCAAATGATAGTTGTGTTAATTTATTTTTATCAGTGTGATTGTTGAGACTTCATAACTTTATTTATGCTACAGGAAGTTGAACGATCATTCTCTTTTTGGGGCACTGCTGAAGGTGATGCTATCCACCCAGCTGAGTGTATGCACCAACTGCTTGAGCAAGTTCGATGTCATAAAGTGAATATCGATGGCAATGTTTGTACTGTCATGGTGACTACATTAGTTCTTGAGGTAACTTACATCACTTGTTTTTTTACTTCACCAAATTTTACTCTCATATTACTCTTTTTGATTGGATAGTGTTATAGGCTCTACATTGTTTTTTTCAATTTTGACTCACACATGTTGCTCCTCCTGTAGTTCTTTTGTTTGTCTAATTTCCATCTAAGATAATGCGTTTATTTGTAAGCAGATGGGATTCCACAGTGGCTATATAAACTGCTTCATGTAATTGGCTATTTGTGTATTACAAATTTGTCTCTTTAATTGCAATAATACCTTTCGTAGGCATTCCTTTTTTTCCATTTGTGGTTCTTCATTTCTTTTCAATTTTATTACAGGGCTGGCAACGTAAGTTGGATCCAGATTATAATGTTATGAAGACTCTGCAAACTTTACTTTTTAAGGAAGATTGGGCGAAGTCTCTTCAATACACTATCCAAGGGCTCATGGCGCCTTAGGGTCGTCCGCAATCCTTTCTAAAGTTTTGATCTGGTTTGTGTTCGGCCGGAGGATCCTCTGCTCTCACCATCACGTTTGGCTTCTTTTCTAGGGATCTGCTGCAATCGTCTCGAAAGTTTTGACCTGGTTTGTGTTCGACTGGAGGGTCCTCTTCTCTCACCATCACGTCTGGCTTCTTTTCTACTTTATTTCACGTTTCGTTTCTCTGTACCTGTCCTGGCGTTGTGCTGCTAAAGCAGCCTTGATGATAAAGTAATAATTGCAGTAAAAATTTTCAGAAGCTACCAGAGTACTATGCTGCTCAGCTCTGGGCTGTCTTCTTATATGTTCTTTGGGCCAAAGAATTAGGCCCTTTTTGCCCCCCTCCTACCAACACTTTTGACAATAGCTCTTAGATGATGTAGCAAAAGGCGTTCTGTTCTGATGATCTTTTTGTAACTGGAGAGATTGTATCCGTGAACTGGAGAGTTGCTTATGTACAGACAGTATGAATCCACTTGTCAACTGACAATTATTCCCAGGAAAAGGCTCCCAGTTTTTCTTGTTTTACATGTATTAGCAATGCTGAATGTCTGAAATTTGAATGATTTTGCTGGTAGGGAGGTATATTGAACAACATTGTGGTTACCCTTATATGTTTGTAGCGTTTTATATAGGTAATAAACTTGGAACATGAAGCGTGTTCTCGTCAATGCTCTACCCTTCACAGCGACATTTCTGCTTGGCGTGTGCCTATTCAAGTGTAGACTAGTAGATATCAATCAGGTTGGGGCTGGACGGAATGGAACCGTGCGGTTGTGCACCGCCGCTTCTGCGTCAAGCAAGCAACCATGCTGGTGCGTGCGTGCGTCCCTGACTGACACACGTACGAACACGGGAAACCAACCACTCATCGCTCCCTGGCTGGCTTGACCAAGCTGTCCGTCCGCGGCGAGCTGGCCATGCAGTGCACGCATATATGTCAACCCCATCATGGCGAGGCGGCAGGCCACGGCCACACCATCCCTACTAGGAGCAGGAACATGCCACGAGTTCCATGTAGCTCTCCTGGGCTGTTCTGTTCTGTTCCCCTCGCTGGGCGCGCCTGACCAGGCGTTCCGTCATCATGGCATGGGATTTGCATGGAGGCGAGCGAGGAGGAGTATCAAAGCGCAGGTGGCATGTCGCCGTGGCCGTGCCCGTACGTGTGCACGGGCGCGGGAGAGAGAGAGAGAGAGAGAGAGAGAGAGAGAGAGAGAGAGAGAGAGAGAGAGAGAGAGAGTAGCTGGGGCCGTTCTTCCCTCCTAATTCCTATACGCGCACGTACGCGCCCGCCCTCCATCGCTATCCGTCGGTAGGTCGATCGCCTGCGTGCCGCCCGCCGCGCCGCCCACCACACCACGTGCTCCTGCTGGCTGCTGCTAGGTCGGCAGGGCAGTCACGCTCGCGTACGTCGCCCGCCGCACATCTAGCTCCAGCGGAATACATGTACCGTGTACGCGCGACGTGGGCCAGCGCCGGCCGTCGTACGTCTGGCCGGGCGTTGGCGTTGCACCTGCCGGCGGAGCAATATCTCTCTCTCTCCAGGCAAGGCAACTGGCAAGTGCAAGATAAGACAGACGTACGGCCGGAAACGACGACGTCGTCGTCTTGGTTGGATGGGTAGAGGAGCTACGTACCTAGGTGGCCGGGGCGTCTAGCTAGCTAGCTAGAGTCGTTAGCAATTTGCATTGACACGGGGGTTAGTTGCGCCCGGCCGGCCTGATCAATCATGCACGCGTTACCTCGCCCGTGTACTTGGAAAGGTAGCCTAATTGGGTTGGGTTGAGAAGAGGGCTTTTAATTTATCTGCACGGACGAGCTAGTACGTGCACGGCCGACGTTGGCCACCCAAGTCTGTTGGCCCGGCCGGGCCGGGTATCCTACAGCTGGGCACTGGCGCGTATGCATGGATGGGTTCAGCAGCACAGGCAGTGGTTGGTGCCGTGTCGCGCGGGAGGTGTGGTGTGTCAGCCACATGCAATGCATGCCGCGGACCGCCCTGCCTGTGCCGCGTCGCCGTCCGGAAAACGATCGCGCGCATGCACCTCTTGCCACTGCCGTGCGCTCGCAGTCGGGCTATATCCATATGATTTTGGTTGGCCGCATGGATTTATTCTAGACCACTGGATGCATTGACTTTACCTCAGTGCATGTTTGGTTAGCTACATGTGAAAGACACGAGCTGCACGAGCCGATGTAAAACAAACCATTTAAAGACCAAATGTCTGCATTCGCTCATACCGCTAAAACGCTCGTATCCAACAGGCGAGCGTGCAGCTACGAACACAAAGAACCAATCAGACGCTATATGTCCGATCTCCGCCACAAGATTGCTCTTGCTTGCTTGCCATCCCGCATGCAGCTCCAGCGGATTGCCATCGCTAGCTGGACTTGAACAGTCTGTCAGTCCAAGGAAGACAGAATGTACCCTTTAGTTTCCTGACAACTTCGGAGTCGCACAGTTCTGTATTCATCAGGACTCTGAGACTGCTTGCGCCGTCAATATAAATTTACCCTTTAGTTTCCTGTCAACTTCTCAGTGGCACAGTCAGTCACTGAGAACACAGCAGGGAAGCGCGGTCAGCAATATAGATGGCCAAATGGGCCGTGCCTAACGGGCCGGCCCGAAGCACGGCCCGTTTAATAGTGCCGGGCTAGGCCCGACACGAGAACCGTGCCGTGCTTGGCCGCTGGCTCTCGACCCGTAGTGCCAGCCCGGCCCGGCACGATTATATGTTTTTTTATTTTATAAAACATAGTATATATATATTTACATTTTATATTCGATATTTACAACAAATACACTAGAGTTCTACTGGTTAGTCACACAGTTTTTGCTATTTTTTCCCATTATTTAACAGGAGAGCGTGGCCGGTTAACGGGCCGGCCCGGCACGACTACCAGGCCGGCGTGCCGTGCTTGGGCCGCGGCTGGGACACGCAGGCCGGCCGGGCACGACCCGATTATCCGTCGGGCCTAACGGGCCCGTACCGGGCCGGGCCGCCCGTTTGGGCATCTATAGTCAGCAAGCAAGCGCCCAAGCGCCTCGTCGCACACCGGCCCAAGCGTCATATAAATTTGGAGCAGTATATATATGCGCCTAATTTTACTTTTTATAAATTGTTAGTATAAATAAAAATACCACTCAGAGTTTTGTTTTTTTTTAAAAAATACTCTCTAAATCATTGTCTAGAGAGTTATGTGAGTAAGAATTATTATGTATATCTTTACTATCTCTAACAAAATTTTCTAGATCTTATACGTACTCTAAAAACTTATCTTTATATATTTTCTATATATATCTTTGATTAACGAAAAATTTAGAATAGACTACGTCTGTATTGAAAGAAGATCCAATAAAAAGACCGTTAGAGTTTCTCCAATATAATATATACTTCATCCCACTAGATAAGTCAAGACGTAGTTCAAGAATAAAATAATATATTTCATTTTCTCTATACTTCTGTATCGATATATGTATGTTTAAAGAGAACATGACTTATATAGTTATATTATAAGACTAGAATAAAAAATAGTTACACACAAAGGAAGTAGTGCATATAATTAGCCAAAACTACAAAGCAACGTACGTGCTACAGCTGTTCTCTACTGTCTCACGCGGTCACGCCTTTCATTGGGCTGGCCCAGCCTACTAGCTTATTAGCTACTAGTTGGGATTGTTAGTCGTTATCGATCGCTTTTCTATGTAGCAGTGCTCGATCAGTCAGACGATCATTAGACCACATACACACGGGTGCATTCTTCACATAGATTGCTTGCCGTTTTCATGCTAAAATGCTAGCTAGTTACTGTAATTATACTCGCACCATCAGCAGCTCCAGCTCCACTACCGCTAAGCTACTAGTATTAATTATATATAGCCATGGTTTTGCATTCGCGGCAAGACACGGTAGCAGCGCTACGTCACAACAATATGCGTGCCATATGCACAACAGCAGTCACAGACGATGTCGTGTGCACCACAGCATGTGTATAATATATAGTATAGCACAAGAGCTCACGGCCAGATCGACCGATCAATTCGTGCCATTATGTTCATGCCAACGCATTTTATTGGCAAGCATAATGACAAGCACTAATGACCTAATTAGAGGACCGCCCTAGCTGGCTAGATATCCTGGCTCGTCTACTGTACACTGGCCACGCAAGAGCGCTAGCTAGTGGATGCAACAGTCGACACATGATATATAGATAGCCGCTACGTACGTACAGCATCTCTTCCCTGTCGTACGTCCAATTCAATCAGTTCGTCAAACTTTCGGTTTTCATGGAATCGTAACCGGATTCCTAATCAGTTCATCAAAAGAAAAAAAAAAGTCCTGAACTGAGAGTCGTGCAAGACGACGGCCAGCCGGCTTCGTCGTTGGGGTCTTCGCTGGATACAGCTCCATGACGACCTCGTCTTCTCTCTTCAAATGTCTCTGCCCTGCTGCCAAACGAGGACGGGGCGCAAGAAACAGTTGCCGGTTGGTCCCCCCCACTCATTTCCTGATTGCATTGCATTGGCGGTTGGATACATATGCCACCCAGCTAGCTAGCAGCTAATGATCGAGCCGGCACACCACGGCCATTGGGGGCTAAACTTGTCAAACAATAACTTAAAAAAATATAATTCTATCTATATCTACATTTTAAAACCAGAAGGAGAAAATTCCACCAGATTTTGGTCTCCTCTACGTCTTATTTTTCAACTAAATAAAAAAGAAGAGTATTTATTTTTGTCGTCTGCTAGTTTATTTTTGAACTAAAACGAGAGAAATAAAAAAAGAAGAGAATTATTACTAGTTTGATAAAAAAAAATTAGAGGTACATGTGTAACCTATAATGTACATCTGGTCACGATCCTTTCAGGAAAGTGGTGAGATGGCTTGTAAGGCATGCTACGTACATGCGTGTCTGCATCACGCGCGCGGTTTTATATTAATAAATAAATACACACGTTGGCAAAGCCGCAAAGCTGGATAAAGGTATACGTACTATATATAAGTGACTAAGTGAGCATTTCATGATTATTACTCTAGCTTAGTGCTGGGAATTGGGCCGGGCCGGGCCAGCCCGGCCCAAGCCCGTCGTGTTTCGTGCTAAACGGGTTCGGGCTAATAAAGCCCAAAAGATTTTTGGGCCGTGCCGTGCCAGCCCGAAGTGTAAAAGCAGTGGCCTAGCCTGACCCTAAACCACGTCGTGCCTTCTTTGGGCCGTGCCGGCCCAAGCCCGGCCCGTATATTTAACCACATAAAATCAAAATATTACAATCATATAAAGTTCATATCTTACTAAATTAAAGATATTAAACAATTCTAGTATCATTTGACCACATAAACTCTAAATATAACAACAATATAAAGTCAATATCTTACTAAATTAAAGAAATTAAGCAGATTGAGCTTAATTGGGCCGTGCCGGCCCAAGCCCGGCCCATCTATGCGGGCCGTGCCGGGGGCCCGACGGGCCGGAAATTGAGGCCCGGCCCAAGCCCGCCTTCGGGCCGTGCTAGCCCAGCCCAAATTATTTCGTGTCGGGCCGTGCTTTGGGCTCCTATTTTCGGGCCGTGCTCGTGCTGGCCCGAAAAGCCCGCCCCATATTCCCAGCACTACCCTAGCTAGCTCAATCGCATGTTATGGACATGCATGCATGGGCGTTTATGATTACGTACCCTTTTTAACTTTGGAATGGGCAAAGAATCGAAACATCCCATCCATTGCATGCATGTGTCTCATGGTAGCCGATAAGGACGACTAAATAAAAGTATACTCCTTGGCTTTATTTCCCATGTTTCTCGTCGATGGATCAATCGTCAACTACACTACACTCCATAATTTGCACGCGATGTGCATGCATGTGATGCTAGCACATGTTGGAGGTGATGTAAGGACATTGGCAGGAGATGAAAGCCTTACTGAATACGAACCTCAACCTTACCGAGAGCATACACTAGTACAATTTGGCTCTATACAAGCGGTAGGATTTTTAAATCACAGGCGGTTCGGTTAGAAAACCGCCTGTGATGTCCCAGGCGGTTTAGTACGCTTGTGATGTAATAGTATCACAAGCGGTTTTTGTTTAGGACCGCCTGTGATGCTCTATCCTTTTCACAAGCGGACCCTAAGACAAAACCGCCTGTGATTGTAAAAATATGAAAATACAATTTAAATATGAAAATAATTTTAATTTTTAACAGAAATATGCAAATACAATTTAAATGAATTAATATTTAATTTTTAACAATAATATGCAAATACAATTTAAATGAATTATAATAGCACACATAGATAACTAGAGAGATTTTAAATTAATTGGCAACCACAATTCATAGTCGATCATACATGATAACAAATACAATTTGATTCATACAATTTTTCATGAACTACCATTTTTCCGCATGTATGGCTTTAAGTTCTTATCAATTTTCTTTTCCACACGTGTTGGGGACTTGTTCTCAAATGCTTCGGATTAAGAACAAGGCAACATAAAAAGTGTTAAACGTTAAAGCCCTTCGTCCTATTGGACATTATTCCCCATCGGGAATAATGAGTTCCGGACGAAGGTCATAAGAGACATACCTTCGTAAATTCAACAAGTAATAACGAAGGACTCATATAAAACATGAAATGTAGATCACAGAATCATTTCTATTTTATTAACACAAAGAAATAGAAATGATTACAAATTACAAATGTACCTTCGGTCTTGAGAGAAGGTAAAAAGTACAAGCGTGACGCAAATGACGATGCACAGTCCGCGTGAACAGTACGGGAGTACTGTTCATCTATTTATAGACGCGGGACGCAGCCCACGTAAAATTACATCCATGTCCATTACATTTGTTAACGGTTTATGAAAATCTGTCGAGGCCCCCGAAGTCTTTTCATCTTTAAGTCGGTTCCCCCTTATGTCTTCGCGCCGAAGCTTCCCTGCGTACCATTTCGGCTTCCCTCGACCTTCGTCTGGTTCAGGCTTCGTCCTGGTCGTGCTTCATATCCATAATTCTGAATCCGAAAATATCTGTTCATATAATCCACTTGGAAAACATTGTCAAATCATGTTTTTGAGGACCTTCGGAGGACGAAGGACCCCAACAGTAGCCCCTCGCAATATTAATTTGTAAATAATAAATTCAGATTGCGATATGGACGAAGGCCTTGAGCCGAAGGTCCGAAAAAACACCTTTCCTTTTGCTAGAATAGCAACATTCATTGACAAGCGGGGCCTTTCAATTTTCAACGCCCTAGGCGTATAAATAAGATCACATCGCGAACTCATTTGGTACGCACACTTGCCTTTTGCTTCGGCCCACTAACATTTTTAGCGCTTGTTCATTAAGATTTGCTGTTCTTTTTTATTTCGAAGCTTCGGCCTCGGGAACAATTTTTTAACGTTCCCGAAGATGTCTGAAGGCAAGAAGACCCCTGCTGAGACGAAGCTGAAGATCCCTGCTGAGACGAAGCTGAGTCTCGAGGAGGAGAAGAACCTGGGGTTCCTGATAGCGATGGCAGAGACCAATACAGAGAAAATCACGAAGGAGATTCTCGAAGGTTTGTCCGAAGATACTGATGACAGCGACAGCTATGATGTGGAAAGTGGTGGGGAAGAGGCCGAAGATCGACCGTGGCGACCAAGTCACACAGTTTTTGGGAAAACGACCATCAAGCAGAGTCACATTGATAATATGAGGGGGCGATATTTCCGAGACATATCTATTGTGAGAGCTGATGCCGGGGAAAAGACTTCTCCCACCCCCGAAGAGGATGAAGTTGTGATTTTCCGAAGCTTCCTCAGGGCTGGGCTTCGATTCCCCCTGAGCAATTTTGTTGTTGAGGTACTAAAAACATTCCAAGTCTACCTTCATCAACTCACTCCCGAAGCTATTATAAGAATGAGGATTTTTGTCTGGGCTGCGAGAAGCCAAGGTTTGGAACCGAACGCTAAAAGCTTCTGCAACATTCATGAGTTATTATACGAGACGAAGCCCTGGGGAAAAGAGCAATACCACAACAACTTTGGGTGCTACAGCTTCGGCGCCCGCTCCGGGTCAAGCTGCCCTGTGCCGACCTTTCGGAAGAGGTGGCCCGGAGCCTGGATGACTGAATGGTTTTATGTAAAGAATGATCTAACAGCTCAAGAAAATGTGAAGAGTATTATTATGCACCCAATCTGGCAACGCTTCGGTCTTCGAAGGCCGAAGGTCGAAATGGACGAAGCCGCCGAAGAATGCCAAAGAGCCTTCGGGGTAGTCTGCTCATTTATTGGGACAAGGGACTTAGTCCAAGAACACATTGCCTTCAGGGTATGGCCACTTGCAGAAAAGTGGGAAATGCCGAAGGAAACCATCAAAGAGTCCGACGAAGGCGGACTAGTCAGATTAAAGTACACATTCAAATATGCAGATAAATTTATTGAACCTGATGATGACTGGCTGAAGAGCATTGAAACATTAAGTGATGAATTACTTGGGGCATATTCGAAGGCTGAAAATACCGCACTATCAGCAGCCTTCGGAGGCCGAAAAAAGAAGAGACTGAACCGAGTATTTGATGCAGTCGGGTTCTTCTACCCTGATTATTGTTATCCCATCCGAAGGCAAAAAAGGAAAAACATAACCTCTGAAAAAGAAGAAGCTGGAACCGCTCCTAGCGAGCCAGAACCAAAAGGAAAAAGGTTGAAGGTCCTCACACACCGAGCACGCCATATTGAACCAGCTTCGGTGCCTGAGTTCACTGGAGAAACTTCTTCGGCCGCCGAAGCTGAACAGCCAACCTTGCTGCCAGAAATTGCAGAGATGGCCGAAGCACCATCGACAGAAAAAATGGAAGAAGCGAAAAATCTGACTAAGGAAAAAGCATCAGAAATTTTGAGTCCTGTAGTAAATGTCGAAGCAGCAAAAATCCAAAAGGGGTCAATGGTGACCCCAAAAAGGAAGAGAATGGTAAATGTACTAGATGTCTTGGAGACAATTAAGTCTTCAAGCACAACTCCAAAAAAGAGTGTTGAAATTGCTGAAGCTTCCTCTGAAGCTCCGACGCAACAAGCTGAAGCTGAAGCTGGGCCTTCAGAGCCCTTCAGGGAGCAAACTTTGGAAGCCGAAGCAATAAAAATACCAGAACCAATTTTAATTGAAGAGACTGACACTGCCATCCCCGAATCGCCTGCCAGCATGTGTGATTACATCATACGATATGCTTCGGGGAAAAAATTATCTGAAGAAGAAACTCATGAAGCTAACCATTATGCAAAGGAGCTAAAATATCCAAAGGGGGCAGTAATATTCAATGGGACAAATGAAGATGATTTTTTATACTGCCTGCCTGACAACAAAGAGCTCTCTGTCTGCCGAGAAATGGCTAGGAGTATTGGTTTCCCGAAGCTTGAATCTGGATTAAGCGCCATGACGAAAGAAGATCTCGCAGACAGTCTTGCGTACAACAGCCTGAAGGTACGGGAATTTAACGCTTGAAAAGAAAACCCCCTTATATATATTTTTTTTTACGCGACTCACTCATTTTTTCTTATATGAATTCTTTTTCGTATAGGGCCTGATCCTAAGCAACGCGCTAAGAGCGCAAAAGAGCGCCGAAGATGAAAGTTATGAGATTGCGTTCAACAATTTGCGCTCCGAAGTTATCAAATTGAGAAACGAAGCTCTAGAAAAGGATAAAATTCTTCTTACGCTGATAGACAAAGTAAAAAAGGATGAAGCTGCTTCAAAAACCCAGGCCGAAGCCCACAAGCGTGAAATTAAAGATCTTCAGAAACAGCTGACTAGAGCTAGAGAGGAGCGCGTCCTTGAGGAAACAAAACGAGAGCTCAGTGATCATATGGTCAACAAATTGGAGTTAAGAGTTAAAGAGCTTCGTACATCTCAGGGAAAATGTTATGTCAAATCTATAGAATGTGTGAATAAAATTAAAACCAGCTTTGCCAGCGTGGGCGCCTTCTCCAGCGAAGAGAATTTCTCTCGAGGCAATCCCGAAGGTCCACTGGAATGGATTAGTCACGAAGCAGAGGCCTTCGAGGAGATCCTGAGCAGTCGTGGCGATATCTGCGCTTTTTCGGGTGCCAGAGGAATTGCTTCTGTCTTAGAGAAGAAAGGTTGCGATCATGTAAAATTTCTAGCTCAGTCCGAAGCTGCCTTATCTTCCGAAGACATTAAGGACCCCTCGGCCGAAGCAAGCGTGGTTGGCGGCAAATTTTTTACGGATATCTGGAACGACGGCGGCCGAGGAATGGCGCAAGAGATCATCCAAAGGAGCGAAAAAGGTATCCACGATGCTAGAAAAGTGGCGGAAACTGCTGAAAAAAGTACGGAACCCGAAAGGCAATTAGGTATTAATTAGTTGTTCTTATTGTGTTGTAATTTTTGTTTCAAACTCTGCACATAGTTTGTAATAGTGATGAAGAAATGTTCTCTTCCCTCAGAAGCTGCTGGGTCGACTGCCGACCCCCACACAAAAGGAGATGAAGAAATCAAACAAATGGCCGAAGGTATCATGGACAAAGTTGTTGATCAACTTTTAAATGAAGTCGCCGAAGCAGTATTAAGAGAGGACTAGATGCTATTAGAAAAACATTTAAATTGTGATCTATGTAATATTTTGTACATTTGGATGTAATATACAAGTTTGTTTTCGTTATTCAATTCTTCACGATGCATGAAACTCTATATACATACCTTTTTGAGCCTTCGGCGAAAAAACACCTTCCCTTCTTTTCATGCTTCGTGAAGAAGACATTCTTCGTTAAAATTATTCTGATGAATCACATCCATGCTTCGTGAAATCATCACCCGAAGCTATACTCCGAAGCTATACAATCTCAATATTGATCTGATAAAGCTCACCCATGTTTCATAAAAATATTCTCCGAAGCTGTATTGCGAAGCTATACAATTTCGATATCACTTTCTCAGAGCATCCTTGAGAGTGTCACTTTCTTTTGCCAAATGCAATATGATGTATGATGCTTATGCTATGCAAAATGATGTAATGATGTCATGCTATGCATGTGACATTTGTTCCGAAGATACTCATAAAATATATTCGTAAGCTCTGCATTCCCTTAGGAACGTCTTTGGAGCTTCTTCGTCTTTTACTTAGACGATCTCAGCGTTGACTTTTCGCTGTAAGCCTCCCTTAGGAGCTTCTTCGCCCTTTACTTAGGCGGTATCAGCGTTGACTTTTCGCTGTAAGCCTCCCTTAGGAGCTTCTTCGCCTTTTACTTAGGCGGTATCAGCGTTGACTTTTCGCTGTAGGCTCTGCATTCCTTTAGGAACGACTTCTGAGCAGAAAACTTACACTGCGCTCCCTTTGGAACGGCTTTTTGTGACTTCGCAAACTTACTCTGCGCTCCTTAGAACGACTTTCTGTTACTCCGAAGGATTTTTAATTCGAAGGTCCTCCTTGGTAAAAAGAATTTTAAGCTTCGGCAACTTAAGCTTGTGGAGCAAATAGATCTTCCTCGTGGAAAACAACGAAATTATTACATGAAAACTATCAATGTTTTTTGCTTCACAGAAAATAAAACTGAAAAGAAAAGACTGCTATCAAAGGTAGGATATGTATCAATAAATGTGCTTCGACTCTGGCACAGTGCTGTTGACTGTGCGAGCTTCGGACTGTTCTCTGAAGTCCCTCTGATGTGGAGCGTGTTGACTCCCTTCTGGCTGTTGCCCTTGCTGCAATAGAGGTGGAGGCGGAAGCTGCTGCCAAGAAGCTTGAGGTTGACTTGCCGAAGCTACAGAAGCTGCAGGGTGATTGTCTATGTATTGTGGGATATAAGGCGGATGATACGAAGCAGTATGCATGACCTGCTTCGGCTGAGCTTGTTGAGATGCAGCTTCGGCAATTTCCTTTTGCTTCTGGATTGTAATATGGCACGACCTAGTGGTATGGCCCTTGCCTTCTCCACAGAACAAGCAAAACAGTCTCCTTGGCTGATCTCCGAATCTTCCGCCGAAGCCCCTGGCGCCTCTGCCTCTTGGAGCTGGTGGCCGGAAGGAAGTTTGTTGTTGCCCCGAAGCCTGTGAGGAGCATTGTGGTCTGTTCTGACTCCCCTTATCATCATTCTGAGTGTTATGGATGGAACGGACATGTCTCGGGTAGTATCTTCCTCCGAAGCCCCTGGTCATTTCAGAAAATCTGAAGGCCTCCTCCCTTCTTTGACGAAAGTCATTGTCAGCACGAATGTACTCATCCATCTTTTGGAGCAATTTCTCCAAGGTCTGAGGAGGCTTTCTAGCAAAGTATTGAGCTGCAGGCCCAGGACGAAGCCCCTTGATCATGGCTTCAATAACAATTTCATTGGGCACCGTTGGTGCCTGCGCCCTCAATCGTAAAAACCTTCGGACATACGCCTGAAGGTACTCTTCGTGATCCTGAATACACTGGAACAGGGCTTGAGCTGTGACTGGCTTCGTCTGAAATCCTTGAAAGCTGGTCAGTAACATATCCTTCAGCTTCTGCCATGAAGTTATTGTTCCTGGCCGAAGGGAGGAATACCAGGTCTGAGCAACATTCCTGACGGCCATGACGAAAGACTTCGCCATGACTGCAGCATTGCCCCCGTACGAAGACACCGTTGCTTCGTAGCTCATCAAGAATTGCTTCGGGTCGGAGTGACCATCAAACATGGGGAGCTGGGGTGGCTTATAGGATGGAGGCCAAGGTGTAGCCTGCAGCTCAG
Organism: Zea luxurians; assembly: GCA_029449295.1. Taxonomy (NCBI): domain Eukaryota; kingdom Viridiplantae; phylum Streptophyta; class Magnoliopsida; order Poales; family Poaceae; genus Zea; species Zea luxurians. The sequence goes on from JAOPSE010000039.1 coordinate 9,629,343, forward strand.
CAGACAGAGGAGAAGCATCATCAAAAACAAAATTTCCCTGATGGAAATTATCATACCAGTCATCTTCGTTGACGAAGCCCTCTTGATGAAGGTCTTTCTGATGAGGCCTTCTGTTCTGCTCATCGTGAGTAAGATGGCGGACTTCCTCAGAGGCTTCGTCTATCTGCCTTTGCAACTCAGCTAGGCGGGCCATCTTCTCCTTCTTCCTTTGTACTTGTTGGTGTAGCATCTCCATATCCCTGATTTCTTGGTCTAACTCTTCTTCCTGAAGTGTGGGGCTGACAGCCTTTCTCTTCTGGCTTCGGGCCTCCCGAAGAGAGACGGTCTCCTGGTTGTGGTCCAGCGGTTGCAGTGCTGAAGCCCCAGTCGCTGAAGCTTTCTTCGGCGCCATAGCTTCCGAAGGTGTTCAAAAAAGCTCGAAGTGGAAGTGAGTTCACCGGAGGTGGGCGCCAATGTTGGGGACTTGTTCTCAAATGCTTCGGATTAAGAACAAGGCAACATAAAAAGTGTTAAACGTTAAAGCCCTTCGTCCTATTGGACATTATTCCCCATCGGGAATAATGAGTTCCGGACGAAGGTCATAAGAGACATACCTTCGTAAATTCAACAAGTAATAACGAAGGACTCATATAAAACATGAAATGTAGATCACAGAATCATTTCTATTTTATTAACACAAAGAAATAGAAATGATTACAAATTACAAATGTACCTTCGGTCTTGAGAGAAGGTAAAAAGTTCAAGCGTGACGCAAATGACGATGCACAGTCCGCGTGAACAGTACGGGAGTACTGTTCATCTATTTATAGACGCGGGACGCAGCTCACGTAAAATTACATCCATGTCCATTACATTTGTTAACGGTTTATGAAAATCTGTCGAGGCCCCCGAAGTCTTTTCATCTTTAAGTCGGTTCCCCCTTATGTCTTCGCGCCGAAGCTTCCCTGCGTACCATTTCGGCTTCCCTCGACCTTCGTCTGGTTCAGGCTTCGTCCTGGTCGTGCTTCATATCCATAATTCTGAATCCGAAAATATCTGTTCATATAATCCACTTGGAAAACATTGTCAAATCATGTTTTTGAGGACCTTCGGAGGACGAAGGACCCCAACAACACGCTTGATTCTCTCTGGACCGTTAAAGACGAACATCTCTTCATACTTATTGTATTCCTCATCTTGGTCTCCCACATTCTCAACTCCAACAATTTTTTGCTTTCCAGAAATAACTACATGCATCTTCTCATCTGCTGGATCGAGTACATAGAACACTTGTGCAACACATTCGGCGAGAACCCACGGGTCATCTTTATATCCTACTTTCTTTAAGTCTACCAGTGTGAGTCCGTAGTTATCCACTATCACCCCCACGGGATGTTGTACCCATTGGCACTTAAACAAGGGTATTTTCATGCTTGGGCCATAATCAAGCTCCCATATTTCCTCTATGAATCCAAAATATGTGGTCTTCTGTCCATGTAGGTCAAAAGCATCGATACGAACACCGCTATTTTGTGCAACACTTTTCATGTCTTTTGATTTAGTGTAGAATGTGTACCCATTGATGTCATATGCTTGCCATGATGTCACAAAACACGATGGCCCAGAAGCCAAATTCTTCATTGTTTTCTCATCCGAAGAGTCTCCGAATGGGATGTTTTTGTCCATTAACCATTCGCTGAAACGATGTTTGTGCTCCCTCATGATCCAGTCCTCTGTGCGGTTCTGATTTTCTTTACGAAGCTCATTCAGGTGTTCCTCTATGTAAGGCTCGGCTATCGTGAGATGTTGTAGTACACTACCATGAGCACAATGTACTAGCTTGTAATCCTCAACGCGAAAAGTTTTCTTGCCCATTCTCCCTCTCCCACATAGTTTACCCTCATGTTTAGGTACAGGCACACCTATCATTGTTCCGTCACTGATGTAATCTATACAGCTCTCAATCACTTCTTCTGTAGTGTATCCCTCCATGATTGAACCCTCTGGGTGAGCGCGATTTCGCACATAACCTTTTAATACTCCCAGGTATCGCTCCAACTGAAACATATGATGTAAATATAGTGGCCCTAATATTTTTATCTGATCCACGAGATGTATGATTAGGTGTACTTGCATATCAAAAAATGATGGAGGAAAACACATTTCAAGCTTGCACATAGTCTCGATGATGTATGCCTTTAGATAGTCCAAGTCTTCTAAAGCTATTACTTTTTGTGAAACCGCATTGAAAAAGTAACACAAGCGTGTGATGACAACTTTGACATGCTCTGTTTCGAGGGCTCTTACCGCAATTGGGAGGAACACCGTCATCATCACATGGCAGTCATGAGAGTTGTAGCCAAATAGAGACAAGTCCTTCATCCTGACTAGTCTGCTGATATTGGATGAGAAACCTGTGGGCACTTTGACCCCACGCAAACATTTGCAAATCTTTGTTCTCTCCTCAACTGACAAGTTGTAGCTAGCTGGGGGGAGGTAAGGCTTCCCTTTGCCTCTATCCACTGGATGAAGTTCCGGTCTGATTTGAAGATCTACTAGATCATTGCGTGATTTAAGTCCGTCTTTTGTCTTACTCGGCATGCCCAGCAAGGTTCCAATGATGCTGTCAAAAACATTTTTTGTTACATGCATCAAATCAATGCTGTGGCAAATTTCCATATCCTTCCAGTATGGGAGGTACTTGAAAAATATTGATTGCTTCTTGAAAGTTGTGTAAGTTGAAGGGTCAATTCTCTTTCTCTTTTCTCCTTTGTTTTTTCCCTTTCCGAATACAACATGAATGTTCTTTACAATTTCAAAAACAAGTTTCCCACTATAAGGCTTTGGTGCACCTTCACTTTCCAGTTGATTGTTAAATTCCTCTTTCATCTTTCGGTACTTATGCTGCTTCATCAAGAACCGTCTGTGTCCCATGAACACCAACTTCTTGGATGATTTAAGGTACATGGAAGCAGTTCCATCGACGCACACTACACAACCATTCTTTCCTTTAGTCTTTTGCCCTGATAGTGTGGCGCCACCGGGAGAATCATGGATGGTAACAAATATAATTGCTCTTAAGTTGAAATACTCACGGCAATACTCATCCCATATTCTAACTCCTTCATTCCAGAGCTTTGTCATATCTTCCATAAGAGGTTCTAGGAACACATCAATATCAACACCAGCTGATTTCGGACCTTGAATAAGAATAGTCAACATAATATACTTTCTTTTGTGACACAGCCATGATGGAAGGTTGTACATCGTTAAAGTCACGGGCCAGGTGCTATGTACACTTCTTTTTTCACCAAATGGATTCATTCCGTCTGTACCCAAACCAAATCTTACATTTCTGGTTTCTTTGGCAAACTCAGGATACATAAGATCGAAATTTTTCCATTGTGATGCATCAGCAGGGTGTCGAATCTGTTTGTTATTCTGCTTGCGATTTTCAGCATGCCAACGCATAAGCTCAGCCTCCCTAGGGTTTGAGAACAAACGTTTTAAGCGATCAATTACTGGAAGATACCACATCACCAAAGCTGGGTTCTTTGACTTCTTTTTCCCATCCATGTCATCAAAGTGTCATCGTCACTTTCAGGTCCAATAGTGGATTTCTTGTTTTTATTTTTCTTCGGGAATTTTTTACACAGTCTTGATTGTAGCTCTTCTTGTATCGACTGACATTGCAAACTGGGCATCTTGATGCGTTCTCAAAATTGCCACGATACAGAATACAATGGTTCAGACATGCATGAATTTTTTGCACACCCAGAGCTATGGGAGATATAAGCTTCTTCGCTTTATAAGTGCTTGTTGGTAGTTTGTTGGGTTTTGGTAGTAATTGAGACAGAAAATTCAAAAGATCTGTGAAGCTAGTATCAGACCATCCGGCGCTAGCCTTCAACTTCAGAAGTTCTAGAACTGTACGCAGTGTAGTAAACTCTTTGTCACAACCCTTTGATTCATCATATAAAGGTTCTTTTGAGGCACTTTCCAGTCCCTCCATTTTAGATAGCCCTTTCTGCGATCCCACAGAACTTAACATTTCTGGTTCCATATGGCGCAACATCTCTTCACAATCAAATTCTTCAAATTCTTGATTAGCATCCACATTATCCACTTTACCATCAACTTTAAGATCTAAAATTCCGACAACTCTCTCGTCATTACCAGGCACTTCACACGGATCCAACTCACCATGTTCTGACCATATCGTGTAATTGTTTTTAAACCCTCTTTTTAGCAGATGTGATTGGATTACTCCTATATCTCTCCAAGCTATCTTATTATCACAATCGATGCACGGACATAATATCTCCTTGCTCTTTCGCAAATTCGCGTGCTTGTTGGCTGCTTCAATAAAGCTTCTCAAATTTCGAATGTACGACGGATGTGGTCTTGGCACATTGTACATCCAACCTCGGTCCATTACCTATCCCTATATTGATTAACGTCAATATCGAGATGTAACATGAAAAAAATAAATGTTCATGAAAGTGAAACAAGATCATATCGAGATGTACCTAGTACATGAGACAAAAAATTTTAAAATATCCCTAATTAATTGAATTTAATCCCTAAATCATGAACGGATTAATGTGCATGAAAATGAAACAAGATTGCAGCAATATAGGTACCTTGAGGTGAGACAACTCTTCAAAAAAAATCTTTAAATTAGATCAACTACAAGTCCAAATCTTGGAATTCCTGAGTTTTTCTTCAATTCCGGTCTATATTACAAAATTGAGGCAAAAAATCGTATCAAAATGAGAAAGAAAACAAACGGAGATCATATATATGCATAAACTCTTGAAATCAAGCCCGAAAATCAAAAACAAAACCTTCTCCCCGTAGATCAAAAAAATCCGCCGCCGCTACAGTAGTGTGCAGCCTATAGCGGCGTCGGGCTCCGGAATTAGGGTTCCTGCGTTGGAACCACCGAGGCTTTTATACTACATACACATCACAGGCGGATTTTTAGAAAAACCGCTTGTGATGTATAACATCACAAGCGGTTTTATATGTCGACCGCCTGTGATGTTTACATATCACAAGCGGTCGGAATATAAAACCGCTTGTGATGTTATACATCACAAGCGGTTTTTCTAAAAATCCGCCTGTGATGTGTTTACTATATTAAAGCCTCGGTACGGTGGCTTAGGGTTTAGTTTTCGCCCGGACTGATACTACGCCGCCAGGCTGCTGCGCCGCCGTTCCCGTCCCCGTCTCCGAGCCGTGAGCGCCCGCCACGCCGTCGCCAAGCCCGAGCCCAAGCGCCACCGTCTCCGAGCTGGGCGCCCGTCCCCGTCCCCGAGCGCCACCGTCTCCGAGCTGGGCGCGCCCGTCCCCGTCCCCGAGCGCCACCGTCTCCGAGCTGCGCCACCGTCCACCAGCGCCGGCGTGCAGCTCATCCTTGAAGGTCGTCCCTGCCCCTTGTTCATCTACAAGGCACAAGATGAACTCGTCATCCCTGCTCCTCTCCTTCCCCCTTGTCTGCACTCTGCAGTTTTGCATACTGCGCAGCAGTACCCATTTGTTTGGATGCTGCTGCTGCTTTTTGCTTGGATGCTGATCTGCTCTAGGTAGCAGACTAGCAGGTACTCTATTGTTTCACTTATGCTGCATTCACTGGTTTCACTTATATATAGCTCATTCACTGGTTTCACTTATGCTGCATTGCTGCTAGCCTGCTACTGTTATGTTTCAGTATTTCAGTTCCAAACTTCCAATTTAATTTCAGTTCTATATGGCTTATATGCCTACAAATACATATATACATATATATATGCCTAGGAATATACATAGGACGACTAGGGACAACCAGAGGCCGACCAGAACCGATTAGTCGTCCTAATCGTCGCCCTAATCGCGATTAGGCGCCTGGTCGGTCCTGTCGGTCGACTAGCTGGTCGCCCGACTTGAAATCAGTGGTCCACAACTGTCCAGTCATATGGTTGCTAGCTCCCGTGTCTAGCACCCACACTTCATTTGGGCAGACCACTGGCACCACTTTGTCTTCTGCAAGGTGAACTGTTAGTGTAGATCCACCTGAAGCCTGCTCCACTTGGGCGAACAAAAGAGCTGCATGTTCAGTGCCGCCCACAGCTATATTTGCCTCTGGTGGTTTATGTTCTTTTTCATCCTTCTTTGGACGCTTACAGTCTTGTGCCCAGTGACCATAGATGCCACAATTTCTGCACCTCCCTTTCCTCCTCGGAGTTCCTTTGGAAGTGAGCTTGCCTTTGTTAGAACTGCCACTACTGCCCACATCAGAACGATGTGTCATCTTGGGTTTCCACTGACCAGCACTTCCATTGTTACCTTCCTTCTGAGAGGATCCCTGAAAACGATGTTTGTGTTTTTCCAACCACTCATCTTCAGCAAGCAACAAACGACCAGCCTTGTCAGCCATGTATTTTGTATGAACCTCTTAGAGAGTGTCAAGTCAATGAACTATCTTCGAGTACTATTGTCAAGTCAATGAACTATCTTCGACCAGCCTTGTCATCCCTATTCTCTGTAGGACCCCAAGAAGAGATTAAGTCCTGTAGTCTACCACCTCCCGTTATTTGTGGGCTTCACCGATGGCTGGAAACATTTGGTGATAGCAAACGACCTTCGGGTTGAAGACGTCTGCGAGCTTGTTAAGGGGCCAGACGATGGTGAGCCGGTGTACTATGTCCGGATGTGTGGTCACAAAATTTAAAGCTGCCCCGGCTGCATGTGTGTGCTTCTCTTCTCTTAGGTGGGGTGCTAAGTGATCTTAGTAGCCGACATAAGAGAAAAGAAGCGCACAGATGAAGCCGGGGCGGCTTTAAATTTTGTGACCACACATCCGGACAGAGTACACCGGCTCACCATCGTCTGGCCCCTTAACAAGCTCGCAGACGTCCACAGCCCGAAGGTCGTTTGATGTCACCAAATGTTTCCCGCCCTCGGTGAAGCCCACAAATAACGGGAGGTGGTAGACCACAGGGCTTAATCTCTTCTTGGGGTCCTACAGGGCTTAATCTCTTCTTGGGGTCCTTCAGCATGGCTGTGATGTTATAATGCTGAAGGACCCCAAGAAGAGATTAAACCCTGTAGTCTACCACCTCCCGTTATTTGTGGGCTTCACCGATGGCTGGAAACATTTGGTGATAGCAAACGACCTTCGGGCTGAAGACGTCTGCGAGCTTGTTAAGAGGCCAGACGATGTTGAGCCGGTGTACTATGTCCGGATGTGTGGTCACAAAATTAAAAGCTGCCCCGGCTGCATGTGTGTGCTTCTCTTCTCTTAGGTGGGGTGCTAAGTGATCTTAGTAGCCGACATAAGAGAAGAGAAGCGCACAGATGAAGCCGGGGCGGCTTTAAATTTTGTGACCACACATCCGGACAGAGTACACCGGCTCACCATCGTCTGGCCCCTTAACAAGCTCGCAGACGTCCACAGCCCGAAGGTCGTTTGATGTCACCAAATGTTTCCCGCCCTCGGTGAAGCCCACAAATAACGGGAGGTGGTAGACCACAGGGCTTAATCTCTTCTTGGGGTCCTACAGGGCTTAATCTCTTCTTGGGGTCCTTCAGCATGGCTGTGATGTTATAATGCTGAAGGACCCCAAGAAGAGATTAAGCCCTGTAGTCTACCACCTCCCGTTATTTGTGGGCTTCACCGATGGCTGGAAACATTTGGTGATAGCAAACGACCTTCGGGCTGAAGACGTCTGCGAGCTTGTTAAGAGGCCAGACGATGTTGAGCCGGTGTACTATGTCCGGATGTGTGGTCACAAAATTAAAAGCTGCCCCGGCTGCATGTGTGTGCTTCTCTTCTCTTAGGTGGGGTGCTAAGTGATCTTAGTAGCCGACATAAGAGAAGAGAAGCGCACAGATGAAGCCGGGGCGGCTTTAAATTTTGTGACCACACATCCGGACAGAGTACACCGGCTCACCATCGTCTGGCCCCTTAACAAGCTCGCAGACGTCCACAGCCCGAAGGTCGTTTGATGTCACCAAATGTTTCCCGCCCTCGGTGAAGCCCACAAATAACGAGAGGTGGTAGACTATAGGGCTTAATCTCTTCTTGGGGTCCTTCAGCATTATAACATCACAGCCATGCCTTCTCTGTCTAACTGCATTGGAAAGTGCCTTTTCTCCAAGTTCCCTTATTGATGGAACCAGTATATCAGACTAACAGTATATCCCTTTATCGATGGAACCAGCTTGAATGGCAGACAACGAGCAGCCTAGTATGGATGTGGTCTGCACCGGTGCGTCTCACAAAGTTGATGAAGACGCGACCAAACTTGAATGGCAGACAACGAGCAGCTCCAGTGAAGGGAGCGGGGAGGATAGTTCTAGTGACGACAATCCTTGTACTCCTATACCTCCAAGGAAGAAAAAAACATCAGATGAGCTTGATGCCGACTATATTCCCAACAATGAAGAGGTAAATAGAAATATGTCGACTATATTGTAAAATAATGTTCATATATGAAAGGCCATTAATTTTTTCACTATATAGATTTCAAATGAAGAGAAGAAAGAGGATGCATCTTCTACACGAAACACGGAGGATGCTCCGATGCCTGAATCATCCGTTTCACATAAGCGGAAACGAGGGCGACGAGGTCCAAATCAGATGAAAGAAGGTGCAGTTATGTATGTAACAAAACTAAATGCAGAGGGGTTTCCTGAAGAACCACTTGACGTGGTTACAAAGTTTCGAAATTCCTGCGGGGCTACTGTTAGAGATATAGTGCCAATCACACTTCAAAAATGGAAGGATTTAGATGAAGACACCCGCAACAAGCTATGGGCTAAGTTGTCTGAGTCATTCAAGTTCCCAAAAGGCACAGAGGATGCAGTAAGGAAGTCGATGCTCTCTGCTATGGCCAAGATGTTTCGTGGGTGGAAGGCCGAGATGAATAGGGACTTTGTTAAGAAGAATAAGGTTCCTCCGCCCAAGAAAATGGGGAAAATCACTCAAGCTCAGTGGGAGGAATTTGTTCGTCAGAAGACCGATCTGAAGGCCAAAGAACTGGGCGAAACTAATTCTCAGAGAGCGAAGATGAACAAACACCCCCATCGCCTGGGGTCAAGCGGATATCACCATAAAGTTGTGCAGTGGAACAAGATTATCGAGGAAGCTATAACTAACGGCACTTTGGACCCAATATTAAAAGATATCGATGAGAGAGCTATTCGTTGGATCTTAGGTCGAGCAGGTTTGAGTGAGGACGGCAAACTTTTGCATCCAGAATTGGTAGGCGAAGTTTCGACAAAAATTCAAGAATATGCAGATAAGAGAAAAAAGGAGAATTTAAGCCTCGGAGGGAGAATGACATACTAACTGCAGCACTAGGCAATCCTGAACACACTGGACGGGCTCGGGGAATCTCTTCTAAGATTTCCTGGAGAGAGGCGTTTCCAGAGTATGCGTCGTCATATAGGAAACACGAGAAGTCGAAAAGGACCCTTGAAGAGACTATTGATGAAAGGGTACAAAAGGCTATTAATGACGTGATGAACAAAATGAAGAAAACAGAATGCATATCATTTGAACTCAAGCCAAGCCACATGAGTCCACCTATAGTCCCTAGCAGCGTTGGATCTGTGCAAGACTTGACCAAGTACCCTGTAGACGATATTGTTGAGGACAAGCCTTGCTTTCTTCATATTCCAATCAATCGATCTGGGACAAAAACAAAGCAAGCTGCTACTGGTTTGGTAAAACCAGGACTTGTTAACTACAAGGACAATCCTGTCCCGCCACACTATGCTGTGGTCCAAGTTCTAGAAATCACAAACAGTGGTTGTGAAGATTGGGAGATAGATTTTCCAGTTGAGGGGATCATAACTTTGCAAGAGGCAATGAACGAGTTGTTTCTTTGGCATCGGCGCGACATCAAGTTTGGTGATGAGCCGAATTCAACACCAGTGCGGGAAGATATGACACCGACCTCCAAAAAAATCGTTGAAACAATCATATCGCCTCTTGCGAAGGAACTCGACGAGGGGGACGTAGACAAAATTGTTCCTCAGAATGTCGACGTCAACATCAAAAAGGAACCAAAGGTTGGCACCAATGTTGAAGGGCCAACTATTTCAAAGAAAATTCATAAGCGAATCGCCACAGACGATGTCAAGAAACCGTCAGAATCAGTGGCACGCTACCTGCATAAATTGCAGAGAGTTATGACTAATCAATCAAAAGCAATATCAGCATCTCATGGAGTAGGCACACGGTCGGCCCAAATAGACAATTTTGAAGTATGGGAAGAAGATGGAATGATTCATACTCGAGAATCATTACGTCTTAAAACCAATATCTCGGTATACAAGAAGGAGGATGTTCCTCCTAAATTTGTGAATGGGAGGCCGTTCTTAACGACAGTGCAACTTTCTAAGTTGTCAACTCCGGAGATTAGAATGCATGAGTGGTACATGGTGGCTAGCAACAAATACAAACTCGAGGATTTCACATTTGTCGTGCCAGAAGATGCATTTTGGAGCAATGATCATATAAATCCTGTGCGGCATTTATTCTTTGACGATCTCTGGTCATTGTACCACCGACAAAGGATGGAAACCAACTACTTAACCCTCTTTTGCTTGTAAGTACCTCTAAACTTTCATATTTGTTAGTTTTGTACACGCACACATAAACGAGAGTCTAACGATTAACACTATTACACGTAGGATGCAATACATGGATGATAAGAAGAAACAACTTAAGACAGGGTTTCTTGACCCGTTGATGATATCCCAAGCTTGCTACAAAGTAGTAGCTCGGAGGCAAGGAGAAGAATACAAAGACTTGGACGATGCTGAATTTGAGAAAGCCGTCAAACAGAATCAGAGAAAGAAAATGAAGGTAATGGCGGCATACATTGGACGAGCCATGTATAATCATGTACAACATGGCAAGGACTTAATAATAGCTCCGCACCACTTTAAGTAAGTTATCGACATGGTTTAATTTTGAACTATAAATTATGGCAATCGTGATATTAACATGTGTTTTCGTCTATGTCTATATAGTGACCACTACATTTGTATCATGATCTGGCCAAAGGATGGTAAAGTCGTGGTCTTCGACTCACTGAGAATGGAAAAGGCTACGTATAATGACTTCTTGAAGATTTTAGAGAAGTATGATTATTATTGCACACTTGTACTTATTACAACTTAACAAATGTATTCTTAATCTCACAATGCTATTCTTATATGCAGTGCATACCGTTTTTATTGGAAAGATCTTGGCGGCGAACATCCAGAGGACAAGCCTAATTTGTCAATATCATTATTTCCATATGGTGACAAACAACCTCCGGGTACTGTCCTGTGCGGTTATTATGTATGCGAATGGTGTCGTGTCACCTTCCATTACATGGTCAATCGTGAGGATGTAAGTTCGCTATCATTGTCTATATTGCAATTTTTATGTTATATTGTTGCTCATCACATTACTCTTAGCACCGATTGCTTTTTGCTTTCATTGCAGGTTCCTAAATCTAAGATCAATGCTGAATGGTTAGAAAGAGATATGGTTTCCACCGGCGTGGCTAAGGTTGTAAGAGACTTGCTTTACTTTATGCGCCGTGAAGTTCTTCATCAACAAGGGCTATTCTACAATGTAAATGGAAATTTGCAAAAATTCCCAGAACTAAGTTTGTACACAATATCACACAATGTTTAGGTCTTTAGTTAGGAACTTGTAACACCCGGATTTTAGGGGTCCAAAACCCGGGGTTAACATAAACACCAGGTATGCTGGGACCAAGTCTCATACATATGATGTATAGTGGCACAGGATCGAATGTCACATCTTTATATATAACAGGAGTTCTATACAAATAAATGGTTACATTATAAGGAGACAACGGTCCAGCAACCCAAAGTTGACTGGGAGACGACGGCCTAGACCTCTCACGAACTCATCACAGCATCCTCCATGAGCATCATCCTGCAGTACCTGATCTTGACCTGTGGTGTATGTGAGACAGCAAGAGTGAGCTCACATACGTTCATCGCTCAACAAGTTGTGGGGAATAATGTGCATGAACTCGCCAAAGGTGGGAGCTCATGTGAAGTGTAAGGCTTACCAAAGAGGATGGTTAGAGCTGAGCATTGCTTTTAAAGTTGGTCAAAATTTTATTAGCAGTTACTAAGTATAAGTAAATACCAACCCAATTAAGTAATAGAACAAAAGTAACAACAACTTCACCTGCGATGCAATGCATATGACAAATTGAATTTAGTTCCATCATTTAATCATGTGAGGGTCCGAGCTGCTCATGACCGTGAGCACGGCTAGTATACCAGTTTTACACTCTGCAGAGGTTGCGCATCTTTACCCACAAGTCGTGTATCCCATGTCGCCAGGGTTTGCAAAGCCCTTAGACACTTCCGAGGTGAATGGCTAGGGATCCACTACGAGGCCTTTACAAAGTTCCACTAGCTTCCGAAAACCCGCTACAGTTTATAGGAAGATCCAGTGCAGGAATCCCTTGCAGGACCGCCATCGCAGCAAAATCCTCCCGAGGGCCTCCCTACACTGACCTCTCCCCTACTGCCCTTGCCCCTTTCGGGTAAGGTAGTCTTCCACTAGCTTTCCTAATTAATCAGCCAAGGGCGTCCCATTCCACCCTCATGGTAGCACTGTTTTCCCGGGTGGTTCTCCATGTTCCAATTAACATAATGATCTCAACATGAATCATAAATAACAACTGATAACAAAAGTATAATCATGAATGGTGTATCTCCATACCCAAAACCACATATAGCACTAGCAAGTACTACCCAGAAAGTTCAGTGGTAAACAAGGTATAAAGATAGACAAACTAGGGTAACCTATTGGGTCCCATCAAAATTAACCTATGCAGATCATTATGATTAATTAGAACATGAGTAGGTGAAAAGAAGTGATCAAGGGCACAACTTGCCTGGGCCTTGAGAATCCAGGTACCAGGATGATCTTCAGGTGACACGTGACCTCACTGCTAGTCGTAGTAATACAAACAAACAGTGTAGGCAAAATTTAACATCACACCAAACATAAGAGCAAAATACACATTAATAATATACATATTAAAATAAGATCACAGGAAAAAGAATTATTAATTTTGGAGTTGTAGAATTCAAGTTATGAATTTCCTAAGATTTAAGGTGATTATAATATGATTAAATGATAAATAAATTTTTCTGACAGAGTTCATGTCAAAACAGTGATTCTAAATGGTAGAGAATATTATTACAAAATTTTAGGAATTGGAATGACTCAATTTGGAGCTAAAATGAATTAGTTATGAATTAATTAAGTTTCTGGATTTATTTTAACACTAAAAATCATTTTCTAAATCATTTTCTATGATTTTCTTATTCACTGGACTGGGCCTCAAATTTGTAAAAGGGCAGGGGGCTCTGTGCAAATAAACCTAAGACTCAAACTACACCCGCGGTGGACGGCGGGTTCTATTTCCAAAAAGTCCAGGGACTCTTTTACAAAACATGCGACCGAAGGGGTATGGATCTCTTCAAGCCGTCCGATTAGAATTCGGCCGCCAGGATTATACCCACGTCCTATCCAAACTAGAACGGCCCGATCTCCATCCAACGGTCCACACCATCCAATCTAATTTGAATCGTCCAACAAGGGATCGATGGCCAGGATCTATTACCGGCGAAGCGTTACCCAGAATCTAATCCAAACCGCATAATGTCGATCTAACGGCTAGAGGCTTTCCGCCCCACTCCCTAGCAGGGACGGCGGCGCCACCCAAGAACCACGGCGGCGCACGCCGGTGAGACATGCAATCGGTGCGATGGTCGCCCCAAACTCCGATTGGCCGGATGCTTCGCAGAGCGGAGATGATGGCGAACGTGGTCACGGGCTACTTACCGGCAGTCACGTCGAGCAGCTGGCTGGCAACGGACGGAGACGCGGGGAGGGAGCAGAGAAGGGACGCGCCGAGCGGAGGGGATGGTGGCGGCATGGGCACGGTCGAGTAGAGAGGGGCCGCACCGCGCGGAGGCCATAGGGAAGGTCGGGGACTCGTCCATGGAGGGAGCTCCGCGGCTGATTGTTGAGATCCGCCCGCGAGCCCGATCCATGGCGGCTGGGTCCTGGGTGCTCAACAGAGGGGAAGGGCGTTGGTCAAGGCGGATGCGAACGCCTGGGTCTTATAACCCAATGGTCGGGCATCCGAACGGGACCGGGGAGATCGCGGAGGTGGTTGAGCTCACGCCCACGGAGTCCGCGGCGACGGTCACACGTTCAGTGCGCGAGATGCGCGGGCTGTTGCGCGGAGGAAGAAGGTCCTGACGGCGCAGGGCCCACCTGGCGGAAAAACGTCCGAGTCCGAGCGTGCAGGGTGCGCTGGCAAGCCAGGCCCATGAGTCGGTGACGAGGTGGGTACGTGTGGTGTGCTCGGGCGACTGACAAGGGTGTCCCACACGTAAGCGACCGAGACAAAAGAAAAGGGAAAAGCACAGGATGGGCCGTGCGGAACGAGAGGTGGGGCTGGGCCAAAGGTGGGGAATTTCGGCCCAGGTGAGGTTTAGGTGAGTTTTTCTTTTTTTTTCTTTTTGTTATAATTCTGTTTTCCATTTCCCTTTTTATTTCAAGTTTCCAATCTTCAAATTTAAATCTGCTTTGAAATCAAGCACAAGTTAAATGCACAAACAAAACTATTCCAGCATGAATATGATTTGTTTTATTTTATTTATTTACTATATTATTTAATCAAAATGCTTTCAAATAGGAAATTCATACACACTTAACCTAGAGAGTAGGTATTTTAAGAAATGTATTCTCTAATATAAAATTCTTTTAGAGTATAATTATAAATATTCATTTTAACCAAGGGGTAACAAATTCATATAGAGATTCCTTTTATTTAAATCTTTATTAGGAACATGTTTATTTTAGGTGATGTTGCATCAAATGTAAGAAAATTTTATTGGAAGGCATTCTAAAATCACAGTCCTTAGAGAACTCTCTAAAATAAGATTTTGGGTGTTACAAATCCTACCCCCCTTAAAAATAATCTCGTCCTCGAGATTAGTAAGAAAGAGGATATAGGAAGAGTGATTTAAAATTTAGCTTTTAGTTTCTAATTAGTTCAAAATCAAGAGTCTCTCTTTTTATTATTAATAAGTGATAGGAGAGCATGGGTAATATATGTATGTCCACTTTATTATGTAGGATAGAAGATGTCTTTTAGGGCATATATAGGTTTGGTTAAGAAAGTGTAGGGTAAGGAAAGACTTCATCCAAGATTTGTGGCTCTTGATTCATCTTGATGATTTAGCTTGATCTTTGAAGGCTTGGGTTGGTGTTCATCCTCCCTTGATGAAGTTGATCATCTTCTTCCTTGTCGAGGTTGAGCTGTTCTTTTTCAGACCTTGGTGTCTTCATTCTTGGGGTTGCCACCAGAGTTAGGGACCTATGGTTTAAGATAGATTTGTGGGTGACAAGTAGGTAGAGCAGCTAGTTTAGTGGGTGGCTTAGGAGTTAAATGAGATTGGTCAAAATTTGGTTTGGTTGTTTGCTTCTAGATTGGTTGGATAGGTCATGTAACCTATTATGTGGGTCAAAATCTGGTTTGATGTCAAGTGGTGGTTGATAGATTATGCAATCCATTAAGACTTTATTGATTGGATAAGTTATGTAACTTGTTATATAGGTCGAGTTGTTGTGTATGGCCAAGTTGATATAAGTCTCCAAATTAGGTCTAAGTAATTTAGGAGTATGGCCTTATCCTTTCTACCAGCATTAAGTAACTCACACTAGATTAGACCATATTAAGTTAGGTATGATCTAGATTAGACTAGTTTAAGATTAGCTAGATCTACCAGGGTAGGATAAATATTATTAGGATATGTTAGAATCTTTTAAGATAGGATGGATTATATGATATAGGTAGGCCATTGTTCAAGGATGAGTTGGTATAAGACATTAATTTAGGTCAAGATATATTTGTAGAGGCAGTGTCTAACCAAATTATCTGACCTGTTAATAACACACTTTAGATTGGGTCATATTTAGATTAGTTAGAATCTGGATTAGGTTGGGTGTAACTAGATTAGGTTAGATAATATCTAATTACTTTGGATTAGATCATGGTTGTTATTCTAGAGTGGGGTCAATATGCTAATTAGGGCAAGATGAATCCATAAGGATAAGGTAAAGTCTTTTAAGGTCAGTTAGTTCTATCAAGATGGGATAAGTAAAGTGGTTAGGATAAGATGTATCCATAAAGATAAGATAGAATCTTTTGAGACCAGTTAGATCTATTTAGGATGAGATACAATCTTTTCAAGATAGGATGAGTACCTTTTAAGATAAGATGGATCTGTTAAGATAAGGGAGAATCTTTTAAGATAAGATGAATTGGTTAGAATGAGATTTTTTTAGGATAAGATAAATCTCTTAAGCTAGATATGTTCCATGGGGATAATCTAGGTTGTTTAGTTATTTTATAAATATATTTTTATACCTATGTGTATATGCAGATGCAATTGTGGACATTACTCCACAACCCATCACACTCAATCAAAGATCCAAATCAAACAAGTATCATAAGAACAAACATTCAAGTTCATAGATATCTATAAAAATAGTTTTGTTTTTGTTCCTAAGAATAGGTCTCCTATTCCTAGAGGTCACTTTAGGCATGGGATTTCAAAGTGTAAAATCCACATTTGTCTTTTAGAAAGAAAAGATAAGAATAATCAGAGTAAGCGGAAATAGATGAGAAAAAAAGATTAAGGTAAGTTTAGAAAAGAATTAGAGTAGCAAAGGTAAGTAGATAATGGTTGTCCAGTTCTATCTAGGTTTCGTCTTACAGTCAACATTCCTCTGATACCACTTCTGTAACACCCGGATTTTAGGGGTCCAAAACCCGGGGTTAACATAAACACCAGGTATGCTGGGACCAAGTCTCATACATATGATGTATAGTGGCACAGGATCGAATGTCACATCTTTATATATAACAGGAGTTCTATACAAATAAATGGTTACATTATAAGGAGACAACGGTCCAGCAACCCAAAGTTGACTGGGAGACGACGGCCTAGACCTCTCACGAACTCATCACAGCATCCTCCATGAGCATCATCCTGCAGTACCTGATCTTGACCTGTGGTGTATGTGAGACAGCAAGAGTGAGCTCACATACGTTCATCGCTCAACAAGTTGTGGGGAATAATGTGCATGAACTCGCCAAAGGTGGGAGCTCATGTGAAGTGTAAGGCTTACCAAAGAGGATGGTTAGAGCTGAGCATTGCTTTTAAAGTTGGTCAAAATTTTATTAGCAGTTACTAAGTATAAGTAAATACCAACCCAATTAAGTAATAGAACAAAAGTAACAACAACTTCACCTGCGATGCAATGCATATGACAAATTGAATTTAGTTCCATCATTTAATCATGTGAGGGTCCGAGCTGCTCATGACCGTGAGCACGGCTAGTATACCAGTTTTACACTCTGCAGAGGTTGCGCATCTTTACCCACAAGTCGTGTATCCCATGTCGCCAGGGTTTGCAAAGCCCTTAGACACTTCCGAGGTGAATGGCTAGGGATCCACTACGAGGCCTTTACAAAGTTCCACTAGCTTCCGAAAACCCGCTACAGTTTATAGGAAGATCCAGTGCAGGAATCCCTTGCAGGACCGCCATCGCAGCAAAATCCTCCCGAGGGCCTCCCTACACTGACCTCTCCCCTACTGCCCTTGCCCCTTTCGGGTAAGGTAGTCTTCCACTAGCTTTCCTAATTAATCAGCCAAGGGCGTCCCATTCCACCCTCATGGTAGCACTGTTTTCCCGGGTGGTTCTCCATGTTCCAATTAACATAATGATCTCAACATGAATCATAAATAACAACTGATAACAAAAGTATAATCATGAATGGTGTATCTCCATACCCAAAACCACATATAGCACTAGCAAGTACTACCCAGAAAGTTCAGTGGTAAACAAGGTATAAAGATAGACAAACTAGGGTAACCTATTGGGTCCCATCAAAATTAACCTATGCAGATCATTATGATTAATTAGAACATGAGTAGGTGAAAAGAAGTGATCAAGGGCACAACTTGCCTGGGCCTTGAGAATCCAGGTACCAGGATGATCTTCAGGTGACACGTGACCTCACTGCTAGTCGTAGTAATACAAACAAACAGTGTAGGCAAAATTTAACATCACACCAAACATAAGAGCAAAATACACATTAATAATATACATATTAAAATAAGATCACAGGAAAAAGAATTATTAATTTTGGAGTTGTAGAATTCAAGTTATGAATTTCCTAAGATTTAAGGTGATTATAATATGATTAAATGATAAATAAATTTTTCTGACAGAGTTCATGTCAAAACAGTGATTCTAAATGGTAGAGAATATTATTACAAAATTTTAGGAATTGGAATGACTCAATTTGGAGCTAAAATGAATTAGTTATGAATTAATTAAGTTTCTGGATTTATTTTAACACTAAAAATCATTTTCTAAATCATTTTCTATGATTTTCTTATTCACTGGACTGGGCCTCAAATTTGTAAAAGGGCAGGGGGCTCTGTGCAAATAAACCTAAGACTCAAACTACACCCGCGGTGGACGGCGGGTTCTATTTCCAAAAAGTCCAGGGACTCTTTTACAAAACATGCGACCGAAGGGGTATGGATCTCTTCAAGCCGTCCGATTAGAATTCGGCCGCCAGGATTATACCCACGTCCTATCCAAACTAGAACGACCCGATCTCCATCCAACGGTCCACACCATCCAATCTAATTTGAATCGTCCAACAAGGGATCGATGGCCAGGATCTATTACCGGCGAAGCGTTACCCAGAATCTAATCCAAACCGCATAATGTCGATCTAACGGCTAGAGGCTTTCCGCCCCACTCCCTAGCAGGGACGGCGGCGCCACCCAAGAACCACGGCGGCGCACGCCGGTGAGACATGCAATCGGTGCGATGGTCGCCCCAAACTCCGATTGGCCGGATGCTTCGCAGAGCGGAGATGATGGCGAATGTGGTCACGGGCTACTTACCGGCAGTCACGTCGAGCAGCTGGCTGGCAACGGACGGAGACGCGGGGAGGGAGCAGAGAAGGGACGCGCCGAGCGGAGGGGATGGTGGCGGCATGGGCACGGTCGAGTAGAGAGGGGCCGCACCGCGCGGAGGCCATAGGGAAGGTCGGGGACTCGTCCATGGAGGGAGCTCCGCGGCTGATTGTTGAGATCCGCCCGCGAGCCCGATCCATGGCGGCTGGGTCCTGGGTGCTCAACAGAGGGGAAGGGCGTTGGTCAAGGCGGATGCGAACGCCTGGGTCTTATAACCCAATGGTCGGGCATCCGAACGGGACCGGGGAGATCGCGGAGGTGGTTGAGCTCACGCCCACGGAGTCCGCGGCGACGGTCACACGTTCAGTGCGCGAGATGCGCGGGCTGTTGCGCGGAGGAAGAAGGTCCTGACGGCGCAGGGCCCACCTGGCGGAAAAACGTCCGAGTCCGAGCGTGCAGGGTGCGCTGGCAAGCCAGGCCCATGAGTCGGTGACGAGGTGGGTACGTGTGGTGTGCTCGGGCGACTGACAAGGGTGTCCCACACGTAAGCGACCGAGACAAAAGAAAAGGGAAAAGCACAGGATGGGCCGTGCGGAACGAGAGGTGGGGCTGGGCCAAAGGTGGGGAATTTCGGCCCAGGTGAGGTTTAGGTGAGTTTTTCTTTTTTTTTTCTTTTTGTTATAATTCTGTTTTCCATTTCCCTTTTTATTTCAAGTTTCCAATCTTCAAATTTAAATCTGCTTTGAAATCAAGCACAAGTTAAATGCACAAACAAAACTATTCCAGCATGAATATGATTTGTTTTATTTTATTTATTTACTATATTATTTAATCAAAATGCTTTCAAATAGGAAATTCATACACACTTAACCTAGAGAGTAGGTATTTTAAGAAATGTATTCTCTAATATAAAATTCTTTTAGAGTATAATTATAAATATTCATTTTAACCAAGGGGTAACAAATTCATATAGAGATTCCTTTTATTTAAATCTTTATTAGGAACATGTTTATTTTAGGTGATGTTGCATCAAATGTAAGAAAATTTTATTGGAAGGCATTCTAAAATCACAGTCCTTAGAGAACTCTCTAAAATAAGATTTTGGGTGTTACAGAACTTTAGATGTTTAGTTGTCTATGGAACTTTGAGATGTTGAGTTGTTATGCAACTTGATGTGTATAAATCTGTGTATGATGGAACTTGATATATATGTGGATGAATCTGTGTATGGAACCTGCTATAGAACTTGTTTGAATCTTTGTATGATGAATATGTGTTTGAAACACAATGTGTTTGAATCTGTTTTGAATCTGTTATTATTTCTGTTTCTGTATATGAATCTGGAAAATATATATGAATCTGCTTCTGTGTATATGAATCTGGGAAATACAGGCGGCTTATAATTAAAACCGCCTGTGATGTGTCTCTATCACAGGCGGTTCTTTTAAACCGGACCGCCTGTGATGTGTGACTATCACAGGCGGTTCTTTTAAACTGGACCGCCTGTGATGTGTGTCTATCACAGGCGGTTTTTGATTGACCGCCTGTGATGTTGTTTTACATCACAGGCGGTGCACCACAAGCGGTTCCTGGAACCGCCTGTGTAGAGGCTAACCGGACCGCCTGTATAGAGGATACCTGTAGTAGTGATATTGTGTGGAACCTATTAGGTTTCTACATATAGTGTGTCACAGCTTTCTCGAAACTTTCTCAATTTTTTATCACAGCCTCTATATATGATATCATGATACGTGGATAATTTTCTAACTTTGTTTGTGTTTTATACAATTTTTAAACAAGTGGATGGCACACTACCGGAAATGAGTGCTTTGCCGAGTGCCCGAAGCACTCGGCAAAGCTTTAAAAACACTCGGTAAAGTCTTTGCCGAGTGTCACACTCGGCAAAAAAGGCTCAATAAACAGTGCATCGGTAAAGCTTTCTTTGCCGAGTACTTTTTCTCGGGCACTCGACAAAGAAGCTGGCACTCGGCAAAGAAAAACAGTCGTTACGGCGACGGGGTGACGGAGACGGCGTCTTTGCCGAGTGTCACGGATGACACTGGCAAAAGTAACTTCTTTGCCGAGTGCTACCTGGAACACTCGGCAAAGAACCCACCAAGGAGGGTCCCCATGTCAGGTTCTTTGCCGAGTGCTATGTACGGCACTCAGCAAAGCGTGCCTCTTTGCCGAGTCTTAGAGACATTACACTCGGCAAAGAACCTATACCGGTGCGCAGGTCTTGGTTCTTTGCGGAGTGCTATGGTCTTGACACTCGGCAAAGAACCTCTTTGCCGAGTGTTGCACTCGGCAAAGTGACCAGTATACACCTTTTTTATTTGTTTTTTGTATTCCATCCACACAAACAAAAGATATCACATATATATCACATATATACATCACAGATATCATCACAAACATAAATAGCCAACATAAACATAAATATCCATCACAAACATAAGTGTTCAACACAAGTATCCAACACAAACATAAGTCTCATATGTCTCAAGCTCTGACATAAGTATCCAACACAAACATAAGTGACTAACACAAGATTTGAAGTCTCCAAACACACAGACATAAGTATTCAACACTTAAAACATAAAACTCATGGAGGTGGGCGGTTGGTCTGGTGCTGCGTTGGGCTAAACCCTTCACGAGGGTTGTTGGATGCCGCCCCAGATTGGTCCTGCACAGAGAAGAGATTGCATGTGTTATACCAAATGCATTACCAACATGTAACTATAATTTTGATACTCACAGGAGTTTGGAATAGAGCAGGGTTAACTGCAGGGAACAATGGAGGTGGCGGAGCGAAACCCTGGGACGCGCTAAGGCTCTGCATGTACTGGAACATATCTGCCATCCTCTGATCAATCGCCGCCCGCTCCGCCATTATCCTCTCCTCCATCTCTTGACGTTCCCTCCTCTCTTGTTCTAGTTGGGTATGTAATATTACAAGCCAACGTTATAGTAACTCAAAGAGAAGGTATATAACTCAAGGAATGACGAGTTACAGAAGCACTAACCTCGAGTTGCTGTATGCGAAGCTGTGAGTTGTCGTGCCGAGGTCGTATGGCTGGACTCGAGCCCGTGCTCCTTGCCCGCACCTGAGATAGAGTGGGAGTGGAGGATGAGTCGATTGCCCCGTCGGCAATCCAGTACCGCCCATGTCTCTTTCCTCCTCCGACCCTCATGAGCACATCATGGTTGATCGGCTCGGTGCTCGGATCATAATCTGGGCCATGGACCTCCTGCGCCATGGCGGTGTAGTCATGAAGGCGGCTGTAGACGGCGGGGTTGGTGTAGGCCTCGGGCCCGTCATCTGGGTTGTAGGTGACGTCTGATGTCGCCTTGCCCTTATGGGCCATAGCATAGGCCGAGAAGGTGGAGCAAGGCCGGCCACCATGTGACGCCGACTGCAAGAAAACCAACGAGATAGTTAGAAACAATATCTAATCCAATGCTATATACCTAAATAAAAAAGAGGGCGTACCCATGCTTCGGCATATTGCCCCAGGCTCCGGCTGCCTTGGTGGTGGGAGGGACCTTGCATCATCATACGTCGTTCCCGGCTAGCGTTGTGCGCCTGGTCCCACTCAGCCGAACACCACCTATCCACCATCTGCTCCCAGCACAGAGGATGTGCGGCACACCAATGTGGAATCATCTACAAAGTAAACACATAAAGTGCATATCAGAAGATAAAATAAAATTCATGCATGGAGTACTGAAAGGGAAATGTGCCCTTGGGCCATTTCTAAGTATTTTGGTGATTTAGTGTCCAACACAAGTGCTTAGGTGTTAATCTATGACAAGTGATGGACTAAGTGCAAATCAAGATTAAAGGTATGTTTCTACACTTAGTACATTGTTTTGAAAGCTAATGTATTGTGTCTAAGTGCTAGAAACAGGAAAAATCTCTTTGGAAAAGAGTTAGCTTCTTTCAGCCAAAGTCAGCTCAGTCTGGGTGCACCGGACTGTCCGGTGGTGCACTGGACAGTGTCCGGTGTGCCAGGCTAGCTCGGGCGGACTGGGTGTTCTCGGGACTTCGACGGCGGTGTACGGCTATAAATCACCGGACTGTCCGGTGGTGCACCGGACTGTCCGGTGAGCCATTCACAGGCGAAGTCGTCGCTCTCGGGAAGTGATTAACGGCGTATGGCTATAAATCACCGGACTGTCCGGTGATCCAACGGTCAGCCAGGCCAACGGTCGGCCGAGGATTCCGCGCGTGACGCGTGGCCGAGCCAACAGTCACAAGGGGACACCGGACTGTCCGGTGTGCACCGGACAGTGTCCGGTGTGCCAACGGCTCTGAATCTGCAACGGTCGGCTTCGCCAAATAAGGAAAGAGATCCGCACCGGACAGTGTCCGGTGGTGCACCGGACTGTCCGGTGCGCCAGGCGACTGAAGGCAAGAATTGCCTTCCTGGAATGCTCTCAACGGCTCCTAACTGCCTTGGGGCTATAAAAGGGACCCCTAGGCGCATGGAGGAGTACATCAAGCATCCTTTGAGCATTGTTGATCACTCACACTTCATTCTTGCGCACTTGTTCGACATTCTTAGTGATTTGAGCTCTGTTCTAGTGAGAACCTCGTGATATTCTTTTGAGCTCAAGTCTGGGTCTTGTGCGTGCGTATTTGCTGTGATTTTTGTGTCTTGTGTGTGTTGCTCATCCCTCCCTTACTCTATGCTTCTTTGTGAACATCAAAGTGTAAGGGCGAGAGGCTCCAAGTTGTGGAGATTCCTCGCAAGCAGGATATAGTAAAGCAAAGCAAAACACCGTGGTATTCAAGTGGGTCTTTGGACCGCTTGAGAGGGGTTGATTGCAACCCTCGTCCGTTGGGACGCCACAACGTGGAGTAGGCAAGTTTTGTACTTGGCCGAACCAGGGGATAAACCACTGTGTCTATCTGTGTTGATCCTCTTGTGGTTGTTGTGTTTTGCAAGAACTCCTCTCTAGCCACTTGGCCTTATTGTGCTAACGCTTAATCAAGTTTTTGTGGCGTTAAGTTTAAGTTTTCACAGGATCACCTATTCACCCCCTCTCTAGGTGCTCTCAATTGGTATCGGAGCCGTTCTCTTTAAGAAAGGGACTAATCGCCCGAAGAGATGGATCCTAAGGGCAAGGGGATTGTGATCAATGATAAGGAGAAGGAGTCCTTCGTCAACGAGCCGAAAGATGACAAGCCTACCGACTCAGGCTCGGGCTACAAACGAAAAGATGGGAAGAAGTAGAAGAAGACAAGGCGCATCAAGGAGATTGTCTACTACGACGACAGCGATGAGTCCTCTTCTTCCCAAAAGGACAACGACGACAACGACTACGAGAAAAAGAAAACGGTCAATTCGAACTTTTCTTTTGATTACTCTCGTATTCCGCAAAGTACCAATGCTCATTTACTCTCCATTCCACTTAGTAAACCTCCTCACTTTGATGGAGAGGACTACGGATTTTGGAGCCACAAAATGCGTAGTCACTTGTTCTCTCTCCATCCAAGCATATGGGGGATAGTTGAGAGTGGAATGAAATTTGATAGTACTGATAGTCCCATGTTTATAAATGAGCAAATTCACAAAAATGCACAAGCTACTACTGTTCTTCTAGCCTCATTGTGCAGGGACGAATACCATAAGGTGAGCGGCTTGGATAACGCCAAGCAGATTTGGGACACCCTCAAGATCTCACATGAGGGGAACGACGTCACCATTCTCACCAAGATGGAGTTGGTGGAGGGCGAACTTGGGAGATTCGCAATGATCAGGGGCGAGGAGCCAACCCAAACGTACAACCGGCTCAAGACCCTCGTCAACAAAATAAGGAGCTATGGAAGCACACGATGGACGGATCACGACGTCGTCCACCTAATGCTAAGGTCCTTTACCGTCCTTGATCCACATCTTGTGAACAATATTCGTGAGAATCCTAGGTACACCAAGATGTCGCCCGAGGAGATACTTGGAAAGTTCGTAAGCGGACGGATGATGATCAAGGAGGCTAGATACGTTGATGATGCGTTGAATGGCCCAATCCAAGAGCCTCAAACCATTGCTCTCAAAGCAACGAGGAGCAAGGAGGCGCTACCTAGCAAGGTGGCGCAAGTTGAGGCGGCCGGGCTCAATGATGAAGAAATGGCCCTCATCATCAAGCGTTTCAAGACGGCGCTAAAGGGTCGCAAGGGGCATCCCAACAAGACCAAGACGAAGGGGAAGCGCTCATGCTTCAAATGTGGTAAGATTGGTCATTTTATCGCTAATTGTCCCAATAATAATAGTGACCAAGAACAAGGGAACAAGAGGGAAAAGAAGAAGTCTTACAAGAAGGCTAAGGGCGAGGCACACCTTGGCAAGGAGTGGGACTCGGATTGTTCGTTGTCCGACTCCGACAACGAAGGACTCGCCGCCACCGCCTTCAACAAGTCATCCCTCTTCCCCAACGAGCATCACACTTGCCTCATGGCAAGGGAAAAGAAGGTAAGCACTCGTAATACTAGTACTTACGCTTCCTCAAGTGATGAAGAATCTAGCAATGATGAAATAGACTATTCATGTTTATTCAAGGGCTTAGATAGAACTAAGGTTGATAAAATTAATGAGTTGATTGATGCCTTGAATGATAAGAATAGATTATTAGAAAAGCAAGAGGATCTTTTGTATGAAGAACATGATAAGTTTGTAGAGGCACAAAAATCCCTTGCTTTAGAAATTAAAAGGAATGAAATGCTTTCTTGTGAATTGTCTACATGCCATGACTCTATTGCCAGCTTAAAGAGCATAAATGATGATTTGAATGCTAAGTTAGAAATAGCTAATAAATCAACATCTTGTGTAGAACATGTTACAATTTGCAATAGGTGTAAAGATTTTGATGTTGATGCTTGTAGTGAACACCTAGTTTCAATTTCTAAATTGAATGATGAAGTGGCTAGTCTTAATGCCCAACTTAAGACTAGTAAGAGTGAATTTGATAAAATAAAATTTGCAAGGGATGCCTACACGATTGGTAGACACCCCTCAATTAAGGATGGTCTTGGCTTCAAGACGGAAGTCAAGAACTTAACAATCCATAAGGCTTCCATCTCCACCAAGGAGAAAGGGAAGGCCCCTATGGCTAATAGTGCTCAAAAGAATCATGCATTTATTTATAGGAAATTTTCTAGAAATATTCATCATGATAGGAGTTGTAATGCTTATGGGTCAAATGCAATGTTTGCTACAAGTTCTTCCTATATGCATGGTAGAGATATGTCTAGGAGAAATGTCATTCATCATATGCCTAGGAGAAATGTTGCTCATGTTCCTAGGAAGATTAATGAACCTTCTACAATTTATCATGCTTGCAATGCTTCCTTTGCTATTTGTAGAAAGGATAAGAAGGTAATTGCTAGGAAGTTAGGGGCAAGATGCAAGGGAGATAAAACTTGCATTTGGGTCCCTAAGACCATTGTGACTAACCTTGTAGGACCCAACAAGAGTTGGGTACCTAAAACCCAAGCCTAAATTTGCCTTGCAGGTTTATGCATCCGGGGGTACAAGCTGGATTATCGACAGCGGATGCACAAACCACATGACGGGGGAGAAGAAGATGTTCACCTCCTACGTCAAGAACAAGGATTCCCAAGATTCAATCATATTCGGTGATGGGAACCAAGGCAAGGTGAAAGGGTTAGGAAAGATAGCTATTTCATCCGAGCACTCTATTTCTAATGTGTTTTTAGTTGAGTCTCTTGGATATAATTTGTTATCCGTTAGTCAATTATGCAATATGGGATATAACTGTTTATTCACAAATGTAGATGTGTTTGTCTTTAGAAGAAGTGATGGTTCATTAGCTTTTAAGGGTGTATTAGACGGCAAACTCTATTTAGTTGATTTTGCAAAAGAGGAGGCCGGTCTAGATGCATGCTTAATTGCTAAGACTAGCATGGGCTGGCTGTGGCATCGCCATTTAGCTCATGTGGGGATGAAGAACCTTCACAAGCTTCTAAAGGGAGAACACGTGATAGGTCTAACTAATGTAGCTTTCAAAAAAGATAGACCTTGTGCAGCTTGTCAAGCAGGTAAACAGGTGGGAAGCTCTCATCATACCAAAAATGTGATGACCACATCAAGACCTTTGGAAATGCTTCATATGGACCTCTTCGGACCCATCGCCTATCTAAGCATAGGAGGAAGTAAGTATGGTCTTGTTATAGTTGATGACTTTTCCTGCTTCACTTGGGTATTCTTTTTGCAGGATAAATCTGAAACCCAAGGGACCCTCAAGCGCTTCCTAAGAAGAGCTCAAAATGAGTTTGAGCTCAAGGTGAAGAAGATAAGGAGCGACAACGGGTCCGAGTTCAAGAACCTTCAAGTGGAGGAGTATCTTGAGGAGGAAGGGATCAAGCACGAGTTCTCCGCTCCCTACACACCACAGCAAAATGGTGTGGTAGAGAGGAAGAACAGGACACTCATAGACATGGTGAGGACGATGCTTGGAGAGTTCAAGACCCCCGAGCGGTTTTGGTCGGAAGCCATGAACACGGCTTGCCACGCCATCAACCGGGTCTACCTTCACCGCCTCCTCAAGAAGACTTCGTATGAGCTTCTAACCGGTAACAAACCCAATGTGTCTTACTTTCGTGTATTTGGGAGCAAATGCTATATTCTAGTGAAGAAAGGTAGAAATTCTAAGTTTGCTCCCAAAGCTGTAGAAGGGTTTTTGCTAGGTTATGACTCAAATACAAAGGCGTATAGGGTCTTCAACAAATCATCGGGTTTGGTTGAAGTCTCTAGCGACGTTGTATTTGATGAGACTAATGGCTCTCCAAGATAGCAAGTTGTTGATCTTGTTGATGTAGATGAAGGAGACGTTCCAATGACCGCAATACGCACCATGGCAATTGGCGATGTGCGACCACAGGAACTCGAGGAGCAAGATCAACCTTCTTTCTCGACGATGGTGCATCCCCCAACTCAAGACGATGAACAGGTTCATCAAGAAGAGGCGTGTGATCAAGGGGGAGCACAAGATGATCATGTGATGGAGGAAGAAGCACAACCAGCACCTCCAACCCAAGTTCGAGCGACGATTCAAAGGAATCATCCCATCGACCAAATTTTGGGTGACATTAGCAAGGGAGTAACTACTCGTTCTAGATTTGATAATTTTTGTGAGCATTACTCCTTTGTCTCTTCTATTGAGCCTTTTAGGGTAGAAGAGGCCTTGCTAGATCCGGACTGGGTGTTGGCCATGCAGGAGGAGCTCAATAATTTCAAAAGGAATGAAGTTTGGACACTGGTGCCTCGTCCCAAGCAAAATGTTGTGGGTACCAAGTGGGTGTTCCGCAACAAACAGGACGAGCACGGGGTGGTGACGAGGAACAAGGCTCGACTTGTGGCAAAAGGTTATGCCCAAGTCACAGGTTTGGACTTTGAGGAGACTTTTGCTCCTGTGGCTAGGCTAGAGTCCATTCGTATTTTGCTAGCATATGCCGCTCACCATTCTTTCAGGTTGTTCCAAATGGATGTGAAGAGCGCTTTCCTCAATGGGCCAATCAAGGAGGAGGTGTACGTGGAGCAACCCCCTGGCTTCGAGGATGAACGGTACTTCGACCACGTATGTAAGCTCTCTAAGGCGCTCTATGGACTTAAGCAAGCCCCAAGAGCATGGTATGAATGCCTTAGAGACTTTTTAATTGCTAATGCTTTCAAGGTTGGGAAAGCCGATCCAACTTTATTCACTAAGACTTGTGATGGTGACTTATTTGTGTGCCAAATTTATGTCGATGACATAATATTTGGTTCTACTAACCAAAAGTATTGTGAAGAGTTTAGCAGGGTGATGACTCAAAAGTTTGAGATGTCGATGATGGGTGAGTTGAACTACTTCGTTGGGTTCCAAGTGAAGCAACTCAAGGACGGCACCTTTATCTCCCAAATGAAGTACACGCAAGACTTGCTAAAGCGGTTTGGGATGAAGGACGCCAAGCCCGCAAAGACTCCGATGGGAACCGACAGACACATCGACCTCAACAAAGGAGGTAAGTCCGTTGATCAAAAAGCATACCGGTCCATGATAGGTTCCTTGCTTTATTTATGCGCTAGTAGACCGGATATTATGCTTAGTGTATGCATGTGTGCTAGATTTCAATCCGATCTAAGGGAGTGTCATTTAGTGGCTGTGAAGCGAATTCTTAGATATTTAGTCGCTACGCCTTGCTTCGGGATCTGGTATCCAAAGGGGTCTACCTTTGACTTAATTGGATATTCAGACTCCGATTATGCTGGATGTAAGGTCGATAGGAAGAGTACATCAGGGACGTGCCAATTCTTAGGAAGGTCCCTAGTGTCATGGAGTTCTAAGAAACAAACTTCCGTTGCCCTATCCACCACTGAGGCCGAGTATGTTGCCGCAGGACAGTGTTGCGCGCAACTACTTTGGATGAGGCAAACCCTCCGGGACTTTGGCTACAATCTGAGCAAAGTCCCACTCCTATGTGACAATGAGAGTGCTATCCACATAGCGGGCAATCCTGTTGAGCACAGCCGCACAAAGCACATTGACATCCGGCATCACTTTTTGAGAGAACACCAGCAAAAGGGAGATATCGAAGTGTTTTATATTAGCACCGAGAACCAGCTAGCCAATATCTTTACCAAGCCTCTAGATGAGAAGACCTTTTGCAGGCTGCGTAGTGAGCTAAATGTCTTAGATTCACGGAACTTGGATTGATTTATAGCATACATGTGTTTCTGCCTTTGATCATGTTCCTTATGCATTTTGTTGTTTACTTGTGGTGCTCAAGTTGTACAAACACTCCCCGGACCTCACAAGTCCTTTTGCAAGTGATGCACATATTTAGGGGGAGATGTGCTACAACTTGACCCTTTGAGACTAACCGTGTGCTTGAGTTTGCTTGATTTAGTCTCAAAGGAGGTTTGAAAGGGAAAATGTGGACTTGGACCATGAAAGACTTCCACTGCACTCCGATGAGAGGGTAACTTATTCCAAGTTCATCTCATGTACTCTTTTTGCCTTGGTACTCTTATTTGAAGATTTTGGTGAGACAATGGGGTTCGTGGGTCAAGATTGATCCCGTTTTGGTGCTTGATGCCAAAGGGGGAGAAAATAAGGCCAAAGCAAGAAATGGATCAGCTACCACTTGAGAATTTTGAAAACAGTAGGATAGAGTTTTTGGTTCGTCAAAACTCTCTTGTTGTCTCTTTTGTCAAAAGTTGGCCTCCTGTGGGGAGAATAGTTGATTATGGGAAAAAGGGGGAGTTTTTGAAATATTTGATCAATTTCTCTTGGAACAACTCTTTATGTCTCTACAAGTGAATTTGACTTAGAGATAGGAAATTGAGTTTGATTTGCAAAAACAAACCAAGTGGTGGCAAAGAATGATCCATATATGCCAAATTTGAATCAAAACAAATTTGTGTTCTTATTTGCATTGATATTGCACCTGTTCTAGTTGCTTTGTGTTGTGTTGGCATAAATCACCAAAAAGGGGGAGATTGAATGGGAAATGTGCCCTTGGGCCATTGCTAAGTATTTTCGTGATTTAGTGTCCAACACAAGTGCTTAGGTGTTAATCTATGACAAGTGATGGACTAAGTGCAAATCAAGATTAAAGGTATGTTTCTACACTTAGTACATTGTTTTGAAAGCTAATGTATTGTGTCTAAGTGCTGGAAACAGGAAAAATCTCTTTGGAAAAGAGTTAGCTTCTTTCAGCCAAAGTCGGCTCAGCCTGGGTGCACCGGACTGTCCGGTGGTGCACCGGACAGTGTCCGGTGTGCCAGGCTGGCTCGGGCGGACTGGGTGTTCTCGGGACTTCGACGGCGGTGTACGACTATAAATCACCGGACTGTCCGGTGAGCCATTCACAGGCGAAGTCGTCGCTCTCGGGAAGTGATTAACGGCGTACGACTATAAATCACCGAACTGTCCGGTGAGGCACCGGACTGTCCGGTTAGCCAACGGTCAGCCGGGCCAACGGTCGGCCGAGGATTCCGCGCGTGACGCGTGGCCGAGCCAACGGTCACAAGGGGGCACCGGACTGTCCGGTGTGCACCGAACAGTGTCCGGTGCGCCAACGGCTCTGAATCTGCAATGGTCGGCTTCGCCAAATAAGGAAAGAGATCCGCACAGGACAGTGTCTGGTGGTGCACCGGACTGTCCGGTGCGCCAGGCGACTGAAGGCAAGAATTGCCTTCCTGGAATGCTCTCAACGGCTCCTAGCTGCCTTGGGGCTAAAAAAGGGACCCTTAGGCGCATGGAGGAGTACATCAAGCGTCCTTTGAGCATTGTTGATCACTCACACTTCATTCTTGCGCACTTGTTCGACATTCTTAGTGATTTGAGCTCCGTTCTAGTGAGAACCTCGTGATATTCTTTTGAGCTCAAGTCTGGGTCTTGTGTGTGCGTATTTGCTATGATTTTTGTGTCTTGTGTGTGTTGCTCATCCCTCCCTTACTCCGTGCTTCTTTGTGAACATCAAAGTGTAAGGGCGAGAGGCTCCAAGTTGTGGAGATTCCTCGCAAGCGGGATATAGTAAAGCAAAGCAAAACACCGTGGTATTCAAGTGGGTCTTTGGACCGCTTGAGAGGGGTTGATTGCAACCCTCGTCCGTTGGGACGCCACAACGTGGAGTAGGCAAGTTTTGTACTTGGCCAAACCACGGGATAAACCACTGTGTCTATCTGTGTTGATCCTCTTGTGGTTGTTGTGTTTTGCAAGAACTCCTCTCTAGCCACTTGGCCTTATTGTGCTAACGCTTAATCAAGTTTTTGTGGCGTTAAGTTTAAGTTTTCACAGGATCACCTATTCATCCCCCCTCTAGGTGCTCTCAAGTAATGGTACCAAACATGCATGACTTTACCTGCAGGTACTAATCCCTGGTCAACGACATGGTTCGAGCTTTAGTTTTGGTCACCCTCTCCCCAAGGACGGAGCCGTGGTAGGTGACGATGGCCTGGATTCGGGCCTCATAGTGCATGTCCACGACGAGCTTCTTACAGCTCGTGGTGGCCACCACATCCGCCCTAGCCTCGTATCCAGCCTCGCATCTGAAGAAATCCTGCATACAAAAATGATGTATCCATATATTATTTCAAGAATTTGCAACGAATGCGACATATTTTACATTATACTAAGACTAACCCACAACTCTTGCTTCACCCGCTCCGCCTTGTTATTGAATTCCCGGCCCTCCCGGTCTACTGCATCGGGGGCGACGGCGTAGTGGTCGAAGGTGAAGGCTGGGCCCATCACTCTGGCGTACTCCACCAGTCCAGGGAAGTGTTCCCTGCACAGCAGGCCGAGGATGCCATGGGGGGCGACGATGACCCCCAGCATAATCCACAACCGTCCAAGACCTGTCCAAGTGATAAATAAAAAGTATTAGTTTATATTATGATTTTGAACACATAATATGAACAAGAATGAAGAACATAAAGTTACATACCTCTCTCCATCCGGCCGAATCAGCAGTGGCCTGTCCCGAAGTATGGGACGCTGAGAGAGACTCTCGGGGTCTCGTAGGTAGATGCTCCTCGAACTTGAGCCGCTAGAACCTGAGGTGTCCTGGTGCTGGTCGTCGTCGTCCTGCTGCTGGTCTAAGTTGTCCTGAGGCGCCACCTGCTGCTGGACAAGGTCGTCATGCTGCGCCGCCTGCTCTGCCTCGTCTGCCGTCCTACTCCTCCTCCCCCTCCTCCTCCTCAGCCAATTACCGCCGACCATATTTGTCCAAAAACCTACAATTAAGAGTAAACAAATAAGCACATATAAAAAGATGTATTTAAAAACATGTGCGAAATAAATAGTCATATAGCATTACATCGATTAAAAATAATCTTCATATGTGTCGGGGTTAGCCGGATCATAACTCTCATCATCACTATCAACCATTTCAATCTCAACACCATCGAAAGACGCTAGTTCGTCATTAATGTCATTGCCTTCAAGGATTACTAAGTCATTATCATTTTGCACCTCATCATCCTCCTCATCAACAACCATTTCAATATCTACGTCCATTCCAATAGGTTTACTAAGTCATTATCATTAAAGTGCACCATCTTGTCAGGATTGTATCGTTTTCCATTTTTGTGCCATGTCATCTGTTTCGCGGATTCCTCTGTCATGTACAGACGCTGGATCCTCAGTATGAATGGAAGGTGCCGTAGGATTGTCAAGGAGATGTTGAGCTGCCTCTTCTGTCCATCACCAGAGTCTACCTCCATGAACCTAGACGATGTACACTTGGGACAGTACTTTGCCTCTGCGTATTCTTTCCTAAATAGCACGTAGCCCTTCAGACAAGCATGATTCTGCTCATACGTCATCTTGAGTGCACGAAGGAGTTTCTATGCCTCGTACATGCTCTTTGGCAGAACGTGATCATCCGGAAGCAGGCTACCAATAACCGTCAACAAGCCATCGAATGCGTCTCTACTCATGTTGTACTGTGACTTGAACGCCATTACACGCCCAATGGCATCCAGTTGAGAAACCTTTGTCTGACCGTGAAGGGGCTTCTGTGCCGCGTCGAACATGTCGTAGAACACCTTTGCAGTCGGCTTTGGCTCGTCATCCATACATCCTCCTGTGTACTATGTCTCTTGATAATCGTTCAACATATCCGCTACCCCCGCATCCGTGTCATAATCCTCGACACGTTGTCTTAGCACCTCCTCTCTCGTACGATGCGCTTCACCATGAAATATCCACCGAGTATAGCCCGACGTAAATCTATTCTTCCAAATATGTTCTACCATGGACTTCTTTGGTTTTCTTTTCCGGTTGGCACATTTGCTGCACGAGCATGAGACTAGACTCGCTCCTTTAGCAGCTTCGCCATATGCCCGTTCCACGAAATCATCGGTCTTTCTAATCCATTCAGTGGTGACATCGTTCCTTTCTCTACGGCCCGTGTACATCCACTCACGGTCCTCCATCCTCTAACAGAAAATTTTGGCAGCATCTCCCCTGCACAGGGAGGTTTTGAAATCCTGCAAATAAAACTATCAGCATGATGGCTGACATCCACACATAATTCAACGGCACGATGGCCGGCAATCATCAATACTCAATATTAACCTAATCATACACGTACATAAATTTAACACAAGAAAACTAAATATTAATCTAATCAACTCAATATTAAACCTAATCATACCTGACGGGCGGGACGATGGGTCGCGGACGAGACGGCAGGTCGCGGGCGAGGCGGCGGGGGCACGGCGAGGGCACGGCGAGGGCACGACGAGGGCACAATGAGGGCACGCACGGTGGGGACGCGGCGGGGGCACGGCAAGGGCACGCACGGCGGGGACACGACGGGGGCACGACGTACGACGTACGGCGCGAGCGCGGCTGCGGCGGCGCGGTGAGGGCGTGGGCGGGGACAAGGGCGAGGGCGCGGCGCGGGCTGCGGCGGCGAGGGCGCGACCGACGTGGGCGCGGGCGCGGCGGCGGCGTGTAATGGTGAGAGAGTGAGAGAGAAAGAAGGTTACCAACGCTATATACACGCGCTTTGCAAAGAATTTTTTATTTTTAAAATAAGCTTTGCCGAGTGCCAGATCGGGGACACTCGGCAAAGATTAATCTACACTTCTTTGCCGAGTGTCACCCAAGGGGCACTCGGCAGCATACTTTGCCGAGTGTCAACCAGCTGACACTCGGCAAAGTACATTTGTATTTTTTTGGCCACCAAACTTTTTGTGGTTTGTTCCTACACTATGTAGACCTACATGTACCATTTAGAGACAATTATAACTGTATTTTCAATATCTAGTAGATTTAGTTTGTTTATTTGCATTTCTTCAAAAAATTCAGATTTGAACTGTAGGTCACTCGAAACTTGGAAAACCGTGCATGCAAAATGATATCCATGCTACTTAGCACAAGTTACGACCGATTTCAGGAGTGGACAGGAAACTTCGAGCACCATGCTCACTGAACATGGCCGTGAACTTGCCATCCAGGTGTTTAAAAATTGTATAAAACACAAACAAACTCAGAAAATCATGAAATATGTCCACGTGCCATGATATCATATGTAGAGGCTGTGATAAAAAATTAGAATGTTTGGAGAAAGTTATGAGACAGTATGTGTAGAAACCTAAGAGAACTACACATGAAATCATGGAGTTTCAATGTGGATCTCTTAGGTTTGTACACATAGTGCGTCACAGCTTTCTCAAAAAATTTTCAAATTTTTATCAGAGCCTCTACATATGATATCATGACACGTGGACATGTTTCATGATTTTTTGACTTTATTTGTGTTTTATACAATTTTTAAACACCTGGATGGCAAGTTCACGGCCATATTAAGTGAGCATGGTGCTCGAAGTTTCCGGTCCACTCCTGAAATCGGTCGTAACTTGTGCTAAGTAGCATGGATATCATTTTTTCCTGCACTGTTTTCCAAGTTTCGAGTGACCTGCAGTTCAAATCTAAATTTTCCGAAAAAATTCAAATAAACGAACTAAATCTACTAGCTATTGCAAACACTGTTATAATTGTCCCAAAATGGTACATGTAGGTCTACATAGTGTAGGAACATACCACAAAAAGTTTGGTGGCTAAAATGTAAAAAACAAAAATATGGTTTGCCGAGTGTCTAAGCCTGCTTTGCCGAGTGCCAAACACTAGGCACTCGGCAAAGAATCCTCTTTGCCGAGTGTCAGTCCTCGGCTCTCGGCAAAGAGTGACGGCCGTCAGCTTTAGAACGGCCGCTGACGGCCCTTTGCCGAGCGCTTTCTTTGCCGAGTGTTTGACACTCGGCAAACATGTCTTTGCCGAGTGCGGTTCTGTGCCGAGTGTCCTGCACTCGGTAAAGAGGCTCGTTACCGAGAGCCAAACTTTACCGAGTGCGGCTCTCGGCGAATCCCTCTTTGCCGAGTGCCCGACAAAAGGCACTCGGCAAAGAGTCCGACACTCGGCAAAGCCTCAGATTCCGGTAGTGGCAAGTTCACGGCTATGTTTAGTGAGCATGTTGCTCGAAGTTTCTGGTTCGCTCCTGAAATCGGTCGTAACTTGTGCTAAGTAGCATGGATATCATTTTTGCATGCACGATTTTTCAAGTTTCGAGTGACCTGCAGTTTAAATCTGAATTTTTCGAAGAAATTCAAATAAACAAACTAAATCTACTAACTATTGAAAACTCTGTTATAATTGTCCCAAAATGGTACATGTAGGTCTACATAGTGTAGGAACATACCACAAAAAATTTGGTTGAAAAAAATAAAAATAAAAATAAAAATAAAAATGTACTTTGCCGAGTGTCAAGAGATGACACTCGGCAAAAAAGCCTTTGCCGAGGGTTAAATGGTTGACACTCGACAAAGTGTAGTGAAATAGTCTTTGCCGAGTGTCGCCCGGGGGACACTCGACAAAGAAGACTTTGCCGAGTGCCGGATCGAGGACACTCGGCAAAGTATATTTTAAAATTAAAAAAATCTTTGCCGAGTGCCAGATCACGGGCACTCGGCAAAGAGGGTTTACTTACCGACAGTTAGCCCTTTCTTCCTCACTCTCTCACTCTCACGCACGCACTCTCACCGCGCCGCCGCCCCGTCGCCGTCCGCGCCCCTCGCCGTCCGGCCGTGCCCCTTGTCGTCCGGTCGTGCCGTCGCCGCGCGCCGCCCTCGACGCGCCCCACCGCCGCCTGCGCCCCCCGCCCGACCGCGCTCGACGGGCCCCACCCAGCCGCCCCTCGCCGCGCCGCCGCCCCCCGCCGCGCCCGCGCCCCTCGCTCCTCGTCGCTCACCCCTTGCCATGCCCGCCGCCCGTGCCTCTCGACGCGCCCCTCACCGCACCCGCGCCCCCCACGGCGCCCACCCGCCCGCCGTCTGCCGCACCCGCGCCGCCCGCCGCACCCTTGCCCGCTCGCCGTTGCACCCTCCACGCCACCACGCCTCGACCGCCGTGACTCGTTGTCTCGCCCGTGACCCCGCGCCCCGTCGTCTCGCCCGCGACCCACCGTCTCGACCGCGACCAAACCTCGAAGGTGATTTATATGAAACGATTAGGTTTAATATTGAGTCAGATTTATATACATGTTTTGGTTAGGTTAATATATAGTCTTGTTGTGTTATCTCTAATAGATTAAATATATATAGATGTGATTGCCAGCCATCGTGTCATTGAAATATGCATGGTTGTCAGCCATCGTGCTGATACTTTTATTTACAGGTTTTATAAGCCTCCCCGTGCAGGGGAGGTTCTGCCAGAATTTTCTATTGCTAGGCTTATGTTAGAGGATGGAGGACTGTGAGTGGATGTACACGGGCCATAGAGGAAGGAACGATGTGACCCATGAATGGATTAGAAAGACCGATGATTTCGTGGAACGGGCATATGGCGAAGCAGCTAAAGGAGCGAGTCTAGTCCCATGCCCGTGCAGCAAATGTGCCAACCGGAAAAGAAAATCAAAGAAAGCCATGGTAGAACATATTTGGAAGAATGTATTTATGCCGAGCTATACTCGGTGGATGTTTCATGGTGAAGCGCATCGTACGAGAGAGGAGGTGCCGAGACAACGCGTCGAGGATTATGATGCCGATGCGGGGGTAGCGGATATGTTGAACGACTATCATGAGGCACAATACACGGGAGGATGTATGGATGGCGAGCCAGAGCCGACTGCAAAGGCGTTCTATGACATGTTTGACGCGGCACAGAAGCCCCTTCACGGCAAGACAAAGGTTTCTCAACTGGATGCCATTAGGCGTGTAATGGCGTTCAAGTCGCAGTACAGCATGAGTAGAGACGCATTCGATGGCTTGTTGATGGTTATTGGGAGCCTGCTTATGGATGATTACGTTCTGCCAAAGAGCATGTATGAGGCACATAAACTCCTTCGTGCATTCAAGATGACGTATGAGCAGATTCATGCTTGTCCGAAGGGCTGCGTGCTATTTAGGAAAGAATACGCGGAGGCAAAGTACTATCCCAAGTGTAAATCATCTAGGTTCATGGAGGTAGACTCTGGTGATGGACAGAAGAGGCAGCTCGACATCCCCTTGACAATCCTACGACACCTTCCGTTCATACCGAGGATCCAGCGTCTGTACATGACAGAGGAATCCGCGAAACAGATGACATGGCACAAAAATGGAAAACAATACAATCCTGACAAGATGGTGCACGCATCCGATGGTGAAGCATGGAAACACTTTGATGCCATTCACCGTAAGAAAGCCGAAGTGGCTCGTAATGTACGTGTTGCGTTGGCCACAGATGGGTTCAATCCCTATGGAATGAGCGCTGCCCCGTACACATGTTGGCCCGTGTTTGTTATCCCAATCAATCTCCCCCCTGGTGTGTGCTTTCAAAGGCAGAATATATTCGTGTCGTTGATAATTCCCAGACACCTGGGGAATAAAATGGGCGTGTACATGGAGCCTTTGATCGATGAATTGGTACGTGCCTGGGAGGAAGGGGTATGGACGTATGACCAAGCTACAAAGACAAACTTCAGAATGCATGTTTGGTACCAGTACTCTATGCATGACTTACCGGCGTATGGGCTATTTTGTGCCTGGTGTGTTCACGGTAAGTTCCCATGCCCAGTTTGCAAGGAAGCTCTCAGGTTCATTTGGTTGAAAAAGGGTGGCAAATATTCATCCTTTGATAAACATCGACAATTTCTCCCTGCTGACCATCCATTCCGCCTAGACATCAAGAACTTTACAAATGGTGTCGTAGTGACAGACCGCCCACCTGCAACGATGACTGGTGCCAAAATTCGTCAACCGATAGATGGGCTCGTGGCCAATACAGAAGGTGGTTTTGTGGGATATGGTGAGCAGCATATGTGGACACATAAGTCTGGCTTGACCCGGCTCCCCTATTATGACGATATGCTCCTTCCACACAACATTGACATGATGCACACTGAAAAGAATGTTGCCGATGCACTATGGGCAACAATTATGGACATTCCTGATAAGTCAAAGGATAACATAAAGGCAAGAGTGGATCTGGCAGTGTTATGTGATAGACCAAACCTAGAGATGAAGCCGCCTGTGGCGGAAAGACGTGGAGAAGGCCTAAGGCCGATTTCGTCCTAAGCAGGGCCCAGAGGAAGGAAGTACTTCAGTGGATCAAGATGTTGATGTTCCCTGATGGGTATGCAGCTAACCTGAGTAGGGGGGTGAAGTTATCTACTATGCGAGTCTTAGGGATGAAGAGTCATGACTTCCACATATGGATTGAACGGATTCTTCCTGCGATGGTTCGAGGCTATGTCCCTGAGCATGTCTAGCTAGCGCTTTCAAAGTTGAGCTATTTCTTCCATCAGCTTTGTACAAAAGAGTTATCTCAGACCGTGGTTGCAGACTTGGAAAGATTGGCACCCGTGTTACTGTGTAAGCTTGAGAAGATATTTCCACCCAGCTTCTTCAATCCAATGCAGCATTTGATCTTCATCTCCCCTATGAGGCACGAATGGGGGGGCCCGTGCAGGGATGTTGATGCTATCCAATCGAGAGATGTCTAAAGACTATTCGAAAGAAATGTAGAAATAAATGCAAAATCGAGGCTTCCATTGCATTGGCATACATTCTAGAGGAGGTGTCAAACTTCACAACAACTTAATATGGTGACAAACTGCCGAGCGTGCATAATCCACCCCCTCGTTACAATGACGGCGACAATGAATCGAACCTTAGCATATTTCGGGGCCAACTCGGAAGCGCAAGTGGCTCGACCACCAAGACCCTGACACATGAAGAGTGGCGGCATATCATGCTATATGTATTGACCAACCTTGAAGAGGTGACGCCATACATGGAACAATTTCTTCATGAATTCTGGCATCGATCAAGGGACCCCACTCCATAGGAATATGACACTCTTCTTAGAAAGGGTGCGAGAAATGGGTTGCCCGATTTCATTTCCTGGTTCAAATGTAAGGTACATGCTTAGTTTGTCAAAGAGATCCGTCTATGAACTCAATTTAGCATCTTTTAACTTGCGAATACTTGCAGGGCCAAAGAGATCCGTCTATGAGTGCCGAGTTGAGACAAGTAGCCAATGGCTTTGCTTATAGGGTCAAGAAATATTTTGGGTATGACGTCAATGGATACCATTTTCGCACAACAAACTACTGAGAGCACCTAGAGGGGGGGGGGTGAATTGGTGATCCTGTAAAAATCAACACTAAATAGCCACAAAACTTTGTTAAGTGTTAGTACGGCTAAGTAGCGAGCTCTTGCAAACACACAAGTAACACAGAGAAACAATCACAAGAGACTCAGTGGTTTATCCCGTGGCTCGACCAAGTGTAACACTTGCCTACCTCCATGTTGTGGCGTCCCAATGGACGAGGGTTGCACTCAACCCCTTTCAAGTGATCCTATGATCAACTTGAATACCACGATATTTCTTTGCTTTTCTCTTTTTCCCATTTGCGAGGAATCTCCACAAGTTGGAGTCTCTCGCCCTTACAATAAAGATCACGGTGAAAGCACAAGTGTAAGGATGGGAAGCAACACACACAAATCCACAGCAATACACATGCACACAAGCCAAGACTTGAGCTTAGAATGAAGCACAACGAGTTCACTACAAGAATGGAGCTCAAATCACTAACGAGGTCGGTCAAGTGCGCGGAGACGGAGTGTGGAAGACTTATAATGCTCAAAGTATGCTTGGGTGACTCCATGCACCTAGGGATCCCTTTTATAGCCCCAAGGCAGCTAGGAGCCGTTGGAGGCATTCTTGGAAGGCTAATCTTGCCTTCTGTCGGGTGGCGCACTGGACAGTCACTGTAGCTGTCCGGTGCGCGATCTCCTTCCTTTTCAAGCACATCCGACCGTTGCAGATTTGTGGCAGTTGGCACACCGGACACTGTCCGGTGCACACCGGACAGTCCGGTGCCCCCTGCCGACCGTTGGTGCGCCCACTCGTCGCGCGAAGATTGCGCGGCTGACTGTTGGCGCAGTCGACTGTTGGCTCACCGGACAGTTCAGTGCACCACCGGACAGTCCGGTGAATTTTAGGCGTACGCCGTTGAACGTTTCCTGAGAGCGACGACTTCGCCGCGGACGACTCACCGGACAGTCCGGTGCACCACCGGACAGTCCGGTGAATTATAGTCGTACGCCGCCATCGAGTCCCGAGAGCGGCCTGTTCACCGGAGACTGGCCTGGCGCACCGGACACTGTCCGGTGCACCACCAGACAGTCCTGTGCACCTAGACCGAGCAGGAGTTGGCTGTACACAACCAACTCTTTTCCAATTGCTTTTCTCCTGTTTCTAGAACTTAGACATAATACATTAGTACCCAAATCAATGTACTAAGTCTAGAAACGTACCTTGTTATATGATTTGCTCTTCTTCGATCTTAGGCACAAATTAAAACTTAGAGAATAGGTGATGGGCACTTAATCACCAAAACACTTTAGAAATGGCCCAAGGGCACATTTCCCTTTCAATCTCCCCCTTTTTGGTGATTTATGCCAACACATCCAAAAGCAACAAAAAGAAGTGCAACACCTATTCAATTGAGAGCAAGAATTGTTTTTGATTCAAATTTGGCATATTTGGATCATTCTTTGCCACCACTTGGTTTGTTTTTGCTAATCAAATTTATTTTCCTATCTCTAAGTCAAACACACTTGTTTAGGCACAAAGAGAGATATTCCAATGGAAAAATTGATCAAGAGCCAAAAACTCCCCCCTTTTCCAATAATCAAACATTCTCCCCACAAGAGACCAACTTTTGACAATAAGAGTATTTTAACAAATCAAAAACTTCTAACTCTACTCTTTTTGAAATTTCACAAGTGGTAGCTGATCCATTTGCTTTGGCCTTAATTTCTCCCCCTTTGGCATTAAGCACCAAAACAGGATCATTCTTGGCCCTTTAACCCCATTGCCTCACCAAAATTGTCAATTAAGAGCAAAAAGACAATAAGAGCATAGATATGAACTTGGAGTCAATACCGGAGTGCAGTGGAAGTCTTTGCATGGTCCAAGTTCACTTTTCCCTTTTAATCCACTTTTGAGACTAAATCAAGAACTCAAACACAAAGGTTAGTCTCAAAGTGTCAAGTTGTAGCATGCCTCCCCCTAAATAAGTGCATCACTTGCAAATGGACTTGTGAGGTCCGGGGATCATGTGTACAACTTGAGCACCACAAATGAATACAAATAGATTGAAATGCATAAATTACATGATCAAAGGCATAAAACACATGTATGCTATAGATCAATCCAAGTTACGGGAATCTAAGATATTTAGCTCACTACGCAGCCTGCAAAACCTTTTCTCATCTAAAGGCTTGGTGAAGATATCGGCTAGCTGGTTTTCGGTGTTAATATGGTACACCTCGATATCCCCCTTTTGCTGGTGGTCTCTCAGGAAGTGATGCCAGACGTCTATGTGCTTAGTGCGGCTGTGTTCAATAGGATTATCCGCCATGCGGATTGTACTCTCATTGTCACATAGGAGTGGGACTTTGCTCAGATTGTAGCCAAAGTCCCGGAGGGTTTGCCTCATCCAAAGTAGTTGCGCGCAACACTGTCCTGCGGCAACATACTCGGCCTCAGCGGTGGATAGGGCAACGGAAGTTTGTTTCTTTGAACTCCAAGACACCAGGGACCTTCCTAGGAATTGGCATGTCCCTGATGTACTCTTCCTATCAACCTTGCACCCGGCATAATCGGAGTCTGAATATCCAATCAAGTCAAAGGTGACATTCCCTTTGGATACCAGATCCCGAAGCAAGGCGTAGCAACTAAATATCTAAGAATCTTCTTAATGGCTACAAGGTGACATTCCCTTGGGTCGGATTGATATCTAGCACACATGCAAATGCTAAGCATAATATCCGGTCTACTAGCACATAAATAAAGCAAAGAACCTATCATAGACTGGTATACCTTTTGATCAATGGACTTACCTCCTTTGTTGAGGTCGACATGTCCGTCGGTTCCCATTGGTGTCTTTGCAGGCTTGGCGTCCTTCATCCCGAACCGCTTGAGCAAGTCTTGCATGTACTTTGTTTGGGAGATGAAGGTGCCGTCCTTGAGTTGCTTCACTTGGAACACAAGGAAGTAGTTCAACTTGCCCATCATCGACATCTCAAATTTCTGTGTCATCACCCTGCTAAACTTCTCACAAGACTTTTGGTTAGTAGAACCAAATATTATGTCATCGACATAAATTTGGCACACAAATAGGTCACCATCACAAGTCTTAGTGAAAAGAGTTGGATCGGCTTTCCCAACCTTGAAAGCATTAGCAATAAGGACATCTCTAAGGCATTCATACCATGCTCTTGGGGCTTGCTTAAGTCCATAGAGCGCCTTAGAGAGCTTACACACATGGTCGGGGTACCGTTCATCCTCAAAGCCAGGGGGTTGCTCCACGTACACCTCCTTGATTGGCCCATTGAGGAAAGCGCTCTTCACATCCATTTGGAACAACCTGAAAGAGTGGTGAGCGGCTTAAGCTAATAGAATGCGAATAGACTCTAGCCTAGCCACAGGAGCAAAAGTCTCCTCAAAATCCAAACCTGTGACTTGGGCATAACCTTTTGCCACAAGTCGAGCCTTGTTTCGTGTCACCACCCCGTGCTCGTCTTACTTGTTGCGGAACACCCACTTGGTTCCCACAATGTTTTGCTTGGGACGTGGCACCAGGGTCCAAACTTCATTTCGCTTGAAGTTGTTAAGCTCTTCCTACATGGCCAACACCCAGTCCGGATCTAGCAAGGCCTCTTCTACCCTGAAAGGCTCAATAGAAGAGACAAACGAGTAATGCTCACAAAAGTTAGCTAATCTTGAGCGAGTAGTTACTCCCTTGCTTATATCACCCAGAATCTGGTCGACGGGATGATTCCTTTGAACCGTCGCTTAGACTTGAGTTGGAGGGGCCCGTGGTGCTTCTTCCTCCATAGATGGGTCTTCTTGTGCTCCCCCTTGATCACACGCCTCCTCTTGAGGAACCTGTTCATCATCTTGAGTTGGGGGATGCACCATCGTTGAGGAGGAGGGTTGATCTTGCTCTTGTTGTTCCTGTGGTTACACATCTCCAATCGCCATGGTGCGAATTGCGGCCGATGGAACGTCATCTTCATCTACATCATCAAGATCAACTTGCTCTCTTAGAGAGCTATTAGTTTCATCAAATACAACATCGCTAGAAACTTCAACCAAACCCGATGATTTGTTGAAGACTCTATACACCTTTGTATTTGAGTCATAACCTAACAAAAACCCTTCTACAGCTTTGGGAGCAAATTTGGAATTTCTACCTTTCTTTACTAGAATATAACATTTACTCCCAAATACACGAAAGTACGACATGTTGGGTTTGTTACCGGTTAGAAGTTCATACGAGGTCTTCTTGAGGAGACGATGAAGGTAGACTCGTTTATGGCGTGGCAAGCTATGTTCACAGCTTCCGACCAAAACCGCTCGGGTGTCTTGAATTCTCCAAGCATTGTCCTTGCCATGTCTATAAGCGTCCTGTTCTTCCTCTCTACCACACCATTTTGCTATGGTGTGTAGGGAGTGGAGAACTCGTGCTTGATTCCTTCCTCCTCAAGGTACTCCTCCACTTGTAAGTTCTTGAACTCGGACCCGTTGTCGCTTCTTATCTTTTTCACCTTGAGCTCAAATTTGTTTTGAGCTCTCCTTAGAAAGCGCTTTAGGGTCCCTTGG
The DNA here is from genome assembly GCA_029449295.1 of Zea luxurians. Lineage (NCBI taxonomy): Eukaryota > Viridiplantae > Streptophyta > Magnoliopsida > Poales > Poaceae > Zea > Zea luxurians. Next base: position 9,674,049 of record JAOPSE010000039.1, read on the forward strand.
GTTTCTGATTTATCCTGCAAAAAGAATACCCAAGTGAAGCGAGAAAAATCATCAATGATAACAAGACCATACTTACTTCCCCCGATGCTGAGGTAGGCGACGAGTTCGAAGAGGTCCATATGATGTAGCTCCAGAGGTCTTGATGTGGTCATCACATTCTTGCTGTGATGAGTGCTTCCCACCTGTTTGCCTGCTTTACAAGCTGCACAAGGTCTATCTTTTTTGAAAAACACATTTGTTAGACCTAACACATGTTCTCCCTTTAGAAGTTTATGAAGGTTCTTCATCCCAACATGTGCTAGATGGCGATGCCACAGCCAGCCCATGCTAGTCTTAGCAATTAAGCATGCATCTAGATCGGCCTCCTCTTTTGAAAAATCAACTAAGTAGAGTTTGTCGTCTAGTACACCCTTAAAAGCTAATGAACCATCACTCCTTCTAAAGACAGACACATCTATATTGGTAAATAGACAATTGTATCCCATATTACATAGTTGACTAACAGACAATAAATTGTATCCGAGCGATTCAACTAAGAACACATTGGATATGGAATGCTCGGATGAAATGGCTATCTTTCCTAGTCCTTTAACCTTGCCTTGGTTCCCATCTCCAAAGATGATCGAATCTTGGGAATCTTTGTTCTTGACGTAGGAGGTGAACATCTTCTTCTCCCTCGTCATGTGGTTTGTGCATTCATTGTCGATAATCCAGCTTGAGCCCCCAGATGCATAAACCTGCAAGGCAAATTAGGCTTGGGTTTTAGGTACCCAACTCTTGTTGGGTCCTACAAGGTTAGTTACAATAGTCTTTGGGACCCAAATGCAAGACTTGTCTCCCTTGCATTTGGACCCCATTTTTCTAGCAACCACTTTTTCATTTTTACATGAAAGTACAAAAGTAGTGTTGCAAGCATGAAAGACAGTGGTAGGTTTATTACACACTTTCCTAGGAGCATGAGACACAAAATTTCTCCTAGGCCTACCATTAAAATTAGAACTTGAAGCAATCATGGCATGTGAGTCAAAAGCATTATAACTCCTATTATAATGAGAATTTCTAGAAAATTTTCTATCATTGTACATGAAAGCATGATTCTTTTGACTACCACTAGCTATAGGGGCCTTCCCTTTCTCCTTGTTGAAAATGGGAGCCCTTTGACTTGTTAAGTTCTTGGCTTCCTTTCGAAAGCCAAGCCCATCCTTAATTAAGGGATGTCTACCAACGATGTAGTCATCCCTAGCAAATTTTAACTTATCAAAATCTATCTTGCAAGTCTTAAGTTGAGCATTAAGACTTGCCACCTCATTATTTAATTTAGTAATTGATGTAAGGTGTTCAACACAAGCATCAACATCAAAATCCTTACACCTATTACAAATGGCAATATGTTCTATACAAGATCTAGTTTTATTAGCTACTTCTAGCTTAGCATTTAAATCATTATTAACACTCTTTAAGCTAGACACAGTTTCATGACAAGCAGATAATTCAGAAGAAAACATTTCATTTCTTTTAATCTCTAAAGCAAGAGATTTTTGTACACTAACAAACTTATCATGCTCTTCATACAAAATATCCTCTTGCTTTTCTAAGAGTCTATTCTTTTCATTTAAAGCATCAATCAATTCATTGATTTTATCTATTTTAGTTCTGTCTAAACCTTTGAACAAGCTTGAGTAATCTACTTCATCATCACTAGAGTCATCATCACTTGAAGTAGTATACTTAGGGGTATCTCGAGCGCTTACCTTTTTCTCCTTTGCCATGAGGCAAGTATGACGCTCGTTGGGGAAGAGAGACGATTTGTTGAAGGCTGAGGCGACGAGTCCTTCGTCGTTGGAGTCGGAAGAAGAGCAATCCGAATCCCATTCTTTGCCAAGGTGCGCCTCGCCCTTCGCCTTCTTGTAGGCCTTCTTCTTCTTCCTCGTCCCGCTCTTTTCTTGTTCCTGGTCATTAGCATTATCGGGACAATTCGCTATAAAATGACCAGTCTTACCGCATTTAAAGCAGGAGTGCTTTCCCTTTGCTTTGCTCTTGTTGGAATGCTCCTTGCGTCCTTTTAGCGCGATCTTGAAGCACTTGATGATGAGGGCCATCTCATCATCGTTTAGCCCGGCAGCCTCAACTTGTGCCACCTTGCTAGGTAGCGCCTCCCTGCTGCTGCTTATTGCCTTGAGTGCAATGGGCTAGGGCTCATAGATGGGCATTGGGCCGTTCAATGCATCATCAACATATCTTGCTTCCTTGACCATCATACGCCCGCTAACAAACTTTTCGAGTATCTCCTCGAGCGTCATCTTTGTGTACCTGGGATTTTCGCGTATGAGGTTCACAAGATGAGGGTCAATAACAGTGAAAGACCTGAGCATAAGTCGGACGACGTTGTGGTCCGTCCATCTCGTGCTTCCATAGCTCCTGATCTTGTTGACCAGGGTCTTGAGCCTGTTGTACGTTTGCGTTGGCTCCTCTCCCCTGATCATGGCAAACCTTCCTAGCTCGCCTTCCACCAACTCTATTTTGGTGATCATGGTGGCGTCATTCCCCTCATGTGAAATGCTGAGGGTGTCCCATATTTGCTTGGCGTTGTCCAAGCCGCTCACCTTGTTGTATTCATCCCTGCACAATGATGCTAACAAAACAGTGGTAGCTTGTGCATTCTTATGAATTTGTTCGTTAATGAATACAGGGTTATCCGTACTATCAAATTGCATTCCATTCTCAACTATCTCCCAAATACTAGGATGGAGAGAGAAAAGATGACTACGCATTTTGTGACTCCAAAAGCATAGTCCTCTCCATCAAAGTGTGGAGGTTTACCAAGAGGAATAGAAAGCAAATGGGCATTGGAATTATACGGAATACGAGAATAATCAAATGAAAAATTTGAGTTAACCGGTTTCTTTTTCTCGTCGTAGTCGTCGTCTCTTGGGGAAGAAGAAGACTCGTCGCTGTCGTCTCTTCTTCTTCCCGTCCTTCCTCTTATGACTCGAGCCAGAGTCAGTGGGCTTGTCGTCCCTTGGCTCGTTGAAGATGGACTCCTTCTCCTTATCGTTGACCACCATCCCCTTTCCCTTAGGATCCATCTCTTCGGGCGATTAGTCCCTTACGTGAAGAGAACGGCTCTGATACCAATTGAGAGCACCTAGAGGGGGGGTGAATAGGTGATCCTATAAAAATCAACACTAAATAGCCACAAAACTTTGTTAAGTGTTAGTACGGCTAAGTAGCGAGCTCATGCAGACACACAAGTAACACAGAGAAACAATCATAAGAGACTCAGTGGTTTATCCCATGGTTCGGCCAAGTGTAACACTTACCTACCTCCACGTTGTGGCGTCCCAATGGATGAGGGTTGTACTCAACCATTTTCAAGTGATCCTATGATCAACTTGAATACCACGATATTTCTTTGCTTTTCTCTTTTTCCCGTTTGCGAGGAATCTCCATAAGTTGGAGTCTCTCGCCATCACAATAAAGATCACGGTGAAAGCACAAGAGTAAGGATGGGAAGCAACACACACAAATCCGCAGCAATACACACGCACACAAGCCAAGACTTGAGCTCAGAATGAAGCACAACGAGTTCACTACAAGAATGGAGCTCAAATGACTGACGAGGTCGATCAAGTGCGCGGAGACGGAGTGTGGAAGACTTAAAATGCTCAAAGTATGCTTGGGTGACTCCTCCATGCGCCTAGGGGTCCCTTTTATAGCCCTAAGGCAGCTAGGAGCCGTTGGAGGCATTCTTGGAAGGCTAATCTTGCCTTCTGTCGCGTGGCGCACCAGACAGTCCGGTGCGCCACCAAACAGTCACTGTAGCTGTCCGGTGTGCGGTCTCCTTCCTTTTCAAGCGCATCCGACTGTTGCAGATTTGTGGCAGTTGGCATACCGGGCACTGTTCGGTGCACACCAGACAGTCCGGTGCCCCCTGCCGACCATTGGCGCGCCCACGCGTCGCACGAAGATTACGCGGCCGACCGTTGGCGCAGTCGACCGTTGGCTCACCGGACAGTCCGGTGCACCACCAGATAGTCCGGTGAATTTTAGCCGTACGCCGTTGAACGTTTCCCGAGAGCGACGACTTCGCTGTGGACGACTCACCGGACAGTCCGGTGAATTATAGCCGTACGCCGCCGTCGAGTCCTGAGAGCGGCCTGTTCACCGGAGACTGGCCTGGCGCATCGGACACTGTCCGGTGCACCCAGACCGAGCAGGAGTTGGCTGTGCACAACCAACTCTTTTCCAATTGCTTTTCTCCTGTTTCTAGCACTTAGACACAATACATTAGTACCCAAATCAATGTACTAAGTCTAGAAATGTACCTTGTTATATGATTTGCTCTTCTTCGATCTTAGGCACAAATTAAAACTTAGAGAATAGGTGTTGGGCACTTAATCACCAAAACACTTTAGAAATGGCCCAAGGGCATATTTCCCTTTCAACTACGACAAAAGTCGGCCCAATCAGAAAACAACATGTTCTAGAGTCTTTATGCTCGGCCTTGACGATGTCGATTATTTTGGACGAATCGAAGAAATATATGAGCTTAATTTTTATGGTTCCAAACCTCTTACTCCAGTGATATTCAAATGTCATTGGTTTGACCCTCAAGTGACGAGACAGACACATTCTAATCTTGGGATAGTCGAAATTCGACAAGATTCCACCTTACCAGGAGACGATGTCTATATCGTGGCCCAATAGGCCACACAAGTGTATTATTTCCCATATGTGTGCCAAACGAAAGAACATCTTAAGGGTTGGGATGTTGTGTATAAGGTATCACCGCACGAGAGGTTACCTATTCCTAATGATGAAGATTATAACTTAGACCTGGACACATATGATGGAGAGTTCTTCCAAGAAGATGGGCTAGAAGGGCCATTTGACCGAAGCTATCGGAATGGACGTAGATATTGAAATGGTTATTGATGAGGAGGATGATGAGGTGCAAAATGGTAATGACTTAGTAATCCTTGAAGGCAATGACATTAATGACGAACTTGCGTCTTCCGATGGTGTTGAGATTGAAATGGTTGATAGTGATGATGAGAGTTATGATCCGGCTAACCCCGACACATATGAAGATTATTTTTAACGTAATGCTATATGACGTTTTATTTCGCACCTGTTTTAAAATATATCTTTTTATATGTGCTTATTTATTTACTCTTAATTGCAGGTTTTTGGACAAATATGGTGGGCGGTTAGCTGAGGAGGAGGAGGGGGAGGAGGAGCAGGACGGCGGACGAGGCAGAGCAGGACGAGGCACAGCAGGCGGCGCAGCAGGACGATGACAAAGCTCAGCAGACCGCCTTAGGTTCTGGTGCCTCAGGTTCGAGGAGCATCTACCTGCGAGGTCCCGCGAGTCTGCCTCAGCGTCCCATACTTCGGGACAGGCGGCCTCTGATTCGGCCGGATAGGGAGAGGCATGCAACTTTATGTTCTTCATTCTTGTTCAAAATCATAATATAAACTAATACTTTTTATTTATCACTTGGACAGGTCTTGGACGGTTGTGGATTATGCTAGGGGTCATCGTTGCCTCCCCAATGGCATCCTCGGCCTGCTGTGCAGGGAACACTTCCCTGGACTGGTTGAGTATGCCGGAGTGACAGGCCTAGCCTACACCTTCGACCACTACGCCGTCGCCCACGATGCAGTAGACCGGGATGGCCGGGAATTCAATAACAAGACGGAGCGGGTGAAGCAAGAGCTGTGGGTAAGTCTTAGTATAATATAAAATATGTCGCATTCGTTGCAAATTCTTGAAATAATGTATGGATACATCGTTTTTGTATGCAGGATTTCTTCAGATGCGAGGCTGGATACAAGGCTAGGGCGGATGTGGTGGCCACCACGAACTGTAAGAAGCTCGTCGTGGACATGCACTATGAGGCCCGAATCCAGGCCATCGTCACCTACCACGTGTAACGCCCTGAATTTGGGGGTACAATTTTTTCTTCTTTTCTCTCACCAAATTCGGGCATTACTCTCTTTTCTCTTTTCTGTTTCGCTCCTTCCTCCCAATTTCAAACCCGTATAGTGATGGTGTCCGTGTCGTGTATAAACCAAAACCTAAGTGTCATGGGTGTTGCATCATGCTGAGGCGCATTTCTTTGTCTGATATCGCGTGTCCGTCTCGCTCTGTCTCGGTTTTCGGTTCGCGATTGGAGCCCGTGTCGTGCGTCTCGGTTTGGGTTGTGCGCGTCATGGGTTTCGATCCGCGAAGTGGCCCGGCCCAACCCAACCCGGCCCAGTCCGGCCCTGCGCGCCCCTGGCGCCCACACCCCCCCATGCGCCCCCCTCTTCTCTCTCTCTCATTTGGATCTCCCGCGCAACAACTTCCCTCTCCCTCTTCCACCTCTCTCTCCCCATGGTGCCCTAGGAATTGGAGACGGCGATCACCGGAATTTGGACCCCGAGGTGAGCTCCCCTCCCCTCCTCCTCCTCTCTCTCCCTCTCCCTCCTCTTCTTCCTCCCCCGCGCGCGCCCTCCCTTTCCCCTGCTCGCGCGCGCCCCTGCCCTTCCCCGCTCGCCGGCGGCGCGGCCCGCCCCGCCCCTCCCCTGCTCGCGGCGGCGCTCGCCCGCCCCGGCCTCCCCCCGCGATGGCGCTCGCCCCCCTCCTCCCCGTCCGGCGGCGCCCCCCGCCCCCACCCCGTCCCGCGGCGGCGACCCCGCCCCCCCTGTCCGCGGCGGCGCGCGGCCTCGCCCCTGCCCGCGCGACGGCGCCCCGGCCCCGCGCCCTGCTCGCCCGGTGTGGCCCCCGGCGCGGCCTCCGGCCCCGGCGCGGCCCCTGCGCGTGCGCGCAGCCCCGGCTCGGCTCGCCCGCGGCCTTGGCGCCACGGCGCGGTTCGCCCGCCCGTGGCCCGGCGCGGCTCGCCCGCGGCCTCGGCGTGTGCGCGCGGCCTTCGGCCCCTGCGCGCGGCATCCCGGCCCCGTTGCGGCTCGCGTGGCCTTGTTGGCCCCTAGCGCGTTCCCGCGCGCGCAAAACCCACGCGCGCGGTGATTTTTTTGGTTGTAGTTAATTCTCAAACTCCGTTAGTTAACGTGCTGCGTCGCACGCTTCGTCGCGCGACGAATTTGTCTAATTTCAGATTCTATTAATGTGCTGCGTCGCGCGCTTCGTCGCGCGACGATTTTTTTAGTTTATATTTATTAAAGTGTTGTGTCGCGCGCTTCATCGCGCGACGATCTATTTTAATTTCAGGTTGTTTAAGGTGCGACGTCGCGCGTCCAGACGCGCGACGTTCCACTTTAAACTCAGCTCTGTTGACATATGCCGTCGTGCGCTTCGTCGCGCGATGCTTAACGTCTCTTTATAATTAATGCAAAGTGTCTCGTTGTGCACTCGGTCGCGCGACGAGTCATTGATTTCTTAATTCGATTTAAGGTGCTATGTCGTGCGTCTCGCCGCGCGATAGTCCTTTTTAATTATATTCATCTGCTTATAATGATTAAACTTGAAACATGACTTTACTCTATGCTGAGCGTAGAGTCCAAATTAATTCCCTTCTATTAGACGAGTGGTTAATTCATAATGATGTAACGTGATCGTTTCTCGACTGTTTGTTTCTCTTTCCCTCTTAACCGTAATTGCGAGCCCGCATGGGACGTCTGTTTACTTACTGCATTCTATTGTATGGTGTACTGTTCCTTTGTATTAAATATGTGGATGTATGTATGTCTGCGCTCGCATAGAGAACGATCCGGTCGAAGAGCCCGAGAAACTCGCAGGAGAAGCCCCTGAGCAGCAGTCGGTTGGTGGAGGCAAGTGTCCTATGACCTATCTCTGTCCTATTCATTCTTTAATTCGCCTCCCGCATTACACATTTATACTTAAGGATTGACTAGCTTTTGTTATCCATGTCCTTGTTTACCTACTTGGGTCGGATTATTATTGGTTAGCTTTATGCTATTGCTGAACATTAATCAATGAACATGATGAGAATTATTTATGATACGCTGTTTTCCCCTCTTTTATTAAGATGTTATACTTGTGACCTTCAAGGGGGCTCGAGCGGTTTCTCGAGTGCCTCTCCGTAAGGACCTGTTCTATGGATGACCGCCCGGGAAAAACAGTGCAACCATGAGGGTGGAGTGGGACGCCCTTAGCTGAATAATTAGAGGAACCGGGGTGTAGTTCGCTTAGCCGTTGTGCCGTCAATGGGGCTCGGTGTATGCGGCTCGCTCTGCCAAGGTTGATTTGTCCCTTGGGGAGGAGTGCAGTACATTTAGGAAACCTAACGGGCGGCTACAGCCCCAGGGAAACTTTGTAAAGGCTACGTAGTGAAACCCTGCCTATACACCTTGGTAGTGTTTAAGGGTTTGATCGGCCCGAGGCAAGAGGGAATCACGGCTTGTGGGTAAAGTGCACAACCTCTGCAGAGTGTTTTAAAACTGATATATCAGCCGTGCTCGCGGTTATGAGCGGCCAAGGGAGCTCCAATGATTAGTGGTACTTGATCAGAGACATTTTGGTTTACAAGTGGCAATGAGACTGATGGTTTTGGTTATGACTATGGTGCTGGTAAGTGGTATTCTTTCCGTTTGGAAAGGATACATTGGGCTAATAACTTGGGTTAATGCTAAAACCTGGCTTTCTACTAGTAAGTAATAATCTGACCAACTAAAAGCAACTGCTTGACTTACCCCCACATAAAGCTAGTCCACTACAGCCAAACAGGATACTTGCTGAGTATGTTGATGTGTACTCACCCTTGCTCTACACACCAACCCCCCCCCCCCAGGTTGTCAGCATTGCAACCACTGCTCAGGAGAAGATGAAGCTGTGGAAGGAGACTTCCAGGAGTTCCAAGACTACGACGAGTTCTAGGTGTGGGTTAGCGGCAACCCCCAGTCGGCTACCTGTGAAGGCCGCAGTTATCTACGTTTCGTTTTCGCACTTTGATTTATTGTAAAGACCATGTGGACGTCTCAGACGTATGATGTAATCGACTATTATTTCCCCTTTTAATACTATTTGAGCACTGTGTGATGATGTCCATGTTATGTAACTGCTGTGTACGTGAATTGCTGATCCTGGCACGTACATGGTTCGCATTCGGTTTGCCTTCTAAAACCGGGTGTGACATAAGCTGGTATCAAAGCCATGCTGACTGTAGGCCTGCTAACCTAGAGTAAAATGGTCATTCTAAGGACTATAGACCTCTGTCCCTGCCTTGACTTTGATATCCCTTCAAAAGTTGGTCATATCGACCAAACCTATGTTCTACTATATATTATACCTTGCTGAAAATTTTGTTTTATTCTAATCCTTCATTTATTTATGATTCATTATTTGCTGGTCATATTAATTCTGTTCTCACTCTTTTGCTTGCGGTGTCTTTTGTAGATGGCTCGACTTAGACACACTGCACGAAAGTCCGTCATCCCCTTCTTACCCTCCCGCCTTGCTGAGCGTCCGCTTCGCCGTCCTGTGGCCGGTCAGTCCAGCCACTTGGAGAGACTGCACCACCGCCTGCATGAGGAGCAGGAATGTCGACGACAGGAGCAGCAGGGCTCTTCTTTCTCGCTCCAGCAGGAGATAGAGTCCGTGAGGAGCTGCTCCCCTGTGCTTCCCCTGGAGGCGCCCCCTGCACCACCACTGGGCGCCCCAGCCCCTGGAGTAGCTGCTGGAGGAGACCCAGACGACGGAGGTGGCGACGACAGCCCGAGCCACGACACCGACTTCTCTGCTGACCATGAGCCGGAAAGATGGGTTGCTCGACCCATCACTCGCGACGCTGCTCGCGGGTGTCACTTCCACGATGCGCTCGACACCCTGCTACGTCGGGCACTTAACCGGCATACTTGGTCCATCGAGTATCGCTGTGTGGTCTACCAGCATAGTCGCGGGGTTTACCCGGACCGCTGGGAGGCGACATGCTTGGTGCGCCGTCCGGAGAACAGTCTTCAGGGTGCAGAGGCCTGCTCAGAGCACTATTCTATCTCTAAGCGGGACTCGGCTGAGGCGGCCATGCAAGATGCTGCACGGCGTGCGCTTTCGCACTACTGCTCGGTTCTCGGTGGGGTAGCTGACGGTCTTGACCTGAAATATTACCCCCGCCGTCCATCTGGCAGCACAGGAGGCGTGATTGTTTCACCTGCTGGCGAGGACAATCCTAGGTTGAGCAGCACAGTCAACCTAGCCGCCGTGCTAAACACGGAGCTGGACCATGCACTAGACGAGCTGAGTAGGGCTCGTGCTGAGATCGCCCTGCTGCGGGCTGAGCACGCGGAACGTCGTCACCTGGATGATGGTTCCCCCGCTCCCGTTGGGACTCAGCACCCATACCGCTCACCTCGGCGTGGACGCCAGTCTTATGGCAATCTCGACTGCAAGACCAAGATAAATCTAGAACCATAGATCGCTAGAGTCGGATCTTGTAATTAATACAAAATATATACGTAGAAGCTACAGTCTTAGCGTTAGTCTCGCTTTTAGTTAGTCTTAGTTAGACAGGGTAGTTTGCTATATCCTGTGCATTTATGTTTGTCATGATGAACTATGTTTGGTTTGGATCTTTGTAATGACTGTCACCAGAGTGTGGGTATCCCCTGCATTATGGTTTACCTGTTATATGTTAATGGAGTTAGTTATATAGTTGGGAAACCTTTTATTCCACTTTCCTCTTTATCTGAGAAGCTGTGTTGGTCTGTGTTGGAGATCAGTGAAGATGCTCATCTGTTCAGTGCTGTTGAAGAATTCTATACTCTTTTCTTATGCTGCAAGATTTGCAAGATCAGTTCTGATGTGTGGTTGCATTCTGTAGATGTCAGAGAACAGGCGCAGAGGAGGAAGGCATGCTCAGCAGGAGCGAGCCGCTCCGCAGGATGAGGTGCCCCAGCAGCAACATCTGCCGCCCCCGCCCCCGATGTCCATCGAGCAGATGTTTCTGATGCAGACTCAGGCAGTTCAAGCCATCGGTCAGACTCTAGCCGCCATTCAGCAGCAGCAGCAACAACAACAACAACAGGCTCCACCTCAGCCTCAGATGCCTCAGATGCCCAGAGATAAGCGTGCTGAATTCATGAGAGGTCATCCCCCAACATTCGCTCACTCTTCTGACCCCATGGATGCTGAAGATTGGCTGCGCACTGTGGAGCGGGAGTTGCATACCGCTCAGTGTGATGACAGGGAGAAAGTCTTGTATGGTCCCCGCCTGTTGAGAGGAGCAGCTCAGTCATGGTGGGAGTCTTATCTCGCCACCCATGCCAATCCCGACGCCATCACTTGGGAAGAGTTCAGAGGTGGCTTTCGTCAGTACGATGTGCCTGTAGGTCTGATGACAGTGAAAAAGGAGGAGTTCTTAGCCCTTAAGCAAGGGTCATCATCTGTCAGTGAGTATCGAGACAGGTTTCTGCAGTTGTCCCGCTATGCTCCTGAAGATGTCAACACCGACGCCAAGCGACAGTACCGTTTCTTGAGAGGCTTGGTTGACCCTCTGCACTATCAGCTGATGAATCACACCTTCCCGACATTCCAGCACCTGATTGATAGAGCAATCATAACAGAAAGAAAGCGTAAGGAGATGGAGGATCGTAAGCGCAAGATCAGTGGACCCCAGCCTGGAAGCAGCAGTCGTCCTCGTTTCTCAGGCAATCAACCTCAGCAGTTTAGGCAGAACCAGCGACCACCTCAGCAGCGTCAGCAATTCCAAAGGCAGTACCCTCAGCACCAGTATCAGAACCATCAGAGCAATCAGTCAGAAGGTCAGTTTCAGAGGCAGAATCAGCAGGCACCTCGTCGTCCTGCCCCAGCAAGCCAGCAGAACAATCAGGCAGCACCAGCTCAGGTTGGAAACAGAGCATGTTTCCACTGTGGAGAGCAAGGCCACTGGGTGATGCAATGTCCGAAAAAGGCAGCCCAACAGCAGTCAGGCCCCAATGCCCGAGCAAAGCAAAATGTGTCTCAGCCTGGAGCAGGCAACCGCTCTCAGCCGCTGTCGGGGACCATAATTAGGGGTACCCTCAAGACGCCTAATTCTCAGCTGGTAACCCCCATCAGCATAAAGTTGCAGAGGCCTGATGGGTGCGATTAAGTCAGGGATCAGTCCATACGAGCGACTCGATCACGCCTCGCCCGAGCCTAGCCTCGGGCAAGGGCAGCCGACCTCGAGGGGTTTCCGTCTCGCCCGAGGCCCCCCTTTTTAACGGCGGACACATCTCCGGCTCGCCCGAGGCCTTGCCTTCGCTAAGAAGCAACCCTGACTAAATCGCCACGCCGACCGACCGAGTCGCAGGAGCATTTAACGCAAAGGCAGCCTGACACCTTTATCCTGACGCGCGCCCCCGGCAGAGCCGAAGTGACCGCCGTCACTTCGCCGCTCCACTGACCGGTCTGACAGAAGGACAGTGCCGCCTGCGCCATTCCGACTGCAGTGCCACTTGACAGAGTGAGACTGACAGGCAGTCAGGCCTTGCCAAAGGCGCCATAGGAAGCTCCGCCCGACCCAGGGCTCGGACTCGGGCTAAGGCCCCGGAAGACGGCGAACTCCGCTCCGCCCGACCCAGGGCTCGGACTCGGGCTAGGCCCCAGAAGACGACGAACTCCGCTTCGCCCGACCCCAGGGGTCAGACTCCGCCCTGGCCTCTGCCGAACGACCTCCGCCTCGCCCGACCCAGGAGCTCGGGCTCGGCCTCGGCCATGAAAGACAGACTCGACCTCGGCTTCGGAGGAGCCTCCACGTTGCCCGACCTAGGGCACAAGCCCGCCACGTCAACAGGAAGCGCCATCATCACCCTACCCCGAGCCGACTTGGGCCGCAGAGAACAAGACCGGTGTCCCATCTGGCTAGCTCCGCCAGATAGGCAATGATGGCGCCCCGCTAGCCCCGTGCCGCCCGGCGGCTCTCAGCTCCCTTACTGAAGCAGGGGGACGTCAGCAAGGACCCAACCGCTCCGACAGCTGTCCCTCCGCCAGGCTCCGTTGCTCCTCCGACAGCCACGACACCACACCAGCTGGGTGCCAAGATCTCTCCGGCTGCCACATTGGAATGTACTTAGGGCGCTAGCTCTCCCCCGCTAGACACGTAGCACTCTGCTACACCCCCATTGTACACCTGGATCCTCTCCTTACGCCTATAAAAGGAAGGACCAGGGCCTTCTTAGAGAAGGTTGGCCGCGCGGGGACGAGGACGGGGCAGGTGCTCTCTTGGGGCCGCTCGCTTCCCTCACCCGCGTGGACGCTTGTAACCCCCTACTGCAAGCGCACCCGACCTGGGCACGGGACGAACACGAAGGCCGCGGGATTTCCACCTCTCTCACGCCCGTCTCCGGCCACCTCGCTTCCCCCCTTCGCGCTCGCCCACGCGCTCGACCCATCTGGGCTGGGGCACGCGGCACACTCACTCGTCGGCTTAGGGACCCCCCGGTCTCGAAATGCCGACAGTTGGCGCGCCAGGTAGGGGCCTGCTACGTGTTGACGAGCAGTTTCCCGTCAAGCTCCAGATGGGCAGTCTCCCATGACCTCTCCAACCCGGGATGGTGCTCCGTTTCGGGAGTCTCAAGTTCATGCCTCTCGACGGCAGCTACGACATGATACTCCTTCCACCGCCGCGCGACGACGACAATGGCGGCCGACAGCCCGCCCGCCGGCGGCGGAATCGACGATGTCTTCCCCGCGTGGTGGAAGAACAACATTCGAGCTCGCCCCGTCCTCCCCTCCGCCATCGGAGGAGGAGGCGGGGCAACCAAGGCCGAGTGGGAGGCCACGCTTCGTCGGCTATCGAGCGAATCGACGTCCCCAGCGCCCCAACAGAGGGCGCGTCGGGCGTCGACCTCGCGTTTGAGACGAAGGCGAGCGCCGTCCCCCCGCGACACGCCAATCCTAAGCAAGTGGACGACGCCGAAGCGCTCGCGGAGGGCCTGCAGGACGTCGCCCTCGTACCCAAGACGACGGCGCAATCAGTCCCCGACGTGACTATGTCGCTCCTCGTCGACCAAAAGGTACCGACTGATTCCCATCCTACGTCATTTTGACTCGGCCTCAACCCGCCTAGCGACCTCGCTTCGGCGGGCGCTCACGTTGAGGCGAGTGCAACCCCTCTGGGGTTTCGTATGCGGTCGCCTTGGGACCGATTGACGGACGTCTCGACCTACGGGCCCTCTGGGTCCGAGGAAGATGACGATCCCAGCGTCTGTTGGGATTTCTCTGGATTTGGCAACCCCAGTGCCATGCGGGACTTTATGACCGCATGTGACTACTGCCTCTTTGACTGTTCCGATGGCAGCCGCAGCCTTGACGACAAGGACTGCGGCCCAAGCCGCGAATGTTTCCACGTCGAGCTAGGGGATCCCTCCGAAGGCAACCATCTCAGCATGCCGGAGGACGGTGATCTCCCTAGGCCGGTGCCTCGCGCCGACATCCCGCGGGAGCTAGCTGTGGTCCCCGTTCCGGCGGGGGGTCACGACCCACAGCTCGAGCAAGTCCGCGGGGCGCAGGCCAGGCTCGACGAGGGAGCAGGAGCGCTCGAGTCGATCCGCCGGGACGTCGGGCAGGTATGGGCGGGCCAACCCCCGGCCGGAGAAATACGTCACCTGCCCCAGGGTTTCCAGCACCGCGTCGCCAACGATGTCAGGGACAGGCCGCCACCCGCATCCAGCGGGGTCGGTCAGAACCTGGTAGCCACAGCGATACTCCTCCGCGCGATGCCAGAACCATCAACCACCGAGGGTCGGTGAATCCAGGGAGAGCTCAAGAATCTCCTGGAAGGCGCTGCGGCCCGGCGGGCCGAGAGCTCTGCCTCCCGAAGGCAGGGGTACCCCTCGGAACCTCATGCCGCGACTTCCCGATTCATGCGGGAAGCCTCGGTCTACACCGGGCGCACGCGCAACACCGCGCCTGCGGCCCCGGGCCACCTCGGCAACGAGCACCATCGTCGCGACCGTCGGGCCCACCTCGACGAAAGGGTGCGCCGAGGCTACCACCCCAGGCGTGGGGGACGCTACGACAGCGGGGAGGATTGGAGTCCCTCGCCCGAACCACCCGGTCCGCAGGCCTTCAGCCGGGCCATCTGGCGGGCGCCGTTTCCGGCCCGGTTCCGACCCCCGACTACTATCACAAAGTACTCGGGGGAAACGAGGCCGGAATTGTGGCTCGCAGACTACCGCCTGGCCTGCCAACTGGGTGGAACGGACGACGACAACCTCATCATCCGCAACCTCCCTCTGTTCCTCACCGACACTGCTCGTGCCTAGTTGGAGCACCTGCCTCCGGGGCAGATCTCCAACTGGGATGATTTGGTCCAAGCCTTCGCCGGCAATTTCCAGGGCACGTACGTGCGCCCCGGGAATTCCTGGGACTTCCGAAGCTGCCGGCAACAGCCGGGGGAGTCTCTTCGGGACTACATCCGACGATTCTCGAAGCAGCGCACCGAGCTGCCCAACATCACCGACTCAGATGTCATCGGCGCGTTCCTTGCCGGCACCACCTGCCGCGACCTGGTGAGCAAGTTGGGTCGCAAGACCCCCACCAGGGCGAGCGAGCTGATGGACATCGCCACCAAGTTCGCCTCTGGCCAGGAGGCGGTCGAGGCCATCTTCCGAAAGGACAAGCAGCCCCAGGGCCGCCCGTCGGAAGAGGCTCCCGAGGCGTCTACTCCGCGCGGCGCCAAGAAGAAAGGCAAGAAGAAGTCGCAAGCGAAACGCGACGCCGCCGACGTGGACCTTGTCGCCGCCGCCGAGTACAAGAACCCTCGGAAGCCCCCCGGAGGTGCTAACCTCTTCGACAAGATGCTCAAGGAGCCGTGCCCCTACCACCAGGGGCCCGTCAAGCACACCCTCGAGGAGTGCGTCATGCTTCGGCGCCACTTCCACAAGGCCGGGCCACCCGCAGAGGGTGGCAGGGCCCGCGACGACAACAAAAAGGAAGATCACCGAGCAGGAGAGTTCCCCGAGGTCCGCGACTGCTTCATGATCTACGGAGGGCATGCGGCGAATGCCTCGGCTCGGCATCGCAAGCGAGAGCGTCAGGAGGTCTGCTCGGTGAAGGTGGCGGCGCCAGTCTACCTAGACTGGTCCGACAAGCCCATCACCTTCGACCAAGCTGACCACCCCGGCCACGTGCCGAGCCTGGGGAAATACCCGCTCGTCGTCGACCCCATCATCGGCGACGTCAGGCTCACCAAGGTCCTGATGGATGGGGGCAGCTGCCTCAACATCATCTACGCCGAGACCCTCAGGCTCCTGCGCGTCGATCTGTCCTCCGTCCGAGCAGGCGCTGCGCCCTTCCATGGGATCATTCCTGGGAAGCGCGTCCAGCCCCTCGGACGGCTCGACCTTCCTGTCTGCTTCAGAACGCCCTCCAACTTCCGAAGGGAGATTTTGACGTTCGAGGTGGTCGGGTTCCGAGGAACCTACCACGCGGTATTGGGGAGGCCATGCTACGCAAAGTTCATGGCCGTCCCCAACTACACCTACCTGAAGCTCAAGATGCCGGGCCCCAACGGGGTCATCACCATCGGCCCCACGTACAAACACGCGTTCGAATGCGACGTGGAGTGCGTGGAGTACTCCGAGGCCCTCGCCGAGTCCGAGGCCCTCATCGCCGACCTGGAGAACCTCTCCAGAGAGGTGCCAGACGTGAAGCGACACGCCGGCAACTTCAAGCCAGCGGAGACGGTTAAGGCCGTCCCTCTCGACCCCAGTGGCGACACCTCCAAGCAGATCCGGATCGGTTCCGGGCTCGACCCCAAATAGGAAGCAGTGCTCGTCGACTTTCTCCGCGCAAACGCCGACGTCTTTGCGTGGAGTCCCTCGGACATGCCCGGCATACCGAGGGATGTCGCCGAGCACTCGCTGGATATTCGGGCCGGAGCCCGACCGGTCAGGCAGCCTCTGCGCCGATTCGACGAGGAGAAGCGCAGAGTGATAGGCGAGGAGATCCACAAGCTAATGGCAGCAGGGTTCATCAAAGAGGTATTCCATCCCGAATGGCTTGCCAACCCTGTGCTTGTGAGAAAGAAAGGGGGGAAATGGCGGATGTGTGTAGACTACACTGGTCTCAACAAAGCATGTCCGAAGGTTCCCTACCCTTTACCTCGCATCGATCAAATCGTGGATTCCACTGCTGGGTGCGAAACCCTGTCTTTCCTCGACGCCTACTCAGGGTATCATCAAATCAAGATGAAAGAGTCCGACCAGCTCGCGACTTCTTTCATCATGCCCTTCGGCATGTACTGCTATGTCACCATGCCGTTCGGTTTGAGGAACGCGGGTGCGACGTACCAGCGGTGCATGAACCATGTGTTCGGCGAACACATCGGTCGTACGGTCGAGGCCTACGTCGATGACATCGTAGTCAAGACAAGGAAAGCCTCCGACCTCCTCTCCGACCTTGAAGTGACATTCCAGTGTCTCAAGGCAAAGGACGTCAAGCTCAATACCGAGAAGTGTGTCTTCGGGGTACCCCGAGGCATGCTCCTGGGGTTCATCGTCTCCGAGCGGGGCATCGAAGCCAACCCGGAGAAGATCGCAGCCATCACCAGCATGGGGCCCATCAAGGACTTAAAAGGTGTACAGAGGGTCATGGGATGTCTCGCGGCCTTGAGCCGTTTCATCTCACGCCTCGGCGAAAGAGGCCTGCCTCTGTACCGCCTCTTAAGGAAGGCCGAGTGCTTCACTTGGACCCCTGAGGCCGAGGAAGCTCTCGGGAACCTAAAGGCGCTCCTCACCAAGGCGCCTATCTTGGTACCCCCAGCTGATGGAGAAGCCCTCTTGGTCTACGTCGCCGCGACCACTCAGGTGGTTAGCGCCGCGATTGTGGTCGAAAGACAAGAAGAGGGGCATGCATTGCCCGTTCAGAGGCCAGTTTACTTCGTCAGCGAGGTGCTGTCCGAAACCAAGATCCGCTACCCACAAGTTCATAAGCTACTATATGCAGTGATCTTGACGAGGCGAAAGTTGCGACATTACTTCGAGTCTCATCCGGTAACTGTGGTGTCATCCTTCCCCCTGGGGGAGATCATCCGGTGCCGAGAGGCCTCGGGCAGGATCGCAAAGTGGGCGGTGGAAATCATGGGCGAGACAATCTCGTTCGCCCCTCGGAAGGCCATCAAGTCCCAGGTATTGGCGGACTTCGTAGCCGAATGGGTCGACACCCAGCTGCCGACGGCTCCGATCCAACCGGAGCTCTGGACCATGTTTTTCGACGGGTCGCTGATGAAGACGGGAGCCGGCGCGGGCCTGCTCTTCATCTCGCCCCTCGGGAAACACCTACGCTACGTGCTGCGCCTCCATTTCCCGGCGCCCAACAATGTGGCTGAGTACGAAGCTCTGATCAACGGATTGCGAATCGCCATCGAGCTAGGGGTCCGACGCCTCGATGCTCGCGGCGACTCACAGCTCGTCATCGACCAAGTCATGAAGAACTCCCACTGCCGCGACCCGAAGATGGAGGCCTACTGCGATGAGGTTTGGCGCCTGGAAGACAAGTTCTACGGGCTCGAGCTTAACCACATCGCCCGGCGCTACAACGACACGCTGGCAAAAATAGCCTCGGGGCGAACGACGGTTCCCCCGGACGTCTTCTCCCGGGATCTGCACCAACCCTCCGTCAAGATCAACGACACGCCCGAGTCCGAGGTACCCTCGGCCCAGCCCGAGGCGTCCTCGGTTCAGCCCGAGGTACCCTCGGCCCCCGAGGGAGAGGCGCTGCGCATCGAGGAGGAGCGGAGCGGGGTCACGCCTGATCGAGATTGGCAGACCCCGTACCTACAATATCTCCACCAAGGAGAGCTACCCCTCGACCAAGCCGAGGCTCGGCGGGTAGCACGACGCGCCAAGTCGTTCGTCTTGCTGGGCGATGAGAAGGAGCTCTACCACCGCAGCCCCTCGGGCATCCTCCAGCGATGCATCTCCATCGCCGAAGGTCAGGAACTCCTGCAAGAGATACACTCGGGGGCTTGCGGCCATCATGCAGCGCCTCGAGCCCTCGTCGGGAACGCTTTCCGGCAAGGCTTCTACTGGCCGACGGCGGTAGCTGACGCCACTAGAATTGTCCGCACCTGCGAAGGGTGTCAATTCTATGCGAAGCAGACCCACCTGCCTGCTCAGGCTCTGCAGACGATACCCATCACCTGACCCTTCGCTGTGTGGGGTCTGGACCTCGTCGGCCCTCTGCAGAAGGCGCCCGGGGGCTACACGCACCTGCTGGTCGCCGTCGACAAATTCTCCAAGTGGATCGAGGTCCGACCCCTGAACAGCATCAGGTCCGAGCAGGCGGTGGTGTTCTTCACCAACATCATCCATCGCTTCGGGGTCCCAAACTCCATCATCACCGACAACGGCACCCAGTTCACCGGCAGAAAATTCTTGGATTTTTGCGAGGATCACCACATCCGGGTGGACTGGGCTGCCGTAGCTCATCCCATGTCGAATGGGCAAGTAGAGCGTGCCAACGGCATGATTCTACAAGGGCTCAAGCCTCGGATTTACAACGACCTCAACAAGTTCGGCAAGCGATGGATGAAGGAACTCCCCTCGGTGGTTTGGAGCCTGAGGACAACGCCGAGCCGAGCCACGTGTTTCACGCCGTTCTTCCTGCTCTACGGGGCCGAGGCCGTCTTGCCCACTGACCTGGAATACGGCTCCCCGAGGACGAGGGCCTACGACGATCAAAGCAACCAAGCTAGCCGAGAAGACTCGCTGGACCAGCTGGAAGAGGCTCAGAACAGGGCCTTACTACACTCGGCGCGGTATCAGCAGTCCCTGCGACGCTACCACGCCCGAGGGGTCCGACCCCGAGACCTCCAGGTGGGCAACCTGGTGCTTCGGCTGCGGCAAGACGCCCGAGGGAGGCACAAGCTCACGCCCCCCTGGGAGGGGCCATTCGTCATCGCCAAAGTTCTGAAGCCCGGAACGTACAAGTTGGCCAACAGTCAAGGCGAGGTCTACGGCAACGCTTGGAACATCCAACAGCTACGTCGCTTCTACCCTTAAGATGTTTCCAAGTTGTTCATATACCTCGCACCCACGCAAAGTTTAGTCAACAAGGAAGGGTCGGCCTCGCCTCGGCAAAGCCCGACCCTCCCTCAGGGGCTAAAAGGGGGGAAACCCCCTCTGCGTCAAAATTTTCCTCGAAAAAAAAATCTCTTTTACCAGAATATCTTTCGTGTTTTTTGACTACTTCGAAAAGTGGGTCCTAGAAACGACGGAGTACACGTAAGCAGCCAAGGCTGACCGAGCCGAGGGACTCCTACGCCTCCGGGATACAGATACCTCACTCATCACCTTCTGCGATAAGTAACTCGTGTTCGGATAAAGTGGCTCCGCGGATTGAACAAGTCTTTACGTTCGGAAGCCCTTCTGCCGAAGCGATCCTTCGAGCCTTCTCGACCGAGTCGGCGACAGGGCCTCACGGACGGGTGAAAGTACGGGTAAGCGGCAAGGCCGACCGAGCCGAGGGACTCCCACGCCTCCGGGATACGGATACCTCACTCATCACCTTCCGCGAGAAGCAACTCTCGCTCGCAAAAACATCCCTGTTACCGACAAAAAGTCCAGATACTCGAAACAAGAGGAAAAGAGACGCAGCTTTACAACGCAGCGAGGGTGTGTGTTCTGGCCTCGACGGCCGCACAAGGCACACGCTACAAGACAATCTGATCCTGCAGGCTCGGGTCTTGACGCTGGAAGGGGGCAGCAACACCCTCGGCATCGACGGCACCTTCGGCGAGGCCCGACCTAGCCTCGGACGGCGACGCGGTCCGAGGGTCTCCGCTCCAAAGGACGACGTCATCACCACGCCCGGGCAATCGCTGCCAGGGACTTCTCCGGGAATCCGGCCCGAGCAGGCGGCTCAGCCGGTCACCCCTGGGGCCTCGGCCAACCATCTTCCAAGGGCGCTAGCCCGGTCCGAAGCCTCGGCTGATCAACTCCGACGTCGATCCTGCCAACGGACAACCCGGCTAGGCTCCGGCCAACCAGGTTTCATTCTCGAGCCGACTCCGCCTCTGTTCATACTGATATCGCTACCCCTGGCCTCGGCTCGTCGAAGAGCAGCCGAGGGGTCTCTTTAACTAAGCTAGAGTAACCTCGGACAGCAAGGCCGACCGAGCCGAGGGACTCCTACGCCTATGGGATACGGATACCTCACTCGTCACCTTGACACGGGGCGACTCATGCTTGGTGAAGCGGTTCAGATAGTCAACAGACGAGTCTTAGTGCTCAAAAATGAGGAAAAAACACGGCTCCATGCCGAAGTTACATACATGTTCAGGCCTCGACAGCCGCAATGAACAAAAAACCCTGGCATTCGAAGTGCCATTACAAACGGAACTCCGGTTCCCCCTCCGCAGGTACGAACAACCCCACTCGATAGGGGTGGGCCTGCGGAGCAACAGAAGACCGACGAACGGCTTGTCATCGCCCGCCCCAGCAGCGGCGACGATAAAGACTTCTGTCCCGGGGGGCCGAACAGCAGCAGCGATGACCTTAGGGCGGATGCTGCTGCCAGGAGGCCCCCACCCATGCCCAAACTCGAGAGGCAAGGACGGGCAGAAGGCCGTAGAGTTGGAGGTCGGTCCGTGGCCAGCCTTGGCTATCACGCCGGCGGAAGAACCTCTTCCAGCTGCCGTGGCAGACGCCGGCGCCGCGAGCGGCTCCGAAGCCACTCGCGTCCGAAAGCCAGGCACGCTGCAGATGCCAGCGCCATGGACGACAACCGCTCCTCCCTCCGATCACTGAGTGAAGGAGCGGGCCGCCGCCCACGCGGGGGCCGACCTCAACTCGGCACACTCCCCTCCCCAGCCCTGGTGATGAAAATCCTTGAGGCTGAGGGAGGGGCAGAGGCCGCAGCCCGGCTCGCTTTCCCCCGCCATCAAGCCGGAGGTCACTGCCTTGGGTGACCGCCGGCGGAGGGGTGCAGCCGGGCTGCATGATGAAAATCCTTGAAGCCGAACGATGGCTGAAAGGTACCAACTCCCACGGAGTTGCGTTCCTCCAACGATGAGGCGAAAAGACGGCGGTTTCCCCCATCCGGGGGCTTGGAAGGTGGAAAGATACGGTGCATAAGGGAGCAAGAAGACATGGTCGCCTTACGAAAGGGGTCGCCCTCCTTTTAAAGGCGACGCTCCCTTCTTGCACCCCCAACCGTCACGGGCTGAGTCTTCTCCAACATGCTCCAAAGCCCTCCCCTGCGGCGCGGGGGCTGGATCCCGCATGTCCTGCAGACCGGCTCCGAGCAGAAGAAGCCAAACCGCCGCACGTGGTGCACGCAACCGCCCAGCGGTTACAAGTGACCCTCCACTTTTGCCCAGACCAACGGGCGAAAGGGGCGGGCAGCCATGCAGGCGGCATGCAACCGCGCCAAGTGGACGCGCTTCTCCGACTCCCGACACGCCAGCATGGAGGCCCAGGCCCACGCGTCGCGCGACCGGCGCGCCGGATGCTGCATGCAAGCAACTGCACCGCCACTTGCGCCACCACCGCGCCTCCTCGATTGCGGAACCAATACCGCGACTCGAGGCGACCCAGCGCGCGACCCAGCAGCGCCAGCCTGACGCGGCGGTCAACGCGGTCAAAAGTGGGCCGGCAGTAATGACGGTGGCAGGCGCGCGGGAGCAGCAGTCACGTCGTCAGCCAAGCTCACGTCCCATCCGGAGGCAGCGAGAGAACCCCCTCTCACGGCGTGAAGACAACGCGCCCGTGATCCGTTCCTCGAATGGCTCGCGCACGCGCAACGGCAGCCCCGCCAACTACTCGCCCCGTCGCATTAACTCCACGGCTGGACAGACGGCGCTTCTGGCAGGCGCAGCGGGCGACGCTTCGCCTTCACCGAAACAACCGCACCAAAAAAGGTACGCCGCGTCGTTCGGTTTCGTATCCTTTTTCCTTTTTTCCTCTTTCTCTATCTCTTGCGACAGGGACCGGGAAAGGGGGATACCCCGAAAGGGGTCCTTCCCCGTGAAGGAACCAGGCTCCGAGCCTCCTTACTAATCAGGGGTTCGAAGGCTGGCCCCCCGAAGGGTTCAACAGCCGCCTCAGATCGCGTGGGCCCTACACCCACTACTGGTCAGAGGTTCGAAGGCCGGCCCCCCGAAGGGTTCCACGGCCGCCTCAGGCTACTCGGGCTCCGCGCCCATTACTGATCAGGGGTTCGAAGGCTGGCCCCCGAAGGGTTCACAGTCGCCTCAGACACCGAGCGAGGGATGACCAGGGGTACGTTCGATACATAACCAAGGCTCGGGCTGCGCTCCCGAGGTACCCTAGGACATTTCCGAGACCAGCGGGAGCGATCTTGTAACGGAATCCCATCGGAGGGAGGCATCAAGCCCTCGGACCCCGTCACCAGGGGACCGGGTCCGACAGATCACCCGCAGGTACTTTTGGGCGTGCCTCTGGGCCCCTAGCCGACCCCCAATGAACGGGGCACGGACGTCCACTCGGATTACCCGCTTGCAGCTCACCAGAGACACCATGTTCGGTGCCCATCGAGGGTAACATGGCGCTCTCCCCCCTCCTCCTTGCGGAAAGGCGACGTAGGGGCGTATGTAAAAAAGCCGAGTCTGTCCCTGATCGCCCTCTCGCCCTGTGCGGAGGCTCGGGGGCTGCTCTCGCAAACCCGGCTCCGGCCGAACCGTTGACAGCGTCAACATACCAGCCCGAGAACTTGGGCCCCGACCGTGCACCCGGGCTACGGCCAGTTCGCATGAGGGAACCACCAGACCAGCCGAAGCATTACGCAAGGCATTAAGACCTCGAAGGAGTGAAACCACTCCTCCGAGGCCTCGGGGGCTACACCCGGCGGGTGCGCTCGCGCGCACCCACCGGAACAAAATGCAACCGAGAAAGGCTGGTCCCCTTGCAAAAAAGTGCGACGAAAGCCTCCAAGCGAGTGCTAACACTCCCTTCGAGGCTCGGGGGCTACTGTCGGGGACCATAATTAGGGGTACCCTCAAGACGCCTAATTCTCAGCTGGTAACCCCCATCAGCATAAAGCTGCAGAGGCCTGATGGGTGCGATTAAGTCAGGGATCAGTCCATACGAGCGACTCGATCACGCCTCACCCAAGCCTAGCCTCGGGCAAGGGCAGCCGACCTCGAGGGGTTTCCGTCTCGCCCGAGGCCCCCCTTTTTAACGGCGGACACATCTCCGGCTCGCCTGAGGCCTTGCCTTCGCTAAGAAGCAACCCTGACTAAATCGCCGCGCCGACCGACCGAGTCGCAGGAGCATTTAACGTAAAGGCAGCCTGACACCTTTATCCTGACGCGCGCCCCCGGCAGAGCCGAAGCGACCGCCGTCACTTCGCCGCTCCACTGACCGGTCTGACAGAAGGACAGCGCCGCCTGCGCCATTCCGACTGCAGTGCCACTTGACAGAGTGAGACTGACAGGCAGTCAGGCCTTGCCAAAGGCGCCATAGGAAGCTCCGCCCGACCCAGGGCTCGGACTCGGGCTAAGGCCCCGGAAGACGGTGAACTCCGCTCCGCCCGACCCAGGGCTCGGACTCGGGCTAAGGCCCCGGAAGACGGCGAACTCCGCTCCGCCCGACCCAGGGCTCGGACTCGGGCTAGGCCCCAGAAGACGACGAACTCCGCTTCGCCCGACCCCAGGGGTCGGACTCCGCCTTGGCCTCTGCCGAACGACCTCCGCCTCGCCCGACCCAGGAGCTCGGGCTCGGCCTCGGCCATGAAAGACAGACTCGACCTCGGCTTCGGAGGAGCCTCCTGTCGCCCGACCTAGGGCACAAGCCCGCCACGTCAACAGGAAGCGCCATCATCACCCTACCCCGAGCCGACTTGGGCCGCAGAGAACAAGACCGGTGTCCCATCTGGCTAGCTCCGCCAGATAGGCAATGATGGCGCCCCGCTAGCCCCGTGACGACGGCGGCTCTCAGCTCCCTTACGGAAGCAGGGGGACGTCAGCAAGGACCCAACCGCTCCGACAGCTGTCCCTCCGCCAGGCTCCGTTGCTCCTCCGACAGCCACGACACCACACCAGCTGGGTGCCAAGATCTCTCCGGCTACCACATTGGCATGTACTTAGGGCGCTAGCTCTCCCCCGCTAGACATGTAGCACTCTGCTACACCCCCATTGTACACCTGGATCCTCTCCTTACGCCTATAAAAGGAAGGACCAGGGCCTTCTTAGAGAAGGTTGGCCGCGCGGGGACGAGGACGGGGCAGGCGCTCTCTTGGGGCCGCTCGCTTCCCTCACCCGCGTGGACGCTTGTAACCCCCTACTGCAAGCGCACCCGACCTGGGCGCGGGACGAACATGAAGGCCGCGGGATTTCCACCTCTCTCACGCCCGTCTCCGGCCACCTCGCTTCCCCCCTTCGCACTCGCCCACGCGCTCGACCCATCTGGGCTGGGGCACGCGGCACACTCACTCGTCGGCTTAGGGACCCCCGGTCTCGAAACGCCGACAGCCGCGTTACAATCATGGAAGACTGAACCACTTGGAGGCTGAAGCAGTTCAGGAGACCTCCGGCATGATAGTAGGTACGTTCCCAGTCGACTCCCATATTGCAGAAGTGTTATTTGATACTGGAGCAACGCATTATTTCATTACTGCATCATGGGTAGAAGCACATAATCTTCCAATTACTACCATGTCAACCCCCATTCAAATTGACTCAGCCGGTGGTAGAATTCGAGCTGATAGCATTTGTTTGAATATAAGTGTGGAAATAAGGGAGATAGCGTTTCCCGCTAACCTTATAGTAATGGGTACTCAAGAAATAGATGTCATCCTAGGGATGAATTGGCTAGATAAGTATCAGGCAGTTATCAGTTGTGATAAGAGGACAATCAAGTTGGTGTCCCCACTAGGAGAGGAAGTGGTGACCGAGTTAGTCCCGCCTGAGCCGAAGAGAGGAAGTTGTTATCAGATGGCTGTCGATAGCAGTGAAGCAGACCCAATTGAGAGGATCAAGATTGTGTCTGAGTTCCCAGACGTGTTTCCAAAAGACTTACCAGGTATGCCACCAGAGCGGAAAGTTGAGTTTGCTATAGAGCTACTTCCTGGAACCGCCCCCATCTTCAAGAGAGCTTACAGAATATCTGGGCCAGAGTTAGTTGAACTTAAGAAGCAGATCGATGAGTTGTCAGAGAAAGGTTACATCCGGCCAAGCACCTCGCCTTGGGCCGCCCCTGTCCTGTTTGTGGAGAAGAAAGATGGCACCAAAAGGATGTGTATCGATTATCGAGCTTTGAATGAGGTCACAATCAAGAACAAGTACCCTTTGCCCAGAATAGAAGATCTGTTCGACTAGTTGAGAGGAGCCAGTGTGTTCTCCAAGATTGATCTGAGGTCGGGTTATCATCAGCTCAAGATTCGACCTTCAGACATTCCGAAGACGGCATTCATTACCAAGTATGGTTTGTATGAGTTCACTGTGATGTCTTTTGGTTTGACAAATGCACCGGCCTTCTTTATGAATCTGATGAACAGTGTATTCATGGATTATCTTGATAAGTTTGTGGTGGTATTCATTGATGACATTCTGGTTTATTCTCAAAGCGAAGAAGAACATGCAGATCATTTGAGGATGGTATTGCAGAGATTGCGAGAGCACCAGTTGTATGCAAAGTTGAGCAAATGTGAATTCTGGATCAATGAAGTCCTGTTCTTGGGTCACATAATCAACAAAGAAGGATTGGCTGTGGATCCGAAGAAAGTGGCAGACATTCTGAACTGGAAAGCGCCAACGGATGCTCGAGGAATCAAGAGCTTCATTGGAATGGCCGGATATTATCGGCGATTCATTGAAGGGTTTTCGAAGATTGCGAAACCAATGACAGCGTTGCTATGCAACAAAGTTGAGTTCAAGTGGACCCAGAAATGTCAAGAGGCTTTCGAAGCGCTAAAAGAAAAGTTGACTACAGCGCCTGTCCTAGTCTTGCCTGATGTGCACAAGCCCTTCTCGGTGTATTGCAATGCTTGTTACACAGGTTTGGGATGCGTATTGATGCAAGAGGGAAGAGTTGTGGCTTACTCGTCCCGACAGCTGAAGATTCATGAGAAGAATTACCCAATCCATGATCTAGAATTGGTAGCAGTGGTTCACGCACTGAAGACATGGAGGCACTATCTATATGGACAGAAATGTGATGTTTACACAGACCACAAGAGTCTGAAGTACATATTCACTCAGTCAGAGTTGAATATGAGGCAGCGAAGATGGTTAGAGTTGATCAAAGACTATGAGTTGGAGATTCACTACCATCCAGGTAAAGCGAACGTAGTGGCAGATGCTTTGAGCAGGAAGAGTCAGATCAATCTGATGGTCGCTCGTACGATGCCTTATGAGTTGGCCAAAGAGTTTGACAGGTTGAGTCTCGGATTCCTGAACAATTCGTGAGGAGTCACAGTTGAGTTGGAACCTACCTTGGAGCGAGAAATCAAAGAAGCGCAGAAGAATGATGAAAAGATCAGTGAGATTTGGCGACTGATTCTAGATGGCAGAGGCAAATATTTTCGTAAAGATGCAGAAGGTGTGATATGGTTCAAAGACCGCTTGTGCGTTCCCAATGTCCAATCCATTCGGGAGTTGATTCTCAAGGAAGCTCATGAGACTGCTTATTCGATTCACCCTGGTAGTGAGAAGATGTATCAGGATCTGAAGAAGAAATTCTGGTGGTACGGAATGAAGAGGGAAATCGCAGAGCATGTGGCTATGTGCGATAGTTGTCGAAGAATTAAGGCAGAGCACCAGAGACCAGATGGATTGTTGCAACCGTTGCAAATTCCTCAGTGGAAATGGGATGAAATTGGTATGGATTTCATAGTCGGATTGCCTCGCACTCGAGCCGGCTACGATTCCATTTGGGTAGTAGTGGACCGTTTGACCAAGTCAGCCCACTTCATACCTGTCAAGGCCAACTACAGCAGTGCAGTGTTGGCAGAATTGTATATGTCTCGGATCGTTTGTCTTCATGGTGTGCCAAAGAAGATAGTGTCAGACAGAGGAACGCAGTTCACCTCTCATTTCTGGCAGCAGTTGCATGAGGCCTTGGGCACACATCTGAATTTCAGTTCAGCTTATCATCCACTGACAGATGGTCAGACTGAAAGGACCAATCAAATTCTTGAAGATATGTTGAGAGCCTGTGCGCTGCAAGATCAGTCCGGATGGGATAAGCGATTGCCTTATGCAGAGTTTTCCTGTAACAACAGTTACCAGGCCAGTTTGAAGATGTCACCATTTCAAGCGCTCTATGGGAGGAGTTGTAGAACTCCGTTGCAATGGGATCAGCCTGGGGAAAAGCAGGTGTTCGGGTCAGACATTTTGCTTGAAGCCGAAGAGAACATCAAGATGGTTCGAGAGAACCTGAAGATAGCGCAATCAAGGCAGCGAAGCTATGCAGACACAAGAAGAAGAGAGATGAGTTTCGAAGTCGGAGACTTCGTCTATCTGAAAGTGTCACCGATCAGAGGAGTCAGAAGGTTCGGAGTCAAAGGCAAGCTAGCACCCCGCTACATTGGTCCGTACCAAATTCTCTCAAGGCGTGAAGAAGTGGCCTATCAGCTCAGTCTGCCAGAGAATTTGTCTGCGGTGCATGATGTCTTTCATGTGTCTCAGTTGAAGAAGTGCTTGCGTGTGCCAGAAGAGCAGTTGCTAGTGGAAGGTCTTGAAGTCCAGGAGGACTTGACCTACGTTGAGAAGCCAGTGCAAATCCTTGAGGTTGCAGACAGAGTCACCCGAAGGAAGACCATCAGAATGTGCAAAGTCAGGTGGAATCACCATTCAGAGGAAGAAGCAACCTGGGAGCGTGAAGATGATCTGTTGGCTAAATACCCAGAGCTCTTTGCTAGCCAACCTTGAATCTCGAGGGCGAGATTCTTTTAAGGGGGATAGGTTTGTAACGCCCTGAATTTGGGGGTAGAATTTTTTCTTCTTTTCTCTCACCAAATTCGGGCGTTACTCTCTTTTCTCTTTTCTGTTTCGCTCCTTCCTCCCAATTTCAAACCCGTATAGTGACCATGTCCGTGTCGTGTATAAACCAAAACCTAAGTGTCATGGGTGTTGCATCATGCTGAGGCGCATTTCTTTGTCTGATATCGCGTGTCCGTCTCGCTCTGTCTCGGTTTTCAGTTCGCGATTGGAGCCCGTGTCGTGCGTCTCGGTTTGGGTTGTGCGCGTCGTGGGTTTCGATCCGCGAAGTGGCCCAGCCCAACCCAACCCGGCCCGGTCCGGCCCTGCGCGCCCCTGGCGCCCACACCCCCCCATGCGCCCCCCCCCCTCTTCTCTCTCTCTCATTTGGATCTCCCGCGCAATAACTTCCCTCTCCCTCTTCCACCTCTCTCTCCCCGTGGTGCCCTAGGAATTGGAGACGGCGACCACCGGAATTTGGACCCCGAGGTGAGCTCCCCTCCCCTCCCCTCCTCCTCCTCTCTCTCCCTCTCCCTCCTCTTCTTCCTCCCACGCGCGTGCCCTCCCTTTCCCCTGCTCGTGCGCGCCCCTGCCCTTCCCCGCTCGCCGGCGGCGCGGCCCGCCCCACCCCTCCCATGCGCGCGGCGGCGCTCGCCCGCCCCAGCCTCCCCCCGCGGCGGCGCTCGCCCCCCTCCTCCCCGTCCGGCGGTGCCCCCCGCCCCCACCCCGGCCCTCGGCGCGGCGGCGCCCGCCCCCACCCCGTCCCGAGGCGGCGACCCCGCCACCCCCTGTCCGCGGCGGCGCGCGGCCCCGCCCCTGCCCGCGCGGCGGCGCCCCGGCCCCACCCCCTGATCACCCGGCGCGGCCCCCGGCGGCTTGGCCCCGGCGTGGCCCCTGCGCGTGCGCGCAGCCCCGACGCGGCTCGCCCGCGGCCTTGGCACGGCGGCGCGGCTCGCCCGCGGCCTCGGCGCGTGCGCGCGGCCTTCGGCCCCTGCGCGCGGCATCCCGGCCCCGTTGCGGCTCGCGTGGCCTTGTTGGCCCCTAGCGCGTTCCCGCGCGCGCAAAACCCACGCGCGCGGTGATTTTTTTGGTTGTAGTTAATTCTCAAACTCCGTTAGTTAACGTGCTGCGTCGCGCGCTTCGTCGCGCGACGAATTTGTCTAATTTCAGATTCTATTAATGTGATGCGTCGCGCGCTTCGTCGCGCGACGATTCTTTTAGTTTATATTTATTAAAGTGTTGTGTCGCGCGCTTCGTCGCGTGACGATCTATTTTAATTTCAGGTTGTTTAAGGTGCGACGTCGCGCGTCCAGACGCGCGACGTTCCACTTTAAACTCAGCTCTGTTGACATATGCCATCGTGCGCTTCGTCGCGCGATGCTTAACGTCTCTTTATAATTAATGCAAAGTGTCTCGTTGTGCGCTCGGTCGCGCGACGAGTCATTGATTTCTTAATTCGATTTAAGGTGCTATGTCGTGCGTCTCGCCGCGCGACAATCCTTTTTAATTATATTCATCTGCTTATAATGATTAAACATGAAACATGACTTTACTCTATGCTGAGCGTAGAGTCCAAATTAATTCCCTTCTATTAGACGAGTGGTTAATTCATAATGATGTAACGTGATCGTTTCTCGACTGTTTGTTTCTCTTTCCCTCTTAACCGTAATTGCGAGCCCGCGTGGGACGTCTGTTTACTTACTGCATTCTATTGTATGGTGTACTGTTCCTTTGTATTAAATATGTGGATGTATGTATGTCTGCGCTCGCATAGAGAACGATCCGGTCGAAGAGCCCGAGGAACTCGCAGGAGAAGCCCCTGAGCAGCAGTCGGTTGGTGGAGGCAAGTGTCCTTTGACCTATCTCTGTCCTATTCATTCTTTAATTCGCCTCCCGCATTACACATTTATACTTAAGGATTGACTAGCTTTTGTTATCCATGTCCTTGTTTACCTACTTGGGTCGGATTATTATTGGTTAGCTTTATGCTATTGCTGAACATTAATCAATGAACATGATGAGAATTATTTATGATACGCTGTTTTCCCCTCTTTTATTAAGATGTTATACTTGTGACCTTCAAGGGGGCTCGAGCGGTTTCTCGAGTGCCTCTCCGTAAGGACCTGTTCTATGGATGACCGCCCAGGAAAAACAGTGCAACCATGAGGGTGGAGTGGGACGCCCTTAGCTGAATAATTAGAGGAACCGGGGTGTAGTTCGCTTAGCCGTTGTGCCGTCAATGGGGCTCGGTGTATGCGACTTGCTCTGCCAAGGTTGATTTGTCCCTTGGGGAGGAGTGCGGTACATTTAGGAAACCTAACGGGCAGCTACAGCCCCGGGGAATCTTTGTAAAGGCTACGTAGTGAAACCCTGCCTATACACCTTGGTAGTGTTTAAGGGTTTGATCGGCCCGAGGCAAGAGGGAATCACGGCTTGTGGGTAAAGTGCACAACCTCTGCAGAGTGTTTGAAAACTGATATAGCAGTCGTGCTCGCGGTTATGAGCGGCCAAGGGAGCTCCAATGATTAGTGGTACTTGATCAGAGACATTTTGGTTTACAGGTGGCAATGAGACTGATGGTTTTGGTTATGACTATGGTGCTGGTAAGTGGTATTCTTTCCGTTTGGAAAGGATACATCGGGCTAATAACTTGGGTTAATGCTAAAACCTGGCTTTCTACTAGTAAGTAATAATCTGACCAACTAAAAGCAACTGCTTGACTTACCCCCACATAAAGCTAGTCCACTACAGCCAAACAGGATACTTGCTGAGTATGTTGATGTGTACTCACCCTTGCTCTACACACCAAACCCCCCAGGTTGTCAGCATTGCAACCACTGCTCAGGAGAAGATGAAGTTGTGGAAGGAGACTTCCAGGAGTTCCAAGACTACGACGAGTTCTAGGTGTGGGTTAGCGGCAACCCCCAGTCGACTGCCTGTGAAGGCCACGATTATCTATGTTTCGTTTTCGCACTTTGATTTATTGTAAAGACCATGTGGACGTCTCAAACGTATGATGTAATCGACTATTATTTCCCCTTTTAATACTATTTGAGCATTGTGTGATGATGTCCATGTTATGTAACTACTGTGTACGTGAATTGCTGATCCTGGCACGTACATGGTTCGCATTCGGTTTTCCTTCTAAAACCGGGTGTGACACCACGGCTCCATCCTTGGGGAGAAGGTGACCAAGCAGCAAGCCCGAACCATGTCGTTGACCAGGGACCAGTACCTACAGGTAAAGTCATGCATGTTTGGTACCAGTACTCGATGCATGAATTTTATTTTATCTTCTGATATGCACTTTACGTGTTTACTTTATAGATGATTCCACATTGGTGCGCCGCACATCCTCTGTGCTGGGAGCAGATGGTGGATAGGTGGTGTTCGGCTGAGTGGGACGAGGCGTACAACGCTAGCCGGGAACGGCATATCATGATGCAAGGTCCCTCCCAGCACCAAGACAGCCGGAGCCTGGGCCAATATGCCGAAGCATGGGTATGCCCTCTTTTTTATTTAGGTATATAGCAATGGATTAGATATTATTTCTAACTATCTCATTGGTTTTCTTGCAGTCGGCGTCACATGGTGGCCGGCCTTGCTCCACCTTCTCGGCCTATGCTATGGCCCATAAGGGCAAGGCGACGTCCGACGTCACCTACAACCCGGATGACGGGCCCGAGGCCTACACCAACTCCATTGTCTACAGCCACCTTCATGACTACACCGCCATGGCGCAGGAGGTCCATGGCCCAGATTATGATCCGAGCACCGAGCCGATCGACCCCGATGTGCTCATGAGGGTCGGAGGAGGCAAGAGACATGGGCGGTACTGGATTGCTGATGGGGCAATCGACTTGTCCTCCACTCCCACTCTGTCTCAGGTGCAAGCAAGGAGCACGGGCTCGAGTCCAGCCATACGACCTTGGCACGACAGCTCACAGCATCGCATACAGCAACTCGAGGTTAGTGCTTCTATAACTCGTCCTTCCTTGAATTATATACCTTCTCTTTGAGTTACTATAACGTTGGCTTGTAATATTACAAACCCAACTAGAACAAGAGAGGAAGGAACGTCAAGAGATGGAGGCGAGGATAATGGCGGAGCGGGCGGCGGCTGATCAGAGGATGGCGGAGATGTTCCAGTACATGCAGAGCCTTGACGCCATACAGGGTTTTGCTCTGCCACCTCCATTATTCCCTTCAGTTGACCCTGCTCTGTTCCAAACTCCTGTGAGTATCAAAATTGTAGTTACATGTTGGTAATGCATCTGGTATAACACATGCAATCTCTTCTCTGTGCAGGGCCAATCTGGGGCGGCATCCAACAACCCTCATGAAGGGTTCAGCCTAACGTAGCACCAGTCAAACCGCCCACCTCCATGAGAGTTATGTTTTCAATGTTTCAAACACAAAACTTATGTTGAATACTTGTCAGAGCTTGTGAACTTGTGCTGATACTTCTGAACTTCTGTTAATACTGTTTGTGTTGAGAACCTCTCAACTTATGTTGAATACTTATGTCAGAATTTGTGTTAATACTGTTTGTGTTGGCTATATATGTCTGTGATGATCTGTGATGTATATATGTGATATCTGTGAAATATCTTTTGTTTGTTTGGATGAAATAGGGAAAACAAATAAAAAAGGTATGTACTAGTCACTTTGCCGAGTGTGACACTCGGCAAAGAGGTGCTTTACCGAGTGTTAGGACCATAGCACTCGACAAAGAACCAAGACCTGGGCACCGGTATAGGTTCTTTGCCGAGTGTAATGGCTCTGGCACTCGGCAAAGAAGCACGCTTTGCCGAGTGACATACTAAGCATTCAGCAAAGTACCTGACATGGGGACCCCTCTGCGTATTCTTTGTCGAGTGCTGTCAGGCAGACACTCGGCAAAGGAGTTACCTTTGCCGAGTGTCACCTGGGACACTCGGCAAATACACCGTCTCCATCAACCGGCGCCGTAACGGCTGCTTTTCTTTGCCGAGTGTTCTCTGGCACTCGGCAAACCGCTTTGCCGAGTGCCCGAGAAAAAGTACTCGGCAAAGAAGGCTTTGCCGATGCACTATGTGCCAAGCCCTCTTTGCCGAGTGTGACACTCGACAAAGACTTTGCCGAGTGTTTTTAAGGCTTTGCCGAGTGCTTCAGGCACTCGGCAAAGCCTTAGATTCCGGTAGTGGCACATGTTGGAGGTGATGTAAGGACATTGGCAGAAGATGAAACCTTACTGAACATGAACGTCAACCTTACCAAGAGCACATTGTGTGGAACCCATCAGGTATGATAGCATGGGCATAGAGCGAGCTACAAGGACTCGCATGTCAGACGGTCAAGACAGAACGTCGTGCCAAGAGTACAACAGCACACAACCAGTCAGAAGGAGCTATGCCGCATGCAGGCACGCCCCAAGACTGAACTAAGGGGGCCACCATGCACTACAACATAGGGCATTAGCTAAGAACTCTCTCTCATGCAAGGACCATCCTTTGAAGTATAAAAGGGAGTCCCTCTCCCCTTTACAGACACAAGAGCACACCTGCTATAACACGCCTCAAATCAATACTATGATCAACATTACAATGGACTAGAGCGAAAGCCTGAACCAGTATAACCCCAATGTCTTAGTTCCTTGCTCGCGTCCCCGTGATCTACCATTTGGAATGAGTCTACGCCTGTATCCCCACCGAACACAAATCTATTGTCTACCGGTTTCCGAAACCACGACAAAATCGATTTCCACTAGCAGATCTCAATTAACCGTCTGTGAAAGCTAATATTTCTACTGGCCCTTAGCACTGACGGTTATGAAAAATGGCAGTACAAATAGGTTCACAACCGTCTCTATAGAGCTTCTTTGTACTAGTGGCTTATTCATATCATAATGACAAATCTTAAAAGTAAGATAATCAACATAAAATCCAAAGCAAGTTAACAATTTACACTAGTGTGAAGTGCTACCTTGATTATGCTTAGTTTTCATTTGTTTGTAGAATTATCATCAATACCAAGAAGGTAGAGATTGAAAGGTCCTTGCTTTATTTTGGTGAATGGGTGATAACTTATGTGGATTAATATGTTTTTATGTTGAGATACATATGATTTAGTCCACAGTTACACTAGAGTAGTGAGCAACTCTAGCCATGTAGATAGAATGTTGGAAGATAAAAATGTACATTTTGTAACATATAAATCAGATGTTGACATGTCGTGACACGCTATAGCAAACTAATGAAAGTTCGGGGACTCAAATGACATAGCATTTAAGTTTGGGAACCCAAGTGAATGTGCCAAGTTTTGAGGACCCCAAGTGGCTTCGACGTGGCATGCCACGTTGGCATCCGATTTTTCAACTCCGGATTTGAACGGTTTGCATGAGTTGACAAAGTTTGAGGACTTGTTTTCACAATTTTATGAGTTCGGAGGGTAAGTTACACTGTGTCCAAGTTTGTGGACAACTAGTACATTTTACTCAGGCTAGAACGCTCATATACCTTAGACTAAAGTTTACCTCAAAATATGGATGGCATTAAGAGGATTGAATATGCTTTAATAATAAAACTAATTTAAAAAGCTTGGCTAATTCACGTATATTAAGTCTAATTAATCTATAACTAGTTTACATTTTGCTATGATAAATATGAGGGAGTTGTTGGAGTAAGGGAAATCAGTTTTTTTAATATCTATTTTGGGTAGGTTTACAACTTTTTATAGAGTGCTGTCTAGCCTCTAACGCCTTTGCTTTAATGGCTAACCTTACCTTCCATCGTGGCTAATGTTGTCTGTTGACCACTCGTCGACGATTCGTGTGTAAACAAAATCTATCTTCTACTACTAAAATACACGTGTAAGCGCGTTATCGGGAAGAAAAAAAAATCTGTTGTACTCAGTTTTTGTAAGGTTGCCTAATAAACGAAAACGATTTTTGGGATAACATACATGATTAATCTCAGCCTTTTATATATAGACACGTAATTAAAAACTGCTAGATTACTTTCGTTATTTCACAGTGTTGGACACCAAAATGAGCGGACGGTCCGGCTCTTAGGCCCGGACGGTCCGCGTGTCCCGAGATAAGATTAACTCGGATATTTATCCTTATCTCGTGCGTGGTTATCCATCTAATTACGTGGGAGTTTGTTGCTATCTCTTAGGAAAAGGTCCAGACCTCCTCCCCTATAAATATAAAGGGGTACGGCCGATTGAGAACCCCCGAACACATTCCAATCGAACCAATTACCTTATTTACTTTTTCTGCCCTAGGAGTAGATGTAGCATAGTTCTAGTTGTAGCCTTCCGCATATCCACCTCCACCCCTATTCGACTCTACGTCGTCTAGATCCGTCTTGGGTGGCCTGCCGATCCCAAGACGACCCTAGGATCTCACCCCTCCCGGGGGGCAAGATCTAGTTGTCCACTCGAGACCTCTTCCTCGAATTGATCTCTTAATTCCTAGGCGACTCCACGTCGTCTGGGGACGCCCCGGGTGCCCTGTCGACCCGGAGCATCTTAAGATCTTTTCCCCCAGGGGACGAGATCTAGATTCCAGCAAGGAGGAGGAAGACGACCCTGTCGCCAGGTCGCGGACCGTCCGGCCCAGAGCTGCGGACCGTCCGGTGTGACGCAGGGAAGACACCGCTCCTGCGTCCAGGTCGCGGACCGTCCGGCCTAAGGTCGCGGACCGTCCGCGCCGCCGCAGAGGGCACTATCAGGCAACCCGGCGACCTGTCGCAGGCCGCCACCGCTGTTTACCTCGCGGAGCCGAACCCAAGGTATTGCTCATCACGAGAAGGTCATAGGGTTCGTTGCTATTTGGTCTCAAATAGGTGGTGACCATCATAGAGGTGTTGTCCCATATTTAGGATAACCACTTTATTTGGCCCTACATCATCTAAAGGTGCCAAGTACCGCCAAGCGGTTCATTATAGTGTTTGGTGACCAAAAAGGCACCAACATACTTTTGGCGACTCCGCTGGGGACGAAAAATCGGATCTATCAAATCCGATCCATTAGATCAGATCTATTAAATTAGACCTATCAGATCGGTCGCAATGGCCAATCCCAAAGATCACAACAATGTCGTCCTAGACATTAACACAAGGCTGACTAACTCGCCGGCCAATGAGGATGAGAAATTAGAAGACCACATGAAAAGGCTGGACGAGGAATTCCAACGACAACAGGCTCAGATAAGCAAGGTGGCGAAAAAGTGGTACCTCTCGCACTTCAAGGTAGATCACCACCAGAAGGTCGTCAAGAAGAGGGAAGTAAAGTACGATTCGCTCTCAGCCTTGCTTCATCAGCTCCCCATTGTAAGTAACACCACGCCGTTAGCCGATATTCAATCTGTTAAAATTTCTTTTGATAATCAGATTAAAATTATAATAGAGGATATAGAGAATATGACGCATGCATTAGAAAATACTCATACACCTGATTTTTTGTCACCTAAATTGTGCACTAAAATAACTGCGTCAAAAACATCGGCGACAAATGAGGCTTCTCAGTCCCAACCATATTCTGGTATGCCGATGGACTCATATCCAGGACGACTGTCACCACCATCTTCGCTAAATGGTGAGTCAACTCTGAGCACGGCCGGACCGTCCGCACACAATCGCGGACCGTCTGGCCCTCCGTCAGACCGTCCGGCACCCTACGCCGGACAGTCCGAAGTTACACAGAGCCCACCACAAGGGTCACAGGTGTTGCCTGGCGTGACCGGACAGTCCGAGGATATTACCGGACCGTCGGATCCACCCGCAGACCGTCCGACTGTGCAGGTCGGACCATCCGGAGCACCAGAAGTCACATGTGATCCGCCTAGTGCGGAAGGCCGACATAAATATAACCGGCCACCCAAGCCCCAAGAACCAAAAAGGTCACATGTCCCTGAGCTTGTTTGGCCCACTAAGGCCAAACCTTCTGTTCGCTCTCACCCGCACTTGACACAGGAGGAAAATGTTAAGTTTACATTTAATATTACTAAGTGTGATAAAATATTTGATGAGTTGCTTAAATATGGTAATATTAAATTATCACATATAATTCCTCCGGTGGAAGAATTAAAAGGGCGTATATATTGTAAATGGCATGGCTCCTTTCTTCATAACACCAATGATTGTGCTGTCTTTCGTCGGCAAATACAATCGGCTATAAACGAAGGCCGGTTGAGGTTTCAAAAGGAGGTGAGGATTGACAGGCCACCTGTCCCTGCCACCACATTAGAGCCGACAAGCAAAAAAGTCATAGTTCGGCCCTGTGCGGCCGATAAAAGCAAAGATAAAAATATCGTCATTGGTGATCCCCGCACACCAAATATGTCACACAGAATGGTTACTCGGAAGACTCCGGACAAAAGAAAGACCGGAGGCACCGGGGGGCAAGCACGATCGGACACCCGATCACGGTCACCTGTCCTGCGTACGCCGGACGATCCGGGTACTAAGGCTGAACAGTCCGAGACAGGAGCAGTCGGTCCGGCTATAATGGTCGGACGGTCCACGGACAGTCAGAAGCAGCAACCTCAGACCACCGGACCACAAGGTTCCAAAACAAGTGTTAGGAAACAAAATAATACTAAGACGTCTAGACGACTCAGTAGAGTCGGCCCTACTTTTGGTCAGTTGCTTGCCAAATATACGAAGAAGGCCGATCCACACAACCGGCCAATAAAACAGACGAAGTCAAAAGGGCGATCTGTGCGAAAGCAAAAGCCGACTAAACGGACCCAAAAGGTAGCACAACCAAGATCGCCTTGTCATCCTCCTTCGGGGATAGCATGGTGCGTCCCGTTCTATCCATCGCCGATGTGTTGTCCTGCTCATGTGTGGGGTGGTACGGCGATGAATTCATATTACTGGTCCAATCCGTTTGCTTATTTGGGCTGGGGGGCACCACAAGTTTTTGCCTATTGACAGGTTGATCAGGTAGACATGGCCGAAGAGGATGCGATCCGAAACGGCCTCTGTGCAATAAAGTTCCATCAAGTATTTATATTATCTGATCGCAAGAGCCGATGACTTGCATCGAGCTGAGTCCTTACTTCGGGAACAAAAGCTCATGAGGTCAATTGTTTCCGAAGTTTTCACTGATGCTTTTGGTTCGCCAAGCTCCACCAAAAGGCAGGGGGCATATGTTGGACACCAAAATGAGCGGACGGTCCGGCCCTTAGGCCCGGACGGTCCGCGTGTCCCGAGATAAGATTAACTCGGATATTTATCCTTATCTCGTGCGTGGTTATCCATCTAATCACGTGGGAGTTTGTTGCTATCTCTTAGGAAAAGGTCCAGACCTCCTCCCCTATAAATATAAAGGGGTACGGCCGATTGAGAACCCCCGAACACATTCCAATCGAACCAATTACCTTATTTACTTTTTCTGCCCTAGGAGTAGATGTAGCATAGTTCTAGTTGTAGCCTTCCGCATATCCACCTCCACCCCTATTCGACTCTACGTCGTCTAGATCCGTCTTGGGTGGCCTGTCGATCCCAAGACGACCCTAGGATCTCACCCCTCCCGGGGGCAAGATCTAGTTGTCCACTCGAGACCTCTTCCTCGAATTGATCTCTTAATTCCTAGGCGACTCCACGTCGTCTGGGGACGCCCCGGGTGACCTGTCGACCCGGAGCATCTTAGGATCTTTTCCCCCAGGGGACGAGATCTAGATTCCAGCAAGGAGGAGGAAGACGACCCTGTCGCCAGGTCGCGGACCGTCCGGCCCAGAGCTGCGGACCGTCCGGTATGACGCAGGGAAGACACCGCTCCTGCGTCCAGGTCGCGGACCGTCCGCGCCGCCGCAGAGGGCACTATCAGGCAACCCGGCGACTTGTCGCAGGCCGCCACCGCTGTTCACCTCGCGGAGCCGAATCCAAGGTATTGCTCATCACGAGAAGGTCATAGGGTTCGTTGC
The DNA here is from genome assembly GCA_029449295.1 of Zea luxurians. Classification (NCBI taxonomy): domain Eukaryota; kingdom Viridiplantae; phylum Streptophyta; class Magnoliopsida; order Poales; family Poaceae; genus Zea; species Zea luxurians. Next base: position 9,713,784 of record JAOPSE010000039.1, read on the forward strand.
TATTTGGTCCCAAATAGGTGGTGACCATCATAGATGTGTTGTCCCATATTTAGGATAACCACTTTATTTGGCCCTACATCATCTAAAGGTGCCAAGTACCGCCAAGCGGTTCATTATATAGTGTTTGGTGACAAAAAGGCACCAACACACAGTTTTTGGGATAACATACATGACTTAATTTTTCCCTTCCGTATACTGCATAAGAAGACAGACTGGACATTAAGCATATGAGAATGACATTAGAAGGTAAGGGGTACGCATCTGACAATTACATTTCTCCACAGATCGATCTTATCAAACTAGATGTTGATGTTCTTGGATATATATCTTAATTGAAAGTTGTTTACAATTTTCAGATTATTTTTATTTTTCAAATCTCAAAAACTTGTGAATACTTTTTTTTAGTTGATCTGCTATTTGCATTTGGCATCAATTCATCCCAAAAGATATAGCTTATACTAAGTGAAATCATTTAAATGTGCATTGTGTTATACACAAACGATATTTATCACCTAGGGTCCATCACTTGATTAGAAGGTCTAATCGGACTAGCCCACCAGGAAACTAACTACACCAGAAAATTAAACGGACTAGGGAACCGACCGGCAACTGTACCATCTGACCACGAGTTAAAACGAGCCCACGCGTGCTTAACGGGGCTGATCTGTCCGACTGCCTGTAGTGCGCAACAACAATTATTCAACCATTCAAGGTTTACTTTAGCAATTTAAAGTTTAATTCAACCATTCAAAGTATATTTTAGTCATTTAAGGTTTACTTTAAAGTACAACATAAACAACTATTTAGCTATTTAAGGTTTACTTCAACCATTCATCGTTTTTAAAATTTTATAAGGAAGAAACATTCATAAATTCAAGGTTTGCTTCAACCATTCAGGAATAAACATTCAACGACTCAAAGTGATGGAATTGAGGATGGGAGGCGGTTGTTGCGGCGGTGTTGAGTGGAGGCGTGACAATGAAGATCTGTGGATGTTGGGTCGTGTTGGGTCGGCGGCGCGGTGGTGTTGGGTCGGCGGCGCGGTGGTGGGTTACACCAGTTGGGACAGAGTTGGCTAATTATAAACAAGTAGCAGTGGCTCCAACGGTGGTCGAGCGCGACGTGCAGGGACGGAGCCAGAAAATTTTTTAGAAGAGGCTGAACTAAACCACTATAGTATAGAAGTCATTTCTATATTGTATATGTATGCTAAAAATCTTAGAAAAGGCTCTAGTAGGATTTCATGGACTCGACAGCGGTAGGAGGGGCTCGAGCCCCGCCCGTCCCACCGATGCCTCCGTCCCTAGCTAGCGACGTGGGAGTGGCGGGACGTGGCCAAGCGGGACAAATGAGCGGCGTGCGGAAAATCGGTTGGGTGGGCTAGCGTGCAGGGATGATTCAGCAGATTTAATTGGATGGGTTGGTTACCTGATGATCTCTACATGTCTGATGAATAAGAACATCGCCCCTGTATATGTTTCTTAGCTCCGACACTACTTAAATAGCTCATTAGGATCATAGTCCCATGGAGATATGTAGCCGTTGCACCCCAAACGACCATCTCTCTATGCACCATCAAACCATATGACGCTTGGTCGCCGAATCAATGCGTCAGAGTTTGATGACTCCGATTGGACACTATATCAGCACTAGTCACTGGTGACCGTTGGGCATGCCTCTGATCTATAGCGTATGGTTCAACGTCCCATTTTTCTCTCAGGAACATTTATAGTGATTATTGCCGAACTCTTATCTCTAATAGTTCTACACCTCTGCATGTGATCGGTCTGACTATTCTCTATGCGTGGACATTGAGACCATATGGTTTGACGCCCTACTTCAATTCACTATTAGGCCTTGTTCGTTTGTTCAGGATTGGACTAGGAATTAATCCAGCTAATCAAAACTTATATAAATTAGAGAAACAAACCGGCTAGAAATTGTTCCATGACTCCGTTTCGGAAGAAACGAACGGCCCCTTATGAGTCTGACGCTCGTCTGAGCATGTATATATATATATATGTAAGCATGTATATGTAGATATAGATTAGGTATATATATTTATACAAATATGAGAGCACATATATAAATATTACCCATCAGGAGAAAAGGAATATATGTCGAGGAGAATTGTGATAGGTATATATATATAGTACGTGGCTGTACGCCTGTACGTGTGATCTGGACAAACGTTTAATTTGGACAGAAACAGGCACTGCACAATATAGTCATTGCGGGTTGCATGCCCCGACAGCTCCAAGAACATGATCCATGCAGGCATGGCCCATATATGGACACCGGATCGGAGGCACGTACGGCACGGGTCATTAGCGGTTGGGCAGTAGTTCATGTCATCTGTTAATTAAGCACCATTATTGGCACCGGACAAATCGTGTGAGCGTTCGGTTACGAGTGCATTATCACATAACCACTCCCTTTAGCTCGGATTTATTAGCAAGAGCTAGCAAAAAGGCAGGTAACAGAAGGGACGCGAAAAGTTGCCGGCCTCTCGATCGATCGGCCACAGACGTGTTCCTTAACGCCGTGTTCGCCGATCGTGTGTGTGATGTGCACGCGAGTGATTAGCACGCCCTAGCTACCAGTCGGGACGACGGATCGGATTCTCCTTTCGTCGCCCGGCCGTCGTCGTCGTCGTCGTCGCACCTCTCTTCCCGTCCCGTCCCGTCCCGTCCCGTGTGTGCGTGCATGAGGCCGACGGCACTGGTTTAGACGTTGGACCAAACGATAATAATAATGCGTCGTTTAGGCAGCAGGCTATAGGTAAGCATGCACTAGCGGCAGCTATCACTCCCAGCTAGCGCGAGCGTAGCAACGACGACCCTAGCTAAGCTAGTAGCCAGTAACTGACCTCTCCCTGATCGCGATGCGTAAATGGAAGAAAAAAAAACCGAGAAGATTATCTTATCTAGCCATATATGCACGTCGTCCGCATGCTCTGCTGATTACCGATACGGTGCGCGCGTATGATCGACTTTTTAGAATTTATTTCGTCACGGGTCAGCGTCGAATCGACTGGAACTAACGGGCACTTAATTATTAGCTTGCGCGGATCATATAATCCATCCATCCTTTTCCCGCTCGCCGGCCGGCTCGCCGTCGCCACTGGAGAAGGAGCGGTCGGGGTTCGCGTGACTACGAGCGGCGGCGCGGCGCCGTGCCTTGGATCACCATTCACCACCAGGATTGTTATTATTAGCTACTATTATTATTATTATTCATACCAGTATATCACCGATCATCTTTTATGTGCGGTACAAGTAGGCCACCAAACAAATGCAGCTCGATCTGCTGCGTTCTGACCAAGTCAAATTTCCTTTGACTAAGTTTAATAAAACAGTATCCATGCTTACATCTTTGATAAGTAGTATACCGTAGGGAGAAAAATATATTTCATTTCAAGGAAACAGAAAACGCATAAACTAACGTACTAGCGGTATCAATTCGTGTTGGGGCGGCGGAGCGGCTAGCGGGCTAAAGAGAGAGAGAGAGAGAGAGAAAAAATGCAGCACCGGCAGGCATGGCGTTGCGCGTGGAATGGAATGAAGCCTCGGCGGGCAAGGCAATCAATCCATGCATCCGCTGCCTGCCGGGCGGGCGGAGGTGGGCCAGGCACCCCCCATGTGCGCTCATGTGGTGGTTTGCAACGCCCGGCCCCACCACCCACCACTTCGCCTCCTTCTGTCCTCTCTCTCTCTCTCTAGACGATCCGATACGTACGTACGTAGACCACCACTACCACCGCCGTCGCCATCGCCATAGCCGCGTCCTCTCTCTCCCAGATTCGATGCCCCTCCTACACATGCATGCGTGTTTCCTCTCCATCTCCCATGGCCCCAACGTGACGTCTGCCTGGTTGTCAGCCAGAGCTGCCGCCCGACGGCCTAACGGAACGGAATCGCATGTTACCCGTTGGTAGTACCACACCGCTGGCAAATAAAAAGCGCACGCCACGCCATGTGTGTACCCGCTCTCCCTCTCCGTTTCATCAGTTGGCCGTGTCGTCATTAGTAACAGCGCAGACGACGTACGTACGTCCTGGATGAAGGATTCAGCGGGAGACAGCACCCGCAACGTGATCATATACATCAAGTGCCGATAACTGGGATTAATCATTAATTGTTGCAGCCGTAATAACTAAGCACAAAAGCGAGCCTTTTACTAATTCAACAATTATTTACTGTAACGCTAGCTTCTCCTGTTTTTTTTATTATTATTTTTAGAGGGTTTCAGACGATACTGTCATATTTTTGTCCTTGTATGGCTATACAAATAATTTTTAATACCAACACAGATTAGATTTTATCTAATATTTTTTTTTTCTATTTCGAAGCCAAAGTTTCCAGATTATGCCTACATATAACTCCTAAAAAAAATCAAATTTAGAATTTTAGTATAAAAATATATACAATAACCGTCTGTTCAAACAACTAAAATTCAAGCACTTTTAGCAACTCCCGTACCCTAAATATAAGATCGATTACACGGCACACACGCCTGGCGTGGACGACAGTTCGCATGCTGATCATCATCATGTAGCAGCTCACTTTTCTTTTCTTTTTCTGTATGTTGATATTGAGTGTGGGACGAGAGAGACTAAGAGAGAGAGATAGAGCTGATGAGCTAGCTAGGGTTAACAATTTAACATACAACAACTGAACAACAGCAAGCAGCAGCAGCGGATAATAGCCCGGCCGGTGCCGTAGAAGCCGGGGATGCTTGCCGGCCGCCGGTTCGTTGGAGTAGCTAGATGATTGGTCATCCGACCGCAGTCCGACCAAAGTTGCTTTTTTATTATATATATGCTTTTATATATTTATATATCCCCTATCTCTCGCTCGCTCCTTCATCACATGATTCCATTTATCCCACATGCATGCAATAGAGGAGGAGCGAGTGGGGGAAGTTGTTCTTGCTGTTGATCAGCTAGCTAGTACCTTCATGTACGTTCTTCCTCTCACACATATATTCTCGTTTATTTATTGATAGAGTAGATATATATCTATAATTTTTAAATTTTATTTATAATTTTAATCTAGATTGTACAGGAATTATATAAAAATCTTGATTACACTTCTTTATTGACAGGGTAAATATATTTATGATTTTTAAAATTCTATTTATAATTTTTAACACTTGAATTATATATATAACGATTATATAAAAATCTTGATAACGGAGCGATTTTTGCTATTTCTCTCTATCTACTCTCTCTCTCTACTTGACCCATGCACGCAATTCCCTGGCCGTGTTGGTTTTGTCTCTCGCTGTCAACTTTGGGTATTATCGGACACGGATCTTGCAGAGGACATTTGTGTCAGAGCCGTGTTCCTTTCCCTCTCCTTTCTTCTCTTTCTCTCAAGAATAGAATACTTCTAGCATGATCACAGAGGCAGACAGGCCCCTCTCCTGATCCTCTGTGTCAGAGCCCCCAATTTCTCTCTCTTCTCCCCCACTCTATCTTCCTCGTCCTTATTAACCTCCCTCACCCTCTCTCTCTCTCTCTCTCACCTTCCTCCTCTCTCCTCCCGCCTGCCTTTTAAGCGACGCGCCCACCTCCCACCGCACCCTCTCTCTCTCTCTCTCTGATCGGTCGTCCTTCCTCCACCCGTCTGCCCCCTCCCCCGCGCCGCGCCTGTTCATGGCCAGGAAGAGGACGGCGGCGCGCCATCAGCACCAGGAACCACCGCCAAACCCTAACCCTAACCTCCGCCGCCGGGCCGCGGCCAGCGACCCGGCCTCGGACGAGCCGCCGCCTTCGTCGAAGCGCATGCTGGCCTTTCACTTCCTCCGCGCGCTGGCCAGGATCCACAGCACCACCCCGGCGCCGCGCCGCCCGCGCACCATCCGCCGCGCGGCCTACTCGTCCATGGCGCGCGCTGCCAGCCCACGCCGGGCCTGGACGCAGGCGCTGCTCCGCCAGGCTCGCGCCCGCAGGGCGGCTGCCAGGTCCTCCAGGAGAGCCGTCCTGCTGCGGAGACGCGTCGCCTCCGCCGCGGCGTCTCCTCCGCCGCCGCTGCTCCGCGCCAGCGCCGGGGAGTCGACGTCGGCGCCGACGCCGCTGGCTCCGGCGGCCGTGGCGGCGCGGGGCCCGCCTCCGAGGCAGGCCGGGGAACCGGCCAGGGCCGACGCGCTCCGCCGGCTCGTCCCCGGCGGCGCGGAGATGGAGTACGGCAGCCTCCTCGACGAGACCGCCGACTACGTGCGCTCCCTCCGCGCGCAGGTGCAGCTCATGCAGAGCCTCGTCGACCTCTTCTCCGCCCAATGATCGATCGTCCAACAACCGAACCAGTAATTAATTAATACCGCATGGTTAATTAATTCCTGTTCTTGCACCGTCCATCGTTCGCCGCGCCGGCGCCTTCCGTATCTATATCATCGCATATCTCTTCTTCGTGCCACATATGAGATGGATGAGTGATTAAGATAGGAGATTATTGAGAAGAGATTGTTATTGCTGGTACATATGTTTAGTTGGTAAGATAAGATTATTAGTAGGTGTATGTATAGGTTGGGAACACACATGCATGGAAGATGGCACCACACACACCAAGCTGCAATTGGAGGGAGAGGAGATTATTATTGAGGTAATTAATTGTAACATATATATATAGAGAGAATTGAAGCATGGAGTCACATACATACATACATAAGCTATTAGTGCAGTGCTTGCTGTTGGGTCAGATGATTGGGTATACATATATGTTTGTAAAAAATTGTGGAGCCATGTCATGTATCTTTTGTACCTAGCTACTAGCTACACATGTAGGTAGCTGTGTTATACACACACTTTTCTTTCCGTCAATTTCCTCTTTTATGCATGCATTATATTAGGTCTATCTGAATGGGGAAGAAGGTAATTTACAGAACATATAGCATGGCATGAACCTTTATCATGAGTGCTTTCATGAATAATGCATGATGCATGCATATTAACATACTATTATATATTTTTTCTTCTACATCTAGATATGGCTCTTCGAGTTAGCTATATACTAGCTAGCTATTATTCTTGTTTTTCTGGAATGAGGAGGTATAGGTGCGGCTGCCCATGTGTGTATGCATGTATCTCTCTCTCTCTCTCTCTCTCTCTCTCTCTCTCTTCCTCTACTGGTGGGAGAGTCTACAACTGGTAGGTGCATGATGCTTTAGCTAGCTGTTATTTGCCTTGTGTAATTGGAGCGCTAGGATGGTGGTTGTGTTCAATTAGTTTGGTAGAGTGTTTCCTTTATCCTCTCATCAAATTTGGGAAAGTGGGATCCACAAAGTCTATTGCTAAACTTTGAGCTGGAGAAGACATATGACTTGTAGCCAAAGGAACCAAAAGACATTCTCTCTACAGGCAGTTAGCATCTTTTGATTAAATAAAGGACCTCCCCTTGTTTTTTCCCCTTGGGAATACATATTTTTTTCGTCTCCTCTCTCACCTTCTTCATTCAGCTAGCCCAACTAATTATCCCCAGCTCCTTTTTAGGTGCCACCATCTGTAAAGACTATTCTGCGTACTTGATGGTATCTATTTTTTTTCTCTTTGGTTCTTCCTTCTCATGTGTTATTCTTGGTTGTTGTCTTTGGCCCATGCTTTGGATGTTGCTTTCTTTGTGAGGTAAGAAACTGAAGGGCTTATTAACGCCTTCTTCTGCTTGTTGATCGATAAAAAGTTACTTGTGCAAATTGTGTGCCACTGGGTAGTTAAGCAGCACATATATTCATGTAAACCTTTTACACTCATCATACTACACATGCATATATAGTTCAGGCATTGCATTCATCATAAACGTTCCTTAAAGAGAGGAGTCTCCCTTTTATTCATTTTACTCCCTCTGTTCTAAAATATTAGTCGTTGTAGCTTTTGATTTTTATGTATATATTCAAATGGATGATGATGAATCTAGACAAATATATGAAACACATACATATATGGAACACATACATTAATTGTTGTATGAATCCATTAAAAAGGTAAAACGAATTTTAATTTGGGGCGGAGGGAGTATTTGTTTATCTTTTCACACATAAGGTCTGTTTATATTGGTTCCCTTTATTACTCTATATATAGGATAATCGTTGTGCTGTCAATCCGACATGCATGTTATATGTGAAAAACAACAGATATTAAGAAAAGCTCCTATATATATGCAAGGAAGGTATGTGCTGTGCATTGCACGCTAATTAGGAGTATTAGAGCATCTCCAAGAGACTTTCTAAATTTTACTCTCTAAATTATTATTTAGAGACTCATTTGCATAAAAACCCTATTGTATATGTTTCCAATGTCCAACAGTTTTTTTATATGTTGTTTGCACTCTAGAGAGACATTCACGTTTTCTATCTTTGGCTAGCGAGAAACATAGAATAGAAGATGTCTATATTTGGATAATCATTTAAATAAGTTGTTGGGGGTATATTTTTTTTAAAAAAATCTCTATTCATATCAATTAGAAAGGATATACAGAGAGTCTCTTGAAATTGATCTTAATTAGGTAATTAATATGGTTGTCCAATTCGAACACCCCAGTACTAACACTAAAAATGGTACTTGATTGAATCGAGCTAGCTAATCCACCTTCCAGTTGTCCAGCTAACTCCAATTCTATTGGTCCACAAGGTTTAGCTAGCTGTACTAATAATTTGCTAGCTAGCTATATAGCCATCCTCCATTGATTAACATAAATATACATAACACTAATATGTTGCCCACTATAACAATGGTGGCAGGTCAATATTGCATACCAATTCCTTAATTTGGAGGTTTCTAAACTAATGCATCAAAATATATAATCATTTCAGCTAATGTGTGTAGACATGAGTTAATTATTATGTTTTTTTATTTGTTGCTATCTTCGTAGTGGTCCCAGAACACCTAACTATCAGAGCATTTTAGCTAGCATGCTTGAATAAGAAGTTTCCATTACCCATGCCAAAGTTTAATCAGTTCACATAAGCACATTGTATTTTCTTCCCCTTATTTGTGTTAGTGAAATAATAATACTGTAGTCAAGCAAGAACAAATATACACTGAGTGAAATACATATACGCCCGGGTAGATCACACATGCATGCGTCTAAGTAATAATGCAACATTCAACTTTTTGGACTAAATAAACCTGATGGATACTTCGGATTAAATATATACTCCTTCCGTTTTTTTATTTGTCACGATTTAGTTCAAAAATAAACTAACGAGCGACATATATATTCGAGAACGGAGGTAGTATATTACACAGGGTTTGCTTCTGTTTTTCAAGTGATTACTAGTTTTTGTATAGTTAGGGGCTGTGTGTACATTATTGATTGTTGTTGGGTAATCACAGCTTATTTGTTTTAATTCCTTTTTACACATATGCCAACACAGAAAACTGTAGATCCATGAGAAGCAGGTTTTCATAAGATCTATTATTTATTTATATATAATATGAAAAAGGGTGCATGATATATATACCATACTTTCAAGTTACTGTTACCACATGTTTCTAACATTTTAATGCATGGTTGCCCACAGTTTTTTATTTTGCATATATGTAACAGCTATCTAGTAGTATAAAAACAATATGCAAACAATTTCTAGCAGATATATATGTGATACAAAGTACCAGTACAGTAATAGAGTCAGAAAATAATGTCAAAACACTTGTCTACAAATATATATAGTGAATTAAATTGGCATCTGTTTTTTTGGTCTCGTAGAACCGATTATAACCCCCTACACAGGAGGAACTTTTTGAGCGGATGTAGAGTTTTTTAAGCGAATAGGGAGCTTTCCGGACCACCTTTGAGCAATCATTAATTATGGGTAAAATTGTTTTCGATCCGGATGAGAAACATGTGACCTTAAACAACTTTTGCATCTAATAAAAGGATTAAAGGAAGCATGGTGTTTTTAACGATTCATATGCCACTTTTGCATCTATATCTAGTTTGAGCAAAAAATAAAAATAAATTTGGAATACCTTGCATCAAGTACTTGCGTAGCTCGTCAGAACTAACCATGCATGACGTGCAATCTGCTCAAGTACTACTTGCGACGTAGCTCGACAGAACTTTAGATCCTTCCCTTTTCTTTCGTTTTGCTGTCTGGTTTTAAAGATGTTTCCTTGATCTGAAACGAAACTCTTCAATTTCACTTGCCTTTGTTGCGCATGAATTAATTTTTGTTCTACGTGAATGATGAATTTGTTTTATGTAGAGATCTCTGACAATAGGTCGTACGAATTCCTACACTCCAATTAAAATTCTTTTTGCCCAAAACGTAGTAGAGATCTATACGACTATACGCTACAGAATGTTTGCAAGAAAGAGTGGATCCACACCCTTCCGAAACTGAGAAATGCAAGCACGGGCATGTACCGTGGGGTTTTCTTTTTGAAAGATGCAAGTACGTACAAGTATGCGTCGGGCCCTATAGCATCTCCAACTCTACTTTTTATTTGTCAAATCAAAAAATAATAGAAGGTTCTTTACTTTTTGATGCTAGATATAAAAATAATAATTCAACATGATCTCAGCTCAAGTCTATTTTACGGAGGTCCATCTTTTTCTTTAGCTACATCTACCAAAATGTGTAGGGAGCTCTTTAATTTTGTCCGAGAAATATTTTCCCACAATAACTCACCCTAGGGTCTGTTCGTTTAAGTGCGAATCCACGTGGATTGAACATGATTAGATGTGTTTAAATCCATACCAAGTCAAAAATCCTTCTTAATTTTTTCCAATTCCCTCTAATCCATACGGAATGAAAATAACCGAACAAAGCCCTAGTGTTTTTTTGTCTCGACACTCACACGCCGCCGCTCTATTTTCATCTGGCGCGGGCACATCTTGTCCTGTTGAGATTTATTCAATATGAATCATGTCCCTGCAAGACACTCGACCTCGCTGTGGCTAAGGGCATGTATAAATGAATCGCTGTGGCTAAGGGCATGTATAAATGACTCGTATCTTAAGAGATATTTAAAGTAATGGGTGTAAAAAAGTATAAAGGAATGTCTCTAGCAAGCTTCTCTAAGATTAGATACAGTTAAACTCATACAATTTATATAAATGAGTCGTATTTTTGAAGGGTTCTAGATATAAAAAATAAACCCTTAAAGGCTAGTTTGGAACTCTATTTTTTTAGGAATTTTTATTTTTCTAAGAAAAATTAGTTTACTTTTTGTGGGAAATATATATCCTTGAAAAATGGTAGAAAAAACTTTTAGATGAGACGTGAATATTTTGATTTAAGGTCTTTTCTGTTGACGAGGGTCAGTGGGGAGGGCAAGCACTCGATTGCTAATATTTTAACTTCTAACATTTATTATCTTATCCGAAAATCTGTGGTTGTCCCTTGGCTTGGAAGTTGGAAGTTTGAGAGTGGACCTCTCCTAATTCCCGAACGTACACCCACTACAGGAATCTAGGTAGTGGTCGGGGTTAAGTTAATTCCCGTCGATTACTTGTAGCCGACGGAAACTAGTCACTTAATTCTCGTCAGTTCTTTAACTCTCGTCAGCCATACCTGGCCCATAGGATTATTCGAATAATTCCCGTCGGCTGCGCGTGGCCCAGGGGTGGATCGACTTTAGGGTGAGCGGGGGCACGACCCCCGCTCAATTTTTTGGTTTAGTGAACCCTTTAACTCATTTACTGTAATTACAAAGGCATGATTGTTAGTTACCCTCTATCAAGGCCCACACTCATACTTAGGCCCCCACTCATATTTTAGGCTAGGTCCGCCCATGGCGTGGCTGATGGGAATTATATAGCCCATGAGAATTAACTGTTAATTCCCGTCGGCTATGGTCAAGCCGACGGGAATTAAACTTTCATGCTGCAAACCAGCACCAAATGAGGTCTTTATTTCTCCACAATTGCACACAACAACACACATAACATATAAATCATCATACAGATTGGTCACATTGCAAACACATACATTGATCATCAATTCACACATCACAAACTTCACATCACCAACATAGTTTACATAAACATTTCAAATAGCAACAACGAGATAAGTTAAAGTGTTTAGTTCATGAAAAACATAGCGTGTACGAGTTAAGAAACAAATACGACCAAACACCATATTTAGAGATAACCACCACTTGGATGGTTAGAGCTTTGACCGCTGTCGCCACCAGGAGGAGGGAACGCGAAGAGGGACTCAACAAATCCAGTACCTGCTATGGGATCAGACCCACCCCCACCCGCTTCAGGCGTAACCTATGCAAGAAAACAAATATCAACATGTTTAATGCAAATATCACAAGTATACAAGTGTATAAATTCATCGAGAGTTATCAAACGTACCATATCTCTAGGTGCATGTATATGTGTCAGAGGGGTGTTGAACTGTTGAGTCCCCAATCCCTATTTAATGAATATTCAACAAGTTAAGTATATGGTTCATATTTTGCTACTACACTAACTAGATGAATTGCTAGTTTAGACAATGTTATTAACCGAATTTGCTAAGTTTAACGTACCGGAGCTGGTGTGGATGCAAACTGGCTCCATTGTGGTGGCAGTGGAATATTTGGTGTCATGGCCTGTTGCTGCATTAACTGTTAAACATATGTGTTACTATTGAAGATGTTGTATTGAAATATAAGAATTTAGAGTTCGGATTATGTATACTCACTTGATACATTGCTTGGTTATGTGCATTGCAAGCCTCCATAAATTCTCGTTGTTGTCTCATCTCCTCACGCATCCTCATAATCTCCAACTCCTGCTCGTTCGGTCGACGAGAGCACGAGCTACGGGAAGACTAATCTGTCCTCTGAGATCTCATCGATGACGAGTCAATGAATCCGTCGAAGAGTGCATATCTATAAGTGATTCAAAAATTGTGATTACTGCATGATCAATTTAGTGTCAACCATGTAATTTCATAAGTTAGAGCTTACCGTCCATGCGCTTTCCCACCACCACTTGCGTACACCACCTAGGGATCCACCGGTTCATGTCGCCAGTCGAAGTCAGGGCCATGGCGCCGAACCATCTCCTCCCCATATGCCACCTATACATCATTCACAACCTTACAAATGTAGGAATTTCTATACTTTGAACGTTTGTAATTTTGGGCCAAAACTCACCAGCCGATCAGTGGTTGTCTGGCTGCAGAGCTGGTCAGGGTTGTTAGGGTCTGGTCCTTTGTGGCCCTCCTGGTAGACCTCAATGTCACTAGGCTTTTGGCCACGAGTAGCTTTCTGTATAAATGAAAAACATCCATAAGCAATCGTACTATTTGGTGATCGACATAGCTAGATCAAACTTATCATTCTTTTAGCTTTTCGGAGCATGTCATCGCCGCCAAACTTGTGGTTAGGATTGGTTCCTCGACATTGCCTGTGATGCGCTTACGCTTTCTAGAAGTGAGAGCACCTAGAGGGGGGGTGAATAGGTGATCCTGTAAAACTTAAAACTTAACACCACAAACTTGATTAAGAGTTAGAACAATGAAATCAAGTGAGTAGAGAGGAGAGCTCTTGTGAAGCACAATAGACACAATAAGGACAAGCACAAGAGACACGAGGATTTATCCCGTGGTTCGGCCAAGTACAAAACTTGCCTACTCCACGTTGTGGCGTCCCAACGGACGAGAGTTGCACTCAACTCCTCTCAAGTGATCCAATGATCAACTTAAATACCACGGTGTTATTCTTTACTTTTCTCTTTCCCGTTTGCGAGGAATATCCACAACTTGGAGTCTCTCGCCCTTACAATAAGAATCAATATGAAGCACAAGAGTAAGGGAGGGAAGCAACACACTCAAGTCCACAGCAAATACGCACACACAAGATCAAGATTTGAGCTCAAAAGAGTATCACAAGGTTCTCACTAGAACGGAGCTCAAATCACTAAGAATGTCGAACAAGTGCGCAAGAATGAAGTGTGAGTGATCAACAATGCTCAAGGAATGCTTGGTTGTACTCCTCCATGCGCATAGGGGTCCCTTTTATAGCCCCAAGGCGGCTAGGAGCCGTTGAGAGCATTTCAAGAAGGCAATTCTTGCCTTCTGTCGCCTGGCGTACCGGACAGTCCGGTGCACCATCGGACACTGTCCGGTGCGGATCTCTTTCCTTATTTGGCGAAGCCGACCGTTGGTGCTTAGGAGCCTTTGGCGCACCGGACACTGTCCGGTGCCCCTTCTGATCGTTGGCTCTTGCCACGCGTCGCGCGCGGATTATGCGGCCGACTGTTGGCTCACCGGACAGTCCGGTGCATCACCGGACAGTCCGGTGATTTATAGTTGTATGCCGTTAATTGCTTCCCGAGAGTAGCCAGTTGACAGACGCAGGCCTGGCGCACCGGACACTGTCCGGTGCACCATCGGACAGTCCGGTGCACCCAGACCGAGCTGTCTTTGGCTGATCAAAGCCATCTCTTTTCCAACTTGATTTCTCCTGTTTCCAGCACTTAGACACAATACATTAGTCTCCAAAACAATGTACTAAGTCTTAGAAACATACCTTTTACTTGATTTGCACTTTGTCCATCACTTTGCATAGATTAACACAAGTCCACTTGTGTTGGCACTCAATCACCAAAATACTTAGAAACGGCCCAAGGGCACATTTCCCTTTCAATCTCCCCCTTTTTGGTGATTTATGCCAACACAATAAAAAGCAACTAAAGGAAGTGCAATATCAATACAAATGAGAACTCAAAATTGTTTTGATTCAAATTTGGCATATATGGATCATTCTTTGCCACCACTTGGTTTGTTTTTGCAAATCAAACTCAATTTCCTATCTCTAAGTCAAACACACTTGTTGAAACATAAAGAGAGATATTTAAAGACAAATTGATTCAAAGATTTCAAAAAAAACTACCCTATTTCCCATAATCAAATATTCTCCTCACAAGAGACCAACTTTTGACAATAAGAGACAAACAAGAGTATTTTAACTCTACTTTTTCAAAAATAAGTGGTAGCTGATCCATTTCTTGCTTTGGCCTTATTTTCTCCCCCTTTGGCATCAAGCACCAAAACGGGATCAATGTTGGCCCGTTGACCCCATTGCCTCACCAAAAATCTTCAACTAAGAGTAAAAAGGCAAATAGGAGTACAAAGATGAACTTGGAGTCAGTTACTCTTTCATCGGAGTGCAGTGGAAGTCTTGCATGGTCCAAGTCCACCTTTTCCCTTTCAAACCTCCTTTGAGACTAAATTTAAGCAAACTCAAGCACACAGTTAGCCTCAAAGGGTCAAGTTGTAGCACATCTCCCCCTAAATATGTGCATCACTTGCAAATGGACTTGTGAGGTCCGGGGAGTGCTTGTACAACTTGAGCACCATAAATAAACAACAAAATGCATTAAGGAACATGATCAAAGGCATAAAACACATGTATGCTATAAGTCAATCCAGGTTCCACGAATCTAAGACATTTAGCTCACTACGCAGCCTGCAAAAGGTCGACTCATCTAGAGGCTTGGTAAAGATATCGGCTACCTGGTTCTCGGTGCGAACATGAAACACTTTGATATCTCCCTTTTGCTGGTGGTCTCTCAAAAAGTGATGCCGGATGTCAATGTGCTTTGTGCGGCTGTGTTCAACAGGATTATCCGCCATGCGGATAGCACTCTCATTATCACATAGGAGTGGGACTTTGCTCAGATTGTAGCCAAAGTCCCTGAGGGTTTGCCTCATCCAAAGTAGTTGCGCGCAACACTATCCTGTGGCAACATACTCAGCCTCAGCGGTGGATAGGGCAATGGAGGTTTGTTTCTTAGAGCTCCACGACACCAGGGACCTTCCTAAGAATTGGCACGTCCCCGATGTACTCTTCCTATCGACCTTACATCCAGCATAGTCGGAGTCTGAATATCCAATTAAGTCAAAGGTAGACCCCTTTGGATACCAGATCCCGAAGCAAGGCGTAGTGACTAAATATCTAAGAATTCGCTTCACCGCCACTAAGTGACATTCCCTTGGATCGGATTGAAATCTAGCACACATGCATACGCTAAGCATAATATTCGGTCTACTAGCACATAAATAAAGTAAAGACCCTATCATAGACCGGTATGCCTTTTGATCAATAGACTTACCTCCTTTGTTGAGGTCGGTGTGTCCGTCGGTTCCCATTGGAGTCTTTGCGGGCTTGGCATCCTTCATCCCAAACCGCTTGATCAAGTCTTGCGTGTACTTCGTTTGGGAGATGAAGGTCCCATTCTTGAGTTGCTTCACTTGGAACCCAAGGAAATAGCTTAACTCGCCCATCATCGACATCTCAAACTTTTGAGTCATCACCCTGCTAAACTCTTCACAAGACTTTTGGTTAGTAGAACCAAATATTATGTCATCGACATAAATTTGGCACACAAAAAGATCACCATCACAAGTCTTAGTAAAGAGAGTTGGATCGGCTTTCCTAACCTTGAAATCATTAGCAATTAAAAAGTCTCTAAGGCATTCATACCATGCTCTTGGGGCTTGCTTAAGTCCATAGAGCGCCTTAGAGAGCTTACACACATGGTCGAGGTACCGTTCATCCTCAAAGCCAGGGGTTGCTCCACGTACACCTCCTCCTTGATTGGCCCGTTGAGGAAAGCGCTCTTCACATCCATTTAGAACAACCTGAAAGAATGGTGAGTAGCATAGGCTAACAATATGCGAATTGACTCTAGCCTAGCCACAGGAGCAAAAGTCTCCTCAAAGTCCAAACCTGCGACTTGGGCATAACCTTTAGCCACAAGTCGTGCCTTGTTCCTTGTCACCACCCCGTACTCGTCTTGTTTGTTGCGGAACACCCACTTGGTTCCCACAACGTTTTGCTTGGGACGAGGCACCAGTGTCCAAACTTCATTTCTCTTGAAGTTGTTGAGCTCCTCTTGCATGGCCAACACCTAGTCCGGATCTAGCAAGGCCTCTTCTACCCTGAAAGGCTCAATAGAAGAGACAAAGGAGTAATGCTCACAAAAATTAACTAATCTAGAACGAGTAGTTACTCCCTTGCTTATGTCACCCAATATTTGGTCGACGGGATGATTCCTTTGAATCGTCGCTCGAACTTGGGTTGGAGGTGCCGGTTGCGCTTCTTCCTCCATTAAATGATCATCTTGTGCTCCCCCTTGATCACACGCCTCCTCTTGATGAACTTGTTCATCTTCTTGAGTTGGGGGATGCACCGTTGTTGAGGAAGAAGGTTGATCTTGCTCCTTTTGTTCCAGTGGCCTCACATCTCCAATCGCCATGGTGCGCATTGCGGCCGTTGGAACGTCTTCTTCATCTACATCATCAAGATCAACAACTTGCTCTCTTGGAGAGCCATTAGTCTCATCAAATACAACGTCGCTAGAGACTTCAACCAAACCCGATGATTTATTGAAGACCCTATACGCCTTTGTATTTGAGTCATAACCTAACAAAAACCCTTATACAGCTTTGGGAGCAAACTTAGAGTTCCTACCTTTCTTCACTAGAATGTAACATTTGCTCCCAAATACACGAAAGTAAGACACATTGGGTTTGTTACCGGTTAGAAGCTCATATGAAGTCTTCTTGAGGAGGCGATGAAGATAGACCCGGTTTATGGCGTGGCAAGTCGTGCTCACGGCTTCCGTCCAAAACCGTCCGGGTGTCTTGAATTCACCAAGCATCGTCCTCGCCATGTCTAGTAGCGTCATGTTCTTCCTCTCTACCACACCATTTTGCTGTGGTGTGTAGGGAGCGGAGAACTCGTGCTTGATTCCTTCCTCCTCAAGATACTCCTCTACTTGAAGGTTTTTGAACTCGGACCCGTTGTCGCTCCTTATCTTCTTTACCTTGAGCTCAAACTCATTTTGAGCTCTCCTTAGGAAGCGCTTGAGGGTCCCTTGGGTTTCATATTTATCCTGCAAAAAGAATACCCAAGTGATGCGGGAAAAATCATCAACTATAACAAGACCATACTTACTTCCTCCTATGCTTAGATAGGCGATGGGTCCGAAGAGGTCCATATGAAGTAACTCCAGGGGTCTTGATGTTGTCATCACATTTTTGGCATGATGAGAGCTTCCCACCTGTTTACCAGCTTGACAAGCTGCACAAGGTCTATCTTTTTCGAAGGTTACATTAGTTAGACCTATCACGTGTTCTCCCTTTAGAAGCTTGTGGAGGTTCTTCATCCCCACATGTGCTAAACGGCGATGCCACAACCAGCCCATGCTAGTCTTAGCAATTAAGCATGCATCTAGACCGGCCTGCTCTTTTGCAAAATCAACTAAATAAAGTTTGTCGTCTAGTACACCTTTAAAAGCTAATGAACCATCACTTCTTCTAAAGACAGACACATCTACATTTGTGAATAAACAATTATATCCCATATTGCAAAGTTGACTAACAGACAACAAGTTATATCCAAGCGACTCAACTAAAAACACATTAGAAATAGAGTGCTCGGATGAAATAACAATTTTTCCTAATCCTTTCACCTTGCCTTGGTTCCCATCACCGAATATGATTGAATCTTGGGGATCCTTAACAGAACCATCACCTGCACACACAATGTTACATATTATATCAATCACAGCAATTAATAAAAAGGGTAAAACAAATTGAATACTAACCTCACGATATTGATCCTTAGCCAAATATATCTTTGAGGACCCTTCCTTTTTGTTCAAGGGTCCTGCTTCTTCCGGATGATTTTGAAAATACAGGTTTGTAGCCTGAATTCTCGCATAGTATATGACATCCTTCACCAGCTTCTTTGATTGTTTTGGAACACACGTTCAGCGTGCGCCATGTAATCCTCTCCGTCAGGCAACCGATATCGAAGCTACAACATAAAGAATATAAATACAATGGTATAAGTCATAGAATTAAAATATTAAGAAACAGAACAAAAACAATAAAGAATTCATACCCAAAAGTCATGACGCATAAGTCTCTGTCTGTCGATGTGGTTTCGTTCCTTTTTTAACTTGTACTCGTCCCAGGTACTGACGAGCACCTCATCCACGCTATCTCCGTCTGACACCTTCACTATACAAGGGTAGTAAAGGCGTCAAAGAGAACCCAACGTAAGGTTAACCTGAGTGTGGTGTCCCTTGTTGTCAAAGGACAATCCTACCAATTCCCGCATTACACAAAAACATTAATAATACACATAATAGTTATATGAGACAAGTTAATATATTACACTCACTGATCTCTATGAGGCATGATTAAGATCCTATCAGCCTCTCGCTATATCGCGAGACGAGGCTTTACTGAGGGGCTTTTTCTTGATAACAATTACGACCAAAAACCGATGAAAATAAAGACCACCACAATCATATTTCTAATCATGAACCATTTGTTTATACTATTAATCGTAAAACATTAAATTAATGGTGATAGAGCAAGCACCTCAACAGTGTCGTTGGTCGGAAGGAGCGGTGGTGACAGGGGAGACGATGGCGTCGGCGTGGGGTTGCACGAGGAGCGGCGGCGAAGGCGGCACGCTCGGTGACGGCGGCTCTGGCCCGCGCGCTCGGGGGCGGCGGCGTTGGCCTACCTGCACTGCTCGGCGGCAACGTGAGGATGCAGGGAAAGTGTAGCCGAAATGAATTCCCATGTCGTTACCTAAAAAGCATAATCCCCGTCGGCTTGGATTACGGACCGACGGGAATTACGTAATCCATGTCGGCCACCTGACCAAGCCGACAGAAATTACGTAATTCTCGTCGGTCAGTTGACCAAGCCCACGAAAATTTAAAAACCTCCCTCGAGGTGTGTTGCCTAAGACAATAACTTCCGTCAGCTTGGCCGGTGGCCGACGGGGATTACCTTATCCCTGTTAGCTTGGTACGCTGACCGACGGGGATTACCTTATCCTCGTCGGCTACTGCATAGCCGACGTGATTTACTTTATTCCCGTCGGTTTGTAATCAAACCGACGGGAATTAATTAGGCCGACGGGGATGTTCAATATTCTTGTTGTGACCCCAAGCCACCGGAGTTTGTTCTATCTTCGGTGTCATCTACAGTTCTGCCTCCTCTATTTTCCACGTTCTACTGGAGACAATTTTATAAGGATCCAAGTTAAAGTGTGTCTACTGCCTAGTACGTAACTGAGAATTCAATTTAGTGTGTGAACACACTCTTACATTATACTTAAGATGTTTTGGTATTTCTAGATTCATAGTTCTTGGCACGTATTTAGAAGTTGCTTGGAACTGCTCTAAGTTTTAGTTTCAGCGTGCAACTGCTGTTTATAATACAAATGTAAATAGTATTAAAAACATTTTAAATAAAATGAATTATCTAAATGTCTTCTAAAGGTTAATAACTCTATCTCCACGAGTTTTTGTAGCTCCTAATGACTTGTTCCTAGGGCGGATACAAGCACTGGACCACCCTATCTGTGGCCTAGGGCATGATCTGCATGTCTCTAGTTTTATTTATTATTTTTAGACCAAAATATATTATAAGAATACTATATCCAATAGACCAGCCTAGGGTTTGATCGAATCCTGGATCTGCACCTGCGTGCTCCACCAACTCCACTAAATTTTTTAAAGCTAGAGCTGTCCCAAAGAAGGCCTTAGACATAACAATAAAATCTAGGTGCATAGCAAAAGCTATGAAACTAAAAAATAAAACACCTACTGATTTATAGGAGTAGATATCATTTATATTAAATTTATCCTTGCATTTCCACAAGTATTGGGATATTATTATGCATAGTATATACGACAATAAAAGGTACACCATGAAGGGAGAGGTATGCTCCATGATTCTCTAGCTTCAAGCGCTGATTTTCTAGTAGAATGATTTCAAGTGATTCTCTAGCAGGAGTGACTCTATCTGATGAAAAACGTTTTGCAAATAGTATGTAAAGTGATTCTCCGAGGGGTTGGAGAGTGGGTAGTAGACTGGGAGCGGTGAGTAGCAAATTTTTTGCTCTCACTCTCTAGTATAAAACAGAGACTAGATTCACTCTGTTCTCACCATGGAGCAGGTCAGTTTTTCACCATTTGAATGCACATGAGTTATTCTCGTTGTGAGCTAGGGATGGCAATAGGGCGGGTAGAACGCGGATATATGTTTCGCGTATCCATACCCGCGAGGTAAAACCCAATCCATACCCATACCCATTTACGCTCGTGGGCACAGATCTATATCCATATCCATACCCGTCGGGTATCCGTTACCCGCCCGCCCACTAAAATTACAGCATCATTCTAGCAGAAATTTATCACAAATTAACATTCCGAGAGCATTCCAATAATATTTTTAGCACCAAACAATAATTTCAACGTTCCATACAAGTAATCTTTTCAAATCCATACAAGTAATCTGTCCAAAACTCTAAATCGAAACACTAATTCATCCAAGCCTATTTAATTTACCAGTGAAGACGAGAGAAGACTCGGCTGCTCGGCGGTCGCTGCCCTCTGCTCGCTGCTCGGTGGTGCTCGCTGCTCGACGGTCGGCGCCCTGTGCTTGGCGGCTTGCTGCTCGCTGCTCGGCAGCCCTGCACCATATTCTAAGGACGCCTGGTGGATGGCGGAAACTGGGTCAGCGCCTGGTGGAGGTGGATGCCTGCAGCCCTGCACCGTAGACGAGCAGTTTGGGACATGGGAATTGGGAGGGAGCTTGGCCTTGGCGGCTAGGGTTAGAAACTGGGAGACAAGAGAGAGTGAGAGAGATTGACCGATACTCTGAGACTTTGTCCGTGAGGAGTTCTGGGCCGCTTGGACTGTTGTCTGCTAGCCTTGCGGCAATGCGGCCTTGCTGCTGAAGTGCTGAGGCGCTGAGTCGCTGACCCAGACTCCGTCCGTGAAGCAGTGAACAAGGCCAAGGAGGCTGGCCGCTGGGACCTGAGATGCCTCCACTAGATGTTTGGGTCCACATGTCATATATTCATCGGGTGACGGATATGGATAGCAGATATCCATACCCGCGAAATTATTACCCGTGGATACCATATAGTATCCATACCCCTACCCGCGGATATGAAACTCCACCATATCCATACCCAACGGGTAAATAACCGCGGTTATTTACCCATATCTGTACCCACTGCCATCCCTATTGTGAGCGGAGCTGCGAGACCTCTACCAAACGCCCCTAACTCGATTGAGCCATAGGTTACAAGTAACTTGTATATAGGGTATGTTTGGTATGGTTCCACTACACCTTAGAATAATTCTGCTCCAAAACTTTATAAGGAGCACCTTTACTCCAGAGTGTTTGAGACGTTTGACAAGAAAATTGCAATAGGCTTTAGAAATGAGTGTTTTTGTGCGAGAAGACATGTTTATCGTTAGTTTCGGTGTTTATATGTTTATTGTGAATAACAAGTCATATATAATTATTTTTTGCCAATATAAAATCTCAAATATAACATTGTCTCAAGAATCATCGAAATCACTATATATAAACTCTTTATCTTAAAATATTACATGATCATTATATTCTAGTTTCATGCAATAGAGAGATGTTGCCACACGATCACGAAATGCGTCCATTATAACTTGCTTCAGAAGTATCTATCCGCTATAGTAGACATAAAATCAGGAACTCTCGATCATAATTATCCAATTATATATTCCCACTAGAATGCTTACGAATGAAATTGTAAAGTATTATAGTGCTCATAACAATCTTTTTTTATTGAGTATTGAATAGTTATGATTGAACTTTTTTTAGGACAATTAGGTTCCATGCATATGAATCTATATATCAAGGACGATTGAGCAATCCTTCATCTACAACATAGTACAAATGCTAGGATAGATCATATGTAATTAGAAATAGAAACTATATAAATTCATGTACTAGTGATAGGCACAAGAACAAGTGGTATATACCATGAACATTGTCATGTTCAAGGGTTACTTCATTTAACAAGGTCACATTTAACATTGGTACCATGTGTCAGGAAACTCCAAAATCAAAAAGCTTTATTGCTAACAACAATATAGAACCTATGACATACTAATATAGAACAGGCAAAGTGCATATGTTTGAAGTAGACACCAGTTTACTAGATCAAAACCTGATGAGGAGCCTGACCCCGACGAAAAGCCCACCCTGTGTCCGGTAGCTCGATCGCCATCCCCATGGACGAGCAGGGAACGTGTGGGAGATCACCTCTATACTTTTGGCTCGAGATGGGGAACGACGCTCTCCAGGTCTGAGTCGCCGACCTTTTCGTCGCGCTCTATTCTGCTCCTAGCGACGACTGCTATTCATTGGAGGGATTTTCCCTTTTATTTTCACTTTAAAAAAAAAGGAGAGGCCAGCCAACTGGGCCGCTCAAGGCCCAGCGGCCGAGCAGCCCAGCGGCCGGCTCTGGGCGAGCGGCTGATGCTACCCGGGCATCCTCCGCATGGATCGAACGGCGCTTAGCACTTGCGCGGAGGGCACGCTCGCCAACGCAGAGAGAGCGGAGCGCAGGGGATTTTGGGCGGCGGCGGCAGAGCTCAACTGCAACTCCGGTTTGAGCGGAGGGTCGGCCGTGGCTTGCGCGTCCCTCTGCATATCCGCCCGCTTCTCGTCTCCTTAAAAGCATCCCCTGGCAGACGGTGAAGCAGCGGCTGGTTCTCTGCTCTCTTTCTCCTCTGTTCTCTACTCTAGTTCGTTTCCATCGCTGTCAACCGGTGGTGGTTCTAGCTGGTACTGATTGAGAGAGGAAGGGAGTGGTGCTGCGTTCGTGATCTGTTGATTTGCTACAGCACCTGTGTGGTGCCGTGCATCCATTCTGATTGTTGTCCACCGTGGCCTGGTGCTTGGGCTCCCTGCTGCGCGGTGTTTCTCTTCTCGGGCTGGTGCCGTGGACGTCTCCCTCGGCTCCGGCAGCGGCTCTAGTATCTCCGTCAACCTCCCGCCGTGCAGGTCCGAACGTGGGCGGCGGAATTGGTTTTCTAGGACAGAACCTTGTGTTCGCTGAGCTGGTCTTCCCACGTAGACAATCTACGTGCTGTGAGTTACCCATTGCCTCTATTTATTTATTGAGTAATTTTGTGCAATCTGCTAGTATTATTTACTTGGGTGTGATTGCACAATTTGTGGGTGGATTTATTAGCTCAATGATGATAGCGGTGTAGTGAGACAACGTGACAGTCTGGGTTTTAGTGTGTTGTTAATTTTCAGCATTGATATTATTTGTGCCTAGTTATTTCTTACTATTGTGCAAGCTGATTATTTAAGTTCATTATTGTTCCTTAATTCTTATGCACACTGTTTTGATCTTAATATTCATGCTTGAATTCTAGGCTCATAATATTTGTTCTAAAACCCTGTTTTGGTAAGATAGGACTGTCACGTTAGTCGAGGATCTCTGATCACCTTTTAGCGTTGGAGGGCTGTTTATTACAGCAACCCGCTATTTTGAGAGCAATAGTTTAAGATAAACAATTATGTTTATTTGTTTAATCTGCCTTCTTCATCTGCAAGCCATGTTTAATTATGAAATGGATCTGTGTAGCTATTTTACATGTTTACATGTCTTAGAATTGCTACTGTTCATTGCTGCTATAATTTCATATGGTATTTATCTGAGTTATATGATTGTTTTATTCGGAATTAGAATATTTAATTTATTTAAATATGAAGGAAGCATGTCACTTATTCCTCTAAATTTACAACAATCCAGAAAACCAATTCGTATAATGGCCTCCAGTTCTAATGTCATTAAGCCTGAAGCGTTCGACGGCGCTAGCTTTAAGCGCTGGCAGATTAAGACTCGCATGTGGCTCACTGACCTAAAATTATTTTGGGTAGTGACGTCGGCTGTTCCCCAGGCTGCATCAGATGATTCTGATGATGCAGCGAAGGCCGTCGCACTAGCGGAGAAGGCCAAGTGGGACGAAGCCAATGAGGCATGCTTGTCTCGTCTGCTGAACGTCTTGTCGAACCGCTTATTTGACGTGTACTCTCGTTTCACCTCCGCCAAGGGTCTATGGACTGAACTTGAGAACGAGTTCTCTGAAGTTGACAATGGCAATGAGTCATTCACAACGGAAAACTACCTCAACTATAAAATGGTTGAGGGAAGGTCTGTTATGGAGCAGCTACAGGAGATTCAACTCCTTGTTAGGGACTTGGTCCAATATGGCTGCGTCCTACCAGACAGTTTTCAGGTGAATTCAATACTGGCAAAGCTCCCGCCTTCTTGGCGAGACTTTGTGACTTCACGCCGCCACATGAAGAAGCAAATGACTCTCACTGAGTTGTCAGCTGCGATAAATGTGGAAGAGCGTGCAAGGTCCAGTAACAAGCCATCCCAGCAACTTCAGGCTCACGTTGTTGAGAAGGGTGGAGATAGAAAATTCCAGAAGAAGAAGAAGAACTCTCCACAGAAGAATATGAACCAACCTAAGTCCAAAAAGATGAAGAAGAAAAAGGAGGACTTTATCTGCTACGTTTGTGGAGTCTCCGGGCATACAGCTCGGAGATGCAAACTTAGGAAGGGAAAAGGTCCTCCACCTCAGCGCAAAGAAGGGAACGTGGTGGTTAACTCCACCCCAGGGTATGCACTTCAGGCCTTTATGGCAAGTCCATCAGATGACTGGTGGATGGATTCCGGTGCTACTGTTCATATTTGTGCTGATCGATCCATGTTCTCTTCATTCCAGGGATACAACAGCGCACCAGTCTTGATGGGAAATGGTGTTCCGGCAGCAGTTCGAGGTACTGGACAGGTCTACCTGAAGTTAACTTCAGGAAAGACGCTCGTGCTGAAGGACGTACTCTATGTGCCCTCGATGAGCCGGAACCTCATTTCAGTGTCGCTGCTATGTCGACAGGGTCTCAAATTAGTGTTTGAGTCTAATAAAGTGGTCCTGTCTAAGTTTGGTACTTTTGTTGGAAAGTCATATGAGTCAGGCGGTTTGTTCCGTCTTTCTGTTTTGAACAATCATTCTTCTTACCATGTTAATGTGGTCTGTAATAACGATTCCATTAATAATATATGGCATTCCCGTTTGTGTCATGTGAATTTTGAGGCCATTAAGAGATTAAGTGACATGTCTTTAATTCCTGAATATAAACATGTTAAAGGTGTAAAATGTGGTATTTGTGTGCAAGCCAAGCAGCCTAGAAAACCGTTTCATACGGTTGAAGGCAGAAGTACCACTCCTTTAGAATTAATTCACTCAGATATCTGTGAGATGAATGGTATAATCACAAAAGGCGGTAAAAGATACTTTCTTACCTTGATAGATGATGCTACCAGGTTCTGTTATATTTACTTACTCAGAACTAAAGATGAGGCACTAGAACACTTTAAGATCTATAAGACTGAAGTTGAAAACCAGTTAGACAAGAAAATTAAAAGGCTCCGGTCCGATAGAGGAGGTGAATACCTTTCCAACCTTTTTGATGAGTACTGCAAAGGGTGTGGAATCATTCATGAAACCACTGCTCCATATTCACCTCAGTCAAATGGGGTAGCTGAAAGGAAGAACCGAACGGTGTGTGACTTAGCTAATGCTTTGTTGCAAAGTTCGGGGATGCCTGACATCTGGTGGGGCGAGGCAGTACTCACAGTGTGCTATGTCCTGAACAGGGTGCCGCCTCGCAACCGTGAGGCTACGCCCTATGAAGGATTTAAAGGAAGGAAGCCAGATCTTTCGCATCTTCGGACTTGGGGTTGCCTTGCAAAGGTGAACGTCCCGTTGCCGAAGAAGAGAAAGTTAGGCCCTAAGACCGTAGACTGTGTCTTCCTGGGTTATGCACATAACAGTGCAGCTTATAGATTTCTAGTGGTCCATTCCGAGACAAGCGAAATCGCTGTAAATGTAATAATGGAGTCTCGGGATGTGACATTCTTTGAGAGCATCTTCCCTATGCGGGATAAGGAAGTAGTAGCCCCAGATGGTCCATCTCGGACATATTCTCTGCCCTCGAGTGTCAATGACCAGACTCCAGATTTGGAGTTAAGGAGGAGTAAGAGACAAAGGACTGAAAAGTCTCTGGGTGATGATTATATTATTTATCTAGTGGATGAAGAACCACGCTCCCTCACAGAGGCATATACATCTCCGGATGCAGAGTACTGGAGGGAGGCTGTCCGTAGCGAGATGGATTCAATCATCTCGAACGGAACTTGGGAGATAACTGATCTCCCAGCTGGTTGCAAGCCTGTGGGCTGTAAATGGATCTTTAGGAGGAAGAGGAGACCTGATGGTACTATTGAAAAGTACAAGGCCCGTCTTGTGGCTAAGGGTTTTACTCAAAAGAAAGAGGAGGATTATTTTGATACTTATTCTCCGGTGGCTCGATTGCCCACAATTCGTGTGCTTATAGCGCTGGCAGCTGCGTATAAACTTCTTGTTCATCAAATGGACGTAAAGACAGCATTCCTAAATGGAGAGCTGGAAGAGGAAATTTATATGCAGCAACCAGAAGGATTTGTGGTTAAAGGACAAGAGAGCAAAGTGTGTCGCTTGATTAAATCCTTATACGGTCTTAAGCAAGCTCCCAGACAATGGCATGAGAAGTTTAATAATACTCTGACCACTGCCGGGTTTTGTGTAAACGAAGCCGACAAGTGTGTGTATTATCGCTTCTCTGGGGGCAAAGGTGTCATCATGTGTTTATACGTTGATGACATATTGATATTTGGGACCGATTTGGAGGCTATCATGGAGACAAAATTATTCCTCTCCAAGAACTTTGATATGAAGGACTTGGGTGAAGCTGATGTTATACTGAACATCAAGCTGATAAAGGGTGAGGATGGGATTACTTTGTCACAATCCCATTATGTGGAAAAGGTCCTAACTCGATTTGGACATATGGACTGTAAACCAGTCACCACGCCCTATGATCCATCCTACACGCTCAGTAAATATGAAGGCGAGCCTGTGAACCAGCTACTATATTCGCAGATCATCGGATCTCTCATGTACCTGAGCTGTGCAACTAGACCAGATATCTCATATGCAGTATGCAGACTGGCTCGTTATTCGGCCAGTCCAGGAGATAGACACTGGGTAGCCTTGTACAGAGTGCTTCGGTATTTGAAGGGAGCGATGAATCTTGGTATTAAATATACCGGATTTCCGTCAGTACTTGAAGGATTCAGTGATGCAAACTGGATCTCTGACTCGGATCAAATGAAGTCTACAAGTGGCTATGTGTTCACTTTAGCTGGTGGGGCCGTGTCATGGAGATCGTCTAAACAATCAGTGTCGACACGTTCCACCAAGGAGGCTGAATTAGTTGCACTTGATTCAGCAGCATTGGAGGCTGAATGGTTGAGAGACCTATTGTCAGACCTTCCAATGCTAGCAAAGCCGATACCGGCTGTCCTAGTATACTGTGACAACACTTCTGTGTTACTGAAAGTGAACAGTAGAAAGGACAACCAAAAATCCTCGAGGCATATCAGAAGACGACTTGATTCATGTCGGCATGCTAGAGAGACGGGTGTAATAACAGTAGATTACATCAAGTCTGAAAGGAACCTTGCTGATCCTTTCACCAAAGGACTGGCTCAAAAGCCAATCCAAGCAGCGTGCATAGGAATGGGACTCGTACCCTGTTAGCGGTTTCAACTGCGGATAACTGTCCTGTGTGACCGGAGATCCCGAGATCCAGGCTCCAGGAAACGAAGCACTGTGGAACCAAGAGCACAAAAGATAAAGAGTCTCATGAGCTGCTGTGCTCTGACTGTATGGCAGGTTGAGCGATATGCTCTTAATGAAGTCAATGCTATAAGCAGGGAAATTGTCCTACAGAATTTCCTTAACGATTTCACCTATATGAGCTGACTGTGGGGTCGCAGTCCGGGAGAGAATGGGGTTTTCTCTCTAGTGAGCTCATGAATAGATACCAAAGGGCATGACCGTAACGCCCTGCCCCGTAAGAGAAGCAGATTATCTGCCTAGTACTATGTGCCCTTTGTGCGAAGATTCTCTCACTAGGGTTTGTGGATCAAGGCGTAGTCCTCCGCTTACTCGTGCAGGGTTGGAACACACTGGGATAGGCTTTGGTTCAAACCTAACAAGTACCTCTGCCGAAAAGTAGTATATAAACAGTACGGGAGCTCAATGACATTGATCAGAAAATAAGAGTGAAAATGGTGGGGATTGCTATTCATTGGAGGGATTTTCCCTTTTATTTTCACTTTAAAAAAAAGGAGAGGCCAGCCAACTGGGCCGCTCAAGGCCCAGCGGCCGAGCAGCCCAGCGGCCGGCTCTGGGCGAGCGGCTGATGCTACCCGGGCATCCTCCGCATGGATCGAACGGCGCTTAGCACTTGCGCGGAGGGCACGCTCGCCAACGCAGAGAGAGCGGAGCGCAGGGGATTTTGGGCGGCGGCGGCGGAGCTCAACTGCAACTCCGGTTTGAGCGGAGGGTCGGCCGTGGCTTGCGCGTCCCTCTGCATATCCGCCCGCTTCTCGTCTCCTTAAAAGCATCCCCTGGCAGACGGTGAAGCAGCGGCTGGTTCTCTGCTCTCTTTCTCCTCTGTTCTCTACTCTAGTTCGTTTCCATCGCTGTCAACCGGTGGTGGTTCTAGCTGGTACTGATTGAGAGAGGAAGGGAGTGGTGCTGCGTTCGTGATCTGTTGATTTGCTACAGCACCTGTGTGGTGCCGTGCATCCATTCTGATTGTTGTCCACCGTGGCCTGGTGCTTGGGCTCCCTGCTGCGCGGTGTTTCTCTTCTCGGGCTGGTGCCGTGGACGTCTCCCTCGGCTCCGGCAGCGGCTCTAGTATCTCCGTCAACCTCCCGCCGTGCAGGTCCGAACGTGGGCGGCGGAATTGGTTTTCTGGGACAGAACCTTGTGTTCGCTGAGCTGGTCTTCCCACGTAGACAATCTACGTGCTGTGAGTTACCCATTGCCTCTATTTATTTATTGAGTAATTTTGTGCAATCTGCTAGTATTATTTACTTGGGTGTGATTGCACAATTTGTGGGCGGATTTATTAGCTCAATGATGATAGCGGTATAGTGAGACAACGTGACAGTCTGGGTTTTAGTGTGTTGTTAATTTTCAGCATTGATATTATTTGTGCCTAGTTATTTCTTACTATTGTGCAAGCTGATTATTTAAGTTCATTATTGTTCCTTAATTCTTATGCACACTGTTTTGATCTTAATATTCATGCTTGAATTCTAGGCTCATAATATTTGTTCTAAAACCCTGTTTTGGTAAGATAGGACTGTCACGTTAGTCGAGGATCTCTGATCACCTTTTAGTGTTGGAGGGCTGTTTATTACAGCAACCCGCTATTTTGAGAGCAATAGTTTAAGATAAACAATTATGTTTATTTGTTTAATCTGCCTTCTTCATCTGCAAGCCATGTTTAATTATGAAATGGATCTGTGTAGCTATTTTACATGTTTACATGTCTTAGAATTGCTACTGTTCATTGCTGCTATAATTTCATATGGTATTTATCTGAGTTATATGATTGTTTTATTCGGAATTAGAATATTTAATTTATTTAAATATGAAGGAAGCATGTCACTTATTCCTCTAAATTTACAACAACGACTAGGGTATGAGGAAGTAAATCGACGCAAACACAGTGAAGAAAAGTTCTACTGGCGGAGAGAAAGAAAGGCGAAACATTATTCTCATAAATAGCGACAGTGGTGGATAAATTATTCATAACTCTATGTCTAGATTAGTTTGGAGGGATTTCTGAGTAGTGAAAGCAAAAGAGATACTTCGAAAATTTGTGCTACAATTCTAAAATTCCATAGAGTTTAAATTGAGTTGTTTGGTATGATTTTATTTAGCTTTTCTTAAATTTAGCTCTAAAGCTATGCCAAACCCCATAGTGTCATGAGGGTCGTGGAGCTTTTGGTCTAATTAAGCGACAGCCGGGAGCGGGGAGCGTGTTGACGATGGGGAAATTGAGGTGCGACAGACCACGTTATTGACATGGCGAGCTACTCCTACCTATGGCTAATTAGGCCTTGTTTTGAATATGTAGAGGTAATAGTTAGCGCTAACAAATCGTTAGCTGAGTTGGTTCAGCTAATGAACAATTTTTTAGTGTAAGTTAACTAACAATTAGCTAGAGGTATTTAGTGGGTGTTTGAATGCACTAGAGCTAATAGCCAGTTGGGTAAAAATTGGTACTAGAATTAGCTAGGGTGTTTGAATGGACTAGAGCTAATATTTAGTGGCTAAAATTAGTTGAGACATCCAAACACCCTAGCTAATAATTTAGCTATTAGCTATTTTTGGCAAATTGGTTAATAGTTAGGTAGTTATTTGTTACCTAGCTAATTTTCACTAACAATTTTTAACCAACTAACTATTAGTTCTAGTTCATTCAAACACCCATTAAGCTAATTTTAGCAACTAATTTTTATCTCTAGTACATTTAAACACCCTTTAATTATAGATATTCGGAATATTTATAACTAAGGGGTGTTTGAATGTACTAGAGCTAATAGTTAGGGGGTGTTTGAATACACTAAAACTAATAGTTAGTTGGCTAAAAATTGTTAGTGGAATTAGCTAGCTAACAAATAGTTATCTAACTACTAACTAATTTACCAAAAATAGCTAATAAACTGAAATATTAGCTAAGTTGTTTGGATGTCTCAACTAATTTTAGCCACTAACTATTAGTTTTAGTGCATTCAAACACCCCCTTAGTTGGCTAAAAATTTGTTAGTAGAATTAACCAGCTAACAAATAGTTAGCTATATTAACTAATTTACTAAAAATAGTTAATAGTAGCTAGGATGTTTGAATGTCTCCAGCTAATTTTAGTCACTAACAATTAATTCTAGTATATTTAAACACTCTCTAATTTTAGCAATTAACTATTATCAGTATAGTTTCTACATACCTTAATTCCAAACTAGATACATGCCCGTGCGTTGCAACGGAACCAATATAATAAAATACATTGATATGAAAAACACTAATTTTCGGTTATCTATGGTCATTGTACTTTTGTTATTGGATGAATGGCAAAAGTACATGCTATTGAATGAATGGCAAAACCAATACATAGGCATATGGCTGATCAAATCAAACCAAGCATTATGGAAACAAGAAACCCCTAAAAATTATAAACTTAATATTAGATCAATAGTAGGTGGCAGATCGCCAGATCAACACCTCATTGTCGTCCTCGTCAGAATGCGTGAAGAGCAGACTTGTCGTCGTGCTGTCCATGGAGACAAATGAAGCTAAAAGAACAGAATAGGATTCAGCGAGCACGGAAAGATCCTTTAGAGGAAAAAAAGGTCGATGCCTGGTGCTGTAGCCTCCCTCTACTACTGCTTCCTTTCAGAGTTTCAGTCAAAAACACACAATTGTTTTTTTCTTTCTGCTTTGTGTTGCTTTCGGCGAAAGAATCGTTTCGTTGGGCGAAACATCATGAGATCAGATTCAGACGTCGCCATTTTCCCCGACCAACCTTGCATCAAAAGCTGAGCTTGTAAACAACAACGAGAGTTTGCGTATCATGCAACAAACAAAACGACTGTTCATATCATAGCTAACAAAACTGTAGCCGGTGGCATAACAGATTCAGGAACAAAAATGGGGGAGGAATGAAGGTCATATCTATATAGTGACAAAATTATGACAAGAGTAACCATTCATGAAATGGAGAAACCATGTTTGTGTTAATGTATTGTCAATAAACATACCTTACCCATGATGCTTCGTTGGCGGCTCAGTCCGACCCATTCATACGTTTTGCCATCAAAGTAACGGACTGTGTGCATTCCTGCCCAAATACCTGTATCAAAAATAGAAGTATTTCAGTAGAAAGAATAGAATTATCAGTGCTAAACAATGTCACAAAAGCCAGCAATTCTTCTTGGATTCCCAATGCCATGAGTATTGAACAAGTGACATAACATTAAATGTTATAGTCAAATAATGCGATGTCAGATGTATGTCAAAGATGTTTTATTTTCCTTTCCGACTTAAGGATATAATTGATAGAATCTTATGCAAAGAAACTGTATAAAATCAAGCAAGTGGAGAACATGTGGACTGCTTACTTCTAACTTATTGCAGATCACATTAATGTAAGCAAGGTAACTGAATGTATGAGACATGAACATTAATTATCTCCAAAGGTCTCACCAAACCAATTGCAGATCAAGATATCCAAAATAATGCTATCCCACCAGCACTCATTAAAGTTTGGCAACATATGTCTGAAAGTTAGCTGCAAAATGTCATAGTAAGCATTCTTCCTTGCCAAAAAGATGACAGGAATGAAAAAAATATCTTTGAAGTCGTTCCAATAGTACACCCAGATCTAACCTCCATTAGCTCAAAGCCGATCGACAAGACCCAAAGTAGAAGTTGATTTCGTATCATCACAGCTTTGCCAAACCACCCAAGGATATGGGCAACAACAAATTCATCAAACAATGTCTCCTACACATAGATTAGACAGTCTAGATTTAATAGAGCAATAGCAATGATGAGAAGCAGAGCATGTGCGTCTTCATAGAGTAGGAAGGTTCATACAGAAAAATCATACATAAATATTTATGAACTTGTTTTTAGGGTTTTCTGGAACATACAAACGACAATCAGCTCCATAAGATCTCTCTGGCAATTCTGCATTGGAAAGACAAAAGGTTTATTATCACCACCGTCTTTTTTTAAAAAAAGAAAGAAATATATTACATTTCTTGTGAAACTATTTGGCGCAGAAATTTTACCAACTCCAAGATCAGGGTGGAGGAGTTTCATGAACTGGCGAGCATCATCATGATTCTAGGAAATGAGAAACAGATAAGAACCAGTATGCCCTTCGGACTGAGTTGCCAAAACTAATAAAATCATCGCCAACAACGACAACAGAACAGTATCCATCCAACTGAAACCCCACATCTGGCTAACCTGGAAAAGGAGGAAGGTAAGAGCAACGAGGTAAACGACAGCCAGTCCATGTACCAGGCGCCAGACAGCAGGTTGGGGCCTAATAAGTATCCTGTGACAAAATTGCTAGGAGCACTGAATCAGTACAGCAGATTTATAGGAGCTGAAATGGCTATGGATCATCAATAAAGCACTACTGCGATTTATGGGAGCTGGAAATGGGTATAGAATGAACGACTGGTGATGCAACATTGCAAAGACAGGAATATAAGGAGCAGAATCTTGCAGCAAGCACAGGCAGGTAGTGAAGATGCCATTGGCACCGTGTGTCCCTATGGGCAATTTGTCAATTGCTACTTGAAAATAGCATCATCCACATATGCACAAAAACTTCTGCGGCTTCAGCACCAACCGCCAATTGACAAACAAGATGCAACTCCACTGATAAAGCTCCTATGTTCGAGTCGCGTTTTTTTTTTTGAACGAGTAGAAACTGACAGTGCCTGTTTTTATTGATATAGAAGAAAAATACAAACATGCAGCCATAAGAGGCAATCTTATCTACAAGAGAGAGAAAAGATAGGAAATTTACTCACATTGAAGGTGCCTGAAGCATGCAGTAGGCAAGGAAGGCTGCAATCATAGCCCAGACACCCCTGGAAGGTTTCGGTAAGAAGAAGAGTCAGAAGCAAAGCATCACTCCCACTCTCTCCAATCATTGTCAATGCTGTGAAGGTAAAAAACAGCTCGAGTCCAAAAAGGCAGCATCAGAACGGAACGAGCAGAGCAGTGGCCTGATCATCCTTTTTCCGTTCGAAACACGTGAAAAGTAGCGTGCGTGTTCCTTCTTTTCTTTATTCCTACTTTTGAAACAAAAGTCATAATTAAATCCTGACGACGATTCAGCCATACCTCTTGATTGATGTCAAGCTACTGTGAGCAGCAGCGCCTTCAGGATCGAGTGCTCCACTTGCCCAGCTGAAAGGCAAGAACAGTTAGTTGAATGTATGCGAGAAAGCGCAAAGGAAACGCCCCCACATTTGGTCAGTACGGTACGGTTGGTATGGAATCCACAGCTGTGCCCAGTCTCGAGGAGCAGTTGCAGGATCTCGCCATGCCAAAACAATCAGAGCATCAGGGGGAGGCGATCGATCCACCCACTCGCTCAGATGAGTCCCTTGTTCCTGCAGCAAAGGCGCATCACGAATTTGTTAAATGCGAGCATGCAGATGTGATGTGTCGCCATACCGC
Source organism: Zea luxurians (assembly GCA_029449295.1). Lineage (NCBI taxonomy): Eukaryota > Viridiplantae > Streptophyta > Magnoliopsida > Poales > Poaceae > Zea > Zea luxurians. The sequence goes on from JAOPSE010000039.1 coordinate 9,748,781, forward strand.
TATCTCATGGAGTGAGGAAGGAAGAGAGACATAGCACACCTATGTCTGCTTGGAGAAGGAGGGCCCCGCGGCGGAGGCAGAGGACGGCGAGCTCTTGATGCGGAAGATCATGTACGTCAGCGGGAGCACCACGCCGCTCATCATGATCGCTGCCCCCACCAGGTACCTCACTGGCGAAGGCGCCCCCACCTCCAAACATCGATACTCGACGGCAAGCGGGGGAGGAAGGCAGGCGCGGCTAGGGTTGGCAGCGTGGTGTCGTCAACGACGCCCGTGTACGGCTCGCGACCCTGAGGGTCCAAGGTGACGCTCTCTGGCCACCACATCTCGCCGCAGAACCGCCAGTTCACGCATCGTCGTCCTCCTCCTCACAGCCCGGGGTTGAAGCAGACGGCTGAGGGAGTGACGGTCGCAGATCCGAAGACGGGGTGTGGGGGAAGAAGGCGCGGCGGTCACGGACCTGCAGGGGGAGGGGATGGGGGCAGACCTCCTTCTCCTCACAGTCCGGGGTTGAAGCAGACGGCTGGGGGCGCGACGGTCGTAGATCCGAAGACGGGGTGTAGGGGAAGAAGGCGCGGCGGTCACGGACCTGCGGGGGAGGGGATGGGGGCGGACCTGAGCGGGGGTGGGGTGCGCGGGGGTCACAGAGGCGGGGGTGGGGGCATGGTCTACATTAGACTCTTAATAAGTAGTATATAGATTAGGCAGACCACGTTGACACGACGAGCAATCGATCCGCTCTGATCCATCTGTCAAATCCAAATCTTTAATTCAAAAAAAATATGCAATGAATTTTCCCCGAATGGAAAAAGTGGGGCCCGCGATGTGGACGTGCGGGTCCTTCCGAAAATACTAGAGACCGCTGCCGTTTCGCGTCTTTGACTCTGCTTGCCTCGTTGCATTGTTTCTGCAGCATGACGAACCTAAGAGACGGAATGTTTGGATCGCCCATAAAGTTTCTCCGTGGGACACGAATAGAATCTCTACTACTTATTAAGACTCTAAGAGTAGCATGTCTTTCTGCCGTTCTGCCATTCTGTGATCTCAGCCGTCCATTCTCCAATTCTACCATCTCAGCCGTCCGATGCTCCCCACCCAATTTTCTGCCCCCACGTCCTGATCCCGCTGCCCCCAGCCCCGAAGTCAGTCATCGCGATTCGCCGCCCCTAGCTTCCTCTTCCCCGATTCCGCCGCCGCCAATCCCGTCCTCACCCTCGCCCCACGCCGCCGGATGCCGCGCGCTCTCCTCTACCATCTCTCTCAACGGCTTGCCTCCAGAGAACGTGATTTGTTTTGTTGTTCCCAATCTCCGCCTTTGCTCCGGCCGCCGATCCCGCCCACTCCGATCTAGGTCAGGTATGCCCGTGCCAAGATCTCTGTGTTTCTTCTCTCCTCTTTATCATGGATCACTCGCCATGGAACCGGGATCCTTTCTATCCACACGGATCACTGGTCCCGCCTGTGCACTTGGTTCCTATGCGACGCGGACAGGACAGGGTTCGAGAGGCCACGTCCAGGCGGTGTGGGGCGGATCTACTTCATGCTCCCCTCCGTCACGGCCTGCGGCACAAGGACTCATCTCTCTTGTCGTCAGGGTCCGCCACTCTCTCCTCCCAGCACTCCCTCCGTCACCTCCGCGCTCTGCGCTTCCAGCACTAAGAGCTGAGGAAGGCCAGAGGCAGGGGCTGTGAACCTCGCCCTCGCCGCGCCGCGCCACAATGGAGCTGCTGACCAAGCGCCCGTGGTGGACTACTCCGGTAAATACAACTACAAACCCATGTCGTACTCCAGGGTCATCGTTAGTTGGACGGGCTAGGGTGCTTTCTCACCGGGGGAAGGGAAGCGAATCCAAACGATGGAGAAGAAGAAGGTGGCGATCCCGCTGGTGTGCCACGGTCACTCGCGGCCGGTGGTGGATCTGTTCTACAGCCTCGTCACACCCGATGGTTACTTCCTCATCAGCACCAGCAAGGGTAAGCGAATCCCCGACCTCCCCTCCCATGTGATAGTTACATTTTAGTTTCCTGATTGGTTCGGATCGGATTGGCATGGTGAACGAGTTATTTTGATGCGATGGATTGCTGTTAGCTATATGTGTTTAGGAGATGTTGGCTAGGATGCATGTATTTGAGCGTTGCAATTTCAATATATTATGTGAATGTAAGAGTTAACTGGCAGTACAATTTGTGCGATGATAGTCTCCTGATGCTTTCAACTATGTAGTTTGGTTGGTGTTGGGGCTCAATATTAGTAAACTACATATACTGTAGAAGTTGGACAATGTTCTTTTGCTGCTCTAGTAAATACAACTACAAACCCATGTTGTGTAAGATAACGCTATTATTGCCAGTTACTCTGAGTGCTGATTATTTAACCTGGCGCATGTTTATTGGTTAGGCAGAAAACAGTTGGCACTTGGCAGGATGTACCTTAATGGATAGGTAGGCCACACAGTTGATTTCTGGAGAACACAAGGCATTTTAACCATTATTTTTACTAATCCCACTCCTTGATCCCTGAGCTAGAGGAACTCAGTAATTATTTGATTTATTTCATTGTGATTGTCCTGCTACATCCATATGCTTGTACATTGCTTTATATTGCTATGTCAAAAATTCAAAATTACGTTTCTCCCAACATTCGGCTGCCAAAGTAGCTTCGAACAGGTTATGGTTATGAAGGGTACTGATATTGAGTAATTTGTGTTGCTGGTGAGAAAGGGTGTTGTCTCTGGTATACATGTGACCTTGTGATTATGTGTTGTTTCAATCTTAGATGTGCAATATTCAACAATGTCTGACGAGTAATTGCCAAAGTGCTACTCTGTTCATGTTCGTTTTCCCCTACATTCGAATTGTTTTGGGGCAGAAATTCCTCTGCTATATTGACTCTGTTTTCAGAGATTCGGTGTGGTAGACCTCTTCTCGTAGAAGGCGGATTCTCATGCTGGAGGAAAACGAGGGTGCTCCCAATCAGATGGAGCTCATTACCTTAGCAACAAGTCTGTGAATGGTCTGTCTCTTTTCCCTCTCCTATTTATTATTTTTCAGAACAGCATTTTTGCACTGTCTGACTACTGATTGGCAAAGGGCTACTCTCGGATCATGTCTTATTTTCTTTTCGCTCCAATTGTTTTGGGGTCAGATATTGCTCTGTTGTCTTGACTTCGTTTTTCTGAGGTTCAGTTTGGTAGTCTGGTATTGGAGTGGCAACAACATATGAGACAGAGAGAACCTTTCTGTTGTCTGCTTGTTTGATTTGGAAACATAGATGATATTTAGTGGATTCGTTGGGTGTTGTAGATTTCCTTGATCTGACCAACTTGTTTGTGAGTTAGCATGCTCCCTCCTGCTAAGCTACCTGAATGTGGTTATCAGGTCTCAATAAGTATCCATTTTTATAAATTGTTATAGCCATACATGCAAGTCTTTATTTTGGAAATAACCAAAGGTTCTGAACCTACATTGTGCTAACTCGTCAATCATTCCTGAAATGCGATACCTTTTTTATTCAGAGTTGGGTTGGACAAATTAAGATGGATTGAGATCTTAGTTGTTAAGGTAGAAGCAAAAGCACCACCACTGAATCCTGTACTTTAAACGGTGATAGCAGCAGTTGAGGTCTTCGATATCTTAGTATGTTACATGGTGATAGCAGCAGCTGCGATCTCCAATATTCTAGGGCATGTTTGCCTCCCTCTTCTAAACTTAGAGATCTAAAAGCTTTAGAATGTTTTAGTTCTCTTTTGTGTCCAAATCTCTAATGTAAGGTGGGCTAAAGGTTAAAGCCAACTTTAGACCACTTATTTGAAGCTTTGACTCAAGTTTTTGGAGCCTTAGCTCTAAAGTTTAGAGGATGGATCCAAACAGACCAGCAGACTCTTGTTATGTTGTCGAAAAGCATTCTTTAAAATTTTAATACAGTCCCCCACACATAAAAAATTCTTTGCATTTTGGCAAACTAGACATTAGAGTAGAAATGGGGTCTATCATATGTTATCTTGTCAAAGGTCAGTTACATGATGCTACCTATCATGGTGATGTTCTTCTGATAATGTATTCAAGAAAAATATCTTCTGAATAGCTGTTGAATTCTATTATGTAATGGAATGAGTGTATGGGGTAGTGTAATCCTGTAACTTATCTCGATATGGTATATATGGAAAATTCGTTTTCTATAATCTCTGCATTTATATTAGTTGGGAATAGTAAGTCTTGGATTATCTATCCTTCAGAATTTGAGATTTTCTGTTTTGACGGGGGAAAATACTCCATGATTTTGTAGTGGGATTAATATTTTTTAGCATAATGAACATTTGCTTTGCTTTGTAGAAGTTCCAGTGACCATACTTTCATATAAGTTGTATTTGCAATGCAATTATTTTGTCTATATCCTAGATATAACCACAATATTGCAATTTGAAATTTATTCTTGTGCTTTGGTTGTACAATTGGCAAAATGAAGACTACATGCTTTTGTTAAGCAATCAAAATCTCCTTGGTGCAAATGCTGCAATCCAAGCTTATCAATCATATTTGTGTATGTGTGCATATAAATTTCTTTGCTGCATGGTGCATTGGATCAAGGCATAAAGTTACTTTGACCCTGACAAGGACATCTCTTAATTAATAATGATGTACATGGATAGCAGTACCACCAAACATTTGACATAGTTTGAGAAAGCAAAATGGCACTATCTTACTTTACTGGCACATGGTATTCTGGTGAGTTGAAATATTTATTATTTAGATGGTTTTGGTTGGTTAGTTTGTGAAAGCAAAACGACACTATTTTACTTTATTGGTATATGGTATTGTGGCGAGTTGAAATATTTATTATCTAGCTGGTTCTCGTTGGTTTCTTAAAACAAAGTGAAGCATAAGCACAAGTAATTTTTCTAAGTAAATCTGAATGAAATATCTACAGTTCCATGAAGTACTTATTGCTTCACTTTGTTTTGCTATTTTTGCACATGGCTTCAGGTGAAATAATGTTTGTCTTTGGAGGATATGACTTATGGGCACAGATAGTCGTTTCACATTTTTTCTTGGATCTGTTACTTATTTAGTGCATCTGGTCTGCTGTGGATAAATATAGTGAAACAGAGGTAGGGATATTGTAGATTAGGTTCCTGAACATGTTGCTGTCTTGGTGTCGTGATCTTCTGTTGCACCTTCCAACTTGGCGCTTAAATTTACAAAGCAACCTTATTTACAAAGCAGCCTTCTAAGATGGCGTGACTGTACTTATTTGTCTTGCAGGCATACATTCTCATCTTTGGCTGAAAGAACTGAACCATAGAAAAAATAAAGACAGGAGCACTTCTCCAGATTCAATGCCAATGAAAGAACTTATAGCTGTTGCACAAGCTAGAAGGTTTTCTCGATCAACTTCCTTTCCAGATAACTTCCTAAATGCCAAGTATATTCCTGAAACATCAATAAATATACCTTCTAAGGAAGGCCCACACAGGCAGTTGTCACCCTCAAATCGGATAATCAGGTCTACTTCTGAAAATGATAATGTCAATTATAGGAGTCTGTTTGATAATATTCAGCAGAAGAAATTAGCAGCGTATGGAGCCAATGCAGCGCGAAGGTCTTTCAAAGATTTCCTCAGTACATTGATAAGAACCAAAGAAAGTATATCGCGCGACACGTCTTGCTATGGAATGTGCTAAATTTGGCATTGCTGGTAAGGTTAGACACTCTGCATGTCCCTCCTTTTGTTTTATTTGTTCACTTAAAACTGCCGACGCTTGACGGTGGGTGTCGTACTAGCAACATCAACGCCCATCCCGCCCACGCTGCTCGCCATGGAATAGCGGTCCCAGCAGATCTCCTCTCCCCCGCGGTCCACTCCCCCAACGAGCTGCTCTCCATGATACACCGAGGTCGCGGTCTCCTACTCGGCGAGATCCACGGTCGAGTCTCCTCCTCGGCGAGATCCATGGCCGGGCAAGCCCATCCCGCCCATGCTGCTCTCCATGGAATAGCGGTCCCGACAGATCTCCTCTCCCCCGCGGTCCACTCTCCCAACGAGCTGCTCTCCATGGTACATCGGGGTCGCGGTCTCCTACTTGGCGAGATCCACGGTTGGCGTCCTCCTCTGTTGCCGATCCTAGCTCCCGCCTCTCTGATCGAGGTACGCTGGCTACGCCTGATATTGTTTGTGGGTTGAAAATTCAGCGATTATTAGGCTCCGCTCGATGCTCAATTCAATGCTTCGTTGTGTCCATGGGGGATTTTGAGTTGGGCCTCTGGAGGCTTTTGCGCAGCGAGGAGGTCGGCACTGGGACTCAGATTCATGGTGCTCCTGATGCACCTGCTGTTCGTTGGTGCTGTCTTCATCCTCAATCCGACCCTCAGCTGGTGCATACACGGGGAGCCGTGGTACGACTATCTCTCTCTTGTTTTTTGTTTTTTTCTTCTAAATTTGGTTGTGTGCTTCTACTTGATGCGGAGAAGCGTGTTCTAGACCTTTATTCTACCCTAACTGAGCTCAAGGTTGCATGCCGTTGAGTATGATAAGTTATCGAGTGGAGTATGTTTATAGTCCTCTTACTATTAACCGTTTTCAAGGTCGTCTTCAAGGTCCAGACCTCCTCCCCGCTCAAGTTCCTCGTCAGCACGTTGCACGGTGTCGTGTTTGGCGCGTTAGAGAGCAGAGCCATCATAAAGGTAGGCAGTATTTATTTTTCTTTTTTTTGACAAATTCTGCATTTACGATGCTATTTTATCTGTGTACTTTATGCGCATATGAAAATATTTCATACCCAGCTTCAACGTGCTGACGTCCTCGGCTGGCGTCCTCCTCTGATGCCGATCCCAACTCCTGCCTCTCTGATCGAGGTACGCTGGCTACGCCTGATATTGTTTGTGGGTTGAAAATTCCGCGATTATTAGGCTCCGCTCGATGCTCGATTCAGTGCTTCGTTGTGTCCATGGGGGATTTTGAGCTGGGCCTCTAGAGGCTTTTGCGTAGCGAGGAGGTCGGCACTGGGACTCAGATTCATGGTGCTCCTGATGCACCTACTGTTCGTTGGTGCTGTCTTCATCCTCGATCCGACCCTCGGCTGGTGAATCCACGGGGAGCCGTGGTACGACTATCTCTCTCTTGTTTTTTTGTTTTTTTCTTCTAAATTTGGTTGTGTGCTTCTACTTGATGCGGAGAAGCGTGTTCTAGACCTTTATTCTACCCTAACTGAGCTCAAGATTACATGTCGTCGAGTATGATAAGTTATGGAGTGGAGTATGTTTATAGCTTTCTTATTATTAACCATTTTCAAGGTCGTCTTCAAGGTCCAGACCTCCTCCCCGCTCAAGTTCCTCGTCAGCACGTTGCGCGATGTCGTGTTTGGCGCATTAGAGAGCAGAGGCATCATAAAGGTAGGCAGCATTTATTTTTCTTTTTTTGACAAATTCTGCATTTACGATGCTATTTTATCCGTGTACTTTATGCGCATATGAAAATATTTCAACCTTTACAAGCATGATATTTGTCTAAGTCTATATGTACTTTATGCGCAAAGGGATAGTATTTCACGACGCACTTTTTTACTCATGCACAGTTACTGGTGGAAATACAAATTTAGGAGAGTAGGCTGCTGAGGAATCAAGAGAAGCCATAGACATTGGCCTGAGGGATGTAGATCTTGTCTTCATAACAATTGGGATAGGAGGGGATATTGGATCTGGTGCTGCTCTGGTTGTTGCCTAGATATCAAAGGAAGTTGGTTATCATAATGTTGGTGTTTTCACCTATTCATTCAGTTTCAAGGGTCATAAGCACTCTCTACAGGCAAGTATCTGAGACCTTCACTCCTCAATTAGAATTCAAAATGTCATATCTCATTATGTGTCTTTCCTTTTGCTCGATGGAAGCATTAGTTTGTAATTGTAACAATTACACCCAACCACATTTTACTGATTATCATATATAAAATGATAGGTCAAAAATGTAGCATCGCATGTAGTTCATCTCAACATTTTTGTTCCTGCTTTTCTACATTGTTGATGCCCAAAACAATATATAACTATCTAGTTGTAGTGCCTTGAGAAGGGATGTTTACATTGTGAAACATTTCAAAACATGTGTCGTATTATGAATATTTCCCCCCCAGTGGGAAACTAGGAATGCATTTCACTGTTATTACTTTTGAATTTCTATCTGCATGTTTGGAAAAGAGGGTAGACACACTTACTGTTATTCCAAATGATAAGTTATTAGATGTTGTCGATGAAAACATGCCCTTGCAAGATGCATTTCAAGGAATATCAGACGTCATCACAGTGTGTGGTTTCTCCCCTTTCTGGTTCTAACATATCTATGAATTGTGATCATTATTGATATCAGGCCTCACCAATCTGATTTTGCTGATGTAAAAGTTGTCATGAAAAATCTAGAACTTCCATGCCCGGTGTTGGTATTTCTTCCAGCAAAAATTGGGCCCAAGAAGCTGTTGAGTAGGCAATGCTTGCTCCTTTGATTGGATCATCCATAGAGGCAGCTACTCTCACGTTGTGTACGATATTACTGGTGGGAAGGACATCACTTTACAGGAAGTGAACAAGAATACAAGATGTCCGAGGTGTGTGTAGGATTCCTTATAAATTCTTTATTGGTTATTGAATGGTGTTTTAAGAGAAGTTAGGAAACGTTGGATATCTCAAATAGAAGAATCCAATAGATAGTTTTGGCCATATATATTCACCTTTTGTAGATTGTGACAAGCCTAGCTAGCCTATCTACAAACATAATTTTTTGTGCTATTTTTTATGACCATTGCACTGGTGAGGTATGTGTACAATCATTGCAACAGAATTTCCACAGTCCTAGAAATCCCTTTTGGCGGATCCAAAGGGAGCATGAATAGCGGACTCCAAAGAGAAAGCATCAACCCTCGCCTAAGGTGCTGTTGTGGTTCAACTGGTCCCTGCTTTTGTTTGGTCATGAAGACTCTTCTCCTAAAGAGTTCATTTGGTGAACCGTGACTCATAATGCATTAGATTTGGTATTTAGCATGTTGAGGGTAGTCCCAAGGTGATCTTTGGCTATCTAGAGATTTTTAGTTTGGATTAGTGTTCGACAATGGTATAAAGATTCATTGAATGTATCATTGCTTTGTGTTATTTAGGATCAGAACGATGAGGCTGAGAGAAGTGTTCAACAACTCAACATTGAACTGTTGTAGAAAATCTTAGATTGCTTTTATTAGTGCAACATGCCAACAACCCTGTGTTGAATTCAACAGAACATGAGTGCATATTGCTCCAACTGTATTGTTAAACGTCTAGCATGGAGTATATTGCTTCTTAACAATAACATTCAGCTGTTATTGTTGTATGGCACCAGTGCTTCATGGTAACATATATATATATAGTATATTGCTACTTAAAAATGATTGCCACAACACCCATTTAAACAAGGTTAATATATGTGATATATATATATATATATATATATATATATATATATATATATATATATATATAAACCATAACAACGTATGGACACCAAACTATCATATAAAAAGTCTGCTTGGTACTAATGGTTGCAATGTAGTGGTCCCGTTGCAACCCACGGGCACTCACCTAGTAGGGGCGAAGTACGGTTTGCTCCTAACTTGCTGCTAAATTGGTAAAACCATCTCGAATTGCAAAAACCAAACGATATTTAGGCTCTGCTTGTATTCAAACTGATAGTCAACAAATAATTAGTGGACAAATAATTAGCTCGTTATGTTTGGAGTTTTGGCTAATAAATGCCTAAAATATAGTAAATAGTCAGTTTTATCCTTGCACGGCAAACAATTAACCGGGAGAGAAAGGAAAGAAACAGACAGTAGTGTTGGAAATATGGGCCGGTCTTTTTGGGCCAACACAAGTACAACCCAAAAATAAAAACTCAAAGCACGACCCAGCACAAAATAATATGGGTCTGTCTAGCACGGCCCGAAGGCGGGCATGGGCCAAACCTCAAATTTCGACCCGTCGGGCCCCCGGCGTCACCCACGCGCATGACCAGGCATGGGCCAACACGACCCATGAAGCTCATATTATTTAATTTCTTTAATTTTGTAAGTTATGAACTTTATGTGGTTGTAATATTTGTATTTTATGTGGTCAAATGATGCTCACATTGTTTAATATCATTTATTTATTAAGCTATGGACTTTATGTAGTTGTAATATTTGGACTTTATGTTGTTCAAATATATGGACCAAGCTTGGGCCGGCACGGCCCAACAAAGGGACGACGTGCTTTTGGGCTGGGCTAGCCCACTATTTCTAGTCTTTAGGCTAGCACGGAATGGTCCAAAAGTTTTTTGGGCCTTGTCAGAGAGTAAATCTCCGGTCGGGTGGTGGAGTGCACCCGCCCTAAATCCTAAGATGAGGAGGGGCTTCGGCGTTTTGCTTGATCGTTGGAATGAACGGGAAGAACTCAAGAACACACAAGGATTTAGAGTGGTTCGGGCCGCCGGAGCGTAATACCCTACTCCACTATGAGTTGTAGTGTTTTGGAGCTTGTATGAGCTAGCGAGACTGAGATTGCGTCTATGTGTAACGTCGTATGCCTCCCCTTTTATAGCTGAAGGGGGGCATGCACAAAGGTGCTGGGCCCCGACATGTGGGCCCAGGGGCATAAAGAATATAGCGCTTGGAGCCACTAATGTCTGTTGTCGAGACAATTTTCCTGTGCCCTGACACTCGAGATCTGCGTATCCTCGGCGTGCAGGGGAAACTTCTTGCAGAAGGGAGGATGAGTATAGCGCGCCGCTCGGCACGGGCGCACTGTTCGCCAGCAGGCCCAGCAGGCGCGCCGCCTGTTGGATGACCTTGACGTCACCTGCCATCGGATGGGACGGGACGCATTAAATGCTGAGAGGGCACGTCACCCGTCAGTGTAGTGGCAGGCAGCGCGTCCTTTCCACAATAAATGCAGGGGCTGCACGACTTCACGTCAGGCTCGACCCGTTAGCTTATGTCATGGGCCACAAGCAGCGGGTTTCCGCCTTGAGCGGGAAGTGGAGGGCAAAGCTCGGACACGTGTCAGCTCCGGACCCCTGCCCATCCCAGGTCTTCCTTGTTCCGGGTCCCTGCTGGGGTTCGGACCTACCCGGAGGTTCCGGACCTACTGGGATGTGTCGTCTCTCCTTGCCACGTGGCGCCCTTTGGCCTGCCCATGTGGTGGGGTCAGGCGTCGTCCCCCGTGTGGCTAGGAGACATCGCATGGGTGCGGCGTCTTCATACTGTAGGAGAGGGTATCCCTGACTTAGGGTACCGACAGGCCTCTTGGCCCGATCCCGTTTGGCTCGAAGCACAATGGGCCCGGGCCGAACCAATTCCGAGCACTAGACACGAGTAGGGTCGTATTTTCTCTTCTTTCGATCTATTAACACCTATTAGCAAGATCAAATAACTAATAGACAAATAATTTATGTCAGCCCTCTTGCTAATAATAGCCAATTTATTAGCTAGCCTGTTTAGAGCACAAGGTATTAAAATTATCCAGCAAATTATTTGCCACATGGATACAAACATTCCCTTATACATCTTAATATTCAGAATCAAATAAAATAACCATTTCAATGCGGTTTCTGGGGTGATTTTATTGACGTACTGTTGGGATTCATATGTCAGGCGTTCCATCTCCTCTCTTAGGCTATCTTCAGTAGCTTACTTATCCAATCTTCTCTAATTCAAACTTCATTATGTAAACAGTATTGTCTACAGTGCAAAAAATGTTTTGCACAGCTATATGCATAATTTCTTGGTCATATCCTTATATCAAAAGATCATAACTAAAAGATGCATGGCACGACGAAAAAGCCAAAAACATATAGGGCTACATGATTTAAAACCACCCAAAAATACTTCAGACTGTTTTGGGAGGCAATTTGTCTGGTACTTAGACTTGGCACCCAATGGATATTTACTCTATTAGGGAACATATATGAACTAAATATCCTGCATATGGATTCTTTATTGTGTAAAAATATTCACCCAATTAGTATGTGGGTATTGGAATGTTCCACCCTGACCCGTACCTATTAACCCATGGTTAAAAAATACCTTGTGTAACTATATTAAGCCATGGATGATTGGATGATGCTAGAATTTTTAAAATGGTATATAGATGGATATACTTGACATTTGGATGGATTTATGTACTAGATATATACTTGGATTGATGGTTGGTATTAGGACTTGGATCAAAACATATCATTTGTGTAATGTGTTATTTTAATGTATCTTCAATCTTTTGTGGGCATGGGTAATCTGATGGGTGACTTTGGCCCACATGGGTATGGGTATGAGGGAAATTTTGTACCAAACAGTGGATATGGGGAACTGATGAGGACATCACTCTCATACAAATAATGCATGGACCGACAATACGAGCGCGTGCAGTGCAAGACAGCTAAATCTTCAGGTTCGTTCTTACCTCATTAATTGTATTTTATAGCATATGCTTTGTGCCATAGATGTTTTGATGAGGAACCTTGGAGAGGACCATCAAGGACTTGATAAATGCCAAGATGTCAAGGAGGAGAAGCTAGGACTATCACTCAGGCAGGACTCTATGGAGAAAAGTAATGTTCCAATATCTAAATAAGTATGAAGAATGCTCCATACAAGATTGATGATTTCAAGAAGAGCATAAGCAAGAGAGTTATTAAAGATACCTTAGGGCGGGGCTCGAGCAGGGCTCGAGCAGGGAGTAAGCTTTCATTGAGCACCCTTTATGCTAGTTGCTGGTGGAGGTAAAAAGTCATTGGACCTAGGCCTTGGCTTCCAACAAGTTGATCGGCTTGGTCTTGGATCTGGAAGGGTCTTCATTTTCCCTCATATTCCTAGACGTAGTTCACCTCCTCGCGTAGGGGAGGGACTCGACTTTGAGTCTAGTTACTAGCCACATGGACAGCCATGAGGCCTACTCATAGTCATACAATGCCTCCACCAAATTGTAAGCATCCTGCCGTCCACGCAAAGTGTTCCACTGTGTCGTGTACTCCTAATATGTTCCCTAGTTATAACTTATGTGTGTCCCGTGCATGTAGAAAACATTTACAGTGCGTTTGGTTCACGGATTCGGTTCATGCGGTATGGGTTCAATCAGAATGAGTCGGTCTGGCATTTTTTGCGGAATGAACTCGTCTCGCTACGGTATCACTATCTACTGCTATATGGTGACAAACGAAGTGAATCCATGACACAAACCAAATAGCTTGAGGAGGTTCGGTTTCTGGATCGGATAATTCTGGACGGCGGCATTCCACTAACCAAACACGATGTTAGTAATTTAAGTGGTAGGAATGACATTTAGTAATTTAAGTGGTAGAAAACATTTAGTAATTTAAGTGAGACGGTCTCGTACGCATGAGCATAGGAAGTGGCGCTACGACGACAGCATCACAAAGGGCTAGCCCCGTGTGGCCAATAAGTAGGGGTGGATATCGAGCCAGCTCGGCTCGGCTCGACCGAGCTCGAGCTGGCTCGTTAAGAAAACGAGCTGGCTCGGCTCGACTCGTTAAGGAACCGAGCCAGAGAACCAGCTCGGCTCGGCTCGTTTGCGAGCTCGAGCTGGCTCGTTTAGCTCGCGAGCCACGACAAAAAATAGTATACATGTATATATACAACAATATAATCAATTGCTAGTTAATTTTATACTAATTTAACACTAGAAAAGACTAACAATACTCATAATTTTATATATCACATCATTTAAACCCTAAACAAACATAGTTCGTCACTTATTAATTCATCGAATACAAGTATATGCTTTGTTTTACAGATAAATGCTAGCTCATTCGAGCTAACGAGCTGGCTCGAGCTCGTGTCGAGCTGGCTCGTTAACGAACCGAGCTGAGATGTTAGCTCAGCTCGTGATAAAATTGAAACGAGCCGAGTCGAGCCGAGCCGAGCCGACCACGAGTCGAGCGAGCTCACGAGCCACGAGTATTTTGTCCAGCCCTACCAATAAGCCCCGACTCACACTGCCGCCCACACCTGCATAGCAGGTCGTCGCCATGCCCCACCGCAGGCTGAGACGTCGATCGTGCGGAGGGAGAAACAGCGACGTGGATAGCTTGGGAGTAGATTTGGTCCCGGCTATATTATAAGGAATAACAATGCTATATTATAAGGAATAACAATGATGAAATTGTTCACATATCCCATGTCAAATTGTATGTATTTTTCAAAAAAAAACTATACGTACTCGAATATAACCGACTAGTGTTGTACATAATTTCTCTAGTTTTTTCTTTTGTTGTAATTATTATGTTGCAATTCTAAATGTAATGAGTAACTCTTGCATGAGCCGAAAAATTTTGACTTTAAGAAGAAAATGTGCGCCATGGTCAATCGTTGACCGTGTGTCGGTGTGGTGCGCATGCATGCCGCCTTCTTCTACGCCGCTTCATTTCGTCTCTAGAAAAATAAATCTTGTCGTGTCTGGTGGGTTAGGAAGAACAACGCTAGCCGTTTTTAAGACTATCTTTAACAACTTATCCATTCTTATCTTTTATTTTAAAGTTTAATGGAGTTGATAGTATTTTTTTACCATCTAGAAAAGCGAGGGCGGAGCTGCTGGAGCAAAGAAATTGCTATATGGATCTGTAGACGTGGTATTGGAGAGCTGCAGAGGAAGAAAGAAAATGTGGTGTCCGATACATATCGAAACGACTACGCTTACATATTTTTCAAATACAGTTTTCTTCTATGATTACGAAAGAAATGTGTCGGCGTCGCGAGAGAATTCTAGCGTCCGTCTTGCACGACTTCCCTGCTCGCCAGAAAAAGAAAAGAAAATGGACGAATAATCGAAGAATAAATAACGCGTGAAAGATACGCACATGTTGGGCATCAGAGCCCAAAGGTTCCAGGAGAGTTCCAGCTGATCATCATATATTAAAGGTGATTCCATATAAAGTCAGTAGATGATGCCTTTGTCATCAAAGAAATACAATAAAGTAAAAGAGGCACGAACTAACAAGAAGGCCCACGAAAATTAGTTCTGATGTCTGGAGCTCCAACGCTCAGTGGTCACTTGTACATGCAGATAGTTTAGGATGTGAAAAATAACCAGAATTAGGTCTAATTTGGCAACCTTATTTATCCATGGGATTTTCAATTTCCCATGAGAAAATGAACTAAATTCCCTTGGAAAAATGAAAAATCCTTAAGAAATTGGGGTTTCTAAACTAGCCCTTAATGAGAAAAAGAACCGGCAAACAACGCACGATGAACCATTTACAACGAATAGGATATACCTTAAAAAATACCAGAATTCCTTTCCAGGGTTGCCTATACAATATCAAATAGCTCCATAACGTTACACATGATACAGGTAGTATGCTAACAGATCACAACCAAAAAGAATGTTATCGAGAAGCAAAAAGGTTGGTTTCATCACAGCTCCATGTCCTCTAGTTCAGGAAGGGGAAAACGAAGTATAGCCGCTATTCCTGTCAGTTGCGCCAACTCTGTTCAAGAAAGGGCAAGTGTTATTTAAATACAAGTATGCAGCAAATATTTTAAAAGTAAATAATGTTTTCCCAATTGCTTCCAAACAATAAAATCTAATATTATTATTATTTAAAGCATACTACATTATACTACATTACATTTCGTGAACCAAGCAGCATCTTAGTGTGTATATTTCATATACTCCATCCGTCCTAAAATAAAATTCGCTTTTTAGTGGGCTCATGCAATACTTGGTGTATGTGTTCTATATATGTGTCTACATTCATCATCATCCATTTGAATATAGAGCTAAAACAAATACTATTTTGAAACGGAGAGAGTATTACAGTAGAAATTGAATGAACGAACAATCATGGACAAATCATATGACAAATGTGAAGTACTCACGTTCGCCCGAGACATGCATCGAGGAAAATATGTGTACTGTGCCACTATTTTTCTTGACATCTTCAACCAACTTCACGTACCTTTGCCTCGTAGCAATGTCAGCGTTCCTACAAGTTAAGAGAAGATTTACTTGTTAGGCTGGTTCCAACCCACCTGGCCCTTATCGACAGTCACATCAGCTACTGATTATACTACCAATCACGTTATCCTTTAGTTAAAATGAAACATGGTGTTTTATTGAAATAAAAATTCATCCGGTACATAATTAAGCAAACAAAGAAACATGGTTTCTAAAAAACAAACAAAATGTAAAAATGTTTAAAATGAAAAATACATAATTCATAAAAATAAACGATACACTACACTCTTTGTCATCTTCCTCTTGCCACCTCTTGTGGCTCTTCTTCCTCATCTAATTTTAATTGTTTTAGCAACTTCTTAAGACCAACTTGTAGGCCCTTTTTCATGTCATCATCCATATATTAAGAAGTGGATATTCAAGCATAAGTTTCACTCCGACGGCACTCTTGCTCATTCGCGGCTTCACCCAACGTCACAACATAGACTACTCGGCCGGTAGGGAAAAGACCACCCACGGTATTATATTAAGAAGCTCAATCGGAGCCCCGACCGAGAAAGTTCACGTTTCGCTTGCCTCGTCGTTGTCTACTATGACAATGTGAGTGTGTCTACATGACAGCAAATCTCGTCCACCATCAGCACACGAAGCATATTGAGATCAACATACACTTTGTCCGCGAGAAGGTGGCCCTAGGGTAGGTTCCATGTCCCGTCCTCTCACCAGTTCGCGAACATCTTGACGAAGGGGCTTCCAGTTCAGTTGTTCACTGACTTCCGGTCCAGTCTTTGCTTCTGTGATCCTCCTGCTGTGATTGCGGGCTTGTATTGGAGATATTATATATTGTACAGCTGATTGGTAGCTTTCCATGTAACTGGATTATTCCTTATACTATATATTAAAGGTCACCCCCCCCCCCTCATTGAGGTGAGTCCAAGGATGGTCAGTAGGGATATGGAGGAGGGTATGGGTAGAAAATAGAGGTTGCAAACTCAGGGAACGAGGACAGGCAAAAACATCCTGCCAACAACGATGTATGGGAGAAAGACCATCGAAAAAGACCTGCCCAACACCATGGGTCTCGCGACGTTGTGGAGATTACTCGTTGAGCAAGTCGATGAAGGTTTCAAAGTTCGGACTCCACATGGGATTCATATTGAAATAGTGGGAGATTAAAATATGAAGACAAGTAAATTGGAGAGTGAGCATTGTGAATGAACCGAAATAGGCCTCTCTATTTATAGGGTGAATCCATGAATTTTTAGGATTTTTATTTTTTGATATACAAACGATCAAAATGGTGTGAACCAATCAAGAGATGACATGTGGCAGCAGGCGGTCAGTATCGACCGGTCGGGTCAGTATCGACTGGTTCTCTAACGCGCTGGTAAGTACCGACCGGGTCAATGGAGCCGAACGACGTGAGGGCCAGGCTGGTCGGTACCGACCACCCACGCCGCCACATGACTTGTCGGTATAGACTGAGGTTGGAACCAGCCTTATTTCCATGTAGTAAAGTACTACCAAGGGCAAGTAGGATAGCTATCCTAAGGAGAATATTTCAAACTAGTTTAAGACATAGGTAAAGTAGTTGTAATGCATGAACTTCTATTTCAAACCATATTAGATGTGCAAAGGAAGACCTGTTTGGTTTGTTGGGTTCCAAAACTTGCCCAACTAAATTAATGGCAAACCAAAACTTAGGTTTGCCAAAATCATGTTCAGTAATGTGTAGGTACATGGGACACCACTTGTTATGTCCGGCATAATAGTAAGGAATTGTTGATTGTTGACCAAGGACCATAAATTAAGTGCTCTTGTGGAAATGACCAGTTCCAAAATGCTATTGATGTCATTAGCTGAGTGAGTTCAGTGACAAGATGTCCCTATAATATGATTCGCAATGAAAAAAAAAGGTAGACTACACATCCAGGAATGACTGCATTCCTTTCCCAAGTTTGTACTCGTTATTAGTTAGATCTGATGATTGCTACTGCAGTCATCTTGGTATCGAGTACCATATATATATGGAAAATCAAGGACAAGGGGCATACCCAGTGTGGAAAACTCCCACATGTGTGGTGTCTAAGGAAGAGATAAACGAGGGTTTTTTTTGGTGAAATCCCAGATAGTTCATTAATCTAAGCTATCGTTTCACGAGCCTGCATGGTTCTTCTCCAAGAGAGATTGTCTTTATTTTTAGGATTGTAATATTTCTTACTTTCTGTTGACAATCACAAAAAATCGAAGTTTTATGAACAGCAGCTTACCGAAACAAAGTATCAGTTATTAAAAGAGTCTGGATAGCAAACTGTTGCAGTGCAAACTCAACATGCTTCGGTCCATAACAAGCACGAGCTGACTCCTGCAATTAATCAGCAAACAGATATGCTTCAACTAAGTGCATTAGCAGCCATAATTCATACACATAAAATCCTTATTTAACTTTATCTTTTAAAGAGGGAACACATTAACACGCATAAAGGGTTCACTCAAACCAGTAGCACCAGAATAGAGAAATTCCATATAGTTATTGCACACTCAGAAACTGTTTAAAAATCACTTGAACACACTTACATTAGTAAGCATATTGAAGAAATCCTGCAGAGCTCGGACCTGCAAAGTAGAAATGATTAAACTAGTACAAAGATTAACAACTAAGAGAATATGATATTATCCGTTAATACTTAGTGTAATGTGCATTACAGATCAAAGTGTTTGAGAAAGCTCATCTAGAGAAAAGCTTGTTCAACACTAATTGGAGATGGTTTGAAAATGTACAAACGGAGACCTCCAGAGGCACAAGTGCAGACTGGGATCCGAAGGCGCGATAGAATAAGAAAAGAGACATGGGAAGCCAAAGTTGATACAGGAAGAGACAGTAGAAGGAGACTTGAAATGATGGAATAAACCAAAAAATAGCTTTGGATAAGAGTGCATGGAAAACAGTTATTCATATGCTTGAACCTTGTCTTGTGGTTTCTATTGGGTTTCAACTCTAGACTACCCAACTTACTTGGGATTAAAAGACTTGGTTGTTGTTATTTTAAAGAAAGCTCATTCATAAATTAGTATATCTAGTGACGTGTGTGATTTATAGTCAGTCTTACCTCCTGTGCTGCTTTTGTATCTTTTATCAGTGCCATCACACCTGGTGTATCCAAAACTTCCTTTAAACTATGCCTAACAAATGAAACCAGTAAAAATAGAAGTTAAGATAGGACACTTGAACGGGTAAAAGGACAAAAAGATCAAATAAATAAGTAACACAATCCAGTAGCCATTTAGCAAATACACAAGGAATATGGTTCCAGAATGACCATCTATGAAACAATAGTAATTGACAATATAAGTTCCCAACAAGTCAGAAAGCTAAACTGCTAATGCTACGCAACTTGCATAAAATTGTACATATTACACTGTTTAAGAATAGATGCTACTACCTTATCCCCACATAACAAAACTAACTATCCAGGCATAGAAAGATGGAAGAACTCACTTGTAACCTGATGTTGCATGCGCCAGAACAAGGCGTTGCTTGTTCTCAATTATTACTCTTAAATCTCGCCGTGCAGCTTCAAGAAACAAATAATCGCGGAACTGGTCCTGTTATGGTAAAAAGGGAACCAAACAACACAGGTTGATATTTTTTCGTAGCATACGAGCATTCAACTTTATGCAAGCAACGGTGGTAACTATCAACTTTGACACCAGCCTTAATGAAGAGTGAACAACTGAACACACGCCTAGCAGCACACAGCTGAGACTTATGCCACTTATAAAGGAGCTACTTTTCCTCCATATTGAAAGAAATCAATGTTCAATGTCGAGCTGCAGCTCTGACTCTCGGCAGGAGCCAAGAGCATGTGCACTTTTTTTATCCCGGTTTTTTTTGGGGGGTGGGGGTGAAATCTCCTTGGGTGGTGTTTCTAGTTTCTAATTTGTTTCTGCGTGAGTGTGTTTTTCTCTTGTATGCTTCCTGGGCCCTTGGCCTTTCCTCCTAATAATATAATGATGCGTAGCTCTCCTACGTATTCGAGAAAAAAATAAAGGAGCTACTTTATAGTACATTGTTTCCCCTTTAAGCAAGTGAGGATTACCTTCGTAAAACCTGGGCTTGCAATTACAGTACACTGGACAACTTCAAAATCAATGTGTTTCAGAAATGCCTTCAACAAAGTAATGTAACGCATAGGTCAGTTGTTGTCTGTATGCATGTTCACATTTGGATAACTGTGTGAATAGCTTACTTGCAAAACATACTCAAAGAACTTCTTGAGGGCCTACAGAACAACAAAAAGTGCAAATCAGTAGGAAGTAAACACAACAATTTTGTCATGTAGTTAATTAACAGAACCAGTGATAATACCGTCTCGTAGCCAGCAATTGCAGGGCCATGCTTCCTAGGAATTGATGTTTCAATACGTGCCCGGGTTGCTGTTATGCTGTTTAGAAAATGATACATCAGGATGCCATCTATATAGCAATATGTGTTCTTCAGTTAAAAATATAAATTAAAGTCTTAAAATATGTAGCCGCTAACCACTTAGGGAGAGGAAACCTATAGACAAAAATGCATACAAAATATTTCTCCTTTTCATATTTTCACATTCATGGAATTACTATTCCTCCAAAAGTGCCAACAATGAATAAATGGCCCACACATACAGGACAGGAAAAATATATAAAAGGTGTCAAGAAAGCAAAGGATTTATGCAGGTGGTGCACAGACTCTTAGCATGAGTGAACCAGGGTCCAGAGGTGCTAATTCTTAAGACATTAAGTCTTACGTAGATAACAATTAACAACATTGGCATCTTAGACATAAAAGATAAAACAATAAAATAAATATTAAAATCAAATATTTGTTAGTTTGTGATGGCGCAACAGTTCCACTGACCTTTTGCCAATGAGGAATAGGTGGGCAAGTCCTTCTTGCATGAGAATAACTGCTAGATCAGCACTTGCAGC
Organism: Zea luxurians; assembly: GCA_029449295.1. NCBI lineage: Eukaryota > Viridiplantae > Streptophyta > Magnoliopsida > Poales > Poaceae > Zea > Zea luxurians. The sequence continues at coordinate 9,769,711 of JAOPSE010000039.1, forward strand.
AGGATCTACAATAGGTTTGGTCAGACTCAATTAAATCAGTATGTTTCATACAGATAAATAATAGAGGATGAGGCGATTCAGAAAAAACGAATCACAGAAAATGGAACCAAAGAGTGGTTTATATCTTGGTCAAACGCACAAGATGGTAAAGGGCAACAGGTATCATATGCACACCATGATAAATTGTTAACACGAACTTATTTTAAAATGGAAGAAGAGATTAATATTTGATTGAGCAGATAATCCATAATATATATAGTTATATACAGATGATGGGTCAAAATCGCATACCACATGCTTGCTGAATGGTCTCAAGTGCTAACCAATCCCAAATTTCCTACACAAGATGCACATGCTTAATTTTAGAAAAAAGTAGCAACGAAAAAGATTGAAAAGCATCACCTCGAAAAATATCAACTAACACTCCAAAATTCCATAGCAATGCAACATGATGAGCATAGTGGGGAGGATACTACTAACATCAACAGTGAAAAGGAGAAAAGCTGAAACATTCTGATTTCTTTCATAAGTACAACAACAACAAAGCATTTTAGTCCCAAACAAGTTGGGGTAGATTAGAGTTAAAGCCCCAACATAATCCACAAGTCAAGGTTCGAGCACATGGATAGTTGTTTTTCATGCGAAAGGGCCTCTAGCCGAGTTGGTTATGTGTTCTCAGTATCACTCCTTAGGTCCTTAGTTTGAATCCCAGTTGGAGCGAATTTTAGGCTGAGGTTAAAAAAGGTCACTCGCTGGTTCCCCTGGTCGTGTGCACATGAGATGGACTGACCTATGGGGGGGTGGAACCTCGTGTAAGGGCTGGAAGAGCTCAAAGCACGAGTAAAGATCTAGCCTATAGGGGACGGTCTCTCATGTTGCACGGGGAACCAGCTTTCGTGACCTTTCTCGGTCGGGGTTCCAATTGAGCTTCTTCTTAATATAAAATACCGTGGGGGCGGTCTTTCCCCTACCGGCCGAGTTTTCAGTTCTTTTTCATGCACTCCTATTCAAGGCTAAATTTTTCGGTATATTTCATCCTCTCAAATCTTCTTTTATTGTATCTTCCCATGTCAACTTTGATCTTTATTTTCCTCTCTTCCCATTGCTACCACGCTTTAGGATTCCTCTACGCATTGGTGCCTCTGGATATCACCATTGGATGTGTCCAAATCATCTCAACGGATGTTGGACAAGCTTTTCTTCAATTGGTGCACCCTAAGCCTATCACACATCATCATTCTGGACTCGATCCCTTCTTGTATGGCTATAAATCCAACACAAAATACGTATTTCTGCAACACTTATCTGTTGAACATGTCGTCATTTGTAGGGCAACATTTCATACCAAACAACATAGCGGGTCTAACCACCATCCGATAAAACTTATATTTTAACTTATGTGGTAACCTCTTGTCATATTGAACATCATATGCTTAACGCCACTTCATCCACTCTGCTTTGATTCTATGGCTAACATCTTCATCAATATCCACGTCTCTATGTAGCATTGTTCCTAAAATACCTAAGGTGTCCTTCCTAGGCACTACTTGAACTTCCAAACTAACATCTCCTTCCTCATGTGTAGTAGTGCCAAAATTGCATCTCATATATTCAGTTTTAATGCCACTAAGTCTACAACCTTGGGATTCTAGAGTCTCCTGTCACAACTCTAGTTTTTCCTATTTACTCATGCCCAACTTCCATCAACTAGCACTACATCATCCGCAAAAAACATACACAAGGGATATCCCATTGTATGTCCCTTGTGACATTATCCATCACCAAGGACAAAAAGGTAAGGACTTAAAGTTGATCCTTGGTGTGGTCCTATTCTAATCGAAAAGTCATTGGTGTCCTCATTTGTTCGAACACTAGTCACAACATTGTTGTACATGTCATTAGTGGGTCCAACATACTTCGTTGGAATTTTATGTTTGTCTAAAGCCCACCAAATAACTTTCCTTGGTATTTTGTCATAAGCCTTCTCCAAGTCAATTATGACGAAACGACATGTCACCAATGGAGTGTTGATCCAATCCTTGGCCATTTAACACCATACCTAGGTTCCAATATGACGCATCGCTAAGAGGATTATGCCCACCGGATTTCTTTTGGGTTTTATCTCCATTAGAATGGCTAGGTTTCACGTTGGCTCACCAAGCCTATCACAACCCTACTCCTTTACCAAGGCTTGGGATCTGCTACGTTGAGGCAACATAGATGGAAGTTATTAAAAAAAATATAGGCAAAAAACACAAAAGGACATTAGGTTCATGGGCAGCAATCGTCATGCTAAGAAGTAAGATAGGGACAAAACAATGGCACTATCATGCCTCAAACTGCAAGCTTTTAGTTTGGTAGTAAATAAGTGGAAGCAATAAGCATAATTAACAAAGGAAACATTGCATAGGTAGCTACAAGTCTCGTGTCAAGCAATTCAAAAAATGTTGATGACTTCTATATGCTTATTAGAATGTAGAAGTGATGTGGCAGCTGATGGGGATGCTTATTTTTTCCTATTACATTAGCAAGTTGGCCTTGCCACATAAGATAAAGAAGGGTGCAAATATATGAACAAAAAAACGGCACATGTTTGGACATCCTAAGAATATGGCAGGACCTGTAATATATATAGTAGAGTGTAGACAAACAGCTACTAATACATTATTACAAGGAATGCAAGCGTTCAAAATTGTCCTCAATTATAAGCGTTGAGACATTTAGAAAAGAAATGTCCCTGCTCATCCACAGGGCCAAAAAAACGTTTCCAGAGTACCATTCCACTCTGGTTAGATAGCTGGGGTGTGTAATCTACCTTTTCCTTTACCTTCTTTTCCTTTCCCTGTTTGTAAATACTTTTTAAAAAATAGAATTCAACCCAGTAGAGGGGCCCTCCCCCTACTATTCACATCAGAGAGAGAGAGAGAGAGAGAGAGAGATTCTACGTGAACCAACCCTCCAACTCAATTTGAAAAGGCAACATTCACATGCATACCTACCATTAATTTCTGTTTTTTATAAGGACCATTAATTTCTATTACTAACCCAAATATGGTAACCAAGAAGGGTTACATGTGTCATTTGGTTTACCACATAATATGTTCTAAAATTCCTAGGAATACCATGTATTCCAGGACAGAGGGAACAAGTATTAACTGAAAATAGAAGCATTGGGTTATACCATAGGGTTAAAATTCAGAATAATTAGATCTTTCATATTTATTGAGATAAACTTGCTTGATATTTAAACAATACCTTTCGTAGAACAAAAGGTCTCTTCAGCTCAAGCTCTAACGTGTGGAACTGGCCAATCTTCATTCAGGAAGAAATAGAGGTTAGATTAACGAGATTATTCACACCACATAGTATTATTAAGTAAAAACATTACTGACCTTCACATGGTCATTCTCAGTGATATTTTTTCCACGCACACGTAAAACAGATCCCTCCTTGTCATAGTCTACAGACTTCATTAGAAAACAAAGGACATAGTCAATTATCAATGCAGACAAGTTTCGTAGCATTGGAAAGGATAGAAAACAAAGCCGAGAGGAGCAGAGAAAATAAAATCAACAACTAGAATAACAGGTTTGTTTAACCAGATTTTAAAAATATCTGCTCTAACTATCAATTTATGCAGCATTTTTTCAGGCCTTATTCGCACATGTTTGAAATAGAGATGTCTTGAATTCAGTAACAATTTTGACCCACAACTTCAAAAGGTTGGCTTACTTGACAACCAATAATGATGGCTGTTGATTGACATGTCAAAGGCTAATGCATAGAATCATGGAGAAAGAAAGACAATACAGAAAGATGATGCATCACCTCGACTACAATTTCTAACTTAAGCTTCACACGCTCGGCATCACGTCCTCCAGATGCCACCTCTCTCAGCACTTTCCTGGAACCAGAAGAAATCCCTTATTACTTCATAAGAAAATTAAAAATTTACATAACATGCACACATGCAAGAGCAAGCCGTGGATGGAGACTTGAACTACAATCCCCAAAAAGGCTGCTGTTATGATCAAAGACTTGAAAGTATGCGTATGAATGTGGAATAACCAGTGGGGAGCTGCAACAAAGAAACCTTTGAATAAAGTATAATTAGTGGATAAAAATACAACACATCCCAAATCCTAGTGAATAGCTGAAAATTGTCAGTCTATCTCAGTTCTGGAGTCATGTAACCCTTGGTAGTTGGTACTATAGATACCTCCCTACAATTTCACTTCTAAAGTTTCAATCTTACAACAAGAGCCCTAACTGTGACAGATTAACAAATCGAAAAGCTTTGCAAAACTTTCACACACGTAAAGCTAGAAAACACAATGGCTTTTCACATCCACCAGGGGCACTAGTCAGCGAGGAGTACCTCATGGCGAAACGGGACAAGATCTGAACCAAGTTGCACGCATAAAAAAAATGCACTCACCGAACGGTGACGGCCTGGAGGCTATCACCAATGGCAATGAGGTTGTACGCGTGCCACAAGTCGTCCTCCTCCTCCGGCACCAACTGCGAAGCACGACCGTAAGCCTAATCAGAAGCAATAAAGCAACCCACTGAACCCCAGCGGTTGGGTCAGCCCTAGACCCAGCCCCCCCCCGAACAAGGCAAACCCAACAAGCAACCGGAGTGCTCGCACAGAGAGCACAAGGGGAGGGGCGAGAGGTAAGAGGACCTTGACGGAGCCAGGCCCGTTGCGAACGAGGTCGCGGTGGACGATCTTCATCGCCGCGTACGCAGGGGAGAGGCCTCGCGCGCGGCTTTGCGTCGGCGGGCTGCGGGCTGCGGGCTGCGGGCGTGGCGGCCTGGCGGGGGTGAATCGCGTCGGGCGGCGGGCGGCGAGGGGATGAGAAAGTCTTTTTAGAAACTATCTTACCGCGGATATGGTGACTAGATCAATTGCGAGAAGTTATGGATGGTTAAGCCTTAGGTCTCTTTCTTATATAGGGACTATCAGCTATCGAGAGTAAAATCGGACTTTGACAATGTAACCATTGTCGTTAGTGTTTCTAGATAGCAAAACAAAAGAGCACGTATTGTTTTGTTTTGTTTTGTTTGTGACCTGAGAGATCGGTCAGAACATTGCACGGAACGCGATAACCGTGACAGCCCAGAAAGCCAGATTGGTGTCCAGTAAGGAACTAGCCCAACCGGTGAAGCCTGGCTGGCTAGCCCAGGTACTGCGGCCCATTGGGAAGGTTAGGCCCGACGTTGAGGATATCTCAACAAAGCCCGTGTATCGGAAGTACATGCGGCCTGGTCTCTCCTTGCAAACTCGCATCAGTAATGACAAAAAAAAAATCCTTCACAAGGCTCTGCAATTAGAAAAGTCAAAACATGTTATATTTTAGAATAGATGGAGTAGCTTTGCAATTATACACCGAGACACAAACTTATTGGGTAAATGAATACTTAAAGAGTTTGAGTTCATTTGCATACAAATCTCGTGATCATGTTCCATTGTAGAACGAGCGTTCACTATTTTGTAGTCATGAGATTTCTTCATAATATATGAAGTACAATACATACATATGTTATGCCAAACTAGCAAAGTGTCTGCAAGTTACTATGATTTTCATCTATACTTGAATACAAAACTCAAAGACGTGTGTTTTGTTGGCTAGATGGGTATGAATGCGGGTTATAAGGACGAAAGTATTTATCCGAATTGTTCGAAAGAATTTAATATTTTAAAATAGATATGTATGAAATTTGATGTTGATCTTTTCTTATGTTATCAATCATATTATTTCAGATAGAAAAAAAATTTCATAACTTATTTTATGTATTATTTGCTCTCTACAACAAAAGGTGAATAAATATTCGAATTCAAGTTTGAATCCATATCCGAATTTTGTATCTATCATTTGAGAAAAAAAATACGGTAAATTTTAGGTTTAATTTTAATGAATCTTTACAAGCTCACTACTAAAAATAAGAATATAACTTTGTATAGAAGATTATATATCCTATCTATTCGCAATCAATCAAAAATTGATATTCGAATAAGTTTTTGTTTCCGACCGTTTTCATCCCTTTTGGAGCAAACAACCATGGTTCAAATTCCATTTATGTAGAATATTAGCTTTTTACCATTTAAATGGGGGATCAATGAGAGGTGAAGGAAAGGGATGACACACGACAACCGTGAAAAGTGTGAAACTGGTGCTCTCTGTAGTAGAGAAGAAAGCTAAATTTGAAGATGTCTAACTGAAAGTTTTTTGCTTGTTTACTCATTAAATGGTTGACTGAGTTTTTAGTTGTTGATGTGTTTTGATCACTTTTGATCATATTCTATAGGCATGCTTTGCTTTGATCACTAATGTTTATTGGTGAATTAGAATATCACTTTTTGGGTCCTGCTGCAAGTTTTTTAGCTTGTATACTTCCTGTGTTTTTTGCAGGGTCTTCATTCCTTTGATACTGCCACTTCCTTCCAAAGTATTCTCATTGGCTTCGAAAGATCATCTTAGTGTGATTATTACATGCCTATCATGTATTTTGCTGCTAAAGTAATAATATTCAGTGGCATTATTGTGTTGGTCAAGGAGTGTAGTATTTATTTGGGTGCTTCCATTCCATGAGCAAGTTATAATCAACTATCAGCTATTTTCAAGTTCAGTGGGATCACTAAATTTTTAACTTTTTTGTTCTTTCCATATGAAATTTTTGATTGACCCAAACAATTTCATTTGCATTTGTATTCTTTGTAACTTAAATAATAGTGGAGGAGAGTTATATGGATATATGTGAAACACATTGTTACTCTCGTTACTCCCTGAACAATCATATATGTATATTTTGATTTGTTTATCCTGAAAACTCCTTGTCAAAATTACTTAAATGTGTTGTTTCTCCTTATTCACGATGTCAATGGCTGGGCTATGATTCTATTAGTCGTTCTTCTATTTCATTTATTTGTAAAGAATCAATTCTGTTCTCATTTTATTATTTTGAAAACTCCATTACTAACAAGGTTTCGTATGTGTTTAGACAGATTGTTGTGAACTTGCACATTTTGGCATATAACTCACCGTATGTGTCTTGTGACCGTGCTGGATGTTTAACATGTGTTAATGCCTGACTAGTTTATAGCTATTGTGAAAATAGTCGTTGGAAAGGTAACAACACATCTAGTGCAGCATCTGTGGCAGAGCGAACATGTCTTGTAAATCTTTAGGCTATTTTAGAATATGTTTGCATTTTTTAACCATCTATATTATTAGTGACGGCGGTTAGTTCAAAGTCAATAGCAGAGGCGCAGAGAGTCGTGAAGGAATCATGTAACTACTACTGATCATCGGACCACTGGAGACGAGTCGTAGAAGAAAAAAAGTAAGGAGGCCAGGGTCTCCCTTGTCGTCTTCCTCCTGTGCTGTGACGGCCCGTGAGCCTGCCCCTGCTTCTCATGGGTCGTGTCTTCTCGCGCCTCTAGGGGTGGCGTCGCCTCTCCTGTACGCTCCAATTAGATTGGCTGGTCTTCGGGGGTGGCGTCGCCGGGCTTGGCCCATAGCGGTCGTCGGGGCCTGCCGCCGCTCGGATCGGTGGACATACAAGGTACTGCTTTAGGGTTTCCTCCTGATCACGTTGGTGCTCATTCTTTCCCACATTTCGTGTCGTTCCTCTCTCGTCTCTTCCGTCCTCGGGTCGCTCTAGCTTCAGAGGAGGTTGGTTCACATCACCGATTCGTCCTCCCGTGGTGGAAGAAGAGTGGCCCCTTCCGGGCTGGCTGCTGTCGTGTCGAAGATGGATCCGAAAGGCAGAAACCGTAGCTGGGATTGTTGGGGGCAGAAAGATGTCCCCCAAGGCTCTTAGATGTGGGGAAAGAATCAGAATCTCAACTGGAGATTGAAACCGGCTCTTGGAAAATCTGAGAACAAGGAAGACATCTTGACTTCTTCTTCGAGTGATGGTGGTCAATTAGGTATTCTCAAGTCCCCCCACCCATTTTGAAAAAAGAGAATGAAATTGTTCGTCGTTTTTTTTTGTCAAAAATGTGGTGCGGAGGGGCATCATGCCAGGGATTGCTTCAAATCTCTGTGGTGTGACATCTGTCGTAAAGAAACTCATATGACTGCTAGATGTGTTCTTCCCAAGCAAAACAAACCTTGTATGCCTATTGTTGGCATGGCGGTGGATGGTTTAGGGTTTTATTCTTCTCATTTTGCTAAACCCCTGTCTAAAAAACCTAAAAGGAGTTTCATCGGTCTGGTGAAGGTGGTAGAGGGTTTGATCTTAGCTCAAGATCTTGAAAAGGATTTTGGATTTCATTTCCCTTGGGGTAGAACTTGGAAAGCTACCAAGTGTCACTCTGGGTTCTTGATGCAGTTCCCCTCTCAAGAAAGACTTGATGAGATGATTAACTTCCCTGAGTTGAAAATTGTAGCATCCCAAAAATCCTAATCTAGGTTTGAAACCCTAATCCACCTTTTACCCCTCCCTTCATCCTCTAATTCTAAGTCCTCCACTAAGTTTTTCTTTCATCATATGCATACATTTTGTTTGATCACAAGGCACCTCACTTAGTTTCTATTTTCTAAACACTTAGAGTATTCACAAAATATTTTGTGAATAAAGAAAAAGGGGCAAAAAGGAAAATGGAGTTTGAAAAGAAAAAAAAAAGAAAAGGGAAAAACCCTCTCCTTTCCCTGTTGGACCGAATCTCGGCCCAACACCCGCAACCCCCCCCCCTTCCCACGCGCCCGCGCTTCCCCGCATTCGGCCCAACTGCGGCCTGCTTCCGCGCGCGCGGCAGCCGCTCCACACCTCGCCCTCCCTCTCGCTGACAAGGCGTCCCCACCCGTCAACCACCCGCTCTCTCGCTCGCTCGCTCGCTCCCTCTGACCAAGCGACCCCACGGGTCAGCTGCTTCGTCGTCCGTCCGCCGTCCCCTCGCCGAAGTCACCTCCGGCCGTCGCCTCCGTCCTCCCCTCTGCCGTCCTGCCACACAGGAAAGTTTGGCACCGCTCCGTCCTCCTCCCCTTGACCCGCGTCCTCGCCGGTACCCCGCCCCGCCGTAGCGTCCCCTCGGCGGCGCTGTGCGCCATTTATGGCGGCACCGAGAAGCTCGCCGGAGTCAGGGAGCTCCACCGCCCCCCTTGCCCCCGCGCGCCTATAAAAAGCTCGCCCCGAGCTCCTTCTTCCTCGCACCAGCTTCGGCCATCCCTCTCCTCCCCTTCCCCGAGCCCAATTCGCAAAGCGCCGGCGTCGTCTTCCTCTCCGGTGAGTCTCTTCCTTCTCCTCCCTCTCCTTCTCTGTTGGACCGGCAAGGAATTGAGTGAGCAGAGCAGCTCCCTCGCGTCGCCACGAACCCAAAGCGCCACCTCCCAGCCCCCGTTCCCCACCCAGAGCCCACCGGCGGCGATCCCCGCCGCGGAACTTCGCCCCTTCCCCGTGGGCAGCCCCCCTCCCGACCCCTCTGGCCAAAATTAAGCTTACCATGAGAATCGCCAACTGCCGCCCGTGCTAAACCACCCGCCCTCGGACCCGGAACCGGGCCACCGGCGGCAAGCCGCCGTCAAGCTTCCCCGGCGGCCGGTTTTCCCTCCCCCGCGCTCGGCCGGTTCGCCCGCCGTCTGGCCGAAACGCCGTCCCTTTCCCCCTCTCTCGCTGGCAAGTGGGCCCCATGCGACGCCGTCACCCTCGCGGCCGCGCCGTTCTCCCCCCCCCCCCCCCTCGCTCGTGGGCCGCCGCTGGGCCGAAAGCGCCTCAGCGCGCGCTCGCGCCCGGGGTGGGCCAAAAATCATGCCCCCGGCCCAGATGAGAGGAATTCCCTTCTCTTTTTTCTTTCCCACCCTTTTTCCCATTTAAATAGTTTTCTCAATATTTTATGCACAAAAAATTATCAAAAAGGATTTCCAAGGTCACATAAAATAATGTTGTTAGGAAATGGCACACTATGATTGATGAACTACTGTTGATGTATTGTTTTACTGTATGTTTCCTAGAAGAAGAGGGAACCGCAGATCCAGATCCCGTAGCCCCGGAAGAGGGACCAGAGCCCGAACTTCCGGAAGTAGGTCTTCTGTGCCAGGAAAGCTTCGACGAAGGCAAGTCCATCCTTCCCTTGATGCATAAATTACCTATTCTCTCTACCACTGCCTAGGCCGGGAATCACGGGGGAATATTGCATTGTGAGTGAGAGATGGCCCGCATTAACATATACTTTCTGGATACGTAATGGGGTTTGGAAGGAAGGGCAATGTGTTCCCCCAAATAAAGTCTCTTCTTGTAAAGCGTTGCGATGAAGGGTACTCACCCTCATCACCCTGGGAGTGGGATGATCAGGGACTCCCTGGTTTAGGGGAGGGCCTAAGGTGTTGGCTCAGCTGGTTTAGGTGTGAGCAGAAGGATTGTCCCCTCATATAAGGACCGGTTTGTCATTTTCACTACCTATACTCTTTTATCGTGCAACCACTCGAGACTGTGTGGGCAGTCACTCAATCCGAATTCGTGCGGTCCAACCCCAGGGTTAAGAAGGCTGGGGAGCACCGGGAGGATAAGGAGGGGGAAAGTTTTGTCCGGTTTGGGCATGGTGGTGGCCTGACTCCTTCCGGATAATCGTTAAGGTTAGGATGCACGAGTAAGGAAAGAGATCCGGCATTCGGGTCTCGCGACGGTGAGATCGCAGAAACCGGACTAGTGGGTAAAGTGTACCCCTCTGCGCAGAGTTGAAGCCTATTCGAATAGTCCGCGTCCACTGGTATGGATGAGTCCGGTATGATATGGCAATTAGAGCTTTCTCACTAAGTTTCTTAACAAGGAAAAGGTGTGATTAAATGGGTGTTAAAAAAGAGAATATAAAGCCACGGGAGCGGGAAGCTCAGTGGTGGTTGAGTTTTTGGTTACTTTTAAGACCATGGGAAAACCTTCAAGCAACTGCCTCTCTCTAAGAAAATGATGAGTGACTACAACTCCACCAAATTGAGCATGTACATCATAGGTCTCTTTCTCTCTACGGGAGCGGGGTGGGCTTGCGGAATACCTAGTGTATTCACCCAAATTTATTTATGTTTTTCAGCAGCCGAGGACTTCTTTTCTGCTATGCTTGATTAAGAGGGCTGTGTCTGCACCCAGTTCTGCCTGTGGCTTGGGCTAGTGTATTTTCCTACTGCGCTTCTCTATTTGGCTCTCTCGAGCTTGTACCCCGGTATTGTAATAAATTTATCTAAACTCTATACTATTTGAAGTAAGGAATGTGTTTACTAGCCTCCTGGGACTAGTAATTGTTTCACATTTGAGTCCCAAAGGATCGGGACGCTTCAGGTGGTATCAGAGCCCATAGGACTGGCCGTAGGTCGCAGCCCTGACCCTAAAACCTACCTTAAAAAGAAAATACCTCTTGCCTCAAGAAAAGTTTTCTCTTCCCTTCCCCGGTTTTAACAAGACCCTTCTTTTCCTATTCCAGATGGAAGACTCTCTGGCCATTAAGTCATCCTACTGCTCAGAAGTGGAAGGGTTCCCACGCCTCTTGCGAAGCTGTGCGCTCCGCATGGGAATCCGCAAGAAGCCGGAATACGTCTGGACGGAACATTTCGAGGGCGGAATGATAAGATGCTCTATGGCAGTCTACCTGGGGGAAAGCCAAAGCTATCCAAACCAACGTTCCTTCCAAGTCACTTTTACCGGAGTCCATTTCCTAGATGCTTGCCAAAATGTCGCCCGAAAAGCCCTCCGACAGCTATGTCAGAACTACAACAAAGTAATCATTGAAACCCCCCTTCGCTACTTTCCACCCAGCAACAAGAATACCCCCACCTGGAGGAAAAGACTTCAGGCCCTATCAGGAGGAGATCCTATTGAGAATGATCCCACCATTGTCTACATGGCTGGATACCTTCATACCCTTGATAACCAATATGATGACCTCGCCCTCCACTGCACCTCCCTAACCTCCCGGGTGGAAAGCCTGGAGCAGAAAGTCAGGGAACTTTCAGAAGAAAAAGCGTCCCTTCAAGAAAGCCTCTCGATAGCTGAAGGCGAAGAGACCAATATCCGTGAAGCCTACCGCACCCTCAAAATGGGCTACGACAAGAAACTGAAAAAGCTCACCCCCGCAAGGAAAATCCGCAAGAAGACCAGAAGCCAAGGATGCCAGACTGAGCAGCAGGAAGAGAACCCTCCCAGAAACCAGTCCGACACCGAGGACATGTCCCTGGCCAGCCTTGATGACCTTCTCAAGGAATTTGGGGACACTTTAGAGAAAGAGTTCGGGGGTACCTTAGGTAGCACTCGTGTGTGATGAGCTTGTGGTAGTGGTATGCTATGTAATGTAATGGCTTGATGTAATGAATAAAATAACTAGTTAAAAAAAATGGCATGTGCATAATAGTGACTCTCTTCCCAGAGCAGATGGCTTCGGATAGAACCACGCCTACCGCCTCCGGGATTGGAGCAAGACTTCCTCTAGGAGCTGAGGGAGAGGCTGGCGGAGAAGGGGGTGAGACCCACCTCCCCGCACCTCCAGAACTACCACTAGACCTAGCCCAAATTCTGGCCAATCAAACCAGACTCATTGAAGTCCTCACTCGAAGTCTGGAGAACCAGCGCCCAGGCGGTGGAAGGCCCCAGGACAGGATGGGAGAATTCCTGAGACTGAAGCCGCCCACGTTCGCAGGGTCCAGCAATCCCCTCGATGCAGATGACTGGCTTCGCACGATCAAGAGGAAGTTGGAAGCCATCGCTTGTCCTGAGAATCAGCGTGTTCAGCTGGCAGCTCATTAGCTTTCAGGAATGGCTTTAGCATGGTGGGACACTTTCAGTGAAGCCATCAGAGATGCTACATGGGTAGAATTTGAAGCAGCCTTCCGTGAGCACCACGTACCCCAGGGGATAGTTCAACTCAAGGAGGATGAGTTTCGGGAGCTAACCCAAGGCGGGAGAACAGTCAGTGAATATGTGCACAAGTTCACAGAGTTGGCCCGCTACGCGCCCGAGGATGTCAGCACCGAGGCCAGAAAAATGGCCCGTTTTCTGAGAGGGTTAAGACCCGAGCTTAAGACCATCCTCGCTAGCCAGGACTTCCACAGCTTCTCTCACCTTTCCAACAAAGCTATTCAAGTGGAAAGAGCAAAAGAGGAAGAAAAAGGGCACATCAAGAGAAAGTTCCAGGTCCTCCGAGCACAACAGCAAGAACGTCACCAGAGAGCTCGACCCTTTGGGCTCCCACCTAGAGGTCCAAGCTTCCATAAGCAATCTGGACCCTCTCCATCGCGCTACAGTCAGCAAAGTCAGAGTTCCCATCAGACACCCTCCGTTGCAAGCAACCAGCCGCCAGCAAACGCCTGTTGGCACTGCGGGGACCCCAGTCACTTCAAGAACAACTGCCCTCAGTTGAAGGCACCAGGACCAACCTACTCCAACTCGGTGAATGGCCCCAAGATTCCATCAGCACCTACCCCCAAGGCGCTTCCTTCCAGCAGCCAGCAGAGCAGGGCTCAGTACCAGGGCAGGGCCCGGGTCAACCACGTCGACGCCCAGGAAGCCCAGCAGGCCCCGGGAGTAGTGCTCGGTGAGTTCCTCGTTGAATTTACTCCCGCTTCTGTGCTTTTTGATTCAGGAGCATCCCATTCATTTATAGCCGCTAAGTTTGTGGAGAAGCATGGCATACCCTCTACACCTCTAGCTATCCCTTTGGTCACCCGAACCCCGGGATCAGACCTCCTGTGCAAACTCAGGTGTTCACAAGTCAGAATTCTTTTAAGTGGGGTAGTGTTCCTGGCAGACTTAACCATCTTGCCATCCCAAGGAATTGATGTAATCCTAGGAATGGATTGGCTAGCTAAGCATAAGGGTGTTATCAGCTGCGCAAGCAAGACTGTTCTTCTCATAGATCACCAAGGAAAGGCAGTTTCCTATCAAGCCCAACCGCCCGCAAATGATCCAATGATATTTAATCTGGCAGTAGAAAGCATGTCTGTAATCAAGGAGTTTGAAGATGTATTTCCAGAAGAGTTGCCCGGGATGCCACCAGAAAGAGAAGTAGAGTTCTATATAGATCTCATTCCCGGCACCGCACCCATCGCAAAGAGACCATACCGCATGGCCCCCACTGAGTTGGCAGAATTGAAACTTCAGATTTTGGAACTACAACAAAAAGGGTACATCCGTCCCAGTTCGTCTCCCTGGGGAGCACCCGTTCTTTTCGTTACCAAAAAGGATGGGAGTATGAGGATGTGTATTGATTATCGATCCTTGAACGAAGTTACAATCAAGAATAAGTACCCCCTTCCCCGGATCGATGACCTCTTCGACCAACTGCAAGGAGCCAAATACTTCTCCAAGATAGACCTCAGGTCAGGGTATCACCAACTCAGGATGAAGGAAGCAGACATTCAGAAAACTGCATTCGTCACCAGATACGGGCAATATGAATTCACAGTGATGCCATTTGGACTAACCAACGCACCCGCCTTTTTCATGAACCTCATGAATAAGGTATTTATGGAAGAATTGGATAAGTTTGTCGTGGTTTTTATCGACGACATCCTCATCTATTCCAAGAGTCGCAAGGGCCATGAGCAGCACCTTCGAACCGTCCTCGGAAGACTCAGAGCACATCAACTTTATGCTAAGCTCAGCATGTGTGAGTTCTGGTTAGAGAAGATAGCCTTCCTAGGGCATATCTTGACTGCTGAAGGGATAGAAGTGGACCCATCTAAGGTAGAAGCTGTTTCAAATTGGAAGCAACCATCCAACGTCAGTGAAGTTCGAAGCTTTCTGGGAATGGCAGGGTATTATCGCCGCTTTATCAAGGGATTCTCCAGCATAGCAAAGCCCTTGACGGAACTTCTCAAAAAGGACAATAAGTTTGTATGGACTCCCAATTGTGAAGGAAGTTTCCAAATCATCAAGGAGAAACTTACAACTGCACCAGTCCTGACCCTGCCAGACATACACCAGGATTTTGTCATCTTCTGTGATGCTTCCAAGCAAGGCTTAGGGTGTGTCTTAATGCAAAATGAGAAAGTCATTGCTTATGCATCCCGATTACTCAAGCCGCACGAACAGAACTATCCTACCCACGATCTGGAATTGGCAGCCATAGTGCACGCCCTAAAAATTTGGAGGCATTATCTAATTGGGAACAAATGCCACATCTTCACTGATCACAAGAGTCTAAAGTACATCTTCACGCAACCGGACCTCAACCTCCGTCAAAGAAGGTGGCTCGAATTGATCAAAGATTATGACCTCGAAATTCACTACCACCCTGGGAAGGCCAACGTGGTAGCAGACGCCCTCAGCAGAAAACCCTTCGGGGTTAAGGGAGCAAACTTTCTAGAAGATTGGAAGAAAGAATCGGCTCAGCTAAATGCGCTAAATGCATGTCTCGGAGACAACGGTGGCCTGGAAGTCAAGCCAAATCTAGAAGATCTCATATGCAAGGCCCAACGCCTGGACGCAGAAACAACCAAGCTTATGGAGAGAGCACGAAAGGAGCAACTTTCGGACCTCAGGACAGATAATCAAGGAGCCCACTGGTTCAAGGATCGCCTGTGCGTGCCAGTGGGAGAAACACGAGAAACCCTGCTCGATGAAGCCCACAACTCAGCTTACTCTATCCACCCAGGGACCACCAAGATGTACTTAGACCTTAAGACCAGATACTGGTGGAAAGGGATGAAAAGGGAAATAGCACAGTATGTGGCCCGATGTGACACCTGCCAGCGAACAAAGGCCGAACATCAGAAGCCTGCAGGCCTGCTTCAACCCCTCCCAATACTCGAATGGAAGTGGGAAGAAATAGGCATGGATTTCGTAACCGGACTGCCCAGATCACAAAGAGGAAATGATTCCATATGGGTAATAATCGATCGTCTCACCAAAGTGGCCCATTTCATTCCAGTAAAGACCACTTTTGGAGGAGCAGCCCTCGCCCGATTATACCTTAAAGAGATAGTCAGGCTACATGGCATTCCACGGAAGATAATATCAGATAGAGGAACGCAGTTCACTTCAAAATTTTGGAAGGGCCTTCAGCAAGCAATGGGCACCAAGCTAGATTTCAGCACTGCTTATCACCCCCAGTCAGATGGTCAAACAGAGAGAGTCAACAAGGTCCTTGAAGATTTACTCAGAGCCTGCGTATTAGCCTTCGACAGAGATTGGGAGTCTAGTTTGCCGTACGCTGAATTCTCATACAACAATAGCCATCAGGCCAGCATCAAAATGTCACCATTCGAAGCACTATATGGAAGAAAATGCCAGACTCCCCTAATGTGGTCCAATGTAGGGGAAAGGACACTAGAAGGACCCGACTTTGTTAAAGAAGCCGAAGAAAAAGTTGCTTTGATCCGCAGAAGGTTACTTGAAGCTCAGAGTCGACAGAAGAGTTACGCAGACAATAGGCGAAGGGAACTCAGATTTGAGGAAGGAGATTTTGTTTATCTCAAGGTTTCTCCAATGCGTGGTGTCAAAAGGTTCCAGATGAAAGGAAAGCTAGCACCCCGTTTCGTCGGTCCTTACCCTGTCATTTCCCGAATAGGACCCGTGGCATACCGTCTTGAACTACCAGAATCCATGTCAGATATTCACAATGTGTTCCATGTGTCTCAACTCCGCAAATGCCTAAAAATACCAGAAACCCGTATCGAGGCAGAAACAATTCAGATTCAAAAAGATCTCCAGTACCGGGAAAAACCAGTGAAGATTCTCGACTCAGCAGTCAGAAGAACCCGCAATTCAGAAGTGAAGCTCTGTAAGGTTCAGTGGAGCAGAGATGGAGAAGAGGAAGCCACCTGGGAAAGTGAGGACTCTCTGAGGAAGGAATACCCTTACCTTTTCTCGAGCCCCGTCTGAATCTCGAGGGCGAGATTCCTTTAAGTGGGGTAGGTTTGTAGCATCCCAAAAATCCTAATCTAGGTTTGAAACCCTAATCCACCTTTTACCCCTCCCTTCATCCTCTAATTCTAAGTCCTCCACTAAGTTTTTCTTTCATCATATGCATACATTTTGTTTGATCACAAGGCACCTCACTTAGTTTCTATTTTCTAAACACTTAGAGTATTCACAAAATATTTTGTGAATAAAGAAAAAGGGGCAAAAAGGAAAATGGAGTTTGAAAAGAAAAAAAAAGAAAAGGGAAAAACCCTCTCCTTTCCCTGTTGGACCGAATCTCGGCCCAACACCCGCAACCCCCCCCCCCCTTCCCACGCGCCCGCGCTTCCCCGCATTCGGCCCAACTGCGGCCTGCTTCCGTGCGCGCGGCAGCCGCTCCACACCTCGCCCTCCCTCTCGCTGACAAGGCGTCCCCACCCGTCAGCCACCCGCTCTCTCGCTCGCTCGCTCGCTCCCTCTGACCAAGCGACCCCACGGGTCAGCTGCTTCGTCGTCCGTCCGCCGTCCCCTCGCCGAAGTCACCTCCGGCCGTCGCCTCCGTCCTCCCCTCTGCCGTCCTGCCACACAGGAAAGTTTGGCACCGCTCCGTCCTCCTCCCCTTGACCCGCGTCCTCGCCGGTACCCGCCCCGCCGTAGCGTCCCCTCGGCGGCGCTGTCGCCATTTATGGCGGCACCGAGAAGCTCGCCGGAGTCAGGGAGCTCCACCGCCCCCCTTGCCCCCGCGCGCCTATAAAAAGCTCGCCCCGAGCTCCTTCTTCCTCGCACCAGCTTCGGCCATCCCTCTCCTCCCCTTCCCCGAGCCCAATTCGCAAAGCGCCGGCGTCGTCTTCCTCTCCGGTGAGTCTCTTCCTTCTCCTCCCTCTCCTTCTCTGTTGGACCGGCAAGGAATTGAGTGAGCAGAGCAGCTCCCTCGCGTCGCCACGAACCCAAAGCGCCACCTCCCAGCCCCCGTTCCCCACCCAGAGCCCACCGGCGGCGATCCCCGCCGCGGAACTCCGCCCCTTCCCCGTGGGCAGCCCCCCTCCTGACCCCTCTGGCCAAAATTAAGCTTACCATGAGAATCGCCAACTGCCGCCCGTGCTAAACCACCCCCCCTCGGACCCGGAACCGGGCCACCGGCGGCAAGCCGCCGTCAAGCTTCCCCGGCGGCCGGTTTTCCCTCCCCCGCGCTCGGCCGGTTCGCCCGCCGTCTGGCCGAAACGCCGTCCCTTTCCCCCTCTCTCGCTGGCAAGTGGGCCCCATGCGACGCCGTCACCCTCGCGGCCGCGCCGTTCTCCCCCCCTCGCTCGTGGGCCGCCGTTGGGCCGAAAGCGCCTCAGCGCGCGCTCGCGCCCGGGGTGGGCCAAAAATCATGCCCCCGGCCCAGATGAGAGGAATTCCCTTCTCTTTTTTCTTTCCCACCCTTTTTCCCATTTAAATAGTTTTCTCAATATTTTATGCACAAAAAATTATCAAAAAGGATTTCCAAGGTCACATAAAATAATGTTGTTAGGAAATGGCACACTATGATTGATGAACTACTGTTGATGTATTGTTTTACTGTATGTTTCCTAGAAGAAGAGGGAACCGCAGATCCGGATCCCGTAGCCCCGGAAGAGGGACCAGAGCCCGAACTTCCGGAAGTAGGTCTTCTGTGCCAGGAAAGCTTCGATGAAGGCAAGTCCATCCTTCCCTTGATGCATAAATTACCTATTCTCTCTACCACTGCCTAGGCCGGGAATGACGGGGGAATATTGCATTGTGAGTGAGAGATGGCCCGCATTAACATATACTTTCTGGATACGTAATGGGGTTTGGAAGGAAGGGCAATGTGTTCCCCCAAATAAAGTCTCTTCTTGTAAAGCGTTGCGATGAAGGGTACTCACCCTCATCACCCTGGGAGTGGGATGATCAGGGACTCCCTGGTTTAGGGGAGGGCCTAAGTTGTTGGCTCAGCTGGTTTAGGTGTGAGCAGAAGGATTGTCCCCTCATATAAGGACCGGTTTGTCATTTTCACTACCTGTACTCTTTTATCGTGCAACCACTCGAGACTGTGTGGGCAGTCACTCAATCCGAATTCGTGCGGTCCAACCCCAGGGTTAAGAAGGCTGGGGAGCACCGGGAGGATAAGGAGGGGGAAAGTTTTGTCCGGTTTGGGCATGGTGGTGGCCTGACTCCTTCCGGATAACCGTTAAGGTTAGGATGCACGAGTAAGGAAAGAGATCCGGCATTCGGGTCTCGCGACGGTGAGATCGCAGAAACCGGGCTAGTGGGTAAAGTGTACCCCTCTGCGCAGAGTTGAAACCTATTCGAATAGTCCGCGTCCACTGGTATGGATGAGTCCGGTATGATATGGCAATTAGAGCTTTCTCACTAAGTTTCTTAACAAGGAAAAGGTGTGATTAAATGGGTGTTAAAAAAGAGAATATAAAGCCACGGGAGCGGGAAGCTCAGTGGTGGTTGAGTTTTTGGTTACTTTTAAGACCATGGGAAAACCTTCAAGCAACTGCCTCTCTCTAAGAAAATGATGAGTGACTACAACTCCACCAAATTGAGCATGTACATCATAGGTCTCTTTCTCTCTACGGGAGCGGGGTGGGCTTGCGGAATACCTAGTGCATTCACCCAGATTTATTTATGTTTTTCAGCAGCCGAGGACTTCTTTTCTGCTATGCTTGATTAAGAGGGCTGTGTCTGCACCCAGTTCTGCCTGTGGCTTGGGCTAGTGTATTTTCCTACTGCGCTTCTCTATTTGGCTCTCTTGAGCTTGTACCCCGGTATTGTAATAAATTTATCTAAACTCTGTACTATTTGAAGTAAGGAATGTGTTTACTAGCCTCCTGGGACTAGTAATTGTTTCACATTTGAGTCCCAAAGGATCGGGACGCTTCAAAAATGAAAATGTCTGGGGCAAAAATTACTGTGTCCTCTTGGAGCTCGCAGGCTAAACCCAAATCCAAATTGCACTCTGTGTGAATTGTTGCTAAAAATGTTCCAGAAGAACTTAAAAATTACCAAGCTATTTGTGAGCTTGGCTCAACAATTGGTGCTGTTGAAGAAGTTGACATTCTGTCCTTAGACACAAAGGATATTGTGAGGTTCAAAGTGCATGTTAAAAGCGTTGCAATGATTCCCCCAATTATTGAGGTTGGTGTTAAACCCTTCCTATATGAAATCTATCTTAAAATTGATAATATAACTGATGAGGGATGGAATGATGATTCCATAAACCTTGGTAAGAGAGCTTCGGTTGACAGGCAGGGTTTCGGTGATCCTTCTTTTGAAAAATCTGGAAAAAAGGCCAGAAATGTTGGTGACAAATCTGCCATGGAGGATCTGAGGTTTGAAAACATTGGTGATTCTCTGTCTCAAGGTAAAAATTCTGGATGTTGTGCTGAGGTGACAGAGGGTATTGAAGATTTGAAACCTATCGATGATGATAAAGGTTATGATGATAATCCTGTTAATGATGAGGATAATTTTAATGGAAGTGAAGATGATCTACTGAGTTCTCAAGATTTGGTGGAATTTGCTAAAGATGATGATTTAGTTCTACCTTCCCCTCAAGAGAAAGATAACAAGACACTAGCTGAATCACAAACTGAGGGTGTTGCCAAGGATGTTGGATAAAAACAGGTGGTGAATATGGAAGTTGATCATGTTGAAGGCATCAGAAGGAGCAGCAGGCTGGAATCAAATGATGAGATGAAAATTGATGATAAGCCACGACAAGAGTTATGGCTAAAGATGCTTTCATTAACAAAAGGTATGTCTTCAAACCCTTTTTCTATTCTCAATACTGATAATTCTGTTCGCATGGATATTGCTTCAAACTTGGTGAAAGTCGCCTAGAGGGGGGTGAATAGGGCGAAACTGAAATTTGCAAAGTTAATCACAACTACAAGCCGGGTTAGCGTTAGAAATATAATCGAGTCCGAGAGAGAGGGTGAAAAACAAATCGCAAGCAAATAAGGAATGAGACACAAGGATTTGTTTTACCGAGGTTCGGTTCTTGCAAACCTACTCCCCGTTGAGGTGGTCATAAAGACCGGGTCTCTTTCAACCCTTTCCCTCTCTCAAATGGTCACTTAGACCGAGTGAGCTTCTCTTCTCAATCACACGGGACACTAAGTCCCCGCAAGGACCACCACACAATTGGTGTCTCTTGCCTTGGCTACAATTGAGTTTGATCACAAGAAGAATGAGAAAGAAAAGAAGCAATCCAAGTGCAAGAGCTCAAATGAACACAACAAATCACTCTCTCTAATCACTAAAGCTTTGTGTGGAGTTGGGAGAGGATTTGATCTCTTTGGTGTGTCTTGTATTGAATGTTATAGCTCTTGTAAGGTGTAGAAATGTAGAAAACTTGGATGCAATTGAATATGGGGGTGGTTGGGGTATTTATAGCCCCAACCACCAAAATGTGGCCGTTGGAAGACTGCTGTCGCATGGCGCACCGGACAGTCCGGTGCACCATCGAACACTGTCTGGTGCGCCAGCCACGTCAGCCAACCATTGGGGTTCGACCGTTGGAGCTCTGACTTGTGGGGCCTCTGGACTGTCCGATGGTGCACCGGACATCTCCTGTAGACTGTCCGGTGCGCCTGCTGCGCGTGCTCTGTCCTCTGCGCGCGCTGGCGCGCATTTAATGTGTTGCAGTCGACCGTTGCGCTTGAAGTAGCCGTTGCTCCGCTAGCACACCGGACAGTTCGGTGTGTCACCAGACACTGTCCGGTGCCTCACCGGACGGTCCGATGAATTATAGCGGAGCGCCCTCTGATTTTCCCGAAGGTGAGGAGTTCAGCGTCGAGTTCCCTGGTGCACCGGACAGTCCGATGCGCCAGACCAGGGTGCCTTTGGGATTTCTCTAGCTCTTTTTGTTTGAACCCATCTTTGGTCTTTTTATTGGTTTGTTGTGAACCTTTGGCACCTGTAGAACTTATAGACTAGAGCAAACTAGTTAGTCCAATTATTTGTGTTGGGCAATTCAACCACCAAAAACAATTAGGAAAAGGTGTAAGCCTATTTCCCTTTCAATCTCCCCCTTTTTGGTGATTGATGCCAACACAAACCAAAGCGAATATAGAAGTGCAAAATTGAACTAGTTTGCATAATGTAAGTGCAAAGATTGCTTGGAATGAACCCAATAAATATTACTTACTAGATGCGCATGGATGTCTTTTCTTCTTATTAACATTTTGGACCACGCTTGCACCACATGTTTTGTTTTGCAAAATGTTTTGGAAATTCTTTTCAAAGTTCTTTTGCAAATAGTCAAAGGTAAATGAATAGGATTTTGAGAAGCATTTTCAAGTGTTGAAATTTTTCTCCCCCTGTTTCAAATGCTTTTCCTTTGACTAAACAAAACTCCCCCTTAATGAAATCTTCCTCTTAGTGTTCAAGAGGGTTTTAGATATTAATTTTGAAGAGGGTATACCAACTTGAAATTATATCAAAATAAGATACTAATTGAAAAAACTTCTTTTAATATCAAATAAAAGACTACATTTTTTGAAATTGGTGGTGGTGCGGTCCTTTTGCTTTGGGCTAATACTCTCTCTCCCCCTTTGGCATGAATCGCCAAAAACGGATGTTTGAGTGAAATATAAGCCCTTTTAAACTACTCTCTCCCCCTTTAGACGGAAATAAAGGAGTGAAGATTATACCAAAGTTGGAGAGTTAGTGCGGAGCGACAGCGAAGGATGAATGATTTGATGGAGCGGAGTGGAAGCCTTGTCTTCGCCGAAGACACCTTTTCCCTTTCAATCTATGACTTAGCATGAAATGGACTTGAAGGAACACATTAGTCATAGCACATGAAAGAGATGATCAAAGGTATACATATAAGCTATGTGTGCAAAACATCAATAGAAGTTTCTAGAATCAAGAATATTTAGCTCATGCCTAAGTTTGGTAAAAGTTTGTTCATCCAATGGCTTGGTAAAGATATCGGCTAATTGTTCTTTGGTGCTAACATATGCAATCTCGATATCCCCCTTTTGTTGGTGATCCCTTAGAAAATGATACCGAATGGCTATGTGTTTAGTGCGGCTATGCTCAACGGGATTATCCGCCATGCGGATTGCACTCTCATTATCACATAGAAGAGGAACTTTGGTTAATTTGTAACCATAGTCCCTAAGGGTTTGCCTCATCCAAAGCAATTGCACGCAACAATGGCCTGCGACAATATACTCGGCTTCGGCAGTTGAAAGAGCTACAGAATTTTGCTTCTTTGAAGCCCAAGATACCAAAGACCTTCCCAAGAACTGGCAAGTCCCCGATGTGCTCTTTCTATTAATTTTGCACCCTGCCCAATCAGCATCGAAATAACCAATTAAATCAAATGTGGATCCCCTGGGGTACCAAAGGCCAAACTTAGGAGTATAAACTAAATATCTCAAGATTCGTTTTACGGCCCTAAGGTGTGCTTCCTTAGGATCGGCTTGGAATCTTGCACACATGCATACGGAAAGCATAATATCCGGTCGTGAAGCACATAAATAAAGTAAGGAACCTATCATCGACCGGTATACCTTTTGATCTACGGATTTACCTCCCGTGTCGAGGTCGAGATGCCCATTAGTTCCCATGGGTGTCTTGATGGGCTTGGCGTCCTTCATCCCAAACTTGTTTAGAATGTCTTGAATGTACTTTGTTTGGCTAATGAAGGTGCCCTCTTGGAGTTGCTTGACTTGGAATCCTAGAAAATACTTCAACTCCCCCATCATTGACATCTCGAATTTCTGTGTCATGATCCTACTAAATTCCTCACATGTAGATTCGTTAGTAGACCCAAATATAATATCATCAACATAAATTTGGCATATGAACAAATCATTTGCAAGAGTTTTAGTAAATAAAGTAGGATCGGCCTTTCCGACTTTGAAGCCATTAGCAATAAGGAAATCTCTTAGGCATTCATACCATGCTCTTGGGGCTTGCTTGAGCCCATAAAGCGCCTTAGAGAGCCTATAGACATAGTTAGGATACTCACTATCTTCAAAGCCGGGAGGTTGCTCAACATAGACCTCTTCCTTGATTGGTCCGTTGAGGAAGGCACTCTTCACGTCCATTTGATAAAGCTTGAAGCCATGGTAAGTAGCATAGGCAAGTAAAATGCGAATTGACTCAAGCCTAGCTACGGGTGCATAGGTTTCACCGAAATCCAAACCTTCGACTTGTGAATATCCCTTGGCCACAAGTCGGGCTTTGTTCCTAGTCACCACACCATGCTCGTCTTGTTTGTTGCAGAAGACCCACTTGGTTCCTACAACATTTTGGTTAGGACGTGGAACTAAATGCCATACCTCATTCCTCGTGAAGTTGTTGAGCTCCTCTTGCATCACCATCACCCAATACGAATCTTGAAGTGCTTCCTCTACCCTATGTGGCTCAATAGAGGAAACAAAAGAGTAATGCTCACAAAAATGTGCAACACGAGATCTAGTGGTTACCCCTTATGAATGTCGCTGAGGATGGTGTTGACGGGGTGATCTCGTTGGATTGCTTGGTGGACTCTTGGGTGTGGCGGCCTTGCAACTTGCTCATCCTCCTTGTCTTGATCAATTACATCCCCCCCTTGATCATTGTCGTCGTCTTGAGGTGGCTCATCTTCTTGATCTTCCTCTTCATCATCTTGAGCCTCATTCTCATCTTGAGTTGGTGGAGATGCTTGCATTGAGAAGGATGGTTGATCTTGTGCTTGAATGGGCTCTTCGGATTCCTTAGGACACACATCCCCAATGGACATGTTCCTTAGTGCGACGCAAGGAGCCTCTTCATCATCTAATTCATCAAGATCAACTTGCTCTACTTGAGAGCTGTTAGTCTCATCAAACACAATGTCACAAGAAACTTCAACTAGTCCAGTGGACTTGTTAAAGACTCTATATGCCCTTTTGTTTGAATCATATCCTAGTAAAAAGCCTTCTACAGCCTTAGGAGCAAATTTTGATTTTCTACCTCTTTTGACAAGAATAAAACATTTGCTACCAAAGACTCTAAAATATGAAACATTGGGCTTTTTACCGGTAAGGAGTTCGTAAGATGTCTTCTTGAGGATTCGGTGTAGATACAACCGGTTGATGGCGTAGCAAGCGGTGTTGACCGCCTCGGCCCAAAACCGATCTGAAGTCTTGTACTCATCAAGCATGGTCCTTGCCATGTCCAGTAGAGTTCTATTCTTCCTCTCCACTACACCATTTTGTTGAGGTGTGTAGGGAGAAGAGAACTCATGCTTGATGCCCTCCTCCTCAAGGAAGCCTTCAATTTGAGAATTCTTGAACTCCGTCCCATTATCGCTTCTAATTTTCTTGATCCTCAAGCCGAACTCATTTTGAGCCCGTCTCAAGAATCCCTTTAAAGTCTCTTGGGTTTGAGATTTTTCCTGTAAAAAGAATACCCAAGTGAAGCGAGAATAGTCATCCACAATAACAAGACAGTACTTACTCCCGCCGATGCTTATGTAAGCGATCGGGCCGAATAGGTCCATATGGAGGAGCTCGAGTGGCCTGTCAGTCGTCAAGATGTTCTTGTGTGGATGATGAACACCAACTTGCTTCCCGGCTTGGCATGTGCTACAAATCCTGTCTTTCTCAAAATGAACATTGGTTAGTCCTAAAATGTGTTCTCCCTTTAGAAGCTTGTGAAGATTCTTCATTCCAACATGTGCTAGTCGGCGATGCCAGAGCCAGCCCATGTTAGTCTTAGCAATTAAGCAAGTGTCGAGTTCAGCTCTATTGAAATCAACTAAGTATAGCTGACCCTCTAACACTCCCTTAAATGCTACTGAATCATCACTTCTTCTAAAGACAGTGACACCTACATCAGTAAATAGATAGTTGTAGCCCATTTTGCATAGTTGAGAAACGGAAAGCAAATTGTAATATAATGAATCAACAAGAAAAACATTGGAAATGGAATGGTCAGGAGATATAGCTATTTTACCCAAACCTTTGACCAAACCTTGGTTTCCATCCTCGAATGTGATAGCTCGTTGGGGATCTTGGTTTTTCTCGTATGAGGAGAACATCTTTTTCTCCCCTGTCATGTGGTTTGTGCACCCGCTATCGATGATCCAACTTGAGCCCCCGGATGCATAAACCTACAAAACAAGTTTAGTTCTTGATTTTAGGTACCCAAACAGTTTTGGGTCCTTTGACATTAGATACAAGAACTTTGGGTACCCAAACACAAGTCGTTGATCCCTTGTGCTTGTCCCCAACATACTTGGCAACTACTTTGTGAAAGGGAAATGTGCCCTTGGGCCATTTCTAAGTATTTTGGTGATTTAGTGTCCAACACAAGTGCCTAATTGTAAAAAGGTGGACAAAGTATAAATCAAGGATAAAGGTATGTTTCTCAGACTTAGTACATTGTTTTATGGACTAATGTATTGTGTCTAAGTGCTGGAAACAGAAAAAATCGAGTTGGAGAAGAGATGGCTCGAGCAGCCAAAGTCTGCTCAGTCTGGGTGCACCGGACTGTCCGGTGGTGCACCGGACAGTGTCCGGTGCGCCAGGCTGGCTCGAGGGAAAAGGCTGCTCTCGGGACTTCGACGGCGGTGTACGACTATAATTCACCGGACTGTCCGGTGGTGCACCGGACTGTCCGGTGGGCCGTTCACAGGCGAACTCGTCGCTCTCGGGAATTCATCGTCGACGTACGGCTATAATTCACTGGACTGTCCGATGTGCACCGGACTGTCCGGTGAGCCAACGGTCGGCAGGGCCAACGGTCGGCCGCGCGATCTGCGCGGGACACGTGGCCGAGCCAACGGCTAGAAGGGGGCACCGGTCTGTCCGGTGTGCACCGGACATGTCCGGTGTGCACCGGACATGTCCGGTGCGCCAACGGCTCTCAGTCTGCCAACGGTCGACTGTGCCATTTATGGAAGGAAATCGGGCACCGGACAGTGTCCGGTGTGCACCGGACTATCCGGTGCGCCAGTCGACAGAAGGCAAGATCAGCCTTCCTAGATTGCTCTCAACGGCTCCTAGCTCCCTTGGGGCTATAAAAGGGACCCCTAGGCGCATGGAGGAGAACACCAAGCATTCCTACAACATTCCTAAGCACCAAGACATCGATTCCGCGCCTTTGATTCTTTGCGATAGCAATTAGAGCTCTAGTTGAGTGGTGAACTCATTGAGTTGTGTTGTGAGCTCTCATTGCGACTTGTGTGCGTGTGTTGCTGTGATTTCTTGTCTTGAGTGCGTTGCTAATCCCTCCCTTGCTCCGTGCTTCTTTGTGAACTTCAAGTGTAAGGGCGAGAGGCTCCAATTTGTGGAGATTCCTCGCAAACGGGATTGAGTAAAGTAAACAAAACACCATGGTATTCAAGTGGGTCTTTGGACCGCTTGAGAGGGGTTGATTGCAACCCTCGTCCGTTGGGACGCCACAACGTGGAGTAGGCAAGCGTTGGTCTTGGCCGAACCACGGGATAACCACCGTGCCATCTCTGTGATTGATCTTGTTGGTTATTGTGTTTTGTTGAAGATTCCTCTCTAGCCACTTGGCGGTTATTGCGCTAACACTTAACCAAGTTTTTGTGGCCTAAGTTCTTAAGTGTTACAGGATCACCTATTCACCCCCCTCTAGGTGCTCTCAATTGGTATCAGAGCCGTTCTCTTCACAAAGGGACTAACCGCCCGAAGAGATGGATCCTAAGGGGAAGGGAATCGTGATCAACGACAAAGAGAAGGAATCCTTCGTCAACGAGCCGAAGGACGACAAGCCTACCGACTCCGGCTCGGGCCATAGACGGAAAGAAGGGAAGAAGAAGAAGACGAGGCACATCAAGGAGATCGTCTACTACGACGACAACGATGAGTCTACTTCTTCCCAAAAGGACGACGACCACAATGACTACGAGAGAAGGAAACCGGTTAATTCGAACTTTTCTTTTGACTACTCTCGTATTCCGCAAAGTTCAAATTCACATTTACTCTCCATTCCACTCGGCAAGCCTCCACACTTTGATGGAGAGGACTACGGATTTTGGAGCCACAAAATGCGTAGTCACCTATTCTCTCTCCATCCTAGTATATGGGAGATTGTAGAGAGTGGAATGCACTTTGATAGTACGGATAGTCCTGTGTTCATTAATGAGCAAATACATAAGAATGTGAAAGCTCTCTTGTGAGTTTTGGTGTTTGGATGACAACTCAATTAAAGGACTAACAAGTGTACTAAGTGTTGAACAGGTGTTTAAGGTAAAGCCTACAGGGTTCAACACAAGTGAACAAATGTGATAGTCCAAGAACTGGATTATGGATACATAATGGACATCACAAGGAAGATGGACATTGCATAAAGTGAGACTCGGGTGCGTAGCTCGGAGACAACCGATCAAGCCAAGGACGGAGGCAAGAAGAGCTTCGAGGTACCAAGTGCACGGGGGAAGGTCAAGGAGGCTGAGGAACCCAAAGCCAAGGGTGAAGAAGAAGGCTTGCAAAGTCAAGGGTGATCGAGTTGAGAACAGCTACGGCACATCAAGGATCACTACATAAGGACGTGACTTACAGCCAATGAGGTAACAACTACAATTATGTGGTGTAAGTCATAAGGCTCAAGATCAAGCTCTAAGGAGGAGATCAAGGTCACTAGAAGGAGAACAAGTGTCAAAACCAGAACTGGAAGCAGCTCAAAAGAGCTAAGTTCACCTTAATCTTTAGTTTGGGTTGTTCCTATGTTTGGAGATGTTCTATGTGACCTTTACAGGATGTTGGAGCCAAGAAATGTCAACCTAGATCAAGTCAAGCCGACTTGATGATTTATGAGTCCAACATCAAAGCTCAAGCATGTGAAATGCTATAAATGTAATAATTAAGAGAAGGTATGTTTCTAGACTTAGTACATTGGTTTTGTGGACTAATATACTTGTCTAAGTGTTAGAAACAGAAAGAAGAAGAAAAGGAAAGAGGTACGAAAGGCTTGGCTGTGTACAGCCAAGACTTAGTTCAGTCTGGCACACCGGACTGTCCGGTGGTGCACCGGACAGTGTCCGGTGCGCCAGGCTGAACTCTGGCGAACTGGCCGCTCTCGGGAATTCACCGGCGACGTACGGCTATAATTCACCGGACTGTCCGGTGTGCACCGGACTGTCTGGTGAGCCAACGGTCGGCCGCACGATCTGCGCGGGACACGTGGCCGAGCCAACGGCTAGAAGGAGGCACCGGACTGTCCGGTGTGCACCGGATATGTCCGGTGCGCCAACGGCTCCAAGACTGCCAACGGTCGGCTTCGCCATAGAAGGAAAGAAATCGGGCACCGGACTGTCCGGTGCGCCACCCGACAGAAAGAAAGTATTGCCTTCCAAATGGGATTCCAACGGCTCCTAGGCCCCTTGGGTCTATAAAAGGGACTCCTAGGCGCCTCCAAGAGGAGAACAAGCACAACCAACAAGTGTAAACTCCACTGGAATCAATTCTCGCTCTCCCTCTTGTGTGTAACTCTATAGTTTGTGTAGAAGGCACAGCTATAAGCCTTTAGAGAGAGGAGTAGTGCTGCTAAGAGCTAGAGCAAGGTCTTGAGCGTATCGTTACTCTGCCGGGGTGCTGCCAAGAAGTTTGTAAGCAGCCGCGGTTCTGTTGTAACCCCACTCAATAGTAAAAGGCTCTATCTGTCATACTGACAGATCTGAGCAAACGGAGGAAGGAGTTGAAATAGACTCCAAGCCCAGGTGTGGCTAACTCCAACGAGGACTAGGCAAGCATTTCAGGCTTGGCCGAACCTCGGGATAAATCCTTGTGTCTGTGTGCTCTATTCTGTATTGTATCCTAACTCTCTGTCTTACTCGCCTTTATATCTGCACTTCAATATTTATCTGTGGTATAAGCTTGATTTGAAGTGCAGGACATTTTGAGACAGGATCTTCCATTCCGCTGCAACCTACTCGAAGAGTCTTCTCACTCCACTGCGTACTAAGTCTTCGAGTAGAGTAAGAATTTAAGTTTTAAAGTAATAAGTTTTATTCGCCTATTCACCCCCCCTCTAGGCGACATCCAGATCCTGTTCCCGGGTCAAAGGGAACTTTCAATTGGTATCAGAGCTAGGCCTCTCCAGTGTGGGCTTAGCCGTCCGGAGATAACGATGTCATCACAAGAGGTAACTGTAGAACTTCTTTTAGGCGATGGCTCTAATTACAAATCTTGGTCTATCTCTATTTATAATGCTTTCATGAGTGTTGATCCTGATTTGAGACAGATCTTTAGTAGAAGTATTTTTCCATCTGATATTAGTAAAAATCCCTCTAATGATGAACTAAGATGCTTATCTCTCAATCACCGTGCTTGCAACATCTTAGTTGATTCTCTATCTAGAGGTTCCTATTTTGCCATTATGAGTAGTGATAGTGATCTATTTGTTGATGCTCATGATTTATGGAATAGGATTAAAGAAAAATATTTTGTGGCAAACTGTGATGCTCCTACTCCCTATATTACTTGTGATACTAACCATTCAAAGGGAGAAGAACAAGAACGATGGCGCCCAAACGATGAATCCACCTCGTCGACAGGTTCGTTCTCCACTAGTGATAAATGTTTTCTTGTTAACAATGACGGTGGAGACAAAAGCCATGATGAGGAGGAATATGAGGATGATAGCGAGGATGAATCTTCATCACCACAAGGTACATTTTCCTATTTGGCTTCCACTGACATTAATGACAGGGAAAATGAGACCGACGATGTGGAAGAAGAGGAGATTCGCCATTTCTACATCCATCTCAACAAAAAGGACAAGGCACTCTTGGTTAAGCTGTTGAGAAGGAACAAGGAACAAGGCGAGACGCTTCTCAGGCTAGAGGAGTCTCTCATCAAAACCAACAACAACCTGGAGAAGATGACCAAAGAACATGAGGAGCTAAAGTGCTCTCATGATGATTTGGTCCAAAGGTATGAATATGTTTTAATTGAGCAAAGAAATAGTCATGATGCATTATCTAATATTGCTCAACTTAAAACGGAAAACTCTATGCTTAAGAGTCAAGTAGAAACAATGGACTTAGAAAAACGTGCTCTAGGTAAAAAGTATGATATGTTGTCATATTCTCATAACAAACTAGTTGATGACCATATCATGCTTAATGTTGCTCATGAGGTTATAATTGCAAACTTAAATTCATGTGAACCTCATCCTCGCACGTGTGCGCATTTGAATTGTATATCATCATGTGCTAACCCCTGTTGCTCAAAAGAAAGCCAATCATTGATTGTGCAACAAGTTTTAGGGTCACAAAAGAAATTCTGTGGGAATAAGAAGCAACAAAAACTGAGGAGAAGACACTTTGCTCAACTCTCTCAAGATATCCATGGGCGCGTGGTGAAGAAGCTTGAGAAAGGAAAAACTGCAGCAATTGTCAAGCTCAATAAGAAAAATGTTCCTAAAGATGAAGAAATCAACATGAGCTTGGAAAAAGGTAAAGATTCAATTAATCATGTTGTTTGCACTGACCCTCTCTCCATGTCATTCAAGTACACAAAGGGAAAAGGAAGAAGGAGGTGTTTCAAGTGCAAGAAGTTAGGCCACCTCATCGCGTCTTGTCCGTACAAAGACAAAAATGAAGGGACAAGGAGTTGTTTTGGATGCAACAATAAGGACCACACGATCACTTCATGTCCGGTCATGAAGAATCAAGGATGTGCATCCTCCAAGGTGACCCTCACCAAGGAAAATGACACACAGCAAGCGTCGTGTCAAGTTGAGCGACGCTTCTGCTACAAGTGTGGTGAGCAGGGTCATCTATTCAAGGTATGTTATAAAGGTAAGATTCCTAAGCAAGTGAATTTGTGTCAATCTTATTCGCGTAGGAGACCCAAATCATACACTTGTGCTAGATCTATAACGAGATCACCTAGAACTAGCACAAAGGCAATTTGGGTAGCAAAGGCACATTTAGATGATCATTATGGACCCATCCCGAGATGGGTACCAAACTATGCTAACTAGACCATGCAGGTGCCTTGAGATGGACTGGAGACCATGGGAGAGATTAAGACGGTTATCTAAAACTTTATGCTTAAGCTGTTAATTGTTTTGGTGTTTATTGACCCAAGGTTGAATTATTGTGAAACACTAATCCCATGTTCATCTCAAGTGAAATAAGGTGTATAGGTCCTGAATCATTATTGGTGAATCAAGTAAAGGACCTTGATGAGAATCTACAACCTGCTCTCCAAAGGACGGTACCCGTGTATTTTAAGTACATAATTGCAATTTAGTATTGCTCTTAAGTTGGCTTGTTGTGCTACCTGTCCTTAGAGTAGTTATGCTTTATGATTGCCTGTGTTAAATGGATCATAATGATGGTTGCTTAATCATGGCTGGTGCTCTATAGGATATATCTTTTGAATCATTCATTGGTAGATCTTTCATTTGTTATATCCACAACGATTAACTCTCTTGGTGTATATGGATAAACCTATAACTTTTTGTAAGTAATGCTATGTGCAAATATGACATTTTGTTTAGTCCATGTTCACATGATTACCCTAGTTTGGTACTGTGTGAATTTCAAATCCATGTCGTGCCCTTTTGAGCTATGAGGTGCGTAAGCAAAAGGAGCCCTGAATTGGTGATAACAAGGGCTCTCATAAAGGCAAAGGTATGGAAAATGGAGCTATGCAATTTCATTAAATATTCTTGAAATTCGATTCATTGTGATCATAGCTATGTTCTTGTCTTTCAATTGGTAATATCTTGGCTTAGGTAATTTATGCCTTTAAAATGTTGTTTCTTTTGTGCACCTAAGAAACCTTCTTAATTATGACATGCTTAGATATTTCGCTTTATATACATGATTGTATATGCAATGATAGTTAAGTAAAGCATGTCTAAGTTGTGTGTAAATGTTATACTTCCTATGAGTATTCAATTGGCTTAGGTGCCACTGAGGCATGCATTGTTGTATTTAGTCAACCTTTCATTTAGCCTTAAATTGGTATTAAGTGGCTTTTCATTTGATATTCAAATTGGTATCTTTGTGTGATGAAAGTGATAGAGTATGCCTTGACCAAGGTATGTTGTGATTCCCTCTAGTTCTGAGGAAGCTAGAATGTGCGAAGTGCAAGTCATTCAAATTCTTGATGCACAACTTGAGGGGGAGCACACATAACTTGTGTCTTTTGAGACTAATTGTTTCTTGAGCAATCTTGTATAGTCTCCAGGTGGAAGAGAGAAGATGTGCAAGATATGGAGCAATCAGGACTTGGGTACCTCTATAAGTCAAGTAATTGGTATCTTAAGTCATGAGTAATTGTATATCTTTAGATTGCTCATGCTCTATAATATCTGGTGATAATAGATGCTTATTCTTAAATATCATGGAGCCATGATAATAAATGAACTTGCAATTGGTATCTTTCAATTGGTAGCTGTGATAGTTTGCTTCATTTGACATCTTTTGATAATCATTAGAATAGAAGTTTCTTCTTGTGCCCAATACTATAACTTGTTCTAAGTTTGATGTCTTAGCAACAAGAAAAAGTTAGGATAAAGAATCAGACACAAGTGTGGAGAAGCTCTCGAGAGATTAAATACCTTCAAGATGGGAAGTACACTACAACATGGTAAAGGTACAAAAGGAAGTATTAATCTTCTTGCATATTTGTGATAGTGCATATGTTCAATAAGTAAGGGGGAGTTTTGATAGTCGTTTTTCCTCCTTAAACATCCTGCTGTCCCTTGACATCATCCTACGTTCTTGCTTGAGTATGGTTTTTGGTGTTTGATGTCAAAGGGGGAGAAATTGTGCATTAAAGCTTATCTCAACCTGAGAGGAAAGCTTATCCTAAGGGGTGATGTGTTAGTTTAATCTTTGCTAGTGTGTTATTCATATGCTTCCTGCAGTATTATATGTGTTGCATCATATGGACTAGTGTTTCTGCTGCGATGAATTAACTGGCTTCTATAGTGTAATAGATAGTCATGTGGTTAAAGGTGCCTTAAGATTGCTTTAAATTAGTGTCTTAGTTTAAATTGGTATTAGTTTGAATTGGTATTTTAATGATGAATAGTGGTAGGTTGATATTCCTGTGATATATCCACTGAATTGAATGGTGTTTAACTCTGATTATGTGCATTTGTGTGGTAGAGCATCATGGTTTGATTCTTGACACAATGCATACTAAAAATTGCTAAGGTATAGAAATGTTTCGAATTGCCTAAGTATGTGCAAATTGGCGTCTGAGGCCAAAATTATGTTTTTTGAAGTAAGCACATATTTAGGGGGAGCATTCTATAAACTTAGAATTCAAAATTTGTGCTTCAAATCTTATTCTTATGTAAGCTTTAATTGTGTTGCCATCAATCACCAAAAAGGGGGAGATTGAAAGCTCTCTTGTG
Source organism: Zea luxurians (assembly GCA_029449295.1). Classification (NCBI taxonomy): domain Eukaryota; kingdom Viridiplantae; phylum Streptophyta; class Magnoliopsida; order Poales; family Poaceae; genus Zea; species Zea luxurians. Next base: position 9,803,887 of record JAOPSE010000039.1, read on the forward strand.
AGTTTTGGTGTTTGGATGACAACTCAATTAAAGGACTAACAAGTGTACTAAGTTGAACAGGTGCTTAAGGTAAAGCCTACAGGGTTCATGAAAGGGAAATGTGCCCTTGGCCATTTCTATGTATTTTGGTGATTTAGTGCCCAACACAGGTGCCTAATTGTAAAATGGTGGACAAAGTACAAATCAAGGATAAAGGTATGTTTCTCAGACTTAGTACATTGTTTTATGGACTAATGTATTGTGTCTAAGTGCTGGAAACAGAAAAAATCGAGTTGGAGAAGAGATGGCTCGAGCAGCCAAAGTCTGCCCAGTCTGGGTGCACCGGACTGTCCGGTGGTGCACCGGACAGTGTCCGGTGCGCCAGGCTGGCTCGGCTTGAAGTGGCCGCTCTCGGGAATTCGCCGACGGCGTACGGCTAAAATTTACCGGACTGTCCGGTGTGCACCGGACTGTCCGGTGAGCCAACGGTCGGCCGGGCCAACGGTCGGCCGCGGAATCTGCGCGCAACACGTGGACGGGCCAACGGTCGGAAGGGGGCACCGGACTGTCCGGTGTGCACCGGACATGTCCGGTGCGCCAACGGCTCCCAGATCTGCAACGGTTTGCAACGGTCGGCAGCGCCATTTTAGGAAGGAAATCGGGCACCGGACAGTGTCCGGTGTACACCGGACTGTCCGGTGCTCCCGACGACAGAAGGCAAGATTGGCCTTCCAGATTTGCTCTCAACGGCTCCTAGCTGCCTTGGGGCTATAAAAGGGACCCCTAGGCGCATGGAGGAGTACACCAAGCAACCTTAGAGCATTCTTGATCATCCACACTCATTCTTTGCGCATTCGTTTGTGATTCTAAGTGATTCGAGCTCCGTTCTAGTGAGAACTTTGAGATAGTCATTCGAGCTCGATTCTTGGCTGTTTGTGTGCGCATTTCGCTGTGGATTTGTGTGTGTTGCTTCCCTCCCTTACTCTGTGCTTCTTTGTGATCATATACTTGTAAGGGCAAGAGACTCCAATTTGTGGAGATTCCTTGCAAACGGGATAAAGAAAAGAAAGCAAAACACCGTGGTATTCAAGTGGGTCTTTGGACCGCTTGAGAGGGGTTGATTGCAACCCTCGTCCGTTGGGACGCCACAACGTGGAGTAGGCAAGCGTTAGTCTTGGCCGAACCACGGGATAAACCACTGTGTCATATCTGTGATTGATCTTCTGTGGTTTCTGTGTTGTTGAGACTCCTCTCTAGCCACTTGGCGATTATCGTGCTAACACTTAACAAGTTTTTGTGGCTATAAGTTTAAGTTTTCACAGGATCACCTATTCACCCCCCTCTAGGTGCTCTCAATTGGTATCAGAACCGTTCTCTTCACAAAGGGACTAACCGCCCGAAGAGATGGATCCTAAAGGGAAGGGTATCGTGATCAACGACAAAGAGAAGGAATCCTTCGTCAACGAGCCGAAGGACGACAAGCCTACCGACCCTGGCTCGGGTCATAGATGGAAGGAAGGGAAGAAGAAGAAGACAAGGCGCATCAAGGAGATCGTCTACTACGACGACAGCGATGAATCTACTTCTTCCCAAAAGGACGATGACCACAACGACTACGAGAGAAGGAAACCGAATGCACAAGCTACTACTGTTCTTCTAGCTTCTTTGTGCAGGGATGAATACCATAAAGTGAGCGGCTTGGATAACGCCAAGCAGATCTGGGACACCCTCAAGATTTCTCATGAGGGGAACGACGTCACCTTGCTCACCAAGATGGAGTTGGTGGAGGGCGAGCTTGGACGGTTCGCGATGATAAGGGGCGAGGAGCCAACACAAACATACAACCGGCTCAAGACCCTTATCAACAAGATAAGGAGCTACGGAAGCACGCGATGGACGGACCACGACGTCGTCCGACTGATGCTAAGGTCCTTTACCGTTCTTGATCCTCATTTGGTGAATAATATTCGTGAAAATCCCAGGTACACCAAAATGTCGCCCGAGGAAGTCCTAGGAAAATTCGTCAGCGGGCGAATGATGATCAAGGAGGCGAGGTACGTGGACGACGCCTTGAATGGACCGATCAACGAGCCGCAACCTCTTGCTCTCAAAGCAACAAGAAGCAAGGAGGCGCTACCTAGCAGGGTGGCACAAATTGAGGCGGCCGGACTTAATGATGAAGAGATGGCCCTCATCATCAAAAGATTCAAGACGGCGCTTAAGGGTCGCAAGGGGCAGCCAAGCAAGACCAAAGCCAAGGGGAAGCGCTCATGCTTCAAATGCGGTAAGCTTGGTCATTTTATTGCTAACTGTCCCGACAATGATAGTGAACAGGACCAAGAGAGCAAGAGGGAGAAGAAGAAGGCATACAAGAAGACAAAGGGCGAGGCACATCTAGGAAAGGAGTGGGATTCGGATTGCTCCTCCTCCGACTCCGACAATGAAGGACTCGCTGCCACCGCCTTCAACAAGTCATCCCTCTTCCCCAACGAGCGTCTCACATGCCTTATGGCAAGGGAGAAGAAGGTATGTACTCAAGACTCTACGTATGCTTCTTCAAGTGAGGATGATTCTAGCGATGAGGAAATAGATTACTCTAGCTTGTTCAAGGGATTGGATAGAAATAAAATTGATAAAATCAATGAATTGATTGATGCCTTGAATGAAAAGGATAGGCTTTTAGAAAAGCAAGAGGTTTTGTTGTATGATGAACATGATAAATTTGTAGAGGCACAAAAATCCTATGCTTTAGAAGTTAAAAGAAATGAAATGCTTTCTTATGAACTATCTACTTGTCATGAAACCATTTCTACTTTACAAGGTGTTAACAATGATTTAAATGCTAAATCAGAAGTAGCAAATAAATCTAATTCTTGTGTAGAACATGTTATGATTTGCACTAGGTGTAAGGATTTTGATATTGATGCCTGTAGTGAACACCTAGTTTCAATTTCCAAACTAAATGATGAATTGGCTAGTCTTAATGCCCAACTTAAGACTAGCAAAAGTGAATTTGATAAGTTAAAATTTGCAAGGGATGCCTACACAATTGGAAGACATCCCTCAATTAAGGATGGACTTGGCTTCAAGAGGGAAGCCAAGAACTTAACAAGCCATAAGGCTCCCATCTTCGTCAAGGAGAAAGGGAAGGTCCCTATGGCTAGTAGTACTAAAAAGAACCATGCCTTCTTGTACCATGATAGGAGACAAACTAGAAATACTTATAGGAGTTATAATGCTTATAATGATTTTGATTCTCATGACATGTTTGCTTCTAGTTCCTCCTATGTGCATGATAGAAATATTGGTAGGAGAAATGTTGTTCATAATATGCCTAGGAGAAATGTTGTTAATGTCCCTAGGAAAGTTAATGAACCTTCTACAATATATCATGCTTTGAATGCTTCCTTTGCTATTTGTAGAAAGGATAGGAAAATAGTTGCTAGGAAGTTAGGGGCAAGATACAAGGGAGACAAAACTTGCATCTGGGTCCCTAAGGATATTTGTGCTAACCTTGCAGGACCCAACATGAGTTGGGTACCTAAGACCCAAGCCTAAATTTGCCTTGCAGGTTTATGCATCCGGGGGTTCAAGCTGGATAATCGACAGCGGATGCACAAACCATATGACGGGGGAGAAGAAAATGTTCACCTCCTACGTCAAAAACAAGGATTCCCAAGATTCAATTATATTCGGTGATGGGAATCAAGGCAAGGTAAAAGGGTTAGGTAAAATTGCAATATCAAATGAGCACTCTATCTCTAATGTATTTTTAGTAGAGTCTCTAGGATATAATTTGCTATCTGTAAGTCAACTATACAATATGGGATATAACTGCTTATTTACAAATGTAGATGTGTCTGTCTTTAGAAGATGTGATGGTTCACTAGCTTTTAAGGGTGTACTAGACGGCAAACTTTACTTAGTTGATTTTGCAAAAGAAGAGGCCGGTCTAGATGCATGCTTAATGGCTAAGACTTGCATGGGCTGGTTGTGGCATCGCCGCTTAGCACATGTGGGGATGAAGAACCTCCACAAGCTTCTAAAGGGAGAACACGTGATAGGTTTGACTAACGTACAATTCGAAAAAGATAGACCTTGTGCAGCTTGTCAGGCAGGTAAACAGGTGGGAGGAGCGCATCACAGCAAGAATGTGATGACCACATCAAGACCCCTGGAGCTGCTACATATGGACCTCTTCGGACCCGTCGCCTATCTAAGTATAGGAGGAAGTAAGTATGGTTTAGTTATTGTTGATGACTTTTCCCGCTTCACTTGGGTGTTCTTTTTGCAGGATAAGTCTGAAACCCAAGGGACCCTCAAGCGCTTCCTCAGGAGAGCTCAAAATGAGTTTGAGCTCAAGGTGAAGAAGATAAGGAGCGACAACGGGTCCGAGTTCAAGAACCTTCAAGTGGAGGAGTTTCTTGAGGAGGAAGGGATCAAGCACGAGTTCTCCGCTCCCTACACACCTCAGCAAAATGGTGTGGTAGAGAGGAAGAACAGGACGCTCATAGATATGGCAAGGACTATGCTTGGAGAATTCAAGACCCCCGAGTGCTTTTGGTCGGAAGCCGTGAACACGGCTTGCCACGCCATCAACAGGGTCTACCTTCACCGCCTCCTCAAGAAGACGTCATATGAGCTACTAACCGGTAACAAACCCAATGTATCTTACTTTCGTGTATTTGGGAGCAGGTGCTACATTCTAGTGAAGAAGGGTAGAAATTCTAAATTTGCTCCCAAAGCTGTAGAAGGGTTTTTGTTAGGTTATGACTCAAATACAAAGGCGTATAGAGTCTTCAACAAATCATCGGGTTTGGTTGAAGTCTCTAGCGACGTTGTATTTGATGAGACTAATGGCTCTCCAAGAGAGCAAGTTGTTGATTGTGATGATGTAGATGAAGAAGATGTTCCGACGGCCGCTATACGAACCATGGCGATTGGAGAAGTGCGGCCACAGGAACAAGATGAACGAGATCAACCTTCTTCCTCAACAACGGTGCTTCCCCCAACTCAAGACGATGAACAGGTTCATCAAAAGGAGGTGTGTGATCAAGGGGGAGCACAAGATGATCACGTGATGGAGGAAGAAGCGCAACCGGCACCTCCAACCCAAGTTCGAACGGTGATTCAAAGGGATCATCCCGTCGACCAAATTTTGGGTGACATTAGCAAGGGAGTAACTACTCGATCTCGATTAGTTAATTTTTGTGAGCATTACTCCTTTGTCTCTTCTATTGAGCCTTTCAGGGTAGAGGAGGCCTTGCTAGATCCGGATTGGGTATTGGCCATGCAGGAGGAACTCAACAACTTCAAGCGCAATGAAGTTTGGACACTGGTGCCTCGTCCCAAGCAAAATGTTGTGGGAACCAAGTGGGTGTTCCGCAACAAACAGGACGAGCACGGGGTGGTGACGAGGAACAAGGCTCGACTTGTGGCAAAAGGTTATGCCCAAGTCGCAGGTTTGGACTTTGAGGAGACGTTTGCTCCTGTGGCTAGGCTAGAATCAATTCGTATCTTGCTAGCATAGGCCGCTCACCATTCTTTCAGGCTGTACCAAATGGATGTGAAGAGCGCTTTCCTCAATGGGCCAATCAAGGAGGAGGTGTACGTGGAGCAACCCCCTGGCTTCGAGGATGAACGGTACCCCGACCACGTGTGTAAGCTCTCTAAGGCGCTCTATGGACTTAAGCAAGCCCCAAGAGCATGGTATGAATGCCTTAGAGACTTCTTAATTGCTAATGCTTTCAAGGTTGGGAAAGCCGATCCAACTCTTTTTACTAAGACTTGCGACGGTGATCTTTTTGTGTGCCAAATTTATGTCGATGACATAATATTTGGTTCTACTAATCAAAAGTCTTGTGAAGAGTTTAGCAGGGTGATGACGCAGAAATTCGAGATGTCGATGATGGGCGAGTTGACCTACTTCCTTGGGTTTCAAGTGAAGCAACTCAAGGACGGCACCTTCATCTCCCAAACGAAGTACACGCAAGATTTGCTAAAGAGGTTTGGGATGAAGGACGCAAAGCCCGCAAAGACACCAATGGGAACCGACGGACACACCGACCTCAACAAAGGAGGTAAGTCCGTTGATCAAAAAGCATACCGGTCCATGATAGGTTCCTTGCTTTATTTATGTGCTAGTAGACCGGATATTATGCTTAGCGTATGCATGTGTGCTAGATTTCAATCCGATCCGAAGGAGTGTCACTTAGTGGCTGTGAAGCGAATTCTTCGATATTTAGTCGCTACGCCTTGCTTCGGGATCTGGTATGCAAAGGGGTCTAACTTTGACTTGATTGGGTACTCAGATTCCGACTATGCTGGATGTAAGGTCGATAGGAAGAGTACATCGGGGACGTGCCAATTCTTAGGAAGGTCCCTGGTGTCATGGAACTCTAAGAAACAAACCTCCGTTGCCCTATCCACCGCTGAGGCCGAGTACGTTGCCGCAGGACAGTGTTGTGCGCAACTACTTTGGATGAGGCAAACCCTCAGGGACTTTGGCTACAATCTGAGCAAAGTCCCACTCCTATGTGACAATGAGAGTGCTATCCGAATAGCGGAAAATCCTGTTGAGCACAGCCGCACAAAGCACATTGACATCCGGCATCACTTTTTGAGAGACCACCAGCAAAAGGGAGATATCGAAGTGTTTCATGTTAGCACCGAGAACCAGCTAGCCGATATCTTTACCAAGCCTTTAGATGAGAAGACCTTTTGCAGGCTGCGTAGTGAGCTAAATGTCTTAGATTCGCGGAACTTGGATTGAATTGTAGCATACATGTATTTATGCTTTTGATCATGTTCCTTTTTGCATTTTGTTGTTAAGTATGGTGCTCAAGTTGTACAAACACTCCCTGGACCTCACAAGTCCGTTGCAAAGTGATGCACAGTTTTAGGGGGAGATGTGTTACAACTTGACCCTTTGAGACTAACCATATGCTTGAGTTTGCTTGCTTTAGTCTCAAAGGAGAATTGAAAGGGAAAAGGTGGACTTGGACCATGAAAGACTTCCACTGCACTCCGATGAGAGGGTAACTTATTCCAAGTTCATCTCATGAACTCTTATTGCCATTTGCTCTTAATTGAAGATTTTGGTGAGGCAATGGGGTTATAGAGCCAAGATTAATCCCATTTTGGTGTTTGATGCCAAAGGGGGAGAAAATAAAGGCCAAAGTGATAAATGGATCAGCTACCACTTGAGAGATTTTGAAACTAGTAGAATAGAGCTTTTGGTTTGTCAAAGCTTTTGGTTTGTCAAAACTCTTTTGTTGTCTCTCTTATCAAAAGTCGGCTTCTTGTGAGGAGAAGTATTGATTATGGGAAAAAGGGGGAGTTTTTGAAATCTTTGATCAATCTCTTTTGGAATGACTCTCTTTATGTTTCAACATGTGTGTTTGACCTAGAGATAGAGATTTGAGTTTGATTTGCAAAAACAAACCAAGTGGTGGCATAGAGTGATCCATATATGTCAAAATTGAATCAAAATAATTTGAGTTCTTATTTGAAGTGTTTTTGTACTTGTTCTACTTACTTTATGTTGTGTTGGCATAAATCACCAAAAAGGGGGAGATTGAAAGGGAAATGTGCCCTTGGCCATTTCTATGTATTTTGGTGATTTAGTGCCCAACACAGGTGCCTAATTGTAAAATGGTGGACAAAGTACAAATCAAGGATAAAGGTATGTTTCTCAGACTTAGTACATTGTTTTATGGACTAATGTATTGTGTCTAAGTGCTGGAAACAGAAAAAATCGAGTTGGAGAAGAGATGGCTCGAGCAGCCAAAGTCTGCCCAGTCTGGGTGCACCGGACTGTCCGGTGGTGCACCGGACAGTGTCCGGTGCGCCAGGCTGGCTCGGCTTGAAGTGGCCGCTCTCGGGAATTCGCCGACGGCATACGGCTAAAATTCACCGGACTGTCCGGTGTGCACCGGACTGTCCGGTGAGCCAACGGTCGGCCGGGCCAACGGTCGGCCGCGGAATCTGCGCGCGACACGTGGACGGGCCAACGGTCGGAAGGGGGCACCGGACTGTCCGGTGTGCACCGGACATGTCCGGTGCGCCAACGGCTCCCAGATCTGCAACGGTCTGCAACGGTCGGCAGCGCCATTTTAGGAAGGAAATCGGGCACCGGACAGTGTCCGGTGTACACCGGACTGTCCGGTGCTCCCGACAACAGAAGGCAAGATTGGCCTTCCAGATTTGCTCTCAACAGCTCCTAGCTGCCTTGGGGCTATAAAAGGGACCCCTAGGCGCATGGAGGAGTACACCAAGCAACCTTAGAGCATTCTTGATCATCCACACTCATTCTTTGCGCATTCGTTTGTGATTCTAAGTGATTCGAGCTCCGTTCTAGTGAGAACTTTGAGATAGTCATTCGAGCTCGATTCTTGGCTGTTTGTGTGCGCATTTCGCTGTGGATTTGTGTGTGTTGCTTCCCTCCCTTACTCTGTGCTTCTTTGTGATCATATACTTGTAAGGGCAAGAGACTCCAATTTGTGGAGATTCCTTGCAAACGGGATAAAGAAAAGAAAGCAAAACACCGTGGTATTCAAGTGGGTCTTTGGACCGCTTGAGAGGGGTTGATTGCAACCCTCGTCCGTTGGGACGCCACAACGTGGAGTAGGCAAGCGTTGGTCTTGGCCGAACCACGGGATAAACCACTGTGTCATCTCTGTGATTGATCTTCTGTGGTTTCTGTGTTGTTGAGACTCCTCTCTAGCCACTTGGCGATTATCGTGCTAACACTTAACAAGTTTTTGTGGCTATAAGTTTAAGTTTTCATAGGATCACCTATTCACCCCCCCTCTAGGTGCTCTCAGTTCAACACAAGTGAACAAATGTGATAGTCCAAGAACTGGATTATGGATACATAATGGACATCACAAGGAAGATGGACATTGCATAAAGTGAGACTCGGGTGCGTAGCTCGGAGACAACTGATCAAGCCAAGGACGGAGGCAAGAAGAGCTTCGAGGTACCAAGTGCACGGGAGAAGGTCAAGGAGGCTGAGGAACCCAAAGCCAAGGGTGAAGAAGAAGGCTTGCAAAGTCAAGGGTGATCGAGTTGAGAACAGCTACGGCACATCAAGGATCACTACATAAGGACGTGACTTACAGCCAATGAGGTAACAACTACAATTATGTGGTGTAAGTCATAAGGCTCAAGATCAAGCTCTAAGGAGGAGATCAAGGTCACTAGAAGGAGAACAAGTGTCAAAACCAGAACTGGAAGCAGCCCAAAAGAGCTAAGTTCACCTTAATCTTTAGTTTGGGTTGTTCCTATGTTTGGAGATGTTCTATGTGACCTTTACAGGATGTTGGAGCCAAGAAATGTCAACCTAGATCAAGTCAAGCCGACTTGATGATTTATGAGTCCAACATCAAAGCTCAAGCATGTGAAATGCTATAAATGTAATAATTAAGAGAAGGTATGTTTCTAGACTTAGTACATTGGTTTTGTGGACTAATATACTTGTCTAAGTGTTAGAAACAGAAAGAAGAAGAAAAGGAAAGAGGTACGAAAGGCTTGGCTGTGTACAGCCAAGACTTAGTTCAGTCTGGCACACCGGACTGTCCGGTGGTGCACCGGACAGTGTCCGGTGCGCCAGGCTGAACTCTGGCGAACTGGCCACTCTCGGGAATTCACCGGCGACGTACGGCTATAATTCACCGGACTGTCCGGTGAGCCAACGGTCGGCCGCGCGATCTGCGCGGGACACGTGGCTGAGCCAACGGCTAGAAGGAGGCACCGGACTGTTCGGTGTGCACCGGACATGTCCGGTGCGCCAACGGCTCCAAGACTGCCAACGGTCGGCTTCGCCATAGAAGGAAAGAAATCGGGCACCGGACAATGTCCGGTGTGCACCGGACTGTCCGGTGCGCCACCCGACAGAAAGAAAGTATTGCCTTCCAAATGGGATTCCAACGGCTCCTAGGCCCCTTGGGTCTATAAAAGGGACTCCTAGGCGCCTCCAAGAGGAGAACAAGCACAGCCAACAAGTGTAAACTCCACTGGAATCAATTCTCACTCTCCCTCTTGTGTGTAACTCTATAGTTTGTGTAGAAGGCACAGCTATAAGCCTTTAGAGAGAGGAGTAGTGCTGCTAAGAGCTAGAGCAAGGCCTTGAGCGTATCGTTACTCTGCCGGGGTGCTGCCAAGAAGTTTGTAAGCAGCCGCGGTTCTGTTGTAACCCCACTCAATAGTAAAAGGCTCTATCTGTCATACTGACAGATCTGAGCAAACGGAGGAAGGAGTTGAAATAGACTCCAAGCCCAGGTGTGGCTAACTCCAACGAGGACTAGGCAAGCATTTCAGGCTTGGCCGAACCTCGAGATAAATCCTTGTGTCTGTGTGCTCTATTTTGTATTGTATCCTGACTCTCTGTCTTACTCGCCTTTATATCTGCACTTCAATACTTATCTGTGGTATAAGCTTGATTTGAAGTGCAGGACATTTTGAGACAGGATCTTCCATTCCGCTGCAACCTACTCGAAGAGTCTTCTCACTCCACTGCGTACTAAGTCTTCGAGTAGAGTAAGAATTTAAGTTTTAAAGTAATAAGTTTTATTCGCCTATTCACCCCCCCCTCTAGGCGACATCCAGATCCTGTTCCCGGGTCAAAGGGAACTTTCAGAATGCACAAGCTACTACTGTTCTTCTAGCTTCTTTGTGCAGGGATGAATACCACGAAGTGAGCGGCTTGGATAACGCCAAGCAAATATGGGACACCCTCAAGATTTCTCATGAGGGGAACGACGTCACCTTGCTCACCAAGATGGAGTTGGTGGAGGGCGAGCTTGGACGGTTTGCGATGATAAGGGGCGAGGAGCCAACCCAAACATACAACCAGCTCAAGACCCTTATCAACAAAATAAGGAGCTACGGAAGCACGCGATGGACGGACCACAACGTCGTCCGACTGATGCTAAGGTCCTTTACCGTTCTTGATCCTCATTTGGTGAATAATATTCGTGAGAATCCCAGGTACACCAAAATGTCGCCCGAAGAAGTCCTTGGAAAATTCGTAAGCGGGCGAATGATGATCAAGGAGGCGAGGTACGTGGACGACGCTCTAAACGGTCCAATCAATGAGCCTCAACCCGTTGCTCTCAAAGCAACAAGGAGCAAGGAGGCGTTACCCAACAAGGTAGCACAAATTGAGGCGGCCGGACTCAATGATGAAGAGATGGCCCTCATCATCAAGAGATTCAAGACGGCGCTTAAGAGTCGCAAGGGACAGCCAAGCAAGACCAAAGCCAAGGGGAAGCGCTCATGCTTCAAATGCGGTAAGATTGGTCATTTTATTGCTAACTGTCCCGACAATGATAGTGATCAGGATCAAGGGAACAAGAGGGAGAAGAAGAAAAACTATAAGAAGGCAAAGGGCGAGGCACATCTTGGCAAGGAGTGGGATTCAGATTGCTCCTCATCCGACTCTGACAATGAAGGACTCGCCGCCACCGCCTTCAACAAGTCATCCCTCTTCCCCAACGAGCGTCACACATGCCTTATGGCAAGGGAGAAGAAGGTATGTACTCGAGACTCTACTTATGCTTCTTCAAGTGAGGACGAATCTAGTGATGAGGATGAAATAGATTATTCATGTCTATTTAAAGGCCTAGATAGAACCAAGGTAGATAAAATTAATGAATTAATTGATGCCTTGAATGATAAGAATAGGCTTCTAGAAAAACAAGAAGATTTGTTGTATGAAGAACATGACAAATTTGTAGAAGCACAAAAATCTCATGCTTTAGAAGTTAAAAGAAATGAAATGCTTTCTTGTGAATTATCTTCTTGCCATGAGACAATTTCTAGCTTAAGGAGCATTAATGATGATTTGAATGCTAAGTTAGAAATAGCTAGGAAATCAACAACTTGTGTAGAAAATGTTGTTATTTGCAATAGATGTAAAGATTTTGATATTGATGCTTGTAGTGAACACATAGCTTCGATTGCAAAGTTAAATGATGAACTGGCTAGTCTTAATGTCCAACTTAAGGCTAGCAAAAGTGATTTCGATAAACTAAAATTTGCTAGGGATGCCTACACGATTGGTAGACACCCCTCAATTAAGGATGTGCTTGGCTTCAAGAGGGAAGCCAAGAACTTAACAAGCCATAAGGCTCCCATCTCCGCCAAGGAGAAAGGGAAGGCCCCTATGGCATGTAGTACTAAAAAGAACCATGCTTTTATGTACAATGATAGAAGACAATCTCATAGGAGTTGTAATGTTTTTGATTCACATGCCTATGATTCTTATGCTATGTTTGCCCCCAGTTCTTCCTATATGCATGGTAGAGATATGCCTAGGAAAAATATTCATCATGTGCCTAGGAAAAATATTCATCATGTTCCTAGAAAAGTTATGAATGGTCCCTCTACAATTTATCATGCTTTAAATGCTTCCTTTGCTATTTGTAGAAAGGATAGGAAGATAGTTGCTAGGAAATTAGGGGCAAAATGCAAGGGTGATAAAACTTGCATTTGGGTCCCTAAGGAAATTGTGACTAACCTTGTAGGACCCAACAAGAGTTGGGTACCTAAGACCCAAGCCTAAATTTGCCTTGCAGGTTTATGCATCCGGGGGTTCAAGCTGGATTATCGACAGCGGATGCACAAACCATATGACGGGGGAGAAGAAGATGTTCACCTCCTACGTCAAGAATAAGGATTCCCAAGATTCAATCATATTCGGTGATGGGAACCAAGGCAAAGTGAAAGGTTTAGGCAAGATTGCAATATCTAATGAGCACTCTATCTCTAATGTGTTTTTAGTTGAGTCTCTTGGTTATAATTTACTATCTGTTAGTCAATTATGTAATATGGGATATAATTGTCTATTTACAAATGTAGATGTGTCTGTCTTTAGAAGATGTGATGGTTCACTAGCTTTTAAGGGTGTACTAGACGACAAACTTTATTTGGTTGATTTTGCAAAAGAGGAGGCCGGTCTAGATGCATGCTTAATTGCTAAGACTAGCATGGGCTGGCTGTGGCATCGCCGCTTAGCACATGTGGGGATGAAGAACCTTCACAAGCTTCTAAAGGGAGAACACGTGATAGGTTTGACTAACGTGCAATTCGAAAAAGATAGACCTTGTGCAGCTTGTCAAGCAGGGAAACAGGTGGGAGGCTCTCATCACACAAAAAATGTGATGACAACATCAAGACCCTTGGAGATGCTGCATATGGACCTCTTCGGACCCGTCGCCTATCTGAGCATAGGAGGAAGTAAGTATGGTCTAGTTATTGTTGATGACTTTTCCCGCTTCACTTGGGTGTTCTTTTTGCAGGATAAGTCTGAAACCCAAGGGACCCTCAAGCGCTTCCTCGGGAGAGCTCAAAATGAGTTTGAGCTCAAGGTGAAGAAGATAAGGAGCGACAACGGGTCCGAATTCAAGAATCTTCAAGTGGAGGAGTTCCTTGAGGAGGAGGGGATCAAGCACGAGTTCTCTGCTCCCTACACACCTCAGCAAAATGGTGTGGTAGAGAGGAAGAACAGGACACTCATTGATATGGCGAGGACTATGCTTGGAGAGTTCAAGACCCCCGAGTGCTTTTGGTCGGAAGCCGTGAACACGGCTTGCCACGCCATCAACAGGGTCTACCTTCACCGCCTCCTCAAGAAGACTTCATATGATCTGCTAACCGGTAACAAACCCAATGTATCGTACTTTCGTGTATTTGGGAGTAAATGCTACATTCTAGTGAAGAAGGGTAGGAATTCCAAATTTGCTCCCAAAGCTGTAGAAGGGTTTCTATTAGGTTATGATTCAAATACAAAGGCGTATAGGGTCTTCAACAAATCATCGGGTTTGGTTGAAGTCTCTAGCGACGTTGTATTTGATGAGACTAATGGCTCTCCAAGAGAGCAAGTTGTTGATCTTGATGATGTAGATGAAGAAGACGTTCCAACGGCCGCAATACGCACCATGGCGATTGGAGATGTATGGCCTCAGGTTCATTTGGAGCAAGATCAACCGTCTTCCTCAACTATGGTGCATCCCCCAACCCAAGATGACGAACAGGTACCTCAAGTGGAGGCGCATGATCAAGGGGGAGCACAGGATGTTCAAGTTGAAGAGGAAGAAGCACCTGAGGCACCTCCAACCCAAGTTCGAGCGACGATTCAAAGGGATCATCCCGTCGACCAGATATTGGGTGATATTAGCAAGGGAGTAACTACTCGTTCAAGATTAGTTAATTTTTGTGAGCATTACTCTTTTGTCTCTTCTATTGAGCCTTTCAGGGTAGAAGAGGCCTTGCTAGATCCGGACTGGGTGTTGGCCATGCAGGAGGAACTCAACAATTTCAAGCGCAATGAAGTTTGGACACTGGTGCCTCGCCCCAAGCAAAATGTTGTGGGAACCAAGTGGGTGTTCCGTAACAAACAGGATGAGCACGGGGTGGTGACGAGGAACAAGGCTCGACTTGTGGCAAAAGGTTATGCCCAAGTCGCGGGTTTGGACTTTGAGGAGACGTTTGCTCCTGTGGCTAGGCTAGAATCAATTCGTATCTTGCTAGCATATGCCGCTCACCATTCTTTCAGGTTGTACCAAATGGATGTGAAGAGCGCTTTCCTCAACGGGCCGATCAAAGAGGAGGTGTACGTGGAGCAACCCCCTGGCTTCGAGGATGAACGGTACCCCGACCACGTGTGTAAGCTATCTAAGGCGCTCTATGGACTTAAGCAAGCCCCAAGAGCATGGTATGAATGCCTTAGAGACTTTTTAATTGCTAATGCTTTCAAGGTTGGGAAAGCCGATCCAACTCTTTTTACTAAGACTTGCGATGGTGATCTTTTTGTGTGCCAAATTTATGTCGATGACATAATATTTGGTTCTACTAATCAAAAGTCTTGTGAAGAGTTTAGCAGGGTGATGACGCAGAAATTCGAGATGTCGATGATGGGCGAGTTGAACTACTTCCTTGGGTTCCAAGTGAAGCAACTCAAGGACGGCACTTTCATCTCCCAAACGAAGTACACGCAAGACTTGCTAAAGCGGTTTGGGATGAAGGATGCCAAGCCCGCAAAGACGCCGATGAGAACTGACGGACACACCGACCTCAACAAAGGAGGTAAGTCCATTGATCAAAAAGCATATCGGTCCATGATAGGTTCTTTGCTTTATTTATGTGCTAGTAGACCGGATATTATGCTTAGCGTATGCATGTGTGCTAGATTTTAATCCGATCCTAAGGAGTGTCACTTAGTGGATGTGAAGCGAATTGTTCGATATTTAGTCGCTACGCCTTGCTTCGGGATCTGGTATCCAAAGGGGTCTAACTTTGACTTGATTGGGTACTCAGATTCCGACTATGCTGGATGTAAGGTCGATAGGAAGAGTACATCAGGGACGTGCCAATTCTTAGGAAGGTCCCTGGTGTCATGGAATTTTAAGAAACAAACTTCTGTTGCCCTATCCACCGCTGAGGCCGAGTATGTTGCCGCAGGACAGTGTTGCGCGCAACTACTTTGGATGAGGCAAACCCTCAGGGACTTTGGCTACAATCTGAGCAAAGTCCCACTCCTATGTGACAATGAGAGTGCTATCCGAATAGCGGAAAATCCTGTTGAGCACAGCCGCACAAAGCACATTGACATCCGACATCACTTTTTGAGAGACCACCGACAAAAGGGGGATATCGAAGTGTTTCATGTTAGCACCGAGAACCAGCTAGCCGATATCTTTACCAAGCCTCTAGATGAGAAGACCTTTTGCAGGCTGTGTAGTGAGCTCAATATCTTAGATTCGCGGAACTTGGATTGAATTGTAGCATACATGTGTTTATGCCTTTGATCATGTTCATTCTGCATTTTGTTGCTTTTTGTGGTGCTCAAGTTGTACAAACACTCCCTGGACCTCACAAGTCCTTTTTGCAAGTGATGCACATATTTAGGGGGAGTTGTGCTACAACTTGACCCTTTGAGACTAACCATGTACTTGAGTTTGGTTGTTTTAGTCTTCAAGGAGGATTGAAAGGGAAAAGGTGGACTTGGACCATGCAAGACTTCCACTGCACTCCGATGAAAAGAGTAACTTTTCCAAGTTCATCTTTATACTCTTATTGCCCATTTGCTCTTATTTGAAGATTTTGGTGAGGCAATGGGGTTTAAGGGCCAAGATTGATCCCGTTTTGGTGCTTGATGCCAAAGGGGGAGAAAATAAAGGCCAAAGCAATAGATGGATCAGCTACCACTTGAGAAATTTTGAAAATAGTAGATTAGAGCTTTTGGTTTGTCAAAACTCTTTTATTGTCTCTTATGTCAAAAGTTGGCCTCTTGTGGGGAGAAGTGTTGATTATGGGAAAAAGGGGGAGTTTTTGAAATCCTTGATCAAATTTCTTTGGAAAACCTCTCTTTATGTCTCTACAAGTGGTTTTGACTTAGAGATAGGAATTTGAGTTTGATTTGCAAAAACAAACCAAGTGGTGGCATAGAGTGATCCATATATGTCAAATTTGAATCAAAATAATTTGAGTTCTTATTTGAAGTGATTTTGTACTTGTTCTACTTGCTTTATGTTGTGTTAGCATAAATCACCAAAAAGGGGGAGATTGAAAGGGAAATGTGCCCTTGGGCCATTTCTAAGTATTTTGGTGATTTAATGTCCAACACAAGTGCCTAATTGTAAAAAGGTGGACAAAGTACAAATCAAGGATAAAGGTATGTTTCTCAGACTTAGTACATTGTTTTATGGACTAATGTATTGTGTCTAAGTGCTCGAAACAGAAAAAATCGAGTTGGAGAAGAGATGGCTCGAGCAGCCAAAGTCTGCTCAGTCTGGGTGCACCGGACTGTCCGGTGGTGCACCGGACAGTGTCCGGTGCGCCAGGCTGGCTCAAGGGAAAAGGCTGCTCTCGGGACTTCGACGGTGGTGTACGGCTATAATTCACCGGACTGTCCGGTGGTGCACCAGACTGTCCGGTGGGCCGTTCACAGGCGAACTCGTCGCTCTCGGGAATTCATCGTCGACGTACGGTTATAATTCACCGGACTGTCCGGTGTACATCGGACTGTCCGGTGAGCCAACGGTCGGCAGGGCCAACGGTCGGTCGCGCGATCTGCGTGGGACACGTGGCCGAGCCAACGGCTAGAAGGGGGCACCAGTCTGTCCGGTGTGCCAACGGCTCTCAGTCTGCCAACGGTCGACTGTGCCATTTATGGAAGGAAATCGGGCACCGGACAGTGTCCGGTGTGCACCGAACTGTCCGGTGCGCCAGTCGACAGAAGGCAAGATCAACCTTCCTAGATTGCTCTCAACGGCTCCTAGCTGCCTTGGGGCTATAAAAGGGACCCCTAGGCGCATGGAGGAGAACACCAA
This sequence comes from Zea luxurians, assembly GCA_029449295.1. NCBI lineage: Eukaryota > Viridiplantae > Streptophyta > Magnoliopsida > Poales > Poaceae > Zea > Zea luxurians. Next base: position 9,821,199 of record JAOPSE010000039.1, read on the forward strand.
GCATTCCTACAACATTCCTAAGCACCAAGACATCGATTCCGCGCCTTTGATTCTTTGCGATAGCAATTAGAGCTCTAGTTGAGTGGTGAACTCATTGAGTTGTGTTGTGAGCTCTCATTGCGACTTGTGTGCGTGTGTTGCTGTGATTTCTTGTCTTGAGTGCGTTGCTAATCCCTCCCTTGCTCCGTGCTTCTTTGTGAACTTCAAGTGTAAGGGCGAGAGGCTCCAATTTGTGGAGATTCCTCGCAAACGGGATTGAGTAAAGTAAACAAAACACCGTGGTATTCAAGTGGGTCTTTGGACCGCTTGAGAGGGGTTGATTGCAACCCTCATCCGTTGGGACGCCACAACGTGGAGTAGGCAAGCGTTGGTCTTGGCCGAACCACGGGATAACCACCGTGCCATCTCTGTGATTGATCTTGTTGGTTATTGTGTTTTGTTGAAGATTCCTCTCTAGCCACTTGGCGGTTATTGCGCTAACACTTAACCAAGTTTTTGTGGCCTAAGTTCTTAAGTGTTACAGGATCACCTATTCACCCCCCCCTCTAGGTGCTCTCACTTTGTCGGATTTGTTAGTCAAAACATAGGATGCATCAAAAGTTTTAAATGAAATGCTAGGCTCATTTGATGCACTAGGAGTTTTCTTTTTAGGTAATTTAGCATGAGTTGATTGCCTAGAACTAGATGTCTCACCCTTATACATAAAAACATGATTAGGGCCAGAGTGAGACTTCCTAGAATGAATTCTCCTAATCTTATGCTCGGGATAACCGGCAGGGTACAAAATGTAACCCTCGTTATCCTGAGGCATGGGAGTCTTGCCCTTAACAAAGTTAGATAATTTTTTAGGAGGGACATTAAGTTTGACATTGTCTCCCTTTTGGAAGCCAATGCCATCCTTGATGCCAGGGCATCTCCCATTATAAAGCATACTACGAGCAAATTTAAATTTTTCATTTTCAAGTTCATGCTCGGCAATTTTAGCATCTAATTTTGCTATATGATCATTTTGTTGTTTAATTAAAGCCATATGATCATGAATAGCATCAATGTCAACACCTCTACATCTAGTGCAAATGAAAACATGCTCAATGGTAGATGTAGAGGGTTTGCAAGTTTTTAGTTCAACAATCTTAGCATGTAAGATATCATTTTCACTTCTAAGATCGGAAATAGAAGCATTGCAAACATCTAACTCTTTAGCCTTAGCAATCAATTTTTCATTTTCACATCTAAGGCTAGCAAGAGAGGCACTTAATTTCTTAATCTTAGCAATAGAAATAGCATGATCATTTCTAAGATTGGCATATGAATCATCACAAACATTTGAATCAACCTTAGCAACTAATTTAGCATTTTCATTTCTAAGGTTGGCAATAACATCATGGCAAGTGCTTAGCTCACTAGATAATTTTTCACATTTTCCCTTTCTAGAGCATAAGCATTCTTAACCTTAACATGTTTCTTATTTTTCCTTAATTAGGAAGTCCTCTTGGCTATCCAAGAGTTCATCCTTATCATGAATAGCGCTAATCAATTCATTTAACTTCTCCTTTTGTTCCATGTTAAGGTTGGCAAAAAGGGTAAACAAATTATCCTCCTCATTACTAGAATTATCTTCATCACTAGAGGATGCATATTTAGTGGAGGATTTAGATTTAACCTTCTTTCTTTTGTCGTCCTTTGCCATGAGGCACTTGTGGCCGACGTTGGGGAAGAGAAGTCCCTTGTTGATGGTGATGTTGGCGGCGTCCTCGTCGGAGGAGGAGTCGGTGGAGCTCTCGTCGGAGTCCCACTCGCGGCACACATGGGCATCGCCGCCCTTCTTCTTGTGGTACCTCTTCTTTTCCTTTCTTCTCCCCTTCTTGTCATCGCCCCTGTCACTGTCACTAGAAATAGGACATTTTGCTATAAAGTGACCGGGCTTACCACACTTGTAACAAACCTTCTTGGAGTGGGGTTTGTAGTACTTCCCTGTTGGGGGCTTGTTCTCAAATGCTAAGAGTTAAGAACAAGGCAACACAGAAAATGTTAAGTGTTAACGTCCTTCGTCCTCCATCATTTTATATCCTTTCGGGATATAAAGAATTTCGGGCGAAGGTTACGAAGGACGTACCTTCGTAAGCATAATAACGAGGGGCGAAGTATTCATATAAATCATGAGATATAAAATAAACATTTAAATGTTATCATAGAATCATTTCCATTTTTATTAACATGAACGAATATAAATAATTTCAAATTACAAATGTACCTTCAGTCTTGAGGAAGGCAAAAGTATAAGTGTGATGCGAAGGCAAATGACAGGTTCGCGTGAACAGTACGGGGGTACTGTTCATCTATTTATAGACACAGGACGCAGCCTGTGACAAATTACAATTATGCCCCTTACAAAAGTTTACAACATTGACTCAGACCTTTATGGATAAAAAGGTCATTCTATCTCTATGTCGGTTTGTAACGCCGAAGCTCCATGAAAAGGAATCTTCGGCCATCTCCTGGGGACAGCTTCAGCCGAAGCTGCTTCTTCGTGCAAGACCTTCGGCGCAACGAAGCATGACCCCAACAGTAGCCCTTTCGCGGTGCTAGATCGTTTTTCGTAACGAGCTTGACCCGTGAAAAAAGCCTCTTCAGCTTCGGGAAGCCGAAGGTCCAAAAAACACCTTCCCTGAGCTCGTTGCTGAGAAACGATCCGGTTTCCGAGCGCGTGCCAGGCCCACCTTGCAGAGTTACTGTTTGATCTTTGCGGTCCACTGCACAGCGAGTACAAGTGACTGCCCGCCTGGTGTAAAAATCCTGCCGCTTCGCCTTCTTACCTGCAGCACTATATAAACAGACGGGTAGGTGTGAAGTTACCACAGCATTCATTGCTATTTGCACTGTTTTGCTGCCAAAATTTTTAACTATAGCCGAAGCTTGACTCTCAGAATCGAACGAAGGTCCATCTCGACGTCTGCTTCGTCAGAAAGAAAGGCTTCGGGAGAAAAGAAAAAAGAAAAAAAAGTATCTAACTTCCCCAAACTCAGAATCAAATGGCGAGAGTGCGATCTACTGCCAGAGTTGCACGTGAAGGAGACGAAGCCGAAGGTTCGAATACTGTGCCCATCTCCGAAGCGATGCAGCGTTCCGGACTGGTGACTACGGAAGAAATGCCCGCTGCTGAAGCAAACCCGACGGCTGCCGAAGGTGAAGAAGAGAACATTGAAGGGACTGATCCCGAAGATGACTATCGCATTGCCATGCCCAGCAAGCCCAGTCACTTGGACTTCGGGAAATCAACTGTTTCAAAGGCCGATCTTTCCAAGATGGTGAAAGCAGGTTATTTCAATGAAAATCAGAAGAAGCTACTTCGCTTCGGGGGAGAAGAAACCACCCCGAAGCCAGAGAAGGACGAGATTGTCATCTTCAAGAGCTTTTTAAAGGCTGGGCTGAGATTCCCTCTTCACGAGATTATTGCAGAGATACTGAAGAGATTTGGTATCTACCTTCACCAGATAACTCCTAACGCTATCGTTAGGCTTAGCGTTTATATTTGGGCCCTCCGAAGTCAAGCAGTGGAGCCATTTGCCGACAGTTTCTGTCGAGTTCATGAGTTACATTATCAAACAAAGGCCAGAAAAGATGGGCTACATGATAACTTCGGTTGCTACAATTTTGCCTACCGGAAAGCCGCAAAGTTTCCTGTGATCAGCTACCGAAGCAAATGGCCAGCAGGCTGGAAATCAGAATGGTTCTATGTCAAGGTTGATGACGACAAAGAGAAGCTTGTGCAAAGTCCACTCGAGCTGATCTTCGGAGAAACCCGACCCCGCTGCAACATGACACCAGAGGGTCAGACACAACAGGCAATGGATGAATTCGGAATTATTGCAGAACATATCAGTACCAGGGATCTGGTTCAAGAATTCTTGGCATTCAGAGTCTTCCCTACTCTGAAAGAATGGGAAATGCCAAAGTTGAAGGGGGAGAAGAAGGAGGGGGAACTTGTCCGGCTTCCATATCACTTCAAATTCAAGCAATACTTTAAGAAACCCTGCCAAGAGTGGCTGGACACAGTCGAGGTGATGTGTAATGAAATTCTGGGGAATTATTCCAAAAAAGAAGATCAACTAATGACAGCAGCCTTCGGCACCCGTCCGAAGCGAAGGCTGAACCGAGTGCTTGATGCCCTGGGCTTCGAGTACCCTGACTATGAGCAGTTGAGCAAGGGTGCTGAGGGCCAAAAAAGAAAAAGAGTGGTCGAAACTCTGAACAAGGATGAAGAAAGACCAGCAAAAGAGAAGAAAATTCCCAAGAAAAGAAAAATATCAACTCCGAAGCGAAAATTATCTGAAGAAGAGGGGACCCCCACACCACCTTCTACCAGCGACGTGGAAGAAATTTTAAAGGTAATGACTGAACCCGTGCCCACGAAGCTAAGTCCACTAGGGCCTCAACTGACAAAGCTTTTTCGAAAGGTGGAAGAGCCGGAACAAACGAAGATAACCAAGCCAAAGCGGCAAAGAATTATTGCAGTGACCGAAGTTATCGATAAGACGCCGCCGAGAGCATCAATTCAGAAAACGGCAGCTGCTGAAGACACAACAAACGTCGAAGTCGCACCTTCGGAGGTCGCGGCTACCGAAGCCGCTACAGCCGAAGATGTGAACTTAGAAACTACTATTGAGGACATCGACAAAATTTTGGAAGACATGGCTGCAGAAGAAGCTGCCACTACTGTTGAAAAAACCATGGCCACAGTGTCTGAGAAAGGGAAAGAAATAGCCAAAGACACTTCGGACGACGAAGCCTACACATTTCAAAATTTAATTGGGCAAAAACTGTCGAAGGCCGAAATGGAAGAACTTAAGGACTATGCCAAATCTTGCGGCTACAAGCCAGGAGCTCTTCTATTTGGAGGCATTGATGACGAAAAATTGGGCTGCATTCGAGACCAAACTGGAGCTAAGGTCATCGGTACTTTGTCAAAAAGTATCGGTTTTCCGAAGCTAGAAACAGATATCAGCCGCTACCGACGACAACATATCGTCGGCAGCTTATTTTACTCCAATTTCAAGGTAAACAACTTTTCTCTGGTTTCTATTGTTTTTAATAATGGAAATATTCCTAACAAAGGTTGTTTATTTGCAGAGCATGCTCCTGAGCAAAGCTCTGAGGATGCAGCAAGACTTGGAGGACAAAAAACACGAAGCTATAATCGAAAATTTAGAGAGCAAGATAAAAGAACAATCAGCTATCATTGAAAAGAAAGACTTCGAGCTCCAATCAACCGAAGGCTTGCTGGCAGAGACTGAAGCTAAAATATCAGAGTTGAATTCAAAGCTTATCGGCCAATCAAAACAATTTGAACAGGAGAAGCTAGAGCTTAATTCGAAACTTGATGCCGAAGTCCAGGCCAACTCAGACTTGAAAAAATCATTATCAAGCCTTCAAGACAAATGCTTGAAATTTAGCAATAATTGTATTGAACGATTAAAAAAGATATTTTACTCTGTTGGAGCCAGCAGCGGGAAGTTTACCCCTTCAGCGGAAAATTTACCACAAGCCTTCGATCATATTGAAGCTGAAATCGAAGAACTTGACGAAGTTATAGCCGGGCACGGTGACTTCTGTGCCTGGGTAGCTTCTCGGGGTACCGCTGCAGCGTTCCTGAAGGCCGGCTGCGAGCATGGAAAAATCGTCAACAGGCCCAACTTCACCTTGTCTCCATCAATCCTGGACGATATTCCTGACCTCGCCCGAAGCATCTCAAATAGATTTATAAAAATGATATGGACAAAAGGCGGGCGAGAGAAGGCTGGAGACGAAGCTCGAAGCCATCTTGATCCAGTACGAAATCATACTTTGTACTTACCTTCTCCTTCACACTTGATTTTTACTCGCGATACCTTGATTCATGTAGGATGACGAAGGTGAAGATGATACTTAAAATATGTCGCCGAAGCCGTCGCCGAAGCTGAAGCTTAGTGAAGATCAGTAGAAGTGTACCATGGAAAAAACTCAGGATACTTTTGTAACAACTTTTGTAAATACAATTAAACTGTTCTTAAGGAACTTTGTACATACCTTGTAACATATTCTTACCCTTCTACTGAGGCGCTTTGATGTGGACGAAATCAGTATTTTGAGCCGAAAGCGAAAAAACACCTTCCCTTCTTTTCGTACACAACGAAGCATAAGAGACCAATTCTTCTTTTTGCCGAGCAACGAAGCATAAAAGACCACTTCTTTTTGCCGAAGCTTTTCTTTTTTGTACACAACAAAGCATAAGAAACCACTTCTTCTTTTTACCGAAGCAACCACTTAGGAACACAAATGCTATGAGTGAATGCTTATGAATGCAAATGTTATGATGTAATGTAATGTGCGAATGAATGTCCAAAGCATATGTCTGAAGCCACACTCAGCCATTATTTCCTTAGAGACAACCACACATCAGCTCTGCATTCCCTTAGGAACGACTTTGGAGCATCTTCGTCTTTTACTTAGACGGTATAAGCTCTGCATTCCCTTAGGAACGTCTTTGGAGCTTCTTCGTCTTTTACTTAGACGGTATAAGCTCTGCATTCCCTAAGGAACGTCTTTGGAGCTTCTTCGCCTTTTACTTTCGGCGGAATCAGCGTTGACTTTTCGCTGTGAGCTCTGCATCCCCTTAGGGACGTCTTTGGAGCTTCTTCTCTTTTTCAGTTTCGGCACTCGATGGTGCGTTCTCAGCTTTTTACATTTACATTCTTTGGGGGATTTTGCTGTTATAAAACTAAAAAAAGGAAATTACATATGATGGCCCCATTAAAAACCTTTCTCCCCCTTTGGAAAGGAAAAGGGTGCCATGAAAAAGAAAAAGAAAAACATAAAAAGTTACATCGAGTTATACATAATATCTCCGAAGCTCATCTGCATTCCAAGATCTTGGAATTTCGTTGCCATCCATGTCCTTTAATCTGTACGAACCAGGCCTTGACGAGGATGCTACTAAGAAAGGCCCTTCCCATTTCAATTGTAACTTGCCCACTGTATCTGGGTTAGCCACTCTCCGAAGCACCAAATGTCCTGGCTCAATATTTTTCAGCCGGACCTTTCTATCTCCCCATTTGACTGTTTCAGCCTGGTATTTATTGATATTCTCCACGGCTTGAAGCCTGATCCCTTCTAAGGCATCTTTTTCCACAAGACAAGCATCTTCGGTATCTGATTCTGCCGAAGCTACCACTCTTATTGATCCAGCTTTAGCTTCTTCCGGAGTTATAGCTTCGTCACCGAATAATAACTTGAATGGGGTAAAGCCTGTAGACCTTGATGTTGTTGTATTGTGGCTCCACACCACTTTGGTCAACTGATCTGGCCACTTTCCCCTGGGTTGATTGAAGATTAACTTCATTATTCCTGTCATTATAATGCCGTTGGCCCTTTCAACGAGCCCATTCGACTCCGGATGCCTGACTGATGCAAAATGGATCTTCGTTCCAATTTGATCACAGAAATTTCTGAAAGCTTCGGAGTCAAACTGCGTTCCATTATCTACAGTGATGGCCTTCGGTACCCCGAAACGACAGACAATATTCTGCCAGAAAAACTTTTGGACAGTGGCCGAAGTTATTGTGGCTAACGGCTTCGCCTCAATCCACTTGGAAAAATACTCCACAGCTACTATAACATATTTTAGGTTCCCTTGGGCTGGTGGTAATGGACCCAACAAGTCAAGGCCCCACCTTTGCAATGGCCAGATGGGTTGTATCAGCTGTGTCAAAGACGAAGGTTGCTTTTGATCTCTTGCACATTTTTGACAACCTTCGCACTTTTGAACTAACTCCGCTGCATCCGAAGCTGCCTTCGGCCAATAAAATCCTTGGCGGAACACTTTTCCAAGTAACGGCCTGGATCCGATGTGGGATCCACACAGGCCTGCATGTATCTCTTTCATTAACTCTATACCTTCGGTTCTAGACAAGCACTTGAGCAGCGGGGCACAAACTCCATGCTTGTATAACTCCCCTTCTATCATGACATACGGACGAGCTCTTGCCTCTATCCTTTTATTATAAGCTTCGTCATCTGATAGGAAGTTACCCTGAAGGTAAGAGATTATTTCAGTTCTCCAATCTTCGCTGTAAGCAGGAGAAATGCTGAGGACTGCTCTTTCAAGTAGCTCCACTGAAGGTGCCTTTATTGTTTCGAAGAAGACATCCGAAGGTAACGGCAGCCCCTGTGCTGCAGACTTGGCTAGTAAATCAGCATGCTCATTTTGTCCCCGAGGGATATTCTTGACAGAAAATCCTTCGAAGGAGGCCTCGATCCTTCGGACCGTGTCTAGGTATTTTTCAAGCTTCGGATCTTTAGCCTTGCAACTTTTGTCAATATGACCCGAAACAACCTGGGAATCAGTCTTAAGAATCGCCCTTCTGATTCCCATTGCCTTTAATTTCCGAAGACCCAGGAGCAGGGCTTCGTACTCAGTAATATTATTTGTGCAGCTGAAGTCAAGTCTTGCTGCATAGCAAGTTTTAACCTTGGATGGTGAGACCAACACAGCAGCTGCACCTGCTCCGAAGGTTCCCCAAGAGCCATCACAAAACACTGTCCATACTTCGGCATCTTTATTTGCTTCTTCATCCTGAGCCCCTGGCGTCCAGTCGGCAATGAAATCTGCCAATGCTTGAGACTGGATTGAGGATCTATGCACATAATCAATGTAAAATTCATTGAGCTCCGCAGCCCATTTTCCAATCCGTCCAGTAGCTTCTCTATTTCTCATGATATCCTTCAACGGCTGCGAAGAAGGAACAACAATGTTGTATGCCTGAAAATAATGCCGAAGCTTCCTGGATGCCATTAAAACGGCATACAATACCTTCTCCAGCTCTGTATAATTTTTCTTTGAGACACTAAGGACCTCAGATACAAAATATACTGGGATCTGCTTCTTGACTTGTCCATCAAACTTCTCCTGGACAAGTGCCGCACTTACTGCTGAGTGCGAAGCTGCCACATATAACAACAGAGGAGCCCCTGGCGTTGGTGGAGTTAATGTTGTTAGATCTATTAAGTATTGCTTCAGCTCTTCGAAGGCTTTTTGTTGACTTGGGCCCCATTGAAAGACTTCAGCTGACTTCAGCACCTCGAAGAATGGTAAGTTTCTTTCTGCTGATCTGGATATAAATCTGTTGAGAGATGCCAGCCTTCCTGTCAATCTTTGGGCCCCCTTTCTTGTGGTTGGTGGCTCCATTCGAAGTATAGCTTCGATTTTATTTGGATTAGCTTCGATTCCCTTTGTTGAAACCAAGCATCCAAGAAATTTACCCTTCTTCACTCCGAACACACATTTTTCTGGATTCAGCTTCAGACCAGCTTGTCTGAAGCTGGCGAAGGTCTCCTGCAGATCAGCAATATGATTTTCCTGCTTCGTGCTTTTTACAATAATGTCATCAACATAGGTCAACACATTTCTGCCTATCTGAGACTGGAGAACCTTCGCAGTCATTCTGCTGAAACTCCCTCCAGCATTCTTGAGCCCCTCAGGCATCCGAAGATAGCAATATGTGCCACTTGGGGTTATGAAGCTAGTTTTCGGCTCATCTTCCTTCTTCATCCAAATTTGATGATAGCCTGAGTAGCAGTCTAGGAGACTCATGAGCTCTGAAGAAGCTGCTGCATCGACTAAAGAGTCTATCCTTGGCAGCGGGAATTCGTCCTTCGGACAAGCCTTGTTAAGATCTGTGAAATCGATACACATTCTCCACTTGCCATTGGCCTTCTTCACCATAACAGTGTTAGCCAGCCACTCTGGATACTTCACTTCTCTGATAACTCCTGCACTGAGGAGTCTTTTTACTTCATTGCGAGCTCCTTCGGCCTTGTCATCAGACATTTTCCGAAGCCTCTGCTTTCGGGGTCTGAAGGATGGGTCGACATTGAGCGAATGTTCAATAACATCCCGATTTACTCCACAGAGATCATTAGCTGACCATGCAAAAACATCTTTGTTGTTGAATAAAAACCTTATCAAGGTTTTCTCCTGGTCTTCAGATAGTTGCGAGCCCAACAGCACCTTCTGCTCTGCTATGTCTTCACACAATAACATGGGCTTCGGCTGATCCGCTGAAGCTGCCTTCTCCCTCCTGAATTTGTACTGTTCACAAGCTTCAGCTCCATCTATGTTATGGATTGCCTTGGAGTCAGTCCAGCTTCCTTCGGCCCTTCTAGCAGCTTCCTGGCTTCCATGAATAGCAATAGGCCCTTGGTCCGAAGGTATCTTCATGCAGAGATAAGCTGGGTGAAGAATTGCTTCGAAGGCATTAAGGGTACCTCGGTCAATGATAGCATTGTAAGGATATTCCATGTCAACAATATCAAACACAATTTGCTCAGTCCTTGTGTTGTTGACAAATCCGAAGGTTACCGGCATGGTAATCTTCCCAAGTGCTACAATCTGCCGCCCTCCAAAGCCACAAAGAGGGTGCGTAGCATCATGAATTTTGTCTTCAGGCTCTTGCATTTGTCTGAAGGCTTTAGCAAATATAATGTCAGCTGCACTACCTGTATCAACTAGGACATTGTGGACCAGAAATCCTGTGGAAGTGAGTTCACCGGAGGTGGGCGCCAATGTTGGGGGCTTGTTCTCAAATGCTAAGAGTTAAGAACAAGGCAACACAGAAAATGTTAAGTGTTAACGTCCTTCGTCCTCCATCATTTTATATCCTTTCGGGATATAAAGAATTTCGGGCGAAGGTTACGAAGGACGTACCTTCGTAAGCATAATAACGAGGGGCGAAGTATTCATATAAATCATGAGATATAAAATAAACATTTAAATGTTATCATAGAATCATTTCCATTTTTATTAACATGAACGAATATAAATAATTTCAAATTACAAATGTACCTTCAGTCTTGAGGAAGGCAAAAGTATAAGTGTGATGCGAAGGCAAATGACAGGTTCGCGTGAACAGTACGGGGGTACTGTTCATCTATTTATAGACACAGGACGCAGCCTGTGACAAATTACAATTATGCCCCTTACAAAAGTTTACAACATTGACTCAGACCTTTATGGATAAAAAGGTCATTCTATCTCTATGTCGGTTTGTAACGCCGAAGCTCCATGAAAAGGAATCTTCGGCCATCTCCTGGGGACAGCTTCAGCCGAAGCTGCTTCTTCGTGCAAGACCTTCGGCGCAACGAAGCATGACCCCAACATTCCCCCTCCTTTGCTTGAGGATTTGTCGAAAGCTTTTGACGATTAAATCCATCTCCTCATTGTCGAGCTTCGAGGCGTCGATGGGGAGCCTACTTGGTGTAGACTCTTCCTTCTTCTCCTCCGTTGCCTTGAATGCGACGGGTTGTGCCTCGGGCGTGGAGGAGGTGCCTTGCTCGATGATCTTCTTTGAGCCTTTAATCATTAGCTCAAAGCTCACAAATTTTCCTATAACCTCCTCGGGAGACATTAGCTTGTATCTAGGATCACCTCGAATTAATTGAACTTGCGTAGGGTTAAGAAAAACGAGGGATCTAAGAATAACCTTGACCATCTCATGGTCATCCCATTTTGTGCTCCCGAGGTTGCGCACTTGGTTCACCAAGGTCTTCAAGCGGTTGTACATAGCTTGCGGATCCTCCCCTTGGTGAAGCATGAAGCGACCGAGCTCCCCCTCGATCGTTTCCCGCTTGGTGATCTTGGTCACCTCATCTCCTTCGTGCGCGGTTTTGAGCACGTCCCAGACCTCTTTGGCATTCTTTAATCCTTGCACCTTGTTATACTCCTCACGACTTAGAGATTGGAGGAGTATAGTGGTGGCTTGAGAGTTGAAGTGCTCGATTTGGGCCACCTCGTCCTCATCGTAATCCTTATCCCCTACGGAAGGTACCTGTACTCCAAACTCAACAACATCCCATATACTTTTGTGGAGTGAGGTTAGGTGATATTTCATCAAATCACTCCACCTAGCATAATCTTCACCGTCAAAGGTTGGCGGCTTGCCTAATGGAACGGAAAGTAATGGAGTATGTCTAGGAATGCGAGGGTAGCGTAGAGAGATCTTACTATACTTCTTGCGCTCTTGGCACTTAGAAGTTACGGACGATGCGTCGGAGCCGGAGGTCGATGGTGATGAAGAGTCGGTCTCGTAGTAGACCACCTTCCTCATCTTCTTTTTCTTATCGCCACTTCGATGTGACTTGTGTGAAGGAGATTCCTTCTCCTTCCCGTTCCCTTTTGTTGCGGGACTCTCCCGATGAAGCCTTCCCGTGGCTTGTAATGGGCTTCTCGCCGGTCTCCATCTCCTTCTTGGCGTGATCTCCCGACATCGCTTCGAGCGGTTAGGCTCTAATGAAGCACCGGGCTTTGATACCAATTGAAAGTCGCCTAGAGGGGTTGAATAGGGCGAAACTGAAATTTACAAAGTTAATCACAACTACAAGCCAAGTTAGCGTTAGAAATATAATCGAGTCCGAGAGAGAGGGTGAAAAACAAATCGCAAGCAAATAAGGAATGAGACACAAGGATTTGTTTTACCGAGGTTTGGTTCTTGCAAACCTACTCCCCGTTGAGGTGGTCACAAAGACCGGGTCTCTTTCAACCATTTCCCTCTCTCAAACGGTCACTTAGACCGAGTGAGCTTCTCTTCTCAATCACACGGGACACTAAGTCCCCGCAAGGACCACCACACAATTGGTTTCTCTTGCCTTGGTTACAATTGAGTTTGATCACAAGAAGAATGAGAAAGAAAAGAAGCAATCCAAGCGCAAGAGCTCAAATGAACACAACAAATCACTCTCTCTAATCACTAAAGCTTTGTGTGGAGTTGGGAGATGATATGATCTCTTTGGTGTGTCTTGTATTGAAAGTTATAGCTCTTGTAAGGTGTAGAAGTGTAGAAAACTTGGATGCAATTGAATGTGGGGTGGTTGGGGTATTTATAGCCCCAACCACCAAAATGTGGTCGTTGGAAGACTGCTGTCGCATGGCGCACCGAACAGTTCGGTGCACCACCGGATACTGTCCGGTGCGCCAGCCACGTCAGCCAGCCATTAGGGTTCGACCATTGGAGCTCTGACTTGTGGGGCCTCTGGGCTGTCCGGTGGTGCACCGGACATCTCCTGTAGACTGTCTGGTGCGCCTGCTTCGCGTGCTCTGTCCTCTGCGCGCGCTGGCGCGCATTTAATGTGTTGCAGTCGACCGTTGCGCTTGAAGTAGCTGTTGCTCCGCTGGCACACCGGACAGTCCGGTGTGTCACCAGACACTGTCCGGTGCCTCACCGGACGGTCCGGTGAATTATAGCGAAGCGCCCTCTGATTTTCCCGAAGGTGAGGAGTTCAGCGTCGAGTTCCCTGGTGCACCGGATACTGTCCGGTGGCACACCGGACAGTCCGGTGTGCCAGACCAGGGTGCCTTTGGGATTTCTCTGGCTCTTTTTGTTTGAACCCATCTTTGGTTTTTTTATTGGTTTATTGTGAACCTTTGGCACCTGTAGAACTTATAGACTAGAGCAAACTAGTTAGTCCAATTATTTGTGTTGGGCAATTCAACCACCAAAAACAATTAGGAAAAGGTGTAAGCCTATTTCCCTTTCACTTGGGAATAGAATTAGGACATTCTTTTTACTGATTCTGTGGCTAATTTAGATTTAATTAAAGCATTAGAGCTTTCTAGAAAAATCTTGCATCTCAATCTATCAAGAGCTCTCTTGGTACAAGTCCTCCTGTTGATCCTGAGTCTGATGTGGATAAGATTATCCATAATGATGAGGGATACAATGATATGACTTATTTGGAAAAGGTGATGGTCTTAAGAAAAGGCAGAAAAAATCGTCATAAAAAATCTGCTAAAAAGAAAAATAAGAAATCTCCTCCTAAGCTTAGGTATACACCTAATAAAAGGAGGGGAGTGTATTCCGACCTCATCCCCAAGATTTCAGAATGATTGGTCTCATCTGGAATTGTCAAGGTTTGGGTAAGGATGTGAAAATTGAATTCTTGAAGGACATCTTAAGAAAAGAAAAAATTGATTTTATTGGTTTACAAGAAACTAATAAAAAGTTCTTTGAGGATTCTTGGCTGAACTCTATTAGTGGTAATAGAAACTTTGCCTAGTTCTGAACTCCTGCGAATGGGAGATCAGGAGGCCTCCTTGTGGGGTTTGATGCAGATGTTTTTGATGTTAGAAAAAAAGAAATGGGAGAGTTCATGATCAAAATTCTTGTGGTTCATAAAGAAAATGGCTTCATTTGGAATTTCATCAATGTGTATGGTGCTGTGCTGCCCAAAATGATCAGAAACAGAAATTCCTTAGTGAGTTGTCTTCTTTCTGTTCCAAATGCAATCACCCCATGTTGGTTGGTGGGGATTTTAATATTTTAAGGAAAGAGACTGACAAAAATAAGCCTGGGGGAACAAATAAATGGAATTCTTTGTTTAACTCCATCATTGACTTTCATAACCTGATAGAGCTTGATCTGAATGGTAGGCTTTATACTTGGTCTAACAATAGAGACCCCCCACTTTTGAAAAATTGGACATGTTTCTTGCTAGTCCGGAATGAGACCTTCATTATAAAAATGTTAGTGTTTCTAGGCTCAATAGGACATTTTCTGATCATGTTCCCTTGTATCTCAGAACTGACTTTCTGCCCTCCTTGAAGAGAGACTTTAGGTATGAATTATGCTGGAGGCTTAGGTCGAATTTTAAAAGTTTAGTTTGGGATAACTGGTCTTTGTCTGTTATAGGAAAGAAAAGTATTGATATTTGGAAAGAAAAAACGAAGAGACTGAAAAAATGTTGAAAGGTTGGAATATTAATGTGGAAGGGAGATATTTGAAACTCAAGAAAGAGTTGATGCATAAAATTGATATTTTAGATAAGAGAAGTGAAAGTATGGGCATTTTGGATTTCGAAAAACTTAAAAAACTTGAAATGGAGTGGAATATGAAAAATATGATGGCAGAAGAGGGTTGCAAGAGAAAACAAACGGCGAGAGACTGATTCATTAATGAAGGTTATGAGAATACTAGGTATTTTCACCTTATTGCTAAAGGGAGGAGAAGAAGAGTCAAGATTATTTCTTTGATTCATGAGGGTGTAACCGTGGATGATGCTAATTAGGGATGAAAACGGTCGGAAACGGTCGGTAAACACTAAAACCATTACCATTTCCATATTTTTTATCGGAAACGAAATCGAAAATGGTAACTCCGAAAACGGAAACGATATCGGTATTTCGGAAACTTCGGAAACGAAAGTTCGGTATAAAAAATACACCAGTAACGATCAAAATCTAAAATACAATCGATAAACATATAACATAACAAGCCCACAATACAACAAAGACCAAAAGTTCACAATTCACAAAGATCAAAGGTTCACAAACTCAAAGTTCAACGTTTTTTCTGCTCTAATTATGTAAAAAAAGAGTCAACTCAAACAGCTCGACTTTAAAAACAAATACAATACAAAATATATAGAGAGAGACACACATACATATATGTACACATATGCTATATATATATAAATATATATATAAACACACCCGTGGCAAGTAGCCAGGCAATGGGCGCCCTGCTCTTGCCGTCTGTCTAAACGCACGCACGGTTAGCGTACGGTCCACCTTGCGGCCCACTTTGCAGCCCATTAGCGCGATGTAGCAGACTAGTTGTAGCGAGCGTCAGTTTTATCACTTAGTCCCACCTCGCTCAGTAAACTACACAGTGTACAAATTCTTCTATATAAATACATACCCTACCGCAGTTATTTGCCAAAGTCCTGAGCGGGCAGGAGACCGGCGGCTTGGGCTAGAATGGAAATGTGGGCTTTGTCCCGCTTACCTTGTTTTTAATTTTCGGAAAATTCCGAATCCTATATTCGGTAAATTCCAGTTAAATTCGGTAACCGAAGGAAACAGTCGGTAAAATGCTAATCCAGTTTCGATACCGATTCTGATATAAAATTCCGACAATCGATTTCGTTTTCGAAAATACCGTTACTGCTGAATTCGGTCGAATAAAAATCGAAAACGGTTTCCGGAAACCGAAAAATACCGAAACTGTTTTCATCCATAATGCTAATGACATTAATAAAGTTGCAACTTACTTTTATAGAGAGTTTTTTGGTCCTTCTGCCTCCTCTAACATCAATATGACAAATCTTCAAATGAATCAGTTGAATAATGAGGACCGGTCTCTGCTCACTGCTCCATTTGGCGTCGATGAGATTAAAAAGGTGGTGTTTGATCTAAAACACAACAACGCTCCTGGTCCCGATGGTTTACCTGCTGATTTTTTTCAAGATTTTTGGGAGCTTATTTATCTTGATCTTTAAAATTTATTCAAAGACTTCTATGATGGGAATCTTGATATTGAAAGATTAAACTATGGGATGATAACTCTTTTGCCTAAGGTAGATAATGATGTTGAAATGAAAAAAACTTAGGCCTATTTGTCTTTTGAATGTGTGTTATAAAATCATTACCAAGGTTTTAAATAATAGATTGGCCTTTTGTATCACTAAAGTGATAAGTGAATCTCAGTATGGTTTTATTCAAGGCAGATACATAATGGATGGTGTGATATCTCTCAATGAGATTCTCCATGAGGTGAAAAAGAAAAAGCATAGTGGAGTGGTGCTCAAAATTGATTTTAAAAAAGCTTATGATAAAATAAACTGGCATTTTATTTACTGCATGCTGGAAAAAGGTTTTGGTAGTACTTGGTGTGATTGGGTTATGAGAACTGTTAGAGGTGGTAAAGTCGCCATCGATCAAGACTAATGATGTTGTGGGTCCTTATTTTACCACTCATAAAGGTGTGAGGCAAGGGGATCCTTTCTCTCCCCTCCTTTGTAATCTAGTTGTAGATGGCCTGGCTTGTCTGATTCATAAAGCCCAAGACGAGGGCCTTATTGAAGGTTTTATTCCCCACATTATTTAGAATGATTGTTGTTGTCTTCAGTATGCTGATGATACTATTTTCTTCATTCAAGACTGTTTGGAAAGTGCAAGAAATCTTAAATTCATTCTATGTCTTTTTGAACACATGTCTGGTATTAAAATCAATTTTCACAAAAGTGAAATTTATTGTTTGGGGAGGCTAAGGAAATTGAAGAATTATATGCAGATATTTTTACTTGTTCTATTGGTAATCTTCCGATGAAATATCTTGGAGTTCCAATTGATAACAAAAAACTTAATAAAAACCTCTGGAGCTCCATGGAGGAAAAAATTGAGAAAAGGCTTGCTGGTTGGCAAGGAAGATTTTTTGAGTTTGGGTGATAAATTGACTTTGTTAAATAGTTATCTTTCCAATGTGCCTCTATACATGTTATCCATCTATCCTGCTCCTAAGTCAGTTATTAGGAAATTGGACATTTACAGGAAAAGGCTTTTGTGGCAAGGTGATCATCAATAAAAAAAATCACCTTGTAAATTGGAACTCTGTTTGCTCTCCTAAAAGTCAAGGAGGTTTATGTGTCTTGAACCTCGAAACCATGAATGATGCTTTGATGACGAAATGGCTTTGGAATATTGAGAATTCAAATGGTTTATGGCAAAAGATTATTACAAAGAAATATATTAAGGGAAAACCCCTTATTTCTGTCAGACAAAAACAAGATGATTCTCATTTTTGGAATAAGTTATTGAGTCTGAGAGATGTTTTCTATAGACACTATAAAGTAATTGTTGGTAATGGCAGGAAAACTAGTTTCTGGAAAAACTCCTGGACAGGTGATTATCTTTTAACTGACAAATTCCCTTGTCTGTTTGATTTGGCTTTTGATAAGGACATCTATGTTAACAAGGTCTTGTCTTATAATTTTGAAGCCCTCTCTTTTAGAAGGAGAATTATTGGTAATTTGCACGTGATGTATGAGGAGCTTTTGGGGTGTTGTAATAATCAGATTTTATCTGATCAGGAAGATAGAATTGTTTGGCTTCTCGGCAATAAAGGTTTTCTGTGAACTCTTTGTACAAAAAGAAGATGAGCGATCAAGTGGCCGTTCCATACAGGTTCTTGCGGAAATCAAAATTACCACACAAAATCAAAGTTTTTATCTGGCTGGTTGTGAGAAATAAAATTCTCACAAAAGATAGCTTAAAAAAAAAGAAATTGGCATGGTTCCGGTGATTGTTGTTTCTGTGGTGGTTCTGAATCGATTGATCATTTATTTTTTAACTGTTCCATTGCAAGATTTATGTGGAGAATGATTCAAGTTGCCTTAAATATGGACTTCATTCCAAAAAACATCAGTGAGCTCTGTGATAGTTGGATTGAAAAAATCCTAAAAATAAAGTCACCAATTTGTTTTTGTTTGGTTGTGGTGTTGTGTTTTGGGCAATATGAAGGACCAGAAATAATTGGTGCTTTGGAGATAAACCTCTGCTTGATCCCTCTAACGTAGTTTTTCTCTGTTGCTTTTGGTTGGACTCCTGGTCTATCCGTCAGAAAGAGATGGAAAAAAGATGGTGGTCCAAGAAAGTAGGCTAATCAGAAAGATATCAAGCGAAGTACTATGTCGGGCGTAAGGATGGTGTCCGAGGGATCGACGTATTTCTGGGTGAATGGATATTTTGGTTATCTCTGTAGACGGTCGGATCATAGTTCTGAACCTTACTTTTGTTAAACCTTTTAGTTTGCTTCGCTTCTTAGCTGAGGTTTTCGTCGTTGTAATAAGCAAAGCTTATGACTCTGTCTTGGTTTGGCATCTCTCTTTACATACTTCCAGTCATGACATGGTTGACGACAGAAAAAGCACTAATGCCACAACTAGCCGAGCCTCTTGCGGATGACTCCCTCGACGGAGCCGACGAAGGCGAAGGTGCCGACGACGAAGCAGACGACGCTGAATGCCTGGAGCGCGACCCACGTCCGCGTCCACGGCAGGACCCCGCGCTGGACGCAGTACATCTCGACGGGGAGGTAGATGGCGAGGGGCCAGAAGACGACGGCGCCCAGCACGCCCAGCACCTCGTTGAAGTAGGGGAAGAGGAGGGCCAGCCCCGTGGTGCTCGCCACGTACGCCGTCCGGAAACACAGCCGCTGCAGGTTGAGGCTGTAGCTCCACGACGCCGGCGCGCCGGGCACCTTCACGGCGTAGGATTTGTTCACGAACGCGCTGTTCGGGAACCTGGCCGCCAAGGACCGGTCCGCGAAGGTGAAGATCTGCTGGCTGAACATCTGATCGCAACAGACCCAGATATTAATTAGCGTACGTGCGCGCATGTCATATGGCACGTACGTACTTTTACTGCTTGCTTCGTACTACTACCTGGTAGCCACCAAGCAGGTGGAGCACGATGCAGGCGTTGGCGAAGTCGATGAGCCAGTACGGCTCGTAGAAGCCGAAGCCGGTGAGCAGGTTGCCCGGCGCGGCGTTGCCGAAGGCGGCGTACCCGAAGCACCCCACGGCGAGGTAGAAGAACGTGGTGGCCAGGACCGCGAGCACGTTCCCCTTCTGCATCGTCTCGCTCTCTGGTGGCGGCGATTTGAGCGTGTCCTGCATGCAGTTTAATGAATTGCAAGAGTTTTTTTTTTTATGAAGTAAATTATTCGGAAGCTTTGAGAAGAAAAAGAAAAGGTGAAGATGGCTGCAGTGTAGTAGTAGTAGTATACCTGTATCTCCAGTAGGACAATGGTGTACGGGTAGGCGAACGCGATGTCGCCGATGGCCTGCGCGACTCGCCAGACTTTCTGCGGCGCGGTGCTCATCGGTACTCCGGCGACGCTTCCTTTGATCGCCCCATTTTCTGGTGGATTAATTCGATATACACGCACCAACCAAGATCATTCGCATCCAGGGCTCGCGCGTACGTCAATAACAACGCTGACTGAATCTCGCTCGATCTACCAATGCGAAATCACCTATGGTCTTGGCGAGGCCGAGGCCGAGGCCGATGGTGGCGTAGGTGAAGGACATGACGGCGGCGACGACGGAGAGCCAGGCCATGCTGTGGAAGTTGGGTATGAGGGACAGCACCGCCTGGGCCGCCCCCAAGAGCAGCATGTAGAGGTGGTCGCCGCCGGCGCCGCAGGGAGCGCTGTGGCCCTGGCTGTGGTAGCAGTTGGCCCTCACGATCGCCCTGCGGCAACATAGCGCGTGTCAGCATTACCATGCAGCATGGCCAGGAGATCGAACGAAGAGAGCGGCGGGCCGGAAACGATCGGCGTACGTACCTGAGGCAGGTCGCCGTGGTGATGGTGTAGGCGATTGCGGTCCCGTACATGTTGAGGTACTGGAACAGGCCGCAGAGCCAGGTGCGCTTCTCCCCTGCGCGCGTTGCTCTTGCTAGCTCGTAAGTGGAGTCGCTACCAAAGGCTAATACGCTAGCCGATAGACAGGATAGGAACAAGAACAAGGATGCAGGAGCAACGCGTACCCAGGTGCGTCCTGACGGCGTCCATGTAGGTGTAGTTCCTCTGGCGTTTCAGGGAGCCATCATCGGAGCCAGGGGACCTGTAGCAGTGGGACAGGAGGAAGGCGGAGAGGTAGGTGACGAAGGCGAAGCAGAGCATGGCGACGGGGCCGCCCACCCAGCCCAGCTGCGCGACGCTCCACGAGAGCGCCAGCACGCCGCAGCCGATCACGGCGGTGATGATGTGCGCGAAGCAGGTCCAAAGGTTGCCTGCCGCCGCCCATCGAACGACGAGAATTAAACCGGGGGTGTGGGGATTTGCTTGTTAGCGCGGCTACTGCTGCTGCCGACGCACGCATGCACAGGGCGCGGGAGAGAGTGAGTGGTGGTACCGGTGCCCGCGGCGTGGCCGTCGTCGTCGAGCTCGACGCTGCCGGCGCCGACGCCGCCGACCTCCAGGGAGTGGCTGCCGTGGTGCTGCGCCATTGGCCAGCGGCCGGCGTTGGGAAACCTGAGAGCTCTGAGCTCGTGTCGTGTAGCCAATCGTGTGACTAGTACAGTGAGCAAAGAGTATAGCTCATCGGCGCTAGCGATCCCATCCTTGTGTGGGACTGGGTGGCCTAGAGAGGCCGGATCGAAGAGACCTTTGGCGAGCGACGGCCGACGGGCGGAGACTTTTGTCTCGTCCACAGCCACATGCCCACATCCAAGACGATCGATCCGGCTGGCGTGGCGCCCTGGTTTACGTGCTACTACTGGTAGTACGAAGCAGGACGAGCTGTCACGGTCTTGCAAGTTCTCTGACGAGTCCAAGCAGCTGTTTTCTGCGCTTGCAGACAAAACAAAGAGAAGAAAACGAGGGTTGCCACATGCGTTGTCAGGATTTGTCCGTTCTCAGTTCAGTTTAGCTTGCACGAAACCTTTCTCGGGGATTGGACTCGCTGAACGCTGATTGATGCACTGCCTGCTTGCTTTCGAGAGCCGTTTTTGCCGACTGCCGTTGGCCGCCCGATCAAGCGCCACCAGATTTCTCTTTCCATTACCGGATGGGCATGTGATTCTGCTTTGGCGAGAGCCAGCCGGAGACGCACCACCAGCTAGACCGGTTCAACGTCGGATAGAGTTCAGGTCGGATCAAGATTAGATCGTCCACCATTTAACACGACCCGTATCGGTATCTAACCTCGTAACTCATACCTATTTTTTTTTAAAGTTAGGTTGGATTTTTTTAGTTTCGAATCAGTTTTTCCGGGCTTGATCTGATTTTAGATAAAAAAAAAATCATGACTCAAATCCAGCCCATGAATTATTACATATAAAAAATTACGACCCACCACCTACCAGCAGTGGTCGAGGAGGTCACCTGATTTCATAAATGGTTTGAGCAAATCGCCTTTCTCATGAGGATGACGTGGTGGCCATGGCGTTTCGCTCACGGGTCACGTAGTCACGTCCGAATTTTTTGCATTTTGGTCCTTCATCGGAAAAAAATTCACGTTTAGACCTTAGAAAATTTTAATGTCATTTTTGGACCCTTTACTCGGCGCCGTAGCCCGTGGCGCCGAGGTAACACAGCTCGGCGCCATAGGCTATGGCGCCGAGGTACGTGCTGTGTTGGCACAAACGGACGTCGTGGCGCCGACGTGTTACCGAGCTCGGCGCCATAGATCTTGGCGCCGAGCTTCGTTCTGTACAGAAAACTTGTCTAGCTCAGTTGGTAAAATACAAGGCTCTTAACCTTATGGTTGTGGGTTCAAGCCCCATGGTTGGCATTTTTTAATATTTTTTGTCTTTGTCACTTATTTATTTTTTTTGTTGTCCATATTTTTCGTTTATGTCGCTGATTTGTCCGTCCTGATTTATTTCTCATTCAGTTTTATTTTTATGACTAATTTGTTTATTCATCCATATTTTTTTTATCCGGCGAGCACAGCAGCTGTATATCCAGTAAATTCTAAAATATATCATCCATGAGACAAGTATATAATGGAGTATACTTTTATTTAGTGCAGAAGAAAAAAGATGAATATGTGTGCTTCTTTTTACTGGGAATATGTTATTATGTATTTAAAATTTATGTTCAAAAGAACTCAATGAAAATATAATATTTTTATTTGATCACGATTGAAGTAAGAGTGTTCTCATTTGATTTTTATTGTGATTAGCTGAGCAAACAAGGGGATAAGTTGACGGCTTGTGAGCACCATAGCACACAGCTGCTGTGCTCGCCGGATAAAAAAATCTGGACGAATAAACAAATCAGTCACAAAAATAAAATAAATCAGGACAGACAAATCAGCGACATAAACGAAAAATATGGACAACAAAAAAACAAATAAGTGAAAAAGGCAAAAAGTATTAAAAACAGTCACCGTGGGGCTCGAACTCACGACCACAAGGTTAAGAGCCTTGTATTTTACCAACTGAGCTAGACAAGTTTTCTGTACAAAACAGAGCTCGGCGCCAAGATCTATGGCGCCGAGCTCGGTACCACATCGGCGCCACGACGTCCGTTTGTGCCAACGCAGCACGTACCTCGGCGCCATAGCCTATGGCGCCGAGCTGTGTTACCTCAGCGCCACGGGCTACGGCGCCGAGTAAAGGGTCCAAAAATGACATTAAAATTTTCTAAGGTCTAAACGTGAATTTTTTTCCGATGAAGGACCAAAATGCAAAAAATTCGGTAGTCACGTGGCGCCTCGATCATTGATCGATGGACAAAAACAGTTAGGCTGATCCTGATTCCTGACCGAGTCATTGGCCAATCATATCATATGATACGAAACCTAGAGGATTCGTGTACTCACTGTAGTACCTTTGCAAACTATCTTTTCGTCTATTTATATAACAATTATTTTTCTATTATATCAATAATTTTATTTTATTTCTCTTACGAAGTTTTTTTGTTTTGTGTCTAACTTTTATCTCTCTTTCTCTTTATCTTTCGCCTGGCCATTCTACCTATATGTATTACGCTGTTTGCTTCAGATTAAAGTCAACGACAAACTATAGAAACAAAACACTGTAAAAGCAGTAAAAACAATAAAATCTGATACAAATTAAGGCCAAACGAAACCGAAACCAAACGAACATGTTGCTTGCTTGTGATCCGGTCTCCGGAGTCTCTTGTCCTCCGGTCTCGGGAGTCGGGCGGGATTCCGGGATCCATCCGTCGAGAACAAATGGACCGACAGCGGCTGACGGCTTGACGCCGATGAACCTCAAAAACGACGTGGACCTGCGGAGCATGTGCTGTGTCAGTGTCAGTGCTCAGTTTGCGCGCGTTTGTCTCCTTGGGTTTGGAACGGAACTTGATAACCTCGGTTCAGGGCAGCAGCTCAGGCTCGTCCAGGAAATTGAAGCGAGCGAGCAGAAAGGCATCAGTTGACCTCGACACAAAACTTTGTGATCTTTTGGCTGCTTCGAGACAGTAAAAAAAACAGGTCAAAAAACATAAGGGCCGCAAAGGGAGGGGTTACCTAAAATCAAAAAAAAATATTTCCTAATGAAAGGCATTTTTTGGAATAGCAGAGGTCTCTCAGACTTGGCTAAATATCGATACAGTTCAGAGGCTATGATGGATCATAAGCTAGGCTTCTTAGCAATCATGGAAACCGGAAAGCTTGATATGTCCAAGGTGGATCTGGCACGACTTTCTGGTGGGGCAGATTTTACCTGGCATTGTCTCCCTGCTAGGGGTAGATCCGGTGGTATACATTGGGAGCCAAAGTGAGTGCTCTTGATATTTCCATTATCGTTGAAGGAGAGTTATATATCAAATTTCATTTGCGCAATAGGACAGATAACTTTAAATGGATTTTGATGGTTGTTTATGGACCAGCTTTTATGGAAGAGTTCAAGTCAGCTTTTCTGTCTGAGCTTGCTCAGGCATGCCACCATAATACGCTTCCTTTTCTCGTGGGGGGACTTCAATATTTTGAGAAATAGAGGGGAGAAGAATAATGATAGGTTTAATGGTTGCTGGCCTTTTCTCTTCAATGTTGTGATTGACAGCTTTGATTTAAGAGAAATAGACCTTTCAGGTAGACAATTTACATGGGCAAATGCCCTCCCCATACCTACTTATGAGAAACTCGATAGAGCACTCATGTCAACTGAATGAGAACTTAAGTTTCCTTTGGCCATGATTCAGGCACTTAATAGAGGAGTCTTCGATCATACACCGTTGCTTCTTGACACTAAATCTCCTGCCTTTGCCGGGTGCAATAGGCTATTCAAATTTGAACTATGCTGGCTACAAAGGGAAGGCTTTCGTGATCATGTCAAAGAGATTTGGTCATGCTCAAATAAGGGCAAGAACTCGGTTCAAAGATGGAATATCAAACTGAGTGCCCTACGGAGATTTCTTCGTGGCTGGGCTGCCCAGTCTAATGGGGAATTTCCTTATTATGAAAGCAGGAGGGATTGCCACTCTCACGTTAGTCCACGTCGTCATTATTTCTATCAGCCATACGATCCCATCTCCACGGAAGAGAACCGACCGGCAGGTTCTCGCTCTAGAATCTTCCACAACTGCAAAACGACGCGACCGCAGGTCACTACCTCCACAAGCAAATTTACACGGAACTGGCTCGCCGACGCTGCCTACCTCGGCGCTTGGGATTCATCAGCTTGAGAAGCGAGACGCGGAACCTGGTGGCCGAGCGGAACAGCGATGTCGGCGGCAACACTCCGGCCTTGGCCTCCACTGCCGACGCATCCATGGCCACAACATTGGCCGCCCCGGGCGCTCCATGCAATCCTCTTCGGCGTCGGACCGGCACTCTCGTCGCCGGGCACCACAAATTCGAGGTCAAAGGAGTTGTTGTCCTGGCTCGCCGACACGGAGATGGTCATGGTGGCTGCGGCCGAGGGCATGAACTCACGCTGGGCCCAGAAGAAGTCGTGTCATGGCGCTCTGTTCGAACCAAAATTGAGCCGGCGGACTGTCCGGCCCTGAGGCCGGACGGTCCGCGGTCTGGACGGTCCGCGCCTGTGGGCCGGATGGTCCGCGCGTGCGCAGAACAGATTAGGGTTCCGAGTTTTGTGCTACGGTTGTTAGCTAAAATCATGGGATAAGCTCGGAAATTAGTTTGTAAAGGGTCCAGCCCCCCTCCTCTATAAATAGAGAGGTATACGGCCGATTTGTAATCATCAACAATCGAATCAATACAACTTATATTTCGCATTTTATCCTAGGAGTAGTTCTAGTCTAGTTTAGGTTTAGTCTTCCAATCCCCAAATTCTCCGCCTCTCCTCGACTCTACGTCGATTAGAGGAGTCTAGGTCGGTCTACCCGAGCCTAGACACAACCTAGGATCTCTACTCCCCGACGGGGTCCCTCCCGGGAGCGAGATCCAGGCGCCGTCGGCGATCTTCCGCCGTCCCTGCGTACGCGCGGACCGTCCGGCCCCAGGGCGCGGACCGTCCGGCCGTCAGGCAGGAGCCCTAGCCGCGCACCAGGCCGCGGACCGTCCGGCCCCAGGCCACGGACAGTCCGCCCTTGCGCAGCGAGCACCACCGTGCCTCGCACCAGGCCGCGGACCGTCCGGCCCCTGCGCGCGGACCGTCCGCCCCTGTGCAGAAGGCACCGCCACGGTTCTTGTTGAGTGTTTGGCGCTCCAAAAAGGCGTCAACATACTTTTTGGCGACTCCGCTGGGGACAAAACATCTAAGCTTATCAGATCGGCCCTCAATGGCCGGTTCAAAGGATAGCTCTGATATTTCTCTAAGCAACATCATAGAGCCGACTTGGGAAACCTTGCCGGCTGACGAGCAGCTCCAGTTTGAGGAGCACAAGGAGCGGATGATCCAGGAGGCGAAAGCAAAGTTCTTGGCCAACTTCAAAGTGGACAGGAACAACAAGGTCGTCCGGCATCGGGCGACGGATCCGGCTTCGCTCCAACCCACGCTAGATATCCCCAATGTAAGTAATACCAACGATCTGCAATCTCTTAGAAATTATGTAGAAGATCAGCGTGAACAAATGCAGAACATCATAGGGGGTATGCAAAGCGATCTTAAGAGACTAGTACGTGCATTCGATAAATCTAGTACCGCAAATTTTCCTTCGCACGAGGTTGAGTTAGGAGATAACGCGCGTAACACATCGGCTACAGGTTGTCACGACCAGTCACAACCCCTTTATGGGATGCCGATGGACACATACCCTAAGCAATCGCAAATCGGCAGCAAACCAGCCGATCTGCACATGCCCGGACCGTCCGCACGTGAGCGCGGACCGTCCGGGCCAACAACAGTCGGGCCAATTTTTAATGAGTTACCTAGATATGCGCCCGAGCCACCACATATGACACAGAACCCAAACTACCCAGCCGGACGGTCCGCATACAATGACGGACGGTCCGCATATGACCACGGACGGTCCGGGTACGTATCCGGACAGTCCGCGCATGAGTCTTTTGAGGAGAATTATTACATGAATCCTCGCCCGTCCCAACAACACTTCCCATCACACTATGCAATGCACCAGCCCACTAATTCAGGATCCAAAGCCCAGGAAAGCTTTCCGGCCCCACCTAGAAGGCCGGAAAGAAACGATCAGACATATGAGCCATATAGAGCAAATGGAAATGCACCACGTAACTCAAACCAATGGGGGGAAAGACAACATGCTAATATCCAGCCAACCCCACCTATGTTTGACCAGAGAGCCGGTGGTCTCGCACCGGCTGCCATTGATATAGTAAGGGAAGAAATAGCCGGGGCGTTCCGAGATAAGCTCAGAGTAAGCATGGTCCCTGGGGGGCAATCATATCGGAAACCTTATGACAGCCGATTTGATCACCACCCATACCCACAGGGAACCAGGATACCCGAATTCACAAAATTTTCGGGTGATCAAGGAAAGAACACACGTGAACACATAGGCCAATTTTTAGCACAATTAGGAGAGTTGGCCGACACAGAGGCATTTCGCGTACGTTTGTTTTCATTATCTTTAACAGGAACTGCGTTTGCATGGTACGCCACTTTACCTCCTAATTCCATTTCATCATGGGGGGATTTAGAACAAAAATTTCATGATCATTTTTTCTCCGGTGACTATGAATTGGATTTGGTAGATTTAGCGTCGTTGCGACAAACAAAAGATGAATCGGTTAATGATTACATCCGGAGATTCCGAGATACAAGAAACCGATGCTTTCAAATTCATTTAGCAGAAAAATAGCTAGTAGGATTAGCCTTTAACGGTCTACGGTATTATTTAAAAGAGAGATTAGAAGGCATCCAATTTTTTACACTAGCACAGTTACACCAGAGGGCTTTGGCTTGCGAAAGCCGGAGCAAAGAAACGGCTAAGACAATGCGTCACAATGTACATACAGTAGAATACGACCAAAGTAGCTCAGATGACGAATCAACAGAAGTGTATGCTGCTGAAATGGTTTGGCCAAAACAGGCCAAATCTTCGGCTTGTTCCTCCTTGCAGCCGGTTCAAAAGAAACGGCAAGAGGAGGTTAAGTTTACGTTTAATGTTGGTAAATGTGATAAAATATTTGACGAACTACTCAAAAATGGCAATATTAAAATAAATCACACTGTTCCATCCGCCGACGAGCTAAAACGTCGTGCATACTACAAGTGGCATAACTTATTTTCTCATGCCACTAATGATTGTAATGTATTCCGACGACAGATTCAATCAGCCATTAATGAGGGACGATTGAAATTTCAGGAAATGCAGGTGGATACAGAGCCATTTCCAATGAACGTGATCGACTTCGAGGGCAAGAAAGTCCTGGTTCGGCCAAACACGGCCGATAAAGGCAAAGGCAAAAAGGCAATCATCGGCAGTTCTAAAAGGGCCGATGAGGATCATAAAGTTTCTTGCAGGAAAGTGGTAGCCGAGAAGACTCCCGATGGAGGGGAGACTATAAAGGTGACCATCACAACCTCCAGTACTGGGGGGCAAGCGCAGACAGGGAGACAGATACAGGAACCCGTGCTGCGTATCCCGGACGGTCCGGCACGTAAAAGCGGACGGTCCGGGACCCCACCGGACAGTCCGGAGAGCTCCGGCGGACGGTCCGGCCATGCTCAGGACTCGCAGCGACCACGTACCTTCAAACCACGACGACCAGAGATAGGTACGTGGAAAACAAATACATTTAAAGCAGCTGGTCGGCTGATCAAGCCTGGCCCGACTTTCGATCAATTGTTGTCTAAATATGTGAAAAAGAAGGCTGGCCCCAGTGACCGGCCACCGAAGCGACCCCGCTCACCCATTCATGAGCAACGTCAGGTCAGGCCGATTGGACCACCTCACCAATCGGAAGAAATGAAAGGTCCTATTGTACAATTGAGACCCAACATGCCGACATGGACCCCTCCACCTCCTTATCCATCTATGCCATATCCATACACATACTTACCTCCACCATATGTCCCAAATCAAATGTGGGGCATGCCACCATATCCATTTGGGATGCCACAGTACCCCGCCTGGGGGCACCCCAAACATCCGTTTTTGATAGGTTGGCACCGCCAGTGCAAGACCGATTGAGCACCGCTGAATCCGGTCACCAGGCACAGGCCCAACAAGGTTGCCGGACTACTCGGCCTCCTAGGCCGACCAATCCGGCAGGGGGGCATATGCCTGTGGCAATTCAAGGAACAACAAAAAAGGACATCATCAAAATAGGCACTGCGGATGTTGTCATACAGGGAGACAATAAAGGGCCGATGATTTTCGGCGAATCGGCCAACACAACCGAAAAGGATACGGCTACCATCAAAACAGCCGATCCAAAATACTCCATGCCTCGATGGTGCCCAGCGGGATTGACACGATCCCAAAAGAGAAAATTACAGCGCCTAAGAGCAAAAGAGAGCCAGGAGAAGGAGGCGGAAAAGACATTTAATGACACACATCCACTATACCCGCCACCACAAAAGAAATGGAGACCGAAGGCCGTTGAGAAAAAACAAACGGCCACAGAAATAGAAAGTCAGCCTGCACCAGGCGCGGACCGTCCGGCCCCCGCGTGCGGACCGTCCGCCGCCCACCAGGAAGGCTCTGGACAACCTGCACCAGGCGCGGACCGTCCGGCCCCAGCATGCGGACCGTCCGCCGTTCATCAGGAAGCCTCCAACAACACGACAACATCCATGGAAGAGGACGACCTGCTAAGAGAAGACCTGGTCGACTACGAGGCTTCTCCAGAACGCCCAGGTATGGATGTAAATATTATTACATTTTCTTCCGATTGCACTATCATTGGCGACGATGAACCTGTTGCTGCCCAGTTTGATTTTGGTCCTAAAGAAGCCGCCTTTACTAAACCAAAGGAATCGGTAAATCATTTAAAACCGCTCTTCGTGCGCGGTCACATTGATGGAATACCGATTGCTAAGATGTTGGTGGATGGAGGGGCGGCTGTAAATCTAATGCCTTATTCATTATACAGAAAATTAGGTAAACAAGATGACGAACTTGTCAAAACCAACATGACCCTCAGCGGTGTTGGGGATAGTTCGATTAAAGCCAGGGGAGTCACGTCCGTTGAATTAACCATCGGGACTAAGACCCTTGCTGCTGCATTCTTCGTCGCTGATGTAGAAGGGAATTACAGTTTAATTCTAGGCAGAGATTGGATTCATGCCAATCAATGTATACCTTCTACATTACATCAAATGCTAGTACAATGGGTAGGCGATGAGGTAGAACAAGTATATGCTGATGTATCGGCCTGCATCGCTGTGGCCGATGCCCCTGTACTCTAGACTTATGAGACTGTTACATGTCTCACAGGGGTAGATTTTTCTGATTATCAGTTCATAAGCATAGATAAGAAAGGTTTCATTCCTGTAATGCTAGAGCCGATGGAGAATCGGCTGAATCCTAAATAGAGTTTAAACGATGAATACACACAAAGTTCATGAGTCTTTGATCACGGACAATTCGGCCCTCAAAGCCGGATGGTCTGGTACTCTGGTCTATCACAGAACAGTTCAAACTTTAAGGCCGAACATCTACCACAGCGAAAAGATAGTATTACGGATGATCCGGTCCCCGAGACCGGAAAGTCCGCCATCACACAAAGATCATCTGATTCCTCTGTGGGGAACATGATAGAGGAATTCAGAGATCTTGATAAACTAGGACAGGGGTTTACATCGGCTGATCCTTTGGAGGAGATTGACATAGGAAATGGTAAAACTCCAAGGCCGACTTTTGTAAACAAGACCCTGGAGACCGATTCTAGAAATAAGATGATCGGTCTATTGAAGGAATATTCAGATTGTTTTGCTTGGAATTACACTGAAATGCCTGGACTAAGCCGAGAGATTGTCGAACATCGGCTGCCCATTAAGTCTGGTTTCAGACCTTTCAAGCAGAAAGCTAGAACATTTCGTCCAGATCTTCTCCCACGAATCAAGGACGAAATCCACCGGCTACTAGAAGCTAATTTTATTAGACCTTGCAGATACGCAGAGTGGGTCTCCAATATTGTGCCGGTGGAGAAGGAGTCAGGTAAACTTAGAGTATGCATTGATTTTCGTAATTTAAATAAAGCAACTCCTAAAGATGAATATCCCATGCCCATAGCCGACACATTAATCAATAATGCATCAGGAAATAGAATTATTAGCTTCCTTGATGGTAATGCCGGATATAATCAGATTTTCATGGCCGAAGAAGATGCGTCTAAAACGGTCTTTATATGTCCCGGCTTCATTGGTTTATTTGAATGGGTTGTCATGACATTCGGTCTTAAAAATGCTGGTGCTACTTATCACAGGGCTATGAATCTGATTTTCCATGAGTTGTTAGGAAACACTGTGGAAGTCTATATTGATGATATTGTAGTCAAATCGGCTAAGTTTAGTTCTCATATAGCCGATTTGCGCAAAGCCTTTGATAAAATGCGTCAGTATGGTTTAAAAATGAACCCACGTAAATGTGCTTTTGGAGTGTCGGCTGGTAAGTTTTTAGGATTTGTCATCCATGAACATGGTATAGAAATAGACCCTGACCGAATCAAGTCTATTCGGAATGTGGGGCCTCCGACTTGTAAGGTCAAAGTGCAGAGGTTTCTCGGCAAGGTGAATTATTTACGAAGGTTTATTTCTAACCTAGCCGGGAAGATTGATGCCTTCACCCCTATCCTTCGGCTTAAGAATGATGCTGAATTCGCTTGGGGGGCAGAGCAGCAGGAAGCATTTGATCTCATTAAGAAATACTTGTCTTCGGCTCCCGTGTTAAAAGCACCACGAGTAGGAGCACCGTTCAGATTATACATTGCAGCTGAAGACAAGGTTATTGGGGCCGTTCTGACACAAGAAACTGAGGGGAAGGAGCATGTGGTGACATATCTAAGCCGAAGGTTGGTGGATGCTGAAACAAGGTACACTTTTATTGAAAAGTTATGCTTATGCTTGTTTTATGCATGCACCAAATGTAGATGTTATTTACTGTCTAGTCATTGCACTGTTTCTGGTCAAGCCGATGTAATCAAATACATGTTGCATAACCCAATTATGAGTGGTAGAATTGGTAAGTGGGCTTATGCACTCATAGAATATGACTTGGCCTATGAACCATTGAAATCTATGAAAGGCCAAGTCGTAGCGGATTTTATTGTGGAACATCGGTTTAATG
The DNA here is from genome assembly GCA_029449295.1 of Zea luxurians. NCBI lineage: Eukaryota > Viridiplantae > Streptophyta > Magnoliopsida > Poales > Poaceae > Zea > Zea luxurians. The sequence continues at coordinate 9,853,157 of JAOPSE010000039.1, forward strand.
ATATTTATGAACTAGACATGTCATACCTCACTATTACTCCTTGGACTTTATATTTTGATGGATCGGTTTGCAATGAAGGGCAAGGAATTGGCATTGTGCTTGTTTCACCAAGTAATGTCTCCTTTGACTTCTCTAACCGATTGAAAACTTATTGCACTAATAATCAAGCTGAATATGAGGCCCTCCTATTCGGTTTAGAACTTTTAAGTAGTATGGGAGTAAAACATGTGAAGGTATTTGGTGATTCTCAGCTGGTTGTCCAACAAGTGTTAGAAGAATGTCAATGTCTTGATGGTACTCTAAATAGCTATCTTGAGAAATGTTGGAGCATAATCCATTCTTTTGACGAATTCAGTATTCGGCATATCTCTAGAGTTGAGAATCATAGAGCTAACGATTTGGCACAAGATGCATCAGGTTATCGGATAAAGAAAGGGAAATTTCACAAAACTGAAAATCTGATAACCAGTGCAGAGCCAAATTCCCAGGTCGCGGACCGTCCGCGTGATGACGCCGGACCGTCCGAGGTTATCAGAAATGTTCTCTTAATCGATTCGGCTGACAATGAAGCCGATGCAAGTGATTGGAGGACACCTATACTTAATTATTTGCAAAATCCCAATATCAGGACAGATAAGAACATTCGGCGAACAGCTTTCAAGTATGTTTTGATGAGTGATGAACTTTACCGCCGAACGGTTAATGATGTCCTGCTTAAGTGCTTGGGCCCAGATGATGCTATATTAGCTATGGCCGAAGTACATGAAGGAATTTGTGGTAGCCATCAATCAGCTCCAAAGATGAAGTGGTTGTTGCGAAGGTCTGGTTTTTATTGGCCTAGTATGACAGCTGATTGTTTCAAGTACTACAAGGGGTGCCAAGTGTGTCAAAAATTTGGCGACCTACAGTTGGTCCCTGCAGCCGAATTACATCCTATCATCAAGCCTTGGCCATTCAGAGGATGGGGGTTAGACTTTATTGGAGAAATTCATCCTTCATCATCAAAAGGGCATCGGTTTGTGTTAGTTGCCACTGACTATTTCACCAAATGGACTGAAGCCGTTGCTCTAAAGAACATGACGCACAAGGAGGTAATTGAGTTCATAACTGAGCATATTATTCATAGATTCGGCGTTCCCCAGACCTTGACTACAGATCAAGGTACTTCTTTTATGTCAAAGGAGGTACGTGAATTTGCTGAATTATACAGAATTAAGCTGCTTAATTCGTCTCCATATTATGCTCAGGCCAATGGACAGGCCGAGTCTAGTAATAGAACGTTGATTAATTTGATAAAGAAGAAGGTATCTGATAATCTAACATTGGCATAAGATTTTGTCTGAAGCTTTATGGGCTCATAGAATATCTAAACATGGTGCTACTAAAGTATCTCCTTTTGAGCTTGTCTATGGGCAGGAAGCAGTGTTACCTGTGGAAATAAGTTTGAATGCTGTCAGGTTTGCCAGACAAAATGACTTAACTGCTACTGATTATTATAATTCAATGATGGATAATATTGATGAGGTGACCGACAAGAGGATGATAGCTTTGGGAGCAATAGAAAAAGACAAGTTCATGGTGGCCAGGGCCTACAACAAGAAGGTCAAAGCAAAATCATTCCAAGTAGGAGACTTGGTGTGGAAGACCATTCTACCTCTAAGGAATAAAGATCGAAAGTTCGGGAAATGGTCGCCAAGCTGGGAGGGTCCTTATAAAGTGAAGCAGGTGATGTCTGGTAACGCTTATTTACTACAAACATTACAAGGCAAGGATTTACCTAAGGCTTTGAATGGGCGTTTCCTCAAACAGTACCATCCTAGTATGTGGCAAGATGCCTAAGAAAACCAATGTGATCACATCGAGTTAGTTGCTTTTGGTTCGCCCAGCTCCACCAAAAGGCAGGGGGGCATATGTTCGAACCAAAATTGAGCCGGCGGACTGTCCGGCCCTGAGGCCGGACGGTCCGCGGTCCGGACGGTCCGCGCCTGTGGGCCGGACGGTCCGCGCGTGCGCAGAACAGATTAGGGTTCCGAGTTTTGTGCTACGGTTGTTAGCTAAAATCATGGGATAAGCTCGGAAATTAGTTTGTAAAGGGTCCAGCCCCCTCCTCTATAAATAGAGAGGTATACGGCCGATTTGTAATCATCAACAATCGAATCAATACAACTTATATTTCGCATTTTATCCTAGGAGTAGTTCTAGTCTAGTTTAGGTTTAGTCTTCCAATCCCCAAATTCTCCGTCTCTCCTCGACTCTACGTCGATTAGAGGAGTCTAGGTCGGTCTACCCGAGCCTAGACACAACCTAGGATCTCTACTCCCCGACGGGGTCCCTCCCGGGAGCGAGATCCAGGCGCCGTCGGTTATCTTCCGCCGTCCCTGCGTACGCGCGGACCGTCCGGCCCCAGGGCGCGGACCGTCCGGCCGTCAGGCAGGAGCCCTAGCCGCGCACCAGGCCGCGGACCGTCCGGCCCCAGGCCGCGGACAGTCCGCCCTTGCGCAGAGAGCACCACCGCGTCTCGCACCAGGCCGCGGACCGTCCGGCCCCTGCGCGCGGACCGTCCGCCCCTGTGCAGAAGGCACCGCCACGGTTCTTGTTGAGTGTTTGGCGCTCCAAAAAGGCGTCAACACGCTCCTTCCCCTTTTGCCCTAGGCCTGGGCGAGTTCCACGTGGTGGACAATGACGACGTGTGCCAGAGAATGTACGAGGTGATGGACACGCTCCATCTTCTCCCCTCCCCTCTCCTCCCACCTGCATCCTCTGTCTATGTGCAACTGAAACTAAAGGTGCGTGTGAGGCAGCTAGGGTAGCAGTGTGGACAAGGCCGGCCCTGAGGAGGTGCCGTGGGTGCGGTCGCACCGGGCCCTAAAAATAGAGGGTCCCTAGTCACTGGACGCTAGCATTTTTTTTGTTAAACATATCTATTCTAGACACAAATACACAAAAAGCGATGCGCTATCAAGTTATCGACTAGTCTCGTTTATATTGTGAAACTAATGTCTCAATTACTTATCGAATACTCTATCAGTTTCAAAATAATATTTGGTTTAGCTCTTAATTTTTATGTTTATATTGATGATGACAAATCTACTAAAGAAGCAAAACAAATTCTATTTTGATATAGAGAGAGTATTATAAACTATACATATGATGGTTGCTTCGGTAGAGAAAAGCTTTTTAAAATTAAAAAAATTATGAATTATTTATGGTCAATAATAACTCAAGAGAGGTTAAATGGCTTGGCGATTCTATATATCAAAAAAAAGTTGTTGGATGAGATTGATCTCGATGATATAAGCAATGACTTTGTATCACAAAATGTTAGAAGATATTTTTAATAATATCATATAACAAGTAAGTGTTTTTTGCTATATTTTATATTTGTTATCTTATAAACTTTAAAACAATGCATAATAATTTTTATACGGTGATATATGTATAATTATATATATTTGTGTGTGGATAGGGCCTCTATATCGAATTTCGCGCTGGGCCCCTGAAAAGCCAAGAACGGCCCTGAGTGTGGACCTGTTCATGCTGCTACTTGAGCTTGACCACGCCACATCACCGAGGTGCTTGACAAATTGCCGGAACGGAAAGGCATTCGTAGACGCAGCTTGCCTTTTTGAGAATGTATCGATGCACGTCAGTAGCTTCTTCGTATTTAGCGAACAGTTTGTTTCTCCAATCTACTGGTCCTTGCTTTGCACCACCTACTTAATTCTAAATCACTAAATGAATGTTGCTGATACGTCCATAGCGAACTGTGCGACGACGTCGGGTAGATCGTTTCTAACAAATTAAATGTGCCATTAAGGATACCATGTATGATTAATTAACACAATAATCGCTCTCTCCCACTCCAAAATTTGATACGTTGCTCATTGATTTATATCTATATTGACTTATTTTCTTTGCTATATGGTCATATATACCCCACGCTAAGCATATTATACCTATTTATTTAAGGAAGGTTTTGTAAGCAAAGGGAAGGTACTCTCATGTTATCTTTTCAAATTTTATCCTGAACCAGTATGTCAAAGTATGATATCACTATTTTTATCACCACTCAAGAAGCCAATGAATCGACCATATATCCTTGATACAAAACAACTGCAATTCTCTTTCTGACAGCGATCAACTTTGTCCTATTTTATTTCCTAAGATTCATCCCTCAAGGCGTTTATTATAGTATTATCCCATGTTTTACTATTAATGACAGTACCCCTTCACTATGATGGGCTTTCCCATTTTGTATGCGAACTTTGGACTGAAATATTTAAATTTAGTACTCAAATATTCTTTTCGTCTGAAGTCATCTAACCCTTGCGACACTACTTAAAAAGAAAGAGTACATTGATAACAAAATATAATATTTTTTATCACTTACATTACAAAATGTGTTTATAAATTGTGTTTCCTAGGCGCGTAAGGCGCGCCCAAGTTACTAGTATAAAAAAGAAAGTAGACTCCAGAATATAATTTGCACGTTGGATACTGAAGCTGAAATCAGAGACCTGAATGAGACCGAAATAGAATGCTTGGCTCACTCGAGGGTTCATCTGACTAAGCTTCTCAGAGACGAGGAAATTAAGCTTTACCAACGAGCAAAGACAAGGAATGTTCTCCTAGGGGATAACAACACAATGTTCTTTCACTTGATTGCCAATGGTAAGCGGAGGAAAAAGAAAATCTACTCGCTTGAGAATGGCGATTCTAAGATTGAAGGTCATGCTAAACTTAAAAGTTTTATTACTCAGTTCTACAAGGATTTATTTGGTGAGCCGGAGAAAAAATCCTTTACCTTGGATGAATCCTTTAACCAAGACATTCCTCAGGTCTCTAGTCAAGAAAATAGCTTCCTCACAGCAGATTTTTTGGAAAGCGAGGTTCGGGAGGCTGTCTTTTCAATGAACCACAATAAGGCTCCTGGAGCTGACGGGTTCCCGGTTGAATTCTATCAACAGTTCTGGGAAACTATCAAGGATGATTTAATGCTTATGTTCCGGGATTTAGCCAAGGGACATCTCCCCCTTTTTAGCCTCAATTTTGGAACAATTACACTCATTCCTAAGGTTCAAGAAGCAAATGTTATTCAGCAGTATAGGCCAATCTGTCTTCTGAATGTGAGTTATAAAATCTTCACCAAGGTGGCCACCAACAGGTTAAGTTCGGTGGCAGATAAGGTTATTAGCTCGACTCAGTCTGCATTTATCAAAGGTCGTAATATTTTGGAAGGGATGGTAATCTTGCACGAAACGGTACACGAACTCCATCGGAAAAAACATAATAGAGTAATCCTAAAGTTAGACTTTGAGAAGGCTTATGATAAGGTGCGGTGGCCTTTTCTTTACCAGGCACTCCGGTTGAAGGGCTTCTCGCCCAAATGGATATCTTGGATCAAAACCTTCATCTGGGGGGAGTGTAGGTAAATGTCAATGATGATGTTGGACACTACTTCCAAACAAAAAAGGGCTCAGACAGGGAGACCCTTTGTCCCCGTTATTATTCAATATAATGGTGGATTTGCTAAAAGTTCTCATCAGTAGGGCTAAACTGGATGGACAGTTCGAGGGACTAATTCTGCACCTTGTCAATAGTGGACTCTCAATACTCCAGTATGCAGATGACACTATACTCTTTATGGACCACGACATAGATAAAGCATGCAATTTGAAGCTGCTGCTATTTGCATTTGAACAAGCCTCAGGTTTAAAGATCAATTTCCTTAAGAGTGAGGTTTTTTTATTTTGGGGCTGCCCAAGAGAAATTAGAACTGAAAGTCACCTAGAGGGGGGTGAATAGGGCGAAACTGAAATTTTCAAAGTTAATTACAACTACAAGTCGGATTAGCGTTAGAAATATAAGTGAGTCCGAGAGAGAGGGTGAAAAACAAATCGCAAGCAAATAAAGAGTGGGATCGCAGCTCTTGGTGCGAACGGCCATGGTTGTCTTCTCCCGGACGTATGGGTAGCAGTCTAGTCTTCGGATTGTTTGCCGCTAATTTAGGGAGGCTGTTGTGTTCTTGATCTTTATTTTTTCTTTACTTAGACCATGTGCGTTAGGCAGAGACCGGGAGCTTGTGCCAAGACTTTGTATCCGCTTGATGTAATGTTCTCGGTAACTTTTCTATAAAGTTTCCTTTATCAAAAAAAGAAAGGCATCAGTTGTTCGGTGCTCACGCAGTCACGCGCGCGATAAATTTGACATCTCCATTCTTGAGTAAAAGAACTTGAAATCCTACCATTATTCAGAACTTGAACTCTCTGCCATTATCGTGTGCTCAGAGGCAGAGGAGGGAAGTTAAGATGATCAAATATTAAAATACAGATACCTGGGGCGGGGAGGTCGGGAGGGAGTGATTGGAATCAAGTGACAGCAGCACGCGCGCATAAGTTCAGTTTGATCCATTCATGGACCACCAACGTATACAATTTCACACAGAACAAAGCTGGATCAGACCTACTCCCTCCGCCTAAAATATAATTCATTTTAGACTATTTATATGTTTATTAATATGGACGGGAAAAAATGGGCTACAAAGAACTATATTTTGGGACGGAGATAGTATGTTTTTTCAACAGACAAAAAGAAACAGGGAGATGGCATTCACCAGTTCACGAGATATCACCGTGAAACTGCAAACGAATCAACAAATGTAGGCTTACCTCGCCAGCAGCCAAAAAATGGGGCCTTCCTGAGGAGCTCAAGCGCGTGATGGTATTCATGAGCCGTATCCTGCAACAGGAACAGAAAATCAGACACGTTTGTAATCGGTTCTTGGATGGTAGCAGGTGAAATCAATAGGAAGAACCTGGCGGAATAAAAAACGCTATGTCTTAGTACTAAACATCAGTTTATCCTAGTGAACACGAAATACCTTAAGTGCCCGGTAAGATAGCTCCTCGCATTTTAGTTGCCCCACCAAAGGATGCTCAAGAGACACAAATGCTTCTAGTAGTCTTTTCCTAGGACAACAGTCAACACACGGTCCTCTCAACAGTTTTGCGTCAGAATCGCGATGGAAGAAATTCACACAAGGAAAAGACCCACTTACTTGCAGAGCAGTGACTCGGTGGAGGGTAAGTGCGCTGCCTTTGATGAGGTTCCTTGTTTCCTACCAGTTGTACCTAAGACAACTTCATGCAAACCGGATTTATTCCAACAAATCGAGTACCTAGTAAAAGATAAACGACAAAGCTAACGCTTCAGTAAAAAAGAATGGCACAATAAACGGATGCATAAAGAAAGAGACAAAATGGGGGGAAAAGGATCCAGCTCATGGAACAAACCATATACTACCCGCATGTCAAGAGGCGTACGTCTCCAGGAATCTGTTGAAACTCTGTTGGTGGTACAGGCGCCTCAAAAACCTTTGGCTGCAGATAGAAATGATTTGTTATCGTGGAGAAGTTACTGGAACATAAGAAAAGGAACACCAACCTTCTGCATTTTGAAAGGAGGTGGCAATTCGGTGGGTAGAGAGGACAGACGAGCATCCAGGGCTTTCTTGATATTATTTTCAATAGAGAACCGTACAGGAGTACCATCAGGTAATTGTCCAATAGTAATGGTGGACAAATACAAGGGTTCCAGTATATGTGACAGCAATGCACCTGTTGAGGAATGCACAGAAATAGGATTTATCCCACTTGGACACTTTGTAACCACTAAAGGGCACAATATAAAAAAAAACAGTAATGGGATGCAAGAAAATAGCAATACTGAATTGATGATGCATAGAAAATTCCACGTTGACATAGAAGCAGAAGTTACACACATATATCTTAACTACTGTTACAAGATGAATAGCTCATGTTAAAATGTTTCTGATCTTATCGACAGAAGTGGAAATGATTCAGACTATCGTGGATAACGAACCTTGAATTCCTAAAACACTCCAGCGGGTGATTTTGTCGAAGCAGCTCATGGACGATGTTGTATCACCACGCCCTGGTTTCCTTTGAACAAAGCCAGTGTCTGATATACAGAGTAGTATACTTATATTAGAAAACATATGACAAATTAATAGGAGGAAATATAGATTCGTTAAAATGTGGCAACACAATTAATTCAATTTATGTTGGTAGAACCAATCTTGTGGACCATATCAAACACCTACAGAGTGTAAACTGTGATCCTCCATTAAGCATTGAAAAAACAATGTAAGCAGTCCAGTTCCACTGTTTCAGTTTAGCTGGACAGTTGCACATAGGTCACTAAAGTCAACTAGCTAGGAGCACCACACTTCCATGCTACTGTTTTTTCAAGATATAAGGACAGCAGACAAAATCATGAAACCATCATAATTAAAATACATCTGATTTGTGAACTAAACAATTCTCAAACTAATTGTTACCAGGGCAAGGACCATGAAAGATACTACCATACTTAAAATGTTAGGGTAAAATTACCAACTCAAAACTTTGAAGGTACTATTATGTAGAACACCAACATCAAGACAGAGGAAGCGTACCGACATTCATACTATCTAGCTGTTTTCTTGGCAGCTCAGACTGCGATGGTGGTACTGGCATGACTCCACCTACACAAATTCACCAAATCAACTGGAACCAACAAACTATGTTCTCAGGATATTGCCACAACCGACGATAAAAAAAAATGATAGAATAGGTCTGAGAAAGTGCAGCAGCACAAGTATCAGTTTACATGCAAAGATGCAGGGTTGTTGAACAATTTGTCCAAGAAATTTAAAATTTAGCTATTTCCTAGCTTAGCATTGTATTCTAGACAAGCAATCGGAATGCAAACAAAAGAACAGTGTTTACCCACTGCCATGGCACATACATGGGAGTTGGGTGATGTAAAGATGAAGACAGTGCCCATCCCTCAGCTTCCATCTCCCAACATCCCCGGAAGCAACCAGCCAATCAGGCGGGGCGCCGCGGCCGATCTCGGAGTAGACGAGGCGGAGCAGCGCGCGGCGAGCGATGACCTCAGCGTGCGCGTCGTGAACGAGGTCCCCACGTGCGTTGAGCATCGAGGCACCGAGGCACTTGGTGCCGGTGCCCATGGAGAGCACAGTGAGGCTGTGCGGGGCAGAGAGGAGGATGGCGGCGAGGACCGTGGACTCGCGCCCCTGCGGCTTCCCTTTCTTGGCCAGTGAGCGGTAGTGCCGGAACGCCGCCGAGGACGCAGCTTCCGCCCAGGAGGAGGGAACGGCGGCGCCCTCTTGTGGCGGCGCCGGAGAGGACAGCATGGACGGCGTCGATGAGTCCTCGGGAAGCAGGGTCAGAGAATGTAAACGAGTGCAGCGGCTTTGTGAAAAGTAGGGCTAAAAAAACTTGAGCTGGACGGCTTATACTTAAGAGCATCTTCAAGGGACTATTTATTTTTTTTCTCTATTTAACTTTATATTTATCTTTTTTATAAATATTACATTCTATATTCAGCATCTCACTCCAACTGATTATCTATCTAATTTTGATAGTCAGTTGACTAGCTAAATTTAGCTAGTGAGATAGTTAATTTGGAGAGTTTGATAGTTTGGCGAGTCAGATAGTTAGACTGTTGGAGAGTTATTTTACTGTTAACTAGTCAAAATTTAGCTTGGCGAGTCATTTAACTAGTCTTTTGGAGATACTCAAGACAGTTAATTGACTTTGTAACATTCTCGTCGCGCGGCTTCGCCAGTCTACTACTCCGCAGCTGCGCTTCGCTAGTTTGATATTATGGAGCACACACTCGCGCCAAATTGGTACTGTTAATCTTCCGCCCTCTGTAACCGTCTGTTCTCTTGCGTTTGATGAAGGTTGTGTCGTCCTGTGTACTAATCTACCCCTAGCCGCGTGACGCTGCCCAAGCTCCAGTCAAGTGCTACCCAAGCTGCAGTCGAGTTTTGGTCACGTCGCCCGCCATCTGGTGCCCGCGTCGCCATCCACCATCTGGTGCCCGTGCCGCCATCCGCCATCTGGTGCCCGTGCCGCCATCAGATCTATCCCCCACGCGATGCTGCCCAAGCTGTGTATTCCCTTCACCCGTCTCCATGGAGGACGAGTACAACGCCCACTCACCGGATTCATCTAACGGCGATGAAAGTGAGCCAACCCTTCCTTGCCTCCCCACGTTTTCTCCTTTGGAAAGAGTGGATCTACCGGCTCCGAGCTCAGATTTGTCGGATCCCCAAGTTTTTCTGTTTGGAGATGAACATAGAATGGAGGTTTGATTCAATTTCAAATATCCAACGGTTTATTGTCTGATGTACCTACGCCGAGTACTTCATAGTTGTCTTATCCTTTGGTTTCAGGTTTTAGAAATTGATTGGGGGGCAATACAGATTGATGATAGATGGAAAGAAGAAGGAGAACAAGAGATTGCCTCTGAGTCACTGATGTATGATCGGTTAGGATTGTTAGCAGAAGAATAACGTGAAACTACTGAAAGGCAAGATGCTTTTACCAGTAGACCATTTGGTGTCCGCCGAAGCGATGAATTTGATGATGAAAGAGCTGCATTGCCCATCACTGATTGCATACCACAAGAAAAGGTATATGTTTGCAACAGATCTAATCCAATAATGAAGATTGGTAGTTTGTACAAGGATATGAAAGAATTCAGACTGGCTATGAGGTAGTATGTGATTAATAATGAGCTTGAGTTAGGAATTGAGTCAAGCTCACCTTTCAGATATCGAGGTTATTGCAAAGGAGGTGATTGTCCATGGAGAATCAATGCAAGGCTACAAAATGTCGAGTCTCCCACTGTCGTTATGAGTAATGTTTTAACACACATTGTTTGTACTTTGGATCATGGATGAAATTAGGGAAGCTCACAATGATACCTTTTTTGTGCGCAGGTTATAGTTATCGTGGATCAGCACACATGCACTTCTAGTGGTCGTCGAAAAACAACAACACCCACCAGCTGTAATACCCAAAATGTATACAGTGATACTATATTGGATATCCTTATTTTATGTGCCATATTTGCATCATAAAAAGAGCATACATATAATTAAGAGTGATTAATTAAAACAAATGATACTAAAATAAAAGAAAGTGCATCTTGTTGGAGTTTATATGTTTGTGCATTAAATAAAATAATAAGGATAATAATAATATAAGAATGACTAGAAATTGGATTAAACCCTAAATTGAAATTAGGGTTTGAAAATAAGAAAAAGAGAAGGGATATGAAAATATAAAAATATATATAAATAAATATCTTCAAACTTAGTACTTTTAATTGCACAATTATAGTTGGTAAATGAGGAGCCACTAAGTTGGAATTTAAATTGAAATTAAATTGAAATTCAAATAAGAGGAAAATGGAACGGAAAAGAAAAAGAAAAAAAGAATAAAAACAAACCTAACCCTAACTGGGCCCTAAACTCGATTCCGACCCACTCTCCTTTTTCCCTTTGTGGCCCATCTCCACGTCCTGCGCATGTGCCGGGCGCCGACAGGCGGGCCCGCCCCATCAGCTGTGTGCTCTCCGCGCGCACTGAGAAACCATGCCGACATGCGGGTCCCCCTGGCTAGCCACTTCTCGCACAAATCACCATTCCTCTGTCGGTGGTACGCCATTGCCATGTGGACCCAGCACGTCAGTGGATGACTCCGCAAGAATCGTTGCTCCGGCGCAACAAACCCCGCGAATGTCGGCCACCTCCGCGAACTCCTCGCGTCCGTGGACGCCATGGCTTCGGCCCTTATAGGACGGCACCATACCAGCTCTGCCTTCGTGACCAAATCCGGAGAGGTAGAAAGCGCCAGCGCGAAGGCCATGTGAGGGAGAAGAAAGACACAGTCGCGATTCACCGTCGATAGAGGGATTAGGGCGCCAATTGGGCCAGCTGGGGGTTGGTCGTGAACTGGTGGTGATGTGAGAAGGTTCAATCGGTGGGAGACTTGCTCGTGCTCCAGGAATTTCTCACCGGCGCGCTCTCCACCGCATAACAGCCGTCGCCCGTGGACTCCACCTCTGCCCCTCGAAAAGCCGGTAAAAACCCCCTTCTTGTTGTTCGCATTGATATACAGATGGCGGGGCCACATTCAATTTAGGAATTGGTGGCTAGGGCGTGTGTTGGGGGGGGGAGCTCGTCGACGTTCCCCACCGCGAGGGTCGATTTCCTCGTCGGTCGTGGGCTGGAGGTAGGTGACATAGTGGTCACCGTCCTCTGTTTGATGGACGGTGCAGATCGGTCTGGGAGATCACCAATCGCAGGGGCGATCCGGTCCGTTGGGGCGGAATCGGAAGGTCAGTGGCCGTCTCGTTCCTTTAAATAGCCACCGTCAGATCTTAATCCATAGGTCCACGTTGCATATCGGTTCGGTGCAGGAGGAGTAATCTGAACCCTCGATGCTTGATCGGACGACCAAGAATAGAACACTATCCCTTCGGCTAACGGATTTACAAAAGAGCCCCCAAGGTATTTAGGTTTCAACCCGCAGTCCACCTCATGTGTCGTCTGTGTCTTAGGATCTTTTGCGCCAGAGCCCCTATGCTTACCAGAAATTGAGGCCCAGTCCAGAAACTCGAAAAACCAGAGAAAACAAATAGAAAATAGATTTTTAATATAAAAATAAGTGCTAGAATTTGTATAAATCATAGAAAATTTATATGAACTCTAAATTGATCCATTCCAATTTCTAAAATTCTGTAATATTAATGTTTATCACCTAGAGTCTATGTTTTGGCTTGAAAATAGTAAGAAAATTTAATTCTCATTTAATCCTATTTCAAGCACATAAAACCTTTGGAAATTCATAACTTGAAATCCATAACTCCAAAATTAATGATTCATGTTCCTAGCATCTTAGTTTAATGTGTAGATTATTATTGTGTATTTTATTTACATGTTTGGTGTGATGTTAATTTTTGCTATACTATGTATGTATTGTGTTGATGCAAGTAGATGAGCAAGCTACTGGGGATCCTGGTGTTCAGCAGATAGAAGTTGCTGAGCAGGAGCTCATTGAAAGCAAGTTGTGCCCTTGATCACTTATTTTTACCCAGCCATGTTTTTATTAATTATAATGATCTATATAGGTTAATTTTGATGGGAACCTTTAGGTTACCCCAATTTTGGTTATCTTTATACCTTATTTACCACTAAATATTTTTGTGTAGTACTTGCTATTATTTATTGTGGTTTTGGGTATTGTCGGCGTTTCGGACCCGGGGGACCCTCAACCGGACCGACTAGTGAATTTTGTGCCGCGTGCCCCTGTCCAGATGGGTTGATGCAAGATGGAACACAAGAGGAGGGATGAGGCTTATATTATCTTGCACCATGGGTGCTTGCAGTAGGGGTTACAAGCTTCGCGAGAGAGGGAACGGGCCCTAGGCCTCTTGGGGAGTCTAGTGTTGCGGAGTGGAGCTCGATGTTTTGGGTGAGTCGTCTTCGTTGCTCTTGCTACCCGTGTCGCCCCCTTCTTCCTTTTTCTTTTCCTTTTCTTCGAAGGCCATGGGCATCCCCTTTTATAGACACAAGGGGATGGTCCAGCTGTACATATGGGGGTGTAGCAATGTGCTAACGTGTCCGGCGAAGAGGTGCTTGAGCCCTGTATGAAGCGTAGCTGGCGGTGCGGCCCTGGGTCCTGCTGACGTTTCTTTGCCTTCGTAGAGAGCTTGTGGGCTATTGACGTCATGGACGCATGCGGGGAACCATCATTACCTGTTGCTGGGGTAATCTAGATGTGACTCCAGTCTTGTTCCTTCGTAGCCTGAGGCGGCTAGCTAGAGGTAGGGTAATGATGTATCCCCTGTAACGTAGTTGATTCTGAGGCCGAGGTCGGGCGAGGCAGCGACTCCTCTCGAGGCCGAGGCTGAGGTCGGGTGCGGATGTGACTCCTCCCGGGGCCGAGGTCGGGCGAGGCGGAGAGCTTCCCCCGAGGCCGAGGCTGAGACCGAGGCATGGAGTCGGGCGAGGCAGAGCTCCCTGTTGTGCCCGAGGCTGAACTCGAGAGAGGCCGCGACTTACTGTTGTTAGTCTTACCCTGGTGGTTGGCATAGTAGCTGGAGCGGGGCGAACAGTGCTGTTTTCCTATCAGAATGGTCAGTGAAAGGGCAAAGTGACTGCTGTCACTTAGACCTTGCCGACTGAGGCACGCGTGTTAGGATAAGGTGTCAGGCGATCCCCGCATTAAATGCGCATGCGATACGGTCGGTTGGTAAGGCGATTTGGCCGAGGTCGCTGCACGACAAGGTTTGCCCGAGCTTGGCTTCGGGCGAGCCGAGGGTGCGCCCACTGCCTGTGGAGGCCCTCGGGCGAGGCGTGAATCCGCCCGGGACTACTATTCCTGCCCGAGGCCAGGCTCGGGCGAGGCGAGATCGCGTCCCTTGGCAGACGAGGCATTGACTTGAACCGTGCTTATCAGTCTTTATGGTTTGTTCTAAAGACGTTTTCCAGCCGTGTTTTAGGAGTGTTGGGGGTACCCCTAATTATGGTACCCGACAGTAGCCCCCGAGCCTCGAAGGGAGTGTAGGTACTCGCTTGGAGGTTCTGCCGGATTTTTTGCAAGGGGACCAGCCTTTCTTGGTTATATTTTGTTCCGATGGGTGCGCGCGAGCGCACCCGTCGGGTGTAGCCCCCGAGGCCTCGGAGGAGTGGTTTGACTCCTTTGAGGTCTTAATTCTTTTTGTGATGCCTTGGTCGCCCTTGTTGTTTCCTCATGCGGCCTGGCCGCAGCCCGGGTGCATGGTCAGGCTCCAAGTTTTCAAGTTGTTTTGTCGACGTGGTCGACAATTTGGTCGTAGCCTGGTGCGAGAGCAGCCTCCGAGCCTCTGCACGGGGTGAGAGGACGATCAAGGATCGTCTCGACTTTTATTGTACGCCCCTTCGTCGCCTTTCCGCAAGGAGGAAGGGGGGAAGCGCCATGTTACCCTCGGAGGGCACCGAACACGGTGTTTCTAGTGAGTTGCTATCGGGTGATCCGAGTGGACGCCCGAGCCCCGTTCGATAAGGGTCGGCTAGTGGCCCAGAGGTGCGCTCTAAAAGTACCTGCAGGTGATTTGCTGGACCCGGACCCATTTGATAGGGTCCGAGGGCTCGGTGCCTCCCTCCGGTGGGATTCCATTACAAATCGTTCCCGCTGGTCTCGGAAATGTCCTAGGGTACCTCGGGATCGTAGCCCGAGCCTCGGTCATGTAACGGACGTACCTAGGGTCATCCCTGACTCTGCGTGCTCTGGGGCGGCTGTCGAACCCTTCCGAGGGGCCAGCCTTCGAACCCATAATCAGTAAAGGGCTCGGAGCTCGAGTGCTCTGGGGCAGTTGTCGAACCCCGCAGGGCGCAACCTTCGAACCCCTGATCAGTAGGAGGGCTCGGGGCCCGTTTCCTTCGCTGAGAAGGATCCTTTTTCGAAATATCCCCTTTCTCGATCCCTATGGCAAGAGAGAGAGGGAGGAAAAGGAAAAGGATATGAATTTAAATAATGCGGCGCACCTTTTTTGATGCGGTCATCATGACGGAGGTGAAACGGCGCCCGCTTCGCCTGCCAGAGGTGTCGCTTGCCCTGCCAAGGAGTTAATGCGATGGGACGGGCGATTCGTGGGGCATCTGTTGCGCGTGCGCGAGTCGTTCGAGGAACGGAACACGGGTGCGTCGTCTTTATGCCGTGGGAGAGGGCTCTCCTGCCGCTTCAGGAGAGGATGCGAGCCTGTAGGTGATTGGACCGCCGCTTCCGCACGTCTGTTGCTGCAATTACTGTCGGTCCGCCTTTGGTCATATCAATTGTCGCGCCTATCTCCGCGGCTGACTGACCCATGATCGTTGCACTTAATTGGCACTGTTGGGTCACGCGCGGGGCTGCCTCAAGTCGTTGCACTGGTTCTGCAGTCCCGAGAAGACGCGGCATCGGTGTGGGGGATAGATATCCCCCGGGTCCACCAAAAGAGTAAAGGACCTCACGAAAGGCCCAAGGGCCCAATAAATCGTAAGGTTATTCTTTTGTGGGCCTGGGGAAAGACGACCAGCAACGCAAAGCGACATGGGGCCGGATTGGTGCAAACCCGGACGGCCCATAGCGCCGAGCCATTGGCCGCAGCAGAGATCCGACTTTCCCGCGTCGGGGCCTTCATGCAGCGAAGCCACGTGAGGATAAGTCGGCGAGAGTTACGTAGGGGATAATCTCGAGAGGTTCACTATCTTTTAGCTACTCGTTGTTATCTCATCATGTATACTGCCCCACGGTCGAGTATATAAGGCCTAGGGGGCATCCCTTCAGAACGATCGACCCATTACCTAGCCTCCCACATCAACTCTCTGTATTCTCAAATCCAGAGAGCTCTCTTGTAATCACATCCACCAAGCATACTCATCAGGACGTAGGGTGTTACGCATCTCTAAGCGGCCCGAACCTGTAAAACTTGTCCACTGTCCCTCGTGCGATTGGCACGAACCATTTTGCTACAGTTGTCGACACCGTCCTACTCCTAAAAACACCTTGAGGGGTAACCCCGGGTGTGCGGTCGGACCCTAAACACCGACAGCTGGCGCGCCAGGTAGGGGGTGTGTTGACAATCCAAGCTAGCTCAATGGCCATCTCCTTCTACAACAAGATCACCCTGCGCCCCGGATCTATGTTCTGCTTCGGAACAATCTCGTTCGTGGCGGATGAAGAAGGAATTCTGCACCGTATTGCGGATCCGCCAAAAAAGGAGTCTTCCTCAACAAACTCCGAAAATACCGGAGAAGCGCAACCTCCAGTTCCCCGGAAGAAGATCACCACGCCGGCAGCGTCGTTCTACCCCGACGTCCTCTTCATCGGGAGGGCAGAATCGCCGGCCATCTCCGACGACGAGCCGACTGTACCCGGGGAGGAACCGCCTCAGCGAGAGTCCCGTCGACGGAGGAACCGGCGCCGGAATGTTCGAAGACATCACGCGGCCGGAGAGCGGAATCCGGAACAACCTGTCTCGCGAGACGAGGTCTCGGAGGTAGGAGAAACCCCGGAAGAACGCGTTTTCAGAGAGCGAAGGAACTCCCGGCGACGTGATCGCCGACGAGCTCAGGAGCAGGCTGAGCAGGATACAAGGCAACGTCGCGAGAATCCACTCTTCGGGCGTAATCTGAACCCCGACTTCGCCCGAGCCATGAACACGCCGAGCGAGGTCGGAGGGGTGCTGGCTCGGATAGCGGAAGGACTTCCTCGGACTCCTGACGCCGACGGTTACCGACGACTGTTCACCCAGGCGGCCAACCATCTTCTACCGCTTGCTCACCCACCGAACGATCTACGACACGCCATCAACAGTCGCCGAGACGCGCGGAGCTCCATCAACGCTTCGCGAGAACGGCGGCATGAGAACGAAATTCGTCGTCGAGAGGAGTACGACAGGGATCATGGTGCCCCGACTCAGAGCCAAGCTACCAGGACTGAGTCGGCGACGGCTTCAACTGGCGGAACCTCCCGGGGACGGTCGAGGAACCACAACCACAACTCCCCTCCCCGGGACAGGCATCGACCCCGACGACAGGAGGACACGTGCGGAGTGTCCGCCCTTACTCCGCGCCTTAGGGCCATCCAATGGCCTCCCAACTTCAAGGTATCCAATGTTGACAAGTATGAACCTAAGCAGGATCCGTGGGGTTGGTTAGCCGTCTACACCACCGCTGCTCGAGCTGCCGGAGCATCCGAGGACGTGATGACCGCGTATTTGCCCATTGTCCTTGGACAAGACGCGCTGCAATGGCTACGACATCTACCCCGACACTGCATCGACGTCTGGGGAGACTTCAGTCGGCGTTTCACCGCCAACTTCCAGTCCCTCTCCGACAAGCCGGCGCAGCCGTGGGACCTCAAATCTATCAAGCGCCGGGGGGACGAGACTCTCCGATCATACCTCAAGAGGTTTCAAACCATGAGGAATCGCATCCCCGATGTCACGGAGGCGGCCGTGATCGAGGACTTCTACCGAGGATCCAATGACTCGGCTTTTGTCCGAGCCATACTACAAAGGGCGCCGACCACCTCGGAGGAGCTATTCCGGGAGGCCGACCTCTACATCACCGCCGACGAGCGAGCCCAGGACCTCATCGGAGGAGCGAAGCCCGCGCCGGCAGCACCGCGGCGCGACGCGAACCAGCAACCTGACAAGCGATGGGAGAAGCGGCCACGCGAAGAAGTACACGCCGCCGGACCACCCGCCGCCCGCGCTCGAGGAGGACCTCGTGGAGGCGAACGCACACTGGACGACATCCTCGACGCCCAGTGCCCGTACCACAAGGACATGCGACACACTCTTCGTAACTGCCGGGACTTCAAGCACTCCGTCGGACACGGCCGACCCTTCCAACCTCTACCTCCTCCTCCGCCAAGGGGAGGACCAGATGAACCACGACAACCCCATCGGCAGGAGGAGGGAGGAGGAGGAGGAGCTTTCCCGCGCGTTGACAGGGAGGTCAACGTCATCTTCGGCGGACACGGATCACAGGAGAGCAGAAGACAGCAAAAGCTCAATGATCGCCAGATACTAGTGGCAACCGTCGGCCCTCCCGCCCCATACCGATGGTCGGAGCACCCGATCACCTTCACTCGGGCGGATCAATGGCTCAACTTTGATCATCCGGGCAAGTACCCGCTTCTCGTCGATCCGGTGATCCGAGAGAGCCGGGTGAAAAAGGTGTTAGTGGACGGGGGGAGCAGCATCAACATCACCTTCCCCCGGACACTCCAAAGCTTGGGAGTTCATCTCAAAGAGCTCCACGAGTCGGACACTCCTTTCTTCGGCATCGTGCCGACGGAAGGGGAATACCCGCTGGGCCACATCTACATGCCGGTCACCTTTGGAACTCCGGAGAACTACAGAACCGAGTTCCTGAGGTTTGAAGTGGCAAACTTCGACTGCGGGTACAACGCCATCATCGGGAGGCCAGGATTGGCCAAATTCATGGCCATTCCGCATTACACATACATGATACTGAAAATGCCGGGGCCACAAGGGATCATAACTGTGCGCGCCGACCTCCAAGGCGCCGCAGAATGTTTCCGAGTGGCTATTCAAGCAGCCCTCACCGCCAAGCCGTCGACAGCTCCCTCCGCAATGGCGAACTCTAAGCCTGAGGAAGACCTCGCAATACCGGCGAATGAAGCTCAGACCGCGACCTCTATGCGGCCGACTGAAGAAACTAAAAGAATCAACCTGGGGTTCGCTGATGAGCGCAAGACGGCCATCATCAGCTCCAGTTTGGACAACAAATAGGAAAGCGCGCTCGTCCAGTTTCTGCAAGATAACCGAGACGTATTCGCATGGCAACCTGCGGATATGCCGGGAGTCCCGAGAGAACTGGCCGAGCACAAGCTAAAGGTCTTTCCCCAGGCGAGGCCGATTCGACAGAAGTTACGTCGTTTCACGCCTGATAAGAGGGAAGCCATTCGCGCCGAGTTAGCTCGCTTGGTCGCGGCCGGATTCATTAGAGAAGTATTACATCCTGAGTGGTTAGCCAATCCTGTTCTTGTACTCAAAAAGAATAAAGTGGACTGGCGCATGTGTGTTGATTATACTGATCTCAACAAACACTGTCCGAAGGATCCCTTCGGGCTCCCGAGGATAGATCAGGTGGTGGACTCCACCGCTGGATGTTCTATGTTGTCTTTCTTGGATTGTTATTCTGGGTACCATCAGATCAGCCTGGCAAAGGAAGATGAAGAAAAAACGGCATTCATTACTCCGTTTGGCGCTTTCTGTTATACCTCCATGCCGTTTGGCCTTAAGAACGCTGGAGCAACTTACCAGAGAGCTATTCAAACATGCTTAGCCGATCACTGGGGCAAGCGTGTGGAGGCTTATGTGGATGACGTGGTGATCAAAACACAGGACTCAAAGGACTTCATCGAAGATTTGCAACTGGTTTTCAACAGCCTGAGGCGGTATAGGTGGAAGCTTAATCCCGAGAAATGTGTTTTTGGGGTACCAGCCGGAAAGTTGCTCGGATTTATCGTCAGCCACCGAGGAATTGAAGCTAATCCAGATAAGATTGAAGCTATCATGAAGATGGAAGCACCTCGATCGCAGAAGAAGGTTCAGCGACTTACTGGATGCATGGCAGCTTTGAGCAGATTTATATCCAGGCTGGGAGAAAAAGGTTTGCCGTTTTATAAGTTACTCAAGAAGGTGGATAAATTTCAGTGGACTTCAGAAGCACAAGAAGCTCTAGATGCTCTGAAAAAATTCTTGACAACACCGCCAGTACTGAAACCACCTCGACGAGCTACATCAACTCAACCAGCTGAAGATTTGCTACTGTACATCTCTTGCACGACTCACGTGGTAAGCACCGCGTTAGTAGTCGAGCGAGCAGAAGAAGGGCACGCCTATCCAGTACAACATCCTGTGTATTTCATCAGTGAAGTCCTTGGCCCCTCAAAGAAAAAGTATTCTCAAATCCAGAAGCTATTGTATGCAGTACTTCTAACTGCCCGCAAGCTGCGTCACTACTTTGACGATCACAAAGTCATAGTGGTCACGAGTTTTCCAATAGGGGATATTCTTCACAACAAGGAGGCCATCGGTCGAATAGCCAAGTGGGCCTGTGAGCTGGGATCTCATGACATCGAGTTTCGGCCTCGCACTGCCATCAAAACCCAAGCACTAGTCGATTTCGTATCAGAGTGGACTGAACAACAAGTACCAGACAACCCGAAGACTGCAGAGGTATGGCGAATGTATTTTGATGGCTCACTCAAGCTGCAAGGAGCAGGAGCGGGGATTCTTTTCACTGCACCAGGAGGCGAACACCTCAAGTACGCCCTCCAGCTGCTATTCCCGGCCTCCAACAATGCAGCCGAGTATGAAGCTTTGATCCATGGATTGAACATTGCCATATCACTGGGCGTCAAAAGATTAATGGTGTACGGGGATTCTCTGGTAGTTATCAGCCAGATAAATAAGGAGTGGGATTGCTCAAATGATTCGATGGGAAGATACTGCACCGTCGTCCGAAAACTGGAGGATAAATTCGAGGGTTTAGAATTTCATCATGTGGAAAGAGATCGGAATACGGCAGCTGACGTACTATCCAAGTTGGGGTCCAGTCGAACTCAGGTCCCACCTGGGGTTTTCGTGCAGGAAATCCTGCAGCCGAGTATCTCAACGGATCAAGTAGAAGAGTGTAACATCATAAATCAACCCGAATCAGATCTTGATGACTGGAGAAGGCCAATCATTAAGTACATAAAGAACGAAGAAGAACCAGATGATAGGAACTCGGCGGAGCGTATTGCAAGACAGTCGGCTCATTATACACTCATTGGGGAGACATTATACAGAAGGGGTGCATCAGGCGTCTTCATGAAGTGCATTCTCCCATCCACTGGAAAGCAACTACTAGAAGAGGTCCACGCTGGACAATGTGGGATACATGCGGCCTCCAGAACACTAGTTGGAAAGGTCTTCAGGTCAGGATTCTATTGGCCAACAGCAAAGAATGATGCGGCCGAGTTAGTTCAGAGGTGCGAAGCCTGCCAATACTTGTCGAAGCAACAACACTTGCCAGCACAGCAGCTGCAGACCATACCAGTAACTTGGCCCTTTGCATGCTGGGGGCTGGATATGATTGGACCTTTCAAGAAAGCACAAGGGGGATATACTCACGTGTTGGTAGCAATTGACAAATTCACTAAATGGATAGAATTCAAGCCCATTGCCTCCTTAACCTCTGCCAAGGCTGTGGAATTCATACCAGATATAATATTCAGATTCGGGATACCAAACAGCATCATAACTGATCTAGGATCCAACTTCACAAGTTCAGAGTTCTTTGACTTCTGCGAGCAAAAAAGTATTCAGATCAAGTATGCATCTGTAGCCCATCCGAGAGCCAACGGGCAAGTTGAGCGAGCTAACGGGATGATATTGGATGCACTCAGGAAAAAGATTTTTGATAAGAATGAAAAATTCGCAGGGAAGTGGATAAGGGAATTACCCTATGTTGTTTGGAGCCTAAGAACCCAACCTAGCCGAGCCTTGCACGGAAACACTCCTTTCTTCATGGTCTATGGGTCGGAAGCAGTGCTGCCTGCTGATCTCAAGTTTGGGGCGCCAAGGCTGATTTTTGAAAGCATAGCAGAAGCTGAGACCACCAGACTAGAGGACATAGATATACTCGAAGAAGAGCGGCTAAGTGCAGTAATCCAGTCAGCAAGATACCAGCAGACTCTAAGGCGCTATCACGACAAGGCTGTGCGGCAACGATCCTTTTCAGTGGGGGAGCTCGTCCTTCGCCGAATTCTAACGGGAGAAGGACGACACAAGTTATCACCCTTATGGGAAGGGCCTTTCATAGTGGCAGAAGTCGCTCGGCCCGGATCATATCGCCTCACTCAGATGGATGGCACGGAAGTCGGGAACTCTTGGAACATAGAACACCTGAGAAAGTTTTATCCTTAGCCGTACCTCAAAACTGCTAGGATAACAATGATGTACTCTGTAAAGTGGAAATACGTCATCAATAAAGAAAAGGTTTCAAGGATACTCAATTTATTTACGATTGACTCGCATTCTTACTTAACTCGGGGTGACCACTATGCCCTGCTAACGGAGCAATCGACTTAAGTCGGCAACGACTTAAGGCGGTGCAACATGCTCACGCTTACTTAACTCGGGGTGACCACTATGCCCTGCTAACGGAGCAATCGACTTAAGTCGGCAACGACTTAAGGCGGTACAACATGCTCACGCTTACTTAACTCGGGGTGACCACTATGCCCTGCTAACGGAGCAATCGACTTAAGTCGGCAACGACTTAAGGCGGTGCAACATGCTCACGCTTACTTAACTCGGGGTGACCACTATGCCCTGCTAACGGAGCAATCGACTTAAGTCGGCAACGACTTAAGGCGGTGCAACATGCTCACGCTTACTTAACTCGGGGTGACCACTATGCCCTGCTAACGGAGCAATCGACTTAAGTCGGCAACGACTTAAGGCGGTGCAACGTGCTCATGCTTTACTTAACTCAGGGCGACCACTATGCCCAGCTAACGAAGCAATCAACTCCAATTGGCGCTTGCTTAAGACCAATACAACATGCTCTCGCTTATTTAATTCAGGGGATGATCTCCATATCCCACACGCAAAATTCATAGTCATCATGCATCATTACTACCAAACTCATTGAACTAAAAAATCCTGATACAATGATAGAATAACTATGTCACTCAAATAAACTGGTGTTCTCTGACAAATATTCAATCATGCAAGCTGCGCGCTTGGAGCATGCGAAATGTTTTCTCTATTTTGCAATGTCTTTCCCAGGAGCAGTTGACGAAGAAGGACGACTCGAGGAGTCAGGGGCGGCGTTCACGTCGGCCCTTATATCTTCAGGAACGACTACGCCAGGCCTCCTCATCAGAATTCGTCCCGCTCGAATGGCCTTGTCCATGGCCCTATCGCGTTGGGCTCTCAGAGTATTGGAAGTTTCTTCAGCAGCCTTGACAGCCGACTGGGCAGCCTCTAGCTCCTGGGTAACAGATTTTTTGGAAGCACGCAGATTCTTGATGACAACGTCTTTAGCGGATATCAACTCCCGAAGGCGAATCACATCATCCAAGGACTCCTGCAACTTATAGCGAAGATTGTTCAACTCCTCCATGGAAAAGCGATGACTTCTCTCCAAGATGGTCAGCGAGTTGCTAGAATCTCGATACAACCTATCAAGATTGTCTCGAGAAGCGGCAAGGATGCGTTTTTCCTCCTGCAAGCGCAAATCAGTTCTTTCAGAAAACCAGGCAAACAATAGGAGCACGGCAAGAAAAAAGTGCAGTTTCATATATCACCTTTTCAGAGTCAAGCTGGGCATGCAGAGAAGAACTCAACGCATTGGCATCATCCAAGGCAGCAGAAACCTGACTCAGTTCAATCTGACTTTGAGAATACTTTTCCTCAAGATCAGTGCATCGCTGAGTCAATTCAGCTCGATCCTGAGAATGTTTCTCCTCAAGAAGTGCAGTCTGCCGAGTCATTCCTAGTAAGAGGTAATCAAACAAAACAAGGTCAGAAGGTCAAGCAGTCCACAACAAACGCGAAGAAAAGGAAAAGGGCACTAACCAGCGTTAATCGCCTCTAACGCGGATACACGACGACGAAGTAACACTGGATTCCAACATGGAAAAGATGAAGCCACTTCTGGAATAGGAGCACCATGCAATTTCAGCTGGGTGGTCACCCCATCCACAAAAGTCTGATGAGAAGAGCAGATGAGCATAATGGCGAGAGTTCAGGCAATGTAAAAATCAAGCTAAGAAACAGCACAGTACCTGGAGGGTGGAGAAGAACGAAGGGATCCCCAAGTCAGGAGAAATCAGATGATAACCAGGCGCAAGGTCATCACCCGAAGCAGCACGCAATGGAACAGTGGGAATCAGTCCATCTCCTTCAGCATAACCGGATACTCGATCAACGGGGACGCTGCCCTCTAAAGCGACGCCCCGGTCTGAAGTTTGGGCCACCACCATGCAGCCAGAGTGTGGAGGTGACCCAGCGTGAACGTCCATGGAAGTGCCGGAGGGAGATCCTGTCTGGGCATCCCCGGGGATCGGGCCATAGTCGGCACTGCCCACTTGAGCCGGGTTATCCCCGGCAACACCCTCGGGGGCTGGGCAGTAGCTTGCACTCTTCGCCCGGGCTAAGTCGTCCCCCACGACACCCTCGGGGGCTGGACATGTGTCGACACCATCCTTGGGGTCCAAATTTTCAGCAGTAACCGTCTCCAAGGTTAGCGGGCCCTCGGTTATTTCCATGGGATCAGGACAATCCGAGTTAACATCCCGTCCCTCAAGATCGTGCTCTAAGGTTGATGAGGCACGGGATGACCTCAACCCAGCGTCCGGCACAGCACCACAGGTTTCCGTCGCGGCATCGTCCACTGGCCCTGATAACAAGTCCTCTGGGACCATATCCTCGAGAGTTTGATCAAAGTCGGCCAGGGATATGTTTTGCAGACCAACAAGAGCAGATAAGGCCGGGGAGGGAACCCCACTACTTTCCCCACTGGCGAGGAATTGTCGACTGTTCTTTCGAATCAAAGGAACCTCATCCTCTTCCTCTTCGTCATCTTCATCAGCAACACCGGCACCACACCCATTGGGATCAGCATCAGATGGACCACACCCATTGGGTTCAGCATCAGCAAATTCAGATGCAGGAACCTCCTCATCAGCAGGAGCCGAGGGACCAGCACCCTGATTCAAACTAGACACTCGCCGAATACGTCTCTTCTTCTTTTTCTGCTCATCAACAGAAAGATCAGTCTGATTGGTTCGGCGGGGACGCTTCGAGCGAGCACGGACAGGTCTCTGGACATCCAAGACTATACCGACCTCTGGGAGAGGTGCCACTGCCAATGTCTCAGTAGGAATAGCGTCAGAAGAATCTTCGGCCAACATGTCAAGCACGGCATTTATTTCAGCATCAGTAGGACCCGAAGGCACCTCGAAATGGGTTTGTCTTTCATCATCAGGGATTTTCCCAAGTGAAACAACCAAGGCACTAACCTCCTCATCAGAGGGCCGCGTTCTAAGGCCCAAATTGCCATCAGTTGAAGGCGGGTTTGACACGAAGCGAGTGAAGGCCTTGGCAGGAGGCAGATTCCAGGCTGAATACGCCACCGGAGCACCAACATTGGATACTTTGCCTCTGAGAATCATCTCCAGCCGGCTCACCAAATCTGCAGAAGGGATCCTTCCGTTGGTAACTCGAGTTGGGTCGGCTAGCCCTTGATACAGATAAGCCGGGTGGGCCCTGTCTTTCAGTGGCTGAATGTTTTTGAAGACAAAGTCAGCGACTATAGCTTCAGCGGTTAAACCCCTCTCTTTCAATAGCCCAACTTCAGCTAACAGCACACTAGCTTCAGCCACCTCCTCGTCTGTGGGAGACTCGGTCCAGCTCGGGGTGCGAACATCTGGCTGTCTTCCTGACCGGGGGGGAGAGAATTTCCATAGTTATCAACTATAAACCATTCCAGGCGCCATCCCTTAATGCTGTCTTTAAGGGGGATCTCAAGATACTCAGTTTTCCGTCCCCGGCGCATCTCCAAGCTAGCACCTCCAACCAACTGATGCTGTCCTCCGGCCATCCCAGGGCGACAGTGATACAGGTGTTTCCACAATCCAAAATGCGGCAGCACACCAAGAAAGGCCTCACATAAGTGGACGAAGATAGAAATTTGCAGAATTGAATTAGGGTTCAGATGGGTTAAGTTGATGTGGTAGAAATCAAAAAGACCACGGAAAAAGGGAGAAATAGGAAGGCCAAGGCCACGGAGAAGAAAGGGAGCGTAAACCACAGATTCGTGGGTATCCTCCGTCGGGACCGTAGTTCCATGGCAAACCCGCCAAGAACAGAGTTCCCGCGAAGAACCCCGAGGGACACGAGGTGGAGGAGTTCAGTTTCAGAGATGTTGGACATGTGGTTACCTGCGAAAGGCAACTGGCTGTTGGGATCAATTGGGGGAATCACCACAGCGGAAGAACTCGCGATTTTCCTCTTGGGAGCCATCTCGATTTCACTAGCGAGCAAATTGGAGGCAAGCGCAGAGGAGATTTGGAAGCAGGAATGCAAAAACTAGGGCGCGGAAAGCAAAGGCGGCTAAAAGTGCGACTCTTATGGGATATTCTCGGACCAGACACCATTTCAAAAAGTGCCCAGTCATCACTCGGCGGTTATTTCCGAAATCCCAGCATGCCACGTGGTCATTCGGCAGTTATTTCCCAGAAAACTGGTGGGCCCTCTCCTTACTCGGGTGCTAACCCTCGAAATAACTCGGCGTTGCCACTAAAATGCCGACGTCGCTATCCAGTCACTCGGCGTTGCCTCTAAAACGTTGATCTTGAGTTCAATCGTTCGGCATTACTTCTAAAATGCCGACATTGACCTTCAATCACTCGGCGTTGCCTCTAAAACGCTGACCTCGAGTTCAATAACTCGGCGCTGTCTCTAAAACGCCGGCGTCACTATCTAGTCACTCGGCGTTGCCTCTAAAACGCTGATCTTGAGTTCAATCGTTCGGCATTACTTCTAAAATGCCGACGTTGACCTTCAATCACTCGGCGCTGCCTCTAAAACGCTGACTTCGAGTTCAATAACTCGGCGCTGCCTCTAAAACGCCGACGTCACTATCCAGTCACTCGGCGTTGCCTCTAAAACGCTGATCTTGAGTTCAATCGTTCGGCATTACTTCTAAAATGCCGACGTTGACCCTCAATCACCCGGCGTTGCCTCTAAAACGCTGATCTTGAGTTAAATCGTTCGGCATTGCCTCTAAAATGCCGAAGTCACTACTTAGTCACTCGGCGTTGCCTCTAAAACGATGATCTGGAGTTCAACCACTCGGCATTACTTTTAAAATGTCGACGGCGACTTCCGATCACTCGGCATTACTTCTAAAAACATTGATACAGATTGCAATATTGCTTGGAGGCATCAGTATAACGATCAAGCCGTTCATCTACGGCCTCAAAAAAAAAACTCAGATTCATAGTCAGACGAAACAAGTCATCAAAAGGAAACCAAACTTGTTCTTCATTCAAGGGAAGTGATAACATTTACAAATCAACCCATTATGAGTTGATACTTCCCTATTTCTACTACTAAACTACACTCTACTGCTACTACTACTACTACTCTACAATATACTACTTTACATTACTAATAATACTACATTATCTAACTATACTACTTCTAATCTATACTAATATTTAAAAGGACCAGTGGCATCTAGCCACTGGCCCTGCCCCTGCCGCCGCCACCGCTCTTGGTGCCGCCACCGCCACCGCCGCTCTTGGTGCCGCCCCTGTCGCCGCCGCCCCTGGTGCAGCCGCCGTCGTCGTCGTCGTCGTTGTCGTCGTCGTCGTCGTCGTCGTCGTCGTCATTGTCGTCGTCGTCGTCGTCGTCCCCGCCCTCGCCGCCGTCGTCCGAGTCCTCCTCCTCCGAGGAGTACTCGGACTCATCCGAGCCCTCGAGCCCGGAGCGCTCGACGGCCCGGATGTACGACCAGACCTCCGCCGCGAGCCCCTGGGAGTCGTCTGAGTCGTCAGACGACTCACGCAGGGGGATGGGAGCCGGAGACCCCTCGGATTCAGAGGAGAACTCCTCCTCTGAATACTCCGAGTCACCGAAATCTTCAGACGGAGGGGTTGGTTCGCGCTTGCGTTTCTTGCCCATGGTGGAAATACAGATAGAAGAAAGAAAGCAGGCAACGGAGAACAGCGAGAGATGTGAAAAAATCAGGCAGGCAAGGGCACTATTTATAGGAAAAGAAGGCAACCGCTCACCTCCAACAGTGGTCACTGAACAGTCGCAAAGCATTCAATATACACCTCCACCCGTCCAAAGACACGTCAGGCGGCGGACGCCGTTTCATGCAGCACTACACCCATTGGGACTCCAGTCAACAGCGCAAAGAATATGATTACACTCGCCGTCCCATCACATTACAACTCAGAAGCAACCGGTTAAAACGCTCAGCGTACCAAGACGTTCCTTGCTCACACCCATTGGGGGGGGGACGCCCAGGAATTGTCAGTATATTTTTCAAAATGGTCACATCTGTGCAGAGCATGCAGTGAATACCTCAAGACAAAAATGAGATATCAACAAGAGTTAAAGGGAAGCCAAATATAGTCAGTAGAGTGCAAAATATGGTCGACAGACATGACTTGAAGACTAGACAGAGAACGTCCATCGAACGTCCAATCAGTCGCAGAGCAAATACACTATGCTACTCAGCAAGATATGGAAGGGTTGCAAATTCAGTTGCAAAAGACAAAACACATGCTGACCTCCGAAGCATAATATTGATGACATAGCACAGATGACATCATGCCAACCTTTTTATAAGCAGAAAGAGTATTCTTCAGCAACAGGACGCAAAAAGAGGACCTTCAAGCGAATTATCCAAAAAATCCACTTGAAGGTCGGGGGCTACACCCATTGGGTGCACCTCCGGTGCACCCCATGGATTGTCACTATAAGCCAGGATAGCGCCAATTTCTAAGGACATGAAACGAGATTAAGAAGCCAATCCTCAACTGGAATAAGGAAATGCAAATGGGAGTAATTTCTAATGAAGACCTTCGAGTAGATTATTTTCTAAAATCTACTCGAAGCTCGGGGGCTACACCCATTGGGTGCACCTCCGGTGCACCCAATAAGGTTCAGAGTCCAACAAACAGGAATGCCGATCTCTAAGGCACAGGCACAAAGCTAGGTTCTGGTCGACAAGTGATCAAAGCAGGAGAAAACAGCAAGGAGTCATCTTCCTTCAAATCATCTACAAGCTGGACCTGGGATCTTCGGGTTGATTATCTCTAAATTAACCCAAAGATCGGGGGCTTGTGGGGGATAGATATCCCCCGGGTCCACCAAAAGAGTAAAGGACCTCACGAAAGGCCCAAGGGCCCAATAAATCGTAAGGTTATTCTTTTGTGGGCCTGGGGAAAGACGACCAGCAACGCAAAGAGACATGGGGCCGGATTGGTGCAAACCCGGACGGCCCATAGCGCCGAGCCATTGGCCGCAGCAGAGATCCGACTTTCCCGCGTCGGGGCCTTCATGCAGCGAAGCCACGTGAGGATAAGTCGGCGAGAGTTACGTAGGGGATAATCTCGAGAGGTTCACTATCTTTTAGCTACTCGTTGTTATCTCATCATGTATACTGCCCCACGGTCGAGTATATAAGGCCTAGGGGGCATCCCTTCAGAACGATCGACCCATTACCTAGCCTCCCACATCAACTCTCTGTATTCTCAAATCCAGAGAGCTCTCTTGTAATCACATCCACCAAGCATACTCATCAGGACGTAGGGTGTTACGCATCTCTAAGCGGCCCGAACCTGTAAAACTTGTCCACTGTCCCTCGTGCGATTGGCACGAACCATTTTGCTACAGTTGTCGACACCGTCCTACTCCTAAAAACACCTTGAGGGGTAACCCCGGGTGTGCGGTCGGACCCTAAACACCGACAATCGGCGCGAATGGCAGTGCGATTTCTCGGTGCGTCGGTTACCTGACATGTGGGCCCGGGCCTCCATGCTGGACCGCCAGTTGCGACGAAGCTGAAAGGGCGTACAACTATGGTGTGGTTGCACGCTTCTGGCATGGTGGCCCGCCCTTTCGACCGCTGGATTCGGCGAGAATGAGGGAGCGCTTACCCGTGGGGCAGTTGCATGCTTCGTGTGCAACAGTTCGCCATCTTCGCGTTGTGGGTCAGTTTGTATGACATGTGGGACCTAGCCCCCGTGTCGCAGGGCGAGAATCCTGGAGCACGTCGGGGGAGACTTTGCCCGCGACGTTTCAGGGCGCGAGTGGGGAGATCTGCCTACAAAAAGGGACCGATCTCCCGGGCACTAACCATGCTTTGCTCCTCTCATCCTCATCGCGCCCCTCCGCCTTTCGAGCCCCCAGATGGGGTGTGCCGGTGTTTTCTGGCGACCTTACCGTCGGAAAGCTCGCGCCTGTGGCAATGCCGGTGGTCTTGCCTTCTTCTTGCTGCTGTTGGAGGAGCACGACCTCATGGGGGTTGGCGCTCGTTAGTCATCGCTCGACTTCAAGGATTTTCATCATGGAGCCCGGCTGCATTCCCCCACCAATGGTCATCCAGAAGGATGACCACCAGTCTCATGGTGGGGAAGGGCAAGCCGGGCTGTGACCTCCCTGCCGCCCTCAGCTTCAAGGATGTTCATCATCCGTGCTGGGGGCAAGGGCAAGCTGAGCTGGGGCCCTGCCTTCCACACGGGCTGGCGACCCGCTCCCTCCTTCAGCATTCGGGGGATAAGGGTGTTCACCAGCCTGGTGGAGGAGGCGAACTTCCACCTGCTGCCCGGTCAGGGTGTGGCAGTCCATCCACCGCATGGGCGACAGTCGCGCGGTGCGCAGGTCCCCCATGTCCACGGCTCGTCCTACGCTGCCGGCCACACCGGGGGGGCATACAAGACGTCGTACGCCACGAGAGCGGTGTCCGCGTCCCTGGATGGTCCTGTCCTCACTCCCGTGGCGACGACAGGAGCGAGGACCTCCTTGTGCGCGCTTGGGCGGCCGCCGTTCGTCGGTGCGGCGTTGGGGCGCAGGTGGCCGCTGTCGTCGGTGCTGAGGTGGTGGCTGCCATAGGTGAGGCTTCCCACCACCGAGGTGGTTGCCTCTGCCGACGAGACCATCAGTGCCACCTGGACACGGACCTCCGGCCTTTTGGCTTTAATGGCTTGTCCTCGCCCCTCGTGTGGGGGACGGGGACGAGCTGCCGAGGCCTGAACATTTGGGTATTTGTGTGTAAAGCCATGTTTCTTTCCTCTTATTTTGAGCATTAAGACTTGTTCGTCGGTAGCAGAATCACTTATCCGAGCGTGAGCTACCTTTCGCGGGAGGTGACGAGTAAGGTATTCGTATCCCGGAGGCGTAGGAGTCCCTTGGCTCGGTCGGCCTTGCCGTTCAAGGTCTCTCTTGTCGTTTTTAGGATTCCGCCATCGATGCAGTCGAAAGGCACGAAAGTCGTTTTGGTAGAAAAACTTTTCCGAGGAAAGTTTTGGCGCAGAGGGGGTTCCCCCTTTCTAGACCCTGAGGCGACCACTCGGGCCGGGACCCTTGCGGAGGGCCTGACCGTGGCCGTCGGGTCTGCTCCGCCCTAGCTAAGGCCTCGCAGCAGCGTGTCCAGGCCAAAGGTACGTTTCACCTGCTTTGCGACTTTGGTTTAGCTTCATCCTTCTCGTGTTTGAAGAACATTGTCCGGCTGTCTGCAGGGTTCGAGACGGCTCTTAACGAGTCCGTTAAGAACTACAAGGCGCTTGCCCAGGCGGCTGAGCAGAAGGAGGCCGACCGCATGGCCATGTCTGAGGCTATCTCGGGCTTTTGCCGGGCCTTTGGCCTCGACGACGTCCCCTCGGGTAGCTCCCCCCAGAGTCACCTGCGGGCCTTGGGCGGCCATGTGCGCAGCAGACTCCGCGGGGTGCTGCACCATGGCGTTAGGCGGGCCTTCGCCGTCCTCGCCTCCCACTACGACGTGGATCTGGAGCGGGTCAGCGAGGGGTACTGCTTACCCGACGAAGAGGAGGCCACCTTAGCCGAGGTCCAGAGGCTTGACGCGGCTGTCGAGGGCCCAAGCACGGTGCTGGCTTCCTCCTTCGAGGTGGAGGTCCTTCCGCCCGTGTCGCTGTCTGAGGCCGGGCCAGATTCTGTCAAGGGCAGAAATGACGCTGAGGGTGCTGCTCCTTCCCCTGCCGATACCTGAGCCTGTAGGGATGGTTTGTTTTAAGTATGTGTATGTTTCTCGCGGCCACTGAGGCCTAAACATTTTCGATGTTGGAGTTTAAAGTTGTGTTTCCTTTCCTCTTGTTTCGAGCATTAAGACTTGTTCGGTAGCAGAGTCACTTATCCGAGCGTGAGCTACCCTTCATGGAAGGTGACGAGTGAGGTATCCATATCCCAGAGGCGTAGGAGTCCCTCGGCTCGGTCGGCCTTGCCGTTCAAGGTCTCGCTCGCTCGTTTTTAGGATTCTGTTATCGATATAGTCAAAATGGTACGAAAGTCGTTTTCTACCCGAGCGTTAGGACTTGTTCGGTAGCAGAATCACTTATCCGAGCGTGAGCTACCTTTCGCGGAAGGTGAGGAGTGAGGTATCCGTATCCCGGAGGCGTAGAAGTCCCTCGGCTCAGTCGGCCTTGCCGTTCAAGGTCTCACTCGCTCATTTTTGGGATTCCGCTATCAACATAGTTGAAAGGCACGAAAGACGTTTTGGTAGAAAACTTTTCAGAGGAAAATTTTGACGCAGAGGGGGTTCCCCCCTTCTAGCCCTCGAGGGAGGGTCGGTTTTTGCTGAGGCAAGGCCGATCCTCCCTTGACAGCTAGACTTTTCATTTGTACATGTAAAGGGACTAAGGTACATAAACGACTTGAAACATTTTAAGGGTAAAAGCAACATAGTTGTTCGATGTTCCAAGCGTTGCTGTAGACCTGCCTTGATCGTTGGCCAGCTTGTATGTCCCGGGCTTCAAAATTTTGGTGATGATGAATGGCCCTTCCCAGGGAGGAGTAAGCTTGTGGCGCCCTCGGGCGTCTTGTCGTAGCTGAAGCACCAGATCTCCCACCTGGAAACCTTGGGGCCGAATCCTTCGGGCATGGTAGCGTCGCAGGGACTGCTGATACCGCGCTGAGTGTAGCAAGGCTATGTCCCGAGCCTCTTCTAGCTGGTCCAATGAATCTTCTCGGCTGGTTTGGTTGTTTTGGTCGTCGTATGCCTTTGTCCTCGGGGAGCCATATTCTAAGTATGTGGGTAGGATGGCCTCGGCCCCATAGACTAGGAAAAACGGCGAGAAACCCGTGGCCCGACTCGGCGTCGTCCTCAGACTCCAAACCACCGAGGGTAGCTCTTTTATCCACCGCTTGCCAAACTTGTTCAGGTCGTTGTAGATCCTTGGTTTCAGCCCCTGCAAAATCATGCCATTGGCGCGCTCCACTTGCCCATTTGTCATTGGGTGAGCTACGGCAACCCAGTCCACACGGATGTGGTGGTCTTCGCAGAAGTCTAGGAACTTTTTCCCAGTGAACTGCGTGCCGTTGTCGGTGATGATAGAGTTTGGGACCCCAAAGTGGTGGATGATATTTGTAAAGAACGCCACCGCCTGCTCAGACCTGATGCTGGTCAAGGGTCGGACTTCGATCCACTTGGAGAATTTGTCGATGGCGACCAGCAGGTGCGTGAAGCCCCCGGGTGCCTTCTGCAAGGGACCGACGAGGTCCAGACCCCACACAACAAACGACCAAGTGATAGGTATTGTTTGTAGAGCCTGAGCAGGCAGGTGTGTTTGTCTCGCGTAGAATTGACACCCTCGGCAGGAGCGTACAATCCTAGTGGCGTCGGCCACTACGGTCGGCCAGTAAAAACCTTGTCAGAAAGCGTTTCTCATGAGGGTTCGAGGCGCCGCATGGTGACCACAAGCCCCCGAGTGTATTTCTTGCAACAGCTCCTGTCCTTGGGCGACGAATATGCATCGTTGGAGAATGCCTGAGGGGCTGCGATGGTACAACTCCTTTTCATCACCCAGCAAAACGAACGACTTGGCACGCCGAGCCAGTTGCCGAGCTTCGGCCTTGTCGAGGGGCAGTCTCCCCGGAGGAGATATTCCAGGTACGGGGTCTGCCAGTTCAGGTTTGGCGTAACACCATCCTGCTCTCCCTCGACGCGCAGGGCCTCACCCTCGGTGGCCGAGGGTACCTCGGGCTGGGCCGAGGTCTCCTCGGGTTTGGGCGCGTCGTCGATTTTGACGGATGGCTGATATATGTCCCTAGAGAAGACATTCAGGGGAACTGTTGTTCGTCCTGAGGCTATCTTAGCCAGCTCATCTGCGGTCTCGTTGTACCGTCGAGCAATACGGTTGAGTTCTAGCCCGTAGAACTTATCTTCCAAGCACCAAACTTCATCGCAGTAGACCTCCATTTTTTGGTCGCGGTAGTGAGAGTTCTTCATGACTTGGTCAATAACAAGTTGCGAGTTACCACGAGCATCGAGGCGCCGAACCCCTATCTCAATAGCGATGCGCAACTCATTAACCAAGGCCTCGTATTCGGCCACGTTGTTTGACACCGGAAAATGGAGGCGTATTACGTAACACACATGTTCTCCAAGGGGTGAGATGAAGAGCAAGCCCGCGCCTGCTCTGGTTTTCATCAACGACCCGTCGAAGTACATGGTCCAAAGTTCGGCCTGGATTGGGGCCGTTGGCAACTGGGTGTCTATCCATTCAGCCAGGAAGTCGGCCAAGACTTGGGATTTTATGGCCTTCTGAGGTGCAAATGAAAGTGTTTTGCCCATGAGTTCCACTGCCCATTTTGCTATCCTACCCGAGGCCTCTCGGCACTGGATGATCTCTCCCAGGGGGAAAGATGACACCATAGTAACTGGATGAGACTCGAAGTAGTGTCGCAGCTTCCACCGTGTCAGAATCACTGCATACAACAGCTTCTGGATTTGCGGGTAGCGGATTTTGGTCTCGGATAGCACTTCGCTGATGAAGTAGACCGGCCTCTGGATGAGTAGTGCATGCCCTTCTTCTCGTCTCTCAACTACGACCGCAGCGCTGACCAACTGAGTAGTTGCGGCGACGTAAATCAAGAGGGCTTGTTCCGCAGCAGGCGGCACCAAGATGGGCGCATTAGTAAGGAGTGCCTTTAAGTTTTCGAGGGCTTCTTCGGCCTCGGGAGTCCAAGTGAAGCGCTCGATCTTCCTTAAGAGGCGGTACAAGGGCAATCCTTTCTCGCCAAGGCGCGAGATGAAGCGGCTCAGAGCCGCAAGGCATCCCATGACGCTTTGTACTCCTTTTAAATCTTTGATGGGTCCCATATTGGTGATGGCCGCGATTTTCTCCGGGTTGGCCTCGATGCCTCGTTTGGAGACGATGAACCCTAGGAGCATGCCTCGGGGGACTCCGAAGACACACTTCTCAAGATTGAGTTTTACGCTTTTCGCTTTTAGGCACCTGAATGTTACCTCAAGGTCAGAGAGGAGGTCGGAGGCTTTCCTTGTTTTGACAACGATGTCATCGACGTAAGCCTCGACTGTTCTGCCGATGTGCTCTCCGAACACATGGTTCATGCACCTCTGGTATGTTGCGCCCGCATTCCTCAAACCGAATGGCATAGTAGTGTAGCAATACATGCCAAAAGGTGTGATAAAAGAAGTCACGAGCTGGTCGGATTCTTTCATCTTGATTTGGTGATAGCCTAAGTAGGCATCGAGGAAAGACAAGGTTTCGCACCCAGCGGTGGAGTCCACAATTTGATCGATGCGAGGTAGAGGGTAGGGAACCTTGGGGCATGCTTTATTTGGCCCAGTGTAGTCTACACACATCCTCCACCTCCCACCTTTTTTCTTTACAAGTACAGGGTTAGCTAACCATTCTGGATGGAATACCTCTTTGATGAACCCTGCAGCCATTAGCTTGTGGACCTCCTCGCCTATGGTTCTGTGCTTTTCTTCATCAAAATGGCGCAGGTGCTGTTTCATAGGTCGGGCTTTGGCTCGGATGTCCAGTGAGTGCTCGGCGACATCCCTCAGTATGCCCGGCATGTCCGAGGGACTCCACGCAAAAACTTCGGCATTTGCGCGGAGAAAGTCGACGAGCACTGCTTCTTATTTGGGGTCGAGCTCGGAGCCGATCCTAACTTTCTTGCTGGCGTCGTTGCTGGGGTCAAGAGAGACAGATTTGACTGCTTCTGCTGACTCGAAGTTGCCGGCGTGCCGCTTCGCGTCGGGCGCCTCTTTGGAGAGGCAATCCGGGTCGGCGATGAGGGCTTCGGCGTACTCCACGCATTCCACGTCGCACTCGTAAGCATGGCGATACGTGGGTACAACGGTGATGACTCCCTTGGGGCCAGGCATCTTGAGCTTGAGGTAAGTGTAGTTAGGGATGGCCATGAACTTGGCGTAGCACGATCTTCCCAGCACCGCGTGATAGGTCCCTCGGAACCCAACTACCTCAAAGGTGAGGGTTTCCTTTCGGAAGTTGGAGGGAGTTCCAAAGCAAACGGGCAAGTCAATCTGTCCGAGGAGCAGGATACGCTTTCCGGGTGCAATCCTGTGGAAGGGTGCTGCACCAGCCCGGATCTCGGACCGATCAACCCCCAAGAGCCCTAGGGTCTCGGCGTAGATGATGTTGAGGCTGCTGCCTCCATCCATGAGGACCTTGGAGAGCCTCACGTTGCCGATGTTTGGGTCGACGACGAGCGGGTATCTTCCTGGGCTCGGCACGTAGTCGGGGTGGTCGCCTTGGTCGAAGGTGATGGGGTTGTCGGACTAGTCTAGGTAGACTAGCATTGCTACCTTCACCGAGCAGACCTCCCGGTGCTCCTGCCTGCGGTGTCGAGCCGAGGCATCCGCCATTTGCCCACCGTAGATCATGAAGCAGTTGTGGACCTCTGGGAACTCTTCTTCCCCGTCGCCTCCTTTCTTGTTATTGTTGTGGTCCTTGCCGTCCTCCACCGAGGGTCCCGCCTTATTGAAGTAACGCTGGAGCATGTCGCACTCTTCCAGGGTATGTTTGACGGGACCCTTGTGATAGGGGCACGACTCCTTGAGCATTTTGTCGAACACGTCGGCCCCTCCGGGAGGCTTCCAAGGATTCCTGTGCTCGGCAGCAGCGACGAGGTCCGCGTCAATGGCGTTGCGCTTCGCTTGCGCCTTCTTCCTGGTCTTCTTCTTCATGCCATGCTGGACAGACGCCTCGGGGTCGTCTTCCTTCTG
Organism: Zea luxurians; assembly: GCA_029449295.1. Taxonomy (NCBI): domain Eukaryota; kingdom Viridiplantae; phylum Streptophyta; class Magnoliopsida; order Poales; family Poaceae; genus Zea; species Zea luxurians. The sequence continues at coordinate 9,890,346 of JAOPSE010000039.1, forward strand.
CCTTCCCTGAGGCTGCTGTCCTTCCGGAAGATGGCTTCGACGGCCTCCTGGCCAGAGGCGAACTTGGTGGCTATGTCCATCAATTCGCTTGCCTTGGTGGGTGTCTTGTGCCCTAGTTTGCTTACTAGGTCCCGGCAAGTGGTGCCGACGAGGAATGCCCCAATGACGTCCGAGTCAGTGATGTTAGGCAACTCGGTGCACTGCTTTGAAAATCGTCAGATGTACTCTCGCAGGGATTCCCCAGGCTGCTAGCGACAGCTCCGGAGGTCCCATGAGTTCCCAGGGCGCACGTACGTACCTTAGAAATTTCCAGCGAAGGCCTTGACTAGGTCGTCCCAGCCGAAGATCTACGCAGGGGGCAGATGCTCTAGCCAAGCTCGGGCAGCGTCAGAGAGGAAAAGGGGAGGTTGCGGATGATGAGGTTGTCGTCGTCCGTCCCTCCCAACTGGCACGCCAGCCGATAATCCACGAGCCACAACTCTGTCCTCGTCTCCCCCGAGTACTTGGTGATGGTAGTCGGGGCCTGGAACCGGGCCGGGAACGGCGCTCGTTGTATGGCTCGGCTAAAGACTCGCGGGCCTGGTGGTTCGGGTGAGGGGCTCCGATCCTCCTCACTGTCGTAGCGTCCCCCGTGCCTGGGGTGGTAGCCTCGTCGCACCTTTTCCTCGAGGCGGGCTCGATGGTCGCGGCGGTGCTGATCGTTGCCGAGGCGATCCCTGGCTGTGGGTGTCTCGTCTCTTGTAGGCTCGGTGTGGACCGAGGCCTCGCGCATGTGTCGGGAGGATGCTACATGATGCACCAAGGGGCACCCTCGCCTTCGGGAGGCGGAGCTCTCGGCTCATCGGGCTACGACGTTTTCCAGGAGGTTCTTGAGTTCGCCCTGGATACGTTGCCCTTCGGTGGTGGATGGCTCTGGCATCGTTCGAAGCAATACCGTCGTTGCAGCCAGGTCCTGGTCGGCCCCGTTGATGGCCGAGGGCAGCATTGCCCTGGCATCGTCAATAATGCGGCGCTGGACGTCCCAGGCCCGATGATGTGCTCCTCCGACGAGCGCTCGGCCTGCCCACTCTTGCTCGAGGTTTTGCCGGAGCTGCACAAGTCGCCTCGCTTCCTTATCGAGCTTGGCCTGCATCCCGCGGAGTTGCTCGAGCTGTGAGCCCTGACCCCCGTGGGGACCTGGGCCACAGCTAGCTCCCGCAGGATCTCAACGCGAGACACAGGCGCAAGGGCGCCGTCGCCCCCTGGCATGCTGGGGTGATTGTGTCCATCGTGATCTTCCTAGTCGATGTGGAAGCACTCGCGAGTTGGGTCGCAACCCTCGTCGTCGAGGCTGTGGCCATCATCAGAGCAGCCAGAGAGGCAGTGGTCACATGCAGACATGAAGTCACGCATGGCACCGGGATCACGGAGTCCGGAGAAATCCCAATTGACGTCGGGGTCGTCCTCTTCCTCGGAACCTGCGGGTCCGGAGGTTGAGACGGCCGTCAGTCGGTCCTAAGTTGACCACATATGGTACCCCGGAAGGTCAGGATATGCCCTTACGAAAGCGCTTACCGAAGCAGGGTCGCTTGGTGGGTCGAAGCTGAACCTAAAGGGAACAGGATGGAAAACTGAAGGTACCTGCTAGTTGGTAGACGACGGTGAAGTTGCATCGGAGATGGAATGTGTCGTTATCTCAGGCGCGAGACTGATGCCCGACAAGTCCCTCGCCAAGGTGCCGGCATCATCAGTGCGCCTAGGGCTGGCGTTTTGCTGGGAAGCGACACCTGTCGTTGTCTCAGGTGCATGGATAATGCCCGACATGTCCCCCGCAGGGGTGCCGGCGTCGTCGACTCGCTCTGGTCCGACAGCCGTCGAGGTGCTGCCCCCTGCCTGGCCATGGTTGCCCCATCTCTGTATCCTCCGGCGAGGAGGGTGGCGGGGTTGACTCGGGTGTTCCTCTTCCGCCGCGTGGAGATGTCATCGTCGAGTTCGTCTCCGTCGGGCGAGCCGATGACCGTCGTTGTTGTCGTTTTGGGGGGAAGGAGTACCATGTCGTAGCTGCCGTCGCGGGACATGAACTCGAGACTCCCGAAGCAGAGCACCGTCCCAGGCTGAAGAGGCTGCTGAAGATTGTCCATCTGGAACTCAATCGGGAAAGTATTGTCAACATGCAGCGTGCCCCTACCTAGTGCGCCAACTGTCGGTGTTTCGGACCCGGGGGACCCTCAACCGGACCGACTAGTGAATTTTGTGCCGCGTGCCCCTGTCCAGATGGGTTGATGCAAGATGGAACACAAGAGGAGGGATGAGGCTTATATTATCTTGCATCGGGGGTGCTTGCAGTAGGGGTTACAAGCTTCGCGAGAGAGGGAACAGGCCCTAGGCCTCCTGGGGAGTCTAGTGTTGCGGAGTGGGGCTCGATGTTTTGGGTGAGTCCGTCTTCGTTGCTCTTGCTACCCGTGTCGCCCCCCTCTTCCTTTTTCTTTTTCTTTTCTTCGAAGACCCTGGGCATCTGAAAGGGAAATAGGGTCAAACCTTTTCCAATAAGAATTTTGGTGGTTGAATTGCCCAACAAAAATTATTGGACTAACTAGTTTGCTCTAGAAAATATGTTCTACAGGTGCCAAAGGTTCACAACAAGCCAATACAAGTCAAAAGAAAGGTTTCAAATAAAAGAAGCAAAGTTCAATCGAAGGCAGCCCTGGTCTGGCGCACCGGACTGTCCGGTGCACCACCGGACAGTGTCCGGTGCACCAGGGAATCCAACTCCAAACTTGCCAGTCTTGGGAATTCTGGGAGCCGCTCCGCTATAATTCACCGGACTGTCCGGTGCACCATCGGACTGTCCGGTGTGCCAGCGGAGCAACGGCTACTTTGCGCCAACTGTCGTCTGCAAATCACATTCAATGCGCTACAGTGCGCGCCAGAGTCAGAGCAGCGCCAGAAGGCGCACCGGACAGTGTACAGTGATTGTCCGGTGCAACACCGGACTGTCCGGTGACCCAGAAGACAGAAGCTCCAACGGTCGAACCCTAACGGTCGGGTGACGTGGCTGGCGCACTGGACAGTGTCCGGTGCGCCATGCGACAGACAGCCTCCCAACGACCACTTTTGGTGGGTGGGGCTATAAATACCCCAACCACCCCACCATTCATTGCATCCAAGTTTTCAGACTTCCTACACCTTACAAGAGCTATAGTATTCAATACAAGACACACCAAAGAGATCAAATCCTCTCCCAAGTCCAAAGATCATTCCAAAACAAATTAGTGACTAGAGAGAGTGACTTGTGTTCATTTGAGCTCCTGCGCTTGGATTGCTTCTTTTCTTTCTCATTCTTTCTTGTGATCAACTCAATTGTAACCGAGGCAAGAGACACCAATTGCGTGGTGGTCCTTGCGGGGACTTAGTGTCCCGTTTGATTGAGAAGAGAAGCTCACTCGGTCTAAGTGACCGTTTGAGAGAGGGAAAGGGTTGAAAAAGACCCGGTCTTTGTGACCACCTCAACGGGGAGTAGGTTCGCAAGAACTGAACCTCGGTAAAACAAATCACCGTGTCACACTCTTTATTTGCTTGTGATTTGTTTTCGCCCTCTCTCTCGGACTTGATTTTAATTCTAACGCTAACCCCAGCTTGTAGTTGTGCTTAAACTTTGTAAAATTCAGATTCGCCCTATTCACCCCCCTCTAGGCGACTTTCAATTGGTATCAGAGCCCGGTGCTTCATTAGAGCCTAACCGCTCGAAGTGATGTCGGGAGATCACGCCAAGAAGGAGATGGTGACCGGCGACAAGCCCGTTACAAGCCACGGGAAGGCTCCATCGGGAGAGTCCCGCAACAAGGGGAAGGAGAAGGAATCCCCTTCACACAAGTCGCATCGGAGTGGTGAAAAGAAAAAGAAGATGAGGAAGGGGGTCTACTACGAGACCGACTCTTCATTGCCATCCACCTCCGGCTCTGACGCGCCGTTCGTAACTTCTAAGCGCCACGAGCGCAAAAAGTTTAGTAAGATTCCCCTACACTACCCTCGCATTTCTAAACGTACTCCATTACTTTCCGTTCCATTAGGCAAACCACCGGTTTTTGACGGTGAAGATTATAACATGTGGAGTGACAAAATGAGGCATCACCTAACCTCACTCCACACTAGCATTTGGAATGTTGTTGAGTTTGGTGTACAGGTACCATCCGTAGGGGATGAGGACTATGATTCGGACGAAGTTGCCCAAATCCGGCACTTCAACTCCCAAGCCACCACTATACTCCTCACCTCTCTAAGTCGAGAGGAGTATAACAAGGTGCAAGGGTTGAAGAGCGCCAAAGAGATTTGGGATGTACTCAAAACGGCGCACGAAGGAGATGAGGTGACCAAGATCACCAAAAGGTAGACGATCGAGGGGGAGCTTGGTCGATTCATGCTTCACCAAGGGGAGGAGCCACAAGCAATGTACAACCGGCTCAAGACCTTGGTGAACCAAGTGCGCAACCTCGGGAGCACCAAATGGCATGACCATGAGATGGTCAAGGTCATTCTAAGATCACTAGTTTTTCTTAATCCTACTCAAGTACAATTAATTCGTGGTGATCCTATATACAAAATAATGTCTCCCGAGGAAGTGATAGGTAAATTTGTGAGCTTTGAGCTAATGATCAAAGGCTCCAAAAAGATCATCGAGCAAGGCGCATCCTCCTCCGTTCCCGAAGCACAACCCGTTGCATTCAAAGCAACGGAGGAGAAGAAAGAAGATTCTACTCTAAGTAGAATTCCCATCGACGCCTCCAAGCTCGACAATGAGGAGATGGCACTCATCATCAAGAGCTTCCGTCAAATCCTCAAACAAAGGAAGGGAAAGGATTACAAGCCCTGTTCTAAGAAAGTGTGCTACAAATGTGGTAAGCCCGATCATTTTATTGCTAAATGTCCATTATCTAGTGATAGTGACAGGGGCGACGACAAGAAGGGAAAGAGGAGAGAAAAGAAGAGGTACTACAAGAAGAAGGGCGGGGATGCCCATGTTTGCCGGGAGTGGGACTCCGACGAGAGCTCCATCGACTCCTCCTCCGACGAGGACGCCGCCAACATCGCCGTCAACAAAGGGCTCCTCTTCCCCAACGTCGGCCACAAGTGTCTCATGGCAAAGGACGGCAAAAAGAAGAAGGTGAAATCAAAATCCTCAACTAAATATGCAACATCTGGCGATGAGGCTAATTCTAGTGATAATGAGGATGACTTGTTTACTCTTTTTGCCAACTTAAACATGCAACAAAAGGAAAAACTAAATGAATTAATTAGTGCTATTCATGATAAGGATGAACTCTTGGATAGCCAAGAGGACTTCCTAATTAAAGAAAACAAGAAGCATGTTAAAGTGAAAAATGCTTATGCTCTAGAAGTAGAAAAATGTGAAAAATTAACTAGTGAGCTAAGCACTTGCCATGATATTATTTCCAACCTTAGAAATGAGAATGCCAATTTAATTGCTAAGGTTGGGAAACTTGATGTTTGTGATGATGCAATTGTTAGTCTTAGAAATGATAATGCCAATTTTATTGCTAAGATTGACAAATTGAATGCTTCTCTTGCTAGCCTTAAGAATGAAAATGAAAAATTAATTACTAAGGCTAGAGAAGATGTTTGCAATATTTCCATTTCCAATCTTAGAGATGAAAATGATATTTTGCATGCTAAGATTGTTGAATTGAATACTTACAAACCCTCTACATCTTCTGTTGAGCATGTGACTATTTGTACTAGATGTAGAGATATTAATGTTGATGCTATTAATGATCACCTAGCTTTAATTAAACAACAAAATGATCACATAGCTCAACTTTATGCCAAAATCAATGAACATGACTTGGAAAATGAGAAATTTAAATTTGCTAGAAGTATGCTCTATAATGGGAGATGCTCTGGTATTAAGGATGGCATTGGCTTCCAACAGGGAGACAATGTCAAGCTTAATGCCCCGCCTAAAAGATTATCTAATTTTGTTAAGGGCAAGGCTCCCATGGTTCAGGATAATGAGGGTTACATTTTGTACCCTGCCGGTTATCCCGAACACAAAATTAGGAGAATTCACTCTAGGAAGTCTCACTCTGGTCCTAATCATGTTTTTATGTATAAGAGTGAGGCATCTAGTTCTAGGCAATCAACCCATGCTAAATTGCCTAAGAACAAAACTCCTAAAGCATCAAATGATCATAATGTTTCATTTAGAACTTTTGATGCTTCTTATGTGCTAACCAACAAATCAGGCAAGGTAGTTGCCAAGTATGTAGGGGCAAACACAAGGGATCAAAAACTTGTGTTTGGGTACCCAAAGTTCTTGTATCTAATGTCAAAGGACCCAAAACCGTTTGGGTACCTAAAATCAAGAACTAAATTTGTTTTGTAGGTTTATGCATCCGGGGGCTCAAGTTGGGTCATTGACAGCGGGTGCACAAACTATATGACTCGGGAGAAAAAGATGTTCTCCTCCTATGAGAAAAACCAAGATCCCCAACGAGCTATCACATTCGGGGATGGAAATCAAGGATTGGTCAAAGGATTGGGTAAAATTGCTATATCACCTGACCATTCTATTTCCAATGTTTTTTTTGTAGATTCTTTAGATTACAACTTGCTTTCCGTATCTCAATTATGTAAAATGGGCTACAACTGTTTTTTTACGGATACAGGTGTTACTGTCTTTAGAAGAAGTGACGATTCAGTAGCTTTTAAGGGAGTATTAGAGGGTCAGCTATACTTAGTTGATTTCAATAGAGCTGAACTTGATACTTGCTTAATAACTAAGACTAACATGGGTTGGCTCTGGCATCGCCGACTAGCCCATGTTGGGATGAAGAATCTTCACAAGCTTCTAAAGGGAGAGCACATTTTGGGACTAACAAATGTGCACTTTGAGAAAGACAGGATTTGTAGCGCATGCCAAGCAGGGAAGCAAGTTGGTGTTCATCATCCACATAAGAACATCTTAACGACTGACAGGCCACTCGAGCTCCTCCACATGGACCTATTCGGCCCGATCGCTTACATAAGCATCGGCGGGAGTAAGTACTGTCTAGTTATTATGGATGACTATTCTCGCTTCACTTGGGTATTCTTTTTACAGGAAAAATCTCAAACCCAAGAGACCTTGAAGGGATTCTTGAGACAGGCTCAAAATGAGTTTGGCTTGAGGATCAAGAAAATTAGAAGCGACAATGGGACGGAGTTCAAGAACTCACAAATCGAAGGCTTTCTTGGAGAGGAAGGGATCAAGCATGAGTTCTCTTCTCCCTACACGCCACAACAAAATGGTGTAGTGGAGAGGAAGAATAGAACTCTATTGGACATGGCAAGAACCATGCTTGATGAGTACAAGACTTCGGATCGATTTTGGGCCGAGGCGGTCAATACCGCTTGCTACGCCATCAACCAGTTGTATCTACACCGAATCCTCAAGAAGACATCATACGAACTCCTCACCGGTAAAAAGCCTAATGTTTCATATTTTAGAGTCTTTGGTAGCAAATGTTTTATTCTTGTTAAAAGAGGTAAAAAATCAAAATTTGCTCCTAAGGCTGTAGAAGGCTTTTTACTGGGATATGATTCAAACACAAGGGCATATAGAGTCTTTAACAAGTCCACTGGACTAGTTGAAGTTTCTTGTGACATTGTGTTTGATGAGACTAACGGCTCTCAAGTAGAGCAAGTTGATCTTGATGAATTAGATGATGAAGAGGCTCTGTGCGTCGCGCTAAGGAACATGTCCATTGGGGATGTGTGTCCTAAGGAATCCGAAGAGCCCATTCAAGCACAAGATCAACCATCCTCCTCCATGCAAGCATCTCCACCAACTCAAGATGAGGATGAGGCTCAAAATGATGAAGAAGAAGATCAAGAAGATGAGCCACCTCAAGAAGATGGCAATGATCAAGGGGAGATGCAAATGATCAAGACAAGGAGGATGAGCAAGTTCCAAGGCCGCCACACCCAAGAGTCCACCAAGCAATCCAATGAGATCACCCCGTGAACACCATCCTAGGAGATATTCATAAGGGGGTAACTACTCGATCTCGTGTTGCTCATTTTTGTGAACACTACTTGTTTGTTTCCTCTATTGAGCCACACAGGGTAGAGGAAGCACTTCAAGATTCGGATTGGGTGCTGGCGATGCAAGAGGAGCTCAACAACTTCAAGAGGAATGAGGTATGGCATTTAGTTCCACGTCCTAACCAAAATGTTGTAGGAACCAAGTGGGTATTCCGCAACAAACATGACGAGCATGGTGTGGTGACAAGGAACAAGGCACGACTTGTGGCCAAAGGGTACTCACAAGTCGAAGGTTTGGATTTCGGTGAAACCTATGCACCCGTAGCTAGGCTTGAGTCAATTCGAATATTACTTGCCTATGCTACTCACCATGACTTTAAGCTCTACCAAATGGATGTGAAGAGTGCCTTCCTCAACGGACCTATCAAGGAAGAGGTCTATGTTGAGCAACCTCCCGGCTTTGAAGATAGTGAGTATCCTAACCATGTTTACAAACTCTCTAAGGCGCTTTATGGGCTCAAGCAAGCCCCAAGAGCATGGTATTAATGCCTAAGAGATTTTCTTATCACTAATGGCTTCAAAGTCGGAAAGGCCGGTCCTACTTTATTCACTAAAACCATGGAGAATGATTTGTTTGTATGCCAAATTTATGTTGATGATATTATATTTGGGTCTACTAACAAATCTATTTGTGAAGAATTTAGTAGGATCATGATTCAAAAATTCGAGATGTCTATGATGGGGGAGTTGAAGTATTTCTTAGGATTTCAAGTCAAGCAACTCCAAGAGGGCACCTTCATTAGCCAAACGAAGTATATTCAAGATATTCTCACCAAGTTTGGAATGAAGGATGCCAAGCCCATCAAGGCACCCATGGGAACCAATGGGCATCTCGACCTCGACACGGGAGGTAAATCCGTAGATCAAAAGGTATACCGGTCGATGATAGGTTCTTTACTCTATTTGTGTGCATCTCGACCGGACATTATGCTTTCTGTATGCATGTGTGCAAGGTTCCAAGCCGACCCTAAGGAAGTTCACCTTAGGGCCGTGAAGCGAATCTTGAGATATTTAGTTCAAACACCTAAGTTTGGTCTTTGGTACCCCAAGGGATCCTCATTTGATTTATTAGGATATTCCAATGCTGATTGGGCAGGGTGTAAGATTAATAGGAAGAGCACATCAGGGACTTGTCAATTTCTGGGAAGATCCCTAGTGTCTTGGGCTTCAAAGAAACAAAACTCAGTAGCTCTTTCTACCGCCGAAGCCGAGTACATTGCCGCAGGCCATTGTTGCACGCAATTGCTTTGGATGAGGCAAACCCTTAGGGACTATGGCTACAAGTTTAGCAAAGTCCCTCTCCTATGTGACAATGAGAGTGCAATCCGCATGGCGGATAATCCCGTTGAACACAGCCGCACTAAGCACATAGCCATTCGGTATCACTTTCTGAGAGATCACCAACAAAAGGGGGATATCGAGATAGCCTATATAAACACCAAAGATCAATTGGCCGATATCTTTACCAAGCCTTTAGATGAGCAATCCTTTACCAAACTTAGGAATGAGCTAAATATTCTTGATTCTAGGAATTTTGATTGATTCTTTGCACACATAGCTCATTTATATACCTTTGATCATATCTCTTTTTATGTCTATGACTAATGTGTTTTCAAGTATCATCTTATGCCTAGTCATAGGTATTGAAAGGGAAATGGCGTATTCGACAAAGAAGGCACTTCCACTCAACTCCAATTGTGTTTGCCGGTACTCCGCTTCGTTCTCCACTTTGGTATAATCTTCACTCATATTTTTGTATGCCAAAGGGTGAGAAAGTTTAAACAAGGGCTTATATCTCACTCACAAGTATCCGTTTTTGGTGATTCATGCCAAAGGGGGAGAAAGTATGAGCCCAAATGTAACGCCTTGAATTTGGGGGTAGAATTTTTTCTTCTTTTCTCTCACCAAATTCGGGTGTTACTCTCTTTTCTCTTCCCGTTTCGCTCCTTCCCAATTTCAAACCAGTATAGTGACGGGTGTCCGTGTCGTGCATAAACAAAACCTAAGTTGACATGTGCCGAAGCACATTTCTTTGTCTGATGTCGTGTTTAGTCGTGTGTTCGTCTTGCCCCGTTTCGGATTTCGGTTCGTGAATCGATCTTCCGATCTGTGGTTGTGCGTGCCGCGAGGTTTCGACCCACGGTGTGACCCAGCCCGGCCCAGTCTGGCCTAGTCCGGCCCGCGCGCCCTCGGTGCCCCCACACCCCCCTCCCCATGCGCCCCCTCCTCCTCTCCCTCTCTCATTTGGATTTCCCACCTCTCTCTCCAGTGCCCTAGGGATTGGAGATGGCGATCACCGGAATTTGGACCCCGAGGTGAGCTCCCCTCCCCTCCCTTCTCCTCTCTCTCCCTCTCCCTCCTCTTCTCTCCCCTGCGCGCGCCCTCCCTTCCTCCCCTGCGCGCGCGTCCCTGCCCGTGGCGGCGCTCGCCCCCGCCCCGGCCCCCTGCGCTGTGGTGCTCGCCCCCGCCCCTCCCCTTCCCGGCGGCGCTCGTCCCCGCCCCGGCCCCCTGCGCGGCGGCGCTCGCCCCCGCCCCTCCCCTCCCCGGCGGCGCTCGTCCCAGCCGGCCCCCTGCGCGACGACGCTCGCGCCCGCCCCTGCTCCCTCCCCGGCGCGGCGACCTTCGGCCCCGGCGACCCCGCCCGCCCCTGTTCCCTCCCCCGCAGCGGTCCTGCCCCTGGCGCGGTGGACCCGGCCCCCGGCGCGGTCCCCAGCCCCCCGGCGCGGTCCTCGGCCCCCCGGCGCAGCTCCTGCTCCGGCGTGCGGCCCCTGCGCGCGACCTCGGCCCCCTGCGCGCGGTCTTCGGCCCCTGCGCGCGGCGTCCCGGCCCCGGCGCGACTCGCGTGGCCCCGTTTACCTCCCCTAACGCGTTCCCACATGCGCAAAACCCACGCGCGCGGTGATTATGCTTGGTTTTTAGTAAATTTCAAACTCTGTTAGTTAGCGTGCTGCGTCGCGCGCTTCATCGCGCGACGAATTTGTCTAATTTCATATTCTATTAATGTGCCGCGTCGCGCATTTCGCCACGCGACGATCCATTTTAATTTCAGGTTGTTTAATGTGTGACGTCGCGTGTCCAGTCGCGCGACGTTCCACTTTAAACTCAGCTCTGTTGACGTATGTCGTCGTGCGTTTCGTCGCGCAATGCTTAACGTCTCTTTATAATTGGTGCAAGTGCCTCGTTGTGCGCTCTGTCGCGCGGCGAGTCGTTTACTTCTTAATTCAATCTAAATGTTGTGTCGTACGTCTCGACGTGCGACCACTCCCTTTCAGTCATCTTCAATTATTTATAATGATTAAATGTGGAACTTTATTTTACTTTATGCTAAAATGTAGTGTCCAAATTAATTCCCTTCTAATAAGCGAGTGGTTTAATTTATAATAATGTAACGTGATCGTTTCTCGACTGTCTTTTTCTCTTTCTCTCTTAACCTTAGTTGCGAGCCCGCGTGGAATGTCTGTTTATTTACTGCCTTCTATTGTATGGTGTACTGTTCGTTTGTATTAAATGTGTGGATGTATGTATGTTTGCGCTCGCATAGAGAACGATCCGGTTGAAGAGCCCGAAGAACTCGCAGGAGAAGCCCCTGAGCAGCAGTCGGTTGGTGGAGGCAAGTGTCCCTTGACCTATCTCTGTCCAATACATACTTTAATTCACCTCCTGCATTACACATTTATACCTAAGGATTGACTAGCTTTTGTTATCCATGTCCTTGTTTACCAATTTGGGTTGGATTATTATTGATTAGTCTTATGCTATTGCTCAACTCTAATCAATGAACATGATGAGAATTATCAATGATACGCTGTTTTCCCCTCTTTTATAATGATGTTATACTTGTGACCTTCAAGGGGGCTCGAGCAGTTTCTCGAGTGCCTCTCCGTAAGGACCTGTTCGTTGGATGACCGCCCGGGAAAACAGTGCAACCATGAGGGTGGAATGGGACGCCCTTAGCTGAATAATTCGAGGAACCAGGGTGTAGTTCGCTTCGCCATCGTGCCGTCAGTGGGGCTCAGTATATGCGGCTTGCTCTGCCAAGGTTGATTTGTCCCTTGGGGAGGAATGCGGTACATTTAAAAAACCTAACGGACGGCTACAGCCTCGGGGAATCTTTGTAAAGGCTACGTAGTGATGCCCTGCTGGACCACCTAGGTACTGGTCAATGGGGAGTAGCTCTCTCCAGGCAGAAAGGGAATCACGGCTTGTGGGTAAAGTGCACAACCTCTGCAGAGTGTTTGAAAACTGATATATCAGCCGTGCTCGCGGTTATGAGCGGCCAAGGGAGCTCCAGTGATTAGTGGTACTTGATCAGAGATGTTCGGATTTGCAGGTGGCAATGAGATTGATGGTTCTTGGTACTGACTCTGGCAATGGTAAGTGGTACTCTTTCCGTTTGGAAAGGAGTACGTTTGGGTTAATAACCTAGGTAAACTCTAAAACTTGGCTTTCTCTACTAGAAATAATAAATCTGACCGACTAAAAGCAGTTGCTTGACTTACCCCCCCACATAAAGTTAGTCCACTACAGCCAAACATGACACTTGCTGAGTATGTTGATGTGTACTCACCCTTGCTCTACACACCAAATCCCCCCCCTTCCCCAGGTTGTCCGCATTGCAACCACTGCTCAGGAGAAGTTGAAGCCGTGGAAGGAGACTTCCAGGAGTTCCAAGATTATGATGAGTTCTAGGCGTGGGTTAGCGGCAACCCCCAGTTGGCTGCCTGTGAAGGCCGCGTTTATCTACGTTTCTTTTCCGCACTTTGATTTATTGTAAACACTATGTGGATGTCTCAGACATATGATGTAATCGACTATTATTTCCCTTTTTAATACTATTTGAGCACTGTGTGATGATGTCCATGTTATGTAACTGCTGTGTACGTGAATTGCTGATCCTGGCACGTACATGGTTCGCATTCGGTTTGCCTTCTAAAACCGGGTGTGACATAGGTGGTATCAAAGCCGTGCTGACTGTAGGACCGCTAACCTAGAGTAGAATGGTCGTCCTAAGGATTATAGACCTCTGTCCCTGCCTTGACTTTGGTATCCCTTCAAAAGTTGGTCGTATCAACCAAAACCTATGTTCTACTATATATTATACCTTGCTGAAAACTGTGTTTTATTCTAATCCTTCATTTATTTATGGTTCATTACTTGCTGGTCATACTAGTTCTGTTCTCACTCTTATGCTTGCGGTGTCTTTTAGATGGCTCGTCTTAGACACACTGCACAGAAGTCTGTCATCCCCTTCTTACCCTCCCGTCTCGCGGAGCGTCCGCTTCGCCGTCCCGTGGCCGGCTAGTCCAGTCACTTGGAGAGGCTGCACCACCGCCTGCATGAGGAGTAGGAACGTCGACGATAGGAGCAGGAGCAGCAGGGCTCTTCTTTCTCGCTCCAACAGGAGATAGAGTCTGTGAGGAGCTGCTCCCCTGTGCTTTCCCTGGAGGCACCCCCTACACCACCACTAAGCGCCCCAGTCCCTGGAGTAGCTGTTGGAGGAGACCCAGACGACGGAGGTGGCGACAGCAGCTCGAGTCACGACATCGACTTTTCTGCTGACCAGGAGTTGGAAGGATGGGTTGCTCGACCCATCACTCGCGACGCTGCTCGCGGGTGTCACTTCCACGACGCGCTCGACACCCTGATACGTCGGGCACTTGACCGGCGTACTTGGTCCATCGAGTATCGCTATGTGGTCTACCAGCATAGTCGCGGGGTCTACCCGGACTGCTGGGAGGCGACCTGCGCGCCGTCCGAAGAACAGTCTCCGGGGTGCGGAGATCTGCTCAGAGCACTATTCCATCTCTGAGCGGGACTCAGCTGAGGCGGCCATGCAAGATGCCGCACGGCGTGCACTTTCGCACTACTGTTCGGTGCTCGGTGGGGTAGCTGATGGTCTTAACCTGAAGTATTACCCCCGCCATCCATCTGGCAGCACAGGAGGCGTGATTGTCTCACCTGTGGGCGAGGACAATCCTAGGTTGAGCAACACAGTCAACCTAGCCGTCGTGCTAAACACGGAGCTGGACCATGCGCTAGACGAGCTGAGTAGGGCTCGTGCTGAGATCGCCCAGCTGCGGGCTGAGCGCGCGGAACGTCGTCACCTGGATGGTGGTTCCCCCGCTCCCGTCGGGACTCAGCACCCGTACCGCTCCCCTCGGCGTGGACACCAGCCTTATGGCAATCCCGACTGCAAGATCAAGATAAATTTAGAACCATAGATCGTTAGAGTTGGATCTTGTAATTAATACGAAATATGTATACATAGAAGCTATAGTCCTAGCGTTAGTATCGCTTTTAGTTAGTCTTAGTTAGACAGGGTAGTTTGCTATATCCTGTGCATTTATGTTTGTCATGATGAACTATGTTTGATTTGGATATTTGTAATGACTGTCACCAGAATGTGGGTATCCCCTACATCTGGTTTTCCTGTTATATGTTAATGGAGTTAGCTATTTAGTTGGGAAGCCTTTTATTCCACTTTCCTCTTTATCTGAGAAGCTGTGTTGGTCTGTGTTGGAGATCAGTGAAGATGTTCACCTGTTCAGTGTTGTTGAAGAATTCTATACTCTTCTCTTATGCTGCAAGATTTGCAAGATCAGTTCTGATGTGTGGTTGCATTCTGCAGATGTCAGAAAACAGGCGTAGAGGAGGAAGGTGTGCTCAGCAGGAGCAGGCAGCTCAGCAGGATGAGGCACCCCAGCAACAGCAACTGCCGCCCCCGCCCCCAGTGTCCATCGAGCAGATGTTCCTGATGCAGACTCAGGCAGTTCAAGCCATCGGTCAGACTCTGGCCGCCATTCAGCAGCAGCAGCAGCCACCACCTCAGCCTCAGATACCTTAGATGCCTAGGGACAAGCGTGCTGAATTCATGAGAGGTCATCCCCCAACGTTTGCTCACTCTTCTGACCCCATGGATGCTGAAGACTGGCTGCACACTGTGGAACGGGAGTTGCATACTACTCAGTGCGATGACAGGGAGAAAGTCTTGTATGGTCCCCGTTTGTTGAGAGGAGCAGCCCAGTCATGGTGGGAGTCTTATCTCGCCACCCATGCCAACCCCGACACCATCACCTGGGAAGAGTTCAGAGGTAGCTTTCATCAGTACCATGTTCCTGCAGGTCTGATGACAGTGAAGAAGGAGGAGTTCCTGGCCCTCAAGCAAGGGTCATCGTCTGTTAGTGAGTATCGGGACAGGTTCCTGCAGTTGTCTCGCTATGCTCCTGAAGATGTCAACACCGATGGCAAGCGACAGTATCGTTTCCTGAGAGGCTTGGTCGACCCTCTGTAGTATCAGCTGATGAATCATACCTTTCCGACATTCCAGCACCTGATTGATAGAGCAATCATGACAGAGAGGAAGCGTAAAGAGATGGAGGATCGCAAGCGCAAGATCAGTGGACCTCAGCCTAGAAGCAGCAATCGCCCTCGTTTCTCAAGCAATCAACCTCAGCAGTTCAGGCAGAACCAGCGTCCACCCCAGCATCAACAGTTCCAAAGGCAGTATCCTCAGCACTAGTATCAGAATCGCCAGAACAATCAGTCATGAGGAGGTCAGTTCTAGAGGCAGAATTAGCAGACACCTCGTCTTCCCGCCCCAGCAAACCAGCAGAACAGTTAGGCAGCACCAGCTCAGGTTGGAAACAGAGCATGTTTCCACTATGGAGAGCAAGGCCATTGGGTGATGCAATATCCGAAGAAGGCAGCCCAGCAATAGTCAGGCCCCAATGCCCCAGCAAAGCAGAATGTGTCTCAGCCTGGAACAGGCAACCACTCTCAGCCATGCTATAATCATGGGAGACTGAACCACTTGGAGGCTGAAGCAGTTCAGGAGACCCTCGGCATGATAGTAGGTATGTTTCCAGTCAACTCTCATATTGCAGAAGTGTTATTTGATACTGGAGCAACGCATTCATTCATTACTGCATCATGGGTAGAAGCACATAATCTTCCAGTAACTACCATGTCAACCCCCATTCAAATTGACTCAGCCGGTGGTAGAATTCGAGCCGATAGCATTTGTTTGAATGTAAGTGTGGAAATAAGGGGATAGCGTTTCCCGCTAACCTCATAGTAATGGGTACTCAGGGAATAGATGTCATCCTAGGGATGAATTGGCTAGATAAGTATCAGGCAGTTATCAGTTGTGATAAGAGGACGATCAAGTTGGTGTCCCCACTAGGAGAGGAAGTGGTGACCGAGTTAGTCCCGCCTGAGCCAAAGAAAGGAAGTTGTTATCAGATGGCTGTTGATAGCAGCGAAGCAGACCCAATTGAGAGTATCAAGGTTGTGTCTGAGTTCCCAGATGTGTTTCCAAAGGACTTACCAGGTATGCCACCAGAGCGGAAAGTTGAGTTTGCTATAGAGCTTCTTCGTGGAACCGCCCCCATCTTTAAGAGAGCTTACAGGATATCTGGACCAGAGTTGGTTGAACTTAAGAAGAAGATCGATGAGTTGTCAGAGAAAGGTTACATCCGGCCAAGCACCTCGCCTTGGGCCGCCCCTGTTCTATTCGTGGAGAAGAAAGATGGCACCAAAAGGATGTGTATCGATTATCGAGCTCTGAATGAGGTCACCATCAAGAACAAGTACCCTTTGCCCAGAATAGAAGATCTGTTCGACCAGTTGAGAGGAGCCAGCGTGTTCTCCAAAATAGATCTGAGGTCAGGTTATCATCAGCTCAGGATCCGACCTTCAGACATTCCGAAGACGGCATTCATTACCAAGTATGGGTTGTATGAGTTCACTGTGATGTCTTTCGGTCTAACAAATGCACCAGCTTTCTTCATGAACTTGATGAACAGTGTATTCATGGATTATCTTGACAAGTTTGTGGTGGTATTTATTGATGATATTCTGGTATATTCTCAAAGCGAAGCAGAGCATGTAGATCATTTGAGGATGGTATTGCAGAGATTGCGAGAGCACCAGTTGTATGCAAAGTTGAGCAAGTGCGAGTTCTGGATCAGTGAAGTCCTGTTCTTGGGTCACATAATCAACAAAGAAGGATTGGCTGTGGATCCGAAGAAAGTGGCAGACATTCTGAACTGGAAAGCGCCAACGGATGCTCGAGGAATCAAGAGCTTCATTGGAATGGCCGGATATTATCGGCGATTCATTAAGGGTTTTCGAAGATTGCGAAACCAATGACAGCTTTGCTAGGCAACAAGGTTGAGTTCAAGTGGACCCCGAAGTGTCAAGAGGCTTTCGAAGCGCTGAAAGAGAAGTTGACTACAGCGCCTGTCTTAGTCCTGCCTGATGTGCACAAGCCCTTCTCGGTGTATTACGATGCTTGTTACACAGGTTTGGGATGCATGTTGATGCAAGAGGGAAGAGTTGTGGCTTACTCGTCCCGACAGCTGAAGGTTCATGAGAAGAATTACCCAATCTATGATCTAGAGTTGGCAGCAGTGGTTCACGCACTGAAGACATGAAGGCACTATCTGTATGGACAGAAATGTGATGTTTACACACACCACAAGAGTCTGAAGTACATATTCACTCAGTAAGAGCGGAATATGAGGCAACGAAGATGGTTAGAGCTGATCAAAGACTATGAGTTGGAGATTCACTACCATCCAGGCAAAGCGAACGTAGTGGCAGATGCTTTGAGCATGAAGAGTCAAGTCAATCTGATGGTCGCTCGTCCGATGCCTTATGAGTTGGCCAAAGAGTTTGACAGGTTGAGTCTCGGATTTTTGAATAATTCGCGAGGAGTCACCATTGAGTTGGAACCTACCTTGGAGCGGGAAATCAAAGAAGCGCAGAAGAATGATGAGAAGATCAGTGAGATCCGGCGACTGATTCTGGAAGGCAAAGGCAAAGATTTTAGGGAAGACGCAGAAGGTGTGATATGGTTTAAAGACTGCTTGTGTGTTCCCAATGTCCAGTCTATTCGGGAGTTGATCCTCAAGGAAGCTCATGAGACATCCTATTCGATTCACCCTGGAAGTGAGAAGATGTATCAGGATCTGAAGAAGAAATTCGGGTGGTATGGAATGAAGAGGGAAATCGCAGAGTATGTGGCTATGTGTGATAGTTGTCGGTGGATCAAGGCGAAGCACAAGAGACCAGCTGGATTGTTGCAACCATTGCAAATTCCTCAGTGGAAATGTGATGAAATCGGTATGGACTTCATAGTCGGATTGCCTCGCACTCGAGCCGGCTACGATTCCATTTGGGTAGTGGTGGACCGCTTAACCAAGTCAGCCCACTTCATACCTGTCAAGACCAACTACAGCAGTGCAGTATTGGCAGAGTTGTACATGTCTCGGATCGTTTGTCTTCATGGTGTGCCAAAGAAGATAGTGTCAGACAGAGGAACGCAGTTCACTTCTCATTTCTGGCAGCAATTGCATGAAGCCTTGGGCACACATCTGAATTTTAGTTCAGCCTATCATCCACAGACAAATGGTCAGACTGAAAGAACCAATCAAATCCTTGAAGACATGTTGAGAGCCTGTGTGTTGCAAGATCAGTCCGGATGGGACAAGAAGTTGCCTTATGTAGAGTTCCCCTATAACAACAGTTACCAGGCCAGCTTGAAGATGTCACCATTTCAGGCGCTTTATGGGAGGAGTTGTAGAACTCCATTGCAATGGGATCAGCCTGGAGAAAAGCAAGTGTTTGGGCCAGACATTCTGCTTGAAGCTGAAGAGAACATCAAGATGGTCCGAGAGAATTTGAAGATAGCGCAATCAAGGCAGCGAAGCTATGCAGACACAAGAAGAAGAGAGCTGAGTTTCGAAGTTGGAGACTTTGTCTATCTGAAAGTGTCACCGATCAGAGGAGTCAGAAGATTCGGAGTCAAAGGCAAGCTAGCACCCCGCTACATCAGTCCGTATCAGATTCTCGCAAGGCGTGGAGAAGTGGCCTATCAGCTCAGTTTGCCAGAAGGCTTATCCGCAGTGCATGATGTCTTTCATGTGTCTCAGTTGAAGAAATGTTTGCGTGTGCCAGAATAGCAGTTGCCAGTGGAAGGTCTGGAGGTCCAGGAGGACTTGACCTACACAGAGAAACCAGCGCAGATCCTTGAGACGGCAGACAGAGTCACCCGAAGGAAGACCATCAGAATGTGTAAAGTCAGATGGAATCACCACTCTAAGGAAGAAGCAACCTAGGAGCGTGAAGATGATCTGTTGGCTAAATACCCTGAGCTCTTTGCTAGCCAACCCTGAATCTCGAGGGCGAGATTCTTTTAAGGGGGATAGGTTTGTAACGCCCTGAATTTGGGGGTAGAATTTTTTCTTCTTTTCTCTCACCAAATTCGGGCGTTACTCTCTTTTCTCTTCTCGTTTCTCTCCTTCTTCCCAATTTCAAACCAGTATAGTGATGGGTGTCCGTGTCGTGCATAAACAAAACCTAAGTTGACATGAGTGTTGCATCATGCCGAAGCACATTTCTTTGTCTGATGTCGTGTTTAGTCGTGTGTTCGTCTTGCCCGTTTCGGATTTCGGTTCGCGAATCGATCTTCCGATCTGTGGTTGTGCGTGCCGCGAGGTTTCGACCCGCGGTGTGACCCAGCCCGGCTCGGTCCGGCCCAGTCCGGCTCGCGCGCCCCCGGCGCCCCACCCCCCCTCCCCATGCGCCCCCCTCCTCCTCTCCCTCTCTCATTTGGATTTCCCGCGCAGCAACCTCCCTCTCTCTCTCCCACCTCTCTCTCTGGTGCCTTAGGGATTGGAGACGTCGATCACCGGAATTTGGACCCCGAGGTGAGCTCCCCTCCCCTCCCTTCTCCTCTCTCTCTCCCTCTCTCCCTCTCCCTCCTCTTCTCTCCCCTGCGCGCGCCCTCCCTTCCTCCCCTGTGCGCGCGCGTCCCTGCCCGTGGCGGCGCTCGTCCCCGCCCCGGCCCCCTGCGCGGCGGCGCTCGCGCCCGCCCCTGCTCCCTCCCCGACGCGGCGGCCTTCAGCCCCGGTGACCCCGCCCACCCTGCTCCCTCCCCCGCGGCGGCCCTACCCCTGGCACGGTCCCCGGTCCCCCCGGCGCGGTCCCCGTTCCCCCGGTGCGGCCCCTGCCCCAGCGCGCGGTTTCGGCCCCTGCGCGCGGCGTCCCGGCCCCGGCGCGACTCGCGTGGCCCCGTTTACCCCCCCTAACGCGTTCCTGCGTGCGCAAAACCCACGCGCGCGGTGATTATGCTTGGTTTTTAGTAAATTTCGAACTCCGTTAGTTAGCATGTTGCGTCGCGCGCTTCATTGCACGACGAATTTGTCTAATTCCAGATTCTATTAATGTGCTGCATCGCGCATTTCGCTACGCGACGATCCATTTTAATTTCAGGTTGTTTAATGTGCGATGTCGCACGTCCAGTCGCGCGACGTTCCACTTTAAACTCAGCTCTGTTGACGTATGTCGTCGTGCGTTTCGTCGCGCGATGCTTAACGTCTCTTTATAATTGGTGCAAGTGCCTCGTTGTGCGCTCTGTCTCGCGGCGAGTCGTTTACTTCTTAATTCAATCTAAATGTCGTGTCGTACGTCTCGACGTGCGACCACTCCCTTTCAGTCATCTTCAATTGTTTATAATGATTAAATGTGAAACTTGATTTTACTTTATGCTAAAACGTAGTGTCCAAATTAATTCCCTTCTAATAAGCGAGTGGTTTAATTTATAATAATGTAACGTGATCGTTTCTTGACCGTCTTTTTCTCTTTCTCTCTTAACCTTAATTGCGAGCCCATGTGGAACGCCTGTTTATTTACCGCCTTCTATTGTATGGTGTACTGTTCGTTTGTATTAAATGTGTGGATGTATGTATGTTTGCGCTCGCATAGAGAACGATCCGGTTGAAGAGCCCGAAGAACTCGCAGGAGAAGCCCCTGAGCAGCAGTCGGTTGGTGGAGGCAAGTGTCCCGTGACCTATCTCTGTCCTATACATACTTTAATTCACCTCCCGCATTACACATTTATACCTAAGGATTGACTAGCTTTTGTTATCCATGTCCTTGTTTACCTATTTGGGTTGGATTATTATTGCTTAGTCTTATGCTATTGCTCAACTCTAATCAATGAACATGATGAGAATTATCAATGATACGCTATTTTCCCCTCTTTTATAATGATGTTATACTTGTGACCTTCAAGGGGGCTCGAGCGGTTTCTCGAGTGCCTCTCCGTAAGGACCTGTTCATTGGATGACCACCCGGGAAAACAGTGCAACCATGAGGGTGGAATGGGACGCCCTTAGCTGAATATTTAGAGGAACCGGGGTGTAGTTCGCTTCGCCGTCGTGCCATCAATGGGGCTCGGTGTATGTGGCTCGTTCTGCCAAGGTTGACTTGTCCCTTGGGGAGGAGTGTGGTACATTTAGGAAACCTAACGGGTGGCTACAGCCTCGGGGAATCTTTGTAAAGGCTACGTAGTGATGCCCTGTTGGACCACCTAGGTAGTGGTCAATGGGGAGTAGCTCTCTCCAGGCAGAAAGGGAATCACGGCTTGTGGGTAAAGTGCACAACCTCTGCAGAGTGTTTGAAAACTGATATATCAGCCGTGCTCGCGGTTATGAGCGGCCAAGGGAGCTCCAGTGATTAGTGGTACTTGATCAGAGATGTTCGGATTTGCAGGTGACAATGAGATTGATGGTTCTTGGTACTGACTCTAGCAATGGTAAGTGGTACTCTTTCCGTTTGGAAAGGAGTACGTTTGGGTTAATAACGTGGGTAACTCTAAAACTTGGCTTTCTCTACTAGAAATAATAAATCTGACTGACTAAAAGCAACTGCTTGACTTACCCCCCCCCCCACATAAAGTTAGTCCACTACAGCCAAACAGGACACTTGCTGTCGGGGACCATAATTAGGGGTACCCTCAAGACGCCTAATTCTCAGCTGGTAACCCCCATCAGCATAAAGCTGCAAAGGCCTGATGGGTTTGATTAAGTCAGGGATCAGTCCACACGAGTGACTTGACCACGCCACGCCCGAGCCTAGCCTCGGGCGAGGGCAGCCGACCCTAAGATGACTCCGTCTCGCCTGAGGTCTCCTCTTTCACGGCAGGCGCATCCCCGGCTCGCCCTAGGCCCCGCCTCCGATAAGGAGAAACCCTGACTAAATCACCGCACCAACCGACCGAGTCACCAGGGCGTTTAACGCAAAAGGTAAGACCGACGGGCGGCCAGACTTCGCCAGTGGTGCCACAGGAGACTCCGCCCGACCCAGGGCTCGGACTCAGGCTAAGGCCTCGGAAGACGGCGAACTCCGCTCCGCCCGACCCAGGGCTCGGACTCAGGCTAAGGCCTCGGAAGACGGCGAACTCCGCTCCGCCCGACCCAGGGCTCGGACTCAGGCTAAGGCCTCGGAAGACGGCGAACTCCGCTCCGCCCGACCCAGGGCTCGGACTCAGGCTAAGGCCTCGGAAGACGGCGAACTCCGCTCCGCCCGACCCAGGGCTCGGACTCAGGCTAAGGCCTCGGAAGACGGCGAACTCCGCTCCGCCCGACCCAGGGCTCGGACTCGGGCCAAGGCCCCGGAAGACGGCGACCTCCGCCTCGCCCGACCCAGGGCTCGGACTCCGCCTCGGCCTCTGATCTCCGCCTCGCCCGACCAGGGCTCGGACTCTGTCTCTGTCTTGCAGGACGGACTCGGCCACAGCCTCGGAGGAGCCTCCACGACACCCGACCTAGGATACGAGACCGCCACGTCAACAGGAAGCGTCATCATCACCCTACCCTGAGCCGACTTGGGTCGCAGAGAACAAGACCGGCGTCCCATCTGGCCAGCTATGCCAGATAGGCCATGATGGCGCCCCGCTAGATCATGACGACGGCGGCCCCCAGCTCCCTTACGAAAGCAGGAGAACGTCAGCAAGGACCAGCCACCTCGACAGCTGTCCCCCCCGTCCGGCTCCGTTACTCCTCCAACAGCCACGACGCCACTCCAACAGGGTGCCACGATCTCTCTGGCTGCCACCTGGGCATGTACATAGGGCGCTAGCTCTCCCTCGCTAGATACGTAGCACCTTGCTACACCCCCATCTTGTACACCTGGACCCTCTCCTTACGACTATAAAAGGAAGGGCCAGGGCCTCCTTAGAAAAGGTTGGCCTCACGGGGACGAAAGGCAGGGGCAGGCGCTCTCTCGGGGCCGCCCTCTCCCTTCACCTCGTGCGGACGCTTGTAACCCCCTACTGCAAGCGCACCCGACCTGGGCGCGGGACGAACACGAAGGCCGTGGGAATTTCTCCGACTCCCTCGCGATCCGGCTCCGGCCACCGACCTCTCTCTCACTCCGTTCCCCCCTTTGCGCTCGCTCCACGCGCTCGACCCATCTGGGCTGGGGCACGCGGCACTCTCACTCGTCGGCTCGAGGACCCCCCGGTCACGGAACGCCGACAGTTGGCGCGCCAGGTAGGGGCACGCTGCGTGTTGACGTTCGATTTCCCGTCAAGCTCCAGATGGGCAGTCTCCAACAACCTCTTCAACCCGGGACGGTGCTCCGTTTCGGGAACCTCGAGTTCATCTCGCTCGACGGCGACTACGACATGATACTCCTTCCACCGCCGCGCGACGGCGACATTGATGGCGGACAGCCCGCCCGCTGGCGGCGGAATCGACGACGTCTTTCCCGCGTAGGGGAAGGACAACTTTCGAGCTCGCCCCATCCTCTCCCTCGCCGTCGAAGGAGGAGGAGGCGGGGCAACCGGGGCCGAGCGGGAGGTCGCGCTCCGACGGCTGTCGGGCAAATCGACATCCCCGGCGCCTCGACGGAGGACACGCCAAGCGTCGCCCTCGCGTTCAAGGCAGACGCGAGCGCCATCCCCCCGCAACACGTCGACTCCGAGCAAGTGGACGACGCCAGCACGCTCACGGAAGGCCTGCAGGACGTCGCCCTCGGACCCAAGACGACGACGCGGTCAGCCCCCGACGCGACTTCATCGCTCCTCGTCGACAAAAAGGTATCGACTGCTACCCATCTTTCGTTATTTCGACTCGGCCTCAGCCCGCCTGGCGATCTCGCTTTGGCGGGCGCTCACATTGAGGCGAGTGCAACCTCTCTGGGGTTTCCTGTGCGGTCGCCTTGGGACCGATTGACGGGTGTCTCGACCTACGGACCCTCTGGGTCCGAGGGAGACGACGACCCCAGCATCTGCTGGGATTTCTCCGGATCTGGCAACCCTAGTGCCATGCGGGACTTCATGACCGCATGTGACTACTGCCTCTCCGACTGTTCCGACGGCAGCCGCAGCCTTGGCGACAAGGACTGCGGCCTGAGTCGCGAATGTTTCCACATCGAGCTAGGGGATCCCTCCGGAGGCGGCTGTCTCGGCATGCCGGAGGATGGTGATCCCCCTAGGCCAGCGCCTCGCGCTGACATCCCGCGGGAGCTAGCTGTGGTCCCCGCTTCGGCGGGAGGTCACGACCCACAGCTCGAGCAAGTCCGCGGGGCGCAGGCCGGGTTCGATGAAGGAGCAGGAGCGCTCGAGGCAATCCGTCAGAACATCGGGCAGGTATGGGCGAGCCAACCCCCGGCCGGAGGAATACGTCACTTGCCCCAAGGTCTCCAGCACCGCATCGCCAACGATGCCAGGGACAAACCGCCACCCGCATCCGGCGGGACTGGCCAGGACCTGGTCGCTGCAGCAATGCTCCTCCGCGCGATGCCGGAGTCATCAACCACCGAGGGACGGCGAATTCAGGGAGAACTCAGGCATCTCCTGGAAGGCGCTGCGGCCCGGCGGGCAGAGAGCTCTGCCTCTCGAAGGCAGGGATACACCCCGGATCCTCGTGCCGCGACTTCCCGACTCACGCGGGAAGCCTCGGTCTTCACCGGGCGCACGCGCAACACCGCGCCTGCGGCCCCGGGCCACCTCGGCGACGAGCACCCTCATCGTGACCGTCGGGCACGCCTCGACGAAAGGGTGCGCCGAGGCTACCACCCCAGGCGTGGGGGACGTTATGACAGCGGGGAGGATCGAAGTCCCTCGCCCGAACCACCCGGTCCGCAGGTCTTTAGCCGAGCCATTCGGCGGGCGCCGTTTCCGCCCCGATTCCGACCCCCGACTACTATCACGAAGTACTCGGGGGAGACGAGACCGGAATTGTGGCTTGCAGACTACCGCCTGGCCTGTCAGCTGGGTGGGACGGACGATGACAACCTCATCATCCGAAACCTCCCCCTATTTCTCTCCGACACCGCTCGTGCCTGGTTGGAGCACCTGCCCCCGGGGCAGATTTCCAACTGGGAGGATCTGGTCCAGGCCTTCGCCGGGAACTTCCAGGGCACGTACGTGCGCCCCGGGAATTCCTGGGACCTCCGAAGCTGTCGGCAATTGCCGGGAGAGTCCCTTCGGGACTACATCCGGCGGTTCTCGAAGCAGCGCACCGAGCTGCCCAACATCACCGACTCCGATGTCATCGGCGCGTTCCTCGCCGGCACCACCTGCCGCGACCTGGTGAGCAAGTTGGGTCGCAAGACCCCCACCAGGGCGAGCGAGCTGATGGACATCGCTACCAAGTTCGCCTCCGGCCAGGAGGCGGTAGAGGCCATCTTCCGAAAGGACAAGCAGCCCCAGGGCCGCCCGTCGGAAGATGCTCCCGAGGCGTTTGCTCCGCGCGGCGCCAAGAAGAAAGGCAGGAGGAAGTCGCAAGCGAAACGCGACGTTCCCGATGCTGACCTTGTCGCCGCCGCCGAGCGCAAGAACCCTCGGAAACCCCCCGGAGGTGCAAACCTCTTCGACAAGGCACTCAAGGAGACGTGCCCCTACCATCAGGGGCCCGTCAAACACACCCTCGAAGAGTGCGTCATGCTTCGGCGTCACTTCCATCGGGCCGGGCCACCCGCCGGGGGTGGCAAGGCTCACGACGACGAAAAAAGGGAGGATCACCAAGCAGGAGAGTTCCCCGAGGTCCGCGACTGCTTCATGATCTACGGAGGGCATGTGGCGAATGCCTCGGCTCGGCATCGTAAGCAAGAGCGTCGGGAGGTCTGCTCGGTGAAGGTGGCGGCGCCAGTCTACCTAGACTGGTCCGACAAGCCCATCACCTTCGACCAGGACGACCACCCCGACCACGTGCCGAGCCCGGGGAAGTACCCGCTCGTCGTCGATCCTGTCATTGGCGACGTCAGGCTCACCAAGGTCCTGATGGATGGGGGCAGCTGCCTCAACATCATCTACGCCGAGACTCTCAAGCTCCTGCGCGTCGACTTGTCGTCCGTCCGAGCAGGTGCTGCGCCCTTCCACGGGATCATTCCCGGGAAGCGCGTCCAGCCCCTCGGACAGCTCGACCTCCCTGTCTGCTTCGGAACACCCTCCAACTTCCGAAGGGAGACTTTGACGTTCGAGGTGGTCGGGTTCCGAGGGACCTACCACGCGGTGTTGGGAAGGCCATGCTACGCGAAGTTCATGGCCATCCCCAACTACACCTACCTGAAGCTCAAGATGCCGGGCCCCAACGGGGTCATCACCGTCGGCCCCACGTACAAACACGCATTCGAATGCGATGTGGAGTGCGTGGAGTACGCCGAGGCCCTCGCCGAGTCCGAGGCCCTCATTGCCGACCCGGAAAGCCTCTCCCGAGAGGTGCCGGATGTGAAGCGGCATGCCGGCAACTTCGAGCCAGCGGAGACGGTTAAGGCCGTCCTTCTCGACCCCAGTGGCGACGCCTCCAGGCGTGTCCGGATCGGCTCTGGGCTCGGCCCTAGATAGGAAGCAGTGCTTGGCGGCTTCCCTCGCGCAAACATTGACGTGTTTGCATAGGGTCCCTCGGGCGTGCCCGCCATGCCGGGGATGTCACCGAGCACTCGCCGCATATCTGGGCAGGAGCCCGACTCGCCAAACGGCCTCTGCGCGAACGACACCCGGGGGCTGCGCCCTTTCCCCACTCATACATACGAATCAATTATCAAGGAAGGGTCGGCCTCGCCCCGACAGAGCCCGACCCTCCCTCGGGGGCTAAAAAAGGGGAACCCCTCTCATCGGGTTCGAACGTACCGTTCCGCGTCAGAAAAGCTCTTTTTTCGGTCAAGAAGGGTTTTCCGCGTTCTCCCGGATGCGCCAGAAACAGAGTCCTGAGGAGCGAGTTGGGGTACGAGTAGAGTGGCGAGACCGACTGAGCTGAGGAGCACCTATGCTTCCGGGCTAGGGACGCCTCGCTCGTCGCCTGCCGCGAAAAAGGACCCAGCTCGGGAAATCACCCTGTTGTCGACACTACGGGCCAGGCGCGAAAATCGAAACGAAAAGAAGCATGACTTCACGAAAGAAGAAGTAAAATGTTCAGGCCCCAGTGGCCACGGCAAATCACACACCCATCAGAAATTGTCCCAACTAAAATCAGGCGTCGCCTCGGGCAGGAGCCGCGCCCTCAACTCCGCCCCCGCCGTCGGTAAAGCCCACCTCCGCTTCCGGTGGCGGCGCAGGAGGAAGGATCTCCGCTTCGAAGACGGTCGCCAGCGACGCGCTCGGACCCGCAGCGACCGCGTCGAGCCGCTGAATCTCCGCCAGGGCTGCCTCGTCCTCGTCAGGCAGACAGTACCCCTCACTGACCCGCTCCAAGTCCACGACGTAGTGGGAAGCGAGCACGGCGAAGGCCCGCCTGACGCCGTGGTGCAGCGCCCCGCGGACTTTGCCACGCACGTAATCGCCAAGGGCTTGAAGACGGCTTTGGGGAGAGCTCCCTGAAGGGACGTCGCCGGGACCGGGTTTCCGATAGACCTCCGAGACGGCCTCGGACATAGCCGCAAGATCGGCCTCCCTTTGCTCAGCAGCCCCGTCGAGCGCCTCGGCGAGAGCCTTGGCAGACTCATCAAGGGCAGACTCGAGCTCTGCGAACAACCAGAAGAAAGATCTCAAACCCAAGCGGAAGAAACGGACAGGATTGAGAACCGAGGACGGTCGAGCCATACCTCTGGCTCGAACGTGCTGCTCCGAGGCTGCGACTTGGGCTGCGACCAGATCGGCCGCAAGGATCTGGGCCCGGCTCTCAGCTTCGGCAGCTCGGCCCCGAGTTTGGTCCCGCTCCTCGGCAACCTGGGCAAGCTCCGTGCGCGCTGCCGCCGCCTTAGCCTTCAGGTCAGCACAAAGCAACTGGAGGTCCGCTATCTTAGCGTCTTGCTGAGAGAGGCGCACGGTAGCCCCGGCGAGCGAAGTCCTCAGGGACCGCAGTGAGCCCCAGACGACGGCCTCGCGGCGAATGAACGACGACTTGGCGGCGCTCCGGTCCGTCAGGTCCTGGAAAGGAAAACAAGATTTCACGACGAACGCCTCGCTCGCGGAAGCAAGAAGGTATGTCTGAAACCATTACCTGAAGGATTTTGGGGACGTCCCCGCAGAGAACCTCCAGCGACGATCGGAGCAACCCCACTGTCGCCTCAGCACGCTTGCGGAGCTCGTCCCAGGACTGGTCCTCCTCTTCGTCGTCAAGAACGAAGATGGGGTCCGAAGCCTCACGGGTCCGGAATCGGAGCAACTGGCCCCGGGCCTCGGGGCTCCGCCCCACAACGACAAGGCTGCCGCCCGCCTGGGAACGCTGCGCATCCGCGCCCACCTCTCCCGAGGCCTCGGACGCCGACGCCGCGGCCGTCCCGACGTCGGCGCCGACTGGGCGCTCTCCGACCGGAACGGTGCCGGCTGCGGTAGCGGCAGACACCGGCATGGCCAACATGGCTGGCGAGCTCGTGACCGCATCGGCGCTGGCCGCCTCCCCGGTCACGGTGGCCACCCCAGCAGAGGAGCCCACCTCGGGGACCTGCTCCCCCGAAATATGCGACGCCTGAGCCCCGCGCTGCGGGGCACCCTGCGAAAGGGTCGGCTGAGCGGGAGAGCCCGAGGTGGCGCCAGCTGCCTGGACAAACGCCGTCTTGAGGGCCTTCCGAGGCGCCAGGTCGGTGGGGCCATGGCTCCGTTTGCTGAAGAAAACAAGTAAGGGAAGATTACGGCCCGTACATATGGATGAAGCGCCGGGACGGAAAGATTCCAAGGTACCTACCCGCTCCGGATCATGATCCACGGCGTCTGGGGGGAGGTCTCCTGGCTCCCGCTTCCTGGAACCACCGCCGTGGTCCGCTTCACCAACAGCCCTGGCGCCGCCCTCGCCTCGGACACCCCTGAGGCCCGGGTGGCGGACTGCCCAGGCACCGCCATGACAACCTGAGGACCGCTCCCGCATGCCGCCGGCGCGGGCAACAGCTCCCGAGGAACGGACCCCTCGGCTCGGCTCCCTGGAGTGACGTCAGCTCCCCCAGCCGGGGAGACGAGAACCCTCTCGGGTTGCCCCTGCTCCTCAGGTCGGGGATCCGGCACCTCGGCACCAGGGACCGACGATGTAGGCCCGCTCGGGGGCTGGCTCGACGACCCCCGGCCACATCCCAAGCCGGGGCTGAGGCCGAGACATGCGGCCATGTCGTCCTCCTCCTCTTCATCGTCGACGTCGTCGCCATCATCGGACGTCTCCGGCGACGGCTCCCTGGGAAGCCCTTCCCTCTCCTGCTGACGACGGCGTTTCTCCAGGGCGTCTCGAGCCCGCCTCCGCCTGCGGGCCCGAGCCTTCTCCGCGTCCTTCTTCTTCTTCTCCTCCTCCTCCGCGGCGACCCGCCTCGCCGCCCGACCCACCGCGTCCTCCGGGACCGGCGGCAGGGAGGGTTTGTGCCGCCCCACCTCCTAAAAAAGGGGGGGGGGAAAGGAAATCGATAGTCAGAATCGGGAGCGACCCGGTATATGAAGAAGGAAAGGACGAGCACTCACCAGAGCGACGCACCCCTGGTCGGGGCGCATTCGAGGCTGGGAGAGGGCATGGGGGTCCGGCTTCCCCATCGCGACCGACACCCGCCGATAGAGGGCGTCGTGGGGAAGAGGATCAGGGGACATCCGTGACCCCTCCCAGTCGGCCTCCTGGGTCATCTCCCAAAGCGGCAACCGCCGCTCCGCCAGGGGAAGCACCCTCCGGCGGTGGATGGCGGCAACCACTCCCGCGACGGTGAGCCCTTCCTCCCGCAACACCTTCAGAGCCTGGAGAAGAGGTTCGAGTTTCTTCTGCCTCTCGTGTGGAGTCCCGTGACGCCAGGCGTCGGGGGCGGCGGTGACGACCCGCTGAGAGAACGGCGGGAGCGACTCTCCGTCATTCCGGAGATAGAACCACCGGCGCTGCCAGCCCTTGTTTGAGGACGAAAGGACGGCAGGGATATACTGCAACGCCCGTGACTGCCTCAGCAAAAGGGTGCAGCCGCCGGCCCGCACCGCCGCACGGACCTTCCTCTCCCTCGTCGACGAAGCAAAAAGCTCAGCAAAGAAGAGGTGAGTCCACAAATCCCAATGGGGGGCGATCCCCAGATACCCCTCGCACACCGCTACAAAGATAGCGGCTTGTGCGATGGAGTTGGGGGTAAGATTGTGTAGTTCCACCCCGTAGTGGAACAGGATGGCCCGCATGAAGCGGCTCGACGGCATTCCAAACCCCCGCTCATGGAAGGAGATGAAGCTCACGACATACCCCGGCGGAGGGGATGGAGCAACTTCGCCCGAGGGAGGGATCCATTCCGGCCGCTCCTTGTCGGTGAGGGGGCGGAGCAAACCCTCGTCGACGAGGTCCCCCAGGTCACCCGCCGTCACCGTGGAGGAGGGCCACGGGTCGCGCGGCGAGAGGATGGTCACCCGGTCGGCCATCGCCAAGGCAGAAGGAATGGCGGTGTGAAGAACAGGGGAAGGCGGTTTCCTTTTCCTGGCTAGATCTCTCAGGTTGCAAAAAACCTGAGAAGAAGGCGAAAAGTGGAGTCGAGAATCGGCACAGGACCCTCTCAGGGGTACATAAAGGACCAAGGGCGAGACGGTTCCAACGCATCGCCCGAACCGGACGCGCGGTTCAAAAAACGCGAAGCGAAACAGCCGTCCCTCGAACGGCTCGCGCACGCAACGGCAACCTCACCAACT
Organism: Zea luxurians; assembly: GCA_029449295.1. Taxonomy (NCBI): domain Eukaryota; kingdom Viridiplantae; phylum Streptophyta; class Magnoliopsida; order Poales; family Poaceae; genus Zea; species Zea luxurians. The sequence goes on from JAOPSE010000039.1 coordinate 9,921,277, forward strand.
ACTCACCCCAGCGCATTAACTCCACGGCGAAATAGGTGACGTTTCTGGCAGGGGCAGCTGGCGGCGCTTCGCCTCCGCCAAAAACGGCCACGCCAAGAAAGGTACGCCACGAAGTTCAATTTCGAATCCCTTTTTCCCTTTTCCTTCTTTCTCTATCTCTTGCAACAGGGACCGAGAAGGGGGATAACCCCAAAGGGATCCTTCCCCGTGAAGGAACTAGGCCCCGAGCCTCCCTACTGATCAGGGGTTCGAAGGCTGGCCCCCCGAAGGGTTCAACAGCCGCCTCAGATCGCGTGGGCCCGACACCCACTACTGGTCAGGGGTTCGAAGGTCGGCCCCCGAAAGGTTCCATGACCGCCTCAGGCTACTAGGGCTCCGTGCCCCCTACTGATCAGGGGTTCGAAGGCTGGCCTGTCGAAGGGTTCACAGCCGCCTCAGACGCCGAGCGAGGGATGACCAGGGGTACGTTCGATACATAACCAAGGCTCGGGCTGCGCTCCCGAGGTACCCTAGGACATTTCCGAGACCAGCGGGAACGACTCTGTAACGGAATCCCATCGGAGGGAGGCAACGAGCCCTCGGACCCCGTCGCTAGGGGACCGGGTCCGGCAGATCACCCGCAGGTACTTTTGGGCGTGCCTCCGGGCCCCTAGCCGACCCCTAACGAACGGGGCACGGACGTCCACTCGGATTACCCGATCGCAGCTCACCGGAGACACCATGTTCGGTGCCTATCGAGGGTAACATGGCGCACTCCCCCCCTCCTCCTTGCGGAAAGGCGACGTAGGGGCGTATATAAAAAGTCGAGTCTGTCCCTGATCGTCCTCTCGCTCCGTGCGAAGGCTCGGGGGCTGCTCTCGCAAACCCGGCTCCAGCCGAACCGTTGACAGCGTCAACATACCAGCCCGAGAACTTGGGCCTCGACAGTGCACCTGGGTTACGCCCTGCTCGCATGAGGGAACCGCTAGTCACGCCGAAGCATTGCGCAAGGCATTAAGACCTCGAAGGAGTGAAACCACTCCTCCGAGGCCTCGGGGGCTACACCCGGCGGGTGCGCTCGCGCGCACCCACCGGAACAAGGTACCTCCGAGAAAGGCTGGTCCCCTTGCAAAAAAGTGCGATGCAAGCCTCCAAGCGAGTGTTAACACTCTCTTCGAGGCTCGGGGGCTACTGTTGGGGACCATAATTAGGGGTACCCTCAAGACGCCTAATTCTCAGCTGGTAACCCCCATCAGCATAAAGCTGCAAAGGCCTGATGGGTTTGATTAAGTCAGGGATCAGTCCACACGAGTGACTTGACCACGCCACGCCCGAGCCTAGCCTCGGGCGAGGGCAGCCGACCCTAAGATGACTCCGTCTCGCCTGAGGTCTCCTCTTTCACGGCAGGCGCATCCCCGGCTCGCCCTAGGCCCCGCCTCCGATAAGGAGAAACCCTGACTAAATCACCGCACCAACCGACCGAGTCACCAGGGCGTTTAACGCAAAAGGTAAGACCGACGGGCGGCCAGACTTCGCCAGTGGTGCCACAGGAGACTCCGCCCGACCCAGGGCTCGGACTCAGGCTAAGGCCTCGGAAGACGGCGAACTCCGCTCCGCCCGACCCAGGGCTCGGACTCAGGCTAAGGCCTCGGAAGACGGCGAACTCCGCTCCGCCCGACCCAGGGCTCGGACTCAGGCTAAGGCCTCGGAAGACGGCGAACTCCGCTCCGCCCGACCCAGGGCTTGGACTCAGGCTAAGGCCTCGGAAGACGGCGAACTCCGCTCCGCCCGACCCAGGGCTCGGACTCAGGCTAAGGCCTCGGAAGACGGCGAACTCCGCTCCGCCCGACCCAGGGCTCGGACTCGGGCCAAGGCCCCGGAAGACGGCGACCTCCGCCTCGCCCGACCCAGGGCTCGGACTCCGCCTCGGCCTCTGATCTCCGCCTCGCCCGACCAGGGCTCGGACTCTGTCTCTGTCTTGCAGGACGGACTCGGCCACAGCCTCGGAGGAGCCTCCACGACACCCGACCTAGGATACGAGACCGCCACGTCAACAGGAAGCGTCATCATCACCCTACCCTGAGCCGACTTGGGTCGCAGAGAACAAGACCGGCGTCCCATCTGGCCAGCTATGCCAGATAGGCCATGATGGCGCCCCGCTAGATCATGACGACGGCGGCCCCCAGCTCCCTTACGAAAGCAGGAGAACGTCAGCAAGGACCAGCCACCTCGACAGCTGTCCCCCCCGTCCGGCTCCGTTACTCCTCCAACAGCCACGACGCCACTCCAACAGGGTGCCACGATCTCTCTGGCTGCCACCTGGGCATGTACATAGGGCGCTAGCTCTCCCTCGCTAGACACGTAGCACCTTGCTACACCCCCATCTTGTACACCTGGACCCTCTCCTTACGACTATAAAAGGAAGGGCCAGGGCCTCCTTAGAAAAGGTTGGCCTCACGGGGACGAAAGGCAGGGGCAGGCGCTCTCTCGGGGCCGCCCTCTCCCTTCACCTCGTGCGGACGCTTGTAACCCCCTACTGCAAGCGCACCCGACCTGGGCGCGGGACGAACACGAAGGCCGTGGGAATTTCTCCGACTCCCTCGCGATCCGGCTCCGGCCACCGACCTCTCTCTCACTCCGTTCCCCCCTTTGCGCTCGCTCCACGCGCTCGACCCATCTGGGCTGGGGCACGCGGCACTCTCACTCGTCGGCTCGAGGACCCCCCGGTCACGGAACGCCGACACTTGCTGAGTATGTTGATGTGTACTCACCCTTGGTCTACACACCAAATCCCCCCTTCCCCAGGTTGTCCGCATTGCAACCACTGCTCAGGAGAAGATGAAGTCGTGATAGGAGACTTCCAGGAGTTCCAAGATTATGATGAGTTCTAGGCGTGGGTTAGCGGCAACCCCTAGTTGGCTGCCTGTGAAGGCCGCGTTTATCTACGTTTCTTTTCCGCACTTTGATTTATTGTAAACACTATGTGGATGTCTCAGACATATGATGTAATCGACTATTATTTCCCTTTTTAGTACTATTTGAGCACTGTGTGATGATGTCCATGTTATGTAACTGCTGTGTACGTGAATTGCTGATCCTGGCACATACATGGTTCGCATTCGGTTTGCCTTCTAAAACCGGGTGTGACACCAAAGCAAAAGGACCGCACCACCACCAATTTAAAAATGAAGTTTTCAATTTGATATCTTATTGTGTTCAAAAGGGGGAGAAAGTAGTATTTAGGGGGAGTTTTGTTTAAGTCAAAGGAAAAGCATTTGAGACAGGGGGGGAAATTTCAAATCTTGAAGATGCTTTCTTCAATCTTATCCATGTACCTTTGACTAATTGCAAAAGATTTTTGAAAAGAATTTTACAAAGAATTTGCAAAACAAAACTCGTGGTGCAAACGTGGTCCAAAATTTTAATAAAGAAGAAAACAATCCATGCACATCCATTTGAGATAAGTATATTGGTTTCAACTCCAAGCAACTTTTGCACTTACATTATGCAAACTAGTTCAATTCTACACTTTTATATTTGCTTTGATTTGTGTTGGCATCAATCACCAAAAAGGGGGAGATTGAAAGGGAAATAGGGTCAAACCTTTTCCAATAAGAATTTTGGTGGTTGAATTGCCCAACACAAATTATTGGACTAACTAGTTTGCTCTAGAAAATATGTTCTACAGGTGCCAAAGGTTCACAACAAGCCAATACAAGTCAAAAGAAAGGGTTCAAATAAAAGGAGCAAAGTTCAATCGAAGGCAGCCCTGGTCTGGCGCACCGGACTGTCCGGTGCACCACCGGACAGTGTCCGGTGCACCAGGGAATCCAACTCCAAACTTGCCAGTCTCGGGAATTCTAGGAGCCGCTCCGCTATAAATCACCGTGTCACACTCTTTATTTGCTTGTGATTTGTTTTCGCCCTCTCTCTCGGACTCGATTTTAATTCTAACGCTAACCCCGGCTTGTAGTTGTGCTTAAACTTTGTAAAATTCAGATTCGTCCTATTCACCCCCCTCTAGGCGACTTTCAGCATCCCCTTTTATAGACACAAGGGGATGGTCCAGCTGTACATATGGGGGTGTAGCAATGTGCTAACGTGTCCGGCGAAGAGGTGCTTGAGCCCTGTATGAAGCGTAGCTGGCGCTGCGGCCCTTGGTCCTGCTGACATTTCTTTGCCTTCGTAGAGAGCTTGTGGGCTATTGACGTCATGGACGCATGCGGGGAACCATCATTACCTGTTGCTAGAGTAATCTAGATGTGACTCCGGTCTTGTTCCTTCGTAACCTGAGGCGGCTAGCTAGAGGTAGGGTAATGATGTATCCCCTGTAGCGTAGTCAATTCCGAGGCTGAGGTCGGGCAAGGCGGCGACTCCTCCCGAGGCCGAGGCTGAGGTCGGGCGCGGATGTGACTCCTCCCTAGGCCGAGGTCGGGCGAGGCGGAGAGCTTCCCCCGAGGCCGAGGCTGAGATCGAGGCCTGGGGTCAGGCGAGGCGGAGCTCCCTGTTGTGCCCAAGGCTGAACTCGGGAGAGGCCACAACTTACTGTTGTTAGTCTTACCCTGGTGGTTGGCACAGTAGCCGGAGCGGGGCGAACATTGTTGTTTTCCTGTCAGAACGGTCAGTGAAAGGGCGAAGTGACTGCGATCACTTCGACCTTGCCGACTGAGGCGTGCGTGTCAGGATAAGGTGTCAGGATGAAGCGTCCCGATCCTCTGGGACTCAAATGTGATACAATTACTAGTCCCAGGAGGCTAGTAAACACATTTATACATCAGATGATTCCAGATCTGCTTAAACAAGACAAACCTATACAGGTGGCGAACAACTTTAAGAGTTGGTCCACAACTCGGACATATCATCAGAGTGGGGCTGAAGCAGCCCAATATACGCAGCGAAGCAAATCAGCGGTCCAACAGCCACAGGCAAGGTTGGGAACAGTCGTAACTCTTACCCGATCTCCTTTTTCTGAAAAACAACAAATAAGCAAGGGTGAGTACAAACGTACTCAGCAGCCCACCTTCACCCGCGGAATGGGGAAATCAGATATAATGCATGGAATATGTGGAGCTCGGGATATTTTGCAGAAACAGCAATATTTAATGCAGAGTTGTTTTGAAAAACATTTTGTATTTTTACAAAGCGCATCCTCTCCAAAAGGAGCAGGAAGTTTTTCAGTATTATAACAAAATCCCCTGGACTAAACCATCCAGGCATCTCAGCAGTTTCCCACTGGTTTTCCTTTTCAAAAACCGCTACTGGACTTCCCGTCCACCGTAGCTCACGGCTCAACCGCCGAACCTTTTTAAAAACCACTTTTCTCAAAACCATCTCTTTTTTTTGGAAAACAAAACATTAATTGCCATACCATACCAGACTCGTCCATTCCTGTGGACACAGACTATTCGAATAGGTTTTCAAACTCTGCGCAGAGGTGTACACTTTACCCACTAGTCCGGCTCTGCGATCTCATGATCAATGAGATCCGAATCCGAATCTCTTTCTTTCCCCGCACGTCCTAACCTTAACGGTTATCCGGAAGGAGTCAGGCCACCGCCATGCCCAAACCGGACAAAACATTCCCCCTCCTTATCCTCCCGGTGCTCCCCAGCCTTCATAACCCTAGGGTTGGACCGTACGAGTTCAGATTGAGTGACTGCCCACACAGTCTCGAGTGGTTGTACTTATCATGAGTACAGGTAGTGAAAGATGACAAACCGGTCCTTATACGAGGGGACAATCCTTCTGCTCATGCCTAAACCAGCTGAGCCATCACCTTAGGCCCTCCCCTAAACCAGGGAGTCCCTGATCATCCCTACTCAAAGGTGATAAGGGTGAAAACCCTTCATCAAACACATTTTGAAAAGCATTTTCTTTTGGAAACTCACACCTTTCCTCAAATCATTTGTAACAAATATATCAGGGATTGATTGCGGCAAGCGGCTGGGTGGCCATAATAACTTGTCTCAAAATCATATCATGCATAAAATAACAGGCTGAGGGTTGTGGTTGAAAAATCATAGGTAATTTATGCATCAAAGGGATCCAGTGAGCTTGCCGTGCTTATTCGGCGAAGGGGGAAGGAGAGCTCGCGGAACTGGCTTCTGGCTCCACCGCCTGGCGTAGACTTGCAGATCTGGCCTCCACGAGATGGCACGAACGCTCTGATAACTATGCAACATGAACAAGCAAACATACAAACCAGCAAGTATACCAACAAATATTTAGTATAGTGGTCAGAAAAGCGATATATGGATGGGTAGAGTCTTGAGTAGAATCTGTGTCACGTGGTGTTGTGATATTACTGGTGGTGGAGCGGAGGTGCTTACCAGGAGGGTGGACTGGAGGCGAAGCGACACTATGCGTGTAGCCGGCAGAGCGGAGTAACTGAGTGGGTGGGGTGTTTGCCTTGGCTGAGGGTGTTGAGTGTGTGTGGAGAGGGAGAGGGTAGCTGGGTGTATTTATAGCTGAGTGTAGGTGGTGTAGCACAGTGAAGTTCACTGTTGGTGAGAATAGTGACGAATGAATCGTCTGACTTGGTATGAACATGAGAGTTATAGGCAGAATATGGGACAAGAGTATTTTGGGAGTTTTCTGGAACATGAACCATGCTTAAGGGGTGACATGGCTGGATAGGGAATAGTTTGATAAAAATTTAGAAACGAGAATTATTGGAATCTGAGTTTGGGAGCCTGGTTCGAAGGAATCTCAAAGTTAAGCGTGCTCAACTCGGAGAAACCTAGGATGGGTGACCAGATGGGAAGTTCCCTACTGGAAGGAAAATCACAGTCACCGGAGTTCGTATGACTGGAATATGGGTCTGGCTGGTCTTAGGTGGACTGGACAACATGATGTATGAGTAGTTGAAATTTGGGGTGATCGGCTAATCAATGAATAGTAACGATGAATAGTGGCGATGGAAAAGTAATTATAGATATCATCTATGAATAGTAACGATGATGAATAGTGTATGTGAATAGTAACGATGAATAGTAACGGTGAATAGTAATGGTGAATAGTGACAATGAATAGTTCGTATGAGCGAACGATGAACGATGAATAGGAACTATGAACGAACGAACGAACGATTGGAATTTCGGCAGCATAACGGCAGGAAAAGATTATTTGGACGAACGAACGGACGAACGATCGAATGATCGGACGAACGAACGATCGGAATTTCGGCAGCATAACGGCAGGATAAAGATTATCTGGAGATGAATAGGGAACTATGAACGAACGATGAACGATCGAATGATCGAAAGAACGAACGATCGGAATCTCGGCAGCATAACGGCAGGACAAAGATTATCTGGAAGAACGATGAATAGGGACTATGAACGAACGATGAATAGGGACTATGAACGAACGATGAACGATGAATAGGAACTATGAACGAACGATGAACGATCGAATGATCGAACGAACGAACGATCGGAATTTCGGCAGCATAACGGTAGGAAAAAGATTATTTGGACGAACGAACGGACGAACGATCGAACGATCGGACGAACGGACGAACGAACCATGAATGATCGGACGAACGATCGAACGATCGGACGAACGAACGAACAAACTAAGAATAGGGGACGAACGATCGAAGAACGATCGAACGATCCTTGTGCTAGTGTGTGCTTGTGTGGAACATGGAGTGGGTGTGTGTGTGGGGGGGGGGAGAGAGAGAGTTGCCATGAAATGGCTTGGGGTGGGATGGGAGGAGGCCCTTGCCCCTCTATTTATAGCCATGGTGGGGGGATTAGGGGGAGGGATGAGAGGATTAGTGGGAGGGATGAGAGGATTAGTGGGAGGATGAGATGATTAGTGGGAGGTTAGCATGTATTTGTCTTGTATAAGTGAGATTTGCTTGTAGAGCTCACCGTATGACACTGGAGGCATACGTATACGTATGAGCATGAGGAAAGTTATGAAGAAAATATTTGTAGGGACTTGAAAAATGATTTTGAAGGTATTTCTCAAGAGGAAAATACCTGGAGATATATCGGTGGAATATTTGGGTAGTATTTCTGGAAAGAACTTGAAGGGGATTACTCGGGAAATATCTGGGCGGTATTTCTGGAAACAAATTGAGGGTGATCACTGGGGAAATATTTGTAGGATATTTGAGGAGGATTTTGGAGAGAATATAAACCACTATATTTTATTTGCTGATATCAACTCGCAAACAAACATTTTGAAATGAAATTTGAAATTCATTTTGAATTTAGAGGGAGTTTGAGAAAATTTCAGGATTTGAATTTTTGGGATGCTACAAATCTACCCCACTTAAAAGGAATCTCGTCCTCGAGATTTGGCTTAGAAGGGTTATGGGTATAGCTTTACTTCAGCTACATATCTTCACTTTGCAACTCTTCGAGGAGATGGAACTTCAACAAAATCCGGCCTTTGAGGAGCATCCGGTTGCTGATTGCAAACGCTGATTCTGGCTACTCAAAGATCATCTTCAGGCTTCAGCTTTCGCTTGGCAGCTAGCTTATTGAGGAAGCATCGATGCCAACACGCAAACCTTTCTCTTGCGAACTCCCACATGGATTCCTTCCTTGATTGGTCTTCTGGTGCTTCATCAACAAAACTTGGGTAACCACTTCTCATCCAGAAACTTATAAGCTTCGATGATCTGGTCCTCCACAAGCTTACTAAGGCCTTCTTCTTTTTCTCCATAGCAGGAACCTTACTGGAATACTACCCCACTTAAAAAGAATGAGGGTAGATCTCTTGAATCTTGGGGATTTGAACTCCTTGAAGTACCTCATAACAAGGGTGTTACGGGGCCTTCTTCTGTTGTTGCTGCTTGAGCAGGCTGCGGAGAGATGACTAACACAGGGTTGATTTTGGGAGAACCTTCTTCTTATCTTCTCTTCGCTATCTTTTTTTTCTCTTTTCACTGCTCCTTTCTTTCTCTTTGCTCTTCCCACTGGAGGATTCTATCAAAGAGTATTACCATCATACAGAGGAGGAAACCAAAGATGTTGAACCATATACAACAGTCTTCAACCCAAGAATTACCAAGCATTGTGATCTTAGGGGCAAGGGAGTGGAAAATGGAGTTGCTTGCGATTTGGCAGAGGGTATTTTATCTGGTGTGTGTGCTTTGCTTGGGATGGGAGTTGAGGGAGCTGGGGGGATTTATAGGCGAGCGGGGGTGTCCGGTTGCAGAGTGGTGGTGATGGAGTAGGTGCTACGCGGCAGCGGCTGCGACAAGGGGAGGGGGGTCTGGTGTTGCCGGCGATGATGGTGGCGGTGGGTGCGCTGCAAAGGTGGCGTGGGCGGCGGTAGTGTGCTGCAAAAGGGGGGGCGTGGGGCGATGGTAGTGCGCATGGAGGCGGGCACGCATGCGAGGGGCACGGGTGAGTGGTGGGGTCAATGACCCTGATGTTTGTGGTCTCTGGTTCCAAGAATCTTTGCCTCTCTGTATGGTAATAACTCCTTATGTCCTCTTTTCCTGTTTACTTTGACTCAGGGGCAGTGCTTTGATTCTCACGGTCGGTCCTTTTGACTAAGCGGCTGGACTAGTTTCTTCTGTAGCTTGTTACAGGCTTCAAGGGTGAGCTTCCCGGTGTCTTCTTGGGTAAGGCACTTTTTTCTTCAGATGGGTTAAGATGAGAATGGAAGCATAAGGTAAGGATTAGCTCTAATTTGTGATCTATGTTTTTAGAGAAAACCTTTCTTAAAAAGAAAGAAAACACATAAGTTCAGCAATGATAAGCACAAACAAATCAAATGTTTTGAATAAGGGAAGAATAGAGTTTTTCCAAAGCACGGGCTACTCAGATTCGGGGGCTAAGCATAACTACTATTGCTTGGCTCCTGAATTGAGAACTATGCTAAATGCAACTTATGAGCACTAACGTTAAAGCATCACATATGCACTCAAAAGGGGAGAAAACATCAAGCGAAATTCATTTTGAAATGCCCTAGGGGGCCACACAAATAGAGTTTTTCAGGGCACGGGACTACACGATTACCTCTCATACATGCAGGGCTCTAGCCAAAGTGAAGAAAAACTTCACTACCTAATGCACGCAGAGGACTGGGTATAACTAACTCAGATCTGGCAGCTTCTCTTCTGGCAAGGCTGACGCACAACTTCAATCTGAGATATCTCCTGGATGGGTCAACAGGGAGCTGATGTTGATAACTTCTTCTGGCGGCGACTGAGATGGCAAGACGTGGTCGAACTCTTCTTCAAGCTGGACTGGCTCTTGTAGCTCCTCTGAGGGCGGTGGTGCTGGCGGGGTGCTTGCAGCTTCTTCCTTGACCTCAAGGGACAGTGCTGGAATCTTCTTCATGGTGAGGGGCTCAAACAACTCTGGCGGGGGATCTTGGGAGGATTCAGGGTGCTCTTGTTTATCCGTAGCCTTAGGGGAGACTGGAATTCCTTCCAAGACTATGGTTCCTTCTGGGAGTTCCGAAGCCTTCTTCTCTCCTCTGATAGAGACCGGGTGACCTTGAAGAATCTGGGGATCTTCAGCTCTCCTGGGTTGAACTGGGTTGGATGGGGCGGGCTCTTGGATCCGCAGGGCTCTACGTTGGTTATGGGTTACCAAGTAGGCCTCCATCAGCTTCTGGACATGCTCATCCTTGGCTTGCTTCAGGGCTTCAACAGCAATGACTTCACGACTTTCTAAGGCAGCTACACGGGCTTGAGCTGTGGTGAGATCCACATGGAGCTTACGGTTGAGCTTCTCTGCATCTTCTGCTCGGGCAATCATCTGACGGTGGTGCCGAGCCAAGAAATCATACTGTGCATCCAGGGTGAGCAGGTAGGCAGTGAGGTACACGACTGAGGGGTCGTCCTCCAGCAACTGCTGACCTTCCAATGCACGCATCCTGGCCATCCAAGCTGGACGGTCTCTCTGAAAGGGCGGAAAGAATCTGAGCGGGGTGTCGGCCACTTCTTCTTCATAAATCTGACAAAGAGCCCTCAATGCCTTGCGAGCGACGACTTGGCAGGTGTCTTTGAATCTGTGCCCAGCAGTAGTGACACTCCATTCCACATGGTGCGGACTGGATCCAATGTATACAGTCACGACACACTTCTCTGTGCCATGCTCGATGAATTCACGACCATCATACTCTGGCTGGCTCCTGATTCCGAGGCGGACTGTGCATGCTCTCAGCAACTTGGGGAAACCATCTTCATTCTGGCAGAAGCTGGTTTGGCACTGAACCTCTATCTGACTTCTGAAAGAAGGAAAGGGGGAAAACATTTTTGAAATGAAGGGATGAGAGCAAGAATTTTTTTAAGAAAATAGTTTTGACTCAAAAACTTTTGATCAGGCTAAGGGTTACGTTCTGCGGCCAACCTAACAGCTCTGATACCACCTGAAGCGTCCCGATCCTCTGGGACTCAAATGTGATACAATTACTAGTCCCAGGAGGCTAGTAAACACATTTATACATCAGATGATTCCAGATCTGCTTAAACAAGACAAACCTATACAGGTGGCGAACAACTTTAAGAGTTGGTCCACAACTCGGACATATCATCAGAGTGGGGCTGAAGCAGCCCGATATACGCAGCGAAGCAAATCAGCGGTCCAACAGCCACAGGCAAGGTTGGGAACAGTCGTAACTCTTACCCGATCTCCTTTTTCTGAAAAACAACAAATAAGCAAGGCTGAGTACAAACGTACTCAGCAGCCCACCTTCACCCGCGGAATGGGGAAATCAGATATAATGCATGGAATATGTGGAGCTCGGGATATTTTGCAGAAACAGCAATATTTAATGCAGAGTTGTTTTGAAAAACATTTTGTATTTTTGCAAAGCGCATCCTCTCCAAAAGGAGCAGGAAGTTTTTCAGTATTATAACAAAATCCCCTGGACTAAACCATCCAGGCATCTCAGCAGTTTCCCACTGGTTTTCCTTTTCAAAAACCGCTACTGGACTTCCCGTCCACCGTAGCTCACGGCTCAACCGCCGAACCTTTTTAAAAACCACTTTTCTCAAAACCATCTCTTTTTTTTGGAAAACAAAACATTAATTGCCGTACCATACCAGACTCGTCCATTCCTGTGGACACAGACTATTCGAATAGGTTTTCAAACTCTGCGCAGAGGTGTACACTTTACCCACTAGTCCGGCTCTGCGATCTCATGATCAATGAGATCCGAATCCGAATCTCTTTCTTTCCCCGCACGTCCTAACCTTAACGGTTATCCGGAAGGAGTCAGGCCACCGCCATGCCCAAACCGGACAAAACATTCCCCCTCCTTATCCTCCCGGTGCTCCCCAGCCTTCATAACCCTGGGGTTGGACCGTACGAGTTCAGATTGAGTGACTGCCCACACAGTCTCGAGTGGTTGTACTTATCATGAGTACAGGTAGTGAAAGATGACAAACCGGTCCTTATACGAGGGGACAATCCTTCTGCTCACGCCTAAACCAGCTGAGCCATCACCTTAGGCCCTCCCCTAAACCAGGGAGTCCCTGATCATCCCTACTTAAAGGTGATAAGGGTGAAAACCCTTCATCAAACACATTTTGAAAAGCATTTTCTTTTGGAAACTCACACCTTTCCTCAAATCATTTGTAACAAATATATCAGGGATTGATTGCGGCAAGCGGCTGGGTGGCCATAATAACTTGTCTCAAAATCATATCATGCATAAAATAACAGGCTGAGGGTTGTGGTTGAAAAATCATAGGTAATTTATGCATCAAAGGGATCCAGTGAGCTTGCCGTGCTTATTCGGCGAAGGGGGAAGGAGAGCTCGCGGAACTGGCTTCTGGCTCCACCGCTTGGCGTAGACTTGCAGATCTGGCCTCCACAAGATGGCACGAACGCTCTGATAACTATGCAACATGAACAAGCAAACATACAAACCAGCAAGTATACCAACAAATATTTAGTATAGTGGTCAGAAAAGCGATATATGGATGGGTAGAGTCTTGAGTAGAATCTGTGTCATGTGGTGTTGTGATATTACTGGTGGTGGAGCGGAGGTGCTTACCAGGAGGGTGGACTGGAGGCGAAGCGACACTATGCGTGTAGCCGGCAGAGCGGAGTAACTGAGTGGGTGGGGTGTTTGCCTTGGCTGAGGGTGTTGAGTGTGTGTGGAGAGGGAGAGGGTAGCTGGGTGTATTTATAGCTGAGTGTAGGTGGTGTAGCACAGTGAAGTTCACTGTTGGTGAGAATAGTGACGAATGAATCGTCTGACTTGGTATGAACATGAGAGTTATAGGCAGAATATGGGACAAGAGTATTTTGGGAGTTTTCTGGAACATGAACCATGCTTAAGGGGTGACATGGCTGGATAGGGAATAGTTTGATAAAAATTTAGAAACGAGAATTATTGGAATCTGAGTTTGGGAGCCTGGTTCGAAGGAATCTCAAAGTTAAGCGTGCTCAACTCGGAGAAACCTGGGATGGGTGACCAGATGGGAAGTTCCCTACTGGAAGGAAAATCACAGTCACCGGAGTTCGTATGACTGGAATATGGGTCTGGCTGGTCTTAGGTGGACTGGACAACATGATGTATGAGTAGTTGAAATTTGGGGTGATCGGCTAATCGATGAATAGTAACGATGAATAGTGGCGATGGAAAAGTAATTATAGATATCATCTATGAATAGTAACGATGATGAATAGTGTATGTGAATAGTAACGATGAATAGTAACGGTGAATAGTAATGGTGAATAGTGACAATGAATAGTTCGTATGAACGAACGATGAATGATGAATAGGAACTATGAACGAACGAACGAACGATTGGAATTTCGGCAGCATAACGGCAGGAAAAGATTATTTGGACGAACGAACGGACGAACGATCGAATGATCGGACGAACGAACGATCGGAATTTCGGCAGCATAACGGCAGGATAAAGATTATCTGGAGATGAATAGGGAACTATGAACGAACGATGAACGATCGAATGATCGAAAGAACGAACGATCGGAATCTCAGCAGCATAACGGCAGGACAAAGATTATCTGGAAGAACGATGAATAGGGACTATGAATGAACGATGAATAGGGACTATGAACGAACGATGAACGATGAATAGGAACTATGAACGAACGATGAACGATCGAATGATCGAACGAACGAACGATCGGAATTTCGGCAGCATAACGGTAGGAAAAAGATTATTTGGACGAACGAACGGACGAACGATCGAACGATCGGACGAACGGACGAACGAACCATGAATGATCGGACGAACGATCGAACGATCGGACGAACGAACGAACAAACTAAGAACAGGGGACGAACGATCGAAGAACGATCGAACGATCCTTGTGCTAGTGTGTGCTTGTGTGGAACATGGAGTGGGTGTGTGTGGGGGGGGGGGGAGAGAGAGAGTTGCCATGAAATGGCTTGGGGTGGGATGGGAGGAGGCCCTTGCCCCTCTATTTATAGCCATGGTGGGGGGATTAGGGGGAGGGATGAGAGGATTAGTGGGAGGGATGAGAGGATTAGTGGGAGGATGAGATGATTAGTGGGAGGTTAGCATGTATTTGTCTTGTATAAGTGAGATTTGCTTGTAGAGCTCACCGTATGACACTGGAGGCATACGTATACGTATGAGCATGAGGAAAGTTATGAAGAAAATATTTGTAGGGACTTGAAAAATGATTTTGAAGGTATTTCTCAAGAGGAAAATACCTGGAGATATATCGGTGGAATATTTGGGTAGTATTTCTGGAAAGAACTTGAAGGGGATTACTCGGGAAATATCTGGGCGGTATTTCTGGAAACAAATTGAGGGTGATCACTGGGGAAATATTTGTAGGATATTTGAGGAGGATTTTGGAGAGAATATAGACCACTATATTTTATTTGCTGATATCAACTCGCAAACAAACATTTTGAAATGAAATTTGAAATTCATTTTGAATTTAGAGGGAGTTTGAGAAAATTTCAGGATTTGAATTTTTGGGATGCTACACAGGAGATCCCCTCATTAAATGCGCATGCGATACGGTCGGTTGGTAAGGCGATTTGGCCGAGGTCGCTGCACGACAAGGTTTGCTCGAGCTTGGCTTCGGGCGAGCCGAGGGTGCGCCCACTGCCTGTGGAGGCACTCGGGCGAGGCGTGAATCCGCCCGGGACTACTGTTCCCGCCCGAGGCTGGGCTCGGGCGAGGCGAGATCGCGTCCCTTGGCAGACGAGGCCTTGGCTTGAACCATGCTTATCAGTCTTTATGGTTTGTTCTAAAGACGTTTTCCAGCCGTGTTTTAGGAGTGTTGGGGGTACCACTAATTACGGTACCCGACAGGTATGTAGATACACTATTCATGATTACACTTTTATTATTTGTTTATTATTACGTTCATGTTAAGAACATTTTGTTAATGGAACATGGAGCGACCATCCGGGAAAACAGTGCTACCACAAGGGTTTAATGGGACGCCCTTGGCTGATTAATTAGGAAAGCTAGTGGATGTCTACCTTACCCGAAAGGGGCAAGGACAGTAGGGGAGTGGTCAGTGTAGGGAGGTCCTTGGGTTGATTTTTCTGCGATGGCGGTCAGGCGAGGGATCCCTACACTGGAGCTTCCTATAAACTGTAGCGGATTTTCTAAAACTAGTGGAACTTTGTAAAGGCCTCGTAGTGTTACCCTGCCTCGCCTCCTCGGTAGAGGTGTATGGAATTGGCCGTCTCTTGGTAGATGGGTAACATGACTTGTGGGTAAAGATGCGCAACCTCTGCAGAGTGTAAAATTGGTATACTAGCCGTGCTCACGGTCATGAGCAGCTCGGACCCTCACATGATTAATCTATGGAATTAAAACTCAATTTGTCATTTTCATCACATTGGATTATTTTGTTATTACTTTTACTTATTATTACTATGGTTTGGTATTCACTTACACTTAGTAATTGCTAATAAAATTTTGACCAACTTATAAAAGCAATGCTCAGCTTCAACCTTCATTTTATTGATCAGCCTTACACTTCACATGAACTCCCACCTTTGGTGAGTTCATGCACATTATTCCCCACGACTTGTTGAGCTAAGAACGTATGTGAGCTCACTCTTGCTGTCTCACACCCCTCACAGGAGAAGGACAGGTGGTCGAAGAGGAGTCGCCTAACACTGAGGCTTTCGACTTGATCTAGGTGGCGTTTCCCATTTAGCTTTGTGGCGCCAGGGAATAATAATTAGCTCGCTTTATTTCACCATTTATTTTGTAAGACTTCTGCTATATAATAAGTACATTTATGATATTTATGACATTTATCTCTATGCACTCTGTTATTATATGTGTTGTCTTGTCTGGCGCATATATGAGATGCACCCGACTTTGTTCCTTAAATCCGGGTGTGACACCAGCTCATGGGTTGCATCCCTAGCACTGCCAATCCTAATGAAGAAACCACATATGGGAGCAAAAGAATTGCAAAATACCTTGCAAGAGCAGCAGAATTGCACAATTTCTTATGATACACTGTGGAAAGGTAAAGAGAAGGCCCTTAGAGAGTTGTATGGAACATGGGAGGATAGCTTCAAATTACTATTTAGATGGAGAGAAGCTGTTTTGGAGGTTATGCCAGACTCAGTGATTGAGATTGATATAGTAGTTGGAGATGGAAAAGTATATTTCAGCAGATTCTTTTGTGCTTTTGGCCCTTGTCTTGAAGGTTTTCGTGAAGGTTGCAGGCCCTACTTAAGTGTGGATTCCACAGCTCTAAATGGTTGTTGGAATGGTCACCTACCCTCAGCTACAAGTGTTGGACATAATTGGATGTTTCCAGTGGCTTTTTGTTTCTTCGAGTCAGAGACAAAAGATAGTTGGATTTAGTTCATGCAACAACTTTGTAAGGCCATAGGAGACCCTCCTGTTTTAGCCATTTGCTCTGATGCATGCAAAGGACTGACATCAACAGTAAACGAAGTATTTCCAAATGCTGAAAAAAAGAATGCTTCCGCCACCTCATGCAAAACTACGTTAAGCACTTCACTGGTTCAGAGCACATGTATCCCGTAGCTAGAGCATATAGGAACACCATTTTCGAGCACCACTTCAGTAATGCCAGGGATATACTAGGTGTGAAGCAATGTATTGATGAGTGGCACCCTCTTTTATGGTACATATGTGGTTTCAACACGGCTATAAAGTGTGACTACATAACCAACAACATTGCTGAGGTATTTAACAACTGGATTAAAGACTACAAAGACCTACCAGTTTGCAAACTTGCAGACAAAATCAGATGTTTGGTTATGGATCTCTTTTTTAGAAGGAAAGGATTGGGGACAAATTGGGTGGTAAAATCCTTCCAATAGTCATCAATTTGTTAAAGGCTAGAACTAGGGGGTTGGGTCATTTGTCTATACAAAAAGGTGACTACTATCATGCTGAGATCCGTGATAACAACAACATTCAATGCAGACACGTTGTGAAGGCAGAACAGAGATATTGTTCATGTCTCGAATGGCAACACATAGGGAAACCCTGCCAGCATGGCCTAGTGGTCATTATAGCGCAACAAATGCGAGATGTTGGAATGGAGCACTTTGTAGACGACTACTTTTCTGTTGAAAATTTTAAAAGGCTTACGCAAGAAGGATTGAAAGTGTGGGCGACAAGTCCTTTTGGCCACAAGTGGCCATAGCCGAGGAAGTGAATGCACCTATTGGTAAGAGGAGTGTTGGGCGGCAAAGGAAGAATCAGATGAAAAGTTACCTAGAAGGTGGTGCTGCAAAGAAGAAATAGTCCATACCTAAGGATGAAAAGGAGAAGAAGCTACTCAGAGGAAAAAATAAATGTCCGAACTGTGGCCAACTCGGTCATAGGAAGGCCAGCCCAAAATGCCCTCTTAATGGGTCCAAAAAAGGCAAGCCATTTTTTTGAACTACAACTTGAAATGCCCTCTTAATGAGCAGTTTTTTTACTTCATAATGTTATTTTTGGGGTGTTTTTCAGGAAAAGTAAACCTCAAAAAAATATCACAAAACAATGGTTTCCAAAAAACATGGTCGAATCACCTCAACATCAGGATGACAACCCACCAGATGACCCCAGAAGAACTGAAGTTACCAGTCAAACATAGGTGATGTGTGCCAGGGAGTTGATGTTGTGCAACAGGAGTTCCGGGGAGTTGATGTTGTGCAGGAGGAGTTCCACGGAGTTGATGTTGGGCACTTAACCTCACCAAGGCTTTTGTTGGGCGCCACAACTTCAGTTGGTCATGTTGGGCACTTAACCCCACAAAGGCACACAAAGAGAGCAGTAGGAAAGAAGTTGACGTTGAAGAAGAAAAATGTTTGAAAGTAATTGGATGTGTGAGACTAGCTAAATGTGTATTTGTATGTGTGAAACTATGTGTATGTCTGTGGTCAAACTATGTCTATTCGATGAAGAGTTTCTGTGTGAAACCATGTGTATGTCTGTGGTCAAACTATGGCACATTCAGTTTATGTATCACAAGAGGTTTCTGTGAACCTGGGTCAGTTAGTCCTTCTTCCAGGCTTCAGTTAGTAGCTCTCTTTTTAGTTTATGTTCATGTGAATGAAAACATAAACCAAAAACAGAAATCTATTCAGTAATCTGCTAAACAGGGTTAAACAGGGGTCTGCTTCTATCCAGTGAGCATAAATCTCAACATATGGTTCTATCCAGTCCCTCATTTGAATAATTTTGCACTACATAGATCAGCTATCTCAACATAAATCTCTGAACTCTGAGTAGCTTGTGGCCAACATGGTTAAACAGGGGCCTGCATCTATCCAGTGAGCATATGGTTCCCAGGACAGCTATACCATCAGCAAGTCGAAAAGGAGTTCTATCCAGTGAGCATATGGTTCCCAGATCACCCCTCTCTTTGCAACCCAAGTTGACTGCTTCTATGGAATTACAGATGGACGATTCACAAATTACAGGGAACTACAATGATTCAGAATATAGAGACTTTTGTAAACCAGCACTTGAAGAAACAAGTAAAACTGAATGGACATACACAACTTCAGAAACTTCACTCATAAACTTCAGATAAACTGAATGGGCATGGAACAAGTTCACTACCAGTCATAAACTTCAGTCATAAAACCTAGGTTCACAGTAGTAGCCTACCAAGTTCAGTTACATAATAAGGTTATTGAAATACTAAGATAACCTTACACAAGCTAACTCTTACACAGATAACACATCCAGTGCCCATTCCACACCACCAATACTACTCTACTTCCTCTGACGATCCCGAATCTCTTCATAATTGACATCATCCAGTGCCCATTCCCCACCACCCATATCTTCATCTTCAGCAAATTGGTTATTGAAATACTCAGATAATGGTGGCGACGGACCAGCTTCGAGATCTTCTAAACGTTGTGCTTCCTCCTCAAGTGACTAAGCAAGCTCATACACGCGCCACATTGCAAAGTTCACTGACACCTCTTTGACTGTATCTGGCGAATCCATAATCTTGTCTCCGGCCAATTCTTTGAACTCCTTGCCAACTGCATGCATCTTTGCAATGGCTTGGGCGAGGTCACTACGAACCGTTTCAAATCGGGTTATCCGCGGAACCACAAACAATGTTGTTGGAATTGAACATAGTACTGCAAAAATTTACAAACCACAACCCTAAAATAGGTGGAAGGGAAACCTTACCGACACTGAACGAGGTGCCGAGCACTGCTTCAAGACAGAATGGGTCTGCTGCTG
Organism: Zea luxurians; assembly: GCA_029449295.1. Taxonomy (NCBI): domain Eukaryota; kingdom Viridiplantae; phylum Streptophyta; class Magnoliopsida; order Poales; family Poaceae; genus Zea; species Zea luxurians. The sequence continues at coordinate 9,940,895 of JAOPSE010000039.1, forward strand.
GGGAGTAAATCGCATCTGGCTGTTGTAGGATTGGGGATGTTGCTGGTGAGTTTGCTAGGTGTACCATGTACCTGATGTGGCCGCGCAGGTGATGTCCTTGCCGGTGGAGTGCTCCTTGCCGCTACCGTCGCCTATAGGCTTGACGACGATTGACACAGACAATCGAATGAAGGCGCCAGCCACTTCGGCCTCACTATCGACCTCGACATCGACGTCGATGACCAACCGTTTCTTCCCTCTCGCCGGAGTCGCCATTGGAGGAACGAGCACAGAGAGATTGGCGACGCCGTGGAATGGAAAGAGGACTTAGGTTTCTGTCACACCCGGTTTTAGAAGGCAAATCGAATGCGAACCATGTACGTGCCAGGATCAGCAATTCACGTACACAACAGTTACATAACATGGACATCATCACACAGTGCTCAAATAGTATTAAAAGGGAAATAGTCGATTACATCATATGTCTGAGACATCCATATAGTCTTTACAATAAATCAAAGTGCGAAAACAAAACGTAGATAAACGCGGCCTTCACAGGTAGCCGACTGGGGGTTTGCCGCTAACCCACGCCTAGAACTCGTCGTAGTCCTGGAACTACTGGAAATCTCCTTCCACGGCTTCATCTTCTCCTAAGCAGTGGTTGCAATGCTGACAACCTGGGGATGGGGGGGTTTGGTGTGTAGAGCAAGGGTGAGTACACATCAACATACTCAGCAAGTATCCTGTTTGGCTGCAGTGGACTAGCTTTATGTGGGGATAAGTCAAGCAGTTGCTTTTAGTTGGTAAGATTATTATTACTAGTAGAGAAAGCCAAGTTTTAGAGTTAACCCACGTTATTAACCCAAACGTACTCCTTTCCAAACGGAAAGAGTACCACTTACCATTACTAGAGTCAAAACCAAGAACCATGAGTCTCATTGTCACATGCAATCCGAACATCTCTGATCAAGTACCACTAATCACTGGAGCTCCCTTGGCCGCTCATAACTGCGAGCACGACTGATATATTAGTTTTATAACACTCTGCAGAGGTTGTGCACTTTACCCACAAGTCATGATTCCCTTTCAGCCCGGAGATCATGACTCTCCATTGATCACTACCAAGGTGACCCAGCAGGGTTTCACTACGTAGCCTTTACAAAGATTCCCCGGGGCTGTAGTCGCCCATTAGGTTTCCTAAATGTACCGCACTCCTCCCCAAGGGACAAATCAACCTTGGCAGAGCGAGCCGCATACACCGAGCCCCATTGACGGCACGACGGCGAAGCGAACTACACCCCGGATCCTCTAATTATTCAGCTAAGGGCACCCCATTCCACCCTCATGGTTGCACTATTTTCCCGGGCGGTCATCCAATGAACAAGTCCTTACGGAGAGGCACTCGAGAAACCGCTCGAGCCCCCTTAAAGGCCACAAGTATAACATCATAATAAGAAGGGGGAAAACAGCGTATCATTGATCATTCTCATCATGTTCGTTGATTAGAGTGGAGCAATAGCATAAGACTAAGCAATAATAATCCAACCCAATAGGTAAACAAGGACATGGATAACAAAGCTAGTCAATCCTTAGGCATAAATGTGTAATGCGGGAGGTGAATTAAAGAATGAATAGGACAGAGATAGGTCAAGGGACACTTGCCTCCACCAACCGACTGCTGCTCAGGGGCTTCTCCTGCGAGTTCTTCGGGCTCTTCAACTGGATCGTTCTCTATGCGAGTGCAGACATACATACATCCATCCATTCAAATTAGGAAACAAACAGTACACCATACAAGAGAACAAGTAGATTAAACATGTATAGAATATGACATACGATATTACATTTACCATGGTTAGAAAGAAACGGGGGAAGGTCTCGCAGGGGTTAAAGCTTATGCTCGAGGCGCATTACGGGTAGACGAATAACTAGACGTTACGTGCTCTAGTTCTACTTAGCTCCAATAATAAAGATTAGCTACATGCACTAATAGAAACATGACCACTTTCAGTTGATCAACATTAAATGAGCTAGACGATTAACTATATGAATTAACTAACGTAACCAATTTCCAAATTGAGTTTCCTATTTCATTAACATGAACAACGTGATTAGCGCGCATAAAATATACCGGGGGGGTAGACGGGCACGTCTAGGGGTAGACGAGGGCACGGCAAGCTGTGCCAAGGCACCACGCGCGCAAGGCCGCACACACGCGCCGCGAACTAGCCGTGCACACGTCGGGGCCGCGCGCTGGCCGAGCTCAAGGCCGCGCGCCAAAGGCACACTGGGCCGAGCTCGAGGCCGCGCCAGGCCCGTCACGACGCGAGCAGGACACGCCGGGGCGGGCAGGCGAGCACGGGCGGGCGCACCATGGCCACGCGCCATGGCCGGGACGGGGCCGAGGCCGGGCACGCGTGCAGGGCGGGGCGAGGGCACGCCGGCCGGGCGGGCGGGGCACGCCGCGCGGGCGCCATGGCCGGCGAGGCCACGACCGGCCACCACGCCGGGGCAGGGTATGGCGCGGGCGCGACGGGCAGGGGCCACCATGGCCGGGGCGGGCGGGGTCGGCGAGCGCGGCCAGGGGCCGGCGAGCGCGGGGGCGGGCTGGGGCGAGCGCGCGCGGGCGGGGCGGGGCTCGCCGCGCCGCGGGAGGGCGCCAGGGGCTGGGCGCCATAGCCGGCGAGCTTGAGGCGGGCGGGGCCAGGCGCGGCCGGGACGCGGGAAGGGCGCCGGCGGGCGGGGGAAGAAGGAGGGAGGGGAGAGAGAAGAGGAGAGGGGGAGGGAGGGGCTCACCGCGGGCGGGGATCGGCGGCGGCGGCGGTTTCGGGCGAGCAGGGGATCAGGGCGGGCTGGGCAGGGGAGAGAGAGATTTGGGGGGAGGGAGGGGGGTGACAGGCGGGGCCCGCAGGGGAGGGGAGGGGGCGGCTGGGCCGCTCCTGGGCCCAAAGTGGGGGGGGGGGACGGGGAGAGGGGGCGTGGCCGGTTGGGCCGGCCGGCCAGCTGGGCCGCGCACCCAGGGGGCGGCTGGGCCAAAAAGGGGAGGAGAGGGAGGGGAGAGAAAAGAAAAGATTTTCCCTTTTTTGATATCTATTTTCTATATGAATGCTTTCACATTTTCAACAATCAAAAAATGCATGGTTCGTGTCATACCCGAGTTTCGGGGCACCAAGACCCGGGTGCAAACATAATCACCAGGTGTGCTGGGACCAAGTCTCACACATATGATGAATCATGGCACAGGATCGAATGTCACATCTTTACTATATAACAGGAATTCTATACAAAATAAATAATTACATTATAAGGAGACAACGGTCCAACAACCCAAAGTCGACTGGGAGACGACGACCTAGATCTCTCACGAACACATCGCAGCATCCTCCATGCACCTCATCATGTGGTACCTGTTCTTGACCTGTGGGGGGGGGTGTGAGACAGCAAGAGTGAGCTCACATACGTTCATAGCTCAACAAGTTGTGGGGAATAATGAACTCGCCAAAGGTGGGAGCTCACGTGAAGTGTAAGGCTTACCAAAGAGGATGGCTAGAGCTGAGCATTGCTTTTAAAGTTGTTCAAAATTTTATTAGCAGTTACTAAGTATAAGTAAATACCAAACCCAATTAAATAGTAGAACAAAAGTAACAACATCACCTGCGATGCAATGCATATGACAAATTGAATTTAGTTCCATAAATTAATCATGTGAGGGTCCGAGCTGCTCATGACCGTGAGCACGGCTAATATACCAGTTTTACACTCTGCAGAGGTTGCGCATCTTTACCCACAAGTCATGTTACCCATCTGCCAAGGGATCGCGACTTCCCATACACCTCTACCGAGGCGGCGAGGCAGGGTAACACTACGAGGCCTTTACAAAGTTTCACTAGCTTCAGAAAACCCGCTACAGTTTATAGGAAGCTCCAATGCAGGGATCCTTCGCATGATCGCCACCGCAGCAAAATCATCCCAAGGACCTCCCTACACTGACCACTCCCCTACTGCCCTTGCCCCTTTCGGGTAAGGTAGACTTCCACTAGCTTTCCTAATTAATCAGCCAAGGGCGTCCCATTAAACCCTTGTGGTAGCACTGTTTTCCCGGGTGGTCGCTCCATGTTCCAATTATCATAATGATCTTATCATGAACAGTAATAATAAACATATAATAAAAGTGTGATCATGAATAATGTACCTTCATACCCAAAACCACATAAAGCACTAGCAAGTACTACCCAAAAAGTTCAGTGGTAAACAAGGTATAAAGATAGACAAACTAGAGTAACCTATTGGGTCCCATCAAAATTAACCTATGCAGATCATTATGATTAATCAGAACATGGCTGGGTAAAAAGAAGTGATCAAGGGCACAACTTGCCTGGGACTTGAGATTCCAGGTACCAGGATGATCTTCAGATGACTCGTGACCTCACGCTAGTCGTAGCAATACAAACAAACATGGTATAGGCAAAATTAACATTACACCAAACATAAGAATAAACTACGTAATAATGATCTATGCGTTGCTACGAGATCGTGGGTTCGAGAACCACTAAATTCGGTGTTATGGTTAAGAAGTTACGAATTTCTATAGATTTAGTAGTGGTGTACAAAAGAAATTAAGCACACAATTTTAGTTTAGATTTCATAACAAAATAAACTTACTAGGTGATAGACAATGTTAATACAAAATTATTGCAACTAGAATGGATGAAAAAGGATTTAAAATGAATTTTCTATGAAGTATTTAAGTTCTAGAATTATTTTGGTACTAGAAATTCATTTCTTAAAATCTTTTCCCTATTTTCTCGGATTCCAGGACTGCGTGCAGGATTTTAGAAAAGTGCAGGGTCTAATTCAAAAGACTCTCAAGGCTCAGGCTACAACTGGGGTGGACTGCGGGTTGAATAGTTTGAAGTGGAGGGTCTCTTTAAGAAAATACCCGGCCGAAGGGGTATTCTCGTGTCACGACCGCACGATCCGATTTGAGGGGTTCCGATTAGATCAACAAGGGTATGAAACGGTATCCACCCACTATCCTTGGATCAAAGATCGATGGCTCGCAATCACCCAAACCACAGATCGAGTAAGGGCCCCAGGATTGCGGATCTACGGTCAGGCTTTTATCCGTCGAAGGGGTATCACATGGTCTGATCGACACCGTCCAACCATAGTTCAACGGCCATCAACCATCGTCTAGCCTCCGATTTTCCCTCCCACGGCAGCGCCGCCCCCAAACGCGGCGGAGCATTGCCGACACAGGGCGGCCCATGGCTCTAGTGCACTACTCCACAATCTAAAACGCCCTATACAAATCCGAACAGAAGGCGAACCTGGTAGTGATTTCCATACCTTGTTTTGGGATCACAGTGTCTCTGTCCACGCACGGCGGCGGAATCGGATCTTCGACGAGCTATCCCGGGCGTCCCCGGTGTCGATCCCATTCGATAAGGCCATGGTCGTCATCCAGCCGACCCGCAGAGCACCCCCAGCCGGACGTAGATGCCACACTGTCGATGCCCGCATGGATTAACGAAGGCAGCCACGGCTTCTCTCTCCCATCTCTCACATCGTTCGCTCGTCTACCCTCGGACCGGCCATGAAGCACGGCGGCCAGGGAGCCCAGAAATTCAGGTGCTCCAACGCATACATCCGAACACAAACAGGCTCAAAAGAAAGCGGAGGAGAGGGAGAACTCGAGCGAGGGTACCCACGGCTTAACCTACGGCGACTTCACCTCTGTGAACTCTGGCAGCCTAGATTCGTTGGCTAGGGTGTCGCTCGGGGCCTAGGTTCTTGATGCGGAAGAGTCGCGGGCGCCCCTATTTAAATCCCTCGGAGATGCCCGAGTCCGCCACTTCGGCTAGCATCACGCGATGGTTGTTAATCTGCTCACGTTCTCGAAAAGATCGCGAAAAGATCGCTGGGAGGAAGAAGACCGAGCTGTCCAAATGGGCCCACCCGTCAGAGAAAACAACGGCGTGGCAAAGGGAGCGGCTGGCGGGGCGGGCCCGCCAGTCAGCGCGCGCTGCTTCCCCCCCCCGGCTGGGCTGCGCGGTGGGGGTGTTAAATGGGTTGAAAGCGCAGGAAGTGGCCCACAGTGGCTTTTGTCTTTTGTTTTTTTCTATTTCAAATCCCAAATATTCAAAACCAAATTCTAATTCCTATTTTGAATTCAAATCTATTCCAAATTTGAGTTCAAGTCTAATGCACAAATGGAACCCCAACATAATGTGGGATAGTTTTATTAACCTATTTAGTTACCTTATTTATTATCATTATTTTATTTTAGAAAATGCTTTGAACATGGATTACTTACCACATTTATTTCCATAACATATTAGTTTGAGTGTGTAATTAATTTAAAGGTATATTCACGAGTTCATATTCCTTGGTTTTGTTAGAAAATATTTTTCCAATTGCCAAACCTTTATTAAGGTTTGTTTTGCTAATGATATTTTATTATGACCATTTTCTTAGAAAGGGTGAGTTTTGAAGTTCAATTATGTATCAAGGGTACTTATTTTGATGGTTATTATTATTATAATATTATTCTTATTATTTTTTCTCCAAAGGATTTTTCTTAAATCTCAAGTTAACACTTTTGGGTGTTACAGTTCGGCATGGTGCAGCAAATCAAAGAAATTAACTCTAGGGTTTACCATTATCACATGACTTAAAGTTTTGAAGATGGGTGAGGTTTTAGTGAAAAGAAATGGGAAAGAGGGGTAACGCCCGAATTTAGCGAGCGATAGAGCAAAGAAAAAATTCAACTCGAAATTCGGGGCGTTACAGTTTCCACCAGAGCCGTGGTTAAAGCAGGGATAAAATTGACTTTTACCATAGCTCATGGAAGGTTACAGAGGGCAATAGATTAACAGTGCCAATTTGACGCGGTTGTGTGCTCCATAATACCAAACTGGCGAAGCGCAGCTGCAGAGTAGTAGACTAGCGAAGCCGCGCGACGAGAATGTTACAAAGTCAATTAACTCCACTTAAGACGAACCCGAGCTGTTTTTTTTCTCGTAAGAAGAGTGATTCAACTTGAATTGATTTACTGTACCTCGTGAGCTAACTCGTGGTTTGACCAAACGATAATTTGTTACATAAAGTTCTAATTAAAATAGACGATTAATTTATATTACTTGAAATTATTGTACAAAATTAATCGATTTTCTCTATTATATTAGTAATATATTTACTTTACTAATTTAAAGTATGTTATTTAAATTATTTATTATATTTTATATTAAGGGATTTCTCCCTATAAATCCTCTTCAATTTCCTAACCACACCAAGGCCCTATTTGAGAAGACTTCACTTTAAGAATGCAACTTCGTTTTCTAGCTTTAACATGAAACAATTTCAACAGATTGGTAGGATGGGGATCATGAGTGTTTGGCTTGCACATAGACTGTAACTTTTGTAATACAATTAAATTGTGTGAGTTTCATTAATCACCGTTGATAATTAGCAGGTGGAGAAAGAGACATGAATCATTAAGTCACGTAACCAATGATATGATGAATAATTTTTGTACAACTACTTGTGAATATATGAAAATAATGTTTTTAAAACACTCCTTGAGGAGCTTCGAAAATTTTATGAAAATAGTCTCTAGTTTTAGTTTTCTTAAACTAAAACTTATAGAGCTAGACTTGTTTGGATACAAGAAAATGAAATAAACTTGAATTTTTTGAAGTGCAGTTCGCTCAAACATGATCTAAACTAGCCCTTAAACATGTTTTGTTGCAGGTGGAGGGAAAGAATCGATGAGGCTAGCAAGGGTCTCTTAAAATCCCTCAGGGCTGATTTGGTGACCCAGGATCCCGGGAGGATCGGAGGGGATTAAGGGGGAAATTAGTTTATTTCCCCGTCAATCCCCTCCAATTCTCTCCGGATCCTCTTGTCACCAAATCAACCCTCAATCTACCTGAATAAGCCGTCAAGGTATTGTGGCTTGTGGGAGGCTCACTGTGCTCTTCATAATTGAAGATTTGAACCTGAACCGCTGACACGCTTTAGCCCCTGTTTGTTTCGGCCTGCCAAACACTCAGCTTTTCAGTCAGCTTCTATAAAATTCGTTTGGGTAAAAACCATTCAAAATCAACATAAACATATAATCGGTTGAGTCGTCGCAATAGTAGTAATCCATCACTTTATAGATCCTGAGCCTTATGGACAACTTTATCTTCCTCCGCACGTAATCCTAATAAACTTAGATTCTTTACACATCCAGATTCTCTCTACAGCTATATTCTCGGAAAAGCTGGTCAGAAAAAAAACTGAAACAAACAGGAAGTTAGCCAGCTCGGCGAGCCCGGCGCCCGTAAAAAAATCCCGGTGGACGGCGGCGACAAGGAACGGGAACCAGCTGGGCGAGCTAGCGTGGAGGTGGAACCGAATCCAGCTGCGACACGCGAAGAACCATCCCTTCGTCCTCAATGTTCTCGAAGGATCATGCCCATGCCGCAGGGCGCGGGCAGAAGGCCAAGGCACACGGCGGAGGCGGAAGCGGAAAGCCATGTGTCGCTCACGTGAAAAGAGCACCTCGGCTTCGCCTGCTTTCGCAGCTCGCACGGCAGTACGGCACCTTCTCCAAAAGCGAGAAGTAGAAACTCCGCAAACTTCGAGGGGCCAAAGCGCAAAACGCGCAGAACGCCAGAGGTTTTCTCCGCAGTCTAGAAAATGTGCCAAACCCGTCGCCTCGTCTTCCTCTCCTTCCGGCTTCCGGCCCCGCTCCTCCCCCAAAATCCCCCAAAACCTGACGCGCTGGAGGGCCGATCCGCGGCTCCCCGCCGCCTGATCCGAGCAGTCTCCTCCGCCCAGCCGGGGATCCAATCGGGATGGGGTACTTGAGCTCCGTGATCGGCCACCCCACCGATGGATCCTCCGTCAGCGGCGGCGGCCTCAGGTGGTGAAACTATTATCGAAACTGCTCCCGACGTCCGCCCCCCACGGATTTTGTTTTTGTTTGGTTTGTGGTTGCCCCTGCTCGAATTGCGATGTGGGCGCTTCGATACATCTGTGAAGTCCTTTTTGTGGTCCTGTACCCGTCCGTGTCAGCTTTGGCCGAGATTAGTTTCAGAAATGTGATGGTTCGCGTCCTTGACTGTGGCCCTGAATCCTGATGCGTAGTTAGTTTGAGATATGTTGCTTCATGCATCACATGGATTAAGCTTTGTTGTGAGCAGCCAGGTGTTTATGTGTTCTAGCTCGGAACTGAACTGATCTGATCCCTAAGCTTTGTTTCGCCTAAAAGGGGAGTTCTGGCTGTAGTATTGTCTATCGATTTGGTAGGACATCAGAAATGCACTTCTATGAGGAACCAACGCTTATGGTTTACAAGGCCAGACTATAAATCAATGCTACAGACTGGGATTTTAACCGTAAAGAAACCAGGTTAAGTTCGTCTTAGCAGGAATGTGGTATTGTAAACAAAAGTTGTCATTTCGAATGTGGACTTTATGATAGCATAAGATAAGAGAATATTTAAGTATTCATATTTTGCATCAGTTCGGAGCAGCCAAGTTGATGCATAATATAGTTAACATGCTCTGCTGGCTGGCTGTGGGAAAATGTCGTTGTACTATCACTTCTATGAATTTGGCCCTTGTGTCACCTAACCTATGAACACGTGCCAGCTTGCAATGAGAGCTTGCAGTAATATTAACAAGACACTAGCTCATTTCTGCTGTAGCTCTACATGGCAAGAATTTATCCATTTATAACTTTTCAAAATACCCAAACTGTAGTGATTGGAGTGGCAGCACAAGTTGTACTCTGGGATCTCCAGTGTATTGTTACTGTAGATTGTATTATTAGAGCACCGTCTTTAGCCAAATACCAAATCAGTGGACTGTCATGTTGTTCTTGTATTACCTATTTGCTCAGTGTTTCACATTTATTTTTTCTGCCAGCCAGAATGGTAGATTTAGCTATGGCTATGCAAGCTCCCCTGGTAAAAGGGCATCCATGGAAGACTTTTATGAGACAAAAATTGATTGTGTTGATGGTCAGATAGTTGGTCTTTTTGGAGTTTTTGATGGTATGGATTTCTCTTAAGCCAACATGATTTAGTTTATATATTTGAGCGCAACTTTCATCTGTAGCCAGTTCTTTCTGATCCCATGGCCTATGGATTGTTTGTGTAGGTCATGGTGGTGCTAAGGTAGCAGAGTATGTTAAAGAAAACCTGTTCAACAATCTTGTTAGTCATCCAAAGTTCATCAGTGATACTAAAGTCGCTATAGGTATACTCTTGCCCTTTTTTCCGCTAACATCAGTTGCATTATGTTAATGCAACCATGAGGGCTTGAGCTTGTGTGTTTGTATTACTGCAGATGATGCTTATAAAAGCACCGACAGTGAATTCTTAGAATCTGACAGTAGTCAAAATCAATGTGGGTCAACTGCATCAACTGCTGTACTTGTTGGTGATCGTCTCTTCGTCGCAAATGTTGGTGACTCTAGGGCTATCATTTGCAGGGAAGGCAATGGTAACGAAGGCTTCACTGTGCTTGTTCTTTAAACCCCTTGATACTTTTACACGAGACAATTGAATTTCATCTAAACCTTCTTTAATGAAAATAGAACATAGAAACAAGGTACAATCTCCAGTGGTTTTCCATCAATTTACTACAAGTACAGTAGTGCATTGCATTAGGCTGCTCCGCTGCTAGTAGGTGACCTTGTTAAGTCTTTCCATAATTATGGAAAAAGGATGATGATAGAATGTATACCTTTTGTTTCATTCATTGCTTAATGTGTGCTCGTAGAAATGTAGAGTCTATGTGATACCACAACATGGTGGTTTTGGAGACATTCATAAAGTCTGAATTTTATCCTTGCTTGTCTTTTATTGCTAGAACACATGTTTTCTTCTAATTTTTTGGTGATAATACAATACGATTCTTTTTGAGACATTGCTAAGGTCTAAATTTTGGCCTTGTTTGCCTTGTCCTGCTACTGTTAAGCTAGGAGTTGTTTCTACGGCTGATATTTCAACATTGGTGACACCGTTTAATCACTTTCCTAACTTGATGCGCTCTGCTTCTTTTTGCAGCTATTGCTGTTTCAAAGGATCATAAGCCTGATCAAACTGATGAGCGGCAGCGTATTGAAGATGCTGGAGGTTTTGTGATGTGGGCAGGTATGCCAATCACAGCGTTTCCTTAAAAAGTTTCTTGGTGGAATATGATTATCCTACTAATGCCCATGCTTTGTTCTATAGGAACATGGCGCGTTGGTGGTGTACTTGCTGTTTCGCGTGCTTTTGGTGACAAACTCTTAAAGCAATATGTGGTTGTGGATCCAGAGATCCGAGTACGTAATCTACGATATATTTTATACTTTCTTTACAAAATGCATATTGTTCTGTTCGGGAACTTCCCTGTAATAGGAGAATTATAGTAGTATTAATGATCTTACTGGGATGGTTTATTGTTTGCAGACATCTAGTTGCAGTGTGCCATCTAGGTGTTTGGTTATAAATGTTAGCTTCAATGCTTTCCACAATTCCACCAGTTTTGTCTTTTGAGGTCACACAAACCTGCATGAGAAGTCATGATCTATACCAAAGACTTCTTGGTTACATTTAATTGTTTTTTTTTTGAAAATTTGATGAAAGCAGCAGCAGCAGTATTAATGATCTGTACTAAAATTGACTTGTTGATCACATTTAATCTTGTGATAGGAGGAAGTTGTTGATGACACACTCGAGTTTCTTATCCTTGCAAGTGATGGGCTGTGGGATGTGGTCTCTAACGAGGTAATTTAGGAAATGCGGAGCCGGAGCTCCAGAATATTTTGCCGGTCGCTTGCTGTACTCATTGTGCTTAGTGCCTTAGTACCACCTGTTGACAATGTTCTTTACAATGTTTGCCATGCAGGAAGCTGTCGCGATGACTAGATCCATTCAGGACCCAGAAGAGGCTGCAAAGATGCTCTTGCAAGAGGCGTACAAGAGGGAGAGCAGTGACAACATAACTTGCGTCGTCGTGCACTTCTTGCATGGGCAAGGTAGCAGCGGATACGCTTAAAGCGTAGCAGTAAAATTATTTTACGCAGTGGTGTGCTCTGATGTACATGCGTCGATTGATTTCCCGATGTTAAATGGAGAAACGTAACTACGTAAGGTAGGAAACGTGTATTATGATGGGTTGAACTGGGAAATGCGTGTACCCTATACTATATATATACTGTAGTGTGGTCTGTAGTGTGGTCGCGGACGGTGTTTGGGTCTGAAGATAGTGTTGTATTGCTGTGGGAAAAAAGATAATTGCGCTTTAGGTTTTGTTTGTTTCGGATTATAATAATCTGTCTAAATTATATAATTCAGCATAAACAATCCAACAGGTAAACAAACATATATTATAGGTTCTGATTATATAATCTAAAGTCTAGATAATCTTATAATCTACTTAAGCCTAGCTTATTTGATATTATTTTTAGTTAAAGACACTATCCATAGTTATGTTTATAAAATTGCGATGTCTGCATTTTTCTTCTTTTCCCAAAATGCACGCACATAGGTTCTTTGACTTGTGTCTCAAAAATTAATAATCTTTATTTATATAATCTAGTCATCCAAATAGCTACATATAGATTATAATCTCGTCAAACAGGTCCTTAGTTTAAAATGTAATATGTCAGTAGACTTGCCGGCGTTGTGCAAGTGTGTCGGCAGCATGCCACCTAACATAGGTACCTTCTTTCACGGTGCTTTTTTGGGGCCACTTTAACGACGATTTGACGTACAATTGTGTTGCCATCCCATTTTGTGTGTTTGGATCAACATAACGCCGTAGCACTCATCAGCAATGGCAGGGACAGAGAGCAAGAGCAACAGAAGGAAAGAAGCAGCACATCAGGAGAGCCTATATTTTACAGAGACGGCAGGGGTGCTTCTGCTCGTACAATCCAGCGAGATAAGAAACACACGAAACGGACGGCATACGACGACTGGCTACATAAGGACAGCTTCCTATGGTCTGGTGGGGTGCCTGTGTTTGGGCTTCGCCGTCGGCGGAGAGGCAGCATGCATGGCCACGCTGCTATAGTCCGCGCTGTAGATCAGCCCTGCCTCGGCGTCCCCGCTCTGATCGGCCGTCCGCCTCGCCGTCGCCTCCTCCTCGGGTTTCTTTACCTCCATAGCCACTCCCTGCAGCTGCACGCCATGGACGGATAGCTGTGTCAGGTTCTCTGTCTGCACGTTGCTGAACGTGTTAGCTGAACCCAAAGAAAAATGCATCCTATCCCTATGTGAAGACTGAAGACAGGCAGGCACCAAACTGGTGGATTGAGCCTGTCCTTCAGGCTCATGGTTCAGGCGCTGATGTGCCGACAACGGAATGAAAGTTGAACATGTTCTTGGTGATATGTATGAGAGTGAGTACGAACTGACCTCGGGCTGCTTGCTCTGATGCTGGTAATGGTACCGCCCTGACGACTGGCCGAGTTCTCTGCCTTTGCGACCTAGAACCAGCAGCCACCCTGGGTGCTTGCCGACGGAATACGGAGGAGAGGACGAAGAAGCAGCTGCAAGAGTGGCTACAAGAATTAGGCTGGAAAGAAGCAGTACACACGATGGCTTCATCATGTTCGTGCTGCAGAGCGGAGCAGGCTCCCTCTCCACGGCTGTCTTGGATGTATATATCGAGCGAGCGAGCGATTGCGGTAGGAGGCCACAGGAATAGGAGCGCACAATTATTAGGTAGCTAGGGGCACGGGAGGGGGGCAACCCCGGAGTTTGGCGATTTGCTGAATGCCTTTTGGTTCTTTCTTTTTCTCTACGGGGCTGTATGCGAATAGATCCATATGCTGCTAATAAATCTGCCAAACTAGATGGGACCCCATCAACCAGGCCCAGGCAGCACACACATGATGCTGGTCGACTGAACTGATCGATGGTGTCTGCCTTCTGCACTACCGTTTACCGGCCTGATGGGATGGGGCAGTGGCCTCGCATTCTAGTCACACCCCCCCCCCCCCCCCCCCCCCCCCCCATGCCTCAGGGTCCTTTCACGCTCATGCATGGCACAATAACATGCCTGCAGTGAGATTCCTTTTTGTTTTTATTTGTGTCCGGTTAATACAAAATCGAACAAATTAAAGTGGCGTCAAATAATAAATAAAAATCCCTGATTTATTTGGTCAGTGTCTACCGCTAGTGGGATTATGGGAAGGCGCAACCTCCAAATTAACGTGTCTAACGTCTGGTGTGTTTTTGTCTGTCTGCAAAGGATGGGGGGCTCGAGACAACGAGGTCTCAATCCCCGGGAGGTTTCTTTTATCACGCCTGTCGTGCTTGTCTCTTGCTAATTAGCTGCTGTCATGGAAACGCCAAGCTTTAATAAATATATATATGGACAGTATAGTAAGGGTATGTACAGACATGCATGCATCATGCGGTTCCCCTAACATATATATAACACATGCAGCTACCGGATAGCGGCGTCGTCTTTGACTCTCTGTGCATTGCATGGCGATGGTTGTCTTTGAGTCAGTGTGGGCCAGTACAATGGCACACTTGAGCACTACTAGTTCTTTCTATGTATATGTATATGTGTACATTTATGTTGTGCCTAAGAGGTTGGCCTAAAACATACAATTTCTAGCACAGTCTAGATCTGGCACGATCTAAACTAATTGTGGGCTTGAGCCGGCACAACCCAATATGTGGTTCGTGCTTGGGCGTCAAGTCAAGCCCACGGACTAGCCTGTCATGGCCCATTTAACTAAGGCCCATCGAGGCCCACTAAACATACACTTAGTATTTAACTAAGGCCCGTCAAAGCCCACAGGACCAACACAACTTGGAGAATCCAGAGCTTCAATAGGCCTTCGAGAACCAATACCTAGATGCGGATAGTGAATAGTGATGATGATCATTGTATATGTATTCTGTATGATTGTATATTACTCAACTAAGCATTGAACAATATTATTTCTGAGCTAGTTGTACATTTTTTCTGACCAAAGGTTTTAATGTGCAACCACAAAACATCTTAGTTTTATTTTGGTCATATATATATATTCTATACTTTTTGTTTACGTATTACTGTTGTATGTATATGGGCCGGTCTGGCATATTAAGGCATTCTTGGCTATTTGGTCCGGCCCGGCACATATAATTAATTGTGGACTGTATCGTGGACCGATGACTAGGTCCACATGCTGGCACAACATGACCTATAATTAAAGATGTGCTTTTGCGGACTGTGTTTTTGTGGACTTGTGCCCGTGTCGGGCCAAACCGGCCCACATGTACAGTAATATTCCCCTGTCTCCGCTGCTTGCCTTTGCTATCAGCGGAAGGCCTGCTAAATTTCTGGCTCGCCAGGCCGAGGTCGAATGGCCCGGCGTTTGGGCCCAATTCCATCGGGCTCAGGTGGGCGCTTGAATGGCTTGGCCGCATGGGGAGACATGGCCGCGTGGGCAAAAGGAGGACGGGGTCTCTGTCTGCCAGTGCTCAGTGCGACAGTGCGTGTCTAGTGTCTACCTACTGTTGAGAAACCCTAATGAAGAGTTATGTGGGCAAATATCGAATATGCCCCTGAGGGCAATCACATCTCTATATATAGAATATGTACCCCCTCATATGAAACAGAGATCAGAAAGAGGCCATAGGCTCAACCCTATATCATGTGTCTCGTGTGTTTCCTCTGTCGTGCTTATGGGAAGGGAGACGGGTACTCTACAGCTTCTTGCGCCTCTACTGCTGACGGGAGGGAAGGGAGCGGATCTGGTGATCCGTGGTAACGTAGTTCTCAACACGTTATCAGCACTGTCGGGGACCATAATTAGGGGTACCCTCAAGGCTCCTAATTCTCAGCTGGTAACCCCCATCAGCACAAAGCTGCAAAGGCCTGATGGGTGCGATTAAGTCAGGGATCAGTCCATTCGAGGGACAAGATCACGCCTCGCCCGAGCCTAGCCTCGGACAAGGGCAGCCGACCCCGGAGGATTCCCGTCTCACCCGAGGCCCCCCTTCAGCGGCGAACATATTCCCGGCTCGCCCGAGGCCCTGCCTTCGCTAAGAAGCAACCCTGACCAAATCGCCGCACCAACCGACCAAGTCGCAGGAGCATTTAATGCAAAGGTGGCCTGACACCCTTATCCTGACGCGCGCCCCCAGCCAGCAGAGCCGAAGTGACCGCCGTCACTTCGCCGCTCCACTGACCGGCCTGACAGAAGGACAGCGCCGCCTGCGCCACTCCAACTGCAGTGCCACTGGACAGAGTAAGACTGATAGGCAGTCAGGCCCTGCCGGAGGCACCATAGGAAGCTCCGCTTCGCCCGACCCAGGGCTCGGACTCGGGCTAAGTCCCGGAAGACGGCGAACTCCGCTCCGCCTGACCCAGGGCTCGGACTCGGGCTAAGTCCCGGAAGACGGCGAACTCCGCCCGACCCAGGGCTCGGACTCGGGCTAAGCCCCAGAAGACGACGATCTCCGCCTCGCCCGACCCAGGGCTCGGACTCGGGCTAAGCCCCAGAAGACAACGATCTCCGCTTCGCCCGACCCAGGGCTCGGACTTGGGCTCGGCCCCAGAAGACAACGATCTTCGCCTCGCCCGACCCAAGGCTCGGACTTGGGCTCGGCCCCAGAAGACGACGAACACCGCTTCGCCTGACCCCAGGGCTCGGACTCCGCCCCGGCACCAGCCGGCAATCTCCGCCTCGCCCGACCCGGGGGCTCGGACTCGACCTCGGCTTCGGAGGAGCTTCCACATCGCCCAACCTAGGGCGCAGACCAGCCACGTCAACAGGAGGCGCCATCATCACCCTACCCCGAGCTGACTCGGGCCGCAGGGAACAAGACCGGCGTCCCATCTGGCTCGCTCCGCCAGATAGGCAATGATGGCGCCCCGCTTGCTCTGTGACGACGGCGGCTCTCAGCCCCCTTACGGAAGCAAGAGGACGTCAGCAAGGAATCAACCGCTCCGACAGCTGTCCCTCCGCCAAGCTCCATCGCTCCTTCGGCGGCCACGGCATCACACCAGCTGGGTGCCAAGATCTCTCCGGCTGCCACAATGGCATGTACCTAGGGCGCTAGCTCACCTCCGCTAGACACGTAGCACCCTGCTACACCCCCCATTGTACACCTGGATCCTCTCCTTACGCCTATAAAAGGGAGGACCAGGGCCCTCTTAGAGAGGGTTGGCCGCGCGGGGACGAGGACGAGAACAGGCGCTCGCTTGGAGCCGCTCGCTCCCTCTCCCGCGTGGACGCTTGTAACCCCCTACTGCAATCGCACCCGACCTGGGCGTGGGACGAACACGAAGACCACGGGACTCCCACCTCTCTCACACCGGTCTCCGGCCGCCTCGCTCTCCCCCCTTCGCGCTCGCCCTCGCGCTCGACCCATCTGGGCTGGGGCACGCGGCGACATTCACTCGTCGGCCCAGGGACCCCCCGGTCTCGGAACGCCGACAGTTGGCGCGCTAGGTAGGGGCCTGCTGCGTGTTGACGAACAGCTTCCCGTCAAGCTCCAGATGGGCAGTCTCCAGCAACCTCTCCAACCCGGGACGGTGCTCCGTTTCGGGAGTCTTGAGTTCATGTCCCTCGACGGCAGCTACGACATGATACTCCTTCCACCGCCGTGCGACAACAACAGTGGCGGCCGACAACCCGCCTGCCGGCGGCGAAATCGGCGAAGTCTTCCCCGCATGGTGGAAGAGCAACCTTCGAGCTCACCCCGTCCTCTCCCCCGCCGATGGAGGAGGCGGCGGGGCAACCAAGGCCAAGCAGGAGACAACGCCTCGTCGGCTGTCGAGCGAGTCGGCGGCCCTGGCACCCCAACGGGGGGGGCGCACCGGGCGTCGACCTCGCGTTTGAGACGAAGGCGAGCACCATCTCCCCGCGACACGCCAATCCCGAGCAAGCGGACGACGCCAGCACGCTCGCGAAAAGCTTGCTGGACGTCACCCTCGTACCTGAGACGACGGCGCAGTCAGTCCCCGACGCGACCTTATCGCCGCCCGTCGACCAAAAGGTACCGATCGATTCCCATCCCGCGTCTTTCGGTTTCAGCCTCAACCCGTCTAGCGACTTCGCTTTGGCGGGCGCTCTCATAGAGGCAAATCCAGACCCTCTGGGGTTTCGTGTGCGGTCACCTTGGGACCGGCTGACGGACGTCTCGACCTACGGGCCCTCTAGGTCCGAGGAAGACGACGAACCCAGCATCTGTTGGGATTTCTCTGGACTTGGCAACCCCAGTGCCATGCGGGACTCCATGACCGCATGCGACTACTGCCTTTCCGACTGTTCTGACGGTAGCCGTAGCCTCGGCGACGAGGACCGTGGCCCAAGTCGCGAATGCTTCCACGTCGATCTAGGGGGTACCCCCGAAGGCAACCATCTCGGCGTGCCGGAGGACGTTGACCTCCCTAGGCCGGTGCCTCGCGTTGACATCCCACGGGAGCTAGCTGTGGTCCCCGTTCAGGCGGGGGGTCATGACCCACAGCTCGAGCAAATCCGCGGGGTGCAGGCCAGGCTCGACGAGGAAGCAGGAGCGCTTGAGCCGATCCGTCGGGACGTCGGGCAGGCATGGGCGGGCCAACCTCCGGCCGGAGGAATACGTCATCTACCCCAGGGCTTCCAGCACCGCATCACCGACGACGTCAGGCTCAGGCCACCACCCGCATCCAGTGGGGTCGGCCAGAACCTGGCGGCAGCAGCAATGCTTCTTCGCGTGATGCCAGAGCCATCAACCACCGAGGGGCGGCGGATCCAGGGAGAGCTCAAGAATCTCCTGGAAGGCACCGCGGTCCGACGGGCCGAGAGCTCTGCCTCCCGAAGGCAGGGGTACCCCTCGGAACCTCATGCTGTGACTTCCCGATTCATGCGGGAAGCCTCGGTCTACACCGGGCGCACACGCAACACAGCGCCTGCGGCCCCGGGTCGCCTCGGCAACGAGCACCATCACCGCGACCGACGAGCCCACCTCGACGAGAGGGTGCGCCGAGGCTACCACCCCAGGCGTGGGGGACGCTACGACAGCGGGGAGGATCGGAGTCCTTCGCCCGAACCACCCGGTCCGCAAGCCTTCAGCCGAGCCATCCGACGGGCGCCGTTCTCGACCCGGTTCCGACCCCCGGCTACTATCACAAAGTACTCGGGGGAGACGAGACCGGAACTGTGGCTCGCTCTCGGTGTTTAGGGTCCGACCGCACACCCGGGGTTGCCCCTCAAGGTGTTTTAGGAGTAGGAAGGTGTCGACAACTGTAGCAGAATGGTTCGTGCTGATCGCACGAGGGACGGTGGACAAGATTTACAGGTTCGGGCCGCTTAGTGATGCGTAACACCCTACGTCCTGATGAATATGCTTGGTGGATATGGTTACAAGAGAGCTCTCTGGATCGAGAATACAGAGAGTCGATGTGGGTGGCTAAGTAATGGGTCGATCGTTCTGAAGGGGTGCCCCCTAGGCCTTATATACTCGACCGTGGGGCAGTACACATGGATAAGATAACAACAAGTGGCTAAAAGATAGTGAACCTCTCGAGATTATCCTTTACGTAACCCTCGCCGACTTATCTTCACGTGGCTTCGTTGCATGGAGGCCCCGACGCGGGAAAGTCGGATCTCTGTTGCAGCCACTCGCTCGACACTATGGGTCGTCCGGGTTTGCACCAATCCGGCCTCATGTCGCCCTGTGTTGCTGGTTGTTTTTCCCCAGGCCCACGAAAGAATAACCTTACGATTTATTGGGCCCTTGGGCCTTTCGTGAGGTCCTTTACTCTTTTAGTGGACCCGGGGGATATCTATCCCCCACAAGCCCCCGATCTTTGGGTTAATTTAGAGGTAATCAACCCGAAGATCTCAGGTCCAGCTTGTAGGTGATTTGAAGAAAGATGGCTTCCTGTTGTTTTCTCCTGCTTCGATCACTTGTTGACCAGAACCTAGCTTCGTGCCTGTGCCTTAGAGATCGGCATTCCTGTTTGTAGGATTCTGAACTTCATTGGGTGCACCGGAGGTGCACCCAATGGGTGTAGCCCCCGAGCTTCGAGTAGATTTTAGAAAATAATCTACTCGAAGGTCTTCAACAGAGATTACTTCCATTTGTGTTCCTTTATTCCAGTTGAAGATTGGCTTCTTAATCTTGTCCCATGCCCTTAGAAATTGGTGCTATCCTGGCTTAGAATGACAATCCATGGGGTGCACCGAAGGTGCACCCAATGGGTGTAGCCCCCGACCTTCAAGTGGATTTTTTGAGGATAATTCGCTTGAAGGTCTTCTTTTTGTGTCCTTTTGCTGAAGATCACTCTTTCTGCTTATAAAAAAGTTGGCATGATGTCATCCGTGCTATGTCATCAACATTATGCTTCAGAGGTCAGCATGTGTTTTGTCTTTTGCAGCCGAATTTGCAATCCTTCCATATCTTGCTAGGTAGCATAGTTTATTTGCTCTGCAACTGATTGGACATTCGATGGACGTTCTCTGTCTAGTCTTCAAGTCATGTCTGTCGACCATATTTTGCACTCTGCTGGCTATACTTGGCTTCCCTCTAACTCTTGTTAATATCTCATTTTTGTCTTGAGGCATTCACTGCATGCTCTGTGCAGATGTGACCATTTTGAAAAATATACTGACAATTCCTGGGCGTCCCCCCCCAATGGGTGTGGGCAAGGGACGGCTTGGTACGCTGAGTGTTTTAACCGGCTGCTTCTGAGTTGTAATGTGATGGGACGACGAGTGTAATCATATCCTTTGCGCTGTTGACTGGAGTCCCAATGGGTGTAGTGCTGCATGAAACGGCGTCAGCCGCCTGACGTGTCTTTGGACGGGTGGAGGTGTATATTGAATGCTTAGCGACTGTTCAGTGACCGCGGTTGGAGGTGAGCGGTTGCCTTTCTCTTCTATAAATAACGCTGTTGCCCCTCTGGTTTCTTCACATCTCTTCGCTATTCCTTACTGCTTCCTTTTCTCCTTTTCTGCTTGCTTCCACCATGGGAAAAAATAACAAGCGCAAGCGCGAGCCGACTCCTCCATCGGAGGACTTCGGCGACTCGGAGTACTCGGAGGAGGAGTTCTCCTCCGAGTCCGAGAGGTCTCCGGCCCCCGTCTCTCCCCCGGCGTCGTCCGATGACTCGGACGACTCCCAGGGGATAGCCGCGGAGGTCTGGACGTACATCCGGGCCGTCGAGCGCTCCGGGCTCGAGGGCTCGGATGAGTCCGAGTACTCCTCGGATGAGGAGGACTCGGACGACGGCGGCGAGGGCGAGGACGACGACGACGACGACGACGATGACGACGACGACGACGACAACGACGACGGCAGCGGCAGTGGCGGGGGCGGTGGCAATGGCAGCAGCAGGGGCAGCACCAAGAGCGGCAGCAGCAGGGGCAGCACCAGGGGCGGCGGCAGCAGGGGCAGCACCAGGGGCGGCGGCGGCGGCAGGGGCAGGGCCAGTGGCTAGATGCCACTGGTCTTTTTAGATATTAGTATAGATTAGAAATAGTATAGTTAAATAATGTAATAGTATTAGTAATGTAGAGTAGTATAGTGTAGCGTAGTAGTAGTAGCAGTAGGGGAGTATCAACTCATAATGAGTTGATTTGTAAGTATTGCCACTTCCCTTGAATGAAGAATGAATTTGGCTTCCTTTTGATGACTCGTTTTGTTTGACTATAAATCTGATTCTTTTTGAGACCATAGACGAACAGCTTGATCATTATGCTGACGCTTCCGAGCGATATTGCAGTCTGTATCAATGTTTTTTAGAAGTAATGCTGGGCGATTGAAGGTCAACGTTGGCATTTTAGAAGTAGTGCTGAACGATTGAATTCGAGATCAACGTTTTAGAAGCAACACCGAGTGACTGAGTAGCGACGCCGGCATTTTAGAGGCAACGCCGAGTCTTTGAACTCCAGATCAGCGTTTTAGAGGCAACGCCGAGTTATTGAACTCAAGATCAGCGTTTTAGAGGCACGCCGAGTGATTAAAGGTCGTTGTCAGCATTTTAGAAGTAATGCCGAGTGATCGAAGGTCAACGTTGGCATTTTAGAAGTAATGCCGAACGATTGAACTCGAAATCAGCGTTTTAGGGGCAACGCCGAGTGACTGAGTAGTGACGTCGGCGTTTTAGAGGCAACGCCGAGTTTTTGAACTCGAGATCAGCGTTTTAGAGGCAACGCCGAGTTATTAAGGGTCGCTGTCGGCATTTTAGAAGTAATGCCGAGCGATCGAAGGTCAACGTTGGCATTTTAGAAGTAATGCCGAACGATTGAACTCAAAATCAGCGTTTTAGAGGCAACGCCGAGTGACTGAGTAGTGACGTCGGCATTTTAGAGGCAACGCCGAGTTTTTGAACTCGAGATCAGCGTTTTAGAGGCAACGCCGAGTTATTAAGGGTCGCTGTCGGCATTTTAGAAGTAATGCCGAGCGATTGAGCTCAAGATAGACGTCTTAGAGGTAACCCCGAGTGACTGAATAGTGACGTCGGCGTTTTAGAGGCAACGCTGAGTTATTTTAAGGATTATCACCCGAGTGAAGGGATGGCCCACCAGTTTTTGGAAATAACTGCCGGATGACCAGGTGGCATGCTGGGATTTCGGGAATAACTGCCGGGTGATGACTGGGCACTTTTTGAAACGGTATCTGGTCCGAGAATATCCCATAAGAGCTGCACTTTTAGCCGCCTTTGCTTTCCGCGCCCTAGTTCTTGCATTCCTGCTTCCAAATCCTCTCTGCGCTCGCCTCCAATCTGCTCACTGGTGAAATCGAGATGGCTCCCAAGAGAAAAATCGCGAGCTCTTCCGCTGTGGTGATTCCTCCAATTCATCCCAACAGCCAGTTGCCTTTCGCAGGTAACCATATGTCCATCATCTCTGAAGCCGAACTTCTCCATCTCGTGTCCGTCGGGGTTCTTCCTCCACGGGAACTCTGTTCTTGGCGGGTTTGCCACGGGACTACGGTCCCGACGGAGGATACCCACGAGTCCGTGGTTTACGCTCCTTTTCTTCTCCGCGGCCTTGGCCTTCCTATTTCTCCCTTTTTCCGTGGTCTTCTTGATTTCTACTGCATCAACCTAACCCATCTGAACCCTAACTCAATTCTGCAAATTTCTATCTTCGTCCACTTATGTGAGGCCTTTCTTGGCGTGCTGCCGCATTTTGGCTTGTGGAAACACCTGTATCATTGTCGCCCTGGGATGGCCGAGGGACAACATCAGTTGGTTGGAGGTGCCAGCTTGGAGATGCGCCGGGGACGGAAAACTGAATATCTTGAGATCCCCCTTAAAGACAGCATTAAGGGATGGCGCCTGGAGTGGTTTATAGTTGATAACTATGGAAATTCTCTCCCCCCCGGTCAGGAAGACAGCCAGATGTTCGCACCCCGAGCTGGACCGAGTCTCCTACAGACGAGGAGGTGGCTGAGGCTAGTGTGCTGCTAGCTGAAGTTGGGCTATTGAAAGAGAGGGGTTTAACTGCTGAAGCTATAGTTGCTGACTTCGTTTTCAAAAACATTCAGCCACTGAAAGATAGGGTCCACCCGGCTTATCTGTATCAAGGGCTAGCCGACCCAACTCGAGTTACCAATAGAAGAATCCCTTCTGCAGATTTGGTGAGCCGACTGGAGATGATTCTCAGAGGCAAAGTATCCAATGTTGGTGCTCCGGTGGCGTATTCGGCCTGGAATCTGCCTCCTGCCAAGGCCTTCACTCGTTTCGTGTCAAACCCACCCGCGACTGATGGCAATTTGGGCCTTAGAACGCGGCCCTCTGATGAGGAGGTTAGTGCTTTGGTTGCCTCACTTGGGAAAATTCCTGATGATGAACGACAAATCCATTTCGAGGTGCCTTTGGGTCCTACTGATGCTGAAATGAATGCCATGCTTGATATGTTGGCTGAAGATTCTTCTGACGCTATTCCTGCTGAGACATTGGCAGTGGCACCTCTCCCAGAGGTCGGTATAACCTTGGATGCTCAGAGACCTGTCCGTGCTCGCTCGAGACGTCCCCGCCGAACCAATCAAACTGATCTTTCTGTTGATGAGCAGAAAAAGAAGAAAAGACGTATTCGGCGAGTATCTAGTTTGGATCAGGGTGCTGGTCCCTCGGTTCGTGCCGATGAGGAGGTTCCTGCGCCTGAATTTGCTGATGCTGATCCCAATGGGTGTGGTATGACTGTTGCTTATCCCAATGGGTGTACTCCATCCTTCGTTGATCCCAATGGGGGTGTTGCCAGTGTTGCTGATGAAGACGACGAAGAGGAAGAGAATGAGATCCCTCTGACTCGGAAGAACAGTCGGCAATTCCTCGCCAGTGGGGAAAGTAGTGGAGTTCCTTCTCCTGCTTTATCTGCCCTTGTTGGTCTGCAAAACATATCCCTGGCCGACTTTGATCAAACTCTCGAGGATATGGTCCCAGAGGACTTGTTATCAGGGCCAGTGGATGATGATGTAACTGAAGCTTGCGGTGCTGTGCCGGACGCTGGGTTGAGGTCATCCCGTGCCTCATCAACCTTAGAGCGCGATCTCGAGGGTCGGGATGCTAACTTGGATTGTCCTGATTTCATGGAAGTAGCCGAGGGCCCATCAACCTTAGAGGTGGTTACTGCTGAAAGTTTGGACCTCAAGAATGGTGTTGACACATGTCCAGCCCCCGAGGGTGTCGTCGGGGATGACTTAGCTCGGGCGAAGAGTGCGAGCTACTGCCCAGCCCCCGAGGGTGCTGCCGGGGATAATCCAGCTCAAGTGGGCAGTGCCAACTATGGCCCAATCCCTGATGGTGCCCAAACAGGGTCTCCCTCCGGCACTTCCATGGATGTTCACGCAGGGTCACCTCCACACTCTGGCTGCATGGTGGTGGCCCAAACTTTGGACCGGGGCATCGCTTTGGAGAGCAGCGTCCCCACTGATTGGGTATCCGGCTCTGTTGAAGGCGCTGAACTGATTCCCACTGTTCCGTTGCAAGCTGCTTCGGGTGATGACCTTGCGCCTGGTTATCATCTGATTTCTCCTGATTTGGGGATCCCTTCATTCTTCTCCAACCTCCAGGTACTGTGCTGTTTCTTAGCTTGACTTTTACGTTGCATGAACTTTTGCCATTATGCTCATCTGTTCTTCTCATCAGGTTTTGGTGGATGGGATGACCAGCCAGCTGAAATTGCATGGTGCTCCTGTCCCAGAAGTGGCTTCATCCTTTTCGTGTTGGAATCCGGTGTCGCTTCATCGCCGTGTATCCGAGTTGGAGGCGACTAACGCTGGTTAGTGCCCTTTTTTCTTTTCTTCGCGCTTGTTGTGGACTGTTTTACCTTCTGACCTCGTTTTGTTTGGTTACCTTTTGCTAGGAATGACTCGACAGATTACACTTCTTGAGGAGAAACATTCTCAAGATCGGGCTGAACTGTCTCAGCGATGCACTGATCTTGAGGAAAAGTACTCTCAAGGTCAGATTGAGCTGAGTCAAGTCTCTGCCGCCTTAGATGATGCCAATGCGTTGAGTTCTTCCCTGCATGCTCAGCTCGACTCTGAAAAGGTGATATACGAAACTGTGCTTTTGCCTTGCTATACTCCTATTATTTGCCTGGTTTTCTGAAGGAACTGATTTGTGCTTGCAGGAAGAAAAACGTATCCTTGTGGCTTCTCGTGACAATCTTGATAGGTTGTATCGAGATTCTAGCAACTCGTTGACTATTCTGGAGAGGAGTCATCGCTTTTCCATGGAGGAGTTAAACAATCTTCGCTATAAGCTGCAGGAGTCCTTGGATGATGTGATTCGCCTTCGGGAGTTGATATCGGCTAAAGACGTTGTCATCAAGAATCTGCGTGCTTCCAAGAAATCTGTTACCCAGGAGCTAGAGGCTGCCCAGTTGGCTGTCAAGGTTGCTGAAGAGACTTCCAGTACTCTGAGAGCCCAGCGCGATAGGGCTATGGATAAGGCCATTCGGGCGGGACGAATCCTGATGAGGAGACCTGGCGTAGTCGTTCCTGAAGACATAAGGGCTGACGTGAACGCTGCCCCTGATTCCTCGAGTCGTCCTTCTTCGTCCATTGCTCCTGGAAAAGACATTGCAAAATAGAGAAAACATTTCGCGTGCTCCAAGCGCGCAGCTTGCATGATTGAACATTTGTTAGAGGACACCGGTTTATTTGAATAACATAGTTACTCTCTCATTGTATCAGAATTTTTTAGTTAATGAGTTTGGTGGTTATGACACATGATGACTATGAATTTTGTCTGTGGGATATGGAAATCATCCCCTGAATTATATAGGCGAGAGCATGTTGCATTGGTCTTAGGTAGCCGTCAACTTAAATCGATTGCTCCGTTAGCAGGGCATAGTGGTCACCCCGAGTTAAGTAAGCGTGAGCATGTCGCACCGCCTTAAGTCGTTGCCGACTTAAGTCGATTGCTCCGTTAGCAGGGCATAGTGGTCACCCCGAGTTAAGTAAGCGTGAGCATGTCGCACCGCCTTAAGTCGTTGCCGACTTAAGTCGATTGCTCCGTTAGCAGGGCATAGTGGTCACCCCGAGTTAAGTAAGCGTGAGCATGTCGCACCGCCTTAAGTCGTTGCCGACTTAAGTCGATTGCTCCGTTAGCAGGGCATAGTGGTCACCCCGAGTTAAGTAAGCGTGAGCATGTCGCACCGCCTTAAGTCGTTGCCGACTTAAGTCGATTGCTCCGTTAGCAGGGCATAGTGGTCACCCTGAGTTAAGTAAGAACGCAAGTCAATCGTAAATAAATTGAGTATCCTTGAAACCTTTTCTTTATTGATGACATATTTCCACTTTACAGAGTACATCATCGTTATCCCAGCGGTTTTGAGGTACGGCTAAGGATAAAACTTTCTCAGGTGCTCTATGTTCCAGGAGTTCCCAACTTCCGTGCCATCCATCTGAGTGAGGCGATATGATCCGGGCCGAGTGACTTCTGCTACTATGAAGGGTCCTTCCCATAAGGGTGATAACTTGTGTCGTCCTTCTCCCGTTAGAATTCGGCGAAGGACGAGCTCCCCTACTGAAAAGAATCGTTGCCGCACACCCTTGTCGTGATAGCGCCTTAGAGTCTGCTGGTATCTTGCTGATTGGATTACTGCGCTTAGCCGTTCTTCCTCGAGTACGTCTATGTCCTCCAGCCTGGTGGTCTCAGCTTCTGCTATACTTTCAAAGATCAGCCTTGGCGCCCCAAACTTGAGATCAGCAGGCAGCACTGCCTCCGACCCATAGACCATGAAGAAAGGAGTGTTTCCATGCAAAGCTCGGCTAGGTTGGGTTCTTAGGCTCCAAACAACATAGGGTAATTCCCTTATCCATTTTCCTGCGAATTTTTCGTTCTTATCGAAAATCTTTTTCCTAAGTGCATCCAAAATCATCCCATTAGCTCGTTCGACCTGCCCGTTGGCTCTTGGATGGGCTACAGATGCATACTTGATCTGAATGCTCTTTTGCTCGCAGAAGTCAAAGAATTCTGAACTCGTGAAATTGGATCCTAAATCAGTTATGATGCTGTTGGGTATCCCGAATCTGAATATTATGTCTTGTATGAATTCCACGGCCTTAGCAGAAGTTAGGGAGGCAATGGGTTTGAATTCTATCCATTTAGTGAACTTGTCAATCGCTACCAACACATGAGTATATCCCCCTTGAGCTTTCTTGAAAGGTCCAATCATATCCAGCCCCCAGCATGCAAAAGGCCAAGTTATTGGTATGGTCTGCAGCTGCTGTGCTGGCAGGTGTTGTTGCTTTGACAAGTATTGGCAGGCTTCGCACCTCTGAACTAACTCGGCTGCATCATTCTTTGCTGTTGGCCAATAGAATCCTGACCTGAAGACCTTCCCAACTAGTGTTCTGGAGGCTGCATGTATCCCACATTGTCCAGCGTGGACCTCTTCTAAGAGTTGCTTTCCAGTGGATGGGAGAATGCACTTCATGAAGACGCCTGATGCACCCCTTCTGTATAATGTCTCCCCAATAAGTGTATAGTGAGCTGACTGTCTTGCAATGCGCTCTGCCGAGTTCTTATCGTCTGGTTCTTCTTCATTCCTTATGTACTTAATGATTGGCTTTCTCCAGTCATCGGGATCTGACTCGGGTTGATCTATGATGTTGCACTCTTCCATTTGACCCAATGAGATACTTGGCTGCAGAATTTCTTGCACAAAAACCCCGGGTGGGACCTGAGCTCGACTGGACCCTAGCTTGGACAGTACATCGGCTGCCGTGTTCCGATCTCTTTCCACATGATGAAATTCTAGACCCTCGAATTTATCCTCCAGTTTTCGGACGGCAGTGCAGTATCTTCCCATCGAATCGTTTGAGCAATTCCACTCCTTATTTATCTGGCTGATGACTACCAGAGAATCCCCATATACCATTAATCTTTTGACGCCCAATGATACGGCAATGTTCAATCCATGGATCAAAGCTTCATACTCGGCTGCATTGTTGGAGGCCGGGAATAGCAGCTGGAGGGCGTACTTGAGGTGTTCGCCTCCAGGTGCAGTGAAAAGAATCCCCGCTCCTGCTCCCTGCAGCTTGAGTGAGCCATCAAAATACATTCGCCATACTTCTGCAGTCTCCGGGTTGTCTGGTACTTGTTGTTCAGTCCACTCTGATACGAAATCAACCAGTGCTTGGGTTTTGATGGCAGTGCGAGGCCGAAACTCGATGTCATGAGACCCCAGCTCACAGGCCCACTTGGCTATTCGACCGATGGCTTCCTTGTTGTGAAGAATATCCCCTATTGGAAAACTTGTGACTACTATGACTTTGTGGTCATCAAAGTAGTGACGCAGCTTGCGGGCAGTTAGAAGTACTGCATATAATAGTTTCTGAACTTGAGGATACTTTTTCTTCGAGGGGCCGAGGACTTCACTAATGAAGTAGACAGGGTGTTGTATTGGATAGGCATGCCCTTCTTCTACTCGCTCGACTACCAACGCGGTGCTCACCACGTGAGTCGTGCAAGAGATGTACAATAGCAAATCTTCGGCTGGTTGAGTTGATGTAGCTCGCCGAGGTGGTTTCAGTACTGGCGGTGTTGTCAAGAATTTTTTCAGAGCATCTAGAGCTTCTTGTGCTTCTGAAGTCCACTGAAATTTATCCACCTTCTTGAGTAACTTGTAAAACGGCAAACCTTTTTCCCCCAGCCTGGATATAAATCTGCTTAAAGCTGCCATGCATCCAGTAAGTCGCTGAACCTTCTTCTGCGATCGAGGTGCTTCCATTTTCATGATAGCTTCAACCTTATCCGGATTAGCCTCAATTCCCCGGTGGCTGACAATAAATCCGAGCAACTTTCCGGCTGGTACCCCAAAGACACATTTCTCGGGATTAAGCTTCCATCTATACCGCCTCAGGCTGTTGAAAACCAGTTGCAAATCTTCGATGAAGTCTTTTGAGTCCTGTGTTTTGATCACTACGTCATCCACATAAGCCTCCACACGCTTGCCCCAGTGATCAGCTAAGCATGTTTGAATGGCTCTCTGGTAAGTTGCTCCAGCGTTTTTGAGGCCAAACGGCATGGAGGTATAACAGAAAGCGCCAAATGGAGTAATGAATGCCGTTTTTTCTTCATCTTCCTTCGCCAGACTAATCTGATGATATCCAGAATAACAATCCAGAAAAGACAGCATAGAACATCCAGCGGTGGAGTCCACCACCTGATCTATCCTCGGGAGCCCGAAAGGATCCTTCGGACAGTGTTTGTTGAGATCAGTATAATCAACACACATGCGCCAGTCCACTTTATTCTTTTTGAGTACAAGAACAGGATTGGCTAACCACTCGGGATGTAATACTTCTCTAATGAATCCAGCCGCAACCAAGCGAGCTAACTCGGCGCGAATGGCTTCCCTCTTATCAGGCGTGAAACGACGTAATTTCTGTCGAATCGGCCTCGCCTGGGGAAAAACCTTCAGTTTGTGCTCGGCCAGTTCTCTCGGGACTCCCGGCATATCCGCAGGTTGCCATGCGAATACATCTCGGTTATCTTGCAGAAACCGGACGAGCGCGCTTTCCTATTTGTCATCCAAACTGGAGCTGATGATGGCCGTCTTGCGCTCATCAGCGAACCCCAGGTTGATTCTCTTGGTTTCTTCAGTCGGCCGCATAGAGGTCGCGGTCTGAGCTTCATTTGCCGGTATTGCGAGGTTCTCCTCAGGCTTAGAGTTCGCCATTGCGGAGGGAGCTGTCGATGGCTTGGCGGTGAGGGCTGCTTGAATAGCCACTCGGAAACATTCTGCGGCGCCTTGGAAGTCGGCGCGCACAGTTATGATCCCTTGCGGTCCTGGCATCTTCAGTATCATGTAGGTGTAATGTGGAATGGCCATGAACTTGGCCAATCCGGGCCTCCCGATGATGGCATTGTACCCGCAGTCGAAGTTCGCCACTTCAAACCTTAGGAACTCGGTTCTGTAGTTCTCCGGAGTTCCAAAGGTGACCGGCATGTAGATGTGGCCCAGCGGGTATTCCCCTTCCGTCGGCACGATGCCGAAGAAAGGAGTGTCCGACTCATGGAGCTCTTTGAGATGAACTCCCAAGCTTTGGAGTGTCCGGGGGAAGGTGATGTTGATGCTGCCCCCCCCGTCCACTAACACCTTTTTCACCCGGCTTTCTCGGATCACCGGATCGACGAGAAGCGGGTACTTGCCCGGGTGGTCGAAGTTGAGCCATTGATCCGCCCGAGTGAAGGTGATCGGGTGCTCCGACCACCGGTATGGAGCGGGAGGGCCGATGGTCGCCACCAGTATCTGGCGATCATTGAGCTTTTGCTGTCTTCTGCTCTCCTGCGATCCGTGTCCGCCGAAGATGACGTTGACCTCCCTGTCAACGCGTGGAAAAGCTCCTCCTCCTCCTCCCTCCTCCTGCCGATGGGGTTGTCGCGGTTGATCTGGTCCTCCCCTCGGCGGAGGAGGAGGTAGAGGTTGGAAGGGTCGGCCGTGTCCGACGGAGTGCTTGAAGTCTCGGCAGTTACGAAGAGTGTGTCGCATGTCCTTGTGGTACGGGCACTGGGCGTCGAGGATGTCGTCCAGCGTGCGTTCGCCTCCACGAGGTCCTCCTCGAGCGCGAGAGGCGGGTGGTCCGGCAGCGTGCACTTCTTCGCGTGGCCTCTTCTCCCACCGCTTGTCAGGTTGCTGGTTCGTGTCGCGTCGTGGTGCTGCCGGTGCGGGCTTTGCTCCTCCGATGAGATCCTGGGCTCGCTCGTCGGCGGTGATGTAGAGGTCGGCTTCCCGGAACAGCTCCTCCGAGGTGGTCGGTGCCTTTTGTAGTATAGCTCGGACGAAAACCGAATCATTAGATCCTCGGTAGAAGTCCTCGATCACGGCCGCCTCCGTGACATCGGGGATACGATTCCTCATGGTTTGAAACCTCTTGAGGTATGACCGGAGAGTTTCGTCCCCCCGGCGCTTGATAGATTTAAGGTCCCACGGCTGCGCCGGCTTGTCAGAGAGGGACTGGAAGTTGGCGGTGAAGCGTCGACTGAAGTCTCCCTAGACGTCGATGCAGTGTCGGGGTAGATGTCGTAGCCATTGCAGCGCGTCTTGCCCAA
The DNA here is from genome assembly GCA_029449295.1 of Zea luxurians. NCBI lineage: Eukaryota > Viridiplantae > Streptophyta > Magnoliopsida > Poales > Poaceae > Zea > Zea luxurians. The sequence goes on from JAOPSE010000039.1 coordinate 9,972,370, forward strand.
GGACAATGGGCAAGTACGCGGTCATCACGTCTTCGGATGCCCCGGCAGCTCGAGCAGCGGTGGTGTAGACGGCTAGCCAACCCCATGGATCCTGCTTAGGTTCATATTTGTCAACATTGGATACCTTGAAGTTGGGAGGCCATTGGATGGCCCTAAGGCGCGGAGTAAGGGCGGACACTCCGCACGTGTCCTCCTGTCGCCGGGGTCGATGTCTGTCCCGGGGAGGGGAGTTATGGTTGTGATTCCTCGACCGTCCCCGGGTGGTTCCGCCAGTTGAAGCCGTTGCCGACTCAGTCCTGGTAGCTTGGCTCTGAGTCGGGGTGCCATGATCCCTGTCGTACTCCTCTCGACGACGAATTTCGTTCTCATGCCGCCGTTCCCGCGAAGCGTTGATGGAGCTCCGCGCGTCTCGGCGACTGTTGATGGCGTGTCGTAGATCGTTCGGCGGGTGAGCTAGCGGTAGAAGATGGTTGGCCGCCTGGGTGAACAGTCGTCGGTAGCCGTCGGCGTCAGGAGTCCGAGGAAGTCCTTCCGCTATCCGAGCTAGCACCCCTCCGACTTCGCTCGGCGTGTTCATGGCTCGGGCGAAGTCGGGGTTCAGATTGCGCCCGAAGAGTGGATTCTCTCGACGTTGCCTTGCATCCTGCTCAGCCTGTTCCTGAGCTCGTCGGCGATCACGTCGTCGGGAGTTCCTTCGCTCTCTGAAGACGCGTTCTTCCGGGGTTTCTCCTACCTCCGAGACCTCGTCTCGCGAGACAGGTTGCTCTGGATTCCGCTCTCCGGCTGCGTGATGTCGTCGAACGTTCCTGCGCCGGTTCCTCCGTCGACGGGATTCTCGCTGAGGCGGTTCCTCCCCGGGTACAGTCGGCTCGTCGTCGGAAATGGCGGGCGATTCCGCCCTTCCGACGAAGAGGACGTCGGGGTAGAACGGTGCTGCCGGCGTAGTGATCTTCTTTCGGAGAGTCGGAGGTTGCACTTCTCCGGTATTTTCGGAGTTTGTTGAGGAAGATTCCTTTTTCGGCGGATCCGCGATACGGTGCAGAATTCCTTCTTCATCCGCTACGAAAGAGATTGTTCCGAAGCAGAACATAGATCCGGGGCGTAGGGCGATTTTGCTGTAGAAGGAGATGGCCATTGAGCTAGCTTAGATTGTCGACACACCCCCTACCTGGCGCGCCAGCTGTCGGTGTTTAGGGTCCGACCGCACACCCGGGGTTGCCCCTCAAGGTGTTTTAGGAGTAGGAAGGTGTCGACAACTGTAGCAGAATGGTTCGTGCTGATCGCACGAGGGACGGTGGACAAGATTTACAGGTTCGGGCCGCTTAGTGATGCGTAACACCCTACGTCCTGATGAATATGCTTGGTGGATATGGTTACAAGAGAGCTCTCTGGATCGAGAATACAGAGAGTCGATGTGGGTGGCTAAGTAATGGGTCGATCGTTCTGAAGGGGTGCCCCCTAGGCCTTATATACTCGACCGTGGGGCAGTACACATGGATAAGATAACAACAAGTGGCTAAAAGATAGTGAACCTCTCGAGATTATCCTTTACGTAACCCTCGCCGACTTATCTTCACGTGGCTTCGTTGCATGGAGGCCCCGACGCGGGAAAGTTGGATCTCTGTTGCAGCCACTCGCTCGACACTATGGGTCGTCCGGGTTTGCACCAATCCGGCCTCATGTCGCCCTGTGTTGCTGGTTGTTTTTCCCCAGGCCCACGAAAGAATAACCTTACGATTTATTGGGCCCTTGGGCCTTTCGTGAGGTCCTTTACTCTTTTAGTGGACCCAGGGGATATCTATCCCCCACACTCGCGGACTACCGTCTGGCCTGCCAACTGGGTGGAACGGACGATGACAATCTCATCATCCGCAACCTCCCCCTGTTCCTCTCCGACTCCGCTCGCGCCTGGTTGGAGCACCTGCCTCCGGGGCAGATCTCCAACTGGGACGACCTAGTCCAAGCTTTCGCCAGCAATTTCCAGGGCACGTATGTGCGCCCCGGGAATTCCTGGGACCTCCAAAGCTGCCGACAGCAGCCGAGAGAGTCTCTCCGAGACTACATCCGGCGATTCTCGAAGCAGCGCACCGAGCTGCCCAACATCACCGACTCGGATGTCATCGGCACGTTCCTCGCTGGCACCACCTGCTGCGACCTGGTGAGCAAGCTGGGCCGCAAGACCCCCACCAGGGCGAGCGAGCTGATGGACATCGCCACCAAGTTCGCCTCCGACCAGGAGGCGGTCGAGGCTATCTTCCGAAAGGACAAGCAGCCCCAGGGCCGCCCATCGGAAGGTACTCCCGAGGCGTCAACTCAGCGCGGCGCCAAGAAGAAGGGCAAGAAGAAGTCGCAAGCGAAACGCGACGCCGCCGACGCGGACCTTGTCGCCGCCGCCGAGTACAAGAACCCTCGGAAGCCCCCCAGAGGTGCCAACCTCTTCGACAAGATGCTCAAGGAGCCGTGCCCCTATCACCAGGGACCCGTCAAGCACACCCTTGAGGAGTGCGTCATGCTTCGGTGCCACTTCCATAGGGCCGGGCCACCCGCGGAGGGTGGCAAGGCCCGCGACGACGACAAGAAGGAAGATCACCACGCAGGAGAGTTCCCCGAGGTCCGCGACTGCTTCATGATCTATGGTGGGCAAGCGGCGAACGCCTCGGCTCGGCACCGCAAGCAAGAGCGCCGGGAGGTCTGCTCGGTCAAGGTGGCGGCGCTAGTCTATCTAGACTGGTCCGACAAGCCCATCACCTTCGATCGAGACGATCACCCCGACCATGTGCCGAGCCCGGGGAAATACCTGCTCGTCGTCGACCCCGTCATCGGCGACGTCAGGCTCACCAAGGTCCTCATGGACGGAGGCAGCAACCTCAACATCATCTACGCCGAGACCCTCGGGCTCCTGCGTGTTGATCTGTCCTCTGTCCGGGCAGGCGCTGCGCCCTTCCATGGGATCATCCCCGGGAAGCGCGTCCAACCCCTCGGACAGCTCGACCTTCCCGTCTGCTTCGGAACACCCTCCAACTTCCGATGGGAGACCCTGACGTTCGAGGTGGTCGGGTTCCGAGGAACCTACCACGCGGTACTGGGGAGGCCATGCTACGCGAAGTTCATGGCCGTCCCCAACTACACCTACCTGAAGCTCAAGATGCCGGGCCCCAACGAGATCATCACCGTCGGCCCTACGTACAAACACGCGTTCGAATGCGACGTGGAGTGCGTGGAGTACGCCGAGGCCCTCGCCGAATCCGAGGCCCTCATTGCCGACCTGGAGAGCCTCTCTAAGGAGGTGCCAGACGTGAAGCGTCACGCCGGCAACTTTGAGCCAGCGGAGACGGTTAAGTCCGTCCCCCTCGACCCCAGCAGCGACACCTCCAAGCAGATCCGGATCGGCTCCGGGTTCGATCCCAAATAGGAAGCAGTGCTCGTCGACTTTCTCCGCGCGAACGTCGACGTCTTCGCGTGGAGTCCCTCGGACATGCCCGGCATACCGAGGGATGTCGCCGAGCACTCGCTGGACATCCGAGCCGGAGCCCGACCCGTCAAGCAGCCGCTGCGCCGATTCGACGAGGAGAAGCGCGGAGCCATAGGCGAGGAGATTCACAAGCTAATGGCGGCAGGGTTCATCAAAGAGGTATTCCATCCCGAATGGCTTGCCAACCCTGTGCTTGTGAGAAAGAAAGGGGGGAAATGGCGGATGTGTGTAGACTACACTGGTCTCAACAAAGCGTGTCTGAAGGTTCCCTACCCTCTGCCTCACATCGACCAAATCGTGGATTCCACTGCTGGGTGCGAAACCCTGTCTTTCCTCGATGCCTACTCAGGGTATCATCAAATCAAGATGAAAGAGTCCGACCAGCTCGTGACTTCTTTCATCACACCCTTCGGCATGTACTGCTATGTCACCATGCCGTTCGGTTTGAGGAATGCGGGCGCGACGTACCAGCGGTGCATGAACCATGTGTTCGGCGAACACATTGGCCGCACGGTCGAGGCCTACGTCGATGACATCGTAGTCAAGACGAGGAAGGCCTCCGACCTCCTTTCCGACCTTGAAACGACATTCCGATGTCTCAAGGCAAAAGGCGTCAAGCTCAATCCCGAAAAGTGTGTCTTCGGGGTGCCCTGAGGCATGCTCTTGGGGTTCATCGTCTCCGAGCGGGGCATCGAAGCCAACCCGGAGAAGATCGCAGCCATTACCAGCATGGGGCCCATCAAGGACTTGAAAGGCGTACAGAGGGTCATGGGATGCCTCGCGGCTCTGAGCCGCTTCATCTCACGCCTCGGCGAAAGAGGTCTACCTCTGTACCGCCTCTTAAGGAAGGCCAAGTGTTTCACTTGGACCCCTGAGGCCGAGGAAGCCCTCGGGAACCTGAAGACGCTCCTCACAAAGGCGCCTATCTTGGTGCCCCCAGCTGCCGGAGAAGCCCTCCTGGTCTACGTCGCCGCGACCACCCAGGTGGTTAGCGCCGCGATTGTGGTCGAGAGGCAAGAAGAGGGGCATGCATTGCCCGTCCAGAGGCCAGTCTACTTCGTCAGCGAGGTACTGTCCGAAACCAAGATCCGCTACCCACAAGTTCGGAAGCTGCTGTCCGCGGTGATCCTAACGCGACGGAAGCTGCGACACTACTTCGAGTCTCATCCGGTAACTGTGGTGTCATCCTTCCCCCTGGGAGAGATCATCCAGTGTCGAGAGGCCTCGGGCAGGATTGCAAGTGGGCGGTGGAGATCATGGGCGAGACAATTTCGTTCGCTCCCCGGAAAGCCATTAAGTCCCAGGTCTTGGCGGACTTCGTGGCTGGATGGGTCGACACCCAGCTACCGACGGCTCCGATCCAACCGGAGCTCTGGACCATGTTCTTCGATGGGTCGCTGATGAAGGCAGGAGCCGGCGCAGGCCTACTCTTCATCTCACCCCTCGGAAAGCATCTACGCTACGTGCTACGCCTCCACTTCCCGGCGTCCAACAATGTGGCCGAATATGAGGCTCTAGTCAATGGGTTGCAGATCGCCATCGAGCTAGGGGTCCGACGCCTCGACGCTCGTGGTGACTCGCAGCTCGTCATCGACCAAGTCATGAAGAACTCCCATTGTCGCGACCCGAAGATGGAGGCCTACTGCGATGAGGTTCGGCGCCTGGAAGACAAGTTCTACGGGCTCGAGCTCAACCACATCGCTCGGCGCTACAACGAGACTGCAGACGAGCTGGCTAAAATAGCCTCGGGGCGAACGACGGTTCCCCCAGACGTCTTCTCCCGAGACCTGCATCAACCCTCCGTCAAGATCGACGACACGTCCGAGCCCGAGGTACCCTCAGCCCAGTCCGAGGCACCCACGGCTCAACCCGAGGCGCCCTCGGCTCAGTCCGGGGCACCCTCGGCTCATCCCGAGGCACCCTCAGCTCGGCCCGAGGCGCCCTCGGTTCAGTCCGAGGTACCCTCGGCCCCCGAGGGTGAGGCACTGCGCGTTGAGGGGGAGCGAAGCGGGGTCACGCCTAATCGAAACTGGCAGACCCTGTACCTGCAATATCTCCACCGAGGAGAGCTACCCCTCGACCGAGCCGAGGCTCGGCGGGTGGCGCGACGCGCCAAGTCGTTTGTCTTGCTGGGAGATGAGAAGGAGCTCTACCACCGCAGCCCCTCAGGCATCCTCCAACGATGCATCTCCATCACCGAAGGTCAGGAACTCTTGCGAGAGATACACTCGGGGGCTTGCGGCCATCACGCAGCGCCTCGAGCCCTTGTCGGGAACGCTTTCCGGCAAGGCTTCTACTGGCCGACGGCGGTGGCCGACGCTACCAGAATCGTCCGCACCTGTGAAGGGTGTCAATTCTACGCGAGGCAGACCCACCTGCTCGCTCAGGCTCTGCAGACGATACCCATCACCTGGCCTTTTGCGGTGTGGGGTCTGGACCTCGTCGGCCCCTTGCAGAAGGCACCCGGGGGCTACACGCACCTGCTGGTCGCCATCGACAAATTCTCCAAGTGGATTGAGGTCCGACCCCTGAACAGCATCAGGTCCGAGCAGGCGGTGGCGTTCTTCACCAACATCATCCATCGCTTCGGGGTCCCGAACTCCATCATCACCGACAACGGCACCCAGTTCACCGGCAGAAAGTTCCTGGACTTCTGCGAGGATCACCACATCCGGGTGGACTGGGCCACCGTGGCTCATCCCATGACGAATGGGCAGGTGGAGCGTTCCAACGGCATGATTCTACAAGGGCTCAAGCCTCGGATCTACAATGACCTCAACAAGTTCGGCAAGCGATGGATGAAGGAACTCCCCTCAGTGGTCTGGAGTCTGAGGACAACGCCGAGCCGAGCCACGGGCTTCACGCCGTTCTTTCTAGTCTATGGGGCCGAAGCCATCTTGCCCACAAACTTAGAATACGGCTCCCCGAGGACGAGGGCCTACACCGACCAAAGCAACCAAGTCAGCCGAGAAAACTCACTGGACCAGCTGGAGGAGGCTCGGGACCAGGCCTTGCTACACTCGGCGCGGTACCAGCAGTCCCTGCGACGCTACCACGCCCGAGGGGTCCGGTCCCGAGACCTCCAGGTGGGCGACCTGGTACTTCGGCTGCGACAAGACGCCCGAGGGCGGCACAAGCTCACGCCTCCCTAGGAGGGGCCATTCGTCATCGCCAAGGTTCTGAAGCCCGGAACATACAAGCTGGCCAACAGTCAAGGCGAGGTCTACGGCAACGCCTGGAACATCCAACAGCTACGTTGCTTTTACCCTTAAGATGTTTTCAAGTTGATCATATACCTCGCACCCACGTAAAGTTTAGTCATCAAGGAAGGGTCGGCCTCGCCTCGGCAAAGCCCGACCCTCCCTCGGGGGCTAAAAGGGGGGAAACCCCCTCTGCGTCCAAATTTTCCTCGAAAAAAGATCTTTTCTGCTAGAATGTCTTTCACGCTTTTTGGCTACTTCGAAAGTGGATCCTGAAAACGACGGAGTACACGTAAGCAGCCAAGGCTGACCGAGCCGAGGGACTCCTACGCCTTCGGGATATGGATACCTCACTCATCACCTTCTGCGATAAGTAACTCACGTTCGGATAAGTGATTCTGCGGACCGAACAAGTCTTCACGTTCGAAAGCTCTTCTGCTGAAGCGATCCTTCGAGCCTTCTCGACTGTGTCGGTGACAGAGCCCCATGGACGGGTAAGATTGCGCGTAAGCGGCAAGGCCGACCGAGCCGAGGGACTCCTACGCCTCCGGGATACGGATACCTCACTCATCACCTTCCGCGAGAAGCAACTCTTGCTCGCACAAACATTTCTGTTACCGACAAAAAAGTCCAGATACTCGAAACGAAAGGAAAAAAGACGCAGCTTTACAACACGGCGAGGGTGTGTTTAGGCCTCGGCGGCCGCAGGAAACACACGCTACAAGACAGTCCGATCCTGCAGGCTCGGATCTTGACAGCTGAAGGGAGCAGCAGCACCCTCGGCATCGACGACACCTTCGGCGAGGGCCGACCTAGCCTCGGACGGCGACGCGGTCCGAGGATCTCCACTCCGGAGGACGACGTCATCACCACGCCCGGGCCATCGCCGCCAGGGTCTTCTCCAGGAATCCGGCCCGAGCAGGCGGCTCGGCCGGTCACCCCGGGGCCTCGGCCAGCTGCCCTCCAAGGACGGCAGCCCGACCCGAGGCCTCGGCTGGTCAATTCCGGCGTCGGTCCCGCTAACGGACGACCCGGCCAGACTCCGGCCAACCAGGTTCTTCTTTTCGAGCCAACTCTGCCTCTGTTCATGTTGACGCCGCCACCCCTGGCCTCAGCTCATCGAAGAGCGGCCAAGGTGTTCCTTTAACTAAGTGAGAGAAGCCTCGGACAACAAGGCCGACCGAGCCGAGGGACTCCTACGCCTCCGGGATACGGATACCTCACTCGTCACCTGTACACGGGGCGACTCTCGCTTGGTGAAGCGGTTCAGACAACCAACAGGCGAGTCTTAGTGCTCGAAAAGGAGGAAAAAACACGGCTCCGTGCCGAAATCACATACATGTTCAGGCCCCGACAGCCACAATGAACAAAAACACTGGCATCCAAGGTGCCATCACAAACGGAACCCCGTTTCCGTCTCCGCGGGTACGAACAACCCCACAAGATTGGGGAACCCGCGGGGCGATCGTGGGCCGATGGGCGGCTCGCCGCCGCCCGATCCGGCAACAGCGACAACAACCCCCGTCCCGGGCGACGAAGCAGCTTCAGCAGCGGCTTCGGGGCGGGTGCTACGGCAGAAGGACTCTCACCCACCGAGGACGAGAGCCAGCCATTCAGGCCGGGAGACGGAGACCCAGGGCTACTGGCGGAGTTGGCAGTCTCATCGGTAGAGAAGCCATCTCCGGCTGCCGACGCCTCGAAGCGCGCCGGCAGGTCTTCGCCCTCGCCAGAACCGCGCAGAACATGGACGCCGCCCTCGCGATACGCGGCGCAATCGTCGTCCGGACGGAGGACGTAATGCTGCGCCCTGGCTGAGTGGCGGCGGTCCGCCTTTCCCGACATGGGTGGAGGAAGCCTCCGCGAGGCTGGAGGATGCCCTTCTCCCCCAGACGCTAGGGGAAGAAAAGGGTAACCGACCCACGCGGAGGCAGCCCCCCGATTCGCCTCATCCTCCACCTCAGTCTAGATGACGAAAATCCTTGAGGCTGAGGGAAGGGCAGAGGCTGCAGCCCGGCTCGCTTTCCCCCACCATCAAGCTGGAGGTCACCGTCTTGGGTGACCGCCGGTGGAGGGGTGCAGCCGGGCTGCATGATGAAAATCCTTGAAGCCGAACGATGGCTGAAAGGTACCAACTCCCGCGGAGTTGCGTTCCCCCAACGACGAGGCGGAAAGACGGCGGATCTCCCCCATCCGGGGGCTTGGAAGGTGGAAAGACACGACGCATAAGGGAGTGCGAAGACATGGTCGCCTTCCAAGGGGGTCACCCTCCTTTTAAGGGCGGTTCTCCCTACTCGCGTCCCCAGCCGTCACGGGCTGAATCCTCTCCAACACACTCCAAGGACCTCCCCTACGGCGCGGGGGCTAGGTCCCACACGTCATGCAAGCCGACTCAGGGCAGGAGAAGCCAAACCGCCGCGCACGGTGCATACAACCGCCCAGCGGTTACGAGCGACCCTCCACTTTTGCCCAGACTAGCGGGCGAAAGAGTGGGCAGCCATGCAGGCGGCATGCAACCGCGCCAGGTGGGCGCGCTTCTCCGACTCCTAACACGCCCGGCATGGAGGCCCAGGCCCACGCGTCATGCAACCAGTGCGCCGGTTGCTACGTGTGAGTAACTGCATTGCCACTTGCGCCACTACCGCGCCTCCTCGACTGCGGAACCAATACCGCGACTCGAGGCGACTCGGCGCGCGACCCAGCAGCACCAGCCTGGCGCGACGGTCAACACGACCAAAAGTGGGCCGGCAGTAATGGCAGTGGCAGGCGGGCAGGTGCAGCGGCCACGTCGTCAGCCAAGCTTACGTCCCATCCGGGGGCAGCGAGAGAACCCTCTCCCACGGCGTGAAGACAACGCGCCCGTGATCCGTTCCTCGAACGGCTCGCGCATGCGCAACGGTCGCCCCTCCAACTACTCGCCCCGTCGCATTAACTCCGCGGCGGGACACGCGGCGCCTCTGGCAGGAGAAGCGGGCGACGCTTCGCCTTCGCCATAATGACCGCGTCCAAAAAAGGTACGCCGCGTCGTTCGATTTCGTATCCTTTTCCGTTTTTTCCTCTTTCTCTCTCTTGCAACAGGGACCGGGAAAGGGGGATACCCCGAAAAGGATCCTTCCCCGAGAAGGAACCAGGCTCCGAGCCCCCCTACTGATCAGAGGTTCGAAGGCTGGCCCCCCGGAAGGGTTCAACAGCCGCCTCAGATCGCGTGGGCCCTACACCCACTACTGGTTAGAGGTTCGAAGGCCGGCCCCTCGAAAGGGTTCAACGACCGCCTCAGGCTACTCGGGCTCCGCGCCCAATACTGATCAGGGGTTCGAAGGCTGGCCCCCGAAGGGTTCACAGCCACCTCAAACGCCGAGCGAGGGATGACCATGGGTACGTTCGATACATAACCAAGGCTCGGGCTGTGCTCCCGAGGTACCCTAGGACATTTCCAAGACCAGCGGGAACGATCTTGTAACAGAATCCCATCAGAGGGAGGCATCGAGCCCTCGGACCCCGTCGCCAGGGGACCGGGTCTGGCAGAACACCCGCAGGTACTTTTGGGCGTGCCTCTAGGCCCCTAGCCGACCCCTAACGAACAGGGCACGGACGTCCACTCGGATTACCCGCTTGCAGCTCATCGGAGACACCATGTTCGGCGCCCATCGAGGGCAACATGGCGCTTTCCCCCCCTCCTCCTTGCGGAAAGGCGACGCAGGGGCGTATGTAAAAAAGCCGAGTCTACCCCTGACCGCCCTCTCACTCTGTGCAGAGGCTCGGGGGCTGCTCTCGCAAACCCGGTTCCGGCCGAACCGTTGACAGCGTCAACATACCAGCCTGAGAACTTGGGACCCGACCGTACACCTGGGCTACGGCCAGCTCGCATGAGGGAACGACCAGACCAGCCGAAGCACTACGTGAGGCAGTAAGACCTCGAAGGAGTGAAACCACTCCTCCGAGGCCTCGGGGGCTACACTCGGCGGGTGCGCTCGCGCGCACCCACCGGAGCAAAACGCAACCGAGAAAGGCTGGTCCCCTTGCAAAAAAGTGCGACGAAAGCCTCCAAGCGAGTGCAAACACTCCCTTCGAGGCTCGGGGGCTACTGTCGGGGACCATAATTAGGGGTACCCTCAAGGCTCCTAATTCTCAGCTGGTAACCCCCATCAGCACAAAGCTGCAAAGGCCTGATGGGTGCGATTAAGTCAGGGATCAGTCCATTCGAGGGACAAGATCACGCCTCGCCCGAGCCTAGCCTCGGACAAGGGCAGCCGACCCCGGAGGATTCCCGTCTCGCCCGAGGCCCCCCTTCAGCGGCGAACATATTCCCGGCTCGCCCGAGGCCCTGCCTTCGCTAAGAAGCAACCCTAACCAAATCGCCGCACCGACCGACCAAGTCGCAGGAGCATTTAATGCAAAGGTGGCCCGACACCCTTATCCTGACGCGCGCCCCCCAGCCGGCAGAGCCGAAGTGACCGCCGTCACTTCGCCGCTCCACTGACCGGCCTGACAGAAGGACAGCGCCGCCTGCGCCACTCCAACTGCAGTGCCACTAGACAGAGTAAGACTAACAGGCAGTCAGGCCCTGCCGGAGGCACCATAGGAAGCTCCGCTTCGCCCGACCCAAGGCTCGGACTCGGGCTAAGTCCTGGAAGACGGCGAACTCCGCTCCGCCCGACCCAGGGCTCGGACTCGGGCTAAGTCCCGGAAGACGGCGAACTCCGCCCGACCCAGGGCTCGGACTCGGGCTAAGCCCCAGAAGACGACGATCTCCGCCTCGCCCGACCCAGGGCTCGGACTCGGGCTAAGCCCCAGAAGACGACGATCTCCGCCTCGCCCGACCCAGGGCTCGGACTTGGGCTCGGCCCCAGAAGACAACGATCTCTGCCTCGCCCGACCCAAGGCTCGGACTTGGGCTCGGCCCCAGAAGACGACGAACACCGCTTCGCCTGACCCCAGGGCTCGGACTCCGCCCCGGCACCAGCCGGCAATCTCCGCCTCGCCCGACCCAGGGGCTCGGACTCGACCTCGGCTTCGGAGGAGCTTCCACATTGCCCAACCTAGGGCGCAGACCAGCCACGTCAACAGGAGGCACCATCATCACCCTACCCCGAGCTGACTCGGGCCGCAGGGAACAAGACCGGCGTCCCATCTGGCTCGCTCCGCCAGATAGGCAATGATGGCGCCCCGCTTGCTCTGTGACGACGGCGGCTCTCAGCCCCCTTACGGAAGCAAGAGGACGTCAGCAAGGAATCAACCGCTCCGACAGCTGTCCCTCTGCCAAGCTCCATCGCTCCTTCGGCGGCCACGACATCACACCAGCTGGGTGCCAAGATCTCTCCGGCTGCCACAACGGCATGTACCTAGGGCGCTAGCTCACCTCCGCTAGACATGTAGCACCCTGCTACACCCCCATTGTACACCTGGATCCTCTCCTTACGCCTATAAAAGGGAGGACCAGGGCCCTCTTAGAGAGGGTTGGCCGCGCGGGGACGAGGACGAGAACAGGCGCTCGCTTGGAGCCGCTCGCTCCCTCTCCCACGTGGACGCTTGTAACCCCCTACTGCAAGCGCACCCGACCTGGGCGCGGGACGAACACGAAGGCCGCGGGACTCCCACCTCTCTCACGCCGGTCTCCGGCCGCCTCGCTCTCCCCCTTCGCGCTCGCCCTCGCGCTCGACCCATCTGGGCTGGGGCACGCGGCGACATTCACTCGTCGGCCCAGGGACCCCCCGGTCTCGGAACGCCGACAAGCACGCTCTACCTCAACGTTGCTGCGGGATCGGATCTGCATCAATTCTTCGTCAAGCAGGCGGGTCCTCCGGCCTAGCCGAACTGTCCTACGCGACAGGCTTCGATTCCCTCTACGCAATCGTGCGGTATGCTTAAATTGGATATATTATTCTTGATCTGTCGATGTGCATGTGCTGTGATCCATGCGCCAAGAACTTGTTGTCACTGTCGTTGTGTTGTGTCCACTTCGAGCCACACCCACGCCGGAAGCGTCCGCGTCGGAGCCTCGCCGGGAGACGTGCCTACGCCAAAGTCGCGCCTGGTCGAGACTGTGCTTGGCCGGAGGGGCTGCGCCAGCACCCCGGGTTGGGCTGTAGTACGCCTGCGCGAGTAGCGACAGGCCGCTTCGCCGTGGTCGGACTCGCGCAGCATGGAGCCTCTGGTCCACAGCGCCCAGCAGCGCGCCGCGGCTGTGCACCTGCGTATGTGAAGCTCATGGCATGAACGCTTGCTGCTGTGCAAAGATGGCCAGCGGCGCACCGCGCAGACACAGAGCCGCCTGGTGGCTGGCGGTGGCTAGCCCACCAGAGTTGCGGTGGCGCCCAGCAGAGAAGTGGAGCCCTGTGCCTGTGGCAGGGTCCACTGCCTGCATGCCAGAGGCAGAGCCGCGCCCGTCTGTGAACAGAAAAGAAGTGGTCAGCGCGCGTGGAGTGTGATCCGATTAAAACGGTAACAGCCGCTGAGGGATTAAAAAAACAAAAAAAAACAAACAAACACTCCCTGCTACGCGTAGGCCAAGAAACACAGTGGCATGACCAATGAGGCACACAAAGAGCCCATGTGGCTAGCAATACCATTTATGCCACGCTTTCATTATTTATTTATTCATTTATTAATTTATTTGTGAAAAAAATATGTGGCCAATAGCCTCGGTAATATCTGATGTTGCGATTTCTACATTAATTATGCCCTGTGATAAATAATTAGTAGAAAATGCATACTTAAATATGGACAAATGTCTTTTACACCTGATGTGTTATGTTCATGTATTAATTATGGTGTTCATTTTTCTGCATTAATAATGATTTCCCGTAGTAAATAATTAGCAGAAAAATATTAAAATGCATGTGAAGACTATGTTGCGCATTTTTATACGCTCTAAATATTTGTGTTGCGTTGAGCTTTTAAACTCACGCCGAGCGATTAAATTGTATAGTGGGTACTCGGACACACCGATCAGGCTGCGTTATTAATCGGCTGAGTTATGGCATCAGATATGCATTGGCTACGCCCTGGCAACACGACATAATATTCGTGTCGTACGAACTTGGCTGCGTCATGTGATTGCTATGTCACGCTCTCTATTAATCGGATCGCTCCTGTTGAGTCAGACCGCCATCGCTGAGTCGCGTATTTTTCGCATGCCCTGTAGGCACTGTCCGTCAGTCGTGATCATCGAGCCACAATTGCACCTATTGTGCACGTTGCGTGGACTTATCGTGTACCCCAATTACCGAGCCATAATTGTGCCTGTTGCGCTTATTACGAAGGCTTGTTGTGTTGTCGTAGCCCTGATGGCCGCACACACGTTGACGCCAGATACGCTAGAGCTTGTACTCGAGTGGATTGTGGTGGGTTGTTCAAGGTCCTGAAATCACATTATGCGCAACCTTTATAAACAATTTTGTTTGGCCCTATATTTTATTTGACTGTGTTGTGTGGCATTATATAAATATATCGCCAAGTGGCCATAACAACTATATCAAGCTCTATAGTGTTTGGAAATCTGGGAAATTAAATTGAAATACAATGAAACACAGATAAGTTAATTCTTTGCTCTCTCCTCATGCATAAAGTTTTACCCGAAGTAACCCGAAGATATATAATATAATGCATGAAAGCCTTTTTGGCATAGAAGACATCACAAATTGAGATTCTATTTGTAAGCAAAAGGCCTTACCAAATAATTTCAGACTATAAATCTCAGCCATATATTGGTCAACCAGATGTTAGCACATTGCTCTCTTTGTCGCTAAATGACATAAAGCAAACTATGAGATAAAAGGACATGTAATCGCCAGCAAAACGAAGTTGCGAGTATACCGAGAGGTTATTCTGAGAAAGTTTTCACTATGTTGGTGTGAAAACCATAGTGTGTTCCCGTCGAACCACTTTACTCGTTCTATCTAGAACCTCTATGCTTGTGTCGCATACATCTCTCGGAATTGTAAATACTTATAGTCACTGAATTGACTCGGCATAGTCCTTTGACAAGTCTGATATACACTGTAAGCTAAATGGTAAAGGTCGGTCCTAAATGGACAAATATCTTGGGTTTATGTAGCCGAACTACATTGAATTCCACCCTTGAACATGCTTACCGTTATCTACCTCCGATCTACCAGAAGTGAGAAGAGTAGACAAATAACAATGAAATCTCACTCACCATAGAGCTTGAAGCTAAATTAGACGTTAATATGTCCTTGGTCCTCAGAGCCAGAAGAGACATATGTCTTGACCACTAGACTACTAGTGATGATAATTTGTGATAGAAATACGAAGATCTTGTAGAGACCTGTTGTATCCTCTCTACCCCTGATGATTTCTTCGTATGAGAGCAGTACTATCTGTTGTTGAAGATGGATCCTAGGCGGATACCAATATTGTTTCGTTCTTGCCAAGCAGTTATCATCATTTGCTTCATCAAAAGCTAGTTATATGGTGATTTTTCCCAGATAAAATGAATTCTTGGCCTTGTCTGTTCTATTCCAAAGCTTCTCTTTTTGCTGAACAATGAAGAGATCGAAATAATGCTTTATAGAACAAGTTGGTATATAATATGAGGAGAAATATTTGCCCTGCTGGTAACACCATAAATAATTGACCATTGTTATAAGTTCTCTCTCAAAATTATTATACCTAAAAATGTTGCATTAATCGATACCCAATTTCAGAGCGGTATGAGTAATTGGGTAAACCATGGGCAGTGATAAAAACGAGCTGGACTATACATCTCTGCATATAAAAATCTTTGTTGGCAGCATTGGCCTGATGTCGTGCACTTCACTACCAATATAAACACACACATTTTTCCTATGTGCTTAAAAGCACAATGCAACCAGTGAATGTCTTTGTGAGCATTAGACCCTGATGGTCATTTTACTTGTTGATCTGAAGTCAACTAATGGCTCCAAACGAATGGTATGCATGATCCCCTGAAGAACCCTTATGGATAAAATAGTGTTGTGCATATCAGTCTAAATCTTAATGATTGACTATGCATTTGGTAGTAATAACAATAAGTTTGTAGAATTGTAACTATGAAGCAACTTGTTGTTGCGTGTCTCGCTGGATGTTGAGACTAACCCTTCATGTTGAAGGACAAATATGTAGTATTCATGCCACTACATTAATCTAAGTCCAAAGCTCACTGCATAAAACCCCTATCTGTAATGTGCGTAAGATTTCCCAAATAAATCACCACAATAGCATACATTGCCCACAACTGGATGATTGTGGTTGGGGATTTTATCTGTATGCTTTTAGAACATCTTGGCATTAGGGGGAGGAATGCCCATATAGTGTAATGCCTCAATATTCTATTAAACGCACATAAGCCAAACTGAACCTGTCGTTCGGTGTGTACTCCTGTGTATATGGAGTTTGCCAGAAATCATTGAGGATTAACCATATTGGTTTGAATGCTTCTACCTGATGTAGATGTGGATATACCCAGGATTAATATCATATCCACATTTGACTTATTGGCATTTGATCTATTCTGTGGGGACGCCTGCGGATATGATCCATCGACCTTAGTCAAAGCATATGTTCTGATTGCAGATTCACGTGGTCTATCATAACTCTCCTCCGATTAATTCACCCTGATGGTGATTTGCCTCACGAAGAGGTTCATCTTGATGATGAAATTCCTAGCAATGCGCGCAATATCATTGTGCTAGGAATTCAGAACAATGAATCTTTCGTTTTGGGAAATGACGGAGATCATTATTAAATGTGGGAGACAAATATGTCGACACTTATCTTGCCTTTATAGATTGCAAAGGGATCCAAAACAATGTCCTAGGCATGAGTGCTTGAAGCTCTCTTATCGGGTCATTGATAAATGCAATCGAGGCTGAACCAATAATCGCAAAATGAAAGTCACGAGCTTGAAGTTCGGACATTTATGGGCACTATTGAAATAATGTGTGGTGAATGCGATGGTTCAAGTGGTCTTGTAAGAGACCCATCCCACATATGTGTTGAATAAACACAGTTCCGCTATGTAATATATCTAGCAAACAACATAAATTATAATATGCAGATAATAGGATTCTGAAGATCCGTCATGAGATCCTAGGAGGACTCATATCTTTGAATTGTAAATATGCAACATATAAATCTCGTACTGAATAATACATTCCTGACGAATGAGCACTCTCATATATAGAGAGAATATCTCCTAGATGAGATTATAGTTCCTTGATGGAACCTTTCCAGAAGAAATAAAGTCTGTGTTAAACACCTGTTGGGGACTTGTTCTCAAATGCTATGAGTTAAGAACAAGGCAACACAAAAAATGTTAAGCGTTAAAGTCCTTCGTCCTTTGAAGCATTATTTCCCTTGGAATATAATGATTTTCGGACGAAGGTTATGAAGGACATACCTTCATCAACACAACATATAATAATGAAGAAAGAATCATTATAAAATATAAAGGTTAACGTAAACAATTACGTATAATCATCAACTCATTTTTTATATTATCACTATGGAAAAATAGAAATGATATCAAATTACAAATGTACCTTCGGCTTGAAAGAAGGTGTTAGTACAAGCGTGACACAAAAGTAAAATGCCAAGTCAGCGTGAACAGTACGGGAGCACTGTTCACCTATTTATAGGCACGGGACGCAGCCCATGTAAAATTACATCTGTGCCCTTTACATTTGGTAGTAATTCTATAGTAATTCACCGAGGTCCGAATAGCCTTTTCATCTTTAAGTCGGTTTCATTTTCTGCTATCACGCCGAAGCTTTCCTGCTCACGACTTCGGCGCTGTATCAACCTTCGTATTCTTTGGGCTTCTCCCCCTGTGATACCGATTCGAGTCTGAAGATACCTGTTCACACATTATACTCCCGAAACATAGTTTAAATCATATTTTTGAGGACCTTCGGAAGCCGAAGGCCCCCAACAGTAGCCCCTCGCAATATTAATTTGTTAGAATGATAAATTTAGATTGCGACATGGACGAAGGCCTTAAGCCGAAGGTCCGAAAAAACACCTTCCCTTTGCTAGAATAGCAACACTCACTGACAAGCGGGATTTTCCAATTTTCAATGCACTAGGCGTATAAATAAGAGCATACCCCGAGCTCGTTTGGTATGCTTTCTTGCCATCTGCTCTTGCTTACTCAATTTTTAGCTCTTGCGCACCAACACTTGCTTGACTTTTTAAGTTTTTCAGCTTCGGCTTTGAAAACAGTTTTTTAGCATTTTCGAAGATGTCTGAAGATAGAAAGGCTGCTATCGAGATGAAGCTGAGTCTCTCTGAAGAGAAAAACCTGGGGTTTCTTGAAGCAATGTCGAAGACAAATACAGAAAAGATTACCAAAGAGATTTTAGAAGGTTTATCTGAAGATACTGATGACAGCGACAGTTATGATGTGGATAGCGGTGGTGAAGAGTCCGAAGATCGCCCTTGGCGACCAAGCCATGCGGTTTTCGGCAAATCAAGTATCAAAGAAAATCATCTTGTCAACATGAGGGGAAGATATTTCCGGGACTTGTCCATTGTGAGGGCCGACGAAGGAGAGAAGACCTGTCCTACTCCTGAGGAAAATGAAGTCGTAGTGTTCCGAAGCTTTTTGAAAGCTGACTACGATTTCCCCTGAGTAGCTTTGTCGTAGAAGTACTGAAAATATTTGAAATCTATCTTCACCAACTTACCCCCGAAGCAATCATAAGGATGAATATCTTCGTGTGGGCCGTGAGAAGCCAGGGTCTGGAACCTGATGCGAAAAGTTTCTGCAACATACACGAATTGTTATACGAGACAAAGCCCTGGGGTAAGGAGCAGTATCACAATAATTTCGGCTGCTACAGCTTCGTCGCTCGGTCTGGGTCAAGCTGTCCCGTACCAACCTTTCGGAAAAGATGGCCTGGCGACTGGATGACAGAATGGTTTTATGTGAAGAATGACCTGAAAACACGGGAAGATATTAAAGGTATAATTATGCGCCCTATTTGGCAACGCTTTGGCCTGCGGAAGCCGAAGGTTGAAATAAACGAAGCTGCCGAAGAATGCCAGAGAGCCTTCGGAGTTATTTGCTCTTTTATTGGAACGAGAGATTTGGTTCAAGAGCATATTGCCTTCAAGGTATGGCCGCTCGCGGAAAAATGGGAAATGCCGCAAGAGACCATAAAGGAGGCTGATGAAGGTGGACTTATCAGGCTGAAATATACTTTCAAGTTTGGAGATAAATTTGTTGAGCCAGATGATGACTGGCTAAAAAGCATTGAAAATTTAAGTGATGAATTACTCGGGGTTTATTCAAAGGCCGAAGATACTGCATTGTCAGCAGCCTTCGGAGGCCGGAAAAAGAAAAGACTGAACCGAGTGTTTGACGCAATTGGGTTCGTGTACCCCGACTACCACTATCCAGCGCGGGGTCAAAAAAGAAAAAACGCAGCTTCTGCACAAGAAACTGCTTCAGCCGCTCCTAGCGAGCCAGCACCGAAGAGACAAAGGGTAAAGGTTCTCACACACCGGCCACGCTACATTGAACCAGCTACAGTGCCTGAATTCGCCGGCGAAACTTCTTCGGCCACCGAAATTAAAGAACCAACTTCAGTGCCGAAGATCGAAGAAAAAACTGAAGCACCCTCAGCGCAGAAAGCAGAAGAACCGAGAACTGAAGGAACGAAAATATTGGAAATTTTAAGTCCTTCAACAAGTGTCGAGACGATAAAAAACCAAAAGGGCCCAACGGTGACCCCAAAAAGAAAAAAATGGTCAATGTGCTAGATGTTCTGGAGACAATAAAGTCCTCAAGCACGACTCCGAAGAAGACTGTTGAAACTTCCGTAGCGGAAACTGAAATCTTTGATACTAAAGCTCCGAAGCCACAAACTGAGACTGAAGCTGGGCCTTCAGAGCCTACGAAGGTAAAATCCTTGGAAACCGAAGAAGAAAAAATGACAGAGCCAATTCTTGTTGAAGAAATCAGTGCTGTTGCCCCCGAAGCATCCCCCAAAGTCCTTGATTATATTGTTCGACATGCTTCGGGGAAAAAGTTATCAGAAGAAGAAATTTTTGAAGCTAATCATTATGCCAAAGAATTGAAATATCCGAAGGGGGCACTAGTGTTCAATGGTACAAATGAAGAAGATTTCCTATACTGCCTCCCGGATAACAAAGAATTACTTGTCTGCCGGGAAATGGCCCGAAGCATGGGGTTTCCGAAGCTGGAGGCTGGCCTCTGCGCGATGACAAAGGACGATCTTGCGGACAACCTTGCGTATAATAGCCTGAAGGTACGAGATCTGCGCATTTGGAAACTTTATGATTTGAAATCTATTGCTTTATTCTTATACTAACTATTTTTCATATAGAGTTTAATACTAAGCAACGCGCTGAGAGCGCAAAAGAATGCCGAAGACGAGAGCTATGAAATTGCTTTCAACAACCTTCGAACAGAGGTTATCAAACTGAGGAACGAAGCCCTGGAAAAGGACAAAATTCTAGTTACATTGGTGGATAAAATAAAGGAGAACGAAGCTGCGTCTAAAGCACAAGTTGCAGCTCAAAAGCACGAGATTGACGATCTTCGGAAGCAATTAGCCCGGGCTAAAGAAGAACGCATACTTGAAGAAACGAAGCGAGAACTTAGCGACCAATGGGCAAATCATTTAGAAGGAACTGTCGAAGAGCTTCGTTCGTCCAAGAAAAGATGCTATAACAAATCTATGGAGTGTGTTAAGAAAATGAAAGCTAGCTTCACCAGCGTTGGCGCATTTTCGAGTGAGGAAAACTTTACAAGAGGCAACCCCGAAGGTCCTATTGAATGGATTAATCACAAAGCTGAGGCCTTTGAGGAAATTTTAAATAGTCGCGGAGACATATGCGCTTTTTCGGGTGCCAGGGGGATTGCCACCATTTTAGAAAGGAAAGGCTGCGAACATGTAAAATTTTTAGCACAATCCGAAACAGCCTTGTCCTTCGAAGATGCTAAAGACCCTTCAGCTGAAGCTAGCATAGTTGGTGGAAAATTTTTCACCGATATCTGGGATAATGGTGGCCGAGAAATGGCCCGAGAAATTATCCAAAAAAGCGAAAAAGGTATCCATGATGCTAGAAAAGTGGCCGAGGCTGCTGAGAAAAGCGCAGAGCCCGAAGGGCAAATAGGTATTAATTAATGGTTTTTATTGTGTTGTAATTTTTGATTTCAAACTTCGTTCGCCAATTGTAATAGCAATGTAGCCGTATCGTGTCCTCCCTCAGATCCTGCTAAAACACCTCCGGGCCCTCACCCGAAGGACGACGATGAAATCAAAAAGATGGCCGAAGCTATCATGGATCAAGTTGTTAATCAACTCCTGAACGAAGCTACGGAAGTAGTACTTAGGGAAGACTAGGTGCCATTGCAAAAACATCTGAAATGTAATATATGTAATATCTTGTAACCCTGAATGTAATGTACTTGTTTTTTATGGTTCAATTCTTTACGATGCATGAAATTTTACATACATACCGTTTTTAAGTCTTTGACGAAAAAAACACCTTCCCTTCTTTTCATGCTTCGTGAAGAAGAATTTTCATTTATCACAACGATATCCATAGTGCTCTGATGAAGAATATCCAAGCTTCATGAAAATATTTTCCGAAGCTACACTCCGAAGATCAATATTGTATCTCCTTGTGACAGCATGATTTTCCCTTTTTCAAAGCATTTTTCCGAAGATCGATATTGTGCCCCCTTCTTGTGCCATATGCAGCATGATGTATGATGCTTATGCTATGCGAAATGATGTGATGATTTTATGTTATGTAAAATGATATTTATTCCGAAGATACACGCACACCCCTGCAATAAAACACATAATGTTTTTAAATTAGCGTTGACTTTTCGCTGTAAGCCTCCCTTAGGAGCTTCTTCGCCTTTTACTTTCGGCGGTATTCGCGTTGACTTTTCGCGCTTCGCCTTTTACTTAGGCGGTATCAGCGTTTATTTTTCGCTGTAAGCTCTGCATTCCCTTTGGAACGACTTCTGAGCAGAAAACTTACACTGCGCTCCCTTTGGAACGGCTTTTTGTAACTTCAGCAAACTTACTCTGCGTTCCTTAGAATGACTTTTTGTTGCTTTAAAAAAAATTCATATCGTGCCTTTTAAAATAAATCTTTGATAATTCGAAGGTCCTCCTTGCTATCGCAAATCTTTAAGCTTTAATAACTTAAGCCTGTGGAGAAGACATATTTTCCTTGTGGCTGACAACGAAACTATTACATGAGATTTAAAAAGTGTCCTTTATTACACAGAAAATAAAACTGAATGGAAAAGACTACTATCAAGGTAGGATATTTGTCAATAAATGTGCTTCGATTCTGGCATAGTGCTATTGACTGTGCGAGCTTCGGACTGTTCTCTGAAGTCCCTTTGATGTTGAGCATATTGGCCCCCTTCTGGCTGCTGGCCTTGTTGCAGCGGTGGTGGAGGCGGAGGCTGTTGCCAGGAAGCTTGAGGTTGACTCGCCGAAGCAACAGAAACTGCAGGGTGATTGCCTACATATTCTGGGATGTAAGGCGATTGATACGAAGCAGTGTGCATAATCTGCTTCGGCTGACCCTGTTGTGCTGCAGCTTCGGCTATCTCCTTTTGCTTCTGGATGGTAACATGGCACATCCTGGTGGTATGGCCCTTGTTTTCACCACAGAACAAGCAAAATGTTCTCCTTGGTTGATCTCCAAATCTTCCGCCGAAGCCCCTGGCGCCTCTACCTCTTGGAGCTGGCGACCGGAAGGAGCTTTGCTGTTGCCCCGAAGCCTGTGAGGAGCACTGTGGCCTTTGCTGCTGACTCCCCTTATCATCATTTTGAGTAGAGTTGTGAATTGACCTGACGTGCCTCGGATAAAATCTTCCACCGAAGCCCCTGGTCATTTCGGAAAACCTGAAAGCTTCCTCCCTTCTTTGACGAAAATCATTGTCGGCCCGAATATACTCGTCCATCTTCTGGAGCAGCTTCTCCAAAGTTTGAGGAGGTTTCCTAGCAAAGTACTGAGCTGAAGGTCCTGGCCGAAGTCCCTTGATCATGGCCTCAATTACAATTTCGTTGGGCACTGTTGGCGCCTGTGCCCTCAAACGTAAGAACCTCCGGACATACGCCTGAAGGTATTCTTCGTGATCCTGGGTGCACTGGAATAGAGCTTGAGCAGTGACCGGCTTCGTCTGAAACCCTTGGAAGCTGGTTAACAACATGTCCTTCAGCTTTTGCCATGAAGTGATCGTTCCTGGTCGAAGGGAGGAATACCAGGTTTGAGCAACACTCCTGACAGCCATAACAAAAGATTTTGCCATGACTGCAGTATTGCCACCATACGAAGATACTGTTGCTTCGTAGCTCATCAAAAACTGCTTTGGGTCTGAATGGCCGTCGAACATGGGAAGCTGGGGCGGCTTGTAGGACGAAGGCCAAGGCGTAGCCTGCAGCTCAGCGGACAGAGGAGAAGCATCATCAAAAGCAAAATTTCCATGGTGGAAATTCTCATACCAGTCATCTTCGTTGAAGAAACCCTCCTGATGAAGATCCTTGTGCTGAGGCCTTCGGTTCTGCTCATCCTGGGTAAGATGACGAACTTCTTCAGAGGCTTCATCTATCTGCTTTTGCAGTTCTGCTAGCCTGGCCATCTTTTCCTTCTTCCTCTGCACCTGTTGATGAAGCATCTCCATGTCTCTGATTTCTTGGTCTAGCTCATCCTCTTGCGGTGTCGGGCTGACAGCCTTCCTCTTCTGGCTTCGGGCCTCCCGAAGAGAGAGAGTCTCCTGATTGGGGTCCAGCGGTTGCAGAACTGTAGCCCCAGTTGCTGAAGCTTTCTTCGGCGCCATAGTGAAGGTTTATGATTGCCGAAGATGTTCAAAACTCAGAGTGGAAGTGAGTTCACCGGAGGTGGGCGCCAATGTTGGGGACTTGTTCTCAAATGCTATGAGTTAAGAACAAGGCAACACAAAAAATGTTAAGCGTTAAAGTCCTTCGTCCTTTGAAGCATTATTTCCCTTGGAATATAATGATTTTCGGACGAAGGTTATGAAGGACATACCTTCATCAACACAACATATAATAATGAAGAAAGAATCATTATAAAATATAAAGGTTAACGTAAACAATTACGTATAATCATCAACTCATTTTTTATATTATCACTATGGAAAAATAGAAATGATATCAAATTACAAATGTACCTTCGGCTTGAAAGAAGGTGTTAGTACAAGCGTGACACAAAAGTAAAATGCCAAGTCAGCGTGAACAGTACGGGAGCACTGTTCACCTATTTATAGGCACGGGACGCAGCCCATGTAAAATTACATCTGTGCCCTTTACATTTGGTAGTAATTCTATAGTAATTCACCGAGGTCCGAATAGCCTTTTCATCTTTAAGTCGGTTTCATTTTCTGCTATCACGCCGAAGCTTTCCTGCTCACGACTTTGGCGCTGTATCAACCTTCGTATTCTTTGGGCTTCTCCCCCTGTGATACCGATTCGAGTCCGAAGATACCTGTTCACACATTATACTCCCGAAACATAGTTTAAATCATATTTTTGAGGACCTTCGGAAGCTGAAGGCCCCCAACAACACCAAAGTTTGATAATCCCTATAAAGGGATAAAGACCCATACAGACCCGAAAAGGTATAAGATGAGGTACCAAAGGATTTGAAATTCACCGAATAAGCACATGTGCATTCCACGAGTTTTACTCATGGTATTTTCCACTAGATGTGGAATTACGGTATCCTCTAAAGCCCCGATGGCAGAAACCTATAAGGTTTAGGTGTTACTGGCAAAATATTCCCATTGTGCCAGAATGGCAGACTATAACGATATATCTGATCGATGAAAAATCCCTGGTGGATTACGATCTTTGATGGACTTCTGTTACACCATCATAGATGTTGCAAAGGATGAATGCCTCGAGCGATGTGTCATATTTAGAATATGTACTATTGCAACTATATTATCCCCTAAGTCCTATTGAAGGACATGTTATTTGCTTTGCACAACTATGTATAAAGTGTGGTGTAAGATAGAAAATGATAGCACCCCAACCTCGTCCATTCTCGTTATTCCAGATGAACAATGAGACATATATCTTGAAGAATATGCTTGAGTTATGAGGGATAACGACTTTGACAGATGTCATCGTCAGGGGGAGCGAATGCTTATATTGATCACAATCATGAGACAATAAATGTCATATTCTATGCACTGAAGGCGTGAGCTTGATGATCAATATGTGAACCTTTATGGAACTTTCTATCAAATATATAGATCCAGTCGATCAAACATCATCAATCAAAGTGGCTTATTTATATTGATACGTGCACTTACCTCGTATATCCTAGAAGTGAGTAGAGGTAAAGTTCCTGAAATAGTCATTGCAAGGATATGCAATCCGTTTGCTAAATCTTTATATGCATATACTTCCAGAAGAAGATGTTTTGCCTTATTGATATGGTTTTGCAAGGATCAGGGGGAGCACATTTCTAAAGTTAGCCTTTATAGAAGATTCAATTGAATCTAGATATAGAAGATCGAAATATATCCTGATGACAGTTGTTGTACTCTTTTTCCTTGGTGAGTTTTCCTGAAGTTTCTCACATGAGGTTTTTAATGAGGCAACAAAGTGCAAATGCAATATGCGTCACCATGCGCTCTTTCTCCATATTTTCCCACTGGGTTTTTGGGAGTTTTAATGAGGCATGTGTTGGTCGCGGTATTCGCCCAAGGGGGAGTGTTGAGAAACCCTAATGAAGGGTTATGTGGGCAAATACCGAATATGCCCCTGAGGGCAATCACATCTCTATATATAGAACATGTACCCCCTCATATGGAACAGAGATCAGAAAGAGGCTAGAGGCCCAACCCTATATCATGTGTCTCATGTGTTTCCTCTATCGTGCTTATGGGAAGGGAGACGGGTACTCTACAGCTTCTTGCGCCTCTACTGCTGACGGGAGGGAAGGGAGCGGATCTGGTGATCCGTGGTAACGTAGTTCTCAACACCTACATCCATGAACAATAGTAGTTCTGGGCTTCTGGCAACGGTCTTCGTGGGCCCTCTACTGTATATGTACACCTGGTGCGCCTGCTCATCTGCTCACCTCACCTGTGAAACTCTTAGGGCCCGTTTGTTTCGTTGGAATTGAATTCCATTTTAATAATTATAATTTAGACAAAACTAATTAAGTTCATATATTTATATATGTAATATATTTGAATATTATCCTAAATCATATGAGAGAGATAGTTATATACTACATTTATGTTATATCGAAGCAAGTACAAGAGTGTGCTATAAGTTGTGCATCGGAAAAATAGTATGTAAATCTATAGAATCAATTTCCATCTCTTAACCCATGAATTTGAGATAGGCTAATATGATAACTTTGGAAAGTGGTGGAATGTCACATTCTAAAAAATAGCCTATTTCATTAGTAAGATTCCAATTCCTCAAAATAAAAGGAAACAAACGGGACCTTAGATTTTATACGTACTACTGCAACTCCTGTCACCGTTTTTAAGCAAATTTAATAATACAGACAGTTAGTTGCAAGGATTCTAGCAGCCTACTATTTATTGTATCCATATAGTAGTAATTATCTCTTCAATATTAACTAGGTGTATGCCCGTGCGTTGCTACGGAGTCAACATATAATGATAAAATATATTGAGATGCGGAAACATTAATTATCGTTTCTAGGTGAATGCCCGTGCGTTGCAACGGAAACATATCGTTAATATAGGGAACGTGACTCCTACCAATCTGGTATCAAAGGTCTCGACGATCATGAGCTCTGCCGCTGCCCCTAGGCAGCAGCCGCCGCCAGCATCAGACGGCCCCCCAGCAACGTCCAGCGCGCTGGTCGCAGCCCCTGCTTCGTCGGGAGCCATGATGCTTCGCGGATAATCCCCCAAATACCCTTGTCGGGCAGCGCCACTGGAGGCATGGCTGCCCCGCAGCCAATGGAACGCTGTACGGCGTGGTAGATAGGCTGCTCTCCCAAGAGCGCAGCAGCCTGCTGCCCCACATAAATGGACAAACAAAAAAGTTATTGCTACAAACTTATGATCAGATAGACAAACAAAAAAACAATGTAAATGATATATAAAGTTGTTATTATGAGTAAGTTAGAAAGCGCAACAACAATACGACAACCCCATGAGGCCATGATGCACAATAACAGAGATCCACTATGCATAAAACTCCCAAGTGAACAACGCCTGTGATGAATCTGCTACTGACGCTAGAGCTATCAATGCTCCCCCGTGCACCATTTGCTTGCCATTCTAGAATATGAACATGAGCAATTAGCATTGTTTACTAACCATGATAACAAATATATTTGAAGCAACCTGAAACCTAATTCAACACAATTAATTGCGTACCTGAAGAAGAACAAATAATTTATTCACGATTCCATCCAGGTAAGGCGTCAAAAATTCTGGTGTACAATTCTCACTAAAATTCAAAATCGCCGAAACATCATGTGCCTATAAACAAGAAGAGCAATACAGGTCAAAATAGATTGCCAGGTCCTAAGATGTATGACATGAACATGTAATCAGGTATAGTAGAATATAGGCATACAAATTGTATAAACTTAATATCTCAATGCACACAAAAGACTTAAACAACATTCAGTTCAGAGGTCTGGCATACATAAAATTAGTAGTTGCTTGGTAATCAAATTACTTTTTTATCATAGAAACTTGTAAGCTCAAAAATCAAAAGGGATTTGTTTGACATTTAGATGTGCTAGCTGCCCACATATATTTATATTTAAAACATGTAAACCACACACAAACCATATTGGTCTACATCAACCTGTTTATTGATGCAACCTCAATTAAAATTGTGATGTCTTTCAATTTTTAATAATAGACAAATATGTCGACAACCGTACATTAATCTAATTTTTTAGCGATACTGATAAGTCATTGTTGTATGTTTGGAGGGATATCATAGCGGCATGAATTCTCCTTGTAACTTAATAGATCAATTACAAAGTTCCTTCGAAGAATCTTTGCATCCTACACACAAAGACATAAGAGACATAAGAGAACAAAACATCAAATTTATATTATGTAACTGAAATATATGTTTGAACATGAAACAAACGTACTCCACTTACCCTATCAAATTCCATTCGTCTAGCACTCCCCCACATGACCATAGCTTGTAGAACGAAGTAGCTGGTATTAACCCTACAAAATAATGTTTGGCCAACTATATTATATACAATGGTTATCATAGAAAAAATTTAAACTGTTGAAAACATGGTATTGAGAAAACACCCTTTTAAGTCCATTGGATGACCAGACCGAATTGTATGTTCCCACTTAAAAATATCATCTGCCCATCCAGAACGTTTCTTATTGTAGGCAATCTTATATTTCTTGGAGGCCATGATAATTGCTTCCGCAAACCTCTTGTATGGCATGTGTTTACACCAATCTTGAGTGGGTGTAAAGTCTATAAAAGTTACGTGTTTTTTACCATGATCGATTATGAAAAGTGCGTAACATCCGTTGAATTTCCATGGCATAAGAACCTACAAAATATCAGTCATTAGGATTGCAACGAAGTGTCTTTTATAAATACATTTGAAATGAACACATACTTACATATTTACAACCAGTGATATAATAGTTCAATGAAGGCAAACAATCGAATGTTTTGGCTAACTCTTCTGTTGTAGGATCCTGATGGTACTTTAGAAGTTTACCAAAACCAACCATTCTCTGGATAAATATATATACATGTCCACATGAGGATTATATGTATAGATACAATATATTACTACATTATTGATTAGAAACAAACTTACCCAAAAGCGCATGTCCATATAATGTTTTTTTATCCTTTATCATTTCATCTTTCGACATATGTGACTCTTTAATGGCCAACAATCGTGTAGGAAATGGGTGACGCCTAAGAGGGGGGGATGAATTAGGACTTCTAAAACTTTTACTAAACTAGGCCACAAATAAATCCCTAGAGCAAAACCTATGCAAATAATCAAACTAGAATGTGCAAACTAGGTTTTGTCTAACTGTTGCTATCTCTACCGCAAAGGCTAAGTTTCAATCTACACTAAATAAGTATGAATACAAGATTGAAACTTAAATGCTTAATATAAATGTGGAAACTTAAAGAGCAAAGTAGAGAAGCAAACTCTCGTGGATCACGTCGGTATTTTTACCGAGGTATCCCGAACCAGGCAAGGTCCCGACTAATCCTCATTGGTGCCCCTACGCAAAGGGAAGCCCACACGAGGGCCAAGCACCACGGTCGAGTAACTCCGTAGAGAGCCACGGGCCTTCTCCACGCTCAAGTGGTGCTCCGCTTCCGGCTCCTCTCGGACGCTCCCCGCCGTCTCCACTATCGAGCTTCCGGCTGAAACGCCGCGGGCCTCGTTCCCTCCAGTACACGGTGGCTGCCGTGACACAAACGCGGTTGTCACGGTCTCGCAAGACTCTCACCCCACTCGGTACAATTACAACGACTCACGCAAGAGCCGAGGGGTTGTGTGGTTTTACAAAACTCACTCAACTAACTAGGATTGACCTAGAGCAAGCGCTAATGCGGTCTAATTAACCTAAGCATTTCGCAAAGCACCTACGCTAATCACCGAGTGATTCTATTAAGCACTTGGGTGTTTGAGCTCTTGGAAATGTGCACTATATGCCTTGGTATGTTGCTTGGGCTCCCACACCTTCAAATGGCCGGTTGGGTGAAGTATATATAGGCCCCAACTCAATTCTAGCCGTTGGAGAAAAGCTACAGTTCTCTGCGGCACACCAGACAGTCCGGTGGTGCACCAGACAGCGCACTGTAGCCTGTCCGGTGCGCCTAGCCGTTGCTTTGTCAGAGCAGGTGACTGTTGGCGCCGCAGGCTTTTCCACACCGGACAGTCTGGTGCTCACACAGGACAGTCCGGTGGTCTTCTCTCCGAGTGCCACCTGAAACTAGCCGTTGGGCTGGAGTTCCCTAGTGCACCGGACAGTCCGGCGTGTGGACACCGGACAGTCCGGTGCGCCTTCGCACAGACAGTCCGCAGCAGCACACTTGGACTCTTCTTGGATCTTCTTAATGTCTTCTTTTGAGGTGTTGCTTTCCTCAATTCCTTATTCCAAGTAAATCTTGCATCCTGTGAACTATAAACACTAGAAAACTTATTAGTTCACGGATTGTGTTGTTCATCAAACACCAAAACTCAATTAGCCAAATGGCCCGGTGTCCATTTTCCTTACAATCTCCCACTTTTTGGTGATTGATGACAACACAACCAATGAAAGCAAATATTACAAGTATTTGAATGAAAATATACAATCTACTTGCTAGGATGCATGATTGTCCCCACAATGTGAAATTATGGACTTAAGCCTCCCCTTAACTCCATAATTCACTTACTTCCTATTTTAGGACCAAATAACCAAAACAACTTGAGAAATCATTTCTAGATATAAAATTTTAAAATTTATGGTGTTTGGTGTTTGATATAGTTTTCATTGCTTTGGTCCCTAAACTTCTCCCCCTTTGGCATCAACCACCGAAAAGGAAGACATTAAAAGCATGTAGGAAGTAAATAAAAGCTTGTCCTCAAAGGATTACTCCCCCTAAGTGAGTGTTCTCCTTTAGAAAGAGTTTTTCTCCCCCTTTAGAGATGAAGAAAAGCTCCCCCTGACAGAGATCATAGGAAAAAGCATGTGAAAATTAGAGGTGCAAGACATGATTTGAAAAGACTAACTTCCCTTATGCATAGGTAACAGAATATGAGTTAAGTACATATGCATTTTTAGCAACATGGAAGTATATGATATAAAATATAGTCTAATCAAATATTGAAGAAGACATGTAAATGATACTATATGTAGTCTCAAAAGGTACCGATTGAAATTCAATGGCGAGCTTGAGAGACATGAGAGTTCTTGGAGTTTTTGCAGTGGAAGTTGTTGTCTTTCTCTGGGGACCTCATTTTCCTTACAATGTGACTATCACATGAAATAGACTTGAAAAGGTGTTAGTCTCAAAGTATTAGATTATAGAGTAACCTCCCCCTGAAGATGTGCATACAAGTTTTGAATACTTGTAGGAGACTTGCACTTTGATTTGATATCAAGAGGGGCAAATTATCTACAATCCGAATTTTGGCACATATAAGTTAAATGATACAACTTGTAGAAATCAAAATTTTCAATTGATGCATCATTTACTATGGAGTGATATAGAAGCTATGTGCCGTGCTTAAGTAAACATTTTAAACCATATAGGTTTGCTCAAGTGTATGAATTGAAAACAAGCAATCCTACCATATGATTCACCTAGTATGCATAATTTAAAACAAAGGTAAATAACAAATGTAATACTAGGCAAGAAAGGTAAACTAGATATAAAGGTAGATAGATACGCATATCTAAAAACAAGAGATACAATAAATCTAGTTACCTT
Source organism: Zea luxurians (assembly GCA_029449295.1). Classification (NCBI taxonomy): domain Eukaryota; kingdom Viridiplantae; phylum Streptophyta; class Magnoliopsida; order Poales; family Poaceae; genus Zea; species Zea luxurians. The sequence goes on from JAOPSE010000039.1 coordinate 10,003,482, forward strand.
AGTCATGGGTGGGAAATTTGGGTCCAAAATTTTCACTAACCTACTTGGCAAGTAATCTTGATCCAATATGATGTATTCCATGATATACATCCCAAATTTGCCAAGTCTCCAAATTTCCCGAAGACCTTCAGTCCACTCACTTCCCTTTCGGGATCCAAACCTTCTTGGTGCTTTTCATGGTTGAAATTATTTCCTTTGGCACCCAGATGCATTTGGCCCTCTTTCCTTTATTGGCTTGCTTGTTGGCCTTGATTGCTATCACCTTTCCATTCTTTTTCTTCTTGATCAAATATGGTGTAGCATCCTTTTTGTTCACCTTTTTGATGTAGGTGCTGGAGATTTTGCTTGTTGGCTTTTGCTTGAGCTTTTGCCTTTGTTTATCCCCGGTCATCGCCTTGCATTGGAAAGACTTGTGGCCTTCCTTGTGGCATAACCTACAAATCACGGTTTCTCCCTCCATAGGCTTGTTCACTCCCACAGTGGTCTTATGCTGTGGAGGTCGGATTTGTTTGGCTTTGCCTTTCTTGTCATACAAAGCCTTGCCAAGGCGAGCCACTTCTTGCTTTAATTGTTCATTTTTCTTTGCAACCTCATCTGAACATGTCTCTACAACAATTTTCTCAACAACGACTTGGTTGCAGAGGTTAGAATCATCAATTAAATCAAAGCAGGAAGTAGAAGCATCTTTCTTAATTATGTCAGGTATTTCAACTAAAGATGTTGCTGGGGTGCTACCAATGTTTTCTAGCTTAGTAGTTAGCTCATTATTGTGTATGCTAAGAATTTCCATTTTCTTTAGCAAATTTTCAATAGCTTTTTGGGAGCTAGCTAACTTAGCCTTAAGTTTTTCATTCTTTTTAATAAGGCTATCATCGGTAGCAGTGGATGGAGCACTAGATTCTAATAGCTCAATTTTAGTTGACAGCTCACTATTTAGGTTTGCAAAAGTTTCAAATTTTTCTAGCAAACCTTTATAATCATTTTGGGAGCTAATCAACTTATTTTTCAAAGTTTTAAGTTGAGCTTTTTGCTTAGTGCAAACATCTTGGAAAAATTCTACGGCTTCCGCAAGCTCATCTACAAAGAGCTTTCCCTCACCTTCATCATCACTACTACTTTGATCACTAGAGGATGGAATGCTTTTGTTACCTCTTGCCATAAGGCATTTGTGTGATGACCGTGATGAGGACCGGTGGCTGCGCGTCCTTAGAGGTTCATCTTCACTTGAAGAATCATCCCAAGTTCTAACACTTGTTAGCGCCTTGCCTTTGCTCCTCTCCTTTTTGGGTTTGGCCATATTTGGACAGTTGTCCCTGAAGTGGCCCTTCTCCCCACATGCGAAGCATCCTCTCTTCCTTTGCTTTTTCCTGTCAATGTTAAAGAGAAGATCTTCAACCTGCAGGGGCACACCCATTAGATTAATCTTGTGGATCATCCTCATTACCTTTCCGACGCGTCGGATTGTTTCTTCATCCTCAGAGGATGATGTGCATGGTTGATTATCTTCATCATCATCACTTTCTTCTTCTTCCTCTTCTTCGCTTGAGGAACTTGGAGTGGGAGCCTTCTTTTTGCCCTTCCTTTCATCACATGCAAAAGCATATGGCCTTGAGGAAGTTGGCTCCTCTCCCCGACACATTTTTCGCGACATCTCAAAAGCCGTGATTTTCCCAATCACAATGGTCGGGGTCATGTTGCTCAAGTCCTCCATGTTGTGAAGGATGGTGATGATGCTCCCATATCTTTGTTGTGGTAGCAGGGAGATAATCTTCCTCACAATGTCCGCATCACCTATCTTATTAATGCCAAGAGAATTGAGCTCATTGATAATTAGATTCAAACGAGAATACATGTCTCAAACAAGCTCATCATCTTTCATAGCAAAAGAATTATACTCATTTAAGACTAGGCAATGTTTTTGCTCACGGACATTGGATGTGCCGTCAGGGAGCTCATGCAATTTTAGCCAAATCTCATTAGCAGTTTTCAAGGTAAACACTTGATTAAAAATATCCATGCTAAGAGATTCATACAAGCAATTTTTGGCTCTAGCATTTAAATGAATTTCTTTTTCCTCACTCGTGGTGGGTTTCTCGGGATTCTTGAGGGGTTTCATCCCATCACGAGTGACTCTCCAAACACCTAGATCAACGGTCTCTAGGTAACAAGCCATTCTAGCACTATAATATGGGAAGTTAGTGCCGTCGAAGTGTGGTGGCCTATGGGTATCCATCCCTTCCTCTAAAAAGCGTCGACTCTTTTAGCGGTGAAGCTAAAACGTTTCAAATGAGCCAAACCAGGCTCTGATACCACTTGTAGGAAACAGGTGACGCCTAAGAGGGGGGGGGATGAATTAGGACTTCTAAAACTTTTACTAAACTAGGCCACAAATAAATCCCTAGAGCAAAACCTATGCAAATAATCAAACTAGAATGTGCAAACTAGGTTTTGTCTAAGTGTTGCTATCTCTACCGCAAAGGCTAAGTTTCAATCTACACTAAATAAGTATGAATACAAGATTGAAACTTAAATGCTTAATATAAATGCGGAAACTTAAAGAGCAAAGTAGAGAAGGAAACTCTCGTGGATGACGCCGGTATTTTTACCGAGGTATCCGGAACCACGCAAGGTCTCGACTAATCCTCGTTGGTGCCCCTACGCAAAGGGAAGCCCACGTGAGGGCCAAGCACCACGGTCGAGTAACTTCGTAGAGAGCCGCGGGCCTTCTCCACGCGCAAGTGGTGCTCCGCTTCTGGCTCCTCTCGGACGCTCCCCGCCGTCTCCACTATCGAGCTTCCAGCTCAAACGCCGCGAGCCTCGTTCTCTCTAGTACACGGTGGCGGCCGTGACACAAACGCGGTTGTCACGGTCTCGCAAGACTCTCGCCCCACTCGGTACAATTACAACGACTCACACAAGAGCCGAGGGGTTGTGTGGTTTTACAAAACTCACTCAACTAACTAAGATTGACCTAGAGCAAGCGCTAATGCAGTCTAACTAACCTAAGCACTTCGCAAAGCACCTACGCTAATCACTGAGTGATTCTATTAAGCACTTGGGTGTTTGAGCTCTTGGAAATGTGCACTATATGCCTTGGTATGTTGCTTGGGCTCCCACACCTTCAAATGGCCGGTTGGGTGAAGTATATATAGGCCCCAACTCAATTCTAGCCGTTGGAGAAAAGCTGCAGTTCTCTGCGACACACCAGACAGTCCGGTGGTGCACCGGACAGCGCACTGTAGCCTGTCCGGTGCGCCTAGCCATTGCTCTGTCAGAGCAGGTGACCATTGGCGCCGCAGGCTTTTCCACACCGGACAGTCTGGTGCTCACACCGGACAGTCCGGTGGTCTTCTCTCCGAGAGCCACCTGGAACTAGCCGTTGGGCTGGAGTTCCCTGGTGCACCGGACAGTCCGGCGTGTGGGCACCGGACAGTCCGATGCGCCTTCGCACAGACAGTCCGCAGCAGCACACTTGGACTCTTCTTGGATCTTCTTAATGCCTTCTTTTAAGGTGTTGCTTTCCCTAATCCCTTAGTCCAAGTAAATCTTGCATCTTGTGAACTATAAACACTAGAAAACTTATTAGTTCACGGATTGTGTTGTTCATCAAACACCAAAACTCAATTAGCCAAATGGCCCGGTGTCCATTTTCCTTACAAATCGAACAGCCATGTCAAAACATTTTAGAGTCATATCTAGATTTACCCTTAATACGTTTTGCAGGTCTTTGACAGATATTTCTATCTTAAAAGGGTTGAAACTTCGCACCCATGTCATCCTGCAATGCAACATGACAAAAGTCTATATCAAAACTCTACGTAGTTGGTACCTATAAAATAGATAAAACAATGAGCACTTACTCTAATGTCGTATCATCTTGGATTGTCATGATGTAATCACATAGAACATCTATTAAATCGGCTTTGGTCACTGGCATGTCCTTTGTGGAAAGGCCACTCAGTAAAAATTCATTAGTGCACTCATCGGTCGGGATTTTTATAGGAGTTCTTTTATCCCAATCATGAACAAACTACCTTTCTAAGTCTGCTTGAGTGATGGGGCCATCATAATCTGAGAGCACCTAGAGGGGGGGGGGTGAATAGGTGATCCTGAAAAAACTTGAAACTTAATTCCACAAAGCTTGATTAGGGGTTAGCACAAATAAGCCAAGTGGCTGGAGAGGAGTCTTAGCAAAAACACAATAACCATAAAGAGATCAACACAGAGATGGCACAGTGGTTTATCCTGTGGTTCGGCCAAGTCCAACGCTTGCCTACTCCACGTTGTGGCGTCCCAACGGACGAGGGTTGCAATCAACCCCTCTCAAGCGGTCCAAAGACCCACTTGAATACCACGGTGTTTTGCTTTGCTTTACTATATCCCACTCACGAGGAATCTCCACAACTTGGAGCCTCTCGCCCTTACACTTGATGTTCACAAAGAAGCACGAAGTAAGGGAGGGATGAGCAACGCACACAAGACATAAAATCAGAGCGACAACACGCACACAAGTCGCAACAAGAGCTCACAACACAACCCGACGAGTTCACAACTCAAATAGAGATCTAGTTGCTCTCACAAAGAATCAAATGCGCGGAATCGAAGTCTTGGTGCTTATGAATGCTTAGAGTATGCTTGATGTTCTCCTCCATGCACCTAGGGCCCCTTTTATAGCCCCAAGGCAGCTAGGAGCCGTTGAGAGCATTCTAGGAAGGCAATTCTTGCCTTCTGTCGCCTGGCGCACCGGACAGTCCGGTGCACCACCGGACACTGTCCGGTGCAGATTTCTTTCCTTATTTGGCGAAGCCGACCGTTGCAGATTGAGAGCCGTTGGTGCACCGGACACTGTCCGGTGCACACCGGACAGTCTGGTGCCCCTTCTAGCCGTTGGCTCGGCCACGTGTCCCGCGCGGATCGCGCGGCCGACCGTTGGCCCGGCCGACTGTTGGCTCACCGGACAGTCCGGTGCACCACCGGACAGTCCGATGATTTATAGCCGTACTCCGTTAATCACTTCCCGAGAGCGACGACTTCTCCTGTGAATGGCTCACCGGACAGTCCGGTGATTTATAGCCGTACACCGCCGTCGAAGTCCCGAGAGCAGCAAGTTCGCCAGAGCCAGCCTGGCACACCGGACACTGTCCGGTGCACCCAGACTGAGCAGACTTTGGCTGAACAAAGCCATCTCTTTTCCAATTTGATTTCTCCTGTTTCCAGCACTTAGACACAATACATTAGTTCTCAAAACAATGTACTAAGTCTAGAAACATACCTTTAGACTTGATTTGCACTTTGTCCATCACTTGGCATAGATTTACACTTAAGCACTTGTGTTGGCACTCAATCACCAAAATACTTAGAAATGGCCCAAGGGCACATTTCCCTTTCAATCTCCCCCTTTTTGGTGATTTATGCCAACACAACAAAAAGCAACTAAAAGAAGTGCAACATCAATACAAATGAGAACTCAAAATTGTTTTGATTCAAAATTGGCATATATGGATCATTCTTTGCTACCACTTGGTTTTGTTTTTGCAAATCAACCTCAATCTCCTATCTCTAATTCAAACACAATTGTAGAGACATAAAGAGAGGTATTCCAAGAGAAATTGATCAAAGATTCAAAAAACTCCCCCTTTTTCCCATAATCAAACATTCTCCCCACACTAGACCAACTTTTGACAAAGAGAGACAATAAGAGAGTTTTGACACAAAAGCTCTATTCTACTATTTTCAAAATTTCTCAAGTGGTAGCTGATCCATTTATTGCTTTGGCCTTATTTTCTCCCCCTTTGGCATCAAGCACCAAAACGGGATCAATTTTGGCCCTAGAACCCCATTGCCTCACCAAAAGCTTCAAATAAGAATACAAAGGCAATAAGAGTACATGAGATGAACTTGGAATAAGTTACCCTCTCATCGGAGTGCAGTGGAAGTCTTTCATGGTCCAAGTCCACCTTTTCCCTTTCAAGCCTCCTTTGAGACTAAATCAAGCAAACTCAAGCACACGGTTAGTCTCAAAGGGTCAAGTTGTAGCACATCTCCCCCTAAATATGTGCATCACTCACACATGGACTTTTGAAGTCCGGGGAGTGTTTGTACAACTTGAGCACCATAAATAAACAACAAAATGCATAAGGAACATGATCAAAGCATAATACACATGTATGCTACAAATCAATCCAAGTTCCGCGAATCTAAGACATTTAGCTCACCACGCAGCCTGCAAAAGGTCTTATCATCTAAAGGCTTGGTAAAGATATCGGCTAGCTGGTTCTCGGTGCTAATATAGAACACTTCGATATCTCCCTTTTGCTGGTGGTCTCTTAAAAAGTGATGCCGGATGTCAATGTGCTTTGTGCGGCTGTGCTCAACAGGATTGTCCGCTATGCGGATAGCACTCTCATTATCACATAGGAGTGGGACTTTGCTCAGATTGTAGCCAAAGTCCCGGAGGGTTTGCCTCATCCAAAGTAGTTGCGCGCAACACTGTCCTGCGGCAACATACTCGGCCTCAGCGGTGGATAGGGCAACGGAGGTTTGTTTCTTAGAACTCCATGACACCAGGGACCTTCCTAAGAATTGGCACGTCCCTGATGTACTCTTCCTATCGACCTTACATCCAGCATAATCGGAGTCTGAATATCCAATTAAGTCAAAGGTAGACCCCTTTGGATACCAGATCCCGAAGCAAGGCGTAGCGACTAAATATCTAAGAATTCGCTTCACAGCCACTAAGTGACACTCCCTTGGATCGGATTGAAATCTAGCACACATGCATACACTAAGCATAATATCCGGTCTACTAGCGCATAAATAAAGCAAAGAACCTATCATAGACCGGTATGCTTTTTGATCAACGGACTTACCTCCTTTGTTGAGGTCGACGTGTCCGTCAGTTCCCATCGGAGTCTTTGCGGGCTTGGCGTCCTTCATCCCAAACCGCTTTAGCAAGTCTTGCGTGTACTTCGTTTGGGAGATGAAGGTGTCGTCCTTGAGTTGCTTCACTTGGAACCCAAGGAAGTAGTTCAACTCGCCCATCATCGACATCTCAAATTTCTGCGTCATCACCCTGCTAAACTCTTCACAAGACTTTTGATTAGTAGAACCAAATATTATGTCATCGACATAAATTTGGCACAGAAATAAGTCACCATCACAAGTCTTAGTGAATAAAGTTGGATCGGCTTTCCCAACCTTGAAAGAATTTGCAATTAAAAAGTCTCTAAGGCATTCATACCATGCTCTTGGGGCTTGCTTAAGTCCATAGAGCGCCTTAGAGAGCTTACATACGTGGTCGGGGTACCGTTCATCCTCGAAGCCAGGGGGTTGCTCCACGTACACCTCCTCCTTGATTGGCCCGTTGAGGAAAGCGCTCTTAACATCCATTTGGAACAACCTGAAAGAATGGTGAGCGGCATATGCTAGCAAAATACGAATAGACTCGAGCCTAGCCACAGGAGCAAAAGTCTCCTCAAAGTCCAAACCTGTGACTTGGGCATAACCTTTTGCCACAAGTCGAGCCTTGTTCCTTGTCACCACCCCGTGCTCGTCCTGTTTGTTGCGGAACACCCACTTGGTTCCCACAACATTTTGCTTGGGACGCGGCACCAGTGTCCAAACTTCATTATGCTTGAAGTTGTTGAGCTCTTCCTGCATGGCCAACACCCAGTCCGGATCTAGCAAGGCCTCTTCTACCCTGAAAGGCTCAATAGAAGAGACAAAGGAGTAATGCTCACAAAAATTAACTAATCTTGAACGAGTAGTTACTCCCTTGCTAATGTCACCCAAAATTTGGTCGACGGGATGATTCCTTTGAATCGTCGCTCGAACTTGGGTTGGAGGTGCCTGAGGTGCTTCTTCCTCTTCAACTTGGACATCCTGTGCTCCCCCTTGATCACACGCCTCCACTTGAGGTACTTGTTCGTCATCTTGGGTTGGGGGATGCACCATTGTTGAGGAAGACGGTTGATCTTGCTCCTCGAGTTCCTGTGGTCGCACATCGCCAATCGCCATGGTGCGTATTGCGGCCGCTGGAACGTCTCCTTCATCTATATCATCAAGATCAACAACTTGCTATCTTGGAGAGCCATTAGTCTCATCAAATACAACATCGCTAGAGACTTCAACCAAACCCGATGATTTGTTGAAGACTCTATACGCCTTTGTATTTGAGTCATAACCTAACAAAAACCCTTCTACAGCTTTGGGAGCAAACTTAGAATTTCTACCTTTCTTCACTAGAATATAACATTTGCTCCCAAATACGCGAAAGTAAGACACATTGGGTTTGTTACCGGTTAGAAGCTCATATGAAGTCTTCTTGAGGAGGCGGTGAAGGTAGACCCGGTTGATGGCGTGGCAAGCCGTGTTCACGGCTTCCGACCAAAAGCGCTTGGGGGTCTTGAACTCTCCAAGCATCGTCCTCGCCATATCGATGAGCGTCCTGTTCTTCCTCTCTACCACACCATTTTGTTGTGGTGTGTAGGGAGCGGAGAACTCGTGCTTGATCCCTTCCTCCTCATGGTACTCCTCCACTTGAAGATTCTTGAACTCGGACCTGTTGTCGCTCCTTATCTTCTTCACCTTGAGCTCAAACTCATTTTGAGCTCTCCTTAGTAAGCGCTTGAGGGTCCCTTGGGTTTTAGTTTTATCCTGCAAAAAGAATACCCAAGTGAAGCGGGAAAAATCATCGACTATAACAAGACCATACTTACTTCCTCCTATGCTTAGATAGGCGACGGGTCCGAAGAGGTCCATATGAAGCATCTCCAAAGGTCTTGATGTGGTCATCACATTTTTGGTATGATGAGAGCTTCCCACCTGTTTACCTGCTTGACAAGCTGCACAAGGTCTATCTTTTTCGAAAGTAACATTAGTTAGTCCTATCACGTGTTCTCCCTTTAGAAGCTTGTGAAGGTTCTTCATCCCCACATGTGCTAAGTGGCGATGCCACAGCCAGCCCATGCTAGTCTTAGCAATTAAGCATGCATCTAGACCGGCCTCCTCTTTTGCAAAATCAACTAAATAGAGTTTGCCGTCTAATACACCCTTAAAAGCTAGTGAACCATCACTTCTTCTAAAGACAGACACATCTACATTTGTGAATAAACAATTATATCCCATATTGCAGAGTTGACTCACAGACAACAAGTTATATCCAAGCGACTCAACTAAGAACACATTAGAAATAGAGTGCTCGGATGAAATAGCAATTTTTCCTAACCCTTTCACCTTGTCTTGGTTCCCATCACCGAATATTATTGAATCTTGGGGATCCTTGTTCTTGACGTAGGAAGAGAACATTCTCTTTTCCCCCGTCATGTGGTTTGTGCATCTGCTGTCGATAATCCAGCTTGTACCCCCGGATGCATAAACCTGCAAGGCAAATTTAGGCTTGGGTTTTAGGTACCCAACTCTTGTTGGGTCCTACAAGGTTAGTCACAATGGTCTTAGGGACCCAAATGCAAGTTTTATCTCCCTTGCATCTTGCCCCTAACTTCCTAGCAATCACCTTCTTATCCTTTCTACTAATAGCAAAAGAAGCATTGCAAGCATGATAAATTGTAGAAGGTTCATTAATCTTCCTAGGAACATGAGCAACATCTCTCCTAGGCATATGATGAATGACATTTCTCCTAGGCATATCTCTACCATACGTATAGGAGGAACTTGAAGCAAACATTGCATTTGAATCATAAGCATTACAACTCCTATAAGCATTTCTAGAATGACTCCTATCATGGTACATGAAAGCATGGTTCTTTTTAGCACTACTAGCCATAGGGGCCTTCCCTTTCTCCTTTGCGGAGATGGAAACCTTATGGCTTGTTAAGTTCTTGACTTCCCTCTTGAAGCCAAGACCATCCTTAATCGAGGGGTGTCTACCAATTATGTAGGCATCCCTTGCAAATTTTAACTTGTCAAATTCACTCTTGCTAGTCTTAAGTTGGGCATTAAGACTAGCCACTTCATCATTCAATTTAGAAATTGAAACTAGGTGTTCACTACAAGCATCAACATTAAAATCTTTACACCTATTGCAAATTACAACATTTTCTACACAAGATGTTGATTTACTAGCTATTTCTAACTTAGCATTTAAATCATTATTAACACTTTTTAAACTAGAAATTGAGTCATGGCATGCAGACAATTCACAAGAAAGCATTTCATTCCTTTTAATTTCTAAAGCAAGAGAATTTTGCGCCTCTACAAATTTATCATGTTCTTCATACAAAAGATCCTCTTGCTTTTCTAATAACCTATTCTTATCATTCAAGGCATCAATTAATTCATTAATTTTATCAACCTTGGTTCTATCTAGGCCCTTGAATAAACATGAATAATCTATTTCATCATCATCACTAGACTCATCCTCACTTGAAGAAGCATAAGTAGTATTCCGAGTACATACCTTCTTCTCCTTCGCCATGAGGCATTTGTGACGCTCGTTGGGGAAGAGGGTTGATTTGTTGAAGGCGGTGGCGGCGAGTCCTTCGTTGTCGGAGTCGGACGACGAACAATCCGAGTCCCACTCCTTGCCAAGGTGTGCCTCGCCCTTAGCCTTCTTGTAAGCTTTCTTCTTTTCCCTCTTGTCCCCTTGTTCCTGGTCACTATCATTATCGGGACAATTAGCGATAAAATGACCAATCTTACCACATTTGAAGCATGAGCACTTCCCCTTCGTCTTGGTCTTGTTGGGCTGCCCCTTGCGACCCTTTAGCGCCGTCTTGAAGCGCTTGATGATGAGGGCCATCTCTTCATCATTAAGCCCGGCCGCCTCAACTTGCGCCACCTTGCTAGGTAGCGCCTACTTGCTCCTCGTTGCCTTGAGAGCAATAGTTTGAGGCTCTTGGATTGGTCCATTTAATGCATCGTAGACGTATCTTGCCTCCTTGATCATCATCCGCCCGCTTACAAACTTTCCAAGGATCTCCTCGGGCATCATCTTCGTGTACCTAGGATTCTCACGAATATTGTTCACAAGATGTGGATCAAGGACGGTAAAGGACCTTAGCATTAGGCGGACGACGTCGTGGTCCGTCCATCACGTGCTTCCATAGCTCCTTATTTTGTTGACGAGGGTCTTGAGCCGATTGTACGTTTGGGTTGGCTCTTCGACCCTGATCATCGCGAATCTCCCAAGTTCGCCCTCCACCAACTCCATCTTAGTGAGCATGGTGACGTCGTTCCCCTCATGTGAGATCTTGAGGGTGTCCCAAATCTGCTTGGCGTTATCCAAGCCGCTCACCTTATGGTATTCGTCCCTGCACAATGAAGCTAGAAGAACAGTAGTAGCTTGTGCATTTTTGTGAATTTGCTCATTAATGAACATGGGACTATCAGTACTATTAAATTTCATTCCACTCTCTACTATCTCCCATATGCTTGGATGGAGAGAGAATAAGTGACTACGCATTTTGTGACTCCAAAATCCGTAGTCCTCTCCATCAAAGTGAGGAGGTTTGCCGAGAGGAATGGAAAGTAAATGAGCATTGGTACTTTGTGGAATACGAGAGTAATCGAAAGAAAAGTTCGAATTGACCGTTTTCTTTTTCTCGTAGTCGTTGTCGTCGTTGTCCTTTTGGGAAGAAGAGGACTCATCGCTGTCGTCGTAGTAGAAGATCTCCTTGATGCGCCTTGTCTTCTTCTTCTTCCCATCTTTTCGTTTGTAGCCCGAGCCCGAGTCGGTAGGCTTGTCATCTTTCGGCTCGTTGACGAAGGACTCCTTCTCCTTATCATTGATCACAATCCCCTTGCCCTTAGGATCCATCTCTTCGGGCGATTAGTCCCTTTCTTGAAGAGAACTGCTCTGATACCAATTGAGAGCACCTAGAGGGGGGGGGTGAATAGGTGATCCTGAAAAAACTTGAAACTTAATTCCACAAAGCTTGATTAGGGGTTAGCACAAATAAGCCAAGTGGCTGGAGAGGAGTCTTAGCAAAAACACAATAACCACAAAGAGATCAACACAGAGATGGCACAGTGGTTTATCCCGTGGTTCGGCCAAGTCCAACGCTTGCCTACTCCACGTTGTGGCGTCCCAATGGACGAGGGTTGCAATAAACCCCTCTCAAGCGGTCCAAAGACCCACTTGAATACTACAGTGTTTTGCTTTGCTTTACTATATCCCGCTCGCGAGGAATCTCCACAACTTGGAGCCTCTCGCCCTTACACTTGATGTTCACAAAGAAGCACTGAGTAAGGGAGGGATGAGCAACGCACACAAGACACAAAATCAGAGCGACAACACGCACACAAGTCGCAACAAGAGCTCACAACACAACCCGACGAGTTCACAACTCAAATAGAGCTCTAGTTGCTCTCACAAAGAATCAAATGCGCGGAATCAAAGTCTTGGTGCTTATGAATGCTTAGAGTATGCTTGATGTTCTCCTCCATGCGCCTAGGGGCCCCTTTTATAGCCCCAAGGCAGCTAGGAGCCGTTGAGAGCATTCCAGGAAGGCAATTCTTGCCTTCTGTCGCCTGGCGCACCGGACAGTCCGGTGCACCACCGGACACTGTCCGGTGCGGATTTCTTTCCTTATTTGGCGAAGCCGACCGTTGCAGATTGAGAGCCGTTGGCGCACCGGACACTGTCCGGTGCCCCCTTCTAGCCGTTGGCTCGGCCACGTGTCCCACGCGGATCGCGCCGCCGACCGTTGGCCCGGCCGACTGTTAGCTCACCGGACAGTCCGGTGCACCACCGGACAGTCCGGTGATTTATAGCCGTACGCCGTTAATCACTTCCCGAGAGCGACGACTTCGCCTGTGAATGGCTCACCGGACAGTCCGGTGCACCACCGGACAATCCGGTGATTTATAGCCGTACACCGCCGTCGAAGTCCCGAGAGCAGCAAGTTCGCCAGAGCCAGCCTGGCGCACCGGACACTGTCTGGTGCACCACCGGACACTGTGCGGTGCACCACCGGACAGTCCGGTGCACCCAGACTGAGCAGACTTTGGCTGAACAAAGTCATCTCTTTTCCAATTTGATTTCTCCTGTTTCCAGCACTTAGACACAATACATTAGTTCTCAAAACAATGTACTAAGTCTAGAAACATACCTTTAGACTTGATTTGCACTTTGTCCATCACTTGGCATAGATTTACACTTAAGCACTTGTGTTGGCACTCAATCACCAAAATACTTAGAAATGGCCCAAGGGCACATTTCCCTTTCATCATCTTCCATCAATACTTTGCTTTCTTCAAATACACAAAGTAGTTTCCTCTTCTTAGGATTTGTGGGACTATCTAATATCTGAACATCAGAGGAGCTTTCAGCATCGACTTCTTTGTCATACTTGTATAACGGACACCCCTTTCTCTTGTTTATATCTAAAGATAATAATATAGCAGCCAATTTTTTCCTAAAGTGTGACATGTCATCCTGCAAATAAGAAACAATTTATTTAACAATTATATGTATCAATTGGTTTGGCATAATAACAGAAGACAGCAAACAGATATGCATGTTATAGCCACATGTAATTTATTGTTCAAAAAAGAGACCCATCAGAAAGTGCAAACTGCCAACAAGAAAATCTATGCATGTGATAAATATGCAGATTGCAGTTATGTCCACAATGTATGCAAAGCAAAATGACTGAACCAATCATAAAAAATCGCCGGTCGTACGACAAAAAACAAAGGCTAGCACGACCTGGAACAGTAGGGATGCAAACAAGTCTGCAGCCTGGAAGAAAGCTCTACCACAATTCACGGCGTCCATGATGCACACATAATGTCATATTAGTAATATACCTGGGTACAATTATTAGATAGTTCATCCCCTATCCAGTATTCGATATAGTTTAGTAGAAAGAGGCCACACGAGGAGCTACATCAACCAGATGATAAAATGTCAAGATTAACAACAATGAATATTAATAGCAACATAGAAGAATGTATGGTGTACCTATCTGTTTGCTTTGCATATTCCATTTCTATTTCTCTAAGTGGCCAAGAAGCAACTCGGAGGTCTGGCCACCTGTGATCTTTTAACTCCTTACGCTGAGATACCATATCAATTTGTCTTTGGAGTCCTTTTATCTTTATATTATTATAAAAACATAGAATTAGAAGTTGAGATTTTAAGTTAATAAGGGATTAGTAATTGTTGAGTTTGTATATACTCACAGTGTCAATGAGGTCATTGCGACCGGATGATGTACCAAGTGAGTCGAGCACTTGTATCTCCATATTTCTTGCATTGATCACGGCAATATACCAGTGCATTTCTCGGATATTTATTGGAATAAACACCTACAAGTAAATTATAAATATTGCATAAGATACATGTAAACACTAATCGTATAGATTGCAATCTCGTATTTACCATGTCATGGTCTAGATAAAGTAAAACCCTTCTTTCAGCGCTAGATATTTGTGCCATGTCTTTACTTGGATATAACTCATCTGTTTTAGTTTCAACATCACCGTCTCGCTTTAGAAGGTTGAACTGAAAAGCATTTTCTATGTGTACACGACCTCCAGATCGGCATTTTAGATGCTCTTGAGCTTTTATTAAATTTATGTAACAGTCTATCACCTACAAGTATGTAAGTTATGGTTTAAAATACCAGGGTGAGTATCTTGGAAGTGTGGTGCTCCTAGCTAGTTGAGTTATCATGAATTACCTCATCACCTAGATATGCGTCCGGTTGAAATAGGCATTCCATCCACTTCCTTTCCACAAAGGCATCATCAATAAGCACGACTTCTACCCTTGGTTCACAAGGGATTTCTTTAATCCAATCGATGAGTGCAAGATCACCATGCGTGCAAATATAATCTACGAACAAAACAGTCATGAGATCAAACATAAATCACTTACAATAAAAACAATACAAATTGATCCATAAGGTAGTATGGAAGTTATCATACCTTTCAGAACTATTGTAGTAGTCACCGATTTTTTTGGCTTGTTATGAGACAAGGACATTAGTAGAGATTCATCTATAGATAATGTATTATCTCTTTGGATGACTGTAAGTGCAACATTTTCCTCTTTAGATTCCATCCACGGGAGACAAAAACCTATAATCATTGTTACTATGTATTATTTGATACACGATTCAAATGTTTCTACTATAACCAGCTAAACAATTATACATGCATTAGTGATAACATAACAATGAACAATTAATATTGCAAATAAAATGATATAAACATATTGTAGAGGGGAGGCAGCGGCAGTCTACAGTCAATCATTTGAATGCAGATTTACGTAACATTATTCTCCAGAGACTAACATACTGCACTGCAGTTATTAACTTCAATAAATAAAATCTGAGACTGGTTGTACAGTTTTTGACCCCAATAAAATATAAAGTTGCATTCAACCTCAAATTATCCACAACCCGAAACATCCGCATATAGTGTTCAAATACAGTGTTGGCCGAGTTCACAGACATTATATCGATAGAAATAAATTCATAGTCCAGCTACGACGTAAGGACCTCCTTATAGACAATATTCTTTGTGTATGTTACGCCATTTATTGTTGACTTCTTTTCCACCCCCTTCTTCATTTTATCATCAGTGACTGGAATTACAAGTACCTTCACATTCAATCGAGTTGTGGCCCTTGAGAGAGCAACACATAGCTGGCCATGAGAGAATACTGGTTCGGGCAAGTACACAGCAACATTAGGAATTGTCTGTCCCTGAGACTTGTTAACAGTCATGGCAAAACTTAGCCTTACCGGAAACTGCTTCCTTTTAAAATGGAAAGGGAACATCTCATCATCAGAAGGGCACAGGGGTATACGAGGCAAGAAAACCCGCATTCTAGTACGCTGACCAAGGACAATTTCAGCATCGATACTATTTTTTTGGAAACCACGTACCACCAGCCGTGTACCATTGCAAAGTCCGTTAGCAGGGTCTATATTCCTAAGCAACATGATTGGGCACCCAATTTTGAGCTTCAGAACGTGCGGGGGTAGTCCATTAGGAGTCAGCGTGTTTAGGAATTCTGATGGATAATAGTTATTAGGATCGTCCACCACGGTGTCAAAGCTATGGTACATCATCTGCTCCCGTTGGAAACGATCGATCATCCTCATATTTATCATATCCACCCAGTCGTTCCGAGTAGTCAATATTGCTCTTGAAGTGATGTAGCTTGTATTAGACATGTTTTCGTTTAAACTGGGATAAATGTCATCTATCAATCTGTCAAGGTCGCGGTCATCACTGGTATATGGCACATATACCTCATCTGGAAGACGAACATCACCATCGTTGTTCACTTCCTCAGTTCCACCACCGACACGCAACAAATATTCTGCAAACCATGGGTCGCTCTTGAGAGCACCTAGAGGGGGGGTGAATAGGTGATCCTGTAAAAACTTGAAACTTAAAGCCACAAAACTTGGTTAAGCGTTAGAGAGATAATGCCAAGTGACTATAAAGCGAGCTCTTGAGAATCACAACAATAACACAAAAGGCAATCACAAGAGACACGCGAGTTATCCCGTGGTTCGACAAGTCCAACACTTGTCTACCTCCACGTTGTGGCGTCCCAATGGACGAGGGTTGCACTCAACCCATTTCAAGTGATCTAATGATCAACTTGAATACCACGGTGATCTTCTTCCTTTCACTATATCCCGGTTGTGAGGAATCTCCACAACTTGGAGTCTCTCGCCCTTACAACAATTATCAATGTGAAAGCACTTAGAGTAAGGGAGGGAAGCAACACACACAAATCCCAGCAATACGCACACACACAAGCCAAGACTTGAGCTCAAATGAAACGCAACAAGTTCACCACTAGAACGGAGCTCAAATCACTAAGAATGTCAATCGAATGTGTGAAGATAGAGTGCGGGAGTCTTAGAATGTTTAGAGTATGCTTGGTGTTCTCCTCCATGCGCCTAGGGGTCCCTTTTATAGCCCCAAGGCAGCTAGGAGCCGTTGGAAGCAATCCAGGGAGGCAATTCTTGCCTTCTGTCGGGTGGCGCACCGGACAGTCCAGTGCACCACCGAACATCCACTGTTCACTGTCTGGTGTAGATTGCTTTCCTAAATTGGCGCAGCCGACCGTTGAAGATTTGGAGCCGTTGGCACACCGGACACTGTCCGGTGCACACCAGACAGTCCGGTGCCCCCATCTGACCATTGGCTCGGCCACGCGTCACGCGCAGATTGCGCGGTCGACCGTTGGCGCAGTCGACCGTTGGCTCACCGGACAATCCGGTGAATTTTAGTCGTACATTGTTGACTGTTTCCCGAGAGCGGCGACTTCGCCACAGACGACTCACCGGATAGTCCGGTGATTTATAGCCGTATGCCACCGTCGAGACCCGAGAGTAGGCTGTCCATCGGGACTGGTCCTGGCACACTGGACACTGTTCGGTGCACCACCGGATAGTCCGGTGCACCCAGACCGAGCAACCTTCTGGCTGACATAGCCAACTCTTCTCCAAAGCGATTTCTCCTGTTTCTAGCACTTAGACATAATACATTAGTCTTCAAAACAATTTACTAAGTCTAGAAACATACCTTTAATCTTGATTTGCACTTCTTGAGTCTTTGGCACAAATATCACTCAAAGCATTTGTGTTGAGCACTTAATCACCAAAATCTTATAGAAATGGCCCAAGGGCACATTTCCCTTTCAATCTCCCCGTTTTTGGTGATTTATGCCAACACAACAAAAAGCAACTAGAAGAAGTGCAACATCAATGCAAATGAAAACAAAAATTTGTTTTCGATTCAAATTTGGCATATTTGGATCATTCTTTGCCACCACTTGGTTTGTTTTTGCAAATCAAACTCAATTTCCTATCTCTAAGTCAAATTCACTTGTTGAGGCATAGAGATAGGTATTCCAAGAGAAATTGATCAAGGATTAAAAACTCCCCCCTTTCCCCATAATCAAACATTCTCCCCACAAGAGACCAACTTTTGACAATAAGAGACAATAAGAGTATTTTGACAAAACAAAAGCTCTAACTCTACTATTTTCAAAATTCTCAAGTGGTAGCTGACCCATTTCTTGCTTTTGGCCTTAATTTCTCCCCCTTTGGCATTAAGCACCAAAACGGGATCATTATTGGCCCTTTAACCCCATTGCCTCACCAAAATCTTCAATTAAGAGTAAAAAGGCAATAACAGCACGGAGATGAACTTGGAGTAAATTACCCTTTCATCGGAGTGCAGTGGAAGTCTTGCATGGTCCAAGTTCACCTTTTCCCTTTCAATCAACCTTTGAGACTAAATTAAGAAAACTCAAGCACACGGTTAGTCTCAAAGGGTCAAGTTGTAGCATTTCTCCCCCTAAGTATGTGCATCATTCACATATGGACTTGTGAGGTCCGAGGATCCCTTGCACAACTTGAGCACCATAAATAATCAATAAAATGCATAAAGGAACATGATCAAAGGCATAAAACACATGTATGCTCTATATCAATCCAAGTTACGCGAATCTAAGACATTTACCTCACTACGCAGCCTACAAAAGGTCTTCTCATCTAGAGGCTTGGTAAAGATATCGGCTAGCTGGTTCTCGGTGCTAACATAAAACACTTCGATATCTCCCTTTTGCTGGTGGTCTCTCAAAAAGTGATGCCGGATGTCTATGTGCTTTGTGCGGCTGTGTTCAACAGGATTGTCCGCCATGCGGATAGCACTCTCATTGTCACATAGGAGTGGGACTTTGCTCAGATTGTAGCCAAAGTCCCGGAGGGTTTGCCTCATCCAAAGTAGTTGCGCGCAACACTGTCCTGCGACAACGTACTCGGCCTCAGCAGTGGATAGGGCAACGGAGGTTTGTTTCTTAGAACTCCACGACACCACAGACCTTCCTAGGAATTGGCACGTCCCTGATGTACTCTTCCTATCGACCTTACATCCAGCATAATCGGAGTCTGAATATCCAATTAAGTCAAAGGTAGACCCCTTTGGATACCAGATCCCGAAGCAAGGCGTAGCAACTAAATATCTAAGAATTCGCTTAACGGCCATAAGGTGACACTCCCTTGGGTCGGATTGAAATATAGCACACATGCATACGCTAAGCATAATATCCGGTCTACTAGCACATAAATAAAGTAAAGACCCTATCATAGACCGGTATGCCTTTTGATCAATGGACTTACCTCCTTTGTTGAGGTCGACATGTCCGTCGGTTCCCATTGGAGTCTTTGCGGGCTTGGTGTCCTTCATCCCAAACCGCTTGAGCAAGTCTTGTGTGTACTTCGTTTGAGAGATGAAGGTGCCATCCTTGAGTTGCTTCACTTGGAACCCAAGGAAGTAGTTCAACTCGCCCATCATCGACATCTCGAATTTCTGAGTCATCACCCTGCTAAACTCTTCACAAGACTTTTGGTTAGTAGAACCAAATATTATGTCATCGACATAAATTTGGCACACATATAGATCACCATCACAAGTCTTAGTAAAAAGAGTTGGATCGGCTTTCCCAACCTTGAAAGCATTAGCAATTAGAAAATCTCTAAGGCATTCATACCATGCTCTTGGGGCTTGCTTAAGTCCATAGAGCGCCTTAGAGAGCTTACACACGTGGTCGGGGTACCGTTCATCCTCAAAGCCAGGGGGTTGCTCCACGTATACCTCCTCCTTGATTGGCCCGTTGAGGAAAGCGCTCTTCACGTCCATTTGGAACAACCTGAAAGAAAGGTGAGCGGCATAGGCTAACAAAATACGAATCGACTCTAGCCTAGCCACAGGAGCAAAAGTCTCCTCAAAGTCCAAACCTGCGACTTGGGCATAACCTTTTGCCACAAGTCGAGCCTTGTTCCTTGTCACCACCCCGTGCTCGTCCTGTTTGTTGCGGAACACCCACTTGGTTCTCACAATGTTTTGCTTGGGACGCAGCACCAGTGTCCAAACTTCATTTTGCTTGAAGTTGTTGAGCTCTTCCTGCATGGCCAACACCCAGTCTGGATCTAGCAAGGCATCTTCTACCCTGAAAGGCTCAATAGAAGAGACAAAAGAGTAATGCTCACAAAAATTAGCTAATCTAGAGCGAGTGGTTACTCCCTTGCTAATGTCACCCAAAATCTGGTCGACGGGATGATTCCTTTGAATCATCGCTCGAACTTGAGTTGGAGGGGCCTGTGGTACTTCTTCCTCCTCATCTTCGACATCCTGTGCTCCCCCTTGATCACACGCCTCTTCTTGAGGAACCTGTTCGTCATCTTGAGTTGGGGGGTGAAGCGTCGTTGAGAAAGAAGGTTGATCTTGCTCCTTGTGTTCCTGTGGTCGCACGTCTCCAATTGCCATGCTACGAATTGTGTCAGTTGGAACATCATCCTCATCTACATCATCAAGATCAACTTGCTCTCTTGGAGAGCCATTAGTCTCATCAAATACAACGTCGCTAGAGACTTCAACCAAATCCGATGATTTGTTGAAGACTCTATACGCCTTTGTATTTGAGTCATAACCTAAGAAAAACCCTTCTACAGCTTTGGGAGCAAATTTTGAATTCCTACCTTTCTTCACTAGAATATAACATTTACTCCCAAATACACGAAAATATGAAATGTTGGGTTTGTTACCGGTTAGAAGCTCGTATGACGTCTTCTTGAGGAGGCGATGAAGGTAGACCCGGTTTATGGCGTGGCAAGCCGTGTTCACAGCTTCTGACCAAAACCGCTCGGGCGTCTTGAATTCTCCAAGCATCGTCCTTGCCATGTCTATAAGCGTCCTGTTCTTCCTCTCTACCACACCGTTTTGTTGTGGTGTGTAGGGAGCAGAGAACTTGTGCTTGATTCCTTCCTCCTCAAGAAACTCCTCCACTTGCAGGTTCTTGAACTCAGACCCGTTGTCGCTTCTAATCTTTTCACCTTGAGCTCAAATTCGTTTTGAGCTCGCCTTAGAAAGCGCTTGAGGGTCCCTTGGGTTTTTGATTTATCCTGCAAAAAGAATACCCAAGTGAAGAGGGAAAAATCATCAACAACAACAAGACCATACTTACTTTCCCCGATGCTAAGGTAGGCGACGGGTCCGAAGAGGTCCATATGCACTAGCTCTAGAGGTCTTGATGTAGTCATCACATTCTTGTTGTGATGAGCACTTCCTACCTGTTTACCTGCTTGACAAGCTGCACAAGGTCTATCTTTTTCGAAATACACATTTGTTAGACCTAACACATGTTCTCCCTTTATAAGTTTGTGAAGGTTCTTCATCCCAACATGTGCTAGACGGTGATGCCACAACCAGCCCATGCTAGTCTTAGCAATTAAGCATGCATCTAGACCGGCCTCCTCCTTCGAAAAATCAACTAAATAGAGTTTGTCGTCTAGTACACCCTTAAAGGCTAATGAACCATCACTCCTTCTAAAGACAGACACATCTACATTTGTAAATAAGCAATTGTAACCCATATTACATAATTGACTAACGGACAACAAATTATACCCGAGTGATTCTACTAAAAACATATTAGAAATGGAATGCTCGGATGAAATAGCTATCTTTCCTAGTCCTTTAACCTTGCCTTGATTCCCGTCACCGAATATGATTGAATCTTGGGAATCTTTGTTCTTGACGTAGGAGGTGAACATCTTCTTCTCCCCCGTCATGTGGTTTGTGCATCCGCTGTCAATAATCCAGCTTGAGCCCCCGGATGCATAAACCTGCAAGGCAAATTAGGCTTGGGTTTTAGGTACCCAACTCTTGTTGGGTCCTACAAGGTTAGTTATAATAGCCTTAGGGACCCAAATGCAAGTCTTGTCTCCCTTGCATTTGGCTCCCACCTTTTTAGCAATCACCTTTTTATTTTTACATGAAAGAACAAATTTAGCATTGCAAGCATGAAAGACAGTGGTAGATCCATTATACACTTTCCTAGGAGCATGAGACACAAAATTCCTCCTAGATCTACCATTAAAGTTTGAACTTGAAGCAATCATGGCATGTGAGTCAAAAGCATTATATCTCCTACTATAATGAAAATTCCTAGCATATTTTCTATCATGATACATGAAAGCATGATTCTTTTGACTCCTACTAGCCATAGGGGTCTTTCCTTTCTCCTTGTTGGGAATGGGAGCCTTTTGAATTGTTAAGTTCTTGGCTTCCCTTCGAAAGCCAAGCCCATCCTTAATTGAGGGATGTCTTCCAACAGTGTAGGCATCCCTTACAAATTTTAGTTTATCAAAGTCATTTTTGCTATTCTTAAGTTGGGCATTAAGACTAGCCACTTCATCATTTAATCTAGTAATGGAAATTAAATGTTCACTACAAGCATCAACATTAAAATCCTTACACCTAGTGCAAATCACAACATGCTCAACACAAGAACTAGATTTGTTTGCTACTTCTAGCTTAGCATTTAAATCATCATTAATACTTCTTAAGCTAGCCACAGTCTCATGACAAGTAGATAATTCACAAGAAAGCATTTCATTCCTTTTAACTTCTAAAGCAAGAGACTTTTGCACACTTACAAATTTATCATGCTCTTCATATAAAAGATCCTCTTACTTTTCTAAAAGTCTATCTTTTTCATTCAATGCATCAATTAGCTCATTAATCTTTTTACCTTAGCTCTATCTAATCCTTTGAACAAGCTAGTGTAGTCTACTTCATCATCACTAGAGTACTCATCACTAGAAGTAGAGTACTTGTGAGTGTCACGAGCGTTTACCTTCTTATCCTTTGCCATTAGGCAAGTGTGGCGCTCGTTGGGGAAGAGCGACGACTTGTTGAAGGCAGAGGCGGCGAGTCCTTCATCGTCGGAGTCGGACGATGAACAATCCGAGTCCCACTCTTTGCCGAGGTGTGCCTCGCCCTTCGCCTTCTTGTAGGCCTTCTTCTTTTTCCTCTTCCCACCTTTCTCTTGTTCCTGGTCATTAGTATTGTCGGGACAATTTGCTATAAAATGACCATACTTACCACATTTAAAGTAGGAGCGTTTTCCCTTTGTTTTGCTCTTGTTTGGATGCTCCTTTCTTCCTTTAAGCGTCGTCTTGAAACGTTTGATGATGAGGGCCATTTCTTCTTCGTTAAGCCCGACCACCTCAACTTGCGCCACCTTGCTAGGTAGCGCCTCCCTGCTACTTGTTGCTTTGAGAGCAATGGTTTGAGGCTCGTGGATCGGCATTAGGCCATTTAGCGCCTCATCAACATATCTCGCCTCCTTGATCATCATTCGCACGCTTACAAACTTCCCAAGTATTTCCTTGGGCGTCATCTTGGTATACCTAGGATTTTCACGAATAGAGTTTACAAGATGTGGATCAAGGACAGTGAAGGACCTTAACATAAGCCAGACGACATCGTGGTCTGTCCATCTCGTGCTTCCTTATTTTGTTGACCAGGGTCTTGAGCCTGTTGTACGTTTGGGTTGGCTCCTCCCCCTGATCATTGTGAACCTTCCCAGTTCGCCCTCCACCAAATCCATCTTGGTGATCATAGTGACATCGTTCCCCTCATGCGAGATCTTGAGGGTGTCCCAAATCTGCTTGGCGTTATCCAAGCCGCTCACTTTATGATACTCTTCCCTGCACAAGGATGCTAAAAGAACAGTGGTAGCTTGTGCATTTTTGTGAATTTGTTCATTGATAAACATGGGATTATCCGTACTATCAAATTGCATTCCATTCTCTACTATCTCCCATATACTTGGATGAAGAGAGAACAAGTGGCTACGCATTTTGTGACTCCAAAATCCGTAGTCCTCTCCATCAAAATGAGGAGGTTTACCAAGAGAATGGAAAGCAAATGAGCATTCGAATTATGCGGAATACAAGAATAATCAAAAGAAAAGTTTGAGTTCACCGTTTTCTTTTTCTCGTCATAGTCGTCGTCTCTTTGGGAAGAAGAGGACTCGTCACTGTCGTAGTAGACTATCTTCTTAATGCGTCTCTTCTTCCCATCCTTCTTCTTGTGACTTGAGCCCGAGTCAGTGGGCTTGTCGTCTTTTGGCTCATTGAGGAAGGACTCCTTCTCCTTGTCGTTGATCACCATCCCCTTTCCCTTAGGATCCATCCCTTCGAGCGATTAGTCCCTTTCTTGAAGAGAACGGCTCTGATACCAATTGAGAGCACCTAGAGGGGGGGTGAATAGGTGATCCTATAAAAACTTGAAACTTAAAGCCACAAAACTTGGTTAAGCATTAGAGAGATTATGCCAAGTGACTATAAAGCGAGCTCTTGAGAATCACAACAATCACACAAAAGGCAATCACAAGAGACACGTGAGTTATCCCGTGGTTCGACAAGTCCAACACTTGTCTACCTCCATGTTGTGGCGTCCCAATGGATGAGGGTTGCACTCAACCCCTTTTAAGTGAT
Source organism: Zea luxurians (assembly GCA_029449295.1). Taxonomy (NCBI): domain Eukaryota; kingdom Viridiplantae; phylum Streptophyta; class Magnoliopsida; order Poales; family Poaceae; genus Zea; species Zea luxurians. Next base: position 10,027,766 of record JAOPSE010000039.1, read on the forward strand.
CTAATGATCAACTTGAATACCATGGTGATCTTCTTCCTTTCACTATATCCCAGTTGCGAGAAATCTCCACAACTTGGAGTCTCTCGCCCTTACAACAATTATCAATGTGAAAGCACTTAGAGTAAGGGAGGGAAGCAACACACACAAATCCCAGCAATACGCACACACACAAGCCAAGACTTGAGCTCAAATGAAACGCAACAAGTTCACCACTAGAACGGAGCTCAAATCACTAAGAATGTCAATCGAATGTGTGAAGATGGAGTGTGGGAGTCTTAGAATGTTTAGAGTATGCTTGGTGTTCTCCTCCATGCGCCTAGGGGTCCCTTTTATAGCCCCAAGGCAGCTAGGAGCCGTTGGAAGCAATCCAGGGAGGCAATTCTTGCCTTCTGTCGAGTGGCGCACCGGACAGTCCGATGCACCACCGGACATCCACTGTTCACTGTCCGGTGCAGATTGCTTTCCTAAATTGGCGCAGCCGACCGTTGAAGATTTGGAGCCGTTGGCGCACCGGACACTGTCCGGTGCACACCAGACAGTCCGGTGCCCCCATCTGACCATTGGCTCGGCCACGCGTCACACGCAGATTGCGCGGTCGACCGTTGGCGCAGTCGACCGTTGGCTCACCGGACAGTCTAGTGAATTTTAGTCGTACACTGTTGACTGTTTCCTGAGAGCGGCGACTTCACCGCAGATGACTCACCGGACAGTCTGGTGAACCACCGGACAGTCCGGTGATTTATAGCCGTACGCCGCCGTCGAGACCCGAGAGTAGGCTGTCCATCGGGACTGGTCCTGGCACACCGGACACTGTCCGGTGCACCACCGGACATTCCGGTGCACCGAGACCGAGCAGCCTTTTGGCTGACATAGCCAACTCTTCTCCAAAGCGATTTCTTCTGTTTCTAGCACTTAGACATAATACATTAGTGTTCAAAACAATGTACTAAGTCTAGAAACATACCTTTAATCTTGATTTTCACTTCTTGAGTCTTTGGCACAAATATCACTCAAAGCATTTGTGTTGAGCACTTAATCACCAAAATCTTATAGAAATGGCCCAAGGGCACATTTCCCTTTCAGCTCTTTGCTCTCATGCTGCGAACAAGCTTTAGGTTGCAGCTTATCACAATATATGACATAAATCATGAATCTATGACCTTGCATGAGATGGCTAGTGGCGGTGATCCTGGTGGCATAACAATGGTTCTAGAATGGAGCTATAGGATGCATTGTGGTAACAAACATCTTCCAGAAACCTTCCAAGAAGGAAGCTAGTAGCTCAAAGCCGCCTGTGAAGAAGAAGCAGAAAAGTGGGCTAGATGAAGGTTCTAAAAAAAGAAGCCAAAGAAGAAGAAAGATCCCAATGCCCCTAAGAGAGCTATAGCTCCATTCATGTACTTCTCAAAGGCTGAGCGAGCTGTAAGTTAGTTATAACCCTGAATTTTAGAAGGCCATATTGAGAAAACTGAATATGATTAGTTGGAGAAGCTTTTCATCTATCATTTATCCAGCTTCTGGTTTGTGTTTCTTTCATAATCAGAACCCAACAACTTGGAATTTCACTTTCCATTTGGTTATAGCTCTTCTATTTTCTCTACTCGATTGTATGCTGAACATGATAGGTTGCAACAAAATGCATGTTTTTTTGTTATTCTAGATGAGGCACTTAGCCTAGAATTTTGCAGATCAAACAAACAATAGTCATACATGTCACGAAGTTAACAGTGACTTCCCCATTGCAGAACATCAAGAGCAGCAATACAGAACTGACGACCACAGAGATTGCAAAGAAGCTCGGAAAAGGTGGCAAAAGATGACAAGTACCAGAATATGATGAAACAAATAGAAGTGAATCTGAATCAAGACTATAGCTTAACCATAAAAACAACATTCGGCCACGGTAATAGCACACGGATTAATGAAACAGCACAAATCATTTGAATTTTGCTACGCTTTTGATTTTGTTTCAAAATATTGTAAAATGAAATAAAGGGAAAATAGACAAAATAGCAGGTAAAAAATATTTCAATTGATTGGAAGTATCTATATAGAATGATAGCTTGCTAAGTTGACCTACCAGCTCCATTCCTCACTCGAATTAATTTAAACTGAAATGTTGCTACTTGTAAGAATGGAAAAGAGAACCTAATGTACATAACTGACTAATCCAGCTCTAACATACTACTTAGAGTGCATTGTCTTCCACATAGTAACTTCCTAGTGATCATGCATGTTTGCTTAGAGAACAAAAAAACAGACTTGGAGAGCATCTGTTCTAACCATTTCTGCCCATATAAATTTTGTACCGGATAGACAACCATATGTGGAGCAGAACCAGGTCGACAAGCAACGCTATGTAGAAGAGTATGCAACCTACCATGGTGCAGCCGCTCAGCAGTGATTACTAAGCAATACTCAACAAGTTACATGTTAGAGTGCTCCAAAGTTGGCTACAGAACATTGAAAGAAAGTTTTAGTTTGCTACATAAGCGCCATTGTACAGTACTTTCATCCACCAAAGTTCACTTTTCAATACCATACAACCGATATTGATGCCAGTACCTGGTGCGGGGTAAGTGAAAAGACATGCATTTCATCATATTCTGATTGCAATTATGGACTGCTAAGTGCTAACTATTGTGGTTGCCAGTGTTTTCAGTCCCCTGGGGCCATTTGTTCCTGCACCTCCAGAGATAGCGATGCTGTTGGATCTTTTATGGGCCTGGCCCATTTATTGAATAAACTCTATGGTGTGTAATGGTGGAGAATACCAATAGTACTATATTGGAAGTCCAAGGGTCTTTTGGCTTGACTTATATGGTGGGAATTATTCCACTTAACTTGAGAAGTCACGAAACGGACAAGGGCTTGCCACACGCGCGCGCCGCCGCCGCCGGCCGGACCGGGCCGGGCCAGGCGTGGCGTGGCGTGGCGTGGCGAGGCAGGCAGGCGAGCGGGCGGGCGTGGTGTGGTGTTAATTTTTAGCACTCACTAACCGCGTTAACCTTTCAGTTGCCTGTCTCTTCGTCAGCCGAGTGACCCTTCTCCTTCAGCCGACCGACTCATGGCATGACTCGGCGAGAGCTGACCGACTCTTGGCATGACTCGGCGAGACCTTTCTCCTTCAGCTTCCCTCTGCGAGAGGTTAAATAGAGGAGCACCCCTGTCACTCGGTACACGCGAGAAAACACTTTCAGAATCATAGTCCAGCCGCCGAGTGAGGGTATTTCCATCTCGTGACTCTGCGCGCACAGAGAAGCGAGAGGGCAGGTGCCTCCGAAGCCGGTGCCGTTCGAGACCTTGCACGGGAGATCGGCAATTAGGTTTTTGGAGAGCGTCTACGTGACTTCCCAAAACATCTCCAACATGACAAAAGAAGCTGGCCAAGGATCTGGATCATCAGAGCGCATGGGAGGGTATGATCAGTTTATTTACTTACTGTTTTGCGTTCTGGAGATTATATATGTTTCATATATTCATCTATGATGTTTCATATGTAGGAATGATTTTATCTTATCTGTTCTGTCTTATTATAATATGATAGATCTGTCTATTTTAATTTTACAGTCATGCTGTTTATATTTATATCTGTTTATTTTCAATTGTTCAGTCAGTTTACATGTTTATCGTATTTATATGATTTATATATTTCATATGCTTTATGTTCTCATGATCCATATTGTTATGGATACATTTGATGTCATGATTAATTATCTTTTATATGTCATCATCATAATATTAATTTATGGAATTAAAATGATACGGAAAATGCCTATATTTCTAACAATCCAAAAACCTAATGTTAGGCATTTTTTTGTCAGAGGTTTTGCTGCTGTGCTAAAGCCTGATCCTTTTGATGGTAAAAACTTCTTGATATGGAAAGCTAAGATGGAATTGTGGCTAACTGCAATGTCTTGTTTTCATGCCGCTGAGGGCAAGCCTGCCAACTTACCTCCTGAGGATGAGGCTAAGTTTAAGGCTGAAGACAACCTCTTTCGAGGAGCAGTAATTAGCGCACAGGATACAAAATTCCAGAAAAGCTATATCATCCTTCCTACAGGGAAAGAGCTGTGGGATGCACTTGTTGGAAAGTTTGGAGTAACTGACGCTGGTAGCGAGCTGTATCTCATGGAGCAGCTGTATGACTACAAGATGGTTGAGAACCGATCTGTAGTGGAACAGGCTCATGAGTTTCAGGCACTAGCTAAGGAACTCAAACTTTTTCCTTGTCCTTTGCCTGACAAGTTTGTGGCTGGCGGTATAATCGCCAAGTTACCACCTTCTTGGAAGGACTTTGCTACCTCTCTCAAACATAAGAGACAAGAGTTCAATGTGGAAGAGCTCATTGGTACTCTTGATGTTGAGGAAAGAGCTAGAACAAAGGACAATGGAAAAGGTGTGGAGACCTCTACTGCTAATGTGGTGCATAAGAGAAACTTCCGCAAGTTTAACAAGAAGAAAAACCAGAACAAACAAGAGAATACAAATAAACCTGTTCAAACAGCACAGTTTAAAAAGAAGAACAACAACAACAAGGGAAAGGGAGGTTGCTTTGTCTGTGGCAGTGATCAACATTGGGCTAGAGAGTGCCCTAATCGCAAGTTCACTCAAGACAAGAAATTAGCTAATGTTGTAACCACTGAAACTGAAGGTGGAACATCTGGGTATGGTAATTCTTTACCATTTGTTCTTTCAGTCTGTAATTCACCTAAGTGGTGGATGGACAGTGGTGCAAACATTCATGTGTGTGCTGATGCCTCTATGTTCTCCTCCTATCAGGTCGGGAGGTCTGGCACCTTGTTAATGGGAAATGGGTCGCGTGCTCATGTTCTTGGTGTTGGTACGGTCATTCTGAAGTTTACTTCGGGAAAGACGGTGCCATTGAAGAGCGTGCAGCATGTGCCCTCTATCAAGAAGAATCTTGTTAGCGCTTCTATGCTATGTCGAGATGGATACAAAGTTGTTCTTGAGTCAATGAATGTGTTGTGTCGAAGCATGGTACTTTTGTTGGTAAAGGATATGACTGCGGAGGCTTGTTCCGCTTATCATTGCATGATGTGTGTAATAAACTCGTGAATTCTGTTCATTTTTCTGATGAGTCGGATTTATGGCATTCACGTTTTTGTCATGCAAGCTTTGGCTGTCTTATGCGGTTAGCAAATATAAATCTAATTCCTAAATTTAACTTGGTCAAAAGGTCTAAGTGCCATGTGTGTGTTGAATCAAAACAACCCCACAAGCCTCACAAGGCTGCTGAGGCGAGGAGTTTGGCACCTCTAGAACTTGTTCATTCTGATCTGTGCGAGATGAATGGAATTTTGACCAAAGGTGGTAAAAGATACTTTCTCACTTTTATAGATGACTCCACTAGATTTTGCTATGTGTATCTCTTAAAAACAAAAGATGAAGCGTTCAATTATTTTAAGGCCTATAAAGCTGAAGTTGAGAACCAACTTGAGAGGAAAATAAAACGGTTAAGGTCTGATCGAGGTGGAGAATATTTCTCTAATGTGTTCGATGAGTTCTGCGTGGAACATGATATTATTCATGAGAGGACACCGCCATTCTCACCACAATCCAATGGGATTGTTGAAAGGAAAAAACGCACTCTAACAGATTTGGTGAATGCCATGTTGAGTACAGCGGGATTATCCAAGGCATGGTGGGTTGAGGCGATTTTGACAGCTTGTCATGTCCTGAATTGAGTTCCAACAAAGAACAAAGAGATCACACCATTCGAGGAATGGGAAAAGAGAAGATTAAATCTCTCATATTTGCGCACTTGGGGTTGCTTGGCTAAAGTGAATGTGCCAATCAACAAAAAGCGTAAACTTGGACCTAAAACTGTTGATTGTGTATTCCTTGGGTACTCTTTTCACAGCACTGGGTATAGGTTCTTAAATATAAAATCTGATGTGCCTTATATTTATGTTGATACTATCATGGAATGAAGAGACGCAACATTCTTTGAGAATGAGTTTCCCATGAAGAATACACCTAGTGATATAAGTCATGAAACTATAATTCTCCATGAGCACGAACTGTCAATTCCTATAGATCATGCTGAGGATTCTCACGTGCACATCCCTGAGGAGGATGACACTATAGTCACTCGAAAGAGCAAGAGACAGAGGGTTGCAAAATCCTTTGGTAATGACTTTATCGTGTACCTTGTGGAAGACACACCAACTACCATTAGTGAGGCATATTCCTCTCCTGATGCTGACTTATGGAAGGAAGCAGTAAGGAGTGAGATGGAATCTATTATGTCTAATGGAACTTGGGAGGTCGTTGACCGTCCTTATGGTTGTCAACCTATAGGCTGCAAATGGATCTTTAAGAAAAAGTTTAGGCCTGATGGTACAATCAAGAGGTACAAGGCAAGGCTTGTGGCCAAAGGATATACACAAAAAGAGGGTGAAGATTTCTTTGATACCTACTCACCAGTGGCTCGATTGACTACAATTCGCACATTAATAGCCGTGGCAGCCTCTTATGGTCTTATCATTCATCAGATGGATGTTAAGACAGCTTTCCTAAATGGAGAGTTGGATGAGGAGATCTACATGGATCAGCCAGAAGGGTTCATTGCGGATGGTCAAGAGAACAAGGTGTGCAGGTTGATAAAATCATTGTATGGCCTAAAACAGGCACCTAAGCAATGGCATGAAAAGTTTGATAATACTCTTACAGCCGCTGGTTTTGCTGTAAATGAATCTGACACGTGTGTATATTATCGGTATGGTGGGGGTGAGTCTGTTATGCTGTGCCTTTATGTTGATGACATCTTGATCTTTGGATCAAATCTCAATGTGATTGAGGAAGTTAAAAATCTTCTATCGAGCAATTTCGAGATGAAAGATTTGGGAGAAGCTGATGTCATTCTAAACATCAAGCTTGTTAGAGAAGCTGATGGTGGGGTAACCTTGTTGCAATCCCATTATGTGGAAAAGGTATTGAGTCGCTTTGGTTTTAGTGACTGTGATCCTGCTCCAACACCTTATGACCCTAGTTTGCTATTAAGAAAGAATCGGAGAATAGCAAGGGATCAATTGACATACTCCCAGATCATTGGCTCGCTCATGTACCTTGCAAGTGCAATAAGGCCAGGCATCTCTTATGCTGTGAGTAAGCTAAGTCGGTTTGTGTCAAAACCAGGAGATGATCACTGGCGTGCTCTTGAGAGAGTGTTGCGGTATTTGAAAGGTACTATAACATACGGTATTCATTATACCGGAAACCCAAAAGTGCTGGAAGGCTATTGTGATGTCAACTGGATTTCTGATGCTGATGAGCTTTATGCCACAAGCGGATATGTGTTTCTGTTTGGAGGTGGCGCTGTTTCCTGGAAGTCTTGCAAGCAGACTATCTTAACGAAGTCTACAATGGAAGCAGAACTCACAGCATTAGACACTGCTGGGGCTGAGGCCAAGTGGCTTCGTGATTTCCTATTGGACTTACCGGTAGTTGAAAAAACGATACCGGCTATTTCCATGAACTGTGACAACCAAACGGTGATTACAAAGGTTAACAGTTCTAGGAATAACATGAAGTCTACAAGGCATGTTAAGAGGAGATTAAAATCTGTTAGGAAGTTGAAAAACTCCGGAGTTATAACAGTGGATTATGTCCACACATCTAATAATCTGGCAGATCAATTCACTAAGGGTCTATCACGCAATGTGATAGAAAGTGCATCGAGAGAAATGGGTATGAGACCCATGTGAAATCTACTCTAGTGGTAACCTGCTCTATGTGATCGGAGATCCCGTGAAGTAGAGTGGAGAAACAAGCTAGGAGTAGATTGTGAGGAAAGATCCCTTCTTTAACTCATTTCTGATGCACATCTTTTCTATCTGTAAGGCAGGATGGTATTTTACCTTAATGTATTCAAGAGTCTTATAAAGGTGAGATGTTGTCCTACAGAACATCTTCTGAGGAATACACCTATATGAGTCAGACTGCTGGTCACAGTCTATGGGACTTGGGTAATCTCTAAATACTCATGAAAGGCACTGAAGTGTGACTTATATGCTTCTAAACAGCGGGAATACTCTTTTGCAGCCTAGTATCAGCAAAGGATTTGAGTGAATCTCACTTCGCACAAAACTGTCAATTCAAGGCTTAGTCCATTGTTCAGTTGTGAATGAGTGAAACTCTTATTCTAGATGGATGTTCAACTTAACAGTCTCCATCGAAACACTGGTATATCAAAGGATTGTGATTCTGATACTTCATCATAACAAACCCTAGAGTTTGGTGGGGATTGTTGGATCTTTTATGGGCCTGGCCCATTTATTGAATAAACTCTATGGAGTGTAATGGTGGAGAATACCAATAGTACCATATTGGAAGTCCAAGGGTCTTTTGGCTTGACTTATATGGTGGGAATTATTCCACTTAACTTGAGAAGTCAGGAAACGGACAAGGGCTTGCCACACGCGCGCTCGCGCGCCGCCGCCGCCGGCCGGACCGGGCGTGGCGTGGCGTGGCGAGGCAGGCAGGCGAGCGAGCGGGCGGGCGTGGTGTGGTGTGGTGTTAATTTTTAGCACTCACTAACCGCGTTAACCTTTCATTTGCCTGTCTCTTCGTCAGCCGAGTGACCCTTCTCCTTCAGCCGAGTGACCCTTCTCCTTCAGCCGGCCGACTCATGGCATGACTCGGCGAGAGCTGACCGACTCTTGGCGTGACTCGGCGAGACCTTTCTCCTTCAGCTTCCCTCTGCGAGAGGTTAAATAGAGGAGCACCCCTGTCACTCGGTACACGCGAGAAAACACTTTCAGAATCACAGTCCAGCCGCCGAGTGAGGGTATTTCCATCTCGTGACTCTGCGCGCACAGAGAAGCGAGAGGGTAGCTGCCTCCGAAGCCGGTGTCGTTCGAGACCTTGCACGGGGGATCGGCAATTAGGTTTTTGGGGAGCGTCTACGCGACTGCCCAAAACATCTCCAACATGACAAAAGAAGCTGGCCAAGGATCTGGATCATCAGAGCACATGGGAGGGTATGATCAGTTTATTTACTTACTGTTTTGCGTTCTGGAGATTATATATGTTTCATATATTCATCTATGATGTTTCATATGTAGGAATGATTTTATTTTATCTGTTCTGTCTTATTATAATATGATAGATCTGTCTGTTTTAATTTTACAGTCATGTTGTTTATATTTCTATCTGTTTATTTTCTATATGTTTATTTTCAATTGTTCAGTCAGTTTACATGTTTATTGTATTTATATGATTTATATATTTCATATGCTTTATGTTCTCATGATCCATATTGTTATGGATATATTTGATGTCATGATTAATTATCTTTTATATGTCATCATCATAATATTAATTTATGGAATTAAAATGATACGGAAAATGCCTATATTTCTAACAGGTGCATATGCTGAGATAGCAAGGGCCACCTCCTCCGTTTGAACCAAATGGCGCACCACATGGCAGCATAGGAATGCTCGGGTCAATGATGGGTGGTTCAGCACCGATTATAGCCATGCCTCCGAATTTCTGCCATGACCATCGCCGTCTTAGAAGGTTTATCCCCCAATTCCAGAATCTCTTCTTCCTCATGTTTGCTTGCTTTTGATATTCATCTTGCTATTATGTTGCTGTGAAGTGCTGAAGGCTAGTTATTTCTTTAATGTTCTCATGATCTCCTGCAATAATTGTGCTATGATGCCTGAAGTTTCAGGTATGTTGCTGACCCTCACGATCTCATTCAGTGCTTCATAAGCAGAAGCACGAAGCCTGAAATGGATGGTCTCAGCATGGTCTACGGCAGAAAGAAGAGCACCAATCGTATTAGATAGATAAGGTGTGAGGACAGAAGACGTTGACTCTGCATCTTCATAACCTTGGGCGAGAAAATAAATAGCTCCACAGACTTTGTCGGCCACATTTGGAGCATCTTTAGTACTCTCAAGCAATACAGACATGATACGAGGAAGGTTTGAACCATTTATGATTGAGTTTATACCAGCTGGAGAATGCAAGAGCTCAAATACTCTCCCAAGAGTCCAAGCAGTAGTATCTTTTACCTGGCTATTTGCATCATTCATCGTGTTGAGCAAGAAATCAAGACCAGCCTAGACCAGTGGAGCAAGTTTCCCAACAGAAGGGCCTTCAAGAATAGAACCAAATGCAAAGGTAGCTGCCTCACGACAATGCCAATCAGGCTTTGTGATGTTGGTCTTGACAAATGACATCACAAGAGGGACAACTGCATCACCAACAGTTCTAGAAATGAGTCCAAGGCATGTCCCACCACTCATAGAAATATTTCAAGCATTATCATCTTGATCTTCCTCTTGCTTCAACAAAGTTTCTAGCAGCAACGGAACAAGTAAAGGGAGGGCCTTTTCAATAAAGCGGAAGTGTATAGCAGAGTTGCCATCCTCAGATCCCTCATATTCATCTTGGAGTGCAATCTCTTCATCACAGATAGCGCTCTAGAACTCAATAGCTTGAAGTGCAACCGGTTCCTCATCACCTTTTGCACAGGTCCAATAATGGTCATAATTACTCACATTTCACCATCATCTTTGGGAGCCATATAACTTTTTCTCCCTCGATTTATGCTGAAATGGGGGCCTAGAGTTGCTCCAAGATGTAAAAAAATCGCATCATGTTATTAATGGATCTTTAGAATTAACATCTACGTATACGTTGTAGGTGAATTTTATTGAAGCAAAAATTTGATAGTTAGATGGTGTTTTCTATTTGAGCAGTAAATGGTGTTTATTCTTGTACTTAATGGCAGATCCAAAATAGAAGGAAGAGAAGCATGTGAGAAAGAGAATTGTGAACGGATGCAACTCACCGTACACAAATCATACTATTAGCTAAGCCTTACCACTATCATTAGATAAATAGCATCAACCTCTATATACAGGAAGTATGCATATAAACTTTACACTACCCCAATAAATACCCAAATACACACAAATTTGGAATATTATACTATAGAAAAGCCAAAGTGACCAATAATTAGGAACACAGGGAGTAGATAATAACGTAAATAACAAAAATCACCTCCCATGGTGCAGGATAGATAAAGTAGTTTTACATGTTATAGTAGTAAGAAAAATCTTTTTTAAGAAAAAAATGGAATCCAAAATAAAATTAACAATAGCATAATACTGTGTGAACTGCGAGCACTTTAATGCTTAACACATGTATAAATTAGTGAATAGTGAACAGATCAATGTAATACGTATTCCTATTAATGAAAGCACTAAAAACTCAATCAGTAAAATTAAACAAAGCCAACCAGCAGACAACTTGATACCTTCACCGCAAGAGGACACACGAGTGGTAATGTGGAGAACCTTAGTAGGGATCCTGATAGGTCCCTTAACCCTCAAATGCTTGTCCTTGTCTCCCTTTACCAAATCCGCACAATCTAAAATGTACCAGAAATCGCACAAATTTGTCACTTCAATAATTCAATGAAAATAACTCTGCAACGACAGTCCAATACTCTGGTGTAGCTTGCATCATAGCCAATGAACAAATGCAAAATAATCAGACCAATAGTTTTAGTCATTGAAACTGAATATATCAAGCCCAACATCCAGGTCGTGTCAACACGCTGCTATAACTCTGGTTGCAAACATCATGATATAGTTAACTGAACTAATTTCTGGTAAATTTAAAATCATGATATAGCCTAATATCTGATGGTATTAATTTCTGCTGCAAACATCATGATATAGTTAACTGAATTAATAAAGAAATCTGGTTGCTGATTACTTCTAGAGCAAAGAAGCAGAAAAGGAAAATGCTACTGTTGTTATGGTGCCATAAAAATTCACATGATCCAACAATAGGGAAGGCCATAATACAGGTTATCTTCTTCCAGAATCTATGACGATGTTTTTTGTAGCCTTTGAGAAGTACATGAATTAGAAGTTGCAGCTTATCTGAGAAGTTGCAGCTTATCACAATATATGACATAAATCATGAATCTATGACCATGCATGAGATGGCTAGTGGCGGTGATCCTAGTGGCATAACAATGGTTCTAGAATGGAGCTATAGGATGCATTGTGGTAACAAACGTCTTCCAGAAACCTTCCAAGAAGGAAGCTAGTACCTCAAAGCCGCCTGTGAAGAAGAAGCAGAAGAGTGGGCCAGATGAAGGTTCTAAAAAAAAGAAGCCAAAGAAGAAGAAAGATCCCAATGCCCTTAAGAGAGCTATAGCTCCATTCATGTACTTCTCAAAGGCTGAGCGAGCTGTAAGTTAGTTATAACCCTGAATTTTAGAAGGCCATATTGAGAAAACTGAATATGATTAGTTGGAGAAGATTTTCATCTATCATTTATCCAGCTTCTGGTTTGTGTTTCTTTCAGAATCAGAACCCAACAACTTGGAATTTCACTTTCCATTTGGTTATAGCTCTTCTATTTTCTCTACTCAATTGTATGCAGAACTGAAAGGGAAATGTGCCCTTGGGCCATTTCTAAGTATTTTGGTGATCAAGTGCCAACACAAATGGTTTAAGTGTGAAACTATGCCAAATGGTGGATGAAGTGAAAATCAACACAAAGGTATGATTCTAGACTTAGTACATTGGTTTTTGTGTACTAACATATTTGTCTAAGTGCTAGAATCAGAGAAAATACAATTGGAAAAGACATGGCTCGAGCAGCCAAGACTCTGCTCAGTCTGGGTACACCGGACTGTCCGGTGCGCCAGGCTGGCGTCTGGTCAACTGGCTGCTCTCGGGTCTCGACGGCGGCGTACGACTATAAATCACCGGACTGTCCGGTGGTGCACCGGACTTTCCGGTGAGTCGGCTGCGGCGAAGTCGCCGCTCTCGGGAATCAAGTCAACAGTGTACGGCTATAATTCACCGGACTGTCTGGTGGTGCACCGGACTGTCCGGTGAGCCAACGGTCGGCCGCGCAATCCGCGCATGACGTGTGGTCGAGCCAACGTTTAGATGGGGGCACCGGACTGTCCGGTGTGAACCGGACAGTGTCCGGTGCGCCAACGGCTCCAAATCTTCAACGGTCGGCTGCGCCAAAATAGGAAAGAAATCAGCACCGGACAGTGTCCGGTGGTGCACCGGACTGTCCGGTGCACCAACCGATAGAAGGAAAGAATTGCCTTCCTGGATTGCTCTTAACAGCTCCTAGCTGCCTTGGGGCTATAAAAGGGACCCCTAGGCGCATGGAGGAGCACACCAAGCATACTTTGAGCATTCTTGATCATTCACACTCCGTCTTTGCGCACTCGTTTGACATTCTTAGTGATTTGAGCTCCATTTTAGTGAGAACCTTGTGATATTCATTTGAGCTCGAGTCTTGGCCATGTGTGTGCATATTGCTGTGGATTTGTGTGTGTTGCTTCCCTCGCTTACTCTAGTGCTTTCACTTTGATCCTTATTGTAAGGGCGAGAGACTCCAAGTTGTGGAGATTCCTCGCAAACGGGAAAGAGTAAAGAAAAGAAGAACACCGTGGTATTCAAGTTGATCATTGGATCACTTGAGAGGAGTTGAGTGCAACTCTCGTCCATTGGGACACCACAACGTGGAGTAGGCAAGTGTTGTACTTGGCCGAACCACGAGATAAATCCTCATGTTTCTTGTGCTTGTTCTCACTGTGTCTATTGTGCTTCACAAGAGCTCTCCTTAGCCACTTGACTTCATTGCGCTAACTCCTAATCAAGTTTTGTGGCTTTAAGTTTCAAGTTTTTACAGGATCACCTATTCCCCCCCCCCTCTAGGTGCTCTCAATTGGTATCGGAGCCGTTCTCTTCAAGAAAGGGACAAATCGCCCGAAGGGATGGATCCTAAGGGAAAGGGGATGGTGATCAACGACAAGGAGAAGGAGTCCTTCATCAATGAGCCAAAAGACGACAAGCCCACTGACTCGGGCTCAAGTCATAAGAAGAAGGATGGGAAGAAGAAGAGGCGTATCAATAAGATCGTCTACTACGACGACAGCGACGAGTCTTCTTCTTCCCAAAAGGACGACGACGACAACGACTACGAGAAAAAGAAGACGGTTAACTCGAACTTCTCTTTTGATTACTCTCGTATTCCGCATAATTCAAATGCACATTTTCTTTCCATTCCTCTTGGCAAACCTCCACACTTTTATGGAGAGGACTACGGATTTTGGAGTCACAAAATGCGTAGTCACTTGTTCTCTCTTCATCCAAGTATATGGGAGATAGTAGAGAATGGAATGCATTTTGATAGTTCTGATAATCCCATGTTTATTAATGAACAAATCCACAAAAATGCACAAGCTACCACTGTTCTTTTAGCATCCTTGTGCAGGGAAGAGTACCATAAGGTGAGCGGCTTGGATAACGCCAAGCAAATTTGGGACACCCTCAGGATCTCGCATGAGGGAAATGACGTCACCATGCTCACCAAGATGGAGTTGGTGGAAGGCAAACTAGGAAGGTTCGCAATGATCAGGGGGGAGGAGCCAACCCAAACATATAACAGGCTCAAGACCCTGGTCAACAAAATAAGGAGCTATGGAAGCACGAGATGGACGGACCATGATGTCGTCCGCCTAATGCTAAGGTCTTTCACTGTCCTTGATCCACATCTTGTAAATTCTATTCGTGAAAATCCTAGGTACACCAAGATGTCGCCCGAGGAAATACTTGGAAAGTTCGTAAGCGAGCGGATGATGATCAAGGAGGCGAGATACGTTGATGAGGCGTTGAATGGCCCAATCCACGAGCCTCAAACCGTTGCTCTCAAAGCAACAAGTAGCAGGGAGGCGCTACCTAGCAAGGTGGCGCAGGTTGAGGCGGCGGGGCTCAACGAGGAAGAAATGGCCCTCATCATCAAGCGCTTCAAGACGACGCTAAAGGGTCGCAAGGAGCATCCCAAAAAGAACAAGACGAAGGGAAAGCGCTCCTGCTTCAAGTGTGGTAAGACTGATCACTTAATTGCTAACTGTCCCGATAATGATAGTGACCAGGGACAAGAGAAAAGCGGGAAGAAGGAAAAGAAGAAGGCGTACAAGAAGGCTAAGGGCGAGGCACACCTTGGCAAAGAGTGGGACTCAGATTGTTCTTCGTCCAACTCCGACGATGAGGGACTCGCCGCCACCGCCTTCAACAAATCGTCGCTCTTTCCCAACGAGCGCCACACTTGCCTAATGGCAAAGGAAAAGAAGGTAATCACTAGAGAAACTCCTAAGTACTCTACTTCGAGTGATGAGGACTTTAGTGATGATGATGAAATTGATTACACTAGTTTATTTAAAGGATTAGATAGAAGTAAAATTGATAAGATCAATGAATTAATTGATGCCTTGAATGAAAAGAATAGATTGTTAGAAAAGCAAGAGGATCTTTTATATGAAGAGCATGATAAATTTGTTAGTGCGCAAAATTCTCTTGCTTTAGAAGTTAAAAGAAATGAAATGCTTTCATGTAAAATTTTTGCTTGTCATGAGACTATTTCTAATTTAAAGAGCATTAACGATGATTTAAATGCTAAGCTAGAAGTTGCAAATAAATCTAGTTCTTGTATTGAGCATGTAGTAATTTGCAATAGGTGTAAGGATTTTAATGTTGATGCTTGCAATGAACATTTGATTTCCATTTCTAAATTAAATGATGAAGTAGCTAGTCTTAATGCCCAACTTAAGACTAGCAAAAATGATTTTGATAAACTAAAATTTGCAAGGGATGCCTACACTAGTGGTAGACACCCCTCTATTAAGGATGGGCTTGGCTTTCGAAGGGAAGCTAAGAACTTAACAAGTCATAAGGCTCCCATCTCCGCCAAGGAGAAAGGGAAGGCCCATATGGCAAATAGTGTTCATAAAAATCATGCTTTCTTGTATCATGATAGGAAATATTCTAGAAATGTTCATTATGATAGGAGTTGTAATGCGTTTGACTCTAATGCCATGATTGCTTCAAGTTCAAGCTTTAATGGTAGATCTAGAAGGAATTTTGTGTCTCATGCTCCTAGGAAAGTGTTTAATGGATCTACCACTATCTTTCATGCTTGCAATGCTAAATTTATTCTTTCATGCAAAAATAAAAAGGTGATTGCTAAAAAGGTGGGAGCCAAATGCAAGGGAGACAAGACTTGCATTTGGGTCCCTAAGGCTATTGTTACTAACCTTGTAGGACCCAACAAGAGTTGGGTACCTAAAACCCAAGCCTAATTTGCCTTGCAGGTTTATGCATCTGGGGGCTCAAGCTGGATTATCGACAGCGGATGCACAAACCACATGACGGGGGAGAAGAAGATGTTCACCTCCTACGTCAAGAACAAAGATTCCCAAGACTCAATCATATTCGGTGACGGGAATCAAGGCAAGGTTAAAGGACTAGGAAAAATAGCTATTTCTTCCGAGCATTCCATTTCTAATGTGTTTTTAGTAGAATCGCTTGGATATAACTTGTTGTCCGTTAGTCAATTATGTAACATGGGTTACAACTGCTTATTCACAAATGTAGATGTGTCTGTCTTTAGAAGGAGTGATGGTTTATTGGCTTTTAAGGGTGTACTAGACGACAAACTCTATTTAGTTGATTTTGCAAAAGAGGAGGCCGATCTAGATGCATGCTTAATTGCTAAGACTAGCATGGGCTGGCTGTGGCATCGCCGTCTAGCACATGTGGGGATGAAGAACCTTCACAAACTTCTAAAGGGAGAACATGTGTTAGGTCTAACAAATGTAACTTTCGAAAAAGATAGACCTTGTACAACTTGTCAAGCAGGTAAACAGGTGGGAGGCTCTCATCATATCAAGAATGTGATGACCACGTCAAGACCTTTGGAGTTACTTCATATGGATCTCTTCGGACCCGTCGCCTACCTAAGCATAGGAGGATGTAAGTATGGTCTTGTTATAGTTGATGACTTTTCCCGCTTCACTTGGGTATTCTTTTTGCAGGATAAATCTGAAACCCAAGGGACCCTCAAGCGCTTCCTAAGAAGAGCTCAAAATGAGTTTGAGCTCAAGGTGAAGAAGATAAGGAGAGACAACGGGTCCGAGTTCAAGAACCTTCAAGTGGAGGAGTACCTTGAGGAGGAAGGAATCAAGCACGAGTTCTCCGCTCCCTACACACCACAGCAAAATGGTGTGGTAGAGATGAAGAACAGGACGCTCATAGACATGGCGAGGACGATGCTTGGATAATTCAAGACGCCCGAGCGATTTTGGTCGGAAGCTGTGAACACGGCTTGCCACGCCATAAACCGAGTCTACCTTCATCGCCTCTGAAAGGGAATTAGGCTTACACCTATTTCATAAACTAATTTTGGTGGTTGAATTGCCCAACACAAATAAATTGGACTAACTAGTTTGCTCTAGTCTATAAGTTATACAGGTGCAAAAGGTTCACAAAAGGCCAATAAAAAGATCAAGAAAAGGGTTCAACAAAAAGAGCAAAGGGACAACCGAAGGCACCCTGGTCTGGCGCACCGGACTGTCCGGTGCACCACCAGACATGTCCAGTGCACCAGGGTTCTCCACGCGCTGAACTCCTCACCTTCGGAAAAACGCAGAGTCGTTCCGCTATAATTCACCGGACTGTCCGGTGTACACCGGACAGTGTCCGGTGCTCCAGGAATCACTACTACAGGTATCCTCTATACAGGCGGTCCGGTTAGCCTCTACACAGGCGGTTCCAGGAACCGCTTGTGGTGCACCGCCTGTGATGTAAAACAACATCACAGGCGGTCAATCAAAAACCGCCTGTGATAGACACACATCACAGGCGGTCCAGTTTAAAAGAACCGCCTGTGATAGTCACACATCACAGGCGGTCCGGTTTAAAAGAACCGCCTGTGATAGAGACACATCACAGGCGGTTTTAATTATAAGCCGCCTGTATTTCCCAGATTCATATACACAGAAGCAGATTCATATATATTTTCCAGATTCATATACAGAAACAGAAATAATAACAGATTCAAACACAGATTCAAACACATTGTGTTTCAAACACATATTCATCATACAAAGATTCAAACAAGTTCTATAGCAGGTTCCATACACAGATTCATCCACATATATATCAAGTTCCATCATACACAGATTTATACACATCAAGTTGCATAACAACTCAACATCTCAAAGTTCCATAGACAACTAAACATCTAAAGTTCCTAACTAAAGACCTAAACACTGTGTGATATTGTGTACAAACTTAGTTCTGGGATATTTTGCAAATTTCCATTTACATTGTAGAATAGCCCTTGTTGATGAAGAACTTCACGGCGCATAAAGTATAGCAAGTCTCTTACAACCTTAGCCACGCCGGTGGAAACCATATCTCTTTCTAACCATTCAGCATTGATCTTAGATTTAGGAACCTGCAATGAAAGCAAAAAGCAATCGGTGCTAAGAGTAATGTGATGAGCAACAATATAACATAAAAATTGCAATATAGACAATGATAGCGAACTTACATCCTCACGATTGACCATGTAATGGAAGGTGACACGACACCATTCGCATACATAATAACCGCACAGGACAGTACCCGGAGGTTGTTTGTCACCATATGGAAATAATGATATTGACAAATTAGGCTTGTCCTCTGGATGTTCGCCGCCAAGATCTTTCCAATAAAAACGGTATGCACTGCATATAAGAATAGCATTGTGAGATTAAGAATACATTTGTTAAGTTGTAATAAGTACAAGTGTGCAATAATAATCATACTTCTCTAAAATCTTCAAGAAGTCATTATACGTAGCCTTTTCCATTCTCAGTGAGTCGAAGACCACGACTTTACCATCCTTTGGCCAGATCATGATACAAATGTAGTGGTCACTATATAGACATAGACGAAAACACATGTTAATATCACGATTGCCATAATTTATAGTTCAAAATTAAACCATGTCGATAACTTACTTAAAGTGGTGCGGAGCTATTATTAAGTCCTTGCCATGTTGTACATGATTATACATGGCTCGTCCAATGTATGCCGCCATTACCTTCATTTTCTTTCTCTGATTCTGTTTGACGGCTTTCTCAAATTCAGCATCGTCCAAGTCTTTGTATTCTTCTCCTTGCCTCCGAGCTACTACTTTGTAGCAAGCTTGGGATATCATCAACGGGTCAAGAAACCCTGTCTTAAGTTGTTTCTTCTTATCATCCATGTATTGCATCCTACGTGTAATAGTGTTAATCGTTAGACTCTCGTTTATGTGTGCGTGTACAAAACTAACAAATATGAAAGTTTAGAGGTACTTACAAGCAAAAGAGGGTTAAGTAGTTGGTTTCCATCCTTTGTCGGTGGTACAATGACCAGAGATCGTCAAAGAATAAATGCCGCACAGGATTTATATGATCATTGCTCCAAAATGCATCTTCTGGCACAACAAATGTGAAATCCTCGAGTTTGTATTTGTTGCTAGCCACCATGTACCACTCATGCATTCTAATCTCCGGAGTTGACAACTTAGAAAGTTGCACTGTCGTTAAGAACGGCCTCCCATTCACAAATTTAGGAGGAACATCCTCCTTCTTGTATACCGAGATATTGGTTTTAAGACGTAATGATTCTCGAGTATGAATCATTCCATCTTCTTCCCATACTTCGAAATTGTCTATTTGGGCCGACCGTGTGCCTACTCCATGAGATGCTGATATTGCTTTTGATTGATTAGTCATAACTCTCTGCAATTTATGCAGGTAGCGTGCCACTGATTCTGACGGTTTCTTGACATCGTCTGTGGCGATTCGCTTATGAATTTTCTTTGAAATAGTTGGCCCTTCAACATTGGTGCCAACCTTTGGTTCCTTTTTGATGTTGACGTCGACATTCTGAGGAACAATTTTGTCTACGTCCCCCTCGTCGAGTTCCTTCGCAAGAGGCGATATGATTGTTTCAACGATTTTTTTGGAGGTCGGTGTCATATCTTCCCGCACTGGTGTTGAATTCGGCTCATCACCAAACTTGATGTCGCGCCGATGCCAAAGAACCAACTCGTTCATTGCCTCTTGCAAAGTTATGATCCCCTCAACTGGAAAATCTATCTCCCAATCTTCACAACCACTGTTTGTGATTTCTAGAACTTGGACCACAGCATGGTGTGGCGGGACAGGATTGTCCTTGTAGTTAACAAGTCCTGGTTTTACCAAACCAGTAGCAGCTTGCTTTGTTTTTGTCCCTGATCGATTGATTGGAATATGAAGAAAGCAAGGCTTGTCCTCAACAATATCGTCTACAGGGTACTTGGTCAAGTCTTGCACAGATCCAACGCTGCTAGGGACTATAGGTGGACTCATGTGGCTTGGCTTGAGTTCAAATGATATGCATTCTGTTTTCTTCATTTTGTTCATCACGTCATTAATAGCCTTTTGTACCCTTTCATCAATAGTCTCTTCAAGGGTCCTTTTCGACTTCTCGTGTTTCCTATATGACGACGCATACTCTGGAAACGCCTCTCTCCAGGAAATCTTAGAAGAGATTCCCCGAGCCCGTCCAGTGTGTTCAGGATTGCCTAGGGCTGCAGTTAGTATGTCATTCTCCCTCCGAGGCTTAAATTCTCCTTTTTTTCTCTTATCTGCATATTCTTGAATTTTTGACGAAACTTCGCCTACCAATTCTGGATGCAAAAGTTTGCCGTCCTCACTCAAACCTGCTCGACCTAAGATCCAACGAATAGCTCTCTCATCGATATCTTTTAATATTGGGTCCAAAGTGCCGTTAGTTATAGCTTCCTCGATAATCTTGTTCCACTGCACAACTTTATGGTGATATCCGCTTGACCCAAGGCGATGGGGGTGTTTGTTCATCTTCGCTCTCTGAGAATTAGTTTCGCCCAGTTCTTTGGCCTTCAGATCGGTCTTCTGACGAACAAATTCCTCCCACTGAGCTTGAGTGATTTTCCCCATTTTCTTGGGCGGAGGAACCTTATTCTTCTTAACAAAGTCCCTATTCATCTCGGCCTTCCACCCACGAAACATCTTGGCCATAGCAGAGAGCATCGACTTCCTTACTGCATCCTCTGTGCCTTTTGGGAACTTGAATGACTCAGACAACTTAGCCCATAGCTTGTTGCGGGTGTCTTCATCTAAATCCTTCCATTTTTGAAGTGTGATTGGCACTATATCTCTAACAGTAGCCCCGTAGGAATTTCGAAACTTTGTAACCACGTCAAGTGGTTCTTCAGGAAACCCCTCTGCATTTAGTTTTGTTACATACATAACTGCACCTTCTTTCATCTGATTTGGACCTCGTCGCCCTCGTTTCCGCTTATGTGAAACGGATGATTCAGGCATCGGAGCATCCTCTGTGTTTCGTGTAGAAGATGCATCCTCTTTCTTCTCTTCATTTGAAATCTATATAGTGAAAAAATTAATGGCCTTTCATATATGAACATTATTTTACAATATAGTCGACATATTTCTATTTACCTCTTCATTGTTGGGAATATAGTCGGCATCAAGCTCATCTGATGTTTTTTTCTTCCTTGGAGGTATAGGAGTACAAGGATTGTCGTCACTAGAACTATCCTCCCCGCTCCCTTCACTGGAGCTGCTCGTTGTCTGCCATTCAAGTTTGGTCGCGTCTTCATCAACTTTGTGAGACGCACCGGTGCAGACCACATCCATACTAGGCTGCTCGTTGTCTGCCATTCAAGCTGGTTCCATCGATAAAGGGATATACTGTTAGTCTGATATACTGGTTCCATCAATAAGGGAACTTGGAGAAAAGGCACTTTCCAATGCAGTTAGACAGAGAAGGCATGGCTGTGATGTTATAATGCTGAAGGACCCCAAGAAGAGATTAAGCCCTATAGTCTACCACCTCTCGTTATTTGTGGGCTTCACCGAGGGCGGGAAACATTTGGTGACATCAAACGACCTTCGGGCTGTGGACGTCTGCGAGCTTGTTAAGGGGCCAGACGATGGTGAGCCGGTGTACTCTGTCCGGATGTGTGGTCACAAAATTTAAAGCCGCCCCGGCTTCATCTGTGCGCTTCTCTTCTCTTATGTCGGCTACTAAGATCACTTAGCACCCCACCTAAGAGAAGAGAAGCACACACATGCAGTCGGGGCAGCTTTTAATTTTGTGACCACACATCCGGACATAGTACACCGGCTCAACATCGTCTGGCCTCTTAACAAGCTCGCAGACGTCTTCAGCCCAAAGGTCGTTTGCTATCACCAAATGTTTCCAGCCATCGGTGAAGCCCACAAATAACGGGAGGTGGTAGACTACAGGGCTTAATCTCTTCTTGGGGTCCTTCAGCATTATAACATCACAGCCATGCTGAAGGACCCCAAGAAGAGATTAAGCCCTGTAGGACCCCAAGAAGAGATTAAGCCCTGTGGTCTACCACCTCCCGTTATTTGTGGGCTTCACCGAGGGCGGGAAACATTTGGTGACATCAAACGACCTTCGGGCTGTGGACGTCTGCGAGCTTGTTAAGGGGCCAGACGATGGTGAGCCGGTGTACTCTGTCCGGATGTGTGGTCACAAAATTTAAAGACGCCCCGACTTCATCTGTGCACTTCTTTTCTCTTATGTCGGCTACTAAGATCACTTAGCACCCCACCTAAGAGAAGAGAAGCACACACATGCAGCCGGGGCAGCTTTAAATTTTGTGACCACACATCCGGACATAGTACACCGGCTCACCATCGTCTGGCCCCTTAACAAGCTCGCAGACGTCTTCAACCCGAAGGTCGTTTGCTATCACCAAATGTTTCCAGCCATCGGTGAAGCCCACAAATAACGGGAGGTGGTAGACTACAGGACTTAATCCCTTCTTGGGGTCCTACAGAGAATAGGGATGACAAGGCTGGTCGAAGATAGTTCATTGACTTGACAATAGTACTCGAAGATAGTTCATTGACTTGACACTCTCTAAGAGGTTCATACAAAATACATGGCTGACAAGGCTGGTCGTTTGTTGCTTGCTGAAGATGAGTGGTTGGAAAAACACAAACATCGTTTTCAGGGATCCTCTCAGAAGGAAGGTAACAATGGAAGTGCTGGTCAGTGGAAACCCAAGATGACACATCGTTCTGATGTGGGCAGTAGTGGCAGTTCTAACAAAGGCAAGCTCACTTCCAAAGGAACTCCGAGGAGGAAAGGGAGGTGCAGAAATTGTGGCATCTATGGTCACTGGGCACAAGACTGTAAGCGTCCAAAGAAGGATGAAAAAGAACATAAACCACCAGAGGCAAATATAGCTGTGGGCGGCACTGAACATGCAGCTCTTTTGTTCGCCCAAGTGGAGCAGGCTTCAGGTGGATCTACACTAACAGTTCACCTTGCAGAAGACAAAGTGGTGCCAGTGGTCTGCCCAAATGAAGTGTGGGTGCTAGACACGGGAGCTAGCAACCATATGACTGGACAGTTGTGGACCACTGATTTCAAGTCGGGCGACCAGCTAGTCGACCGACAGGACCGACCAGGCGCCTAATCGCGATTAGGGCGACGATTAGGACGACTAATCGGTTCTGGTCGGCCTCTGGTCGTCCCTAGTCGTCCTATGTATATTCCTAGGCATATATATATGTATATATGTATTTGTAGGCATATAAGCCATATAGAACTGAAATTAAATTGGAAGTTTAGAACTGAAATACTGAAACATAACAGTAGCAGGCTAGCAGCAATGCAGCATAAGTGAAATCAGTGAATGAGCTATATATAAGTGAAACCAGTGAATGCAGCATAAGTGAAACAATAGAGTACCTGCTAGTCTGCTACCTAGAGCAGATCAGCATCCAAGCAAAAAGCAGCAGCAGCATCCAAACAAATGGGTACTGCTGCGCAGTATGCAAAACTACAGAGTGCAGACAAGGGGGAAGGAGAGGAGCAGGGATGACGAGTTCATCTTGTGCCTTGTAGATGAACAAGGGGCAGGGACGACCTTCAAGGATGAGCTGCACGCCGGCGCTGGTGGACGGTGGCGCAGCTCGGAGACGGTGGCGCTCGGGGACGGGGACGGGCGCCCAGCTCGGAGACGGTGGCGCTCGGGGACGGGGACGGGCGCCCAGCTCGGAGACGGTGGCGCTTGGGCTCGGGCTCTGCGACGGCGTGGCGGGCGCTCACGGCTCGGAGACGGGGACGGGAACGGCGGCGCAGCAGCCTGGCGGCGTAGTATCAGTCCGGGCGAAAACTAAACCCTAAGCCACCGTACCGAGGCTTTAATATAGTAAACACATCACAGGCGGATTTTTAGAAAAACCGCTTGTGATGTATAACATCACAAGCGGTTTTATATTCCGACCGCTTGTGATATGTAAACATCACAGGCGGTCGAAATATAAAACCGCTTGTGATGTTATACATCACAAGCGGTTTTTCTAAAAATCCGCCTGTGATGTGTATGTAGTATAAAAGCCTCGGTGGTTCCAGCGCAGGAACCCTAATTCCGGAGCCCGACGCCGCTATAGGCTGCACACTACTGTAGCGGCGGCGGATTTTTTTGATCTACGGGGAGAAGGTTTTGTTTTTGATTTTCGGGCTTGATTTCAAGAGTTTATGCATATATATGATCTCCGTTTGTTTTCTTTCTCATTTTGATACGATTTTTTGCCTCAATTTTGTAATATAGACCGGAATTGAAGAAAAACTCAGGAATTCCAAGATTTGGACTTGTAGTTGATCTAATTTAAAGATTTTTTTTGAAGAGTTGTCTCACCTCAAGGTACCTATATTGCTGCAATCTTGTTTCATTTTCATGCACATTAATTCGTTCATGATTTAGGGATTAAATTCAATTAATTAGGGATATTTTAAAATTTTTTGTCTCATGTACTAGGTACATCTCGATATGATCTTGTTTCACTTTCATGAACATTTATTTTTTTCATGTTACATCTCGATATTGACGTTAATCAATATAGGGATAGGTAATGGACCGAGGTTGGATGTACAATGTGCCAAGACCACATCCGTCGTACATTCGAAATTTGAGAAGCTTTATTGAAGCAGCCAACAAGCACGCGAATTTGCGAAAGAGCAAGGAGATATTATGTCCGTGCATCGATTGTGATAATAAGATAGCTTGGAGAGATATAGGAGTAATCTAATCACATCTGCTAAAAAGAGGGTTTAAAAACAATTACACGATATGGTCAGAACATGGTGAGTTGGATCCGTGTGAAGTGCCTGGTAATGACGAGAGAGTTGTCGGAATTTTAGATCTTAAAGTTGATGGTAAAGTGGATAATGTGGATGCTAATCAAGAATTTGAAGAATTTGATTGTGAAGAGATGTTGCACCATATGGAACCAGAAATGTTAAGTTCTGTGGGATCGCAGAAAGGGCTATCTAAAATGGAGGGACTGGAAAGTGCCTCAAAAGAACCTTTATATGATGAATCAAAGGGTTGTGACAAAGAGTTTACTACACTGCGTACAGTTCTAGAACTTCTGAAGTTGAAGGCTAGCGCCGGATGGTCTGATACTAGCTTCACAGATCTTTTGAATTTTCTGTCTCAATTACTACCAAAACCCAACAAACTACCAACAAGCACTTATAAAGCGAAGAAGCTTATATCTCCCATAGCTCTGGGTGTGCAAAAAATTCATGCATGTCCGAACCATTGTATTCTGTATCGTGGCGATTTTGAGAACGCATCAAGATGCCCAGTTTGCAATGTCAGTCGATACAAGAAGAGCTACAATCAAGACTGTGTAAAAAAATTCCCGAAGAAAAATAAAAACAAGAAATCCACTATTGGACCTGAAAGTGACGATGACACTTTTGATGACATGGATGGGAGAAAGAAGTCAAAGAACCCAGCTTTGGTGATGTGGTATCTTCCAGTAATTGATCGCTTAAAACGTTTGTTCTCAAACCCTAGGGAGGCTGAGCTTATGCGTTGGCATGCTGAAAATCGCAAGCAGAATAACAAACAGATTCGACACCCTGCTGATGCATCACAATGGAAAAATTTCGATCTTATGTATCCTGAGTTTGCCAAAGAAACCAGAAATGTAAGATTTGGTTTGGGTACAGACGGAATGAATCCATTTGGTGAAAAAAGAAGTGTACATAGCACCTGGCCCGTGACTTTAACGATGTACAACCTTCCATCATGGCTGTGTCACAAAAGAAAGTATATTATGTTGACTATTCTTATTCAAGGTCCGAAATCAGCTGGTGTTGATATTGATGTGTTCCTAGAACCTCTTATGGAAGATATGACAAAGCTCTGGAATGAAGGAGTTAGAATATGGGATGAGTATTGCCGTGAGTATTTCAACTTAAGAGCAATTATATTTGTTACCATCCATGATTCTCCCGGTGGCGCCACACTATCAGGGCAAAAGACTAAAGGAAAGAATGGTTGTGTAGTGTGCGTCGATGGAACTGCTTCCATGTACCTTAAATCATCCAAGAAGTTGGTGTTCATGGGACACAGACGGTTCTTGATGAAGCAGCATAAGTACCGAAAGATGAAAGAGGAATTTAACAATCAACTGGAAAGTGAAGGTGCACCAAAGCCTTATAGTGGGAAACTTGTTTTTGAAATTGTAAAGAACATTCATGTTGTATTCGGAAAGGGAAAAAACAAAGGAGAAAAGAGAAAGAGAATTGACCCTTCAACTTACACAACTTTCAAGAAGCAATCAATATTTTTCAAGTACCTCCCATACTGGAAGGATATGGAAATTTGCCACAGCATTGATTTGATGCATGTAACAAAAAATGTTTTTGACAGCATCATTGGAACCTTGCTGGGCATGCCGAGTAAGACAAAAGACGGACTTAAATCACGCAATGATCTAGTAGATCTTCAAATCAGACCGGAACTTCATCCAGTGGATAGAGGCAAAGGGAAGCCTTACCTCCCCCCAGCTAGCTACAACTTGTCAGTTGAGGAGAGAACAAAGATTTGCAAATGTTTGCGTGGGGTCAAAGTGCCCACAGGTTTCTCATCCAATATCAGCAGACTAGTCAGGATGAAGGACTTGTCTCTATTTGGCTACAACTCTCATGACTGCCATGTGATGATGACGGTGTTCCTCCCAATTGCGGTAAGAGCCCTCGAAACAGAGCATGTCAAAGTTGTCATCACACGCTTGTGTTACTTTTTCAATGCGGTTTCACAAAAAGTAATAGCTTTAGAAGACTTGGACTATCTAAAGGCATACATCATCGAGACTATGTGCAAGCTTGAAATGTGTTTTCCACCATCATTTTTTGATATGCAAGTACACCTAATCATACATCTCGTGGATCAGATAAAAATATTAGGGCCACTATATTTACATCATATGTTTCAGTTGGAGCGATACCTGGGAGTATTAAAAGGTTATGTGCGAAATCGCGCTCACCCAGAGGGTTCAATCATGGAGGGATACACTACAGAAGAAGTGATTGAGAGCTGTATAGATTACATCAGTGACGGAACAATGATAGGTGTGCCTGTACCTAAACATGAGGGTAAACTATGTGGGAGAGGGAGAATGGGCAAGAAAACTTTTCGCGTTGAGGATTACAAGCTAGTACATTGTGCTCATGGTAGTGTACTACAACATCTCACGATAGCCGAGCCTTACATAGAGGAACACCTGAATGAGCTTCGTAAAGAAAATTAGAACCGCACAGAGGACTGGATCATGAGGGAGCACAAACATCGTTTCAGCGAATGGTTAATGGACAAAAACATCCCATTCGGAGACTCTTCGGATGAGAAAACAATGAAGAATTTGGCTTCTGGGCCATCGTGTTTTGTGACATCATGGCAAGCATATGACATCAATGGGTACACATTCTACACTAAATCAAAAGACATGAAAAGTGTTGCACAAAATAGCGGTGTTCGTATCGATGCTTTTGACCTACATGGACAGAAGACCACATATTTTGGATTCATAGAGGAAATATGGGAACTTGATTATGGCCCAAGCATGAAAATACCCTTGTTTAAGTGCCAATGGGTACAACATCCCGTGGGGGTGATAGTGGATAACTACGGACTCACACTGGTAGACTTAAAGAAAGTAGGATATAAAGATGACCCGTGGGTTCTCGCCGAATGTGTTGCACAAGTGTTCTATGTACTCGATCCAGCAGATGAGAAGATGCATGTAGTTATTTCTGGAAAGCAAAAAATTGTTGGAGTTGAGAATGTGGGAGACCAAGATGAGGAATACAATAAGTATGAAGAGATGTTCGTCTTTAACGGTCCAGAGAGAATCAAGCGTGTGGAAAAGAAAATTGATAAGAACTTAAAGCCATACATGCGGAAAAATGGTAGTTCATGAAAAATTGTATGAATCAAATTGTATTTGTTATCATGTATGATCGACTATGAATTGTGGTTGCCAATTAATTTAAAATCTCTCTAGTTATCTATGTGTGCTATTATAATTCATTTAAATTGTATTTGCATATTATTGTTAAAAATTAAATATTAATTCATTTAAATTGTATTTGCATATTTCTGTTAAAAATTAAAATTATTTTCATATTTAAATTGTATTTTCATATTTTTACAATCACAGGCGGTTTTGTCTTAGGGTCCGCTTGTGAAAAGGATAGAGCATCACAGGCGGTCCTAAACAAAAACCGCTTGTGATACTATTACATCACAAGCGTACTAAACCGCCTGGGACATCACAGGCGGTTTTCTAACCGAACCGCCTGTGATTTAAAAATCCTACCGCTTGTATAGAGCCAAATTGTACTAGTGAATGAAGCGACTCTGAACTCGCCAGCTTCGGGAATTCACAATGGCTCGTTCGCTATAATTCACCGGACATGTCCGGTGTACACCGGACTGTCCGGTGTGACAGCGGGGCAACGGCTACTTCGGCGCCAACGGTCACCTGCAGGCGCATTAAATGCGCGCCAGAGCGCGCAGAAGTCTGGCACGCGTGAGCAGGCGCACCGGACACTCTACAGTACATGTCTAGTGCGCCACCGGAAATCCAGGCGGGCCCAGCAGTCAGAGCTCCAACGGTCGGAACCCTAACGGCCAGGTGACGTGGCTGGCGCACCGGACATGTCCGGTGTGCACCGGACTGTCCGGTGCACCATGCGACAGACAGCCTCCACCAAACAGCTAGTTTGGTGGTTGGGGCTATAAATACCCCAACCACCCCACATTCAATAGCATCCAAGTTTTCCACCTCTCAACCACTTACAAGAGCTAGGCATTCAATACAAGACACACCCAAGTGATCAAATCCTCTCCAATTCCACACAAGGCTTTAGTGATTAGCGAGAGAGATTTATTGTGTTCTTTTGAGCTCTTGCGCTTGGATTGCTTCTTTCTTTCTCACTTGTTCTTGTGATCATAAACTCACTTGTAACCAAGGCAAGAGACACCAATCGTGTGGTGGTCCTTGCAGGGAAGTTTTGTTCCCGGGTTGATTTGAGAAGAGAAGCTCACTCGGTCCGCGGGACCGTTTGAGAGAGGGAAAGGGTTGAAAAAGACCCGACCTTTGTGGCCTCCTCAATGGGGAGTAGGTTTGCGAGAACCGAACCTCGGTGAAACAAATCCGCGTGTCACACTCTTCATTCGCTTGCGATTTGTTTTGCGCCCTCTCTCTCGGACTCATTATTGTTTCTAACGCTAACCCGGCTTGTAGTTGTGATTAACTTTGCAAATTTCAGTTTCGCCTTATTCACCCCCTCTAGGC
This sequence comes from Zea luxurians, assembly GCA_029449295.1. Classification (NCBI taxonomy): domain Eukaryota; kingdom Viridiplantae; phylum Streptophyta; class Magnoliopsida; order Poales; family Poaceae; genus Zea; species Zea luxurians. The sequence continues at coordinate 10,057,350 of JAOPSE010000039.1, forward strand.
GACTTTCAATTGGTATCAGAGCCCGGTGCTTCGTTAGAGCCTAACCGCTCGAAGTGATGTCGGGAGATCACGCCAAGAAGGAGATGGAGACCGGCGACAAGCCCACTACAAGCCACGGGTCGACTTCATCGGAAGAGTCCCGCAACAAGAGGAAGGAGAAGAAGAACTCCTCCAATAAAGGGAAGGGGAAGGAGAAGAAATCCTCTTCCCACAAGTCGCATCGGAGAGGCGATAAGCACAAAAGGATGAGGAAAGTGGTCTACTACGAGACCGACACTTCATCAACGTCGACCTCTGGCTCCGACGCGCCGTCCGTCACTTCTAAGCGCCAAGAGCGCAAGAAGTATAGTAAGATCCCCCTATGCTACCCTCGCATTCCTAAACATACACCTTTACTTTCCGTCCCATTAGGCAAACCACCAACATTTGATGGTGAAGATTATGCTAGGTGGAGTGATATGATGCGATATCACCTAACCTCACTCCACAAAAGTATATGGGATGTTGTTGAGTTTGGTGTACAGGTACCATCCGTAGGGGATGAAGATTATGATGAGGACGAAGTGGCCCAAATCGAGCACTTCAACTCCCAAGCCACCACTATACTCCTCACCTCTCTAAGTCGAGAGGAGTATAACAAGGTGCAAGGGTTGAAGAACGCCAAGGAGATTTGGGACGTGCTAAAGACCGCGCACGAAGGAGATGAGGTGACCAAGATCACCAAACGAGAAACGATCGAGGGGGAGCTCGGTCGCTTCCGCCTTCGCCAAGGGGAGGAGCCACAAGACATGTACAACTGGCTCAAAACCTTGGTGAACCAAGTGCGCAACCTCGGGAGCAAAAAATGGGATGACCACGAAGTGGTTAAGGTTATTCTAAGATCACTTGTTTTCCTTAACCCTACTCAAGTTCAATTAATTCGTGGCAATCCTAGATATACTCAAATGACCCCCGAGGAAGTTATAGGTAATTTTGTGAGCTTTGAGTTGATGATCAAAGGATCAAAGAAGATCAACGAGCTTGACGGCCCCTCCACGTCCAAAGCACAACCGGTCGCATTCAAGGCGACGGAAGAAAAGAAGGAGGAATCTACACCGAGTCGAACACCCATCAACGCCTCCAAGCTCGACAACGAGGAGATGGCGCTCATCATCAAGAGCTTCCGTCAAATCCTCAAGCAAAGGAGGGGGAAAGACTACAAGCCCCGCTCCAAGAGAGTTTGCTACAAGTGTGGTAAGCCCGGTCACTTTATTGCTAAATGTCCATTATCAAGTGATAGTGACAGGGACAACGACAAGAAGGGGAGAAGAAAGGAGAAGAAGAGATATCACAAGAAGAAGGGCGGCGATGCACATGTGTGCCGCGAGTGGGACTCCGACGAGAGCTCCACCGACTCCTCCTCCGACGAGGACGCCGCAAACATCGCCATCACCAAGGGTCTTCTCTTCCCCAACGTCGGCCACAAATGCCTCATGGCCAAGGACGGCAAAAGGAAGAAGGTAAAATCAAGATCCTCCACCAAATATGAGACATCTAGCGATGAGGATAATGCTAGTAATGAGGAGGATAACTTGCGAACCCTTTTTGCCAACCTCAACATGCAACAAAAGGAAAAACTAAATGAGCTAATTAGTGCCATCCATGAGAAGGATGATCTCTTGGACTCCCAAGAGGACTTCCTAATCAAGGAAAACAAAAAGCATGTTAAGGTTAAAAATGCTTATGCTCTACAAGTTGAAAAATGTGAAAAATTGTCTAGTGAGCTAAGCACTTGCCATGAGACTATTGACAACCTTAGAAATGAAAATGCTAGATTAATTGCTAAGGTTGATTCACATGTTTGTGATGTTTCAATTCCCAATCTTAGAGATGATAATGTTGATTTACTTGCTAAGATTGATGAGTTGAATGTTTCTCTTGCTAGCCTTAGAAATGAGAATGAAAAATTGATTGCTAAGGCTAAAGATTTTGATGTTTGCAATGTTACAATTTCCGATCTTAGAGATAAAAATGATATTTTGCGTGCTAAGATTGTTGAACTTAATTCTTGCAAACCCTCTACATCTACCGTTAAGCATGTGTCTATTTGTGATAGATGTAAAGATGTTGATATTAATGCTATTCATGATCACATGGTCTTAATTAAACAACAAAATGATCATATAGCAAAGCTAGATGCTAAAATTGCTGAGCATAACTTAGAGAATGAAAAATTTAAATTTGCTAGAAGTATGCTCTATAATGGGAGACGCCCTAGCATCAAGGATGACATTGGCTTACAAAGGGGATACAATGTCAAACTTAGTGCCCCTCCTAAAAGATTCACTAATTTTGTTAAGGGCAAGGCTCCCATGCCTCAGGATAACGAGGGTTACATTTTGTACCCTGCCGGTTATCCCGAGAGCAAAATTAGGAGAATTCATTCTAGGAAATCTCACTCTGGCCCTAACCATGCTTTTATGTATAAGGGTGAGACTTCTAGCTCTAGGCAACCAACCCGTGCTAAGTTGCCTAAAAGGAAAACTCCTAGTGCATCAAATGATCATAGCATTTCATTTAAAACTTTTGATGCATCTTATGTTTTGACTAACAAATCCGGCAAGGTAGTTGCCAAGTTTGTTGGGGGCAAACACAAGGGGTCAAAGACTTGTGTTTGGGTACCCAAAGTTCTTGTTTCTAATGCCAAAGGACCCAAAACCGTTTGGGTACCTAAAGTCAAGAACTAAAGTTGTTTTGTAGGTTTATGCATCTGGGGGCTCAAGTTGGATCATCGACAGCGGGTGCACAAACCACATGACAGGGGAGAAGAAGATGTTCTCCTCCTACGAGAAAAACCAAGATCCCCAATGAGCTATCACATTCGGGGATGGAAACCAAGGTTTGGTCAAAGGTTTGGGTAAAATAGCTATATCTCCTGACCATTCCATTTCCAATGTTTTTCTTGTTGATTCATTAGATTACAATTTGCTTTCCGTATCTCAATTATGTCAAATGGGCTACAACTGTCTCTTTATTGATGTAGGTGTCACTGTCTTTAGAAGAAGTGATGATTCAATAGCATTTAAGGGAGTGTTAGAGGGTCAGCTATACTTGGTAGATTTTGATAGAGCTGAACTCGACACTTGCTTAATTGCTAAGACTAACATGGGTTGGCTCTGGCACCGCCGACTAGCCCATGTTGGAATGAAGAATCTTCATAAGCTTCTAAAGGGTGAACACATTTTAGGATTAATAAATGTTCATTTTGAGAAAGACAGGATTTGTAGCGCATGCCAAGCCGGGAAGCAAGTTGGTGTTCATCATCCACACAAGAACATCTTGACGACTGACAGGCCACTGGAGCTCCTACACATGGATCTATTCGGCCCGATAGCTTACATAAGCATCGGCGGGAGTAAGTACTGTCTAGTTATTGTGGATGATTATTCTCGTTTCACTTGGGTATTCTTTTTGCAGGAAAAATCTCAGACCCAAGAGACCTTAAAGGGATTCTTGAAACGGGCTCAAAATGAGTTCGGCTTAAGGATCAAGAAAATTAGAAGCGACAACGGGACGGAGTTCAAGAACTCTCAAATTAAAGGCTTCCTTGAGGAGGAGGGCATCAAGCATGAGTTCTCTTCTCCCTACACCCCACAACAAAATGGTGTAGTGGAGAGGAAGAATCGAACTCTACTGGACATGGCAAGAACCATGCTTGATGAGTACAAGACGCCGGATCGGTTTTGGGCCGAGGCGGTTAACACCGCTTGCTACGCCATCAACCGGTTATATCTTCACCGAATCCTCAAGAAGACATCATACGAACTCGTAACCGGTAAAAGCCCAATATTTCATATTTTAGAGTCTTCGGTAGCAAATGCTTTATTCTTGTTAAAAGAGGAAGAAAATCTAAATTTGCTCCTAAGACTGTAGAAGGCTTTTTACTAGGATATGACTCAAACACAAGGGCATATAGAGTCTTTAACAAGTCCTCGGGACTAGTTGAAGTTTCTTGTGACGTTGTGTTTGATGAAACTAACGGCTCTCAAGTAGAGCAAGTTGATCTTGATGAGATAGGTGAAGAAGAGGCTCCGTGCATCGCGTTAAGGAACATGTCCATTGGGGATGTGTGTCCTAAGGAATCCAAAGAGCCTACAAATGCACAAGATCAACCATCCTCCTCCACGCAAGCATCTCCACCAACTCAAAATGAGGACGAGGCTCAAGTTGATGAAGGAGAAGATCAAAGAGATGAGCCACCTCAAGATGATAGCAATGATCAAGAGGGAGATGCAAATGATCAAGACAAGGAGGATGAAGAACCAAGGCCGCCACACCCAAGAGTCCACCAAGCAATCCAACGAGATCACCCCGTCGACACCATCCTCGGCAACATTCATAAGGGGGTAACCACTCGATCTCGTGTTGCACATTTTTGTGAGCATTACTCTTTTGTTTCCTCTATTGAGCCACACAGGGTAGAGGAAGCACTTCAAGATTTGGATTGGGTGATGGCAATGCAAGAGGAGCTCAACAACTTCACTAGGAACAAGGTATGGCATTTAGTTCCACGTCCTAACCAAAATGTTGTAGGAACCAAGTGGGTCTTCCGCAACAAGCAAGATGAGCATGGTGTGGTGACAAGGAACAAAGCCCAACTTGTGGCCAAGGGATACTCCCAAGTCGGAGGTTTGGATTTTGGTGAAACCTATGCACCCGTAGCTAGGCTTGAGTCAATTCGCATATTATTAGCCTATGCTACTTACCATGGCTTCAAGCTTTACCAAATGGACGTGAAGAGTGCCTTCCTCAATGGACCAATCAAGGAAGAGGTCTATGTTGAGCAACCTCTCGGCTTTGAAGATAGTGAGTATCCTAACCATGTCTATAGGCTATCTAAGGCGCTTTATGGGCTCAAGCAAGCCCCAAGAGCATGGTATGAATGCCTAAGAGATTTCCTTGTTGCAAATGGCTTCAAAGTCGGAAAGGCTGATCCTACTTTATTCACTAAAACTCTTGACAATGATTTGTTTGTATGCCAAATTTATGTTGATGATATCATATTTGGGTCTACTAACGAATCTACATGTGAAGAATTTAGTAGGATCATGACACAAAAATTCGAGATGTCGATGATGGGGGAGTTGAAGTATTTTCTAGGATTCCAAGTCAAGCAACTCCAAGAAGGCACCTTCATTAGCCAAACGAAGTATACTCAAGACATTCTAACCAAGTTTGGAATGAAGGATGCCAAGCCCATCAAGACACCCATGGGAACCAATGGGCATCTCGACCTCGACACGGGAGGTAAATCCGTCGATCAAAAGGTATACCGGTCGATGATTGGTTCATTACTCTATTTATGTGCATCTCGACCGGATATTATGCTTTCCGTTTGCATGTGTGCAAGATTCCAAGCCGACCCTAAGGAATCTCACCTTACGGCCGTAAAACGAATCTTGAGATATTTGGCTTATACTCCTAAGTTTGGGCTTTGGTACCCTCGGGGATCCACTTTTGATTTAATTGGTTATTCGGATGCCGATTGGGCGGGGTGTAAAATCAATAGAAAGAGCACATCGGGGACTTGCCAGTTCTTGGGAAGATCCTTGGTGTCTTGGGCTTCAAAGAAGCAAAATTCGGTCGCTCTTTCTACCGCCGAAGCCGAGTATATTGCCGCAGACCATTGTTGCGCGCAATTGCTTTGAATGAGGCAAACCCTGCGGGACTATGGTTACAAATTAACCAAAGTTCCTCTTCTATGTGATAATGAGAGTGCAATCCGCATGGCGGATAATCCCGTTGAGCATAGCCGCACTAAACACAGCCATTCGATATCATTTTCTTAGGGATCACCAACAAAAGGGGGATATCGAGATTGCATACATTAATACTAAAGATCAATTAGTCGATATCTTTACCAAGCCACTTGATGAACAAACTTTTATCAAACTTAGGCATGAGCTCAATATTCTTGATTCTAGGAATTTCTTTTGCTAATTTGCACACAAAGCTCATAAGCATACCTTTTGATCATGTCTCTTTTATATATGCTATGACTAATATGTTTTCAAGTGTATTTCAAACCAAGTCATAGGTGTATTGAAAGGGAATTGGAGACTTCGGCGAAAACAAAGGCTTCCACTCCACTCTATCACTCATCCTTCGCCGTCACTCCGGGCATCTCTCCGTCTTTGGTATAATCTTCACTCATATGTTTTATTTGGCAAAGGGGAGAAAGTAGTTAGAAAAGGGCTTATATCTCACTCAAAGTATCAGTTTTTGGCGATTCATGCCAAAGGGGGAGAAAGTATGAGCCCAAAGCAAAAGGACCGCACCACCACCCTAATTTTAAAAATGATTTTCAATTGGAAAATTTCAAATTGGCATCTTATTGTGTTCAAAAGGTGGAGCAAGTAGTATTTTCAAAATTGATATCTTAAAACTCTCTTGAACACTAAGAGGAGAATTTATTGAGGGGGAGTTTTGTTTTAGTCAAAGGAAAAACATTTGAAACAAAGGGAGAAAATTTCATATCTTGAAAATGCTTCAAAAAATCTTTTTCATTTACCTTTGACTATTTGCAAAATGTCTTTGAAAAGATTTTACAAAAGAATATGCAAAAACAAAACAAGTGGTGCAAGCGTGGTCCAAAATGTTAAGAATAAAAGAAACAATCCATGCATATCCTATGTTAATAATTATTGGCTCAATTCTAAGTAACCTTTGCACTTACATTTATGTAAACTAGTTCAATTATGCACTTCTATACTTGCTTTGGTTTGTGTTGGCATCAATCACCAAAAAGGGGGAGATTGAAAGGGAATTAGGCTTACACCTATTTCATAAACTAATTTTGGTGGTTGAATTGCCCAACACAAATAAATTGGACTAACTAGTTTGCTCTAGTCTATAAGTTATACAGGTGCCAAAGGTTCACAAAAGACCAATAAAAAGACCAAGAAAAGGGTTCAACAAAAAGAGCAAAGGGACAACCGAAGGCACCCTGGTCTGGCGCACCGGACTGTCCAGTGCACCACCGGACATGTCCGGTGCACCAGGGTTCTCCACGCGCTGAACTCCTCACCTTTGGGAAAACGCAGAGTTGCTCCGCTATAATTCACCGGACTGTCCGGTGTACACCGGACAGTGTCCGGTGCTCCAGGAATGAAGCGACTCTGAACTCGCCAGCTTCGGGAATTCGCAACGGCTCGTCCACTATAATTCACCAGACATGTCCGGTGTACACTGGACTGTCCGGTGTGACAGCGGGGCAACGGCTACTTCGGCGCCAACGGTCACCTGCAGGCGCATTAAATGCGCGCCAGAGCGCGCAGAAGTCAGGCACGCGCGAGCAGGCGCACCGGACACTCTATAGTACATGTCCGGTGTGCCACCGGACATCCAAGCGGGCCCAGCAGTCAGAGCTCCAATGGTCGGAACCCTAACGACCAGGTGACGTGGCTGGCACACCGGACATGTCCGGTGCACCATGCGACAGACAGCCTCCACCAAACGGCTAGTTTGGTGGTTGGGGCTATAAATACCCCAACCACCCCACATTCAATAGCATCCAAGTTTTCCACCTCTCAACCACTTACAAGAGCTAGGCATTCAATACAAGACACACCCAAGTGATCAAATCCTCTTCAATTCCACACAAGGCTTTAGTGATTAGCGAGAGAGATTTGTTGTGTTCTTTTGAGCTCTTGCGCTTGGATTGCTTCTTTCTTTCTCACTTGTTCTTGCGATCATAAACTCACTTGTAACCAAGGCAAGAGACACCAATCGTGTGGTGGTCCTTGCAGGGAAGTTTTGTTCCCGGGTTGATTTGAGAAGAGAAGCTCACTCGGTCCGCAGGACCATTTGAGAGAGGGAAAGGGTTGAAAAAGACCCGGCCTTTGTGGCCTCCTCAACGGGGAGTAGGTTTGCGAGAACCGAACCTCGGTAAAACAAATTCACGTGTCACACTCTTCATTCGCTTGCGATTTGTTTTGCGCCCTCTCTCTCGGACTCATTATTGTTTCTAACGCTAACCCGGCTTGTAGTTGTGATTAACTTTGCAAATTTCAGTTTTGCCCTATTCACCCCCCCTCTAGGCGACTTTCAGCCTCCTCAAGAAGACGTCATACGAGCTTCTAAACGGTAACAAACCCAACGTTTCTTATTTTCGAGTTTTTGGGAGTAAATGCTACATTCTGGTGAAGAAAGGTAGAAATTCAAAATTTGCTCCCAAAGTTGTAGAAGGGTTTTTGTTAGGTTATGACTCAAATACAAAGGCGTATAGAGTCTTCAACAAATCATTGGGTTTGGTTGAAGTCTCTAGCGACGTTGTATTTGATGAGACTAATGGCTCTCCGAGAGAGCAAGTTGATCTTGATGATGTAGATGAGGATGATGTTCCAACGGACGCAATTCGTACCATGGCGATTGGAGACGTGCGACCACAGGAACACGAGGAGCAAGATCAACCTTCTTCCTCAACGACGGTGCACCCCCCAACTCAAGATGATGAACAGGTACCTCAAGAGGAGGCGTGTGATCAAGGGGGAGCACAGGATGTCCAAGTTGAAGAGGAAGAAGCACCACAGGCCCCTCCAACTCAAGTTCGAGCGATGATTCAAAGGAACCATCCCGTCGACCAGATTTTGGGTGACATTAGCAAGGGAGTAACCACTCGCTCTAGATTAGCTAATTTCTGTGAGCATTACTCTTTTGTCTCTTCTATTGAGCCTTTCAGGGTAGAAGAGGCCTTGCTAGATCTGGACTGGGTGTTGGCCATGCAGGAAGAGCTCAACAACTTCAAGCGAAATGAAGTTTGGACACTGGTGTCGCGTCCCAAGCAAAATGTTGTGGGAACCAAGTGGGTGTTTAGCAACAAACAGGACGAGCACGGGGTGGTGACAAGGAACAAGGCTTGACTTGTGGCAAAAGGTTATGCCCAAGTCGCAGGTTTGGACTTTGAGGAGACTTTCGCTCCTGTGGCTAGGCTAGAGTTGATTCGTATTTTGTTAGCCTATGGCGCTCACCATTCTTTCAGGTTGTACCAAATGGATGTGAAGAGCGCTTTCCTCAACGGGCCAATCAAGGAGGAGGTGTACGTGGAGCAACCCCCTGGCTTTGAGGATGAACGGTACCCCGACCACGTGTGTAAGCTCTCTAAGGCGCTCTATGGACTTAAGCAAGCCCCAAGAGCATGATATGAATGCCTTAGAGACTTTTTAATTGCTAATGCTTTCAAGGTTGGGAAAGCCGATCCAACTCTTTTCACTAAGACATGTGATGGTGACTTATTTGTGTGCCAAATTTATGTCGATGACATAATATTTGGTTCTACTAACCAAAAGTCTTGTGAGGAGTTTAGCAGGGTGATGACTCAAAAATTTGAGATGTCGATGATGGGTGAGTTGAACTACTTCTTTGGGTTCCAAGTGAAGCAACTCAAGGACGGCACCTTCATCTCTCAAACAAAGTATACGCAAGACTTGCTCAAGCGGTTTGGGATGAAGGACGCCAAGCCCGCAAAGACTCCAATGGGAACCGACGGACATGTCGACCTCAACAAAGGAGGTAAGTCCGTTGATCAAAAGGCATACCGGTCTATGATAGGGTCTCTACTTTATTTATGTGCTAGTAGACCGGATATTATGCTTAGTGTATGCATGTCTGCTAGATTTCAATCCGATCCAAGGGAGTGTCACCTTGTGGCCGTTAAGCGAATTCTTAGATATTTAGTTGCTACGCCTTGCTTCGAGATCTGGTATCCAAAGGGGTCTACCTTTGACTTAATTGGATATTCACACTCCGACTATGCTGGATGTAAGGTCGATAGGAAAAGTACATCAGGGACGTGTCAATTCCTAGGAAGGTCCCTGGTGTCCTGGAGTTCTAAGAAACAAACTTCTGTTGCCCTATCCACCACTGAGGCCGAGTACGTTGCCACAGGACAGTGTTGCACGCAACTAATTTGGATGAGGCAAACCCTCAGGGACTTTGGCTACAATCTGAGCAAAGTCCCACTCCTATGTGACAATGAGAGTGCTATCCGCATGGCGGACAATCCTGTTGAACACAGCCGCACAAAGCACATAGACATCCGGCATCACTTTTTGAGAGACCACCAGCAAAAGGGAGATATCGAAGTGTTTTATGTTAGCACCGAGAACGAGCTAGCCGATATCTTTACCAAGCCTCTAGATGAGAAGACCTTTTGCAGGCTGCGTAGTGAGCTAAATGTCTTAGATTCGCGTAACTTGGATTGATATAGAGCATACATGTGTTTATGCCTTTGATCATGTTCCTTTATGCATTTTATTGCTTATTTACGGTGCTCAAGTTGTGCAAGGGATCCCCGGACCTCACAAGTCCATGTGTGAATGATGCACATATTTAGAGGGAGAAATGCTACAACTTGACCCTTTGAAACTAACCATGTGCGTGAGTTTTCTTAATTTAGTCTCAAAAGGAGGATTGAAAGGGAAAAGGTGAACTTGGACCATGCAAGACTTCCACTGCACTCCGATGAGAGGGTAACTCACTCCAAGTTCATCTCCATATTCTTATTGCCTTTTTACTCTTATTTGAAGATTTTGGTGAGGCAATGGGGTTTAAGGGCCAAGATTGATCCCGTTTTGGTGCTTGATGCCAAAGGTGGAGAAAATAAGGCCAAACCAAGTGGTGGCAAAGAATGATCCAAATATGCCAGATTTGAATCAAAACAAATTTGTGTTCTCATTTGCATTGATGTTGCACTTCCTTTAGTTGCTTTTTGTTGTGTTGGCATAAATCACCAAAAAGGGGAGATTGAAAGGGAAATGTGCCCTTGGGCCATTTCTAAGTATTTTGGTGATCAAGTGCCAACACAAATGGTTTAAGTGTGAAACTATGCCAAATGGTGGATGAAGTGAAAATCAACACAAAGGTATGATTCTAGACTTAGTACATTGGTTTTTGTGTACTAACATATTTGTCTAAGTGCTAGAATCAGAGAAAATACAAATGGAAAAGACTTGGCTCGAGCAGCCAAGACTCTACTCAGTCTGGGTACACCGGACAGTGTCCGGTGCGCCAGGCTGGCGTCTGGTCAACTGGCTGCTCTCGGGTCTCGACGGCGGCGTACGACTATAAATCACCGGACTGTCCGATGGTGCACCGGACTGTCTGGTGAGTCGGCTGCGGCGAAGTCGCCGCTCTCGGGAATCAAGTCAACAACGTATGGCTATAATTCACCGGACTGTCCGGTGGTGCACCGGACTGTCCGGTGAGCCAACGGTCGGCCGGGCCAACGGTCTGCCGCGCAATCTGCGTGTGACGCGTGGCCGAGCCAACGGTCAGATGGGGGCACCGGACAGTGTCCGATGCGCCAACGGCTCCAAATCTTCAACGGTCGGCTGCGCCAAAATAGGAAAGAAATCAGCACTGGACAGTGTCCGGTGGTGCACCGGACTGTTCGGTGCACCAACCGACAGAAGGAAAGAATTACCTTCCTGGATTGCTCTCAACGGCTCCTAGCTGCCTTGGGGTTATAAAAGGGACCCCTAGGCGCATGGAGGAGCACACCAAGCATACTTTGAGCATTCTTGATCATTCACACTCCGTCTTTGCGCACTCGTTTGACATTCTTAGTGATTTGAGCTCCGTTCTAGTGAGAACCTTGTGATATTCATTTGAGCTCGAGTCTTGACCGTGTGTGTGCGTATTGCTGTGGATTTATGTGTGTTGCTTCCCTCCCTTACTCTAGTGCTTTCACTTTGATCCTTATTGTAAGGGCAAGAGACTCCAAGTTGTGGAGATTCCTCGCAAATGGGAAAGAGTAAAGAAAAGAAGAACACCGTGGTATTCAAGTTGATCATTGGATCACTTGAGAGGAGTTGAGTGCAACTCTCGTCCATTGGGACGCCACAACGTGGAGTAGGCAAGTGTTGTACTTGGCCGAACCACGGGATAAATTCTCGTGTTTCTTGTGCTTGTTCTCACTGTGTCTATTGTGCTTCACAAGAGCTCTCCTTAGCCACTTGACTTCATTGTGCTAACTCCTAATCAAGTTTTGTGGCTTTAAGTTTCAAGTTTTTACAGGATCACCTATTCACCCCCCCTCTAGGTGCTCTCAAGAACACGATAGGTTGCAACAAAATGCATGTTTTTTGTTATTCTAGATGAGACACTTAGCCTAGAATTTTGCAGATCAAACAAACAATAGTCATACATGTCACGAAGTTAACAGTGACTTCCCCATTGCAGAATATCAAGAGCAGCAATACAGAACTGGTGACCACAGAGATTGCAAAGAAGCTCGGAAAAAGGTGGCAAAAGATAACAGGTACCAGAATATGATGAAACAAATAGAAGTGAATCTGAATCAAGACTATAGCTTAACAAAAAAACAACATTCGGCCACGGTAATAGCACACAGATTAATGAAACAGCACAAATCATTTGAATTTTGCTACGCTTTTGATTTTGTTTCAAAATATTGTAAAATGAAATAAAGGGAAAATAGACAAAATAGCAGGTAAAAAATATTTCAATTGATTGGAAGTATCTATATAGAATGATAGCTTGCTAAGTTGACCTACCAGCTCCATTCCTCACTCGAATTAATTTAAACTGAAATGTTGTTGCTTGTAAGAACGGAAAAGAGAACCTGATGTACATAACTGACTAATCCAGCTCTAACATACTACTTAGAGTGCATTGTCTTCCACACAGTAACTTCCTGGTGATCATGCATGTTTGCTTAGAGAAAAAAACAGACTTGGAGAGCATCTGTTCTAACCATTTCTGCCATATAAATTTTGTAGCGGATAGACAACCATATGTGGAGCAGAACCAGGTCGACAAGCAACGCTATGCAGAAGAGTATGCAGCCTACCGTGGTGCAGCCGCTCAGCAGTGATTACTAAGCAATACTCAACAAGTTACATGTTAGAGTGCTCCAAAGTTGGCTATAGAACACTGAAAGAAAGTTTTAGTTTGCTGCATAAGCGCCATTGTAACGCCCCGAATTTTGCAGTTGAATTTTTTCTTTTCTTTTCTCGCCAAAATTCGGGCGTTACCTTTTCCCTTTCTTTTTCCCCTCGCTAAACCTTGACCTTTTCCAAAGTTTTAGCGGGATTCGATTCGGATTTCCCGTGTAAAGAAAAACTCTAAAACACTTTGTGTTGTTTGATGCACCATGCCGAACCTTGCATTTTTGATTGTTTGAAAGTGCAAATGCATTCACAAAAATCGGATTTCGAGAATAAGCGGAAAACCTTTTCTCTTTCTTTCTCTCTCTTTCTCTCTCCCCTTTCTCTCTCTCTCCCGCACCCTGGGCCGACCCCGGCCGGCCCAGCCGCCCCTGGCGCCCCCCTCTTGGGCCCAGAGAGGCCCAACCGCCCCCCCCATCCCCCCTTTTTTTTCCTTTTTTTTCCCAAAATCCCCTCTCCCTCTCCCTCATTCTCTCCCTCTCTCTCCCCACCGCCGCCCTACTCCCTGCCCTAGCCGCCGCCGCCGCCCCGACCTCGGCCGCGCCCCCTCGCCGTCGGCCGCCCCGCCGGTGAGCCCCCTCCCCCTCCCCCTTCTCCCTCCTCTCTCCTTCCCCCTCTCCTCCTCTCCCCTTGGCCGCCCTTGGCCGCTGGCCCCTGGCCGCGCCCGGCCGCCTGGCCGCGCCGCCCGACCGCCCAGCCGCGCCCCGGCCGCCCCCTGCTCGGCCCCGGCCGGCCCCAGCCGCGCCCGCCTGGCCGCTGGCCGGCCCCAGCCGGCCGCTGCCGCCCCCCAGCCCGCGCCCTCGGCCGCCCTGGCCCCTGGCCGCGCCCCCCTGCCCCGGGCCGGTTCAGCCGGCCTCGGCCGACCGGCTCAGCTGCCCCGGCCCCAGCTCGCCCCCCCCCCCCCGCGCTCGGCCGCCCCTGCTCGGCCGCCCCGCCCCCGGCCGGTTCAACCGCCCTAGGGCCGGTTCAACCGCCCCCCCCTCTGTTTTTTTTTATTTTATTTTATTTACTTTCTGTGATCATAATTACTTTATTTTAGGTAGGCTAATCACTGTTCATGCTATGGAAAATAGGAAGTTTAATTTAAAATTCCGTTATGCTATTGATTCACATAGTTAATTGTTTATCTCGTGCAATGTTGATCAACTAAAAATGATTAGGTTCCCATTAGTACATATATATAACAGAATTCTTTTGTTAAGAATCAATTGTAACTAATCATTAGTGCATAAACTTTAAACCCCTGCGAGACCTTTCCCATTTCTTTCTAACCATAACAAATGCGATGTCGAATGTCATACTTGATGCATATTCGCTTTATTTGTTCCCTTGTATGGTGTACTGTTCTTTTGTATTAAATATGTGGATGGATGTATGTATGTTTGCGCTCGCATAGAGAACGATCCGGTCGAAGAGCCCGAGGAATTTGCAGGAGAAGCCCCTGAGCAGCAGTCGGTTGGTGGAGGCAAGTGTCCTTTGACCTATCTCTGTCCTATTCATTCTTTAATTCACCTCCCGCATTACACATTTATACCTAAGGATTGACTAGCTTTTGTTATCCATGTCCTTGTTTACCTATTTGGGTCGGATTATTACTGCTTAGTTTGACGCTATTGCCTAACTCTAATCAATGAACATGATGTGATTATCTATGATACGCTGTTTTCCCTTCTTATTTATGATCATACTTGTGGCATTTAAGGGGACTCGAGCGGTTTCTCGAGTGCCTCTCCGTAAGGACCTGTTCAATGGATGACCGCCCGGGAAAACAGTGCAACCATGAGGGTGGAATGGGACGCCCTTAGCTGAATAATTAGAGGAACTGGGGTGTAGTCCGCTTAGCCGTTGTGCCGTCAATGGGGCTCGGTGTATGCGGCTCGCTCTGCCAAGGTTGATTTGTCCCTTGGGGAGGAGTGCGGTACATTTAGGAAACCTAACGGGCGGCTGCAGCCTCGGGGAATCTTTGTAAAGGCTTCGTAGTGAATCCCTAGCCATTCACCTTGGGAGTGAATAAGGGTCTTGCAAGCCCGGGCTAGAGAGGGAATCACGGCTTGTGGGTAAAGTGCGCAACCTCTGCAGAGTGTTATGAAACTGATATATCAGCCGTGCTCACGGTTATGAGCGGCCAAGGGAGCTCCAGAGATTAGTGATACTTGATCAGTGATACTTTGGTACAGGTGGCAATGAGATTGATGGTTCTGATTATGATTATGGTGCTGGTATGTGGTATTCTTTCCGTTTGGGAAGGATACATTGGGCTAATAACTTGGGTTAATGTTAAAACCTGGCTCTCTACTAGTAAGTAATAACCTGACCAACTAAAAGCAACTGCTTGACTTATCCCCACACAAAGCTAGTCCACTACAGCCAAACGGGATACTTGCTGAGTATGTTGATGTGTACTCACCCTTGCTCTACACACCAAACCCCCCCCAGGTTGTCAGCATTGCAACCACTGCTCAGGAGAAGATGAAGCTGTGGAAGGAGACTTCCAGGAGTTCCAAGACTACGACGAGTTCTAGGCGTGGGTTAGCGGCAACCCCCAGTCGGCTGCCTGTGAAGGCCGTGTTATCTACGTTTCTTTTCCGCACTTTGATTTATTGTAAGAACTATATGGACGTCTCAGACGTATGATGTAATCGACTGTTATTTCCCCTTTTAATACTATTTGAGCACTGTGTGATGATGTCCATGTTATGTAACTGCTGTGTACGTGAATAACTGATCCTGACACGTACATGGTTCGCATTCGGTTTGCCTTCTAAAACCGGGTGTGACAGCCATTGTACAGTACTTTCATCCACCAAAGTTCACTTTTCAATACCATACAACTGATATTGATGCCAGTACCTGGTGCTGGGTAAGTGAAAAGACATGCATTTCATCATATTCTGATTGCAATTATGGACTGCTAAGTGCTAACTATTGTGGTTGCCAGTGTTTTTAGTCCCCTGGGGCCATTTGTTCCTGCACCTCCAGAGATAGCGATGCATATGCTGAGAGAGCAAGGGCCACCTCCTCCGTTTGAACCAAATGGCGCACCACATGGCAGCACAGGAATGCTCGGGTCAATGATGGGTGGTTCAGCACCGATTATAGCTATGCCTCCGAATTTCCGCCATGACCATCGCCGTCTTAGAAGGTTTATCCCCCAATTCCAGAATATCTTCTTCCTCATGTTTGCTTGCTTTTGATATTCATCTTGCTATTATGTTGCTGTGAAGTGTTGAAGGCTAGTTATTTCTTTTGTTGAACTTAGAAATGACATTGTATTTTTTGGAGATTTTTAGTAACGCCATGCAGCTCTTACGTGGCTTTTTTGCAGTTATAACGACCTTGATGCCCCTGATGAGGAAGTTACTGTCCTTGACTACAGAAGCTTGTAGGGTCCAGCATCCATTGGAGATTTGGGTTGTTTCCTCTTTATATGAAGGGGAAAAAAGGAAGGTTATGGACAAGTAAATTAATTTTTTTGGTCGCCTATGTATCCTGTTTTTTGTTGCAACATATGAATAACCAGAATTTCTATTTGCTCTCGCGTTCGTCGAACCATACTCCGTGAATGCGCTGCGGTTGCTACAGTTGTTTGCCAATTTTCTTTAACACAACGCTGTAGTACTCCCTCTGTCCCAAAAATAAGACATATTTCTTCTCTAATGTTCTTGATGGTCTTTGACTCGCTCACTGCAGCAGTACCCAAATACCATTTATAATTCTTCTCTAATGTTCTTGATGGTCTTCCATATCACATTTATTGGTGTTTCGTATTTGGGTTTTGTTTCTAGTATGGTAGAGAAAAAAACAGAGATGATTACTATAATACAAAACTGTGCAGTAAGTTCCATGGTGACATTGTTTCACAGTGTCTTCCATTTCAATTAATGTTTTTTGTTACTTGTGTGTTACTTATTTTCTATGTCTTGTCTTATTTCAGGTTATAAGCATAGCTTGCTATGTGTTTTACAGCCACTGTGGTAACAGGACTGTTTCAAGCGACAAATCTATTGATCGTAGAACTGCTAGCTAGATTGTATTATCACTTTGGACAAAGCATGATGACAACACACTGATTTCAAGTAGCTTGCTCCTCCTGGTATGCTCCAGTTAGAATTGCTAGTGATTACCCTCTTCTCTCTAAATGGGCCATTTATGGAGAAGTTAGTATACTGCACATTTTCCTTGTAAGTTTATTATTAAATTTGCCTGGTTCAGTTGTTAGAGATTATTCATTTGGATACCATCGTAGCAAGCAGATATGTACGAAAGTAACAGTGGCCTTTACCGGTGGCCGGCTCATGGTTGTATCCACAATCCACAAAAAATATAGGGCAGTTCATAAACAACATTACCTGATGTGCAACTATTGAGCTAAGGCCAAATTTCAAATCTTAACGACACAATTAGCATAGGTTCATAAAGCCTCGGCAGCAGGCATATGGATTGATCGTTTTTTGTTCCGAAAATGCAATCAACATGAGACTTCACGACACAATTAGCATAGGTTCATAAAGCCTCTAGGAATCCAATAAATCAATATTGTTGCCCATTTCATTTTTTACCAGAAAAGCACTCTCGTTGGGACTGAAAAAAATGAAAGAATCAGAGGGAAACCTATAGTCCATCAATCCTTAGTGAGCTAATAACCAAGAGTTCTAAAAATTTAAGGTCTATTAACTGGGTCTCCATTAGTTTGTAGTCGAACACAGGCCGCAATTGGGCGCATTAGGTGCCCATTTTTACTCCCGCAATTGGTGCCACATGAGCCTTAAATGATAAGAATCAATCAAAACAGTACATGGTATACAATTTAAAAATGGCTCCTAGCTAACTGAGTATAAACCATAGCCGAATGATGAGTCGATCATACCTTGGTCGAGGCCCGCGCGGTTGAGCAATAGCAGTTCCTATCCGTCGGCGGGGCAAGCTACTTCTTCGTCGTCCTTCCTCTCCAGCGGGACAATGTTGGGGCAATGAAGTGGCACGGGGCTTGATGGGGGCGGATGTCTGCGCCTTGTTCGGGGCCGGGAGGGGTATTGAGATTGGGGGCGAATCACGCGCGTGCGTACGGGTGTTTGTGACGTTTGCGGTTGGGGTGGGGTTAGCGAGGGCACTGCGCGCGGGGGTTTATCCGCGGGCGTTTGCGGCTGGTTGTTCCGCGGGCATAGGGAGGCTGCCGTTCCGCGCCATGGCTGGCGGTGTGGGTGCGAAATCCGCGGCGGTCGTGGGGATTCGCAGCAAAATCGCGGCGCGGGCGTGCAGGAGCGGTGATTTCGCGGAGGCGTCTGGGGCGCGTGGTCGTGCGGCGGATGCGGCCGTTGCGGGCGTGCGGAGGACGGGGTTTTCGCTGGCGCGGGGTGCCTTTGCAGGATTGGGGGAAGCGACGGACGGCGGGTCGTGCGGCGGCTGCGGCCGTTGCGCGCGTGCGGGATTCGCTGGCGCGGGCGTTGCAGGAGCGGTGGGTTCGCGGCGCGGGCGTGCGGGAGCGGTGGTTTCGCGGCGGCGTCTGGGGGCGTGTGGGCGCGCGGCGGACGGCGGGGCGTGTGGCCGTTGCGGGGCGGGACTTAGCGCGTGTGTGTAGGAGTGGGGTAGTCTACACTGCCCCTTAATAGTTAGTAGAGATATTAATGCAGGACCCCTTATAACTGTCATAATTTGGTCTCCAAACCAACAGTAAGTTTATAGCTCGCTTCTTCTCTCATCCTCTCGTTCATCCGTATAAC
This sequence comes from Zea luxurians, assembly GCA_029449295.1. Lineage (NCBI taxonomy): Eukaryota > Viridiplantae > Streptophyta > Magnoliopsida > Poales > Poaceae > Zea > Zea luxurians. Next base: position 10,076,017 of record JAOPSE010000039.1, read on the forward strand.
ATTTAGGACATGTTTGGATTCATATGCTAAAGTTTAGCACTACATCTTTAGCTAAAATTTAGCACTTGAAGAGACAAACAGGAGTGCTGAAAGTAAACTAGTAAACTTTAGCATCTATAATAGCAGTTTAGCTCTTCTAGGTTCAGCACATGATATCCAGACATAGCCATCTGACCATCTTGCATCTCGCTCTGATTCACGCATCCGAGCCATTTCCCTGACCTCGCGATCGCGCTCCACAGGGACAGCAAGAAGACAAGCGGGTAGAAGACAAGCGGGCAGATTAGCTCCAGATTTACATATTGATTTCGCTCGCTGCTCGGCAGCAGGATCACGTATCGGAGATGCAGATCTTCTGTTCCGTTGGAGTTAAGGTTTGCATGCCCATAATAACAATCATGACAGCTTTAATCTAACCAAAAAGATTTGCTAGCCGCATGCTATAGGCCCGGGACCTGACGAAAATTAAAGCAACCGGAACGAGTGTGGCGGCCACCGTCATCGCCTGGCTGCATGCTACTAGTCCAATCGATGTGTATGGAAGATTAGCTGATGACACTGACACATACTACGTGCAGATCTTAAGACTAGCTAGTACAAGTGGCGGAGCTCCGTAAAAATAACGCCCCGGGCCACTTTATAAATATAACGATTTACTACTCGTCTTTTAATTTTTCGCACTTTAGGGGTAGTAACATTTAAAATAATCCAATGGAACTATGGCAAATAGGGAAAATGAATCAGACGTTCGGGAACAATTACTCATAATAGAGGAGAAGCACTCAGCACACAACGCTTGCCGCTCAGGTGGTCGATGCCCATTGGCCAGGAAGGCGTTCCGCCCTCGCCTATGAATAAGAAAAGAAAAGGAATCCGGTTGAGGAAGTTGTATAGTTTGGAAAAAGATGTAATGGCAGGGGTAGATTTAGGCGGTGGGGCGGCGCCAGTGCAGGCCGCGCGCGTCATTGCTACACGGACGCTAGAGGTGAACTGGTGGAGGTGGAGGTCAGACTGGCGGTGGCGGATGCCTGAGTCAGAGCCCGCCCGGCCGCCTCGGAGGTTGCTGCCTTATGCCCTTGCCGAATTCGTAGAGCCTGAAGGTGTGGAGAGCGATAGAGGACTGAATGGAGGCGGCCGTGCTGCTGGCAACATAGAAAACGTAGCCGCGCAGGTTTGCGAAATAATTGAAAGAGTCTATATTCTCGTGATTTGAGCGACTGAGGGAGGCCGCCAGCTCCAGACTCAATCGATGCAAGCAGGAGATCTTTTGAGCCATATTTTTGGACTGAAATGTATTTTAGGCTAGATTTTTTGGTTGAATATATATATATATATAAGGATTTTTGGGCTGTGCTCCGAGCCACGGCCCAGGTGGCCCGGGGCCCATATCCGCCCCTGGCTAGTACTGATAGAGGCATCATAGTTGAGGCCACCGGATCTCATCACTAGTACGGCGAAACTCTATAGTGGCGGTTCTATAGCTATTTGTACTAGCGTTTTTAGTGCCCCCAGTGCTAGGGGCCAGCCGAAATCGACATTTTCACTAACGTTTCCTTAAACAAACCGTCGGTGTAAATAGATCCTTTCCACTTGCGGTTGTGTTTGCGGTTGTGTTAAGTGAACCGTCAATGGAAATATTGCAGTTTCTTAGGTCGGCTACACCTGTTTGTTTTCACTAGCGCACGGTAACTAAAACCGACTGTAAAAATTTATGCATGCCATTAAGTTAGAGCTCATGCATACATTGCTCCACTACACCGGTCCACTACCACTCACTGTTGGATTGTTGGTTCTGGCAAGCAAACTAAACAAGCCTAGAGATCGATGCTGCTAGTTCGATTCCAATCGATCGATCCACTGACATGAACGCGGCTAGCTAGCTAGCTTAGCATGGCCATGAAGCTACTAAGCTAGCACAGTGCTCGCTCGTACTAGCGACGGCTACAAATTTTTCTTTCACGTGTGCAAGCGCCGAGTGCCCCCAACTACAGGCGGAGACTCTGCACCGCATGCATGCACCAGTGCACCTGCGCATGCACATGACTACTATAGCTCCAAGTGTCGTCGTCGTATGTAGCGCTGGGAATTGGGCCGGGTCAGGTCAGCCCGACTCAAGACCATCGTTTTTCGTGCCAAACGGATTTAGGCTAGAAAGCCCAAAATTTTTTTGGGCCGTGTCGTGCCAGTCCGAAGTGTAAAAACAGTGGCCCAGTCCAGTCCTAAACCACGTCGTGTCTTTGTTGGGCCGTGTCGAGCCAAGTCCGGCCCGTATATTTAACCACACAAAATCAAAACATTACAACCATATAAAGTTCATACCTTACTAAATTAAAGATATTAAACATTTCTAACATCATTTAACCACATAAACTCTCAATAAACTCTCAATATAACAACAATATAAAGTCAATATCTTATCAAATTAAAGAAATTAAACAGATTGAGTTTAATTGGACCGTGTCGGCCCATCTATGCGGGCCGTGCCGGGGCTCGATGGACCGGAATTTGAGGCCCGGCCCAGGCCCGTCTTTGAGCCGTGCTAGTCCGGCCCATATTATTTCGTGCTGGACTGTGCTTTGGGCTCATATTTTCGTGTCGTGCTCATGCTAGCCAAAAAACCCGACCCATATTTCTAGTACTAGTCGTAGGGCCAACAATCGACGGGGGACCGGAGGGCACTCGCGTCCGTGTCCTTGCATGAGATTAGACGGTCTCCAACAATATGATACAAACTCTTCTCATCTATTATAAATCTACAGAAGATTTCTTTCTCTATAACCTCTAATAGTATCATATAAAGTCTCATCTCAATATAGAGAACAATCATTCATCTTTTGAAAGAGACTCTTCTCTCGTCTATATATCTATTTTTCATACTTTAGATAGCAGATTGGGTAAAACTAGAATATAATAAGTATGAACGTATAAAAATCTGGAATAAAATGTCTCTAATATGTGTCTTAAAGAATGATGTTGGAGAGAAATAAGATATGTATATAAGATAATCTTTTAGAGAAGTCTATAAAGGATAGATATATAGACAGTGGCAGACCCATAAATTAAAGACATCCTGGACGAGATTATCAAGTGCTAATAACCATAGATAGTTTCACATATAAAGACATGTTGAAGTTCAGCTGTGTTTGAATGAATTATAGCTATTAGCTAGCTGCTAAAATTAGTTGGAGACGTGCTAATAACCAAATTTAGAAGACGTGCGATCCACGATACATATATATAGTCCTACTTGCGCACGCTGTCTCTACCGTACTGCATGTGTATGTACCCGCCGCTTCTCTCTCTCCTCGTCAATCCGACCCTGCTACACTACAAACAAACTTGTCTCCATTTATGAGCAAACCTCTGTTTCATTCATCGACGTCGACAATGCATCCCCCCCCCCCCCCCCTCTCGCGCTCTCTCTTGCCCCGTTATCTCCTCCATTTATGAATCATGAGCCATGATCACAATACAAAGCCGTAGTACGCGCATGCAACGAACGACCGTACGTACGCATGGCCATACCCATACACTGATACACGCACCTGCACGCTGCACCTGCTGTGGTAAAACCTGTAATAAGCATGCATGGCGGCGTTCTCGTTCTTCCACGTTTCATCCTGAACCTTGAGAAATTAGAAAGGCATGGCTAGCTGGAGAAAGAAACTTGAGGCATGGGGTAACTTGCTGTGCTGACATCGTGGTGGTTGCACTCCAGTTTCACCATGGTGTGAAGCTAAAGGAAAAATTAAAACGTGGCCGCCTTTTCAAACCAAATGATCCTCCTCGTCCGGGTCCGTCCGTCCTTGTGGGCGAAGAGAGAGAGAGAGACAGAGGGTGACTTTGGGAGAGAGGAAGATGGTCTGTGCGTTTGCGTTGGGCCCCCCCTGATCCTCACCAAACTTTCCACCTCTCCGTGCCTTTTCGCTCTGTGCAAAGTGGCCTGGCCTGGGTCTGGTGATCTGGTCTGGGTGTGGGCGTTTCTCTCTCTCTCTCTGCTGCCCACGGCTGGCTACCGCTACGCCTACGGGGGCTGGCTGGCTGGCAGGGAGGCGCAGAGAATTGAAGATCCTTCAATGCGGTTTGGTGGCATCCCCGCACTGGCCCCTAGATAGCTGCCCTTGCCTCCATCTCCCTCCTCTCATCTCCACGGTGGACGTACGGAGGCAGACATGGATTGGGCTTGGGCCGAGCACCACCACCACCTACATAAACATAAACCCCCACCATTTTTGCAGGCTTGCAGCAGCTAGCATCGCGAGAACCGCAGCTACCCACCCTGCAGCTCCGACTCCGAGCTTTTACCCCGCTTTGACTCCACTCTACCGCTCCTCCGTCCAGCCTCTGTTGTTTTTGTTTCCCACCGCAAGAATCCGGCCGCCTACCTCCTCTCCTCTCTCCGCTCCTCCCGACGCCTGCCTAGTCTCTGCTAGTATAGTGCTACCGCTAACTAGAGCTCCATCCATCCACACGTCACCGCCGTCCCCACGCGCCCCGGCTTGCTCGTTTAAGCTTGCCGGCTGCCCGGCGCGCACCGCGTCCGCATCTCAGCTCACGGGTCGCCGGCCACCGCCGCTACGCGCGCTGGGCCTGGCATGAGAAGGCGGTGGTCCCGCGCCGCGGTGCTCGCGTGCTTACTGCTCCTCGCGTGCGTCGCCGAGTCGCGCGCGGTGCCCGACGCCTCGGGGGGCGGCGGCGGCCCAGGAGAGCAGCGGCGGGGCGCGTTCGACGTCGTGGTCGTCGGCCTCGTCAGCATCGGGCTCGGCCGCCGGTGGCGCGCCGGCGCCGGCGCCAGCGAGATGGTCGACGAGGACAAGCGCCGCGTGCCCACGGGGCCCAACCCGCTGCACAACCGATGAGCGCCAGCCACCGCGCGGGCCTAGCTACCTGCCTTATCGATCGAGCGGCGGCGGTCATTTGCTTTACTGCCCAGGCGCCGCGCCCGCTGTTGCCGGGAGGACGCGTGCATGATCGACGACGTGCCGAGCGAGGTGGAGAAGAATGAGAAGGAGAAGAGAGGAGCCTACGTGTCAGTATTTTTTACTACCACTACTCCTAACTACTACTCCCTCCCTGCTTCCCTTTCTTCTCTTTCTCCTCGCTAGTAAGAATTTTTCTTCTTCTCTTCTATCGCCTGTTCTCGTCGTGGCTGTGTTTCCCCCGCTTGTATTGATTGTATTAGCTTGCCAAGCGAACAGCGAAGGCTATTCTGTTGATTGATCGGAAGAGAAAGATACTAGTATATGAGTATAGTGTTTCTTGTTTGAATTTGCTTGTATCTGCACTATCATGTTTCCACACATCTCCTGGACCAGCAGGGCCGCTGTAATTCGTTCTTTTTTAAAAAAAAAATTGTTCCTTTATTTGGGCGTCCTTTTCTACTGCTACATGAAAACAGTGTGAAAAAAAAGTCAAGATTTTGGCTACAAAAAAAGGCAAACGAGCTTGACAGAACTGTGGATTGAGCTACACGGCATCGTGAGTACTGGCATCGACCGAGAAGGTAGGCCGGAATGTACTACGGAGCGGCCAAGGGAGTCTTGTCCAATAAGAGATCAAGAGAAAAGTCGCCTTTTTTCTTCTTCTTCTTCCGCCGATCGACCTTTCGAAAAGGTGCAGGTCAAGTGGTGAACACATCGATCGACATCTCCGACGACGCCACTTATGAACGCACTTCCAGGTTTTCACCAACAATTTCCCTGTTCTTTTTTTTTTGTTTCCTTTATGGCTTTATGTTTCATTGCTCGCTCGCATGGTTCAGTTTAGTTCTAACCAATTGCGTCGAGCTTCCCTAGCTACCTGAATTCTTGTGGCGTCTAGCGTTCAGAGATCTCTATCGGTTTACTATTTAGGTCCCGTTTCAATCTCACAGGATAAACTTTAGCTATATCAATTGAAGTGCTAAAGTTTAGCTTCAATTACCACCATTAGTTCTCATGTTTAGATTACAAATGGCTAAAAGTAGTTTAAAAAAAAGCTGCTAAAGTTTATCTCGCGAGATTGGAACAGGGCCTTACTTCTACGGACAAAAAAAAAATTATTGTGTGAGGCTCTAATGATTTGCGATGGTCCAGGGGATAATTCTGCTGTGTAGAAGTAAGTTATTTTACTCATTCAAGCAACATTCGCGCCTGCATGACAACTAAAGCCAGCTGTTTAGACTGCTGCAGCTGCAATACATAGAGACAAAAATATTATAAAAGCAGTAGAAATCAGTATGGATTAAAACTAAATGAACAGTCTGTAAACATCTACCTCTCTGGCTAGTTTTAAACTATTGACAGACAGCGATCATGTATGGTTTTGACTTTCAACTCCCCTCGACCCCTCCCCTATGGAATGCTATATTTTCCCAGGGTTATCCACGATTTTTATGTAAAATAAATCGGTTCCTGTGAAATTCCGCTTCGAAATTTCGGTGTCTTAATGGGCCGGGGTCGTTAATCTGTGCATTTTGAATTCCTCAAATAATCTCTCGATCGAGGAGATTTGAGGTACATCTGTTCAGCAATGAGTCCCATGCATGTCGATAGCACTATACCTCGTGTGCGTACGTCGAAGAGATTTGGTTGGGGAAGAGGCCTGCACCAGCACGGATGAGGGACGAGGCTAGTGACTAATGGCGCGCTTATGTGAGTGGCTGGTACAGCTTCACTCAGGTGCAGGGAAAAAGAAAAAGAAAAACTAAAGGCAGGCCGCAGGCATGCATGGAATTCCTTCCGAAAGGGATGAATGATTGCGTAGACAGAGACGTACGTAGTGTGATCCAGCAACATTCTATTTGCAACAACTTTTGTTTAGCGACCAGTAATGATGTAGACGAAGCGATAAGCACACTGCATTCTCCTACATATGACTGGGGGGTGGCCGGGTGGGGAGCTAGCATGCGCGGAGTTCACAGTGTAGATACAAAGAAGAAATGCCTGAACTTTGGAACACCACGAACAGAAGAACTTGAGGAGACATGTATAGGAGTAAAAAAAAAAGGGTACGAATACTACCGTTGGATCAAATTCGGTGCACGGGCAGAAAAGAAAAAGAAGACACTGTTTTGCAGGAACCTGGGTCCAATTATTAAGTATGGGATGTGTGATTTATCAATGACAACATCCCAGTGTGGCGTAATTAGCCACTCAAGCAGGCAGCAGCCTCAGTAATTGCCCCAGATGGATGGATCAATGGTGATATCAGTGTCATCACCATGCATCCAGCCAGAGCAGGAGCAGCAGCAGCAGCTAGCATCTCGCGTCGATTCGCTGTCAGAGTTGACGGCCCTGGACAAAGACGCAATCTTTCCCGTCGAGATCTGTCCCCCCTGCCACCATTGCCGGACTTAATTTCGCCATGCACTGGCGCGGCGGCCCGGCCGGGGGGGCCGATCACTGATCAGGTACGCGCGCGCGCGCACGCTAGCCAACGCAGTTATTGGCCGGCCGTCGCCGCCGCCGTCTCCACGTACGCTCGCCGCGGACCACCGCCGTCCGGCTGGTTTATTGCTGTTGCCGTCGCGGTGTTACATGGAGTGGCACTGGCAGTGCGTGGCGCGCGTACAGCTGCTCGGCTTCTATGTCCTGTCACTGTCCACGTAGCGCATGCGTCCGTGCGTGGTGGTTGTTCTTTTGAAGGATCCAAATCAATCAGGATTCAGGAAAGGTTCAGCTGCCCGATTCAGACGTTGGATAATGAATGAATGAATGAATGCCATTTGGGACAGGAGTAGAGGACTGGTCTATGGTCTTCCCCGCGGTCGGCTGAATACGGCTTGCTGACAGTTTAGTGAATCTTCACCACGCGTACTAGTACTAGTATAGTACGTCAGTACCACACCGTTGGTTGTAGTTCCGGATCCAAGATGAGGCCCCGCCATGCGGGCAAGTCCAGGCTAGATAACCGACGGTAATATATCATGAGTAATTCCTTCAGTATCACGCCATTGAAGTCTTAACTCAGGGCAGGCCCTTTTAACGTGGGTCGGTACTGATCGAGATGGTGGAAGCGTTTGTCGGCTCAGCCCTATGGTCGGTTCGAGTTCGACTGCGGACCGGTATCCGGATGGTAACGTTGGCACATGTGTCATAATCTGATTGGTCCATTCAATTTAGAGTGAAATTAGAACAAAAAAAATCTAAAGAAAAATAAACAAAGATGAACTCACACCCTGTAAATAGAGAGAGGCCTTTCCATTTTTTAATTCACATTAACCTTCCCTTCTTTCACTCGTACTCACCAACGTTCACACAACTCCATCTCCATTTAGATATGAATTCGAAGTGTACCCCCAATTAGAAATTTTTTGACTCCATCGAAGAACCGGTTTCTATTTCACCATATGAACTGATCTTGTAGCCAGTAAAAAACACTATGTGATACAATATAAACCATTTTTTTACTGGATCGTGGTCGTCGGACTGAATAAGAACCTTTTCTTTTATTGTTTTTAAAATTTAATGCACTTATACAAATTGAGCACCACATATAAGCAATTAAGGACAATAAAGCTTAATGTAGCAGGATCAAAGGCATAGAACACATGTACGCTATAGATCAATCCAAGTTACGCGAATCTAAGACATTTAGCTCACTACGCAACCTGCAAAACATTTTCTCATATAAAGGCTTGGTGAAGATATCGGCTAGCTGGTTCTCGGTGCTAATATGATATTTATCGATATCTCCCCTTTGTTGGTGGTCTCTCAGGAAGTGATGCCGGATGTCTATATGCTTAGTGCGGCTGTGTTCAACAGGATTATCCGTTAAGCAGATTGTGAAAGAGAAATGTGCCCTTAAGCCATTTCTAAAGTGTTTTGGTGATTAAGTGCCCAACACATTTTCTCTAAGTGCTAATTTGTGCCAAAGAGTGAAGAAGTGCAAATCATATTACAAGGTACGTTTCTAGACTTAGTACATTGATTTGAGTACTAATGTATTATGTCTAAGTGTTAGAAAACAGGAGAAATTGGTTTGGAATGGAGTTGGCTGTGTACAGCCAAGAGCACCGGACTGTCCGGTGGTGCACCGAACAGTGTCCGGTGCGCCAGGCCAGCCTCCGATGAACAGGCCACTCTCGGGACTTGACGGCGGCGTACGGCTATAATTCAACGGACTGTCCGGTGAGTCGTTCGCGGCGAAGTCGTCGCTCTCGGGAAACGTTCAACGGCGTACGGCTATAATTCATCGGACTGTCCGGTGAGTCGTTCGCGGCGAAGTCGTCGCTCTCGGGAAACGTTCAACGGCGTACGGCTAAAATTCACCGGACTGTCCGGTGAGGCACCGGACTGTCCGATGAGCCAACGGTCGACTGCGCCAACGGTCGGCCGCGCAATCCGCGCGCGACGCCTGGGCGCGCCAATAGTCGGCAGGGGGGCACCGGACTGTCCGGTGTGCCAACTGCCACAAATCTGCAACGGTTGGATGCGCCAGAAAAGGAAGGAGATCGCGCACCGGACAGCTACAGGAACTGTCCGGTGGCACACCGGACTGTCTGATGTGCCACCCGACAGAATGTGGTGGATCCTCCCAAATTATAGGACCCACATGCATCTATCCTTGTCTCAAAGACCTCAAACAGCTATGCATGTGTGCCCGATAACTTAGCAGGATCTGTGCGAGTATCCCAGGGGACTTCGGATAAACCACTACCACCAAGATCGCAAGATTAAGTAAACACGAATCACACACATCAATATTTTTGCAGCGGAAATTTTATTACCAAATTTTACAAGTTACAAAAATTCACATTATTTTCATCGGAGTGATTATAAAAGTATAAGTTTGAAATATATGCTAGCTCAAGAGACCATCCTCAATAAGAAGTATAGAAGGGTTACTTAGACTTATAAGAAGGCTGAGCCCACCGGCACTTAACACCACCATCAGCAGCACAAAACAAAGACCTAAAAAACAACAGGGAATAAAACCCTGAGTACGTAGTTACTCAGCAAGACTTACCCGACTAAAGAAAAGACTCTCAAGGGTATGCTGGTTAGAGGGAGTCAAGGTAAGGCTAAGCAATAATCAAGGACTCATTTTGCAGAAACACTTACTAATAGTGGATCCTTAAGTCATCTTTTAATTATCAATTTACGTTCTTACCTGTTTCTAGGTTTTCCTGAACTAGAGCATTCACTTGTCCTGTCTAGCTTTCTTTTAGCCAATTCGTGTTTCACTTATTAACTACGATGAGTGCTCGGAGGGTCAAGTCTCCATAATCGAGGAGCAATGACGATTCGAACCGATTATACCCAGCTAGGGATTCCTAACCACACGACATATGTAGCACTTAACCCTTGCATATGTCAACCGTTCCCACAGATCCTCCACAACGTGAACCGGTCCGCGCTACCCGGGAGCACAGTACTCCTCCGTCCAGCCTCTAGCCAGGAGGGTACACGCTACTCCCACCATCTCCCACGCCCAATGCGCGGTTGTCTTTTCACGTATGGAATAGCCGGGTTCAGGCTTACCGGGGCATGTGGCTAGTTGCAAAGTCTCAACCACAACAGGCCTACATCGAACGGTCCTTAATCGACACAGGCGGAGCACTACACCGACTCATTTCACGATGCAAGCCACCCGCCCTGGTCTCATATTAATTATCTAACTCAAGTTCATTCACACATATCAATAACCAGTAATCAAAATAAATTTCAAAATCCTATCACTTTAAGCAGGGCTAAGCGGCACTAGTTTTTCATAAAATAGGTATCAAGGAATGATTATTCAAATTCTCAAGGATGGTAATGCATCAATTGTTTGATCACGCAACTCCTATCACCTAATGCAGGATATCAAGTGATAAAAGTTTTGTAAACAACAAGGAAAGTGGTGAATGCACCGGGGCTTGCCTTTGTTGCAGAGAAGAGCCGAAGACTAAGAAAATAAAATATCACAAGTCTTCAGGGTGATGACCAGTCTCTAGAAATTTACTCCACCAAGCGATTGATCCACAGACAACGTGATCTACACGTAAAGTAAAGATGCATGCTATGATCATGATGTGATGATGAAATGGACACAGATGCAATATAAAGCATTTAAACGATAAACCCTTTGAGTAGAACTTTCCATCATGAAAAGGTTGCACACAATTGTCGGTGTAAAATCTAATTATTTCGCTAACAACATAATCTATGGTTGCTTTACTAAGCGAGTAAAGTAAGACCGTAAAAAATATTTTACACATGCCATGGACCAACTTATGAATTGTGGCCTGAGGACTTAACATAAACCCAAGAATAAGAGCAACAATTTAATTATTTTATTACTTCCATTAAGTTATTTATTCCCCAGTAAGATAATTCTAATTAAGTGGATTATTGACAACTGACGAAAAATAAATTTCTAATTACATAGATAATCGGCGACTAACGGAGTACGCTCTAATTAAATCAAATTGTACTCCAAGAAAATCTAAGCCTACGCAATACCAAAGCCGAGTGGAGATTTGCCAAAATAGTGGCGAACTTGACTCAGGCATTTTTTTATCTAGCGGGCGACATATATAAATTCACTTTTATTCACCATCTAATTCCTTCCGACTACTAGTCGCACTACTGCAATTCACCCGCACAAGATACAGACCGATGGCGCATGCCACCAGGTTTGTCGGGCTTGGGTCCGGAACTACACCACGACAGAATTTAATTGGTAGGCACGACGAGTATCAGGAACTCACCAGGAACTTGGAACGGCAGTGGGGCAGCTTGGACGAAGAACAGAGAGAACGATCCACGTGGAGATATTTGACAGTGGGGTGCTTTGGCGTCGAAGGGCTGTTCTGATGACTCAACTGCGGTAGCGATGAAGCAAACAGATCGATGAGCTTCCATAGCAGCTGAAGGATTTTGAACACGGCATGAATAACAGGAAACTACTCATAGCCGACCTGACCATGGAGGCACTCATCACCGTAGAACCGGGAATGGCAGAGGAAAAGACGAATTTTCTAGGAAATTCCTAGGGTGCTTAACCGAGTGTGCTAGCTTCCACGTTGTGCTAGCAGCGGAAAGCAGTGCACGGCTGCACTTTATAGTGACCAGGGGGAATCGACGGAGATTAGAAAAAATCAAACAGCCGCTTACCACCCTAGTGAGACGGCGTCCATGCAGATGGCCACGGCGACAGCACAGGACAGCGCTGTAAGCCTGTAACCAGCCACCACGGGTGCATGCACATAAAATATTTTTTTCATTACCGCTCACTGCCCCACATGGTGCATGCCTCATAATTTTTTTCATTGCCCACTCACAACCAGCCGAGTAAGAAAAAAAATGAGGTGAGGTGGCATAGTTATCCATGGTTCAGTACATTGAACACTGGTTCCTACGCGCATGCCCGCTTTATAATTACTTAAATACCAGACCCCTTTCTAAATTTTATAATTACTTAAATACCAACTCCCTAATTCGTTGTGACTTAGGAATCGAAACGCTTAGTCGTAAAACTAGTTTTGATCCTATTATTAGCCCACTTCGGCAATTGTTAGTGACTTGCCCCACACTACTCGACTAAACGATTTATTTGGTACCAAAGTACCCATCCTGCACCAAAGAATTTAATAAGGTTTTCTACATTTTATTTAGCTGAGAGCATAAAATAAAACCTCCCAAATTCAACTCCTAACTAGGACTTTTAACAAATCGTCACACACTTTCATCCCAACCATACATAAGCATACAAGTTTAATTATTTTAAAGTGAATGCAACACATGGTCAATTGTTATGGATGACCACATGTGATGATAATGCTCAAGATGATGCCATGCTTAAATTTTTAGTGACGCTTAACACCTAGGGTGTTACAGCTCAACCCCCCTAACAAGAAATCTCGTCCCGAGATTTAAGAACAACTAAAGGCTTAGGTTAAGACGAGAAAGACAAGGTAGTACTCACAACCACTTCAAACTTCTGTACCCATCGACAGGATGGTTTACAAACTGCACTAGTTGACTTAAAAAGTTATAGATCAACGCTATAAATTTTACACTGAAGCAAGGAAATCGGGAAAATTTTCAGCAAGATAATCTTCAGATTCCCAAGTAGCTTCATCTTCGGAATGCTTGTTCCATTGCACCTTGTAAACCTTGATGGTTCTCCTTTGAGTGATGCGATCCTTCTGATCTAATACTCATATTGGATATTCTGAATAAGTCAGATCTGGCTCCAAATTGACCTCTAAGACATCTATTACTTGCTCGGGCACTCGAAGACATTTCTTCAGTTGTGATACATGAAACACGCTATGAACGGCAGACATATGCTCTGGCAACTGAAGACGATAAGCTATAGGTCCACACTGTTGTATGATTCGGAAGGGACCAATATAGCAAGGTGCGAGTTTTCCTTTGACGCCAAAGCGATTAACACCTTTCATTGGTGATACCTTTAGATAGACATAATCACCAACCTTGATGTAACACCCACTTTGTAATTGCTAGATAAAACACCAATAGAGAAACATTTTCTCTTTATGTGAGTTTGATCTTTATGCACCATCATATGAGAACACCATGTCCAAGAACAATTAATAAAAGATATGCTACTAAATTATTGCATCATGCTGGATATTTTATTTGTGTGTGCATTTGGTGACAACATAGAAATAAAATGACAATGAGAAGAGGATTAGAGGAAAAAGGAGAAAGAAAGAAAGAAATAATATAAAATGTAAAACAAAATTTATAAATACACAAACTCAACCATACTGGTATGATTGAAATTTATCTATAATTTGAGTACAAATTCAAAGTCATACTTGGAATTCAAATTGGGAATTTAAAAAAATAAAAAGAAAAGAAAACAGAAAACAGAAAATAAAAAGGGAAAAGGATAAAACCTTACCTGGGTCGGCAGACTCCCATTTCGGCCCATCTACCGTTCACTCACCGCGCGGCTCTGTTGGATTGGTGACGATGCCTCCGCGGCCGTCGATCGGGGCATGGACGGTTGGATTAGAGCGCGTGATAACGTTTCGGTGGATTGGATCCGGACCGTCCATCTAGATCGGGCGAACCTGAGTGATCCCCCGCGTTTTAAAATCTGAGCCGTTGATCGTGGATCCTGCGGCTCAGGGATGCGTACCGGTTCGGTTTATATTAAATCTAATCTAGGCCCTCGGCTGGGAATCGAACGGCTAGGATCAAACGGTACCCCTTCGGTATGGCATTTTAGCTTATGAAACCCTGGAAAACCGAGGAATCAACCCGCCGTCCTATTTTCACTGTTCGCTGTGTCTGGGACGACTTGCACCGAGCCCCCTGTTGTTATCAAATATTGAGGCCCAGTCCAGGACTTTATAAAACCAGAGAAAATGATTATTAAGTAGATTTTTAATAGGAAAATAATTGCTAGAACTTCAATAATTCATAGAAAATTCATACTAACTCCAAATTGAGCCATTCCAGTTCCTAAAATTTTGTAATTTTATTCTCTAGCACTTAGTGTCTCTGTTTTATCATGAAAACAGTAAGGAAATTTATTTATCACTTAATCCTATTTAAAGCACATAAAACCTTTGAAAATGCATAACTTGAAATCTATAACTCAGAAAATTGTGATTCCAGTTCCTAAGTTTTTATTTTAATATGTAGAATATCTCTGTGTATTTCATTTATGTGTTTGGTGTAATGTTAATTTCTCTATATGCACTGTGCTTGTTTGTATTGTGGCGAGTAGAAGAGCCCGTTGCTGAGGATCCTGGTGAGCAGCAGGTTGAAGTAGCTGAGCAGGAGCTCATTGAAGGCAAGTTGTGCCCTTGACCACTTTTTACCCAACAATGTTCTTTAATATCACTTATCCATGCATAGGTTAATTTTGATGGGACCCAATAGGTCACCCTAGATTGTTTATCTCATTACCTTGTTTACCCCTGAATCACTTGGGTAGTTTGCTATTGCTTTATATGGTTTTGGGATAATCATTTACTACCTCTATGTTCCAATTCTTGTTGTTATTCTGTTTATGTTCATGTTGTTATCATTAATGTTAATTGGAACATAGAGCTTAACTTGAGAACCACGTGCCACCACAAGGGAGGAATGGGACCCCTTGGCTGACTAATTAGGAAAGCTAGTGGAAGACTACCTTACCCGAAAGGGGCAAGGGCAGTAGGGGAGAGGTCAGTGCGGGGAGGTCCCTGGTTGATTTTGCTGCGATGGCGGTCAGCCAGGAACCCTGTACTGGATCTTCCTATAAACTGTAGCGGGTTTTCGGAAGCTAGTGGAACTTTGTAAAGGCCTCGTAGTGTTGCCCTGCCGCACTTCCTAGGTAGAGGTGTATGGGATTCATGACCCCTTGGCAGATGGGTAACATGACTTGTGGGTAAAGGGTACAACCTCTGCAGAGTGTAAAACTGGTATACTAGCCGAGCTCACGGTCATGAGCAGCTCAGGACTCTCTGATGTTTAAATTATGGAACTTAAATTCAATTTTGTCATTTGCATTGCATGGGTTTGTTATTAATTTTGTTCTATTACTTCACTTATGGTTTCGTATTTACTTACACTTAGTAACTGCTAATAAAATTTTGACCAACTACTTAAAAGCAATGCTCAGCTTTGACCCCTATCATTGATTAGCCTTACACATCACATGAACTCACACCTTTGTGAGTTTATGTCCACTGGTTCCCCACAACTTGTTGAGCTATGATCATGTGTGAGCTCACCCTTGCTGTCTCACACCCCCCCACAGGAGATGATCAGGTGGTTCAGGAGGAGCCGCCTAACACTGAGGAGTTCGATCTGATCTAGGTGGCGTTTCCCAGTCGACATTGGCGCCGACGATCCTTAGTTCATTTTATCTTTATTATTTCATTTTGTAGTAAGTCTTTCGCTATGTAATAAATACTCTGATGTTAATGACATTTGTCTCTATACACTCTGTTATTATATATGTTGTCTTCTTGGCGCATGTATGAGATGCACCCGGCTTTGTTCTTTAAAACCGGGTGTTACAGAAGTGGTATCAGAGGAAATGTTGACTGTAGGACGAGACCTAGATAGAAATGGACAAACCCTCTCCTACTTACCTTACTCTGACTCATTCTATACTTATCTCATCTTGATCTTGTCTCACCTTCTACTGTTCTACTCTGATCATTCTTACCTTTTCTACTCTAAGACAAGATGGATTTCACACCTTGGAATCCCTACCCTTATGATATTTCTAAGAGAAAGGGAACCTAAGACAAAAATTAAAACTATTTTCTCTATTTAAAAATGTTGTTTGATTGTGCTGATGATAAATGCCTGATTTGCTTCTTTGATTGATTGAACTATGGACATCTTAGTATGTACCACCATAAGGTATTGAATTAGCTAGGATATGTAAAATATTAATCTGCTTAGCTAAAAAGTCCCCCCAAAGTAACCTGATTTGTAAATACCTGCCTTGTCTATTATCTTCTTACCATATGTATCTAACTCAGATGGTCAATACCAGGCGGGGTGGTGGAATTGACTTGCCTCCTAACCAACACACTCGAAGACAACCTCAGCCACAACCTGCAGGGATGAATCCTCCTAATCCTCCACCAGGCGGAGTTGACCCACTGGTTGCTGCTCAGATGGCAGTGATGCAGCAGATGGCAGACACTATGGCTGATATGCGTGCTCAGATGCAACAAGAACGCCAGGAGATGCGTCAAGAAAGAGAAGATATACGACAGGAGTTGCGCCAGGAGCGAGATGAGATACGCCAGGAAAGGAGGGTACAACAACAGCAGCTGCAACAGCAAATGCAACAACAGCAACAGCAGCAACAAGTACCACTGCCTCCACCACCACCACCAGTTCCACCCCGAGATAAGCATAGGGAGTTCATGAGCCATAAGCCACCCACATTTGCAAGCTCACCTGATCCACTGGACGCGGATGATTGGCTGAAAGCAATTGAGAAGATGCTCAACATTGCACAATGCACTGACCGGGAGAAGGTTTTATATGCTTCTGGACGTCTGATTGGTCCTGCTGCTGACTGGTGGGATTCTTATACTGCTGCCCACGATGCTGCTGATACTATTACCTGGGCAGAGTTCAGTACGCAGTTCAGGAACTACCATATTCCAGCTGGGATGATAAAGATCAAAAAGAAGGAATTTCTGTCGCTGAAGCAAGGGAGTATGTCAGTCAGCGAGTACCGCGACAAGTTTATTCAGTTATCCAGATATGCCCCTGAAGAAGTTGCTGAGGACGAGAGGAAGCAGGAGCATTTCATTGAAGGACTTAATGGACCACTGCAGTATGCTCTTGTGGCACACACATTTCCATCATTTCAGAGGCTGCTTGATAAGGCACTGGCTATTGAACACAAGCGTGTTCAACTGGGAGATTTGAAGAGAAAGGCCATATCTCAAGGACAAGGAAGCAGCAGTGTTCGTCCTCGCTACAGTTCACCACAGGGTACACCGACTCGACCAGGAGGACCACGCCCAGTTCAGCAGTCACCACTGAGGACTCCACCTCCTCGACAGGCTACCCCCACTGGCACCCCGACGAAGTTTTCAGGACAGAGTCCGGGCACTCAATGTTTCAAGTGTGGGAAGATTGGTCATTATGCAAATGTCTGCCCACAGAGAATTGCTGCTACTCCAGTTCAGAACAAGCAACAGACCCCTGGCAAGGGATATTCTATTGCCAAGGTTAATCAAGTCAGCGTTGATGCTACTCCGGATGGAGGGGACCTCGTAATTGGTATGTTTTATGTTAATGCAATTCCTGCAACCATATTATTTGATTCTGGTGCTACACATTCGTTCATGTCTGCTCGTTATGCCAACACAAATGAAATACCACTGCTAAATATGAGAAAACCCCTGATAGTAATTACACCTAAAGGGCCTGTTGAGGCGAATCAAATGACACGTAGATTGACATTAACCATTATGGGTAGAGATTTTGGAGCTACTGCTATAATATTGGAGTCAAGCTGTAACACCCGGTTTTAGAGAACAAAGTCGGGTGCATCTCATACATGCGCCAAGAAGACAACATATATAATAACAGAGTGTATAGAGATAAATGTCATTAACATCAGAGTATTTATTACATAGCGGAAGACTTATTACAAAATAAAGTAATGAAGATAAAACGAACTAAGGATCGTCGGCGCCAATGTCGACTGGGAAACGCCACCTAGATCAAGTCAAACTCCTCGCCTTGAGGCTCCTCCTGAAACACCTGCTCTTCTCCTGTGTGGGGGGGGTGTGAGACAGCAAGGGTGAGCTCACACATGATCATAGCTCAACAAGTTGTGGGGAAACAGTGGACACAAACTCACAAAGGTGTGAGTTCATGTGATGTGTAAGGCTAATCAATGATAGGGGTTAAAGCTGAGCATTGCTTTTAAGTAGTTGGTCAAAATTTTATTAGCAATTACTAAGTGTAAGTAAATACCAAACCATAAGTAAAGTAATAGAACAAAATTAATAACAAAACCCATGCAATGCAAATGACAAAATTGAATTTAAGTTCCATAATTTAAACATCAGAGAGTCCTGAGCCGCTCATGACCGTGAGCTCGGCTAGTATACCAGATTTACACTCTGCAGAGGTTGTACCCTTTACCCACAAGTCATGTTACCCATCTGCCAAGGGGTCGCGACTCCCCATATACCTCTACCTAGGAAGCACGGCAGGGCAACACTACGAGGCCTTTACAAAGTTCCACTAGCTTCCGAAAACCCGCTACAGTTTATAGGAAGATCCAGTAAAGGGTTCCTGGCTGACCGCCATCGCAGCAAAATCAACCAGGGACCTCCCCGCACTGACCTCTCCCCTACTGCCCTTGCCCCTTTCGGGTAAGGTAGTCTTCCACTAGCTTTCCTAATTAGTCAGCCAAGGGCGTCCCATTCCACCCTTGTGGTGGCACGTGGTTCTCAAGTTAAGCTCTATGTTCCAATTAACATTAATGATCTCAACATGAACAAAAACAGAATAACAACAAGAATTGGAACATAGAAGTAATAAATGATTATCCCAAAACCATATAAAGCAATAGCAAACTACCCAAGTGATTCAGGGGTAAACAAGGTAATGAGATAAACAATCTAGGGAGTCCTATTGGGTCCCATCAAAATTAACCTATGCATGGATAAGTGATATTAAAGAACATTATTGGGTAAAAAGTGGTCAAGGGCACAACTTGCCTTCAATGAGCTCCTGCTCAGCTACTTCAACCTGCTGCTCACCAGGCTCCTCAACAACGGGCTCTTCTACTCGCCACAATACAAACAAGCACAGTGCATATAGAGAAATTAACATTACACCAAGCATATAAACAAAATACACAGTAATAATCTACATATTAAAATAAAAACCTAGGAACTGGAATCATAATTTTCTGAGTTATAGATTTTAAGTTATGCATTTTCAAAGGTTTTATGTGCTTTAAATAGGATTAAGTGATAAATAAATTTCTTACTGTTTTTATGACATAACAGAGGCTCTAGGTGATAGAGAATTAAATTACAAAATTTTAAGAACTGGAATGGATTAATTTGGAGTTAGTATGAATTTTCTATGAATTTATAAAGTTCTAGCAATTATTTTCCTATTAAAAATCTATTTAATAATCATTTTCTCTGGTTTTATATGGTCCTGGACTGGGCCTCAAAATCTGAGAACCGCAGGGGCCCAGGCGCAAAAGATCCTGAGACTCAGGCGAATCCCCGCAGAGGACGGCGGGTTGATTTTAATGAAACCGAGGGGCTCTTACCAAAAATGCCCAGCCGAAGAGGTATCTACTGATCTCAGCCATCCGATCAAGCGCGGACGGCCATGATTAGATCGAGCCATGCTAAACCCCCACGAACCGGTACGCGTTTACTACCGTCGGATTCAAGATCTACGATCTGTATCCAGTTACGCTCGCTCTGGTGCAGCCCATCCGATCACGATCCATTGGTCGGGATCGACTGCACCAACCGATATACGCGCTCGAATCGCCGACGCACGATGACCATCCAACGGCTACAGCACCTCCCTTCCCAGCTCTAATTCCTGGACGCCCATCACGTAATCAACGGCCAACACCGAGTCTTCTTCTCTGGTTTTCGTAGAACACGGCGGCGCTCGCCCCCCCTTGCGGCAGAGCTCGCCGGAGCGCAGGCGACACGAGGCCCAGGCGCATTGAATCAAGTCTGGCTAGGTGCTACACATAGAGGGTTTAAGGGCGAGCTTGCTGGTGCCACAAATCCCACGAATCCGCCATGGCCAGAGCTTGCCCACGACAGCGCACCAACCACGGCGAAGCGCCATGACCGAAGTAGCCCAATCCGCCCCCATGATGCGCCGATTGCTAAATTAGTTGGCACAAAATATAATTGGAATGGTGGCGGGCCCAGGGAGGAGGAATCTTACCAGGGTGATGGCACGCCAGACCCTGTCCACGGCGCGGCGGAGATGGTGCTCGTCGGTGAGAAATTCCGGGATCTCCGGGTACCCCCGAAGCTCGGTTCGGCAATGAAGACGCGCGCCAGGGGCCAAGGCTCCTGCCCACCCTTGCGAATTCGCCCAACGGCCGACGGCAGGCGCGGAGGAATCCCGACGGCGACGGTGCTCTTCCTTTCTCCCTTCTCGCGGCCGCGGGCGAAGCAAACCTAGCGCGCGACTAACCCTTGAGGTTTCGAGTTGGGGAGGGTCTCGGTCCACTTATGAAGAATCGGCGACGTGGAGTTAGGGAGGTGCGGGGTTAGCGCGCGGCGCAACAGCTCGCGCCGTTTTCCCCGGCGACGAAATCGGTCTCGTTCACAGTCGCGGTGAGTGGAGAAGAAATTGCTGACGCCCGGGACCCATTAGACAGCGAGGGAAGCCGAGCGCGCACAAGGGCTGGCATGCGGGGCCCAGACGTCGGCGCCTGGAATCCGGTAGGGCCGAGCGGAGGAAGGGACGAAGTGGGCCAAAATTGGGTCCGAGGCCCAGTTAAGACTCCTTCCCTTTTTCTTTTATTATTTTTTTTTCTTTATATATTCATTTGAATCTTCTAGTTTGAATTTGAATCCCTTTTTGTGGACTTAACCTTTGCGTCAAATGTTCAAGATCCAATATGTATAAGAACAATGCATATATTTTTATACTTATTTTTATTCCCCTATTAATGTCTCTTCTTTTCTCTTTTCTCAATTCTAGGATTTCTTTTAAATTCTAAATTTCCACTTGGGATTGTAATATATTTCTTATCACATTACTTTTATATTGCCACAACATGCACACAAAATAAAGGACCAGCATGATGCACATTTTTATGGTAAGTCTTTTATTAATTATTTATTTAATTTTTTTGAATATGGTGTTCACATATGATGATGCATAAAGATCAAACTCACATAAAGAGAGAAATTGTTTTCTCTTTTGGTATTTTATCTAGCAATTACAAAGTGGGTGTTACACAAGCAGTATAGATTTGATCCTTGGTATGTCATGGCTAAGAAAGGCAAAGGCCGTTATAGCATGTGGTAGAGGTACCGTAGAACTCACTACTACTAAAGGAGAAAGGTTTCAAGTTAACATTGCAGTAACCTCCTCATCTATGCGTGCAATGTTCTTTATACCTGAGGAGTTTGTTGGTGACAACATCCGGGTGGTTAGAGATTTTCCGGATGTCTTTCCAGAGGAGTTACCAGGGATGCCACCCGATAGAGAAGTTGAGTTTGTTATTGACCTATTACCTGGAACCGCCCCTATTTCTAAACTGCCATATAGGATGTCCGTAGAGGAGTTGAAGGAGCTTAAGAAGCAGTTAACTGAGTTACAAGAGGCTGGGTACATTCGTCTGAGTTCCTCACCATGGGGAGCACCGGTCTTGTTTGTACAGAAGAAGGATGGATCGCAACGGATGTGTGTGGATTATAGATCTCTTAATGATGTTACGGTGAAGAACAAGTATCCGTTGCCCCGTATTGAGGATTTGTTTGATCAAATGAGAGGTGCAAGAGTATTTTCGAAGATTGATCTCCGATCAGGATACCATCAGATGAGGATTAGACCATCGGATATTCCCAAGACGGCTTTCTCGACTAGATATGGATTATATGAGTTTACTGTTATGTCGTTTGGATTAACCAACGCACCAGCTTATTTTATGAACTTGATGAATAAGGTGTTCATGGAGTATTTGGACAGATTCGTCGTGGTATTCATCGACGATATTCTTATTTATTCTCAGAGTGATAGTGATCACGAGGAACATCTGAGGTTGGTGCTACAGAAGCTACGAGATAATCAACTCTATGCTAAGTTCAGCAAGTGCGAGTTTTGGATTGGCGAAGTGCCATTTCTTGGTCATATTATTTCTAATGGAGGAATAGCAGTGGATCCTGCTAAAGTTAAGGAGATAATGGAGTGGAGAGTACCCACTACAGTTACTGAGATTCGGAGTTTCTTAGGACTTGCTGGATATTATCGGAGATTTATTGAAGGATTTTCTAAGATTGCTAAGCCTATGACTTCACTTTTGGAGAAAGGAAGAGAGTTTAAGTGGGACGAGAAGTGTCAAGAAAGCTTTGATCTATTGAAGAAGAGGTTGATGTCGCCACCAGTTTTGGTTATGCCAGACTTACAAAAAGGATTTGATATCTATTGTGATGCATGTGGCCAAGGCTTAGGGTGTGTGCTCATGCAAGAAGGACATGTGATTGCTTATGCTTCTCGTCAGTTGCGGAGACATGAATTGAACTACCCCACTCATGATTTGGAATTGGCAGCCGTTGTGCATGCACTTAAGATTTGGAGACATTATATCATGGGGACCAAGTGCCAAGTGTATACGGATCATAAGAGTTTGAAGTATATATTCACTCAGAAGGATCTCAATCTTAGGCAACGCCGTTGGTTGGAGCTTATTAAGGATTATGATTTGGAGATTCACTATCACCCGGGCAAGGCAAACTTGGTTGCAGATGCCTTGAGTCGCAAGGAGCATGTTCATTCAGCTGTTGTTGCCCAGCTACCCGATGAGATTGTTGAGGATTTCAGGAGACTTAACCTGGAGATAGTTGCTCATACTGAAGGAGTTACTATTGATGTGGAACCTACTTTGGAGCAAGAGATCCGCAAAGGACAAATTGGTGATGCTAAAATAAAAGAGATTAAGGATCTGATTACTGAAGGTCGAGTTCCGGAATTCACGGAAGATGAGCAGGGCACTGTATGGTTCAAGGACAGGATGTGTGTTCCTGATAGTAAGAGTCTACGAGAGACTATTTTAAAGGAGGCCCATGATTCGGATTATTCTATTCATCCTGGTAGTACCAAGATGTATCAGGATTTGAAACAGAAATATTGGTGGTATGGATTGAAAAGAGATGTAGCTGCACATGTAGCTATGTGCGATGTATGTCAAAGAGTTAAGGCTGAACACCAGAGGCCAGCTGGACTATTGCACCCACTGAAGATACCCGAGTGGAAGTGGGAAGAGATTGGTATGGATTTCATTACTGGATTGCCTCGCACCCAGAAAGGATATGATGCTATATGGGTGATTGTGGATAGATTGACTAAAGTGGCTCACTTTATTCCTGTGAAGACTACTTATAAAGGTTCTCAGCTAGCAGAGTTATATATGGCTCGGATTGTGTGTTTGCATGGAGTACCAAAGAAGATCGTGTCTGATCGAGGTTCACAGTTTACCTCAAGATTTTGGAGAAGCTTTCATGAGAACATGAGTACGAAGTTGAATTTTAGTACAGCTTATCACCCTCAGACTGATGGACAGACTGAAAGGACTAATCAAGTATTGGAGGATATGTTGAGAGCATGTGCCCTTCAGCATGGAGGGAGTTGGGAGAAGAGTCTACCTTATGCTGAGTTCTCGTACAATAATAGTTACCAGGCCAGTCTGAAGATGTCACCTTTTGAAGCTTTATATGGGAGGAAGTGCAGGACTCCTTTGTATTGGGATCAGACTGGAGAGAGACAGTTCTTTGGGCCCGAACTGATTCAAGAAGCAGAAGAACAAGTTCGTATAATTCGAGAAAATTTGAGAGTGGCTCAAACCAGGCAAAAGAGTTATGCTGATAATCGAAGGAGACCACTGGAATTTGAAGAGGGAGATTATGTGTATCTCAAGGTGTCACCACTGCGTGGAATGCGGAGATTTAAAATTAAGGGCAAATTGTCCCCTCGCTATATTGGACCATTCTTGATCTTTAGGAGAGTTGGGGAGATGGCATACCAACTCGAGTTACCTGCTACTTTATCGGATGTGCATGATGTGTTCCATGTGTCTCAACTTAAGAAGTGTCTCCGTGTCCCTGAGGAACAGTTACCCATGGAAGAGCTCAGTGTTCAAGGTGATTTGACTTACACGGAGTACCCGATCAAGATTTTGGATACATTGACTCGAGTTACCAGAAATAAGGTGATAAAGATGTGCAAAGTCCAATGGAGTCACCACAGTGAAGATGAAGCAACTTGGGAAAGAGAAGAAGAGCTTCGTATAGATTTTCCCCACCTTTTCTCTAGTTCTTCTTAAATCTCGAGGACGAGATTATTTTTAAGGGGGTAGGATTTGTAACACCCACTTTGTAATTGCTAGATAAAACACCAATAGAGAAACATTTTCTCTTTATGTGAGTTTGATCTTTATGCACCATCATATGAGAACACCATGTCCAAGAACAATTAATAAAAGATATGCTACTAAATTGTTGCATCATGCTGGATATTTTATTTGTGTGTGCATTTGGTGACAACATAGAAATAAAATGACAATGAGAAGAGGATTAGAGGAAAAAGGAGAAAGAAAGAAAGAAATAATATAAAATGTAAAACAAAATTTATAAATACACAAACTCAACCATACTAGTATGATTGAAATTTATCTATAATTTGAGTACAAATTCAAAGTCATACTTGGAATTCAAATTGGGAATTTAAAAAAATAAAAAGAAAAGAAAACAGAAAACAGAAAATAAAAAGGGAAAAGGATAAAACCTTACCTGGGCCGGCAGACTCCCATTTCGGCCCATCTACCGTTCACTCACCGCGCGGCTCTGTTGGATTGGTGACGATGCCTCCGCGGCCGTCGATCGGGGCATGGACGGTTGGATTAGAGCGCGTGATAACGTTTCGGTGGATTGGATCCGGACCGTCCATCTAGATCGGGCGAACCTGAGTGATCCCCCGCGTTTTAAAATCTGAGCCGTTGATCGTGGATCCTGCGGCTCAGGGATGCGTACCGGTTCGGTTTATATTAAATCTAATCTGGGCCCTCGGCTGGGAATCGAACGGCTAGGATCAAACGGTACCCCTTCGGTATGGCATTTTAGCTTATGAAACCCTGGAAAACCGAGGAATCAACCCGCCGTCCTATTTTCACTGTTCGCTGTGTCTGGGACGACTTGCACCGAGCCCCCTGTTGTTATCAAATATTGAGGCCCAGTCCAGGACTTTATAAAACCAGAGAAAATGATTATTAAGTAGATTTTTAATAGGAAAATAATTGCTAGAACTTCAATAATTCATAGAAAATTCATACTAACTCCAAATTGAGCCATTCCAGTTCCTAAAATTTTGTAATTTTATTCTCTAGCACTTAGTGTCTCTGTTTTATCATGAAAACAGTAAGGAAATTTATTTATCACTTAATCCTATTTAAAGCACATAAAACCTTTGAAAATGCATAACTTGAAATCTATAACTCAGAAAATTGTGATTCCAGTTCCTAAGTTTTTATTTTAATATGTAGAATATCTCTGTGTATTTCATTTATGTGTTTGGTGTAATGTTAATTTCTCTATATGCACTGTGCTTGTTTGTATTGTGGCGAGTAGAAGAGCCCGTTGCTGAGGATCCTGGTGAGCAGCAGGTTGAAGTAGCTGAGCAGGAGCTCATTGAAGGTAAGTTGTGCCCTTGACCACTTTTTACCCAACAATGTTCTTTAATATCACTTATCCATGCATAGGTTAATTTTGATGGGACCCAATAGGTCACCCTAGATTGTTTATCTCATTACCTTGTTTACCCCTGAATCACTTGGGTAGTTTGCTATTGCTTTATATGGTTTTGGGATAATCATTTACTACCTCTATGTTCCAATTCTTGTTGTTATTCTGTTTATGTTCATGTTGTTATCATTAATGTTAATTGGAACATAGAGCTTAACTTGAGAACCACGTGCCACCACAAGGGAGGAATGGGACCCCTTGGCTGACTAATTAGGAAAGCTAGTGGAAGACTACCTTACCCGAAAGGGGCAAGGGCAGTAGGGGAGAGGTCAGTGCGGGGAGGTCCCTGGTTGATTTTGCTGCGATGGCGGTCAGCCAGGAACCCTGTACTGGATCTTCCTATAAACTGTAGCGGGTTTTCGGAAGCTAGTGGAACTTTGTAAAGGCCTCGTAGTGTTGCCCTGCCGCGCTTCCTAGGTAGAGGTGTATGGGATTCATGACCCCTTGGCAGATGGGTAACATGACTTGTGGGTAAAGGGTACAACCTCTGCAGAGTGTAAAACTGGTATACTAGCCGAGCTCACGGTCATGAGCAGCTCAGGACTCTCTGATGTTTAAATTATGGAACTTAAATTCAATTTTGTCATTTGCATTGCATGGGTTTGTTATTAATTTTGTTCTATTACTTCACTTATGGTTTGGTATTTACTTACACTTAGTAACTGCTAATAAAATTTTGACCAACTACTTAAAAGCAATGCTCAGCTTTGACCCCTATCATTGATTAGCCTTACACATCACATGAACTCACACCTTTGTGAGTTTATGTCCACTGGTTCCCCACAACTTGTTGAGCTATGATCATGTGTGAGCTCACCCTTGCTGTCTCACACCCCCCCCACAGGAGATGATCAGGTGGTTCAGGAGGAGCCGCCTAACACTGAGGAGTTCGATCTGATCTAGGTGGCGTTTCCCAGTCGACATTGGCGCCGACGATCCTTAGTTCATTTTATCTTTATTATTTCATTTTGTAATAAGTCTTCCGCTATGTAATAAATACTCTAATGTTAATGACATTTGTCTCTATACACTCTGTTATTATATATGTTGTCTTCTTGGCGCATGTATGAGATGCACCCGGCTTTGTTCTTTAAAACCGGGTGTTACACTTGAACACCAAGGGTCGACGTCTTTGGTCGGCATAACTCTTCTGACGAGACTGTGCTATCTTGAGATTGTGTTGGATGAGTTGAACGTTTTCCTCAGCTTCATTTACTAAGTCTGGTCCAAAGAAACATCTTTCTCCAGGTTCAGACTAGTTTAAAGGAGTTCTGCATCTTCTTCCATACAAAGCTTCAAAGGGTGCCATTTTGATACTTTCCTGATAACTATTATTATAGGAGAATTCTGCTAAAGGTAAACATTCATCCCACTTAGCTGAATAAGTGAGAACACAAGACCTTAGCATGTCCTCCAAAATTTGATTCGCTCTTTCAGTCTGCCCTCCGGTTTGGGGATGATAAGCTGAACTACGAATGAGCTTAGTACCTAATGACTTATGCAAATGTTCCCAAAATTTGGAAACAAATCGAGAACCTCTGTCAGACATGATAGTCTTGGGTACCCCATGGAGACTTAATACACGAGCAATATACAATTCAGCATATGCCTTGGCAGGATACAAAGTTTTGACTGGTAAGAAATGCGCTAGCTTGGTGAGACGATCAACAATTACCCAAATAGAATCATACCCTTTTGAGGTCTTGGGTAACCCGACAATGAAATCCATACTGATGTCTTCCCACTTCCAAGCTGGAATAGGCAATGGTTGTAGTGGCCCAGTCGATTTTAAGTGCACAGCCTTCACCCTTTGACAAATATCGCACTTGGCGACATAGCGAGCAATTTCAATCTTCATTTTGGTCCACCAAAACCTTTGTTGCAGATCATGATACATCTTGTTACTTCCCAGGTGAATGGAGTGTCGGGACAAGTGAGCTTCATCAAGTATCTGTTGACGTAACTTAGGAACTTTTGGGACTACCAAACGGTTTTGGAACCAAAGGACACCATTTTCATCAATTCTAAAACACGTAGCCCTTCTTGTTACAACTCGCTCCTTGATATGAGCTATTCCCTTGTTCACCTTTTGAGCATCAACAATTTGACTCTGGATAGTTGATTCAAGAATGAGATTAGCTATGCTTCCTTAATGAACTATTTCCAAATTCAGCCTTTCCATTTCCTGGCACAAGGTAACAGTTAAAGGTTTTGCCGAAAGACAGTTACACTGAGACTTACGGCTAAGAGCATCTGCCACAACATTAGCCTTCCCAGGATGATAATGAACTTCAAGATCATAATCTTTAATCAACTCCAGCCACCTTCTCTGTCTCATGTTCAATTCGGACTGGGTAAAAATGTACTTCAGACTCTTATGGTCAGTGTAAATGTGACATGTATTACCTAGCAGATAATGGCGCCAAATCTTGAGCGCATGAACAACAGCAGCCAACTCAAGATCATGGGTTGGATAATTCTCTTCATGACGCTTGAGTTGTCGAGAAGCATAGGCAATCACGCGGCCTTCTTGCTTCAATACACATCCAATGCCAATGCCAGAAGCATCACAATAGACATCAAATGGCTTCGCGATATCTGGTTGAGCTAGCACTGGTGCTGTAGTCAATAGCTTCTTCAGCTTCTCAAAAGCTTTGTCACACTCAGGTGACCAAACAAACTTGACATGGTTTTTGAGCAGTTCGGTGATAGGCTTGGCTATTCTAGAGAAATCTGGAATAAAGCGACGATAATAACCCGCCATTCCAAGAAAACTTCTGACCTGATGTACAGTAGTGGGAGGTTTCCAATCGAGGATATCCTTGACCTTGCTCGGGTCAACAGCAACACCCTCGGTAGACAAGACATGGCCTAGAAACTGAACTTTATCCAACCAAAACTCACATTTGCTAAATTTAGCATATAGTTGGTGTTCTCTGAGCCACGTCAGAACAATATGTAAGTGGTCTGCATGTTCTCCCTTGCTCTTGGAGTATATCAGGATATCATCAATGAACACAACCACAAATTTGTCGAGCTCCGGCATGAACACATAGTTCATTAAATACATGAAGTGCGCTGGAGCATTAGTCAGACCAAAGGACATAACCAAATATTCGTAAAGACCATATCGAGTAGTGAAAGCGGTCTTGGGAACATCTTTAGGACGGATTCTTATTTGGTGATAACCTGACCTAAGGTCAACCTTGGAGAACACTTTTGCTCCTGCGAGCTGGTCAAACAACAGATCAATGCGAGGGAGAGGATATTTGTTTTTGATAGTCACCTCATTGAGCGGTCGGTAATCAACACATAACCTGAGTGTTTGATCTTTCTTCTTCATAAATAGGGCAGGACAACCCCAAGGTGATGAACTTGGCCGAATGAAACCCTTATCTAGCAAGTCTTGCAACTGAGTCTTCAGCTCTGCTAACTCCTTAGGTGGCATTCTGTACGACCTTCTAGATATGGGTGCAGTACCTGGCTGCAATTCAATTACAAATTCCACATCTCTTTCTGGAGGTAAACCAGGCAAATCTTCGGGGAACACATCCGGAAACTCTCTGACTACCGGTATATCCTTTATCTCTTTAATGGTGACAGCACATACTCTTTCTACTGCTCTCTTAGGAGTCGGCAACCGGATTAGCAATTTAGAACTGTCATTGGGTGAATCCAACTGAACTGTCCGTTGCAACGTATCAATAATAGCTCCATGTTGGCATAACCAGTTCATGCCAAGGATCACATCTATATCCTGCTTCTGAAGGACAAGCAAGTTGGTAGGAAAAATGTGACCCTCCAGATTTATGGGCACCTTCTCCACCATTTCCTTAGTATAGATACGTCCTCCAGGGGATTGTATACAGAAAGTATCTTTCCCTTCTTCAATTGGTAATTGATACTTCACAACAAAGGCTCTATTGATGAAGGTATGAGATGCACCCGAATCAAACAGAGTCACTGCAGGATGGTTGGCGACATAAAACACACTCATCATAACAGGGGCACCTTCCGAGATTCCATGAGTATGAGTGAGATTGACCTGCCCCATCCTAGGAACAGTCTTATTTTTCTTTCTAGTGTTCTGTCGGCTACTCTGAGATGGATTCGTTAGCGACTGTTGCTCAGCCACTGGCTTAGGCAAACAACAATCTTGGGTAGTGTGTCCCTACTTCCTGCAGTTATCACATGAGCTCATGTTGAAAGGAGTGTTCTTAGGATGAATTCCTGGGGTATCCGGTTGATGTGGGACAAAAGGAACAACAACCTGTCGAACACATGACTGTGGATTGGGTAACCATGATGGAGGATCAAGAGAACAAATGATAGGTTGATAAACAATCCTCCGACGTTGGCTACTGCTACTTGAGGATTCTTCGGCAAATTTCTTTCTCTTAGACTCTTGATGAAGGCGAATCTTATCATCACCTAGAATGGCCTGACTGACTACATCATTATAACTTTCAGCCACATTGGGTGCCATCAAGCGTTGGAGCTTCACATTAAGGCCACGCATGAAAAAGAACTTCTTCATGGCTTCAGTATTGACATAATCTGCAGCATACTGAGATAACTGATTAAACCTCTCCAAATACTCCATAACACTCTCCCCTTCACCTTGCTTTAGGTTAAAAAACTCATCAACTTTTATACTCATGATACCCTTCGGAATATAATGTGCCAGAAATGCCTCACAGAACTCAACCCAAGGAACTTGATATCCCTCTGGCTGGGTTGCACAATAATTTGCCCACCAGGCTCCAGCTTGACCCTGGAGTTGTTGAGCGGCAAACCGGGCTTTCTGAATGCCATCACAATGGATGAGTCCAAACTTCTGCTCAATAGTTCGAAGCCAATCCTCAGCTTCAAGAGGATCTTCAGCTCTAGTGAAAACTGGTGGTTGCGTGTCCAGAAATTCCTTATAAGTACCAGTAGCATTTGGATCCCGTTGACCACGCTGAACCAACTCATGGAGAAGGTGGGTATGATCAATGCCCACATTGATGAGTTGAGCAACTGCATTCTCAAGCGCAGATGTTGACTGTGGATTAGATGTGTTAGCCTTATTCTGGGAAGTGCCCTCACCATGAACCAATCCAGAACGAGTCCTCATTCTGTCAACAACAGAGAACTTAGCTCCCAATCTCACGGATGTGAAAAGACAAGACAGAAAAGCAAGGACGGGTAGCATGAATAGGGTGGATAAAACACTCTCAAATAGCTACATGGGGGTCGAATTTAAGGTTATATGTCATGATGCATGCTCGTCCTAAACGTTTCCCACGTTGTGGGTTTGTATTTTGATCTATGATAGTCCTTAATTTTAGGGCTTAATAGAGGATGTCGCTAGCATAATAGTTTTTCAAATCTGTTTTTTTAAACCAAACAATGTGTTTGGATGAAAATAGACGTTTTAAAATCAAAACTTTATTTTAAAAGTACGCATGTGATCATATTATACTTAATCCTGCTCCGATACCAGCTGTGGCGGATTCTCCCAAATTATAGGACTCACATGCATCTATCCTTGTCTCAAAGACCTCAAACAGCTATGCATGTGTGCCCGATAACTTAATAGGATCTGTCCGAGTATCCCAGGGGACTTCGGATAAACCACTACGACCAAGATCGCAAGATTAAGTAAACACAAATCACACACATCAATATTTTTGCAGCGGAAATTTTATTACCAAATTTTACAAGTTACAAAAATTTACATTATTTTCATTGGAGTGATTACAAAAGTATAAGTTTGAAATATATGCTAGCTCAAGAGACCATCCTCAATAAGAAGTATAGAAGGGTTACTTAGACTTATAAGAAGGCCGAGCCCACCGGCACTTAACACCACCATCAGCAGCACAAAACTAAGACCTGAAAAACAACACGGAATAAAACCCTGAGTACGCAATTACTCAGCAAGACTTACCCGACTAAAGAAAAGACTCTCAAGGGTATGCTGGCTAGAGGGAGTCAAGGTAAGGCTAAGCAATAATCAAGGACTCATTTTGCAGAAACGCTTACTAATAGTGGATCCTTAAGTCATCTTTTAATTATCAATTTACGTTCTTACCTGTTTCTAGGTTTTCCTGAACTAGAGCATTCACTTGTCCTATCTAGCTTTCTTTTAGCCAATTCGTGTTTCACTTATTAACTATGATGAGTGGTCAGAGGGTCAAGTCTCCATAATCGAGGAGCAACGATGATTCGAATCGATTATACCCAGCTGGGGATTCCTAACCACACGACATATGTAGCACTTAACCCTTGCATATGTCAACCGTTCCCACAGATCCTCCACAACGTGAACCGGCCCGCGCTACCCGGGAGCACAGTACTCCTTTGTCCAGCCTCTAGCCAGGAGGGTACACGCTACTCCCACCATCTCCCACGCCCAGTGCGCGGTTGTCTTTTCACGTATGGAATAGCCGGGTTCAGGCTTACCGGGGCATGTGGCTAGTTGCAAAGTCTCAACCACAACAGGCCTACATCGAACGGTCCTTAATCGACACAAGCGGAGCACTACACCGACTCATTTCACGATGCAAGCCACCCGCCCGGTCTCATATTAATTATCTAACTCAAGTTCATTCACACATAACAATAACCAGTAATCAAAATAAATTTCAAAATCCAATCACTTTAAGCAGGGCTAAGCAGCACTAGTTTTTCATAAAATAGGTATCAAGGAATGATTATTCAAATTCTCAAGGATGGTAATGCATCAATTGTTTGATCACGCAACTCCTATCACCTAATGCAGCATATCAAGTGATAAAAGTTTTGTAAACAACAAGGAAAGTGGTGAATGCACCGGGGCTTGCCTTTGTTGCAGAGAAGAGCTGAAGACTAAGAAAATAAAATATCACAAGTCTTCAGGGTGATGACCAGTCTCTAAAAATTTACTCCACCAAGCGATTGATCCACAGACAACGTGATCTACACGTAAAGTAAAGATGCATGCTATGATCATGATGTGATGATGAAATGGACACAGATGCAATATAAAGAATTTAAACGATAAACCCTTTGAGTACAACTTTCCGTCATGAAAAGGTTGCACAATTGTTGGTATAAAATCTAATTATTTCGCTAACAACATAATCTATGGTTGCTTTACTAAGCGAGTAAAGTAAGACCGTCAAAAATATCTTACACATGCCATGGACCAACTTATGAATTGTGGCCTAAGGACTTAACATAAACCCAAAAATAAGAGCAACAATTTAATTATTTTATTACTTCCATTAAGTTATTTATTCCCCGGTAAGATAATTCTAATTAAGTGGATTATTGACAACTGACGAAAAATAAATTTCTAATTACATAGATAATCGGCGACTAACGGAGTATGCTCTAATTAAATCAAAATGTACTCCAAGAAAATCTAAGCCTACGCAATACCAAAGCCGAGTGGAGATTTGCCAAAATAGTGGCGAACCTGACTCAGGCATTTTTTATCTAGCGGGTGACATATATAAATTCACTTTTATTCACCATCTAATTCCTTCCGACTACTAGTCGCACTACTGCAATTCACCCGCACAAGATACAGACCGATGGCGCATGCCACCAGGTTTGTCGGGCTTGGGTCCGGAACTACACCACGGCAGAATTTAATTGGTAGGCACGACGAGTATCAGGAACTCACCAGGAACTTGGAACGGCAGTGGGGCAGCTTGGACGAAGAACAGAGAGAACGATCCACGTGGAGATATTTGACAGTGGGGTGCTTTGGCGTCGAAGGGCTGTTCTGATGACTCAACTGCGGTAGCGATGAAGCAAACAGATCAATGAGCTTCCATAGCAGCTGAAGGATTTTGAACACGGCATGAATAACAGGACACTACTCCTAGCCGACCTGACCATGGAGGCACTCATCACCGTAGAACCGGGAATGGCAGAGGAAAAGACGAATTTTCTAGGAAATTCCTAGGGTGCTTAACCGAGTGTGCTAGCTTCCACGTTGTGCTAGCAGCGGAAAGCAGTGCACGGCTGCACTTTATAGTGACCAGGGGGAATCGACGGAGATTAGAAAAAATCAAACAGCCGCTTACCACCCTAGTGAGACGGCGTCCATGCAGATGGCCACGTCGACAGCACAGGACAGCGCTGTAAGCCTGTAACCAGCCACCACGGGTGCATGCACATAAAATATTTTTTTTCATTACCGCTCACTGCCCCACATGGTGCATGCCTCATAATTTTTTTTCATTGCCCACTCACAACCAGCCGAGTAAGAAAAAAAATGAGGTGAGGTGGCATAGTTATCCATGGTTCAGTACATTGAACACTGGTTCCTACGCGCATGCCCGCTTAAGTTCAGATAATCCTTGTTCCCTTATTTGCACCATAACTTGCATACCAGTCCTAATCAACATTACACACTAACCAACACTCTTTTACGTTGGTATAATAATCATGCTGAAACTCATCACGGATTAGGCACAAAATAGTGCCAAAGTTTGCTAAATAACACTGAATCTCGGATTCAGTAACAGCCAGGTACAGTCGCCGAGTCTCTTTTTTTAATAATTTAAGTTTAACTAATTTTTGAATTCGAATTTTTAATTAAATTCCCAACATTCCTAAGTTGCTCGGCATGAGCCGACACAACCAGACCCCTTTCTAAATTTTATAATTACTTAAATACCAACTCCCTAATTCGTTGTGACTTAGGAATCGAAACGCTTAGTCGTAAAACTAGTTTTGATCCTATTATTAGCCCACTTCGGCAATTGTTAGTGACTTGCCCCACACTACTCGACTAAACGATTTATTTGGTACCAAAGTACCCATCCTGCACCAAAGAATTTAATAAGGTTTTCTACATTTTATTCAGCTGAGAGCATAAAATAAAACCTCCCAAATTCAACTCCTAACTAGGACTTTTAACAAATCGTCACACACTTTCATCCCAACCATACATAAGCATACAAGTTTAATTATTTTATAGTGAATGCAACACATGGTCTATTGTTATGGATGACCACATGTGATGATAATGCTCAAGATGATGCCATGCTTAAATTTTTAGTGACGCTTAACTCCTAGGGTGTTACATAGAAGGCAAGATTTGCCTTCCAAAGTTGCCTCGAATGGCTCTTAGCTGCCTTGGGACTATGAAAGGGACCCCTAGGCGCATGGAGTCACCTAAGCATACTTTGAGCATTCTAAGTCTTCCACACTTCATCTCCGCGCACTTGATTGACTTTGTTAGTGATTTGAGCTCCATTCTAGTGGTGAACTTGTTGTGATTCATTCGAGCTCAAGTCTTGGTTGTGTGTGCGTATTGCTGCGGATTTGTGTGTGTTGCTTCCCACCCTTACTCTAGTGCTTTCACTTTGATCTTTGTTGTAAGGGCGAGAGACTCCAACTTATGGAGATTCCTCGCAAACGGGAAAAGAGATAAGCAAGAAAGAACATCGTGGTATTCAAGTCGATCATTGGATCACTTGAAAGGGGTTGAGTGCAACCCTCATCCATTGGGACGCCACAACGTGGAGGTAGAAAAGTGTTGTACTTGCCGAACCATGGGATAAATTCGCGTGTCCTATTCACCCCCCTCTAGGTGCTCTCAATTGGTATCAGAGCCGTTCTCTTCACGAAAGGGACTAATCGCCCGAAGAGATGAATCCTAAGGGAAAGGGGATGGTGGTCAATGATAAGGAGAAGGAGTCCATCTTCAACGAGCCGAGGGACAACAAGCCCACTGACTCTGGCTCGAGTCATAAGAAGAAGGACGGAAATAAGAAGAGACGCATCAAGAAGATCGTCTACTACGACAGCGACGAGTCTTCTTCTTCCCTAAGAGACGACGACTACGACGAGAAAAATAAACCGGTTAACTCAAACTTTTCTTTTGATTATTCTCGTATTCCGTATAATTCCAATGCCCATTTGCTTTCTATTCCTCTTGGTAAACCTCCACACTTTGATGGAGAGGACTACGCTTTTTGGAGTCACAAAATGCGTAGTCACCTTTTCTCTCTCCATCCTAGTATTTGGGAGATAGTTGAGAATGGAATGCAATTTGATAGTACGGATAACCCTGTATTCATTAACGAACAAATCCATAAAAATGCACAAGCTACCACTGTTTTGTTAGCATCATTGTGCAGGGATGAATACAACAAGGTGAGCGGCTTGGACAACGCCAAGCAAATATGGGACACCCTCAATATTTCACATGAGGGGAATGACGCCACCATGATCACCAAAATGGAGTTGGTGGAAGACGAGTTGGGAAGGTTCGCGATGATCAGGGGGGAAGAGCCGACGCAAACTTACGACAGGCTCAAGACCTTGGTCAACAAGATCAGGAGCTATGGAAGCATGAGATGGATGGACCACGACGTCGTCCAACTTATGCTCAGGTCGTTTACTGTCATTGACCCTCATCTTGTGAACTCAATCCGTGAGAATCCTAGGTACACAAAGATGACGCCCGAGGAAATACTCATAAAGTTTGTGAGCGGGCGTATGATGATCAAGGAAGCAAGATACGTTGATGAGGCATTGAATGGCCCAATGCCCATGTATGAGCCCCAACCCGTTGCACTCAAGGCAACAAGCAGCAGCAGGGAGGCGCTACCTAGCAAGGTGGCACAAGTTGAAGTTGTCGGGCTAAATGAAGATGAAATGTCCCTCTTTATCAAGCGCTTCAAGACGGCGCTAAAAGGACGAAAGGAGCATCCTAACAAGAGCAAAGCAAAGGGAAAGCGCTCCTGTTTTAAATGTGGTAAGACTGGTCATTTCATAGCAAATTGTCCTGATAATGCTAATGACCAGGAACAAGAAAAGAGCGGGAAGAGGGAGAAGAAGAAGGCCTACAAGAAGGCAAAGGGCAAGGCGCACCTAGGCAAAGAGTGGGATTCGGATTGCTCTTTGTCCGACTCCGACGACGAAGGACTCGCCGCCTCGGCCTTCAACAAGTCATCTCTCTTCCCCAACGAGCGCCACACTTGCCTCATGGCAAAGGAGAAAAAGGTAAGCGCTCGAGATACCCCTGAGTATACTACTTCAAGTGATGATGAAGTAGATTACACAAGTTTATTCAAAGGTTTAGATAGAACTAAAGTTGATAAGATCAATGAATTGATTGATGCCTTAAATGAAAAGAATAGATTATTAGAGAAGCAAGAAGATATTTTATATGAAGAGAATGACAAGTTTATTAGTGTGCAAAAATATCTTGCTTTAGAGGTTAAAAGGAATGAAATGCTTTCTTCCGAATTATCCGCTTGTCATGAAACTGTATCTAGCTTGAAGAGTATTAATGATGATTTAAATGCTAAGCTAGAAGTAGTTAATAAATCTAGTTCTTGTGTAGAGCATGTTGTGATTTGTAATAGGTGTAAAGATTTCGATGTTGATGCATGTGTTGAGCACCTTACTTCTATTACAAAACTTAATGGTGAAGTGGCAAGTCTTAATGCCCAACTTAAGACTTGCAAAAATGACTTTGATAAATTAAAATTTGCTAGGGATGCCTACACCGTTGGTAGACATCCCTCAATTAAGGATGGACTTGGCTTTTGAAAGGAAGCCAAGAACTTAACAAGTCAAAGGGCTCCCATTTCCAACAAGGAGAAAGGGAAGGCCCCTATGGCTAGTAGTAGTCAAAAGAATCATGATTTCATGTACCATGATAGAAAATATTCTAGAAATTCTCATTATAATAGGAGTTATAATGCTTTTGACTCACATGCCATGATTGCTACAAGTTCTAATTTTAATGGTAGGCCTAGGAGAAATTTTGTGTCTCATGCTCCTAGGAAAGTGTGTAATAGATCTACCACTGTCTTTCATGCTTGCAACACTACATTTGTTCTCTCATGTAAAAATGAAAAAGTGGTTGCTAGAAAGTTGGGGTTCAAATGCAAGGGAGACAAGACTTGCATTTGGGTCCCAAAGGCGATTGTTACTAACCTTGTAGGACCCAACAAGAGTTGGGTACCTAAAACCCAAGCCTAATTTGCCTTGCAGGTTTATGCATCCAGGGGCTCAAGCTGGATTATTGACAGTGGATGCACAAACCATATGACGGGGGAGAAAAAGATGTTCACCTCCTACGTCAAGAACAAAGATTCCCAAGATTCGATCATCTTTGGAGATGGGAATCAAGGCAAATTTAAAGGACTAGGGAAGATAGCTATTTCATCCGAGCATTCCATATCTAATGTGTTTTTAGTTGAATCACTCGGGTACAATTTATTATCTGTCAGTCAACTATGTAATATGGGTTACAATTGTTTATTTACCAATGTAGATGTGTCTGTCTTTAGAAGGAGTGATGGTTCACTAGCTTTTAAGGGTGTACTAGACGACAAACTGAGAGCACCTAGAGGGGGGGTGAATAGGTGATCCTGTAACACTTCAAAAACTTAAGCCACAAAACTTGGTTACTTGTTAGCACAGTAATTTGCCAAGTGGCTAGAGAAGGATCTCAACACAACACAATAACCAAGAGATATCAATCACAGAGATGGCACAGTGGTTATCCCGTGGTTCGGCCAAGACCAACGCTTGCCTACTCCACGTTGTGGCGTCCCAACGGACGAGGGTTGCAATCAACCCCTCTCAAGCGGTCCAAAGACCAACTTGAATACCACGGTGTTGCTTTGCTTCTCTTAATCCCGTTTGCGAGGAATCTCCACAGCTTGGAGCCTCTCGCTCTTACACAAGATGTTCACGAAGAATCACAGAGCAAGGGAGGGATTAGCAACTCACACACGACACAAAGATCACAGCGAATACGCACACGCAAAACCCAGACTTGAGCTCAAGAGACTAGCACACTAGAACAGAGCTCAAATCACTAAAATGTCGAACAAGTGCGCAAGAATGAAGTGTGAGTGATCAATGATGCTCAAAGGATGCTTGGTGTCCTCCTCCATGCGCCTAGGGGTCCCTTTTATAGCCCCAAGGCAGCTAGGAGCCGTTAAGCACAAATTTGGAAAGCCATTCTTGCCTTCTGTCATCGGGGGCACCGGACAGTCCGGTGCACACCGGACACTGTCCGGTGCCCGATTTCCTTCCTTAAATAGCGAAGCCGACCGTTGGCAGCCTGAGAGCCGTTGGCGCACCGGACATGTCCGGTGCACACCGGACAGTCCGGTGCCGTCTTCTAGCCGTTGGCTCGGCCACGTGTCCCGCGTAGATTGCGCGGCCGACCGTTGGCCCGGCCGACCGTTGGCTCACCGGATAGTCCGGTGCACACCGGTCAGTCCGGTGAATTTTAGCCGTACGTCGCCGGTGAATTCCGAGAGCAGCCACTTCGCTCGAGCCAGCCTGCACCACTGGACACTGTCCGGTGCACCACCGGACAGTCCGGTGCTTGCAGACTCAGCAGATTCTTGGCTGCTCGAGCCAAGACATTTCCAATTGGATTTTTCCTGTTTCCAGCACTTAGACACAATACATTAGTCCATAAAACAATGTACTAAGTCTGAGAAACATACCTTAATTCTTGATTTGTACTTTGTCCACCTTTTTACACTTAGGCACTTGTGTTGGACACTAAATCACCAAAATACTTAGAAATGGCCCAAGGGCACATTTCCCTTTCAATCTCCCCCTTTTTGGTGATTTATGCCAACACAACATAAAGCAAGTAGAACAAGTACAAAATCAAATCAAATAAGAACTCAAAATTGTTTTGATTCAATTTTGACATATATGGATCACTCTATGCCACCACTTGGTTTGTTTTTGCAAATCAAACTCAAATTTCTATCTCTAAGTCAAACACACATGTTAAGACATAAAGAGAGTCATTCTAAGAGAAATTGATTTAAGATTTCAAAAACTCCCCCTTTTTCCCATAATCAATACTTCTCCCCACAAGAAGCCAACTTTTGACAAGAGAGACAACAAAAGAGTTTTGACAAACCAAAAGCTCTATTCAACTATTTTCAAAATCTCTCAAGTGGTAGCTGATCCATTTATCGCTTTGGCCTTTATTTTCTCCCCCTTTGGCATCAAGCACCAAAACAGGATCAATCTTGGCCCTTTAACCCCATTGCCTCACCAAAATCTTCAACTAAGAGCAAATAGGCAATAAGAGTATAACGATGAACTTGGAAGAGTTACTCTTTTCATCGGAGTGCAGTGGAAGTCTCGCATGGTCCAAGTCCACCTTTTCCCTTTCAATTTTCCTTGGAGACTAAAACAACCAAACTCAAGTACATGGTTAGCCACAAAGGGTCAAGTTGTAGCACAGCTCCCCCTAAATATGTGCATCACTTGCAAACAGGACTTGTGAGGTCCAGGGAGTGTTTGTACAACTTGAGCACCACAATAAGCAACAATATGCAGAATGAACATAATCAAAAGCATAAACACATGTATGCTACATTTCAATCCAAGTTCCGCGAATCTAAGATATTGAGCTCACTACGCAGCCTGCAAAAGGTCTTCTCATCTAGAGGCTTGGTAAAGATATCGGCTAGCTGGTTCTCGGTGCTAACATGAAACACTTCGATATCCCCCTTTTGCTGGTGGTCTCTCAAAAAGTGATGTCGGATGTCAATGTGCTTTGTGCGGCTGTGCTCAACAGGATTTTCCGCTATTCGAATAGCACTCTCATTATCACATAGGAGTGGGACTTTGCTCAGATTGTAGCCAAAGTCCCTGAGGGTTTGCCTCATCCAAAGTAGTTGCGCGCAACACTGTCCTGCGGCAACGTACTCGGCCTCAGCGGTGGATAGGGCAACAGAGGTTTGTTTCTTAGAGTTCCATGACACCAGGGACCTTCCTAAGAATTGGCACGTCCCCGATGTACTCTTCCTATCGACCTTACATCCAGCATAGTCGGAATCTGAGTACCCAATGAAGTCAAAGTTAGATCCCTTTGGATACCAGATCCCGAAGCAAGGCGTAGCGACTAAATATCGAAGAATTCGCTTCACAGCCACTAAGTGACACTCTTTCGGATCGGATTGAAATCTAGCACACATGCATACGCTAAGCATAATATCTGGTCTACTAGCACATAAATAAAGCAAAGAACCTATCATGGACCGGTATGCTTTTTGATCAACGGACTTACCTCCTTTGTTGAGGTCGGTGTGTCCGTCGGTTCCCATCGGCGTCTTTGCGGGCTTGGCGTCCTTCATCCCAAACCTCTTTAGCAAATCTTGTGTGTACTTCGTTTGGGAGATGAAGGTGCCGTCCTTGAGTTGCTTCACTTGGAACCCAAGGAAGTAGGTCAACTCGCCCATCATCGACATCTCGAATTTCTGCGTCATCACCCTGCTAAACTCTTCACAAGACTTTTGGTTAGTAGAACCAAATATTATGTCGTCGACATAAATTTGGCACACAAAAAGATCACCATCGCAAGTCTTAGTAAAAAGAGTTGGATCGGCTTTCCCAACCTTGAAAGCATTAGCAATTAAAAAGTCTCTAAGGCATTCATACCATGCTCTTGGGGCTTGCTTAAATCCATAGAGCGCCTTAGAGAGCTTACACACGTGGTCGAGGTATCGTTCATCCTCAAAGCCAGGGGGCTGCTCCACGTACACCTCCTCCTTGATCGGCCCGTTGAGGAAAGCGCTCTTCACATCCATTTGGTACAACCTGAAAGAATGGTGAGCGGCATATGCTAGCAAGATACGAATTGATTCTAGTCTAGCCACAGGAGCAAAAGTCTCCTCAAAGTCCAAACCTGCGACTTGGGCATAACCTTTTGTCACAAGTCGAGCCTTGTTCCTCGTCACCACCCCGTGCTCGTCCTATTTGTTGTGGAACACCCACTTGGTTCCCACAACATTTTGCTTGGGACGAGGCACCAGTGTCCAAACTTCGTTGCGCTTGAAGTTGTTGAGTTCCTCCTGCATGGCCAACACCCAGTCCGGATCTAGCAAGGCCTCTTCTACCCTGAAAGGCTCAATAGAAGAGACAAAAGAGTAATGCTCACAAAAATTAACTAATCTTGAGCGAGTAGTTACTCCCTTGCTAATATCACCCAATATCTGGTCGACGGGATGATCCCTTTGAATTGTCGCTCGAACTTGGGTTGGAGGTGCCTGAGGTGCTTCTTCCTCTTGAACATCCTGTGCTCCCCCTTGATCATGTGCCTCCACTTGAGGTACCTGTTCGTCATCTTGGGTTGGGGGATGCACCATAGTTGAGGAAGACGGTTGATCTTGCTCCAAATGTCCCTGAGGCCGTACATCTCCAATCGCCATGGTGCGTATCGCGGCCGTTGGAACGTCTTCTTCATCTACATCATCAAGATCAACAACTTGCTCTCTTGGAGAGCCATTAGTCTCATCAAATACAACGTCGCTAGAGACTTCAACCAAACCCGATGATTTGTTGAAGACCCTATACGCCTTTGTATTTGAATCATAACCTAATAAAAACCCTTCTACGGCTTTGGGAGCAAATTTGGAATTCCTACCCTTCTTCACTAGAATGTAGCATTTACTCCCAAAAACACGAAAATATGATACATTAGGTTTGTTACCGGTTAGCAGCTCATACGACGTCTTCTTGAGGAGGCGGTGAAGGTAGACCCTGTTGATGGCGTGGCAAGCCGTGTTCACGGCTTCCGACCAAAAGCACTCGGGGGTCTTGAATTCTCCAAGCATAGTCCTCACCATATCTATGAGCGTCCTATTCTTCCTCTCTACCACACCATTTTGCTGAGGTGTGTAGGGAGCGGAGAACTCGTGCTTGATCCCCTCCTCCTCAAGAAACTCCTCCACTTGAAGGTTCTTGAATTCGGACCCGTTGTCGCTCCTCATCTTCTTCACCTTGAGCTCAAACTCATTTTGAGCTCTCCTTAGGAAGCGCTTGAGGGTCCCTTAGGTTTCAGACTTATCCTGCAAAAAGAACACCCAAGTGAAGCGGGAAAAGTCATCAACGATAACTAGACCATACTTACTTCCTCCTATGCTCAGATAGGCGACGGGTCCGAAGAGGTCCATATGTAGCAGCTCCAGGGTTCTTGATGTTGTCATCACATTTTTGGTGTGATGAGAGCCTCCCACTTGTTTCCCTGCTTGACAAGCTGCACAAGGTCTATCTTTTTCGAAATGAACATTGGTTAGACCTATCACGTGTTCTCCCTTTAGAAGCTTGTGGAGGTTCTTCATCCCCACATGTGCTAAGCGGCGATGCCACAGCCAGCCCATGCAAGTCTTAGCCATTAAGCATGCATCTAGACCGGCCTCTTCTTTTGCAAAATCAACTAAGTAAAGCTTGCCGTCTAGTACACCTTTAAAAGCTAGTGAACCATCACATCTTCTAAAGACTGACACATCTACATTTGTAAACAAACAGTTATATCCCATATTGCATAATTGACTAACAGATAGCAAATTATATCCAAGAGACTCTACTAAAAACACATTAGAGATAGAGTGCTCATTTGAGATTGCAATTTTACCTAACCCTTTTACCTTGCCTTGATTCCCATCACCGAATATTATTGAATCTTGGGAATCTTTATTCTTGACGTAGGAGGTGAACA
This sequence comes from Zea luxurians, assembly GCA_029449295.1. Taxonomy (NCBI): domain Eukaryota; kingdom Viridiplantae; phylum Streptophyta; class Magnoliopsida; order Poales; family Poaceae; genus Zea; species Zea luxurians. The sequence goes on from JAOPSE010000039.1 coordinate 10,119,444, forward strand.
TCTTCTTCTCCCCCGTCATATGGTTTGTGCATCCGCTGTCAATAATCCAGCTTGAACCCCCGGATGCATAAACCTGCAAGGCAAATTTAGGCTTGGGTCTTAGGTACCCAACTCATGTTGGGTCCTGCAAGGTTAGCACAAATATCCTTAGGGACCCAAATGCAAGTTTTGTCTCCCTTGCATCTTGCCCCTAATTTTCTAGCAACTATCTTCCTATCCTTTCTACAAATAGCAAAAGAAACATTTAAAGCATGATATATTGTAGAAGGTTCATTAACTTTCCTAGGAACATTAACGACATTTCTCCTAGGCATATTATGAATAACATTTCTCCTACCAACATTTCTATCATGCACATAAGAAGAACTAGAAGCAACCATGGCATGAGAATCAAAGGCATTATATACATTACAGCTCCTATAAGCATTTCTAGGTTGTCTTCTATCATAGTACATAAAGGCATGGTTCTTTTGCACACTACTAGCCATAGGGGCCTTCCCTTTCTCCTTGGTGGAGATGGGAGCCTTATGGCTTGTCAAGTTCTTGGCTTCCCTCTTGTAGCCAAGTCCATCCTTAATTGAGGGGTGTCTACCAATCGTGTAGGCATCCCTTGCAAATTTTAGCTTGTCAAATTCATTCTTGCTAGTCTTAAGTTGGGCATTAAGACTAGCTAATTCATCATTTAATTTGGAAATTGAAACTAAATGATCACTACAAGCATCAATGTCAAAATCTTTACACCTATTACAAGTTTCAACAATTTCTACACAAGAATTAGATTTACTAGCTACTTCTAGTTTAGCATTTAAATCATCATTAAAACTTTTTAACTTAGCAATAGTTTCATGACAAGAAGATAATTCACTAGAGAGCATTTCATTCCTCTTAATTTCTAGAGCAAGAGATTTCTGTGCTTCTACAAATTTATCATGTTCTTCATACAACAAATCCTCTTGTTTTTCTAAAAGCATATTCTTGTCATTCAAGGCATCAATTAATTCATTAATTTTGTCTACCTTGGTTCTATCTAATCCCTTGAATAAGCATGAGTAATCTATCTCATCATCATCACTAGACTCATCTTCACTCGAAGAAGCATAAGTACTAGTATGAGTGCTTACTTTCTTCTCTCTTGCCATGAGGCAAGTGTGACGCTCGTTGGGGAAGAGGGATGACTTGTTGAAGGCGGTGGCGGCGAGTCCTTCATTGTCAGAGTCGGAGGAGGAACAATCCGAATCCCACTCCTTTCCGATATGTGCCTCGCCCTTGGCCTTCTTGTAATGCTTCTTTTTCTCCCTCTTGTTCCCTTGGTCCTGATCACTATCATTGTCGGGACAGTTAGCAATAAAATGACCAAGCTTACCGCATTTGAAGCATGAGCGCTTCCCCTTGGCTTTGGTCTTGCTTGGCTGCCCCTTGCGACCTTTAAGCGCCGTCTTGAAGCGCTTAATGATGAGGGCCATCTCCTCATCATTGAGTCCGGCCGCCTCAACTTGCGCCACCTTGCTTGGTAGCGCCTCCTTGCTCCTTGTTGCCTTGAGAGCAATGGGTTGAGGCTCATGACTAGGACCGTTCAACGCGTCGTCTACGTATCTTGCCTCCTTGATCATCATTCGCCCGCTTACGAACTTCCCAAGAACTTCTTCGGGCGACATCTTGGTGTACCTGGGATTTTCACGTATATTGTTCACCAAATGAGGATCAAGAACGGTAAATGACCTTAGCATTAGGCGGACGACGTCGTGGTCCGTCCATCGCGTGCTCCCGTAGCTCCTTATTTTATTGATAAGGGTCTTGAGCCGGTTGTATGTTTGTGTCGGCTCCTCGCCCCTTATCATCGCGAACCGTCCAAGCTCGCCCTCCACCAACTCCATTTTGGTGAGCAAGGTGACGTCGTTTCCCTCATGAGAGATCTTGAGGGTGTCCCAGATCTGCTTGGCATTGTCCAAGCCGCTCACCTTGTGATACTCATCCCTGCACAAAGAGGCTAGCAACACAGTAGTAGCTTGTGCATTATTATGTATCTGTTCATTAATAAACACAAGGCTATCCGAGCTATCAAATTTCATTCCATTTTCCACAATCTCCCAAATGCTTGGATGGAGAGAAAATAGGTGAGTACGCATTTTGTGGCTCCAAAATCCGTAATCCTCTCCATCAAAGTGAGGGGGCTTGCCAAGTGTAATGGGGAGCAATTGAGCATTTGAACTATGCGGGATGCACGAATAATCGAAAGAAAAGTTTGAGTTAACCGTCTTTCGTCTATCGTAGTCGTCGTCGTCCTTTTGGGAGGAGGAAGATTCGTCGCTGTCGTAGTAGACAATTTCCTTGATGCGCCTTGTCTTCTTCTTCCTCTCGTCTTTTCTTTTGTGGCCCGAGCCTGAGTCGGTGGGCCTGTCATCATTGGGCTCCTTGACGAAGGACTCCTTCTCCTTGTCGTTGATTACCATCCCCTTGCCTTTAGGATCCATCTCTTCAGGCGGTTAGTCCCTTTCTTGAAGAGAACGGCTCCGATACCAATTGAGAGCACCTAGAGGGGGGGTGAATAGGTGATCCTGTAACACTTCAAAAACTTAAGCCACAAAACTTGGTTACTTGTTAGCACAGTAATTTGCCAAGTGGCTAGAGAAGGATCTCAACACAACACAATAACCAAGAGATATCAATCAAGAGATGGCACAGTGGTTATCCCGTGGTTCGGCCAAGACCAACGCTTGCCTACTCCACGTTGTGGCGTCCCAACGGACGAGGGTTGCAATCAACCCCTCTCAAGCGGTCCAAAGACCAACTTGAATACCATGGTGTTGCTTTGCTTCTCTTAATCCCGTTTGCGAGGAATCTCCACAGCTTAGAGCCTCTCGCTCTTACACAAGATGTTCACGAAGAATCACAGAGCAAGGGAGGGATTAGCAACTCACACACGACACAAAGATCACAGCGAATACGCACACGCAAAACCCAGACTTGAGCTCAAGAGACTAGCACACTAGAACGGAGCTCAAATCACTAAAATGTCGAACAAGTGCGCAAGAATGAAGTGTGAGTGATCAATGATGCTCAAAGGATGCTTGGTGTCCTCCTCCATGCGCCTAGGGGTCCCTTTTATAGCCCCAAGGCAGCTAGGAGCCGTTGAGCACAAATTTGGAAAGCCATTCTTGCCTTCTGTCATCGGGGGCACCGGACAGTCCGGTGCACACCGGACACTGTCCGGTGCCCGATTTCCTTCCTTAAATAGCGAAGCCGACCGTTGGCAGCCTGAGAGCCGTTGGCGCACCGAACATGTCTGGTGCACACCGGACAGTCCGGTGCCGTCTTCTAGCCGTTGGCTCGGCCACGTGTCCCGCGCAGATTGCGCGGCCGACCGTTGGCCCGGCCGACCGTTGGCTCACCGGACAGTCCGGTGCACACTGGTCAGTCCGGTGAATTTTAGCCGTACGTCGCCGGTGAATTCCGAGAGCAGCCACTTTGCTCGAGCCAGCCTACACCACCGGACACTGTCCGGTGCACCACCGGACAGTCCGGTGCTTGCAGACTCAGCAGATTCTTGGCTGCTCGAGCCAAGACATTTCCAATTGGATTTTTCCTGTTTCCAGCACTTAGACACAATACATTAGTCCATAAAACAATGTACTAAGTCTGAGAAACATACCTTAATTCTTGATTTGTACTTTGTCCACCTTTTTACACTTAGGCACTTGTGTTGGACACTAAATCACCAAAATACTTAGAAATGGCCCAAGGGCACATTTCCCTTTCACAAACTCTACTTAGTTGATTTTTCGAAAGAGGAGGTCGATCTAGATGCATGCTTAATTGCTAAGACTAACATGGGCTGGCTGTGGCATCGTCGTCTAGCACATGTTGGGATGAAGAACCTTCATAAACTTCTAAAGGGAGAACATGTGTTAGGTCTAACCAACGTGTTTTTCAAAAAAGATAGACCTTGTGCAGCTTGTCAAGCAGGTAAACAGGTGGGAAGCGCTCATCACAGCAAGAATGTGATGACCACATCAAGACCTGTGGAGCTACTTCACATGGACCTCTTCGGACCCGTCGCCTACCTCAGTATCGGGGGAAGTAATTATGGTCTTGTTATTGTTGATGATTTTTTCCCGCTTCACTTGGGTATTCTTTTTGCAGGATAAATCAGAAACCCAAGGGACCCTAAAGCGCTTCCTAAGGAGAGCTCAAAACGAATTTGAGCTCAAGGTAAAAAAGAAAAGAAGCGACAACGGGTCCGAATTCAAGAACTTACAAGTGGAGGAGTACCTTGAGGAGGAAGGAATCAAGCACGAGTTCTCCGCTCCCTACACACCACAGCAAAATGGTGTGGTAGAGAGGAAGAATAGGACACTTATAGACATGGCGAGGACGATGCTTGGAGAATTCAAGACGCCTGAGCGGTTTTGGTCGGAAGCTGTGAACACAATTTGCCATGCCATAAACCGGGTCTACCTTCATCGCCTCCTCAAGAAGACATCGTATGAACTTCTAACCGGTAACGAACCCAACGTGTCATACTTTCGTGTATTTGGGAGTAAATGTTATATTCTAGTAAAGAAAGGTAGAAGTTCTAAATTTGCTCCCAAAGCTGAAGAAGAGTTTTTGCTAGGTTATGACTCAAATACAAAGGCGTATAGAGTCTTCAACAAATCATCAGGTTTGGTTGAAGTCTCTAGCGACGCTGTATTTGATGAAACTAATGGCTCTCCAAGAGAGCAAGTTGATCTTGATGATGTAGATGAAGATGATGTTCCAACGGACGCAATTCGCACCATGGCGATTGGAGATGTGCGACCATAGGAACACCAAGAGCAAGATCAACCTTCTTCCTCAACGATGGTGCATCCCCCGACTCAAGATGATGAACAGGTTCCTCAAGAGGAGGCGTGTGATCAAGGGGGAGCACAAGATGACCAAGTTGTGGAGGAAGAAGCACCACGGGCCCCTCCAACTCAAGTCCGAGCGACGATTCAAAGGAATCATCCCGTCGACCAGATTCTAGGTGATATAAGCAAGGGAGTAACAACTCGCTCACGTCTAGCTAATTTTTGTGAGCATTACTCGTTTGTCTCTTCTATTGAGCCTTTCAGGGTAGAAGACGCCTTGCTAGATCCGGACTGGGTGTTGGCCATGCAGGAAGAGCTCAACAACTTCAAGCGAAATGAAGTTTGGACCCTGGTGCCACGTCCCAAGCAAAACGTTGTGGGAACCAAGTGGGTGTTCCGCAACAAACAGGACGAGCACGGGGTGATGACAAGGAACAAGACTCGACTTGTGGCAAAAGGTTATGCCCAAGACGCAGGTTTGGACTTTGAGGAGACTTTTGCTCACATAGGAGTGGGACTTTGCTCAGATTGTAGCCAAAGTCCCAGAGGGTTTGCCTCACCCAAATTAGTTGCGCGTAACACTGTCCTGCGGCAACGTACTCGGCCTCAGCGGTGGATAGGGTAACAGATGTTTGTTTCTTAGAGCTCCAAGACACCAGGGACCTTCCTAGAAACTGGCACGTCCCTGATGTGCTCTTCCTATCAACCTTGCACCCGGCATAGTCCGAATCTGAGTATCTGATTAATTCAAAGGTAGACCCCTTTGGATATCAGATCCCGAAGCAAGGCGTAGAGACTAAATATCTAAGAATCTGCTTAACCGCCACAAGGTGACACTCCTTGGGGTCGGATTGAAATCTAGCACACATGCATACACTAAGCATAATGTCCGGTCTACTAGCACAAAGATAAAGTAATGATCCTATTATTGAACGGTATGCCTTTTGATCAACGGACTTACCTCCTTTGTTGAGGTCGAGATGTCCGTCCGTTCTCATAAATGTCTTCGCGGGCTTAGCATCCTTCATCCCGAACCTCTTGAGAAGATCTTGAGTATACTTTGTTTGGGAGATGAAGGTGCCTTCCTTGAGTTGCTTCACTTGAAATCCAAGGAAGTAATTCAACTCGCCCATCATTGACATCTCGAACTTTTGCATCATCACCCTGCTGAACTCCTCACAAGACTTTTGGTTAGTAGAACCAAATATAATGTCATCGACATATATTTGGCAAACAAAAAGATCACCATCACAAGTCTTTGTGAATAGAGTGGGATCAACTTTTCTAACCTTGAAAGCATTAGCAATGAGAAAATCTCTAAGACATTCATACCATGCTCTTGGGGCTTGCTTAAGTCCATAGAGCGCCTTAGAGAGCTTATACACGTGGTCGGGATACCTGTCATCCTCAAAGTCGGGGGGGGGGGTTGTTCCACGTATACCTCCTCCTTGATTGGTCCATTTAGGAAGGCGCTCTTCACGTCCATTTGGAACAACTTAAAGGAATGGTGAACGACATAGGCTAATAAAATTCGAATTGATTCTAATCTAGCCACAGGAGCGAAAGTCTCCTCAAATTCCAAACCTGCGACTTAGGCATAACCTTTTGCCACAAGTCGAGCCTTGTTTCTTGTCACCACTCCGTGTTCGTCTTGCTTGTTGTGGAACACCCACTTGGTTCCCACAACATTTTTCCTTGAACGTGGTACCAGGCTCCAAACTTCATTCCTTTTGAAGTTGTTTAGCTCTTCCTGCATGGCCAGCACCCAGTCTAGATCCTGCAAGGCTTCTTCTACCCTGAAAGGCTCAATATAAGAAACAAACGAGTAATGCTCATAAAAATTAGCTAATCGTGAGCGAGTTGTTACTCCCTTGCTGATGTCACCTAGAATCTGATCCACTAGGTGATTTCTTTGGATCGACGCTCGGACTTGAGTTAGAGGGGCCCGTGATGCTTCTTCCTCCATAAGCTGTTCTTCCTATGCTCCCCCTTGATCTTGCCTCTCTTCTTGAGGTACCTGTTCATCGTATTGAGTTGGGGGATGCACCATCATAGAGGAAGAGGGTTGATCTTTGTCGGTGTTTCGGACCCGGGGGGTCCCTGGACCGACGAGTGAGATTGTCGCTGCGTGCCCCTGCCCAGATGAGTTGGCGCGGGATGGAACACAAGAGGTGGGACAAGCCTTGTATTATCCTGCACCAGGGGTGCCGCTTGTAGTAGGGGTTACAAGCACGTCGCGAGAGCCTGTTCGTTCGCTCCTTCCCCCGCGCGAACCCCCCTCCAGGATGGCCCTGGACCTCCCTTTTATAGACGCAAGGAGAGGGTTCAATCGTACAATGGGGGGTGTAGCTATGTGCTAACGTGTCCGGCAGAGAAATGCCTAAGCCCTGTGTACATGCCAACATGGCTATCGGGGGAGGGCTTGAGCCCTGTACACGTGATAGCGTGGCCGTCGGAGAAGCACCTGAGCCCTGTAGGAGCACAGCTGGCAGTGCAGCAAGGATCCTGCTGACGTCTCCTTGCTGCCGTAAGGGGCTGAGAGCCACCGGCGTCATGGTTGCATGCGGGGCACCATCATTACCCGTCGCCGGGGTAAGCCAGATGGGACACTGGTCTTGTTCCTTGTAGCCTGAGCTGGCTAGGGATAGGGTAATGATGTATCCCCTGTTGGCGCGGTCGATCCGAGCCCAAGGTCGGGCGAGGCGAAGACTTCTCTTGAGGTCGAGGCTGGGGTCGGGCGAGGACGCGATTCCTCCCGAGACCGAGGTCGAGGCCGAGTCTGGGGGTCGGGCGAGGCGGAGACCTCCTCCCGAGGCCGAAGCCTGAGGTCGGGCGAGGCGGAGCTTCCTATTGCACCCGAGACCGAACTCGATGGTTGATCGTGACTTGTTGTCAGCTTTGCGTGGGTGGTTGGCACGGCAGTTGGAGCGGGGCGGGCGGCGCTGTTTTCCCGTCATATCGGACAGTAAAAAGAGGGGTGAAGTGACTGCGGTCACTTTGGCCTGGCCGACTGAGGCGCGTGTGTTAGGATACGACGTCAGGCGTCCTGTTGGAACTCGCACTCCTGGGCAAGTTGATCCAACGGGGGAGCAAAAGCAGTGTAAACAAGGTTTCAACTCGAGATGGCAATAGCTCTGTTAATCTAGCCTCTCAAGGGCACTGTGTGGGGGTATTTATAGGTACCTGAGTGACCAGCATCCTGAGTTAAGGACGCATGTGCCCTCAGACGCCTAGGTTATCCCCGGAATATTCCCATAAAGCAGGGTTACAGAATGTAATTACAGAGAAACCTTTACAAATTAGGCCCGTAATGCGCAGCGGCCACGCAGGGCCTGTTACAATGGGCCAGATGTAACACCTCTGGTGTTACTGCAACTAAAACTTGAGCATGGCATCATAAACATTGGCATTGCATATGTTTGACACACTTAGAGTGCATTCACTAGCTAAAATTTCAAACAAGTTGTATTGTTATAACATTTTGCAAATAGAACCCTGGATAGGAGATTTAACCCTAAATAGGGATTAAAGGGGTAAAACTTAACCAAATTAGGAAAACCTAAAAGCTTTAGGGAAATAGTCATAAAATATTCCCAAAAATGAACTTGAATCCCATTTGTACCCCTGGGATATCCAAAAACCCCATTTGAACCCTGGAAAACCCTAAAACTAAAAACCTAGGGGCTTATGTGCAAAATTAGTCCACTTTTGGACTAAAGTGCAAAAACCAAGTCAAATAAGTATCTTGAGTCATTTAGGTCACTCATATGTGAATTTGCAAGCTAAACCCTAAGTTTTGGGTCTATTTGCAAAAATCACTTCTTATGTCCCAAATGGCTTAAGTCTGAATTGCAGAGATTTTGCTCAACTTTTGAGCCTTGTAGCTTTCAAAATATAGGGTTTTTGCCCTAGGTCACCACATCAAACTTGTAGACCTATTAATGGATAACAATTTTGCTGAAGAGGGCAAGCCATGTTCTTGTGAGAAATTTGAAGATAATCATGCTCAAAGTCTGGCTGTCAGACAGATAAAGGACTGAAATCAGGCTAACAGTGAACTACCATCAACTTCAAGCCCAATTTCAAGTATGATTCAATGGCTTTTAGTCGCAACACCATATGGCAACATTGTAGATGGTACATTACTCTACAATTTTGCTACAGAGCCTGACATGGATTATCATTAGGAATTGAGAGAAAATTGGGCTCCAAACTGGACTGTCAGGCTGTCTGACTGTAACTCTCCATGGTACAGTGCTATCAGGAGGATCAGATCGCCAGCACAGCTGTCCTCACCGCCGGTGACCTGCCGCCGTGATTCGTGCCGTCGTCGCCACGATTGGTGCTCGGATGGAGTGGATAGCGCTCGGGGTCCTAGAAATATCACCACCGTGGATAACTCCGGTCACTAAACAAGTCCGACCACCGTACCAAGTTGCCACGACCACTGCGGATGACTTCGTCGGTGAACCACCGTCGCTCGGCCTTGCGCCGCGTGTCCGGGCGCTTTACCACGTCGCGGATAGTCACGCTAAGGTCATCTGATGATCGCTGGTGAGACCGCCACGGTAGAAGCCACCTAGCGCTTGCGCCAGTGCCTATTTCTTTCCCGACCGCCGCGCGTAATCGCTCGATTCACCAGCCACCGCCCTCGGAGTCTACAAATTAAGTGCACCATCGTCTTCGTTATGTATTCGAGCAACTAGAGCACCCACCTGCACCCCAAACCCCCCACCAGAGAACTCGAATTTGAGATTTTCCCCAAATCAAGTCTCCGCCACCGTGAAACCCACCTCACCGCGGCCAGCCCTTTCCCGGTCAGTTCATCCCTCGCTCTCCCTCGTTTGAGCACTCTTGACGCTCGGTGATGCTTGCCGAACCACCAATTTGTACAGAGTAGCTTTAGATCACCGGGAACACGTACCAATTGTCCTCATCGTCCGCGGTTCACGTGGACAGAGCTTGATAACTTACCAATTGTGAAATTGATTTAGGGGAATCGTTCGGGGAGGGTTCAATCCGGTGTATGTCGCTCGAGAGCACCGGTCGTAGCGTAAATCCGCCAGTACAATCTCACCGGAGTTCGTTTCCTCGTGCTGCCGCCGTCGTGGACTTCAAACCGAGAATAGATGGAAGTGCGGGGGTCTGTCGGTAAACGTCAGCGACTCTGTTAAACAGTAGTAAAGCCTGTTTTCGGTTAGCCAGAAACCCGAGGGTCTTTATGCAAAGTCACCAGGGCGCGGACGCGCGCGCGCGTTTCCCCCTGGTATTGGGCCGGCTGGGCTAGAATCAGCCCAACACTATTCAATTTTTTCCTTTTCTTTTTCAGTAGAACTTTAGAAATCCATAGAAAATTGTAGAAAAATCCCAAAATTGTGAAACCAATTTTCCTAGGCTCCTTATTTTCCATAATATTTAATAAAAATAGTTTCATGATTTTTAGGCAAAATAAGGAATTTTAAAGCATTTAAAGTAGTTTAAAGCATTAGTTCTGGATTTTTAGAAAACATATGGTAATTCCAAAAATGTCCAAACTTTTTATATGAGTTCTATACATTATTTAGAAGCCTTGGGTAGAGTCTGGGTTAATTTGGACCTTGTTTGATAACTAGAACCCAAAACCCCCCTGCTCTATGAACTCCTTTACTGACTCCGGAAACCCTAAGTTCTCGGAGTTCCATGAAGAAAAATTGTATTCAAGACCTTAGATAATAAGTTTTTATTATCTTTGCACTCTCATGATCATTACATGGCATTCATTCTTATATACATATATGTGGTTATGTTTAGAAAACGAAGAAGAAATTGAAGTGACTGAAGAGAAGGCACCACCACCTTCGGACTCTCAGGCAGGGTCTTGTCTCTACTTTGACATCTACAGGCCTGAGCCTGACTCACCTACTAACGAAGGCAAGCCCCGGTGCATTTGCCACTTTCCTTGATGTTTTTAAAATCTTTCTCACTTGCTTGCTGCATTAAGTGATAGGAGTTGATTGCTCAAACAATTCCTGCATTACCTTCCTGGAACTTGAGTACCCTTCCTTTGAAACCCTGTTTTTACAAAAAGTTTTACTATGCTTAGTATTGCTTTAGCTAAAACGAAATGTTTGTTTTTACAAATGATGATGTGGCAAAAGTGGGTGGGATGTTTTCAAAAATAAAACTTGATGGTGGATCCATTATGGTCGTAATGGGTTCAACATCGGAAAAGATGTACCTCTGTCAGGTACCAAGATTTGGGTTTGAAATAATTAAGCTGAGACCGGGCGAGTGACTTGCACAAGAAGAGAGTCTCAGTGTAGTGTCTCCGTCTGAGTCGATTAAGGACCGTGTCGATGTAGGCTTGATGACCGAGGACCCTTTAACTGGTCACATGCCTCGTCATGGGTAAGCTTTGCCTCGGGCAGACTAAGGCCAGAATAAGATAACACGAAATGGGCGTGGAGCGGTGGCGAGAGTAGCGTGTACCCTCCGTAGCAAGAGGCTGGACGGTGGTGTATCTGTGCTCTCGGTTTGCGTGAACCTGATCTGGTCTTAAGAAACCCGGTGGCGGGTTGACATATGCAAGGGTTAAGTGCTACATATGTTGTGTGATCGGAGATCCTCAGCTGAGTATAATCGATTCGGATCGCCGTACCTTCGCGGTTATGAAGACTTGGTCACTGCCCTATACGTAGAACTCCAGTAAAGATGAAGGATGGATTAAGAACTTGGCTAGTTCAGGATAAGTGTTTGAACTAGGGTAGCAAGAACTCTAGATATAGGTAAGTTACCTAACCTGACAATAAAACTGGATTTTTAAGGATCCACTTTTAGTAAGCATTTTTGCAAATAGAGTCTTTGATCTTGAAATACCTTATCTTGACTCCCTTATAACCAGCATACCCTTGAGAGTCTTTTCTTTAGTCGGGTAAGACTTGCTGAGTAATTCCATACTCAGGGTTTATTCCCTCGTTGTTTTTAGGTGAGGAAGCAGCAGATTTTTGTTGCTTTTGTACCAAGGTGGTTCCACATGAGGAAAAACAAGAGTGAAGCTGCGGGAGGACCTGGTCCTCCATAAGAAACTTTTATGTAAAAGCTTATCGGGAGGAGTTTTTGCCTCCCTTGGTAATGTAATAATACTAATCAACACTCGTTTATATTTCTGGTCTGTAACAAGTAACTTGATCTTACTGTTTAAATAAATGTAAGTTATGTAATCACTTCCGCTATTCGATATCTCCGATGTTCTGTAATGTCTGCAAGACGGGTGAAACGTTCCTGGAAAGGTAAGAGGAAAGATACCGAACTTGTCAAGTGGTTCAGGAACATCTACAGGGTTGTCTGATGTCTGTTGGACAAGGACAACTGTAGGTAGGCCTAATGACTTGAGAGGTTCCGTCACAGCTGGTATCGGAGCGTAGCCCTTCTTTGCAGATATTATGAGGCATTTTCAAAAGGATTTTCTAAAAACTCACCTAGAAAGATTTCTTCTATTCTTATCCCCATATCTGAAGAATTTATATGAAAGACCAGATAGGAGGAGTGCAATGTATAGAAGGTATGAATCAACTAAGGTTGATTATGTAATTACACATGCATCATGCTAAGAATTATACTAATAAAATTTCCCCTTAGTGAAATGCCGCCGCGCACTAGGAGGACCGCGCGTAAGTCAACTGGCCCAATTGGAGTACCTCGTCATCAACTTGCCCCGCGGGATGAGGATACTAGTAGCGGAAGCAACGATCCAATTGGGGATCTCGAAGCCCGCGTGAATCAGCTTCAAACGGAACTGCAACGCAGGACTAGCATGTGGGTCGCGGATGGCGACAGGATAAACGAATTAAGGAGTTACATCCACCGTTTGCAGGATCAGCTTGCTGATCGGGATTTAGCGCTCGACTGGGCGGTACAGTCTCGTTCAGTGGCTTGGACTAAGGCAGCAAAGGCTTGAGCCTGAGTCGAGGAACTTAGTTCTGCCATTGACAACCTGCAGGCGTATTGCAATACCTTACATGAGGAAGTCTATGTACTGTATTCGCAACTACATCCCAGTGCACCTATGGATCCTATCGGGTCGGAAGCCGGACCCTCGCATGTTGCGGGAGAAGCGCTTGGTGGTGAGCTAGACCTTTTTAAGCCCCCTCCTTCTATGAGGCTGGTCGATGAATGGTCTCCCACACCCGATGACGAGGCTGCCAGGAACAACCAGAAGCAGGAATAGTGGTATAGTAGTAGAAATAAAAGTAGTGTATTGTAGGTTGTACTAATGTATAATAGGTAGTTCTATTGTATACTAGGTAATGTATCCTGTTGTAAAATCGAGTCTGTACATTACTCTTTTTGGTAATGTAAATTGGATGGTTTTGTCGTTGGCATATTATATTTGCTTTCAAATGTTTGTTGCCACAGATGCCGTCCAAGACCCGATCCCAGGATGCAGCTGGAACCTCCAGTGGAAGGGAATCTACTCCAAATCCACCTCCTGTTCCTCCCACACTGGCTGAGGCGATTGCCGCCTTAGTGAATGCGACCGCTGATAATACCCGTTTTCTGAGAGAGATGGCGGGCCAACAGTTCTAGCAGAAAGGTGGGCGGGGTTATCAACAGGGCCCCCGTGAAACTTCTTACTTGGACTTCTCAGAGACACGTCCACCCCTGTTTGTTAAAGCTGAAGACCCGTTAGAAGCCGATGAATGGATTCGGGTTATTGAGCAAAAATTCGGACTTCTGCGTTGTTCGGAGACCCAGAAGCCTTTATTTGTAGCCCAGCAACTACGCGGCCCTGCCAGTACCTGGTGGGGAAATTTCGTGGCCGTTCAACCGGCCAATCATCAAATAACCTAGGAAGAATTCAAGGTGGCCTTCCCCGAGCATTATATACCCGAAGGTGTTCTACACATGAAGCAAGAAGAATTTATGAAGCTAAAGCAAGGAGGGGATACTGTTAATCAGTATCTCAATAAATTCAATCATCTGTCGCAATATGCAATCGATCAAGTGAACACTGATCTGAAGAAGAAGAAGAATTGTTTTATGAGAGGTTTAAATGATCGACTGCAAAGAAAAATGGCAACCTGTGACGGAACCTCCCAAGTAATCAGGCCCACCTACAGTTGTCCTTGTCTAACAGACATCAGACACCCTATAGATGTTCCTAAGTTACTTGACAAGCTCGGTATCTTTCCTTACCTCACCAGGAACGTTTTACCCGTCTTGCAGACATTACAGATCATCGGAGATAAAGATATGCGGAAGCGATTTACATAATCTTACATTTATTTCCAAAGTAAGTTCAAGTTAAGTTATTACAGACCAGTTCTAAAAGTGGGTGCATAAAAGTAATAATTATACAAACCAGGGAGACACAAACCTCTCCCGAAGAACTAAAAACAAAAGATCTTAAGTGGAGGACCGAGTCCTCCCGCACCTCAGTCCTGTTTCTCTTCGTTGGGAACCACCTTAGCACAGAAGCAGCAAAAGTCTGCTACTTCACCACCTAAAAACAACAAAGGGATAAACCCTGAGTATGGAATTACTCAGCAAGTCTTACCCGACTAAGGAAAAGACTCTCAAGGGTATGCTGGATATATGGGAGTCAAGGTAAGGCTTCTCAATAGTCAAAGACTCTGTTTTGCAGAAATGCTTACTAAAGTGGATCCTTAAAAATCCAATTTTATTTGTCAAGTTAGGTAGAATTACCTGCACTAGAGTTCTTTATACCCTAGTTCAATCACTGGTCCTGCACTAGCCAATTTCTTAACCAAAAACCCATCATCTTTAGTGGAATGCTACGTGTAAGTCAGTGGCCAAGTCTCCATAACCGCGGAGGTACGGCGATCCGAATCGATTATACTCAGCTGAGGATCTCCAATCACACGACATATGTAGCACTTAACCCTTGCATATGTCAACCCGCCACCGGGGTTCTTAAGACCGGATCAGGTTCACGCAAACCGAGAGCACAGATACACCACCGTCCAGCCTCTTGCCACGGAGGGTACACGCTACTCTCGCCACCGCTCCACTCCCATTTCGTGTTATCTTATTCCGGCCTTAGTCTACCCGAGGCAAGGCTTACCCATGACGAGGCATGTGACCAGTTAAAGGGTCCTCGGTCAGCAGGCCTACATCGAGACGGTCCTTAATCGACTCAGACGGAGACACTACACCGAGACTCTCTTCTCGTGCAAGTCACCCGCCCGGTCTCAGCTTAATCTTTTTAACCCAAAAACTTGGTACCTGACAGAGGTACATCTTTTCCGATGTTGGACCCATCATGGCCATGATGGATCCACCATCAAGTTTTATTTTCGAAAACATCCCTCCCACTTTGCCAAACATCTTTTGTAAAACAAATCCTTTTGTTTTTCTAAAGCAATACTAAGCATAGTAAAACCTTTTTGTAAAAACAGGATTTCAAGGAGGGTAATCAAGATCAAGGAAGGTAATGCAGGAATTGTTTAATCAATCAACTCCTATCACCTAATGCAGCAAGTAAGTGAGAAAGATTTTAAAGACATCAAGGAAGGTGGCAAATGCACCGGGGCTTGCCTTTGTTATCAGAGGTGTCTTGCTCGGATCCACAGATATCAAAATAAAAGCAGTTATCCGCTTGAGGATCAGAGGTGGGTGGTATCCCTTCTTCGGAAACTTCTTCTTCTTCTTCTTGCTCTAATATAACCATATACATGCATAAGAATGGATGTCATGGAATGCTCATGAGGATGCAAAGGTAGCATAAACTTATTAGTTATGTCTTGAATACAACTTTCCTTCACGGTACTCCGAGAACCTAGGGTTTCCGGAGTCAGTAAAGGAGTTCATGGAGCAGGAGGGGGTGGTTTTGGGTTTAGTGATCAAACAAGGTCCAAATCAAACCAAACTCTACCCATGGCTTCTAAATAATGTGATAAGCTCACATAAAAAGTTTGGGAAATTTTGGACTTATTATTTATTCTCTAAAAATCCAGAATCAATAGTTTAGGCTATTTTAAATATCCTAAAATTCCCTGTTCAAACTAAAAATCATAAAACTATTTTTATTAAATACTATGGAAAATAACAAGCCTAGGAAAATTGGTCTCATAATTTTAGGATTTTTCTACAATTTTTAACAGGTTTCTAAAGCTCTACTGAAAAAGAAAAGGAAAAACTCTAAACAGTACTGGGCCGAATTTAAGTCCAAGCGGCCCAGGCCTGCGCGAAATCGCGCGCGCGCCCGCGCCCGCGAGGCGACTTTGCGCAGAGGCCCTCGGCTTAACGGCTAAACAGAAATAGATCCGTTTACTATTGTTTTAAGTCACTGACAGTTCACGAAAAAGTCCTCAGGTTTCTGTCAATTCACAACTCGCAGTCCCCGACGGCGTTCAAGCTCGGCCGCGCTCCGGCGAGCGGCAGACCGGCCGAACGGGGTAACGGCTGAGCTCTCCGAGCGGTGGACACGAAATTGGGGTTAGCCAGACCATTTCCCCTAACTCAATCGCACTAATGGTGGACTAGGGAGCTCCGGCCACGGTGGCCGTAAGCACAACGGCGAGACAGTCGTGTTCCCGGCGATGGGCGCCGGTCTAGTTCGATTCCTTGGTTCGGTAAGCATCACGGAGGTATGAGCATGCTCAAACGAGGAAGCAACGGGCGGGTACTGACCGGAGTTGGGCTGGCGTCGGTGAGCTTGAATCACGGCGGCGGAAAACCGATTTGGGGGCAACGAGCAATTCAGGCGAGCGGGTGGACGATCAAGTGTGGGAGTGGGTGCTAGAGCTTCACAATTTCATGGCGCAACTAGCCCTACCCTCAATTTATAGACGTCGGGGCGGTGGTCCGTGAATTTGGATGGGACATACGGCGGTCGGAGAGGGGGAAGAAGCTCTGGCTTCGGGAGTTCGTGGCCAACGACGTGGCGGTAACTCCGGTGAGCCACGGAGGGTTCAGAGGAGATCACGGCGACACGGTGAAAGTATAGAGCCACGCGGCACCCGGCCGAGAGGCGGCGGTCGACGACGAGTTCTTTACTGCGGGCGGCGAGCCAGGGGGGATGTCGTCGGAATGGTGGCCAGCTCACCGGTGACGAGGATCTTTACCGCGACGGGCTTATCTGATGACCGCCGAGCACGAATCACAGCGACGACGATCGACGGCGACGGCTATCGGCGGTGAGGACGAAGGGATTCTTCTTCAGTTAAACCGGTCACTGTACCATGGCGAAGACTCATTAGTGCTTCTGACCGAGCGACTTTAGAGTAAATTTTCTCCCGATTTCATGTGACAACAGGTCCAAGTCTCTGCACCAAAATTGTAGTGCTACATACCAGCTACAACTTAGCTATAGGATTTGATCACATTGGAGCACTGGATTATGCTTGAATCTGAGCTAGAAGTTGATGTCAGTTCACTGCTAAACTGAATTTCAGATCAAACAGCCTGACAGCCAGTTTTGGACTGGGTTTTTCTCCCAATTTCTCATAACAACTATGCTTGCACCCTTTAGCAAAGTTGTTCTCCTATTATTGGTCTTCAACTTTGATGTGGTGACCTAGGGCAAAAACTCTATATCCAGAAAGATATAAAGCCCCAAAGTTGAGCCAATTCACTGATTTTTCAGACTTAGAGTAAAACTCAAATGAGGTTCATTTTGCATTTAGGTCCAAAACTTAGGGTTTGGCCCTCAAGTCCACATATTTGTGATCCAATTGACTTGAAACACTTATTTGACTTGGTTTTTGCACTTTAGCCCAAAAGTGGACTAATTTTGCACTTAGGTCCCTAGGGTTTAGTTCTAGGGTTTTCCAGGGTTCTGATTAGGGTTTCTAGTATTCCAGGGGTATAAATGTGATTCAACTTAGTGTTTGGGGATATTTTATGACTTTTCTCACAAGCCCTAAAGTTTTTCTCAACTTGGGTTAAGTTTTACCCCTTTAATCACTACTTAGGGTTAAGTCCTTTTACCAGGGTCCTATTTGTAAAACTTTAAAACAATACAACTTGTTTGAAATTTTTGCCTAGTGAATGCACTCTAGGTGTGTCAAACATATGCAATGCCCATGCTCATGATGCCATGCTCAAGTTTTAGTTATAGTAACACCAGGGGTGTTACATCCTTCCCCCCATAAAAGAATCTCGTCCCGAGATTTAAAGTCCTAGGGTGAGTAATGGAAAAGGAAATGTGTCATGTTTTTATTTCCTGATTTTTGGTACAAGGCAGGGGTGGTGTGGGGGTTCATTCCTTTATTACACAGCTATACAAACTTTACAATTTACAAGAGGCTAGAAAGCCTGGGAAATTCTTATTTAAGAAATCTTGGGTTTCCCATGTAGCCTCATCATCTGAATGTTGGTTCCACTGTATCTTATAAAACTTGAGGGTCTTTCTCCGGGTAACCCTGTCCTTTTGATCCAGAACTCGAATGGGATGTTCCGAGTACGTTAAATCTGGTTCCAGGACAACATCAGTCACTTCAACGGTTCGATCGGGAACCCGAAGACACTTCTTCAATTGTGACACGTGGAACACATTATGCACGGCAGACAATGTTTCGGGGAGTTGGAGTTGATACGCTACTGGTCCATATCTTTGGAGAATAGGGAATGGACCAATGTACCTGGGTGCAAGTTTTCCCTTTATCCCGAAACGCGATACTCCCTTCATTGGTGAAACCTTTAAGTAGACGTAGTCTCCTTCTAAGAAGAATAAGGGCATTCACCGTTTGTCTGCATAACTCTTCTGACGAGCCTGTGCCTTCTTCATATTATGAACTATTTTCTGAACCTTTTCTTCGGTTTCTTTTACCATATCAGGCCTAAAGAAATATCTTTCACCAGGTTCTGACCAGTTTAGCGGAGTTCGACACCGACGTCCGTATAAAGCTTCAAAAGGTGCCATCTTAATACTTTCCTGATAACTGTTATTATAGGAAAACTCCGCCAAAGGTAAG
Source organism: Zea luxurians (assembly GCA_029449295.1). Classification (NCBI taxonomy): domain Eukaryota; kingdom Viridiplantae; phylum Streptophyta; class Magnoliopsida; order Poales; family Poaceae; genus Zea; species Zea luxurians. The sequence goes on from JAOPSE010000039.1 coordinate 10,138,189, forward strand.
CATTCATCCCACTTTGTTGAGAAATCCAGGACACATGCCCGTAACATATCTTCAAGTATTTGGTTCACTCTCTCAGTCTGTCCACTGGTTTGGGGATGGTAGGCCGAACTGTGGAGTAACTTAGTACCCAAAGATTGGTGAAGTGCTTCCCAAAACTTGGCTACAAATTGAGGTCCACGATCCGACACTATGGTCTTTGGAACACCATGCAGACTAAGAATACGAGCAATATACAATTGGGCGTAGACAGTAACCGGGGAATTTGTCTTGACCGGTAGGAAATGAGCAACCTTTGTAAGTCGATCAACAATCACCCAGATAGAGTCGTACCCTTTTGCGGTCCTGGGCAATCCCACAATAAAGTCCATGCTGATGTCTTCCCATTTCCATGTTGGTATTGGTAATGACTGCAATGGACCGGCGGCTTTCATGTGTATGGCCTTGACACGTCTGCAAGTGTCACACTTAGCCACATAGCGTGCAATTTCAATCTTCATCTTCGTCCACCAGTAATGCTGTTTTAGATCGTGATACATCTTAGTGCTTCCTGGATGAATAGAATAGCGGCTAAGATGCGCCTCGTCTAAGATTTGCTGGCGGAGCTCTTCATTCTTCGGCACTACTATGCGGTTGTTGAACCATAACACACCTTGATCATCTTCCTTGAAACATTGGGCTGTTCTAGCCCTGATCTTTTCTCGTATGTGCTTCATACCCTGATTATCCTTTTGAGCATCAATTATCCTTTGCAAAATGGTTGACTCAAGCTTCAATTTATTCAGAGTCCCTTGTTGGATCATCCCCAGGTTTAACTTCTCCATTTCTTGACATAAGGTGTTTTCGGAGGTCTTTACCATAAGACAGTGGCAGGAAGTCTTGCGACTCAAGGCATCTGCCACCACATTGGCCTTGCCTGGGTGATAATGGATCTCCAGTTCATAATCTTTAATGAGCTCAAGCCATCGTCTTTGCCTCATGTTTAACTCTGACTGGGTAAATATATACTTCAAACTCTTATGATCTGTATATATGTGGCAGATATTTCCCAGTAGATAGTGACGCCATATTTTCAGGGCATGAACCACCGCAGCTAACTCCAGATCATGAGTTGGATAGTGCTCCTCATGCCGGCGTAACTGCCTTGAAGCATACGCAATTACCCGGCCTTCTTGCATTAACACACAGCCGAGTCCACTGCCTGACGCATCACAATATACATCAAAAGGTTTAGTGATGTCCGGTTGAGCCAATACCGGAGCAGTGGTCAATAGTGTCTTCAGTTGCTCAAAGGCTTCATTACATTTAGAAGACCAATTGAACTTAGTATCATTCTTCAATAAACTTGTGATTGGCTTCACAAGCTTAGAAAAATCAGGTATGAATCTGCGATAATATCCCGCTAGTCCAAGAAAACTCCGGACTTGGTGAATAGTCGTTGGAGGTTTCCACTCCAGAATATCCTTGATCTTGCTAGGATCTACCGCAATTCCCTTGGCTGATAACACGTGCCCCAGAAATTGAATTTCCTCCAGCTAGAACGCGCACTTGCTGAACTTGGCATACAGCTGATGTTCCCTCAGGCGCGTCAATACAATCCGTAAGTGCTGAGCATGCTCCTCTTCATTTTTAGAATATATCAAAATATCATCGATGAAGACCACCACGAACTTGTCTAACTCGGGCATGAACACCGAGTTCATTAAATAGGTGAAGTGGACAGGAGCATTAGTGAGCCCGAAAGACATTACTAGATACTCAAACAATCCATACCGCGTAGTAAATGCGGTCTTCGGTATATCCTCGGGCCGAATACGGATTTGATGGTAAACCGACCTGAGATCAATTTTGGAAAACACCCTCACCCCAGTCAGTTGATCAAATAAGATGTCGATCCTTGGAAGAGGGTACTTATTCTTAATGGTGACCTCATTAGGGGCCGATAGTCCACGCACATGCGCAAGGTTTGATCCTTCTTCTTCACAAAGATGGCGGGACAACCCCATGGGGACGAGCTTGGCCGGATAAATCCCTTATTCAGCAGATCTTGTAATTGAATCTTCAATTCTGCTAACTCATTAGGGGGCATACGGTACGACCATCGGGAAATGGGAGCCGTACCGGGTTTTAGCTCAATTACAAATTCTACATCTCTTTCAGGGGGCAGTCCAGGCAAATCTTCCGGAAATACATCTGGAAACTCACATACTACCGGAATGTTCTTGATCTCCGGTACAATGGCTTCAAAGATTCTACCAGAAGCTTTGGCTGGATTGGTTTTGGGGAGAGACAAGAGAATTTCTTCTTGATTATAACTCAACCTGACGGTTCTGAGTTCAGTGTTGAGTACTGCCTTGTGTTGGGTTAACCAATTCATCCCCAAAATTACATCTATATCCTGGCCTCATAGAACAATCATGTTAGCAGGAAAGTTCCGCCCGGCCATAGTTACTGGCACTCCATAGGCCACTTCTTTAGTAAAAATGTATCCCCCAGGTGAATGAATTTTAAAACCCTCTTTTGATTCATGACATGTAATGTGATGTTGCTCCACAAATGTCTTGCTAATAAAGGTATGCGAAGCACCAGAATCAAAAAGAATTATTGCAGGGTGACTGGCCACAGGGAACGTACCCATCATCACCGGCTCTCCCTCCGGTGTGGTAGCCACTTGCGTATAATATACTCGCCCTGTTTTCTTGGTATTCTTGCCCGAAGTACTTCCCTTGCCTGGAGCTGAATTTCCCGATCCTTGCTGATTATTAGCCTGATTTTGCCGAGGATAGGGACAATCTTTAATAAAGTGCCCAGATTTGCCACAGTTAAAACATCCAGTTGAAGAACTTGGCAGTGCAGGGAATCGAGTGCCTGGGGCACCCGGCTGACTTTGGACAGTAGGGGCTTTGTTGGGACGAATAATTATGGGCTGCTTGAAAGGGAAAGATGGTGCACTTGAACGGTTCTGGTTAGAGGGCCGGAGAATAAACCGTTGCCTCTTTACCGGGCCCTGATTAGGCCGATCACCACTGAATCCCTTACTTTTCCCAGAATTTGCATATTTGGCCTCCACAGATAAGGCTGTGCTGACAGCCTTCCCATAAGTAAGATCAATACATGCAGCCATTTTCCGCTGCATCCGGTCGTTCAGACCTCTCATAAAACAATTCTTCTTTTTCAAATCTGTATTCACCTGATCAATTGCGTACTGGGACAGGTGATTGAACTTGTTGAGGTACTGGTTCACAGTATCTCCCCCTTGTTTCAATTTCATGAACTCTTCTTGCTTCATGTGCAGCACTCCCTCAGGAATATAGTGCTCGCGGAATGCTGCTTTGAACTCGTTCCATGTAATTTGATGGTTGTCCGGTTGGATAGCCACGAAATTCCCCCACCAAGTACTGGCAGGGCCTCGGAGTTGCTGTGCTGCAAATAATGGCTTCTGGGTTTCTGAGCAGCGAAGAAGGCCAAATTTCTGTTCAATGACCCTTATCCATTCGTCAGCTTCGAGCGAGTCTTCTGCTTTGACGAAGAGAGGCGGACGAGTCTCAGAGAAATCCAGATAAGTGGTCTCACGGGGACCCTGTTGAAATCCTCTTCCTGCTTGTTGCTGAAGCTGTTGCTGACCCGCCATCTCCCTCAGGAAGCGGGTATTGTCGGCTGTAGCATTTACCAAGGCAGCGATTGCCTCGGCAAGCGTGGGTGGAACGGGAGGTGGATTCGGGGTAGCATCCCGACCCCCGGATGTTCCGGCTGCATCCTGTCCGCGAGTACGGGTCGGCATCTGAGGCAAAAACATTTGAATAAACATAATGTGCCAAAGAAAACCTTCCGTTTTACATTACTGTAAAGAGTAATGATACAGACTCGACATTACACAACAGGATACATTACCCATTTTACAAAAGTTTAACCTATTATACAATCGTACACCCTACAATACACTACTCTAATATAACAGTACACCCTACAATACACTACTCTACTCTTATTACACCACTAGTCCTGTTTTCCATCGCTTTTGGCGGCTTCATCATCAGGTGTGGGAGTCCAGACGTCAACCAACCTCAAAGAAGGAGGGGGTTCATACAGGTCTAATTCCCCACCCAACGCGCGTCCCGCAACGTGAGAGGGTCCGGCTTCCGCCTCAGCAGAGGGTGTAGGCTCACTAGGGTGTAGTTGCGAATAGAGCACATGGACTTCTTCATGCAGTGTATTGCAGTAAACCTGCAGGTTGTCGACAGCTGTGCTGAGTTCTTTCACTCGGGCCTGAGCCCTTGCCTCCTTGGCCCATGCCAATGAACGAGATTGAACAGCCCAATCGAGTGCCAAATCCCGATCGGCCAGCTGGTCTTGTAGATGGCGAACGTCTCTTCGTAACTCATTTATACGGTCACCATCCCCAATCCATATAGCTGTCCTGCGGCGGAGTTCCAATTGGAGCCTGCTTACTTCTGCTTCCAGATCCCCTATAGGATCATTGCTCCCGCTACTACTATCTACATCTCGCGGAGCAAGTTGATGTCGAGGCACTCCAATCGGTCCAGTCGACTTACGCGCGGTCTTTCTTGTGCGCGGCGGCATTTTCTAAGGGGGAAATTTATTAGTATAACTCTTAGCATGATGCATGAGTAAGTACAGAATCAACCTTGGTTGATTCAACCTTCTATACATTGCACTCTTCCTATCTGGTCTTTAAGATAAACTCTTCAGAATACTTAGGTAAGAAGAGAAAAGAATCTTTAGGTAAGACTTTTGAAAATCTCTTTGAAGATGCCCAGAAATATCTGCAAAGAAGGGCTACGCTCCGATACCAGCTGTGACGGAACCTCCCAAGTAATCAGGCCCACCTACAGTTGTCCTTGTCTAACAGACATCAGACACCCTGTAGATGTTCCTAAGTTACTTGACAAGCTCGGTATCTTTCCTTACCTCACCAGGAACGTTTTACCCGTCTTGCAGACATTACAGATCATCGGAGATAAAGATATGCGGAAGCGATTTACATAATCTTACATTTATTTCCAAAGTAAGCTCAAGTTAAGTTATTACAGACCAGTTCTAAAAGTGGGTGCATAAAAGTAATAATTATACAAACCAGGGAGACACAAACCTCTCCTGAAGAACTAAAAACAAAAGATCTTAAGTGGAGGACCGAGTCCTCCCGCACCTCAGTCCTGTTTCTCTTCGTTGGGAACCACCTTAGCACAGAAGCAGCAAAAGTCTGCTACTTCACCACCTAAAAACAACAAAGGGATAAACCCTGAGTATGGAATTACTCAGCAAGTCTTACCCGACTAAGGAAAAGACTCTCAAGGGTATGCTGGATATATGGGAGTCAAGGTAAGGCTTCTCAATAGTCAAAGACTCTGTTTTGCAGAAATGCTTACTAAAGTGGATCCTTAAAAATCCAATTTTATTTGTCAAGTTAGGTAGAATTACCTGCACTAGAGTTCTTTCTACCCTAGTTCAATCACTGGTCCTGCACTAGCCAATTTCTTAACCAAAAACCCATCATCTTTAGTGGAATGCTACGTGTAAGTCAGTGGCCAAGTCTCCATAACCGCGGAGGTACGGCGATCCGAATCGATTATACTCAGCTGAGGATCTCCAATCACACGACATATGTAGCACTTAACCCTTGCATATGTCAACCCGCCACCGGGGTTCTTAAGACCGGATCAGGTTCACGCAAACCGAGAGCACAGATACACCACCGTCCAGCCTCTTGCCACGGAGGGTACACGCTACTCTCGCCACCGCTCCACTCCCATTTCGTGTTATCTTATTCCGGCCTTAGTCTACCCGAGGCAAGGCTTACCCATGACGAGGCATGTGACCAGTTAAAGGGTCCTCGGTCAGCAGGCCTACATCGAGACGGTCCTTAATCGACTCAGACGGAGACACTACACCGAGACTCTCTTCTCGTGCAAGTCACCCGCCCGGTCTCAGCTTAATCTTTTTAACCCAAAAACTTGGTACCTGACAGAGGTACATCTTTTCCGATGTTGGACCCATCATGGCCATGATGGATCCACCATCAAGTTTTATTTTCGAAAACATCCCTCCCACTTTGCCAAACATCTTTTGTAAAACAAATCCTTTTGTTTTTCTAAAGCAATACTAAGCATAGTAAAACCTTTTTGTAAAAACAGGATTTCAAGGAGGGTAATCAAGATCAAGGAAGGTAATGCAGGAATTGTTTAATCAATCAACTCCTATCACCTAATGCAGCAAGTAAGTGAGAAAGATTTTAAAGACATCAAGGAAGGTGGCAAATGCACCGGGGCTTGCCTTTGTTATCAGAGGTGTCTTGCTCGGATCCACAGATATCAAAATAAAAGCAGTTATCCGCTTGAGGATCAGAGGTGGGTGGTATCCCTTCTTCGGAAACTTCTTCTTCTTCTTCTTGCTCTAATATAACCATATACATGCATAAGAATGGATGTCATGGAATGCTCATGAGGATGCAAAGGTAGCATAAACTTATTAGTTATGTCTTGAATACAACTTTCCTTCACGGTACTCCGAGAACCTAGGGTTTCCGGAGTCAGTAAAGGAGTTCATGGAGCAGGAGGGGTGGTTTTGGGTTTAGTGATCAAACAAGGTCCAAATCAAACCAAACTCTACCCATGGCTTCTAAATAATGTGATAAGCTCACATAAAAAGTTTGGGAAATTTTGGACTTATTATTTATTCTCTAAAAATCCAGAATCAATAGTTTAGGCTATTTTAAATATCCTAAAATTCCCTGTTCAAACTAAAAATCATAAAACTATTTTTATTAAATACTATGGAAAATAACAAGCCTAGGAAAATTGGTCTCATAATTTTAGGATTTTTCTACAATTTTTAACAGGTTTCTAAAGCTCTACTGAAAAAGAAAAGGAAAAACTCTAAACAGTACTGGGCCGAATTTAAGTCCAAGCGGCCCAGGCCTGCGCGAAATCGCGCGCGCGCCCGCGCCCGCGAGGCGACTTTGCGCAGAGGCCCTCGGCTTAACGGCTAAACAGAAATAGATCCGTTTACTATTGTTTTAAGTCACTGACAGTTCACGAAAAAGTCCTCAGGTTTCTGTCAATTCACAACTCGCAGTCCCCGACGGCGTTCAAGCTCGGCCGCGCTCCGGCGAGCGGCAGACCGGCCGAACGGGGTAACGGCTGAGCTCTCCGAGCGGTGGACACGAAATTGGGGTTAGCCAGACCATTTCCCCTAACTCAATCGCACTAATGGTGGACTAGGGAGCTCCGGCCACGGTGGCCGTAAGCACAACGGCGAGACAGTCGTGTTCCCGGCGATGGGCGCCGGTCTAGTTCGATTCCTTGGTTCGGTAAGCATCACGGAGGTATGAGCATGCTCAAACGAGGAAGCAACGGGCGGGTACTGACCGGAGTTGGGCTGGCGTCGGTGAGCTTGAATCACGGCGGCGGAAAACCGATTTGGGGGCAACGAGCAATTCAGGCGAGCGGGTGGACGATCAAGTGTGGGAGTGGGTGCTAGAGCTTCACAATTTCATGGCGCAACTAGCCCTACCCTCAATTTATAGACGCCGGGGCGGTGGTCCGTGAATTTGGATGGGACATACGGCGGACGGAGAGGGGGAAGAAGCTCTGGCTTCGGGAGTTCGTGGCCAACGACGTGGCGGTAACTCCGGTGAGCCACGGAGGGTTCAGAGGAGATCACGGCGACACGGTGAAAGTATAGAGCCACGCGGCACCCGGCCGAGAGGCGGCGGTCGACGACGAGTTCTTTACTGCGGGCGGCGAGCCAGGGGGGATGTCGTCGGAATGGTGGCCAGCTCACCGGTGACGAGGATCTTTACCGCGACGGGCTTATCTGATGACCGCCGAGCACGAATCACAGCGACGACGATCGACGGCGACGGCTATCGGCGGTGAGGACGAAGGGATTCTTCTTCAGTTAAACCGGTCACTGTACCATGGCGAAGACTCATCAGTGCTTCTGACCGAGCGACTTTAGAGTAAATTTTCTCCCGATTTCATGTGACAACAGGTCCAAGTCTCTGCACCAAAATTGTAGTGCTACATACCAGCTACAACTTAGCTATAGGATTTGATCACATTGGAGCACTGGATTATGCTTGAATCTGAGCTAGAAGTTGATGTCAGTTCACTGCTAAACTGAATTTCAGATCAAACAGCCTGACAGCCAGCTTTGGACTGGGTTTTTCTCCCAATTTCTCATAACAACTATGCTTGCACCCTTTAGCAAAGTTGTTCTCCTATTATTGGTCTTCAACTTTGATGTGGTGACCTAGGGCAAAAACTCTATATCCAGAAAGATATAAAGCCCCAAAGTTGAGCCAATTCACTGATTTTTCAGACTTAGAGTAAAACTCAAATGAGGTTCATTTTGCATTTAGGTCCAAAACTTAGGGTTTGGCCCTCAAGTCCACATATTTGTGATCCAATTGACTTGAAACACTTATTTGACTTGGTTTTTGCACTTTAGCCCAAAAGTGGACTAATTTTGCACTTAGGTCCCTAGGGTTTAGTTCTAGGGTTTTCCAGGGTTCTGATTAGGGTTTCTAGTATTCCAGGGGTATAAATGTGATTCAACTTAGTGTTTGGGGATATTTTATGACTTTTCTCACAAGCCCTAAAGTTTTTCTCAACTTGGGTTAAGTTTTACCCCTTTAATCACTACTTAGGGTTAAGTCCTTTTACCAGGGTCCTATTTGTAAAACTTTAAAACAATACAACTTGTTTGAAATTTTTGCCTAGTGAATGCACTCTAGGTGTGTCAAACATATGCAATGCCCATGCTCATGATGCCATGCTCAAGTTTTAGTTATAGTAACACCAGGGGTGTTACACAACCTGCATAGATCTTAGTTATGGAAGAGCTGTCAGTACAACATTGGCAGTAGAAGCAAAGTATGCAGGTGTCGGAAAATCCAAGGGATTTGGAGGTGACAGGCCTAGTCAGGGCCCGGTGAAAAGGCAACGGTTTGTTCTCCGGCCTTCTAACCAGAATCGCTCTCGTGCACCCTCCTTCCCTTTTAAGCAGCCAATAATTATTCGTCCCAATAATGCCCCCACTGCCCCAAGTCACCCGGGTGCCCCAGGCACTCGATTCCCTGCTCTGCCCAGCTCATCGACTGGATGTTTCAATTGTGGCAAATCTGGACATTTCATCAAAGATTGCCCTTATCCAAAGCAGAACCAGTCAAATAATCAGCAAGGATCTGGGAATTCATCTCAAGTCAAGGGAAATACTTCGGGCAGAAATACCAAGAAGACGGGACGCATCTATTATACACAAGTGGCCACTACACCGGACGGAGAGCCGGTAATGATGGGTATGTTCCTCGTGGCCAATCATCCTGCAGTCGTTCTAGCGTGGAGCGGTGGCGAGAGTAGCGTGTACCCTCCGTAGCAAGAGGCTGGACGGTGGTGTATCTGTGCTCTTGGTTTGCGTGAACCTGATCTGGCCTTAAGAAACCCGGTGGCGGGTTGACATATGCAAGGCTTAAGTGCTACATATGTCGTGTGATCGGAGATCCTCAGCTGAGTATAATCGATTCGGATCGCCGTACCTTCGCGGTTATGAAGACTTGGTCACTGCCCTATACGTAGAACTCCAGTAAAGATGAAGGATGGATTAAGAACTTGGCTAGTTCAGGATAAGTGTTTGAACTAGGGTAGCAAGAACTCTAGATATAGGTAAGTTACCTAACCTGACAATAAAACTGGATTTTTAAAGATCCACTTTTAGTAAGCATTTTTGCAAACAGAGTCTTTGATCTTGAAATACCTTACCTTGACTCCCTTATAACCAGCATACCCTTGAGAGTCTTTTCTTTAGTCGGGTAAGACTTGCTGAGTAATTCCATACTCAGGGTTTATTCCCTCGTTGTTTTTAGGTGAGGAAGCAGCAGATTTTTGTTGCTTTTGTACCAAGGTGGTTCCACATGAGGAAAAACAAGAGTGAAGCTGCGGGAGGACCTGGTCCTCCATAAGAAACTTTTATGTAAAAGCTTATCAGGAGGAGTTTTTGCCTCCCTTGGTAATGTAATAATACTAATCAGCACTCGTTTATATTTCTGGTCTATAACAAGTAACTTGATCTTACTGTTTAAATAAATGTAAGTTATGTAATCACTTCCTCTATTCGATATCTCCGATGTTCTGTAATGTCTGCAAGACGGGTGAAACGTTCCTGGAAAGGTAAGAGGAAAGATACCGAACTTGTCAAGTGGTTCAGGAACATCTACAGGGTTGTCTGATGTCTGTTGGACAAGGACAACTGTAGGTAGGCCTAATGACTTGAGAGGTTCCGTCACACCGGATCACACGTGGGCCTCCATGTTGGACGAGGCCGCAGGATGGGACGACCTCGTCATAGGCCTTCGTCCAGCGACGCGTGGGATGAAGGGTAAGTCGGCCAGTCGTCTTGTCTTTGTTGGTGTAGCGAGGCTGGCGAAGGCATCGAGCGAAGGGTGGCGTCTTCGCCTTCGCCCCAACACGTCCCCTGCATTGAATGCGCCTGCGAAGCAGTCGGTTGGTGAGGCGGTCTGGCCAAGGTTGCTTCACAATGAAGCTTGCCCGAGCCAGGCTTCGAGAGAGCCGAGGGGGTGCTCGCTGCCTGAGAAGGCCCTCGGGCGAGGCGTGAACTCGTCTGGGACTACTGCCCCAGCCCGAGGCTGGGCTCGGGCGAGGTCGCGTCCCTTGGGTAGACAAAGCCTTGACTTGAACCGCGCTCGTCAGTTGGTCTGAGGGTGTTTACCAGCCGTGATTAGGAGTGTTGGGGGTACCCCTAATTATGGTACCCGATAGTAGCCCCCGAGCCTCGAAGGGAGTGCTGGTACTCGCTTGGAGGCTTTTGCCGCATTTTTTGGTGAGGGGACCGGCTTTCTCAGTTTTGCTTTGTTCTGGTTGGTGCGCGCGAGCGCACCCGCCGGGTGTAGCCCCCGAGGCCTCGGAGGAGTGGTTTGACTCCTGTGAGGTCTTAATGCTTTTTGTGGTGCCTCGGTCGGTCTGATTGTTCCCTCATGCGGCCTGGCTGTAGCCCGGGTGCATGGTCAGGTTCCGAGTTATCAAGCTAGTTTGTTGACGCTGTCAACAGTTTGGCCGTAACCGTGTGCGAGAGCAGCCCCCGAGCCTCTGCACGGAGCGAGAGGACGATCAAGGACTTTCCCGACTTTTATCATACGCCCCTGCGTCGCCTTTCCGCAAGGAGGAGGGGGGAGAGCGCCATGTCGCCCTCGGAGGGCGCCGAACATGGTGTTTCCAGTGAGCTGCTAACGGGTAATCCGAGTGGACGCACGTGCCCCGTTCGTTAGGGGTGGGCTGGTGGCTCAGAGGCGCGCTCCAAAAGTACATGTGGGTGATTCGCCGGACCCGGACCCCTTCGACAGGGTCCGAGGGCTCGATGCCTCCCTTCGGTGGGATTCCGTTACAAATCGTTCCCGCCGGTCTCGGAAATGTCCTATGGTACCTCGAGAGTGTAGCCCGAGCCTCGACCATGTATCAGACGTACCCAGAGTCATCCCTCACTCTGCGTGCTCTGGGGCGACTGTCAAACCCTTCCGAGGGGCCAGCCTTCGAACCCCTGATCAGTAAATGGCTTGAGGCCCGATTGCTCTGGGGCGGCTGTCGAAACCCTTCCGAGGGGCCAGCCTTCGAACCCCTGATCAGTAGGAGGGCTCGGGGCCCGCTTCCTTCGCCGAGAAGGATCCTTTCCGAAACGTCCCCTTTCCCGGTCCCTGTAGCGAGAGAGAGAGAGAGAGAGAGGAGGAGGGGAAGGATATGTATTTAAATAAGGTGGCGCACCTTTTTTGACGCGGTCGTCATGGCGGAGGTGAAACGATGCCCGTCTCGCCTGCCAGAGGTATCGCTCGCTCTGCCGGGGAGTTAATGCAACGGGACGGGCGATTCGCGTGGCGCCTGTTGCGCGTGCGAGCCGTTCGAGGAACGGGACATGGGTGCGTCATCTTCACGCCGTGGGAGAGGGCTCTCCCGTCGCTTAAGGAGGGGACGCGAGCCTGCAGGCGATTTGACCGCTGCTTCTGCTTGTCTGCCGCTGCAATTACTGTCGGCCCACCTTTGGCCATGCCAACCGTCGTGCCTATCCCAGCGGCTGACTGACCCGTGGCCGTCGCCTTCAATTAGCACTGTTGGGTCACGCGTGGGGCTGCCTTGAGTCGCGGTACTGGTTCCGTAGTCGAGGAGGCGTGGCATTGGCGCAGGCGGCGGCGCAATTTCCTCGCACGTAGTGGCCGTCGCGCCGGTTGCATGGTAGGTGGGACCGGGCCCTCGTGCTGGTCCACCGGAAGTGACGAAGCCGAAAGGGTGCATAACCGTGGCGCGGTTGCATGCTCCCAGCGTGGCGGTTCGCCCTTCGGTCCGCTAGTTTCTGCGAAGATGGGAGAGCGCTTGTAACCGCAGGACGGTTACATGCCTCGCGTGCGGCGGTTCGCCTTCTTCGCACTTTGGATTAGCTCGTATGACGGGTGGGACCCAGCCCCCGTGTTGTAGGGGGAGAACCCTGGAGCATGTCAGTGGAGACTTTGCCTGTGACGCTAGGGGGTGCAAGTGAGGAGGTCTGCCTATAAAAGGGGATCGATCCCCTGGGCAGTGGTCATGCCTTCGTTGTCCCCTCATGCATTGCGCCCTTCCACCTTTCGAGCCCCCGGATCGGGTGCACCAGCGTCGCCTTGCTCTTGCTGTTCGTTGGAGGAGCACAGCCTCATGGAGACCGGCGCCCTTCAACCATCGCTCGGCTTCAAGGATTTTCGTCGTGCAGCCCGGCTGCATTCCCTCACCAATGGTCAGTTTGATGGGGGAGAAGCAAGTCGGGCTGCGGCCTCCGCCCTGCCCTCAGCTTCAAGGATCTTAGTCATCCTTGCTGTGGCAGAGGGCGAGCTGAGCTGGGGTTCTACCTCCCGCATGGGCCGACAGGTCGCCTCTTCCTTCAGCATTCAGGAGAGAGGGCGCTCACCGGCCTTGCGGAGGGGGCGAACTTCGGCAACACGGGACCGGTCGGCCGCAAGCGTCGTCAGCTCCAGCGTGCCTGGCTCGCTGGTTCAGCTGGCTCTTTCGCGGCCTCCGACGCTGCCTCCTGCCGCTTGATCCGGGCGTGGCCGTCCGTCCATCGCGCGGGCGACTGTTGCGCCGTGCGCACCGGGGGATCGTCCAAGACGCCGTACGCCGCATGGGCGGCGTTCGTGTTCTTGGATTGTCTTGTCCTCACTCCAGCACGACGCCTCCGCACGGAGGTTGGGGCCTACCCGTCCGCGAGGACTTGAGTGGGGATCTGCCGGTGCATGCTGCTTGGAGTTCGTTGTCCCGCGGGCCCCCTGGTGTGGAGGTTGTTCATACCCGCGGGAGTGGAACCGGAGTCCCGTTTGTAAGGGGATATACTGGGTTTTTGCCGGAGCAAAATGTAACCGCTTCAAGGACTTAGACATTTGTCGTAGGCCGGGAGAACCGCCGAGGGTTCTGCCGACGTCTAAGTCTGTGTAGCATAGTTACCCCAAGTATATGTGTTTGTTCTTTGTGGCTGTCGAGGCCTGAACATTTGGGTATTCGAGTATAAAGCTACGTTTCTTCCTCATTTCGAGCGCTGGGACTTGCCTGTTGGTTAGCCAAACCACTTAACCAAGCGTGAGTTGCCTTTCGCGGAAGGTGACGAGTGAGGTATCCGTATCCCGGAGGCGTAGGAGTCCCTCGGCTCGGTCGGTCTTGCCGCTCTAGGCCTCTCTCGCTCAGTTTTTTAGAACCCTCGGCTGCTCTACGATGAGCCGGTGCTGGAGGCAGCGGTGTTGGCACGGACAGAGGCGGAGTCAGCTTGAAAAGAGACTTTGTCGGCCCAGGAGCTGGCAGCTTCCCAGGCCGAGGAAGATGTGGCAGCAGCAGTTGGAGCTTGGCCAAGACGTCCGCTGGCGTGGTGCTGGCATCCTCCCTTGGGTGGAGGTCCTTTCGCCTGGGCCGCCGTCCGAGGCCGGGCCAGGTTCCACCGAGGGTGGAAACAACACCGAGGGTGCTGCTACTCCCCCTGTCGATGCCTGAACCTGCAGGAACAGTTTGTCTGTAGCATGGGCATGTTTTTTGCGGCCACCGAGGCCTAAACACTTTATCGTCGTGTTAAAAAGCTGCGTTTTCTTTCCTCTCGTTTCGAGCATCACGACTTGTCTATCAGTAGCAGAATCGTTTATCCAAGCGAGAGTTACTTTTCACGAAAGGTGATGAGTGAGGTATCCGTATCCCGGAGGCGTAGGAGTTCCTCGGCTCGGTCGGCCTTGCCGCTTATGTGTACTCCCGTCGTTTTCAGGATTCCGCTATCGATATAGAAGTCGAAAGCACGAAGGTCGTTTTGGTAGAAAATTTTTCCGAGGAAAATTTTGACGCAGAGGGGGTTCCCCCCTTCTAGCCCCCAAGGGAGGGTCGGGCTTTGCTGAGGCAAGGCCGACCCTTCCTTGACGGTTAGACTTAGCGTATGTAAAGAAAACGAGGTACATGAATGACTTGAAACATCTTAAGGGTAGAAGTGACGTAGCTGTTGGATGTTCCAAGCATTGCTGTAGACCTTGCCTTGGTCGTTGGCTAGCTTGTATGTTCCGGGATTCAAAATCTTGGCGATGATGAAGGGCCCTTCCCAGGGAGGAGTGAGCTTGTGGCGCCCTCGGGCGTCCTGTCGCAAACGAAGCACCAAGTCTCCCATTTGGAAGCCTCGAGGCCGAACGCTTCGGGCGTGGTAGCGTCGCAACGACTGCTGGTACCATGCCAAATGTAGTAAGGCAACGTCCCGAGCCTCTTCGAGCTAGTCCAGCGAGTCCTCTCGGCTGATCTGGTTGCTTCGGTCGTCGTACGCCCTGGTCCTCGGGGAGTCGTATTCTAAGTCCGTGGGGAGGACGGCCTCGGCCCCATAGACTAGAAAAAACGGCGAGAAACCCGTGGCTCGGCTCGGCATCGTCCTCAGACTCGAGACTACCGAGGGTAGCTCTTTCATCCACCGCTTGCCGAACTTGTTGAGGTTGTTGTAAATCCTCGGTTTGAGTCCCTGCAAGATCATACCGTTGGCACGCTCCACCTGCCCATTCGTCATGGGGTGAGCTACGGCGGCCCAGTCCACATAGATGTGGTGGTCGTCGCAGAAGTCCAGGAACTTTTTTTCGGTGAACTGTGTGCCATTGTCAGTGATGATGGAGTTTAGGACCCCGAATCGATGGATGATGTTGGTGAAGAAAGCCATCGCCTGCTCGGACCTGATGCTGGTTAAGGGTCGGACCTCGTTCCACTTGGAGAATTTGTCGATGGCAACCAACAGGTGCGAGAAGCCCTCGGGTGCCTTCTGCAAGGGACCGATGAGGTCTAGACCCCACACAGCAAACGCCCAGGTGATGGGTATCGTCTGCAGGGCCTGATCGGGCAGGCGTGTCTGCTTTGCGTAGAATTGACACCCCCGGCAGGAGCGTACAATCCTAGTGGCGTCGGCCACCGCGGTTGGCCAGTAGAAACCTTGTCAGAAGGCATTCCCCACGAGGGCTCGAGGTGCTGCATGGTGGCCGCAAGCCCCCGAGTGTATTTCTTGCAACAGCTCTTGTTCTCGGGCGATGGATATGCATCGTTGGAGGATGCCCGAGGGGCTGCGGTGATAGAGCTCATTTTCATCACCCAGCAAGACGAACGACTTGGCGCGCCGAGCTAGTCGCCGAGCTTTGGCCTTGTCGAGGGGAAGATCTCCTTGGAGGAGATATTCCAGGTACGAGGTCTGCCAGTTCAGATCTGGTGTGACCCCATTCTGTTCCCCCTCGACGGGCAAAGCCTCCTCGATGGCCGAGGGTACCTCGGGCTCGGCCGAGGCCTCCTCGGGCTCGGGCGTGTTGTCGATCTTAACGGATGGTTGATGTAGGTCTCTGGAGAAGACGTCCGGGGGGACCGTCGTCCGCCCCGAGGCTATCTTCGCCAGCTCATCCGTAGTCTCGTTGTACCGTCAGGCGATGTGGTTGAGCTCCAGCCCGTAGAACTTGTCTTCCAGGCGCCGGACTTCATCGCAGTAGGCTTCCATCCTCCGGTCGCGGCAGTGAGAGTTCTTCATGACTTGGTCGATGACAAGCTGCGAGTTGCCACGAGCGTCGAGACGCCGGACCCCTATCTCGGCGGCGATGCGCAGCCCGTTAACCAGAGCCTCGTACTCGGCCACGTTGTTTGATGCCGGAAAATGCTTTCCGAAGGGTGAAATGAAGAGCAAGCCAGCGTCTGCTCCTGTTTTCATGAGTGACCCATCTAAGTACATGGTCCAAAGCTCGAGTTGGATTAGAGTTGTTGGTAACTGGGTGTCAGTCCACTCAGCCAGGAAGTCTGCCAAGACCTGGGATTTTATGGCCTTCCGAGGGGCGAATGATAGCGTTTCGCCCATGAGTTCCACCGCCCACTTTGCTATCCTACTCGAGGCCTCACGGCACTGGATGATCTCCCCCAGGGGGAAGGATGACACCACAGTCACCAGATGAGACTCGAAGTAGTGTCGCAACTTTCGTTGTGTCAGAATCACTGCGTAGAGCAGCTTCTGGATCTACGGGTAGCGGACTTTGGTCTCGGAAAGCACTTCGCTGATGAAGTAGACTGGCCTCTGGACGAGCAGTGCATGCCCTTCTTCCCGTCTCTCGACTACGATCGTGACGCTAACCACCTGAGTGGTTGCGGCTACGTAGATCAAGAGGGCTTCTCCTGCAGCGGGGGGCACCAGGATGGGTGCGTTTGTAAGGAGCGCCTTAAGGTTTCCGAGGGCTTCCTCGGCCTCGGGGGTCCAAGTGAAGCGCTCGGTTTTCCTTAAGAGGCGGTACAGAGGCAAGCCTTTCTCGCCAAGGCGTGAGATGAAGCGGCTCAGAGCTGCAAGGCATCCCATGACCCTCTGTACTCCTTTCAAATCTTTGATCGGTCCCATGTTGGTGATGGCCGCGATTTTCTCCGGATTGGCCTCTATGCCCCGCTTGGAGACGATGAACCCTAGGAGCATGCCTCGGGGGACTCCGAAGACACACTTCTCGGGGTTGAGTTTCACGCCTTTTGCTCTCAGACACTTGAATGTCGTTTCAAGGTCAGAGAGGAGGTCGGAGGCTTTCTTCGTCTTGACAACGATGTCATCGACGTAAGCCTCGACCGTTCTGCCGATGTGTCCTCCGAACACATGGTCCATGCACCTCTGGTAGGTGGCGCCTGCATTCCTCAAACCAAATGGCATTGTGGTGTAACAGTACATGCCAAAAGTGTGATAAAAGAAGTCGCGAGCTGGTCGGACTCTTTCATCTTGATTTGGTGATAGCCCGAGTAGGCATCGAGGAATGACAGGGTTTTGCACCCAGCAGTGGAGTCCACAATTTGATCGATGCGAGGTAGAGGGTAGGGAACTTTCGGACATGCTTTGTTTAGACCAGTGTAGTCTACACACATCCTCCATTTCCCATCCTTCTTCCTTACAAGAACAGGGTTGGCTAACCATTCGGGATGGAATACCTCTTTGATGAACCCTGCCGCGAGTAGCTTGTGGATCTCCTCGCCTATGGCCCTGCGCTTTTCTTTGTCAAAACGGCGCAGGGTTTGCTTCACGGGTCGGGCTTCAGCTCTGATGTCCAATGAGTGCTCGGCGACATCCCTTGGTATGCCTGGCATGTCCGAGGGACCCCACGCAAAAACTTTGGCGTTTGCGCGGAGAAAGTCGACGAGCACTGCTTCCTATTTGGGGTCGAGCTCGGAGCCGATCTGGACTTTCTTGTTGGCGTCGTTGCTGGGGTTGAGAGAGACGGACTTAACCGCCTCGACTAGTTCGAAGTTGCCGATGTGCCGCTTCGCGTCGGGTGTCTCCTTGGAGAGGCGTTCCAGGTCGGCGATGAGGGCCTCGGACTCGGCGAGGGCCTCAGCGTACTCCACGCATTCCACGTCGCATTCGTACGCGTGGCGGTACGTGGATCCGACGGTGATGATCCCGTTTGGGCCCGGCATCTTGAGCTTGAGGTAGGTGTAGTTGGGGACGGCCATGAACTAGGCGTAGCATGGTCCTCCCAACACCGCGTGGTAGGTCCCTCGGAACCCGACGACCTCGAAGGTGAGAGTTTCCTTTCGGAAGTTGAAGGGAGTCCCGAAGCAGATGGGTAAGTCGATCCGTCCGAGGGGCAGGATTCGCTTTCCGGGCGCGATTCCGTGGAAGGGTGCCGCACCGGCCCGGACCACGGACCTATCAACCCCCAAGAGTTCTAGGGTCTCGGCGTAGATGATGTTAAGGCTGCTGCCTCCGTCCATGAGGACTTTGGAGAGCCTAACATTGCCGATGATCGGATCGACGACGAGCGGGTACCTCCCTAGGCTTGGCACGAAGTCGGGGTGGTCGCCTCGGTCGAAGGTGATAGGCTTGTCGGACCAGTCTAGGTAGACTGGCGCTGCCACGTTTGAAAGGGAATTAGGCTTACACCTATTTCCTAAACTGATTTTGGTGGTTGAATTGCCCAACACAAATAATTGGACTAACTAGTTTGCTCTAGTCTATAAGTTCTACAGGTGCCAAAGGTTCACAACAAGCCAATAAAAAGACCAAGAATGGGTTCAATAAAAGAGAGCAAAGGGACAACCGAAGGCGCCCTGGTCTGGCGCACCAGACTGTCCGGTGCACCAAGGGACTTGAAGCTAAACTCATCACCTTCGGGAAATCTCAGAGGCGCTCCACTATAATTCACCGGACTATTCGGTGTACACCGGACAGTGTCCGGTGCTCCAAGGAGAAGCGACTCTGAACTCGCCAACTTCGAGAATCCGCTCCGCTATAATTCACCGGACATGTCTGGTGTACACCGGACTGCCGGTGTAACGGCGGAGCAACGGCTAGTCGGCGCCAACGGTCACCTGCAGAGGCATTAAATGCGCGCCAGAGCGCGCAGAGGTCAGGCACGCGCGAGACGGTGCACCGGACAGTCTACAGTACATGTCTGGTGCACCACCGGACAGCCAGGCGACCCCACCAGTCAGAGCTCCAACGGTCGAACCCTAACGGCCGGGTGACGTGGCTGGCGCACCAGACACTGTCCGGTGTACACCGAACTGTCCGGTGTGCCATGCGACAGCAAGATTCACCAACGGCTAGTTTGGTGGTTGGGGCTATAAATACCCCCAACCACCCCTTATTCAATCCATCCAAGCTTTCCACCTTCCAACCATCTACAAGAGCTCTACCATTCAATTCTAGACACACCCAAGTGATCAAATCCTCTCCAATTCCACACAAAGCTTTAGTGACTAGTGAGAGAGATTTGTTGTGTTCTTTTGAGCTCTTGCGCTTGGATTGCTTCTTTTCTTTCTCATTTGTTCTTGTGATCAAAACTCAATTGTAACCGAGGCAAGAGACACCAATTGTGTGGTGGTCCTTGCGGGGAAGTTTTGTTCCCGGTTGATTTGAGAAGAGAAGCTCACTCGGTCCGAGGGACCGTTTGAGAGAGGGAAAGGGTTGAAAAAGACCCGGCCTTTGTGGCCTCCTCAACGGGGAGTAGGTTTGCGAGAACCGAACCTCGGTAAAACAAAACCACGTGTCTCACTCTTCATTCGCTCGCGATTTGTTTTGCGCCCTCTCTCTCGGACTCATTTCTATTTCTAACGCTAACCCGGCTTGTAGTTGTGATTAACTTTGTAAATTTCAGTTTCGCCCTATTCACCCCCCCTCCCCTCTAGGCGACTTTCAATTGGTATCAGAGCCCGGTGCTTCATTAGAGCCTAACCGCTCGAAGTGATGTCGGGAGATCACGCCAAGAAGGAGATGGAGACCGGCGATAAGCCCACTACAAGCCACGGGGAGACTTCTTCGGAAGAGTCCCGCAACAAAAGGAAGGAGAAGAAAGACTCCTCCAACAAAGGGAAGGGGAAAGAAAAGAAATCCTCTTCCCACAAGTCGCATCGGAGAGGCGACAAGCAAAAGAGGATGAGGAAAGTGGTCTACTACGAGACCGACTCTTCATCACCATCGACCTCCGGCTCCGACGCGCCGTCTGTCACTTCTAAGCGCCATGAGCGCAAGAAGTATAGTAAGATTCCCCTATGCTACCCACATATTTCAAAGCATACTCCTTTACTCTCCGTTCCATTAGGCAAACGACCGGTTTTTGACGGTGAAGATTATAACATGTGGAGTGATAAAATGAGGCATCATCTAACCTCACTCCACACAAGCATTTGGAATGTTGTTGAGTTTGGTGTACAGGTACCATCCATAGGGGATGAGGACTACGACTCGAACGAAGTAGCCCAAATCCACCACTTTAACTCCCAAGCCACCACTATACTCCTCACCTCTCTAAGTCAAGAGGAGTATAACAAGGTGCAAGGGTTAAAGAGTGCGAAGGAAATTTGGGACGTACTCAAGACCGCACACGAGGGAGACGAGGTGACAAAGATCACCAAGCGAGAGATGATCGAGGGGGAGCTCGGTCGCTTCATGCTTCACCAAGGGGAGGATCCACAAGCCATGTACAACCGCTTGAAAACCTTGGTGAACCAAGTGCGCAACCTCGGGAGCGAAAAATGGGATGACCATGAAATGGTCAAGGTTATTCTTAGATCCCTTGTTTTTCTTAACCCTACACAAGTTCAATTAATTCGAGGTGATCCTAGATATAAGCTAATGTCTCCCGAGGAGGTTATAGGAAAATTTGTGAGCTTTGAGCTAATGATTAAAGGCTCAAAAGAAAATCATCGAGCAAGGCACCTCCTCAACGCCCGAAGCACAACCGGTGGCATTCAAGGCGACGGAGGAGAAGAAGGAGGAATCTACATCAAGTAGACAACCAATCGACGCCTCCAATGTCGACAATGAGGAAATGGCGCTTATCATCAAAAGCTTCCGCCAAATCCTCAAGCAAAGGAGGGGGAAAGATTACAAGCCCCGCTCCAAGAAAGTTTGCTACAAGTGTGGTAAGCCCGGTCACTTTATTGCCAAATGTCCTATTTCTAGTGACAGGGGCGACGACAAGAAGGGGAGAAGAAAGGAAAAGAAGAGGTACCACAAGAAGAAGGGCGGCAATGCCCATGTGTGCCGCGAGTGTGACTCCGACGAGAGCTCCACCGACTCCTCCGACGAGGGCGCCGCCAACATCGCCGTCACCAAGGGACTTCTCTTCCCCAACGTCGGCCATAAGTGCCTCATGGCAAAGGACAGCAAAAAGAAGAAGGTTAAATCCAAATGCTCCACTAAATATGAGTCCTCTAGTGATGATAATGCTAGTGATGAGGAGGATAATTTGCGTACCCTTTTTGCCAACCTAAACATGCAACAAAAAGAAAAATTAAATGAACTAATTAGTGTCATCCATGAGAAGGATGAACTCTTGGACTCCCAAGAAGACTTCCTAATCAAGGAAAACAAAACGCATGTTAAGGTTAAAAATGCTTGCGCTCTAGAAGTTGAAAAATGTGAAAAATTGTCTAGTGAGCTAAGCACTTGCCATGAGACCATTGACAACCTTAGAAATGAGAATGCAAATTTGTTAGCTAAGGTTGATTCAATTGTTTGTAATGTTTCAATTCCCAATCTTAGAGATGATAATGTTGATTTGCTTGCTAAGATTGAAGAATTGAATAATTCTCTTGCTAGCCTTAGGATTGAAAATGAAAAAGTGCTTGCTAAGGCTAAAGATTTTGATGTTTGCAATGTTACTATTTCTAACCTTAGAAGTGAAAATGATATATTACATGCTAAGGTTGTAGAACTAAAATCTTGCAAACCCTCTACGTCTACTATTGAGCATGTTTCTATTTGCACTAGATGTAGAGATGTTGATATTGATGCTATTCATGATCATATGGTCTTAATTAAACAACAAAATGATCATATAGCAAAATTAGATGCTAAAATTGCCGAGCATAACTTAGAGAATGAAAAGTTTAAATTTGCTAGAAGTATGCTCTATAATGGGAGACGCCCTGGCATCAAGGATGACATTGGCTTCCAAAGGGGAGACAATGTCAAACTTAATGCCCCTCCTAAAAGACTGTCTAATTTTGTTAAGGGCAAGGCTCCCATGCCTCAGGATAACGAGGGTTACATTTTGTACCCTGACGGTTATCCTGAGAGCAAAATTAGGAGAATTCATTCTAGGAAGTCTCACTCTGGCCCTAATCATGCTTTTATGTATAAGGGTGAGACATCTAGCTCTAGGCAACCAACCCGTGCTAAGTTGCCTAAGAAGAAAACTCCTAGTGCATCAAATGATCATGACATTTCATTTAAAACTTTTGATGCATCTTATGTTTTGACTAACAAATCCGGCAAGGTAGTTGCCAAGTTTGTAGGGGGCAAACACAAGGGCTCCAAGACTTGTGTTTGGGTACCCAAAGTTCTTGTGTCTAATGCCAAAGGACCCAAAACCGTTTGGGTACCTAAAGTCAAGAACTAAAATTGTTTTGTAGGTTTATGGATCCGGGGGCACAAGTTGGATCATCGATAGCGGGTGCACAAACCACATGACAGGGGAGAAGAAGATGTTCTCCTCCTACGAGAAAAACCAAGATCCCCAACGAGCTATCACATTCGGGGATGGAAACCAAGGTTTGGTCAAAGGTTTGGGTAAAATAGCTATATCTCCTGACCATTCCATTTCCAATGTTTTTCTTGTTGATTCATTAGATTACAACTTGCTTTCCGTTTCCCAATTATGTCAAATGGGCTACAACTGTCTCTTTACTGATGTAGGTGTCACTGTCTTTAGAAGAAGTGATGATTCAATAGCATTTAAGGGAGTGTTAGAGGGTCAGCTATACTTGGTAGATTTTGATAGAGCTGAACTCGACACTTGCTTAATTGCTAAGACTAACATGGGTTGGCTCTGGCACCGCCGACTAGCCCATGTTGGAATGAAGAATATTCATAAGCTTCTAAAGGGAGAGCACATTTTAGGATTAACAAATGTTCATTTTGAGAAAGACAGGATTTGTAGCGCATGCCAAGCCGGGAAGCAAGTTGGTGTTCATCATCCACACAAGAACATCATGACGACTGACAGGCCACTGGAGCCCCTACACATGCATCTATTTGGCCCGATTACTTACATAAGCATCGGCGGGAGTAAGTACTGTCTAGTTATTGTGGATGATTATTCTCACTTCACTTGGGTGTTCTTTTTACAGGAAAAATCTCAAACCCAAGAAACCTTAAAGGGATTCTTGAGACGGGCTCAAAATGAGTTCGGCTTAAGGATCAAGAAGATAAGAAGCGACAACGGGACAGAGTTCAAGAATTCACAAATTGAAGGTTTCCTTGAGGAGGAGGGCATCAAGCATGAGTTCTCTTCTCCCTACACCCCACAACAAAATGTAGTGGAAAGGAAGAATAGAACCCTATTGGACATGGCAAGAACCATGCTTGATGAGTATAAGACGCCGGATCGGTTTTGGACTGAGGCGGTTAACACCGCTTGCTACGCCATCAACCGGTTATATCTACACCGAATCCTCAAGAAGACATCATACAAACTCCTAACCGGTAAAAAGCCCAATATTTCATATTTTAGAGTCTTTGGTAGCAAATGCTTTATTCTTGTTAAAAGAGGAAGAAAATCTAAATTTGCTCCTAAGACTGTAGAAGGCTTTTTACTAGGATATGATTCAAACACAAGGGCATATAGAGTCTTTAACAAGTCCTCAGGACTAGTTGAAGTTTCTTGTGACGTTGTGTTTGATGAAACTAACGACTCTCAAGTAGAGCAAGTTGATCTTGATGAGATAGGTGAAGAAGAGGCTCCATGCATCGCGCTAAGGAACATGTCCATTGGGGATGTGTGTCCTAAGGAATCCGAAGAGCCTCCAAATGCACAAGATCAACCATCCTCCTCCACGCAAGCATCTCCACCAACTCAAAATGAGGATGAAGCTCAAGTTGATGAAGAAGAAGATCAAAGAGATGAGCCACCTCAAGATGACAGCAATAATCAAGGGGGAGATGCAAATGTTCAAGACAAGGAGGATGAAGAACCAAGGCCGCCACACCCAAGAGTCCACCAAGCAATCCAACGAGATCACCCCGTCGACACCATCCTCAGCGACATTCATAAGGGGGTAACCACTAGATCTCGTGTTGCACATTTTTGTGAGCATTACTCTTTTGTTTCCTCTATTGAGCCACACAGGGTAGAGGAAGCACTCCAAGATTCGGATTGGGTGATGGCGATGCAAGAGGAGCTCAACAACTTCACTAGAAACAAGGTATGGCATTTAGTTCCACATCCTAACCAAAATGTTGTAGGAACCAAGTGGGTCTTCCGCAACAAGCAAGACGAGCATGGTGTGGTGACAAGGAACAAAGCCTGACTTGTTGCCAAGGGATACTCCCAAGTCGAAGGTTTGGATTTTGGTGAAACCTATGCACCCGTAGCTAGGCTTGAGTCAATTCGCATATTATTAGCCTATGCTACTTACCATGGCTTCAAGCTTTACCAAATGGACGTGAAGAGTGCCTTCCTCAATGGACCAATCAAGGAAGAGGTCTACGTTGAGCAACCTCCCGGCTTTAAAGATAGTGAGTACCCTAACCATGTCTATAGGCTCTCTAAGGCGCTTTATGGGCTCAAGCAAGCCCCAAGAGCATGGTATGAATGCCTAAGAGATTTCCTTATTGCAAATGGCTTCAAAGTCGGAAAGGCCGATCCTACTCTATTCACTAAAACTCTTGACAATGATTTGTTTGTATGCCAAATTTATGTTGATGATATTATATTTGGGTCTACTAACGAATCTACATGTGAGGAATTTAGTAGGATCATGACACAAAAGTTCGAGATGTCAATGATGGGGGAGTTGAAGTATTTCTTAGGATTTCAAGTAAAGCAACTCCAAGAGGGCACCTTCATTTGTCAAACAAAGTATACTCAAGACATCCTAAACAAGTTTGGAATGAAGGATGCTAAGCCTATCAAGACACCCATGGGAACCAATGGGCATCTCGACCTCGACACGGAAGGTAAATCTGTCGATCAAAAGGTATACCGGTCGATGATTGGTTCATTACTTTATTTATGTGCATCTCGACCGGATATTATGCTCTCCGTATGCATGTGGTGCAAGATTCCAAGCCGACCCTAAGGAATCTCACCTTACGGCCGTAAAACGAATCTTGAGATATCTGGCTTATACTCCTAAGTTTGGGCTTTGGTACCCTCGGGGATCCACTTTTGATTTAATTGGTTATTTAGATGTCGATTGGGCAGGGTGCAAAATCAATAGAAAGAGCACATCGGGGACTTGCCAGTTCTTGGGAAGATCCTTGGTGTCTTGGCTTCAAAGAAGCAAAATTCGGTCGCTCTTTCTACCGCCGAAGCCGAGTACATTGCCGCAGGCCATTGTTGCGCGCAATTGCTTTGGATGAGGCAAACCCTGCGGGACTATGGTTACAAATTAACAAAAGTTCCTCTTCTATGTGATAATGAGAGTGCAATCCGCATGGCGGATAATCCCGTTGAGCATAGCCGCACTAAACACATAGCCATTCGGTATCATTTTCTTAGGGATCACCAACAAAAGGGGGATATCGAGATTGCATACATTAATACTAAAGATCAATTAGCCGATATCTTTACCAAGCCACTAGATGAACAAACTTTTACCAAGCTTAGGCATGAGCTAAATATTCTTGATTCTAGAAATTTCTTTTGATGTCTTGCACACATAGCTCATAAATATACCTTTGATCATGTCTCTTTTATATATGCTATGACTAATGTGTTTTCAAGTGAATTTCAAACCAAGTCATAGGTGTATTGAAAGGGAATTGGAGTCTTCGGCGAAGACAAAGGCTTCCACTCCACTCTATTACTCATCCTTCGCCGTCGCTCCGAGCAATTCTCCGTCTTTGGTATAATCTTCTCTCATATGTTTTATTTGCCAAAGGGGAGAAAGTAGTTAGTAAAGGGCTTATTTCTCACTCAAAGTATCTGTTTTTAGCGATTCATGCCAAAGGGGGAGAAAGTATGAGCCCAAAGCAAAAGGACCGCACCACCACCTAATTTTAAAACTAATAATTTTCAATTGGTATATTTCAAATTGGTACCTTATTGTGTTCTAAAGGGGAAGAAAGTAGCACTTTCAAAAATTGGTATCTTAAAAACCCTCTTGAACACTAAGAGGAGAATTTTATTGAAAGAGAGTTTTGTTTAGTCAAAGGAAAAGCATTTGATACAGGGGGAGAAAATTTCAAATCTTGAAAATGCTTCTCAAAATCCTACTCATTTATCTTTGACTATTTGCAAAAGAACTTTGAAAAGGATTTACAAAAAGAATGTGCAAAAACAAAACATGTGGTGCAAGCGTGGTCCAAAATGTTAAATTTAAAGAAACAATCCATGCATATCTAGTAAGTAATATTTATTGGCTCAATTCTAAGTAACCTTTGCACTTACATTTTGCAAACTAGTTCAATTATGCACTTCTATACTTGCTTTGGTTTGTGTTGGCATCAATCACCAAAAAGGGGGAGATTGAAAGGGAATTAGGCTTACACCTATTTCCTAAACTGATTTTGGTGGTTGAATTGCCCAACACAAATAATTGGACTAACTAGTTTGCTCTAGTCTATAAGTTCTACAAGTGCCAAAGGTTCACAACAAGCCAATAAAAAGACCAAGAATGGGTTCAATAAAAGAGAGCAAAGGGACAAACGAAGGCGCCCTGGTCTGGCGCACCGGACTGTCCGGTGCACCACCGGACAGTGTCCGGTGCACCAGGGGACTTGAAGCTAAACTCATCACCTTCAGGAAATGTCACACCCGGCTTTAAGGAACAAAGCCAAGTGCATCTCATACATGCGCCATGAAGACAACATATATAATAACAGAGTGTATAGAGATAAATGTCACAATAATCAGAGTATTTATTACATAGCGGAAGACTTATTACAAAATAAAAGATAAAAGTAAAACGAACTAAGGATCGTCGGCGCCAATGTCAACTGAGGAACGCCACCTAGATCAGATCATACTCCTCACCTTGTGGCTCCTCCTGAACCACCTGCTCTTCTCCTGTGGGGGGGTGTGAGACAGCAAGGGTGAGCTCACACATGATCATAGCTCAACAAGTTGTGGGAAACCAGTGGACATAAACTCACAAAGGTGTGAGTTCATGTGATGTGTAAGGCTAATCAATGACAGGGGTTAAGGCTGAGCATTGCTTTTAAGTAGTTGATCAAACTTTTATTAGCAGTTACTAAGTGTAAGTAAATACCAAACCATATGTAAAGTAATATAACAAAATTAATAACAAAACCATGCAATGCAAATGACAAAATTGAATTTAAGTTCCATAATTTAAACATCAGAGAGTCCTGAGCCGCTCATGACCGTGAGCTCGGCTAGTATACCAGTTTTACACTCTGCAGAGGTTGTACCCTTTACCCACAAGTCATGTTACCCATCTGCCAAGGGGTCGCGAATCCCATACACCTCTACCTAGGAAGCGCGACAGGGCAACACTACGAGGCCTTTACAAAGTTCCACTAGCTTCCGAAAACCCGCTACAGTTTATAGGAAGTTCCAATGCAGGGTTCTTGGCTGACTGCCATCGCAGCAAAATCAACCAAGGACCTCCCTACACTGACCACTCCCCTACTGCCCTTGCCCCTTTCGGGTAAGGTAGTCTTCCACTAGCTTTCCTAATTAGTCAGCCAAGGGCGTCCCATTAAACTCTTGTGGTGGCACGTGGTTCTCAAGTTAAGCTCTATGTTCCAATTAACATTAATGATCTCAACATGAACATAAATAGAATAACAAAAAGAATTGGAACATAGAGGTAATAAATGATTATCCCAAAACCATATAAAGCAATAGCAAACTACCCAAGTGATTCAGGGGTAAACAAGGTAATGAGATAAACAATCTAGGGTGACCTATTGGGTCCCATCAAAATTAACCTATGCATGGATAAGTGATATTAAAGAACATTATTGGGTAAAAAGTGGTCAAGGGCACAACTTGCCTTCAATGAGCTCCTGCTCAGCTACTTCAACCTGCTGCTCACCAGGATCCTCGGTCACGGGCTCTTCTACTCGCCATAATACAAACAAGCACAATGTGCAGGGAAAAATTAACATCACACCAAGCATGTAAACAAAATACAGAGTAATAATCTACATATTAAAATAAAATCCTAGGAACAGAAATCATAATTTTTGGAGTTATAGATTTTAGGATATGAATTTCCAAAGGTTTTATGTGCTTAAAATAGGATTAAGTGAGGAATTAATTTTCTTACTGTTTTCATGACAAGACAGAGACTCTAAGTGATAGAGAATAAAATTACAAAATTTTAGAAAGTGGAATGGATTAATTTGGAGCTCATATGAATTTTCTATGAATTATTAAAGTTCTAGCACTTATTTTTGTATTAAAAAGCAATTTCTAATTAATTCTTCTCTAATTTTCAATGCTCTGGACTGGGCCTCAAATCCTAGAAAGTGTAGGGGCCACGGGGTAAAACTCCTAAGACACAGAGCACCGTGTACTAGGACGGCGGGTTGTTTCTTAACTCTCGCGGGGTTTCTTATGCAAATAAACCAGCGAAAGGGTATCGGTGAGTCCAGGCCGTCCGATCCGGAACTATCGCGCCAGATTAGATCTACGCGATTTACACACCCGCGCACAATCCTGCTCGACGGATCGAAGATCCACGGTCCTAGTGATACGATTCCCCTCGACCACACTGCACCGCACGATCGAAAACCAAGGATTCTGATTTTATAACATGAAAGGGTATTCTTCATTTTAATCCTGGCCATCGAATCCCGAATCAACGGCCATTGGACCCTCCACTCCTCGCACACACACATCCGCCCCCAACCACCGGAGCAGACCCCGGACACGGCGGCGCCCATGGCCGGCCACTACAATCGCTCCCTCTAGCGCCCTATCCTCTAATCAACTGGTTGATAGAGTAGCGCTAAGCAAAACGAAACGGTAGAGCCAAAACTCACCGAGGATGGCACGCTCAGGCGGTCAGTCCGCGGTGAACTGTGGCACAACGCAGATGTCGCGCCCCGGTGAAGAAATCTGCTTGTTCCACACAACGATTGGTTCCGCAGCGGCGTCGATCACACTCCCTAGGGTGCGACGAAGGTCGTTGGCCAACCGTGCGCCCTAATTGGCTTCACCGGTGAAGAACGTGTGCAGCAGCGATCGCCTCCCTTCTCGGTCCGCGGCGACGCTCAAACAGGTGGAACAGGGCTAGGGCGCACACGCAGTCAGGGAAGGGAATGCGAGGATTTATCCTCAGGTAGCGCCATCGAGCGCAACAACCCCCACTTTCCCCGACCGCGGTGAAGTCGCGTTCGGTTCGCCCGCCATCCGCGCGAAGCTCGGACGAGCTGTTGACGACGCCCACGTCTGACGTGCGAGCCCCAGGTGTCAGCCGAAAGGAGAAGGCGCGCGCGCGACGAGGCTGACAGCGGGTCCCCAGTGGAGGCGAGACCGCGTTTGCGTGCGGCGCGGAGTGGGTGGCTGACTCGTCGGCCCCACGGGTCAGTGACTTCAACTGACCAATGCTGGAGAGCGGCACAGCGCGCATGAGACGCGAGCGAGCGGGGCCCGCCTGTCGGCGCGTGTTCACCAGGCTGGGCCGCGCAGGGTGACTTGAGTTTGGGCCGAATTGGTGTTCTGAGCCCAGTTAGAGTTTTATTCTTTTCCCTTTTTCTTTTCTTTTCATTTCTTTTCAAATTCAAACTTCAATTCAAATTCAAACTTTGTGGCACTTTGTATACTGGCTAATTATTTATTTTGATCATATCAACTGTGATGAAGTTATTTTAATGACAATTTTATTTGTATTGAATAGTATTCCTTTCTCTTCTCTATTTTCATGGTTTTATTTTCAAGTTAAACTTTAAATTCTATGGATCCATTGATATGCTATTAATGGTATATTTATCTTATTAAGCACAAATGCACAACCAAATAAAAACTCAGCATGATGCATAAACTTTAATAGTATATCCTTTTATTACTTATTTGTTTTTGAATGTAGTGTTCACATGTGATGATGCATAAAGGTCAAACTCATATAAAGAGAAATTGTTTCTCTATTGGTATTATTTCTAGCGAATTACAAAGTGGTGTTACAAATCCTACCCCCTTAAAAATAATCTCGTCCTCGAGATTTAAGAAGAACTAGAGAAAAGGTGGTGAAAATCTATGCGAAGCTCTTCTTCTCTTTCCCAAGTCGCTTCATCTTCACCGTGGTGACTCCATTGGACTTTGCACATCTTTATCACCTTATTTCTTGTAACTCGAGTCAAAGTGTCCAAAACCTTGATCGGGTACTCCGTGTAAGTCAAATCACCTTGAACACTGAGCTCTTCCATTGGTAACTGTTCCTCAGGGACACGGAGACATTTCTTCAGTTGAGATACGTGGAACACGTTGTGCACATCTGATAGAGTAGCAGGTAGCTCGAGTTGGTATGCCATCTCCCCAACTCGCCTAAAGATCAAGAATGGTCCAATGTAGTGAGGGGACAATTTGCCCTTAACTTTGAATCTCCTCATTCCACGAAGTGGTGACACCTTGAGATACACATAATCTCCTTCTTCAAATTCCAGTGGCCTTCTTCTATTATCAGCGTAGCTCTTTTGCCTGGTTTGAGCCACCCTCAAATTCTCCCGAATTATACAGACTTGTTCTTCTGCTTCTTGAATCAATTCAGGCCCAAAGAACTGTCTCTCTCCAGTCTGATCCCAATACAAAGGAGTCCTGCACTTCCTCCCATATAAAGCTTCAAAAGGTGACATCTTCAGACTGGCCTGATAACTATTATTATATGAGAACTCAGCATAAGGTAGACTTTTATCCCAACTTCCTCCATGCTGAAGGGCACAAGCTCTCAACATATCTTCCAATACTTGACTAGTCCTTTCAGTCTGTCCATCAGTCTGAGGGTGATAAGCTGTACTAAAATTCAACTTTGTGCTCATATTCTCATGAAAGCTTCTCCAAAACCTTGAGGTAAATTGCGAACCTCGATCAGACACGATCTTCTTTGGTACTCCATGTAAACACACAATCCGAGCCATATATAACTCTGCTAGCTGAGAACCTTTATAAGTAGTCTTCACAGGAATAAAGTGAGCCACTTTAGTCAATCTATCCACAATCACCCATATAGCATCATATCCTTTCTGGGTGCGAGGCAATCCAGTAATGAAATCCATACCAATCTCTTCCCACTTCCACTCGGGTATCTTTAGTGGATGTAACAATCCAGCTGGCCTCTGGTGTTCAGCCTTAACTCTTTGACATACATCGCACATAGCCACATGTGCAGCTACATCTCTTTTCAATCCATACCACCAATACTTTCGTTTCAAATCCTGATACATCTTGGTACTACCAGGATGAATAGAATAGTCCGAGTCATGGGCCTCCTTTAAAATAGTCTCTCGAAGGCTTTCAATATCAGGAACACACATCCTGTCCTTGAACCATACGGTGCCTTGCTCATCTTCCGTAAATTCCGGAACTCGACCTTCAGTAATCAGATCCTTAATCTCTTTTATTTTAGCATCACCAATTTGTCCTTTGTGGATCTCTTGCTCCAAAGTAGGTTCCACATCAATAGTAACTCCTTCAGTATGAGCAACTATCCCCAGGTTAAGTCTCCTGAAATCCTCAACAATCTCATCGGGTAGCTGGCAACAATAGCTGAATGAACATGCTCCTTTCGACTCAAGGCATCTGCAACCAAATTTGCCTTGCCCGGGTGATAGTGAATCTCCAAATCATAGTCCTTAATAAGCTCCAACCAACGGCGTTGCCTAAGGTTGAGATCCTTCTGAGTGAATATATACTTCAGACTCTTATGATCCGTATATACTTGGCACTTGGTCCCCATGATATAATGTCTCCAAATCTTAAGCGCATGCACAACGGCTGCCAATTCCAAGTCATGTGTGGGGTAGTTCAATTCATGTCTCCGTAACTGACGAGAAGCATAGGCAATCACATGTCCTTCTTGCATGAGCACGCATCCTAAGCCTTGGCCACATGCATCACAATAGATATCAAATTCTTTCTGTAAGTCAGGCATAACCAATACTGGTGGCGACATCAACCTTTTCTTCAATTGATCAAAGCTGTCTTGGCACTTCTCGTCCCACTTAAATTCTCTTCCTTTCTCCAAAAGCGAAGTCATAGGCTTAGCAATCTTAGAAAATCCTTCAATAAATCTCCGATAATATCCTGCTAATCCCAAGAAACTCTGAATCTCAGTAACTGTAGTGGGTACTCTCCACTCTATTATCTCCTTAACCTTAGCAGGATCCACTGAAATTCCTCCATTAGAAATAATATGACCAAGAAATGGCACTTCGCCAATCCAAAACTCGCACTTGCTGAACTTGGCATATAGCTGGTTATCTCGTAGCTTCTGTAGCACCAATCTTAGATGTTCCTCATGATCGCTATCACTCTGAGAATAAATAAGAATATCGTCGATGAATACCACGACGAATCTGTCCAAATACTCCATAAACACCTTATTCATCAAGTTCATAAAATAAGCTGGTGCATTAGTTAATCCAAACGACATAACCGTGAACTCATATAATCCATATCGAGTCAAGAATGCCGTCTTGGGAATATCCGATGGTCTAATCCTCATCTGATGGTAACCGGATCGGAGATCAATCTTCGAGAATACCTTTGCACCTCTCATTTGGTCAAACAAATCCTCAACACGGGGCAACGGATACTTGTTCTTCACCGTAACATCATTAAGAGATCTATAATCCACACACATCCGCTGCGATCCATCCTTCTTCTGTACAAACAAGACCGGTGCTCCCCAAGGTGAGGAACTCGGACGAATGTACCCAGCCTCTTGTAACTCAGATAACTGCTTCTTAAGTTCCTTCAACTCCTCTACGGACATCCTATATGGCCGTTTAGAAATAGGGGCGGTTCCAGGTAAGAGATCAATAACAAACTCAACTTCTCTATCAGGTGGCATCCCTGGTAACTCCTCTAGAAAGACATCCGGAAAATCTCTAACCACCCAGATGTTGTCACCAACAAACTCCTCAGGTATAAAGAACATTGCACGCATGGGTGAGGAGGTTACTGCAATATTAACTTGAAACCTTTCTCATTTAGTGGTAGTGAGTTCTACGGTACCTCTACCACATGCTATAACGGCCTTTGCCTTTCTTAACCATGACATACCAAGGATCAGATCTATACTGCTTGACTCTAAAATTATAGCAATAGCTCCAAATTCTCTACCCATAATGGTCAATGTCAATCTACGTGTCATTTGATTCGCCTCAACAGGCCCTTTAGGTGTAATTACTATCATTGGTTTTCTCATATTTAGCAGTGGTATTTCATTTGTGTTGGCATATCTAGCAGACATGAATGAATGTGTAGCACCAGAATCGAATAATATGGTTGCAGGAATTGCATTAACATAAAACATACCAAGTACGAGGTCACCACCATCCGGAGTAGCATCAACGCTGACTTGATTAACCTTGGCAATAGAATATCCCTTGCCAGATCCTGGGGTTTGCTGCCTGTTCTGAACTGGAGTAGTAGCAATCCTCTGTGGGCAGACATTTGCATAATGACCAGTCTTCCCACACTTGAAACAAGTAGTGCCTGGACTCTGTCTTGGAAACTTCGTCGGGGTGCCAGTAGGGGTAGCCTGTCGAGGAGGTGGAGTCCTCAGTGGTGATTGCTGAACTGGGCGCTGGCCTCCGCCAGTGCGAACTGGTGTACCCTGAGGCGAACTGTAGCGAGGACGAACACTGCTGCTTCCTTGTCCTTGAGATATAGCTTTTCTCTTCAAATCTCCCAGCTGAACACGCTTGTGTTCAATAGCAAGAGTCTTATCCAGCAGCCTCTGAAATGATGGAAAAGTGTGTGCAACCAGTGCATACTGTAGGGGTCCATTAAGTCCTTCAATAAAGTGCTCCTGCTTTCTTTCATCCTCAGCAACTTCCTCCGGAGCATATCTCGACAGCTGAATGAATTTGTCTGTACTCGCTGACTGTCATGCTTCCTTGCTTCAGCGATAGAAATTCCTTCTTCTTAATCTTTATCAATCCAGCTGGTATATGATAATTCCTGAACTGTGTACTGAACTCTGCCCAGGTAATAGTATCAGCAGCATCGTGGGCAGCAGTATATGAATCCCACCAGTCAGCAGCAGGACCTGTCAGACGTCCAGAAGCATATAAAACCTTCTCCCGGTCAGTGCATTGTGCAATATTCAGCATCTTCTCAACGGACTTCAGCCAATCATCCGCATCCAGTGGATCAGGTGAGCTAGCGAATGTAGGTGGTTTATGACTCATGAACTCCCTATGCTTATCTCGGGGTGGAGCTGGGGGTGGTGGTGGAGGCAATGGTACTTGTTGTTGCTGTTGTTGTTGCATTTGTTGTTGCAGCTGCTGTTGTTGCGCCCTCCTTTCCTGGCGTATCTCCTCTCGCTCCTCGCGCAACTCCTGTCGTATATCCTCTCTTTCCTGTCGCATCTCCTGGCGTTCTTGCTGCATCTGGGCACGCATATCAGCCATAGTGTCCGCCATTTGCTGCATCACCACCATCTGAGCAGCAACCAGTGGGTCAACTCCGCCTGGTGGAGGATTCATCTCTGCTGGCTGTGGCTGAAGTTGTCTATAAATCCTTCGAGTGTGTCGATTAGGAGGCAAATCAATTCCACCACCCCGCCTGGTATTGACCATCTGAGTTAGATACATATGGTAAGAGAGTAGCAGACAAGGCAGGTATTTACAAATCATGTTACTTTGGGGGATTTATTAGCTAAGCAGATTAATATTTTACCTACCATAGCTAATTCAACACCTTATGGTGGTACATACTAAGATGTCCATCTATAATAATTCAATCAATCAAAGAAGCAAATCAGGCATTTAGCATCAGCACAATCAAACAACATTTTTAAAGAAAATAGTTTTAAATTTTGTCTTAGGTTCCCTATCTCTTAAAAAGATAATAGTGGTAAGATTCCAAGGTGTGAAATCCATCTTGTCTTAGAGTAGAAAAGATAAGATTAATCAGAGTAGAATAGCAAAAGGTGAGACAAGACCAAGATGAGATAAGTGTAGAATGAATCAGAGTAAGGTAGGTAAGTGAGGGTTTTGTCCATTTCTATCTAGGTCTCGTCCTACAGTCAACATTTCCTCTGATACCACTTCTGTCACACCCGGCTTTAAGGAACAAAGCCAAGTGCATCTCATACATGCGCCATGAAGACAACATATATAATAACAGAGTGTATAGAGATAAATGTCACAATAATCAGAGTATTTATTACATAGCGGAAGACTTATTACAAAATAAAAGATAAAAGTAAAACGAACTAAGGATCGTCGGCGCCAATGTCAACTGAGGAACACCACCTAGATCAGATCATACTCCTCACCTTGTGGCTCCTCCTGAACCACCTGCTCTTCTCCTGTGGGGGGGTGTGAGACAGCAAGGGTGAGCTCACACATGATCATAGCTCAACAAGTTGTGGGGAACCAGTGGACATAAACTCACAAAGGTGTGAGTTCATGTGATGTGTAAGGCTAATCAATGACAGGGGTTAAGGCTGAGCATTGCTTTTAAGTAGTTGATCAAACTTTTATTAGCAGTTACTAAGTGTAAGTAAATACCAAACCATATGTAAAGTAATAGAACAAAATTAATAACAAACCCATGCAATGCAAATGACAAAATTGAATTTAAGATCCATAATTTAAACATCAGAGAGTCCTGAGCCGCTCATGACCGTGAGCTCGGCTAGTATACCAGTTTTACACTCTGCAGAGGTTGTACCCTTTACCCACAAGTCATGTTACCCATCTGCCAAGGGGTCGCGAATCCCATACACCTCTACCTAGGAAGCGCGGCAGGGCAACACTACGAGGCCTTTACAAAGTTCCACTAGCTTCCGAAAACCCGCTACAGTTTATAGGAAGTTCCAATGCAGGGTTCTTGGCTGACTGCCATCGCAGCAAAATCAACCAAGGACCTCCCTACACTGACCACTCCACTACTGCCCTTGCCCCTTTCGGGTAAGGTAGTCTTCCACTAGCTTTCCTAATTAGTCAGCCAAGGGCGTCCCATTAAACCCTTGTGGTGGCACGTGGTTCTCAAGTTAAGCTCTATGTTCCAATTAACATTAATGATCTCAACATGAACATAAATAGAATAACAAAAAGAATTGGAACATAGAGGTAATAAATGATTATCCCAAAACCATATAAAGCAATAGCAAACTACCCAAGTGATTCAGGGGTAAACAAGGTAATGAGATAAACAATCTAGGGTGACCTATTGGGTCCCATCAAAATTAACCTATGCATGGATAAGTGATATTAAAGAACATTATTGGGTAAAAAGTGGTCAAGGGCATAACTTGCCTTCAATGAGCTCCTGCTCAGCTACCTCAACCTGCTGCTCACCAGGATCCTCGGTCACGGGCTCTTCTACTCGCCATAATACAAACAAGCACAATGTGCAGGGAAAAATTAACATCACACCAAGCATGTAAACAAAATACACAGTAATAATCTACATATTAAAATAAAATCCTATGAACAGAAATCATAGTTTTTGGAGTTATAGATTTTAAGATATGAATTTCCAAAGGTTTTATGTGCTTAAAATAGGATTAAGTGAGGAATTAATTTTCTTACTGTTTTCATGACAAGACAGAGACTCTAAGTGATAGAGAATAAAATTACAAAATTTTAGAAAGTGGAATGGATTAATTTGGAGCTCATATGAATTTTCTATGAATTATTAAAGTTCTAGCACTTATTTTTGTATTAAAAAGCAATTTCTAATTAATTCTTCTCTAATTTTCAATGCTCTGGACTGGGCCTCAAATCCTAGAAAGTGTAGGGGCCACGGGGTAAAACTCCTAAGACACAGAGCACCGTGTACTAGGACGGCGGGTTGTTTCTTAACTCTCGCGGGGTTTCTTATGCAAATAAACCAGCGAAAGGGTATCGGTGAGTCCAGGCCGTCCGATCCGGAACTATCGCGCCAGATTAGATCTACGCGATTTACACACCCGCGCACAATCCTGCTCGACGGATCGAAGATCCACGGTCCTAGTGATACGATTCCCCTCGACCACACTGCACCGCACGATCGAAAACCAAGGATTCTGATTTTATAACATGAAAGGGTATTCTTCATTTTAATCCTGGCCATCGAATCCCGAATCAACGGCCATCGGACCCTCCACTCCTCGCACACACACATCCGCCCCCAACCACCGGAGCAGACCCCGGACACGGCGGCGCCCATGGCCGGCCACTACAATCGCTCCCTCTAGCGCCCTATCCTCTAATCAACTGGTTGCATCGAGTAGCGCTAAGCAAAACGAAACGGTAGAGCCAAAACTCACCGAGGATGGCACGCTCAGGCGGTCAGTTCGCGGTGAACTGCGGCACAACGCAGATGTCGCGCCCCGGTGAAGAAATCTGCTTGTTCCACACAATGATTGGTTCCGCAGCGGCGTCGATCACACTCCCTAGGGTGCGGCGAAGGTCGTTGGCCAACCGTGCGCCCTAATTGGCTTCACCGGGAAGAACGTGTGCAGCAGCGACCGCCTCCCTTCTCGGTCCGCGGCGACGCTCAAACAGGTGGAACAGGGCTAGGGCGCACACGCGGTCAGGGAAGGGAATGCGAGGATTTATCCTCAGGTAGCGCCATCGAGCGCAACAACCCCCACTTTCCCCTGCCGCGGTGAAGTCGCGTTCGGTTCGCCCGCCATCCGCGCGAAGCTCGGACGAGCTGTTGACGACGCCCACGTCTGACGCGCGAGCCCCAGGTGTCAGTGGAAAGGAGAAGGCGCGCGCGCGACGAGGCTGACAGCGGGTCCCCAGTGGAGGCGAGACCGCGTTTGCGTGCGGCGCGGAGTGGGTGGCTGACTCGTCGGCCCCACGGGTCAGTGACTTCAACTGACCAATGCTGGAGAGCGGCACAGCGCGCATGAGACGCGAGCGAGCGGGGCCCGCCTGTCGGCGCGTGTTCACCAGGCTGGGCCGCGCAGGGTGACTTGAGTTTGGGCCGAATTGGTGTTCTGGACCCAGTTAGAGTTTTATTCTTTTCCCTTTTTCTTTTTCTTTTCATTTTTTTTCAAATTCAAACTTCAATTCAAATTCAAACTTTGTGGCACTTTGTATACTGGCTAATTATTTATTTTGATCATATCAACTGTGATGAAGTTATTTTAATGACAATTTTATTTGTATTGAATAGTATTCCTTTCTCTTCTCTATTTTCATGGTTTTATTTTCAAGTTAAACTTTAAATTCTATGGATCCATTGATATGCTATTAATGGTATATTTATCTTATTAAGCACAAATGCACAACCAAATAAAAACTCAGCATGATGCATATACTTAATAGTATATCCTTTTATTACTTATTTGTTTTTGAATGTAGTGTTCACATGTGATGATGCATAAAGGTCAAACTCATATAAAGAGAAATTGTTTCTCTATTGGTATTATTTCTAGCGAATTACAAAGTGGTGCTACAGGAAATCTCAGAGGCGCTCCACTATAATTCACCGGACTGTCCGGTGTACACCGGACAGTGTCCGGTGCTCCAAGGAGAAGCGACTCTGAACTCGCCAGCTTCGGGAATCCGCTTCGCTATAATTCACCGGACATGTCCGGTGTAACGGCGGAGCAACGGCTAGTCGGCGCCAACGGTCACCTGCAGAGGCATTAAATGCGCGCCAGAGCGCGCAGAGGTCAGGCACGCGCGAGATGGCGCACCGGACAGTCTATAGTACATGTCCGGTGCACCACCGGACAGCCAGGCGACCCTACCAGTCAGAGCTCCAATGGTCGAACCCTAACGGCCGGGTGACGTGGCTGGCGCACCGGACACTGTCCGGTGTACACCGGACTGTCCGGTGTGCCATGCGACAGCAAGCTTCACCAACGACTAGTTTGGTGGTTGGGGCTATAAATACCCCCAACCACCCCTCATTCAATCCATCCAAGCTTTCCACCTTCCAACCATCTACAAGAGCTCTACCATTCAATTCTAGACACACCCAAGTGATCAAATCCTCTCCAATTCCACACAAAGCTTTAGTGACTAGTGAGAGAGATTTGTTGTGTTCTTTTGAGCTCTTGCGCTTGGATTGCTTCTTTTCTTTCTCATTTGTTCTTGTGATCAAAACTCAATTGTAACCGAGGCAAGAGACACCAATTGTGTGGTGGTCCTTGCGGGGAAGTTTTGTTCCCGGTTGATTTGAGAAGAGAAGCTCACTCGGTCCGAGGGACCGTTTGAGAGAGGGAAAGGGTTGAAAAAGACCCGGCCTTTGTGGCCTCCTCAACGGGGAGTAGGTTTGCGA
Source organism: Zea luxurians (assembly GCA_029449295.1). Taxonomy (NCBI): domain Eukaryota; kingdom Viridiplantae; phylum Streptophyta; class Magnoliopsida; order Poales; family Poaceae; genus Zea; species Zea luxurians. The sequence continues at coordinate 10,177,547 of JAOPSE010000039.1, forward strand.
GAACCGAACCTCGGTAAAACAAATCCATGTGTCTCACTCTTCATTCGCTCGCGATTTGTTTTGCGCCCTCTCTCTCGGACTCATTTCTATTTCTAACGCTAACCCGGCTTGTAGTTGTGATTAACTTTGTAAATTTCAGTTTCGCCCTATTCACCCCCCCCTCTAGGCGACTTTCAACCTTCACCAAGCAGACCTCCCAGCGCTCCTGCTTGCGGTGCCAAGCCGAGGCGTTCGCCGCCTACCCGCCGTAGATCATGAAGCAGTTGTGGACCTCCGAGAACTCCTCTTCCTTGTCGCCCTCCTTCTTGTTGTTGTCATGGCCTTTGCTATCTTCCGCCGGGGGTCCGGCCTTGTGGAAGTAGCGCTGGAGCATGACACATTCTTCGAGGGTGTGCTTGACGGGACCCTGGTGATAGGGGCACGACTCTTTGAGCATCTTGTCAAACGCGCCGACCCCTCCAGGAGGTTTCCGAGGGTTCCTGTGCTCGGCCGCAGCGACGAGATTCGCGTCAGCGGCGTCGCGCTTCGCTTCCGACTTGTTCTTGGCCTTTTTCTTCGTGCCCCGCTGGGTGGACGCCTCGGGGGCGTCTTTCTTCGGCTCTCCCTGAGGCTGCTTGTCCTTTCGGAAGATGGCTTCGACCGCCTCCTGACCCGAGGCGAACTTGGTGGCGATGTCCATTAGTTCACTCGCACTGGTGGGAGTCTTGCGCCCTAGTTTGCCTACCAGGTCTCAGCAAGTGGTGCCGGCAAGGAAAGCCCCGATGACATACGAGTCGGTAACGTTGGGCAGCTCGGTGCGCTGCTTCGAAAACCACCGGATGTACTCTCGGAGGGACTCCCTTGGCTGCTGGCGGCAGCTTTGGAGATCCCACGAGTTCCCAAGGCGCGCATACGTGCCTTGGAAGTTTCCCACGAAAGCCTTGACCAGATCGTCCCAGTCGAAGATCTGCGCAGGAGGCAGATGCTCCAGCCAGGCTCGGGCGGCGTCGGAGAGGAAAATGGGTAGATTACGGATGATGAGGTTGTCATCATCCGCCCCTCCCAACTGGCATGTCAGTCGGTAGTCCGCGAGCCACAGCTCCGGCCTCGTCTCCCCCGGGTACTTGGTGATGGTAGTCGGGGCTCGGAAACGGGCAGGGAACGACGCTCGTCGTATGGCCCGGCTGAAGACTCGCGGACCAGGTGGCTCGGGCGAAGGACTCTGATCCTCCTCGCTACCGCAGCGTCCCTCGCGCCTGGGATGATAGCCTCGACGCACCTTCTCGTTGAGGCGGGCTCGACGGTCGAGATGGTGGTGCTCGTTGTCGAGGCGATCTCGGGCGGCAGGCGCCTCGTCCCGTGTGTGCTCGGGGTGGAGCGAGGCTTCCCGCATGCATCGGGAGGACACCGCATGGTACTCCGAGGGGTCGGCTCGCCTCCGGGAGGCAGCTCTTGGCTCATCGAACCGCGGCGCCCTCCAGGAGATCCTTGAGTTCGCCCTGGATACGCCGTCCCTCGGTGGTGGATGGCTCTGGCATGGCTCGAAGTAGCATCGCCGCTGCAGCTAGGTCCTGGCCGAACCCGCTAACGGTCGGGGGCAGCGCTGCCCTGGCATTGTCGATGATGCGGCGCTGGACGTCTTGGACTCGATGACAGGCTCCTCCGGCGAGTGTTCGGCCTGCCTAGTCCTGTTCGATGTTCTGTCAGAGCTGCACAAGCCGGCCTGCTTCCCCGTCGACCTAGGCCTGCATCTCATGGATTTGCTCGAGTTGTGTGTCCCGACTCCCCACAGGTACTGGGACCACAGCTAGCTCCCACGTGATGTCAACGCGAGATGCGGGCCCAGGGGAATCGTCAACCTCTAGCATACCGAGGTGGTTGCCTTCAGTGTGATCTCCCTGATCGACGTGGAAACATTCGCGACTTGGGTCGTAACCCTCGTCGTCAAGGTCATGGCCATCGTCAGAACAACCGGAGAGGCAGTGGTCACTTGCGGACATGAAGTCCCGCATGGCACCAGGGTCACCGAGGCCGGAGAAATCCCAGCCGGAGTCGGGGCCGTCCTCTTCCTCGGAACCCACCGGTCCGAAGGTTGAGATGACTGTCAGTCGGTCCCAAGTCAACCACATATGGTACCCCAGAAGGTTTGGATACGCCTTTACGAAGGCGCTCACCGTAGCGGGGTCGCTAGGTGGATCGAAGCTGAATCGAAAGGGTACGGGATGGAAAATGGACGGTACCTCTTGGTCGATGGACGATGGTGAAGTCGTGTCGGGGGCGGAGCACACCGTCATCTCAGGTACGAGGGTAACGCCCAGCAGATCCTTTGCGAGGGTGCTGGCGTCATCAGTCCGCTTAGGGTTGACATGTTGCGGGGAAGTGACACCTGTCGTCGTCTCAGGTGCGAGGACATTGCCCGACATGTCCCCCGGGGGAGTGCCGGAGTTGTCGACTCACTCTGGTGCGACAGCCGACAAAGTGCCGCCTCCTGCGTGGCCATGGTTGCCCCGTCTTCGCCTCCTCCGGCGAGGAGGGTGGCGGGGACGACCGGAGTGCTCCTCTTCTGCCACGGGGAGATGCTGTCGCCGAGCTCGCCGCCGCCGGGCGAGTCGAAGACCGTCGTCGTCGTCGCGCCGCGAGGGGAGGAGTACCATGTCGTAGCTACCATCGAGGGACATGAACTCGAGACTCCCGAAGTGGAGCACTGTCCCGTGCTGAAGAGGTTGCTGAAGACTCCCCATCTGGAACTCAATGGGAAGGCGTTCGTTAACACGCAGTAGCCCCCTACCTGGCGCGCCAATTGTCGCCGTTTCGGACCCGGGGGGTCCCTGGACCGACGAGTGAGATTGTCGCTGCGTGCCCCTGCCCAGATGGGTTGGCGCGGGATGGAACACAAGAGGTGGGACAAGCCTTGTATTATCCTGCACCAGGGGTGCTGCTCGTAGTAGGGGTTACAAGCACATCGCGAGAGGAAGAGAGAGAGAGAGAGAGAGAGAGAGAGAGAGAGAGAGAGAGGGAGGGAGCCTGTTCGTTCGCTCCTTCCCCGCGCGAACCCCCCTCCAGGATGGCCCTGGACCTCCCTTTTATAGACGCAAGGAGAGGGTACAGTCGTACAATGGGGGGTGTAGCTATGCGCTAACGTGTCCGACAGAGAAATCCCTAAGCCCTGTGTACATGCCAACATGGCTGTCGGGGGAGGGCTTGAGCCCTGTACACGTGATAGCGTGGCCGTCGAAGAAGCGCCTAAGCTCTGTAGGAGCACAGCTGGTAGTGCGGCAAGGATCCTGCTGACGTCTCCTTGCTGCCGTAAGGGGCTGAGAGCCACTGACGTCATGGTTGCACGCGGGGCACCATCATTACCCATCGCTGGGGTAAGCCAGATGGGACGCCGGTCTTGTTCCTTGTAGCCTGAGCTGGCTAGGGATAGGGTAATGATGTATCCCCTGTTGGCGCGGTCAGTCCGAGCCCAAGGTCGGGCGAGGCGGAGACTTCTCTTGAGGCCGAAGCTGGGGTCGGGCGAGGACGCGATTCCTCCCGAGACCGAGGTCGAGGCCGAGTCCGGGGGTCGGGCGAGGCGGAGACCTCCTCCCGAGGCTGGAGCCTGAGGTCGGGCGAGGCGGAGCTTCCTGTTGCGCCCGAGACCGAACTCGGTGGTTGATCGTGACTTGTTGTCAGCTTTGCCTGGGTGGTTGGCATGGTAGTCGGAGCGGGGCGGGCGGCGCTGTTTTCCCGTCATATCGGACAGTAAAATGAGGGGTGAAGTGACTGCGGTCACTTTGGCCTGGCCGACTGAGGCGCGTGTGTCAGGATACGGCGTCAGGCGTCCCCTGCATTGAATGCGCCTGCGAAGCGGTCGGTTGGTGAGGCGGTCTGGCCAAGGTTGCTTCACAACGAAGCCTGCCCAAGCCGGGCTTCGGGAGAGCCGAGGGGGTGCCCGCTGCCTGAGAAGGCCCTCGCGCAAGGCGTGAACTCGTCTGGGACTACTGCCCCAGCCCGAGGCTGGGCTCGGGCGAGGTCGCGTCCCTTGGGTAGACGAAGCCTTGACTTGAACCACGCCCGTCAGTTGGTCTGAGGGTGTTTACCAGCCGTGATTAGGAGTGTTGGGGGTACCCCTAATTATGGTATCCGACAATCTTGTTCCTGTAATTCATGTGGTTGCACATTACCTATTGCCATCATTCGCATGGCGGTTGTCGGAATCTCATCTTCATCTACATCATCTACATCTCGTGGTGCATCTTCCTCCATCACTTGATCTTCCTGTGCTCCCCCTTGATCCTGCCCTTCTTCTTGAGGTACCTGTACATCGTCTTGAGTTGGGGGATGCACCATTGTTGAGGAAGATGGTTGATCTTCTTCATGTGGTTCCTATGGTCGCACATCGCCTATCGCCATCGTGCGCATTGCGGCCGTTGGAACTTCTTCTTCATCTATGTCATCAAGATCAACTTTCTCTCTTGGAGAGCCATTAGTCTCATCAAATACAACGTCGCTAGAGACTTCAACTAATCATGATGATTTGTTGAAGACCCTATACGCCTTTGTATTTGAGTCATACCAATTGAGAGCACCTAGAGGGGGGGTGAATAGGTGATCCTGTAAAATCAAACACTAAATAACCACAAATTTGGTTATTAAAGCGTTAGTGCGACTAAGTAGCTTTGAAGCGAGTTCTTGTGAACACAACAAACACAGAGAAAGCAACACAAGAGACACGCGATTTTTATCCCGTGGTTCGGCCAAGTAACACTTGCCTACTTCCACGTTGTGGCGTCCCAATGGACGAGGGTTGCACTCGACCCCTTTCAAGTGATCCGATGATCAACTTGAATACCACGGTCTTTTCCTTTAGAGTGTTTTCCCGTTTGCGAGGAATCTCCACAATTTGGAGCCTCTCGCCCTTACAAAGCTATGATCACAAAGAAAACACAGAGTAAGGTTGGGAGAACAACACACGCAAGACTCAAATCTGCAGCACAACCACGCACACAAGTCAAGACTTAAGCTCGAAACACAACACACGGAGTTCGCAACTCAAATGGAGCTTAAATCACTAACACAGCGAATCAAATGCGTGGAGACGGAGTCTAGATGTCTTTGTATGCTTAGAGAATGCTTGGTGTCTTGCTCCATGCTCCTAGGGGTCCCTTTTATAGCCCCAAGGCAGCTAGGAGCCGTTGGAGATCAATCTTGGAAGGCTAATCTTGCCTTCTGTCGTGTGGTGCACCGGACAGTCCGGTGCACCACCAGACAGCTACTGTAGCAGTCCGGTGCGTGATCTCCTTCTAAATCGAGCGCATCCGTCTATTGCTCCTCGGGGCTGGTTGGCGCACCGGACACTGTCCGGTGCACACCGTACAGTCCGATGCACCCAGCCGACCGTTGGAGCGAGCCACGTGTCGCGCGCTGATCGTGCGGATGATCGTTGTCGCTGGCGCCGTTGGATCACCTAACAGTCCGGTGAATTATAGCCACGTCGCCTTTTTCCTTTTCCCGAGAGTGAGGAGTTCGTCCCGGATGACTCAGCGGACGGTCCGGTGCTCTATCGGACAGTCCGGTGAATTATAGCCGTATAACTCCATTGTTTCCTGAGAGCAGCCAATTCACCGTCGGCCAGCCTGGGGCACCGGACACTGTCCGGTGAGCCACCGGACAATTCGATGTGCCAGGCCGAGCTGGAACTCTTTTCCAATTCGTTTCTTCTCTTCTCAGCACTGTTTCTATCACTTAGATAACCATACGTTAGTACTCAAAAACAATGTACTAAGTCTAGAAACATACCTTGCATCTTGATTTGCACTTTTCACACATTTACCACATGAGGACCCAATTAATATGTGTTGGGCATCTAATCACCAAAATACTTACAGAAATTTCCTAATGGCACATTTCCCTTTCACCTGCATGGGCACCGGACACTGTCCAGTGCACCACATGCTGGTGCTGGTTTGGCTGAACTCAGCCAAATATTCTCCACTTCCTTTTGATGTTTTTCCTAGCACTTAGGTAAATATGTTAGTATAAAAAACAATTCATTAAAACTAGAAACATACCTTGATTCTTGCTTTGCATCTTCTTTAGCACATTTGAATCAAAGTAATTTGTGTTGGGCATATAATCACCAAAACATTTATGGCAACGTATCCTATGCTCAAGGAGTTATGGTGTTCAAATGCACACATTAAATCTGGACCAAAGATCTTCCATCCTACGGTGTCCGGCTATTTTGCGTTCCCACCCTCCCACCTCCTCTTTTCCAGCGCAGCCTTTTTTCGTTTTGCCCCTCTACACCGTTTCGCATGCATCTGGTTGCATGTGCCTGCAGGCAGCCGCGTTACTGCACCCACGTTCCTACAGCCGCGTTACAGGCCGCCCAGGCAGCAGGCTGTTCGCCGCCACCGGCGAGAGCTTGTTTCATAGTGTAGGAAACGGGTGATGCCTAAGAGGGGGGTGAATTAGGACTTCTAAAACTTTTACTAAACTAGGCCACAATTAAATCCCTAGAGCAAAACCTATGCAAATAATCAAAACTAGAATGTGCAAACTAGGTTTTGTCTAAGTGTTGCTATCTCTACCGCAAAAGGCTAAGTTTCAATCTATACTAAATAAGTATGACTACAAGATTGAAACTTAAATGCTTAATATAAATGCGGAATGTAAAGAGCTAAGTAGAGAAGCAAACTCTCGTGGATGACGCCGGTATTTTTACCGAGGTATCCGGAACCACGCAAGGTCCCGACTAATCCTCGTTGGTGCCCCTACGCAAAGGGAAGCCCACGCGAGGGCCAAGCACCACGGTCGAGTAACTCCGTAGAGAGCCGCGGGCCTTCTCCACGCGCAAGTGGTGCTCCGCTTCCGGCTCCTCTCGGACGCTCCCCGCCGTCTCCACTATCGAGCTTCCGGCCGAAACGCCGCGGGCCTCGTTCCCTCCGGTACACGGTGGCGGTCGTGACACAAACGCGGTTGTCACGGTCTCGCAAGACTCTCGCCCCACTCAGTACAATTACAACGACTCACGCAAGAGCCGAGGGGTTGTGTGGTTTTACAAAACTCACTCAACTAACTAGGATTCACCTAGAGCAAGCGCTAAAGTGGTCTAACTAACCTAAGCACTTCGCAAAGCACCTACGCTAATCACCGAGTGATTCTATTAAGCACTTGGGTGTTTGAGCTCTTAGAAATGTGCACTATATGCCTTGGTATGTTGCTTGGGCTCTCACCCTTGAGAATGGCCGGTTGGGGTGGTATTTATAGCCTCCACACCCCAAACTAGCCGTTGGACAGAAAGCAGCAGCTTTCTGTCGTCGGGTGCACCGGACAGTCCGGTGCACCACCGGACACTGCACAGTAGATGTCCGGTGCACGCCACGTCAGCCGACCGTTGGCGCCTGTAGCAGTCGACCGTTGGATCCGACCGTTGCCTTCTGCCCGTTGGCACACCGGACAGTCCGGTGCACACCGGACAGTCCGGTGCTACAGCCAGAGAGCGCCTGTCTGTGGCCTCTCTGCGCAGACTGTCTGGTGCCTCACCGGACAGTCCGGTGCACACCGGACACCGATGTCCGGTGCGCCACCAGGCGCTGGCTGACAGCCCTCGTCTTGGATTTCTTCGCTGATTTCTTCGGGCTTCTTTGTTCTTGAGTCTTGGACTCCTATGCATCTTTTTATGTCTTCTTTTGAGGTGTTGCATCCTCATTGCCTTGGTCCAATTCTCTTCGCATCCTATGAACTATAAACACAAACACTAGAAAACTTATTAGTTCACAGATTGTGTTGTTCATCAAACACCAAAACTCAATTACCCAAAAGGCCAGGGGTCCATTTTCCTTACACATAGCCATATTGAAAGACACTTTTCACAGCGCAAGAAACTTTGCAGTTCGTATTTGTCCACAAACTGAAAGACAGAAACTGAAAGACAGAACCTGATCGTTTCAGTTGCAGAAATTAACATCCAAGAATTAACATTCACGAGCAGCATAATTAACATCCAAGAATTGTTTCACAGCCATAATTAACAGACATAATTAACATCTAACTAATGAGGTGATGCCTCCTGTTTCTCATTCTTTCGCTTGCGGGACTTAGGTAGCTCTTTAGATTTCTTGATTCTTTTACTCCGGCCCTTTGATAGAACATCAGTTGGTGGATGTATATTAATATTTTCTGGAATTTGGCAACCAATAAAACTCTCATACTCTTCTCTTCTATTTTGCACCGTGTTAGGTACAATACTACCAAGAGAATCTTGTATGTTCATGACACTTGCAACTAAAAATTCTATGCCTTCTTTTGAACTCTTTGCTTGTTGAATCAAATCTTCTACCTTGTTTCGCACGGTTGATATCTTTTTTCTTGTTTTCATTTCACGAGCATCTATGGGCTTCTCATCCAATAAGTTTCCTTCGTCATCATACACGCTCTCCCTATAGTAAAAAGAATTAAAAACAGACCAAATATGTTGTACGAAGCATGAAACAGTAAACAAATGGTGTAGCTTTTACCTCTTGCATCTTGTTTGGAACCTCTTTAAAATGAAGGATAATGGTAGTTCATTAAGCTTTTCACTTCTCGATGCTAAAATGATATGGCGACATGGAATTCCCATTGTCTCAAACAACTTACATGAGCAGCTACCAAATATATCTGACGTAGACCATTGTACCACCCTATCTTTCGTAGATCCATCATTAATTGCAACCATTTTTACGCTCTCAAAATCTGTAATGCTAACAACTGTACAATGGTCTCTAGCAGCTACCACTTCATTTTGGAATTTTTTGAACACATTACGTGTATAAAACATGCTACCTTGTTTCTCCACATACCATGATGTTATCAGACTGAGTGTTAAATTAACACTCATATGATCTTCCTTTAACTCCTCTAGCCATTGACATTCCAATGCTGTATCGAATCTTAGCCAAAACTCAACAAAAGATAATTTGCGGTGGATAAAGCGATTAAAGAACGAATTTGCGCTTTCAGACCTTGAAGTAGTCATAAGCAGCCCAGCTAGTGGAACATCCATAAAAATGCAGGAATCCATGATCGACGAATAACATACCTATTAGCCATCCATGCATTCCCCTCGAGACCATACTTGTTAATGAGAGCATTCCACCTTGTTTCAAATTCATCTCCTGTTTCTGAACCCCACACACAAGCATTCAAACAAGACCAAAATGATTTGTCATTTCTTGTTTCAGGACCAACCTTTTCAGGAACTTTCTCCATTATATGCCACATGCATAACCTGTGAACTGTATCCGGGAAAACAGAGGCAATAGCAGATCTCATGCTTGCATCTTCATCAGTCGTGATAAGCTTTGGGGCTTTTCCTCCCATAGCCGAAAGGAAAGTCTTTAGCAGCCATTCGTATGACTCAATCTTCTCATTTAATAGAAATCCAGCCCCAAAAAAGACACTTTGCATATGATGATTCACGCTAATGAAAGGTGTAAATTTCATGTTGTACTGATTAGTGCTATATGTTGCATCAAAAGAAACTAGATCACCAAAATGACTGTAGTTTTTTCTACTTGTAGCATCAGCCCAGAATAAGGAGACTAACTTTCCATTCTCATCCACAATTAAATCATAAAAGAATGCAGAATTTACCTCTTTCTTTCTAGCTGTGCGTGTGGGCGTCGCCGGGTGATCCCGCTGGGAGGCCAAGCGTCCAGGGCAAGACAAGAAGCACATGCAAGCAGATGCATGCGAAACGGTGCAGAGGGGCAAAACGAAAAAAGGCTGCGCTGGAAAAGAGGAGGTGGGAGGGTGGGAACGCAAAATAAGCAGACACCGTAGGATGGAAGATCTTTGGCCCAGATTTAATGTGTGCATTTGAGCACCATAACTCCTTGAGCATAGGATAAGTTGCCAACATTTATAGAAATGGCTCAAGGGCATATTTCCCTTTCACCTCCCCACGCCCAGCGCCCGCAAAAAATAGTGCAAAGCGAGCACTTGAATCTAGAAATTTGGGGCTAACCACCAGATCACAAGTAACTTAGTGTTTAAAAATAAATAATAATTATATTTGCAGTCTAGGCGCAGCTCCACCGCTCTCTCGCCTCGTGGCAACGCAAGGACATATACCTAGTATATAAATACTTCACAACTGTCATCTGTGTAGTTCTTGAGAAGTTGCTCATATCCGCAAGTAAAAATAGTACCGGCGCAATCAAATTATTAAACCAATAACATTTCCTTATCTATCAGCTGTTATTTTTAGAGAAACGAGTATTCTATAGTCACTGTGAACATTTCTTTTGGTAAATTTCAATTCATGCCAGATTTATGTTTACGATTACAAAATCTGAAGGCGTTCACCAATTTATTTCAGAATGAATGCATAAATACTTCACAACTTTCAACTGTGTAGTTCTTTAGCAGTTGCTCATAATCCGCAAGTAAAAATAGTCACTGTAAATTCAGTCTCTACCCATGTTGTCCTGCTGGTACATAGCACTCATTATTCTTTTTACACCAGTGCTGCACGAGTTTGTGCCAAAAAAGAAAAGAAAAGAAAAGGTGTCCGATTCACAGCGCTTAATCTGTCGCTGAAACATGAGCTCTCCCAGAATCGCAAGGAAACAGTTCTTACCGGCATCACACACGTACGCTAGAATCAGATGCCGCAGCTCATGTCGTACGGTTTGTCCACCATGGGCGACGGCGTGTTCATCCAGTAGGACGCCGACCTCATCTCCATCGCCGTATCCGACGTGACGTTCTTGTCCTTGAGGCTCTTCCTGTCGAGGAACGCCGGCTTCACGGGCGCGGGGACGGACTGGTCGCTCTTCATCGTCAGCATTAGCACGACCTCCGACATGGCCGGCCGGAGGTCCGGGCGCGGCTGCACGCACAGCAGCGCGATCTGGCACACCTGCTGGACCTCCTTCGCGTCGAGCCCGTCAGCCTGCACCTCCGGGTCCACGAGCTCCAGGATCTTGGACTGCTCGTAGAGCCTCCATGCCTGAAACGTACGTGTTTCAGAGAGACCGAGAACGGTTGGTTCATCAGAATGCCAGTCTTACGCTAGCAGCAGACTAGAAGTGCGGATTGAGAGAGCGGCGTACGTGTTCTGGGAGGTACTGCATCTCGTTCGGGAGAGACAGGTCCGTGTTCTTCCTGCTGCTGACGATCTCGAGCACCAGCACACCGAAGCTGTAGGTGTCGGCTTTCACCGTGAGCTCCCCTCTGATGGCGTATTCAGGCGCAGTGTAGCCCCTGAATGAAAGTAGATCGTATATCACTCACTGCATCGTTTACATTATTGTGAGATAGGATAGGAGTACAAAATAAGAAGAAGAAAAGAGACTTACAAAGTGCCGGCAAACGCAGTGCTCAGGTACGTCTGGTCCTCGGGGAAGAACCTGGCCAGGCCAAAGTCGCCGATCTTGGGCTGGAACTTGTCGTCCAGAAGGATGTTGCTGGCCTTGATGTCGCGGTGAACGATCCTCAGGTTTGACTCCTCGTGGAGGTACTGCAAGCCCCGTGCGACGCCGATGATGATCTGGTGCCTGGTTCTCCAGTTCAGGAACGGCGAGCCATCACCCCCTGCAAAGTCGCTGGCGGTTAGGAGGAGCGCCGAGCAAGCATGTCAGCAGCAGCTGAGCTACGGACAGCGGACGTTCAGGTGAATCTTCACTTCTTCACGCATGCTTACCGAACAGTATCTTGTCCAAGCTCTTGTTCTTCATGAACTCGTACACCAGCAGCCGCTGCGACCCCTCGGAGCAGCACCCCACCAGGCGCACGAGGTTCTTGTGCTGGATGCTTGTGATCATGTTGACTTCGACGAAGAACTCCGACTCGCCCTGCCCAGACTTGCCGACGCTGAGCTGCTTCACCGCAACTCTCCTACCGTCGTCTAGCCTCCCCTGATCCACAGCAGCGTTGCGTAAGGAAGGAAGCCATGTAGACATGGAGTCAAACGTCGGCGACGGCGAGAGGTACAGATGTGTCACGGTTTCGCCATAGAAATATAAAGGGTCTTACCAGATAAACGGGGCCGAAGCCTCCTCTGCCAAGCTGGTTTTTCTGGTTGAAGTCCCTAGTGGCCTTCTTCAGCGTCGCGTAGTCGAAGTAGGTGATCGTCCGGAGGTTCCCGCTCATGTTGCTGCTGAAGTACTCAGGAACATCTGGCACACCGCACACCAGAGTCAGAATCGCCCCATCTGTATTACTTACTAGCAAACATGCTATGTATGAAAAGTACGTGGCCGTGGGTGATGATTTCCTTCACCTGAACCAGGGCTTCTTGGCCGCATCAGCTTCCTCATGATGTCTGGCTTGAGGAACTTCCAGCAGATACCAAGCAGGATGATGACGACCACGACAAGGACCACGATGAAGACGAGGAAGACCGTCCGAGGATCTGGAGACGCCATTACTGCTCCTTGCTTCTGCCGGCCAAATCGAAATTGCATGCAAGAACCAGCAATCTCAGAATTTTCAGCAGTGCCAGTAACCAGCAAGCAATTTCCATGCAGCAACCAAAGCGAATGAGAGAAGTTTTGTTTGTAGAAGAACGCACAACTCGTTGGAGCAGCGATTGTCTGTGACTGTGGATGAATCAACTGCTAGTCTGCTTTCACCAACTGTAATTATTACAGTATTTTTTTTAAAAAAAAGTACTACTATCACCAACTACTGAAAGGATAAAAAAAAAATAAGCCATAACGCGCTTGCCGGCACGACCTTGTCATGCATTCTAGCAACTTTTCGTCTTGCAAATTTAAAAGATCGCCCTTTTCCATTTCAGACTGAGTCATCCAATCAAATACGAAGTGCTAACACTTGCTACTGTTTGTGAACTATATAATTAATGGGTGATTTACCCTAGCACCAAGGAAAATCCTCTCAACCGCGCATACTGTAGATACAGGCAGCTTACATGGGTAGGCGTCTAGGCGATAGGGCAAAAAGGAAAAGAAAAAGAAAAGGAAAAGGAAAGCGCTTCCGTAGCTCCATGGCTACTCGAGTTTCACTACCGACGTGAACCAAACAAAAAACTGTGTTCGCTTACATTGCAGCGGCCACGGGAAGGGCGACCTGGTCAGTCGGCGGCGACGGTCACCGGACTCGCTCGAGTCTTGCCCCTCGTTCTTGCACTCTGTGCCAGCGGCCACTACCGCGCGCGCATCCCCCGGCCCGGCCGCCAGGCGTTGGTCGATCGGCAGACCCGTGTGGCTTGAGTCGTGGGCCAGCAAGCGACGGGGACAGAGCAGGGGGAGGAGGAGGGGAGGGGGGAGCCTTCCACAATGCCGAGACGACGGCATAGTTATCGGTTTCTCCGTGGGAGGGAAGCTGTAGCCCCGCTCGCGTGGCGCGTCCGGTCCAATCCGCCAACGCGGTCGCCGCGTTGGCGGGCGCTGGCACTGCCGTCTGCCGGCCGCGCGAGAGAGAGAGCCAAAGGAGCTTAGCTTGCGCGCAACCCAGATTGAACATTGAACCAGCCTTGCTGCGAATAGATTATCGGGCGGGCAATTCCTGGCGACTGCGACGGCCACGGCGACCGCGACGTGGTGGGGGTGGGCTTGTTTTTCTAAAAACTCTGGATTTTTTTTGGCGCTGAACACGTCAGCAGGAGCTGGGTGGATTTTGCAGTTGGAGCGGGCGGCGGGGCGGAGAAGAGGCCGCTCCCGCTGGAGTCGGCGCCCGGCGTCTTCTCCGCCCCCGCTGGAGTCGGCGCCCGGCGGCTGTTGTGTGCCTCTGCGTGCGCGGGGAGAATTTTGTAAACATGACACCGCCGTGGGAGGGCTTTAAATGTTTAGCACCGCCGTCGTGGCAATTGTAAGCGTGGCATCCAAATCTCCCGACTTTTGCAAATTTGGCATTGTGGTCGGTTAATGGTCATTAGGAACTCTCTCGTTCCCGTGCTGCCCTCGCTCCGTTAGGAATTTGCTGGCCTTAGACGTCGTCTTCCTCTCCCGTGAGTCTCCCGTATTCCATTCTTCTCTCCTCTTGCTCGCCCTGGACGTCGTCTTCCTCGAGCTGAGCTCGTCTGTTCGTCCCGGCGCGCTCTGGGTGCAGGTCGTCGTCTACCTCGAGCTGGTCCGGTCGTCCCCGCGCGCACTGGGTGCAGGCCGTCGTCTTCCTCGAGCGCATTCTTGGTCGTGGTCCTTTCCCGCGCGTACCGGATCTCGCGCTTCCCTGCCTCTGCTGTTCCTGCGCTCGTGGTCCATTGCACGTAGAGCCACTCCATTGCGCGGATCCAGTCCCCCAACGCCGCCGTCTCTGGTAATTATTTCCTTTGCGTCGATCCTTTCCAGTTAGCGTCGGCCGACTAATTAGCGTAGTACATTTTGGATGTAATTTGGAACTAGCACTTCCATTTCGATGTTCCTGTCCCATTGAGCATATATTGTATGTGCAGTGTATTAAGTATGAATAATACTTCCAACAATGAGGCAGTACCCCCAATGGACGAAACGATTGTAAGCACTGTCGAAGAACACCAGTGGGCACTGACTTGTATTGGCACACAGCCTACAGTGGTTAGTAGTTTGAATTTACACGAAACAATTTAGTTGTTATGTAATGTATTTCAACTGTTATTGGTTAATAGGGGAGTGGGCATGGAATTCATGATATTGATTGGGATTCAATATTGGTGGAAGAAACCAACAACGAAGAAGGAAGAAATCATGTTACTAGTGAAAAAGGTCTATATTATCAGCTTGGATTGGATACTCAAGATGATAGAAGGGAAGAAGATTCAAGTGCTTCCCGTTTTGGAAATAGCAATCCATGTGAAGAAGATATGGGAGCAGGCATTCAGTGTTCTGATGCAGTGCTTGATGAGACGAGGACCATATATGATATGAACAATCCAGTAATGCAGCCTGGCAGCTTGTATGCAACAATGCACCACTTCAGACTGGCAATTAGACAATACGCGATAAATAAAGAATTTGAGCTTGGAATTGAGGCTACCAATAAAACTAGATTTAGAGGGTATTGTAAAGGGCCTGATTGCCCTTGGAGCATTCATGCCAGACCTGAGATAAAAGGGGCTCCAACAATTCAAGTAAGCTGAGAATATAGCTTTTTCACTTAATATGTACCTTTCGTGCTCAAAGAATATAGCTATTGACACTTGAACCAATTTTGCAGGTAATTGTCTTGAATGACAAACATACTTGTACTTCGAGTGGTAGACGTAAGACGACGACACCTACAGGTGCTTGGGTTGCGGCACGTGCCCTTCCTTTGCTAATGAAGAAACCTCATATGGGTGCCAAGGAGCTGCAAACTACATTGCAGGACACTTTTGGTTGTACTATTGCGTATGACACAGTTTGGCATGGGAAAGAGAAAGCTTTGAAAGAATTATTTGGAAGTTGGGAAGAGAGCTTTCAGCTACTATGGCGTTGGAGAGAAGCAGTTATGCAAAAGTCACCGGACAGTATCATTGAGCTAGATGTCAAAATGGATGAGGGGCGTCCTTTCTTCAGTAGATTTTTTTGTGCGCTCGGTCCATGCATTTCTAGTTTCAAGGGTGGGTGCCGACCATACCTTAGTGTTGACTCCACAGCTCTTAATGGAAGGTGGAATGGTCACCTTTGTTGTGCAATAGGTGTTGATGGGCACAATTGGATGTATCCAGTAGCATATGGATTTTTTGAGGCAGAAAGTACTGAAAACTGGACATGGTTCTTTCTTCAGTTGCACAAGGTTGTGGGGGATCTGCCTTTGTTAGCATTGTGTTCAGATGCTTGCAAGGGTCTGAAAAATGCTATGAACAATGTCTTTCCGCATGCTGAGAAAAGGGAGTGTTTTAGGCATCTCATACAAAACTACATAAAGTTGTTTGGTGGGTCTGAGTACATGTATCCAGCAGCTAGAGCTTATAGGAGAGAAGTCTTCGACCACTATTTTAGTAGCATCCAACAAATTCCTAGGGTCAGTAGTTGGCTACATGAGCATCATGACTACCTTTGGTACAGAAGTGGTTTCAATACGGACATCAAGTGCGACTACGTGACTAACAACATTGCTGAGGTTTTCAACAATTGGATTAAGGATTGGAAGGATCTGCCTGTATGTGATTTGGCTGAAAGGATAAGGGAGGAAATTATGGTGATGTTTCACAGGCGGAGGAGGATTGCACAAAGGTTGCAAGGGAGGATTTTACCTTCGGTCCTGCATATCCTACACGACAGAACTAGAGGTTTAAGTCATTTATCAGTTTGTAAAGCTGACAACTACATTGCTGAGGTTAGGGATAACAATGATGTGCATTCGAAGCACATTGTCAATGCTCATTTGCGGGAATGCTCTTGCAAAGAGTGGCAGCACACGGGCAAACCATGTAACCATGCTTTGTGCTTGATAACAGCTCAAGAATTTAGGGATGTCAGAATGGAGGATTTTGTCGATGACTACTACTCTGTATCTCATTTCACCACAGCATACTCTAGGGTGGTTCCACCTATCGGTGACAAATCCTTTTGGCCAGAAGTCCCTTTCGCAAAAGAAGTTGGTGCTCCAATTGGAAAACGAGCTGTGGGTCGACAGAGGAAAAATAGGATGAAAGGATGCCTTGAGGGAGGTAGTGGAAAAAAGAAAGTTAACACTGACAATGGTAAGACAAGCATTCGGGGGAAGATCAAGTGTCCAAACTGTGGTGAACTAGGACACAGGAAAGCTAGCTACAAATGTCCATTAAATGGCACAAAGAAAAGGTTACAAAGAAAAGTGTCCAATCTGTTTATTTTCTGATATTAACTAATGTCTGTGACCAAATTGTGTATCTTGAAGTACTAACTACTTTCTGTACAGGAAGCGAAAGCCTAGGAAAAATTCAACAAAAGGGTGGTTTCCCAAAGATGTAGCTGAGTCATCACAGGCAGGTGTCCAAGATACTGAAGCTGTCCTTGCAATTATACCAGCTAATGAAGATCTAGTTGGAATTCCTTTGTCGCCACCAGATACCAGAAATGTCACAGAAAGACCTTCGTCGCCACCAGAAGAACGTGTAGTTCGTGTCTTAGTTAAAAAGATCACACCTAGGAAGAAGAATGTTTGAGTACTATGGTCTATGTATGAAACTATGCTATTTCTCTGAAATTTGTGTGGTACTTTGTCCTCTGTATGAAACTATGGTATTTCTGGGACATTTTGTATGCCCCTTGAAATCACCATTTCGTCAACCAGACTGTTATTGTTGTGTTATTGCAATGGGTAAGCCAAGCAGACTGTTATTGCTGTGCGCAGACTGTTATTGCTGTGTTACTTTTTTATACAGAGGAAAGCTTGCTCTGTTATTGCGCACAGCAATAACAGTCATTTAAGCAAAGCAGACTGTTATTGCGCACAGCTGCGCAGACTGTTAAGCCAAGCAGACTGTTATTGCGCAGCTGTAAGCCAAGCAGACTATGGTATTTCTGGGCATGCAGCTGTTTAAGCCAAGCAGTCATTTAAGCCAAGCAGACTGTTATGCCCCTTGAAATCACCATTTCTGTTATTGCTGTGCGCCACCAGATACCAGAAAGCTTGCTTCTTGCTGTTTTCTGGGCATGCAGCTGTTTTCTAGGCAAGAATTGGATCTGTTTTGAGTGACACAATAGAACACAAATACACAAGACAAATAGTTCATGTAGTCATACAGGTACTTCATAGCATTTCATAGAAGATCAGAAGCAACAACTAGTTCATGATGTCTTACAATTTGGAACTCACACATTACAATAACATAGCCATTGTTACACTGATCTAGTTCATCTAACTGAACTCCTTACAAAAGAACTACACAAGCCAAGGTTACACTGATCTATCCCAGATCTCATTGTAATTAAGCCCCCACTTAGCACAGTGCTCAACAAGTGTCTCCGCTTCTACTGGCTGATTCATTATTTCTCGGTCACGGAATACGTCCTCCCACACCGCACTGTCTTCACTAGCATAGCCAGCTTCTAACATAGTTGTTGGATCCATCATGGAGACTTGGCAGTCAATTGCAGTTACTTCAAGCATTTCAGCTAACTCGTCCATTGAACGAGCTACTTGAGTAAGCTTGAAACCGTCTACAACATCTTCGTCTGTGTAGCACAAAGAGGCAGTATCTTGTAGTTTCTTAGCCGTATCACTCATTTGGGACATGGCATATTTGAGTGCTTGCGCTAGTTTTTGGTTCACCTAAAAAAAGGTTACATCAGAATATGGTAAGCCATATGAGCATATAGTGGAATATGAAGTAAGATCAGAATATGCCCTCAGTTTTTTAAAAAATCATCATATGTACTAGGCAGTTCTAAAGATTCAAAAAAACATCATAGGGCAACTGAAAACAGGCCAAAAGATTACCAGCAAACAGGCCAAAAAAATCCATACCAGTGATACTCCCAAAGTGATCAGAGGGTTCAGGGTTCAGGGTCACCAAACCATACCATCAAACAGACTGAAAACAGCCATATGAATAACTGAACTGGAGAATTTTGCAAACATGGCACATCATGAAACAAACTGAAACAGCCAAAGCAGATTACCAGCAAACAGGCCAAAAAAATCCATACCAGTGATACTGCCAAAGTGATCAGAGGGTTCAGGGTTCAGGGTCACCAAACCATACCATCAAACAGACTGAAAACAGCCATATGAATAACTGAACTGGAGAATTTTGCAAACATGGCACATCATGAAACAAACTGAAACAGCCAAAGCAGATTACCAGCAAACAGGCCAAAAAAATCCATACCAGTGATACTGCCAAAGTGATCAGAGGGTTCAGGGTTCAGGGTCACCAAACCATACCATCAAACAGACTGAAAACAGCCATATGAATAACTGAACTGGAGAATTTTGCAAACATGGCACATCATGAAACAAACTGAAACAGCCAAAGCAGATTACCAGCAAACAGGCCAAAAAAATCCATACCAGTGATACTGCCAAAGTGATCAGAGGGTTCAGGGTTCAGGGTCACCAAACCATACCATCAAACAGACTGAAAACAGCCATATGAATAACTGAACTGGAGAATTTTGCAAACATGGCACATCATGAAACAATCTGAAACAGCCAAAGCCCTCAGTAATCAATGGTATACAGTTCAAACAGGCTGAAACAGCCAAAGCCCTCATCAATGGAACATCATCAAACAGGCTGAAACAGCCAAAGCCCTCAGTAATTTTTAGCATAAAAAGAACAAGTGTAGTATACAGTTCACTTTTTTCAAAGAAAACATCACAGGGCTAAGAAACCTGATAATCTCAAATTACCACAAGCCTCAGGTCCAATTTTTCAATGAAACAGCCATAGCCCTCACAATTTTCGTCGCATAAAAAGAAGAAGTGTAGTATACATGTTCAGTATTTTCAAAGAATTCATCACAGGGCTAAGCCACCTCATAATCTCAAATTACCACAAGCCTCAGGTCTAACAGGCTGATAACAGCCATAGCCCTCACAAATTTCATCGCATCAAAAGAAGTGTACTATACAGTTCAGTATTTTCAAAGAAATCATCACAGGGCTAAGCAACAAGGATTAACTCACTTCACATTTCCTCAGTTCACAATTCAATCACAGGGCTAAACAATCTCAATAATTGCCTGGCTCAGTAAGTTTCAGAATACAAACCTCAGAATACTTGGCCACTGTCTCCTTAGCACAATCGACAGCTGCACTGGCCTGTTTGTAAGAATGCATAGCACTTTTTTCCGCCGCAACAGCGGATTCAAGAACATCAAGAGTTGAAACCACATCGTTACCTATGGAAAATGTGGCGCAATAATCACCAGCAACAATACTCGCGGCATGAGAAGCATTCAGTGTGTCACGGGCTGCAACAACCGCCAAGGACAACTTCTGGGCACAAATCGCCGCGGCAGATTCCATGCTGGCTGCCAAATCTGCGAACCCTAGGGTTACAGAAGAAGGAGAGCTCACCAGCGTCGGAGGTCGGCAATGGACCACGGGCGCAGGGACAGCAGAGGCAGGGAAGGGCGAGATCCGGATAAGGACAGGGCCCCAATGCACCCCGTGCGCGCCGGGACGAACAGACCAGCTCGAGGAAGACGATGGCCAGGCTATCGCGAGCAAGACGAGGAGGAGAGGAGAGGAGAATGGAATACGGGACACTCACGGGACGGCAAGTGCCTAACGGAGCGGAACGGAACGAGGGCAGCACGGGAACGAGAGAGTTCCTAATGACCATTAACCGACCGCAATGCCAAATTTGCAAAAGTCGGGAGATTTGGATGCCACGCTTACAATTGCCACGACGGCGGTGCTAAACATTTGAAGCCCTCCCACGGCGGTATCATGTTTGCAAAATTCTCATGCGCGGGAGGGACGGGAACGGGATGGCCAGATGGGCATGGGCCAGAACCAAACGGGATAGGCATGAGCCTACATGGGCTGCTTTTGCCACGGCACCATGCAGCAGCAATCAGCGGATGTTTGAGGAACGAAGTTGGGCCCACGGAAGTATACACCAGTGACTATCGCAGGCCGGAGCATAATCCGGCCCAGTTTTCACGCGGGAGTCGAATTCGAACCACCAGCGTGCGGCTGACAGTGGGGACCTGGCTGGAGTGCGGGACGCAACGTCTCCCTGTGCCGCTGTGCGGTGCCCGTGCCTTGCCTTTCCCATGGCCCCACATGTCCAACGGCACCACTGTTCCACCCGCCACACCGAAACGCCCGGAGAACCAAAAAAAATATATCGCCAGCGCATTTCAAACACCGAACGAACATATCCCCCTCTCCAGTCTCCACGGATCAAAATCGAATCCAACGCTACTGCCTAGGGTTTCCTCTGCATTTCCCCTACCACACCCCGCGCCGCCCACCCATGGCCGCCGCAGACGCGTCCGCCGAGACCGCCGCCATCGCGCGGCGCCTGGCCTCCTGCAACACCGGCACCCGGGAGCGCGCGCTCCGCTACCTCCTCTCCGAATTTCTGCCGGCCTCCGCGCCGCGCCTCTCCGCCACCGACCTCCTCAAGCTCTGGAAGGGCATCTTCTTCTGCTTCTGGCACGCCGACAAGCCGCTCTACCAGAGCTCCGTCGCCACGCGCCTCGCCTCCGCCGTCTCCGTCCCGCCGTCGCCCGCCGATGGTGCCGCCTTCCTCGCCGCCTACCTCACCACGCTCCGCCGCGAGTGGGCCCACATCGACGTCCACCGCCTCGACAAATTCTACCTCCTCAACCGCCGGTTCCTCCACCACGCCTTCCTGCTCCTCCGTGCTAACTCATTCGCCCCCGACGTCACCTCCCAGGTCGTGTCCGTCCTGTCGGACAAGGCCCTGCTCCCGGAAGCCGACAACGTCGCCGCTGCCACCTCCCGGGGCCTCGGGTACCACGTCGCCGAGGCGTTCCTTGACGAGCTCCTGCCTGTGCTCCCCGTGAGCCTGGAGACGATGGACACCCTGCTTGCTCCGTTCTTCACTGTGTTGGAGAAGTCGACCGATCGGGTGATGGTGAGTAAGGTGAAGGCAGGTGTGTTTGAGAGGTTACTAGACAGCGGCAGTCGGTTGCTGGAGATGGTGAAAAAAGGGGAGGAGGTGGAGAAGGGTGACGCCGAGGAGAAGCTCGGTAGAATTGGATTGCTGTTTGGATTCAGCAAGAGGTTCCTGGATATTGGTGCAATGGCAGAGACAGTGCAATCGAACCGGAAGGTGGTCTTTGGGTTGAGGGATGCGTTTGTGAAGATCGAGAAGGGTTTGCAGTTATCTGGTCTTGAGATCCCTGCACCAAAGTTTGAGGCTACTGAGGTGCCAGTGCCGCCAGATGTGGGCAAGGGACAGGCACAAAAGAAGAAGAAAAAGGCCAAGAAGGCTGCATTGACTGAAGGTGAGATGGAGGAGGACAAGGATTTGAAACGTGAGAAGAAGATAAAGAAGGAAAAGAAGGAGAAGAAAAGGAGGAAGGTGGAGGTTGTTGATGAAGGGGATGTCACTGAGAAGAGTACTAATGCTCCAGGAGCTGACCAACAGATGGGTGATGGTACTGATGGCATTACATTCGATGCAGCTTTAAAGTCCAACCTTCAGAAGCAGTTTGAGATGGTGGCAGCAGAAGCTGGTATGGCAGAAGGGGGCAGCAGCTCAAGTGATTCACCAGTGACACCAGTTACTGGGAAAGTGGCAACAAAGAGGAAGCGTTCAAAATCTGCTGATAAGCTGCCTGAAGCTTCTGATGGGGATGGTGGCAGCGAAGGTAATCTTCTTGCCCAAGATGGAGAGAAGAGTGGTAAGAAGGTGAGGTTCTCGATGAAGAATAATTTAGTTTGGAGACCTCACAATCCTTTGCCACCGCAGTGTTTGAGGCTGCCACCTTCAGCTACTCCAAGAGGAAGCGCACTAAAAAAGGGTGTCCAGCCAGGTCCCATAACACCGACCCCATTGAAGAAGGCTAAGCCAAAGGCAAAATCCGCAAAGAAGGTCTTGAAGAAGCCGCCTTCATCTGCTGTGAAGCGCTTGCGGAAGTTGCAGAGTTTCTCAGCCTGAGTTTTTTGGTGTATGACGCCATGATGGTCATGTCAATGTATCTTTTCTGTTTTAGTTTATCATTACTTAATTCTTATCCTTTTTGTAGGTTAGTTTATACTGTGTTGACTTAGCTGTCAGTTCATATTTGATGGATTGCTTAATGATTTGTGTGGTCACTATGCTTTTATAATAATCATGTGGTGATTGCAACAGTATTTAGGGACTGTTTGGAACCACCCAGTTTTTAAGAAACTGGTTTATGGAAACAGAGATGGGTCCAAACATACCAGTTTATGCCTTGAGAAACAAATTGTCTGTGCTGTTAATTTTACTTTGCGATTTGATCTTCCTCTCCCTCTAAGTTCTCTTGCTTACCACTGAGTTAGCTTCTAAAAGTTATCCATATTGATTGAGCAACTCGTGGCAAGAACTATCTTTGTGCTCGAGAAACAAATTATCTGTGCTGTTAATTTTACTTTGCGATTTGATCTTCCTCTCCCTCTAAGTTCTCTTGCTTACCACTGAGTTAGCTTCTAAAAATTATCCGTATTGATTGAGCAACTCGTGGCAAGAACTATCTTTCTGCACTTCGATTTTATTATTACTCGTTCTAACGCTAACCTCGGGTGAAGATCATATTCAAAGTTTATAGTTTTCAAATTTTGTCTATTCATCCTTCTTTAGCCGATTTTCAATGCGACATAAGTGGCCTCTGGCCCTAGAGGCTTATACATTAGGTGCGAGAGGTGCTGTGAGCCTACACTAGAGCGTAACTACGTGAGGGGTTCCAAGGGCCTAGAGGTGCTGTGAGCCTACACTAGAGCGTAACTAGGGCCTATACCGTCAGATGTTATGGGGCGTGGGGTCTCGGGGCCCTATATTGTCAGGTGCGTGCCTCGGAATGTGAAGGGTCGTAGAGGCTTAGGTGTCTGAGAACATGATGGCTTATATATGAATGTCACAGTATGTAGTCCTAAATACTTGGTCTCAAGGATGCCCCTCTATAAACTGACTGAGGGGTCTCAAGGGCCTATACCCTCAGACGTTATGGAGCGTGGCCGCGTGGGGCCTCGGGGCCCTATATTGTCCGGTGCCTCGGAATGTGAAGGGTCGTAGAGGCTTACAGAGTTAGGTGTCCGAGAACATGAGGGCTTATATATGAATGTCATATAATGTAGTCCTAAATACTTGGTCTCGAGGATGCCCCTCTATAAACTGACTCATTGTCTAATTCCTCTCTAGTCTGGACCTAGGGATGTCCCAAGGCCCAAGCCATGGGGCTAGAAGTAGTGGTCCCCTCGCAGTGGGCCTTAAAGTTAATCTTCTGAGGTGGAATTCTTGAGCGCGTCTTGATCGATATCGAAGACAATGTCTTTTTCGAGTGCTCACAACAACGCCATTCAAAATATATCTTTGTCTCTTATCATTTAGATTGTTAGCAACAGATGTTACTTTATTTATTAGCAAAGATTGTGAAAATCTTAAAGTTGACATTAAATAAATAAATATGTCTAAATTGTTTAACATTAAAGTATTATTTAACCTTTTGAAACAAAGCAATCACCCTATAATTAAGTCTAGCTATGTATAAATTCTTCGCCCAAAAATCATTAACCGTTTTCATGAAATTAGATTCGATAATACCCAACATGATTTATAAATAGATGAGTTAAACCCATTAGACTTAGAGACATAATTCACATTTAATTCAATTATTTCTTTTAAACCACCCATATCCTCCTCATTAAGGACTAGTTCCGAAGTAAGTGGAGCCAAATCCAGGAAGAAAAAACCACCCAAAAATATTTAGGGCTTGTTTGGGAACCCTATTTTCTCAGGGATTTTTTATTTTCCCAAAGAAAATTAGTTTATTTTCCCTTGGAAATTTAAAATTCCATAAAAAATGGGGTTCTCAAACTAGCCCTTAAATATTTTCTTCAAATAACACTACGTGATATCGACATTTTTTCACTCAAATGAATCCTCCTTCCTGCTTGCATCCCAAGACGTTTGTTGCAAAAACCTTTAGTTTGGAACCCACAAAACTGAAGGAGATAGGAGGAGCTAAAATCTCTTTCTTATTTAATTTTAAATATGAAGTGAATTCTAGTCCCTCTAATCTTCTCCGGTTTTGTGGCTCCCAAACTAACCCTTAGATGACATTTTTTAAAATTAGCTGTTCTGAAATCCTTGTAACCTGCTTTTTTTATGTAAAAACTATCAATTTTTAAAGGCTACTTTGTAAACTCAATTTTCTTAAGGAATTTCTATTTTTTTAGAAAAACTAAACTAATTTATTTTAGGAAAATATATTTTTTTGGGAAAATGAGGTTCTCAAATATCCTAAGATTATGAATTGTTAAAGACTTAAAGCGATGTCTTTTTTGGTTCTTGTGTGTTCCTGAACGACCGTTATAGATAAGGCCAGAAATGCCGTACGAGCTTCCCAACGACCGCCGATCTCTCCCACACAGGTCACACGCACACTGCAGCGTGGCGCGGCTACTCCCCGCCATGGCCACCACCTCCGTCGCCGCCTCCTCTCCCCATCCCCATCTGTCCCGCCCCCGCCGGCGGAACTCCAGCGCCACCTCCAGAGCCTCGATCCGGGGCTGCCTCCTGCCCATCCGATGCTCGTCCGCCTCGTCGTCGCAACCGCCGGCAACCGGCGGTGAGGAGGGAGAGTCGGGGCGCCGGCGGCTGTCGAAGCAGTCGTCGTGGGAGGACAGAGATGTGGAGGGGGACGACTACCTCTACCGCCTCGGGAAGGAGGCTGACAACTTGAACATCACCGTCGGCGCACGGTCCGGCATCGTCGACGAACTCTTCGTCGGAAACTTCCTCGGGAAAGACTGTACGTGCTCTGCAACCAGATCGGCTCTCCTACAGTCCACTGATTCCATGAAGCGTCGTGAATCGCAAAAATACTAAATCGACATACCTGCATTTGATAAGAATAAAGAACAATGTTTGCTCAGCTTAGTTCAGTGTACTGTTTAAAACATATTGATGTGCTTGGAAACAAAATCAAAGGGACGAGTTAAAAGATTTTGATAGCTTGGGTGCAACGTGGTTGCAGCGGATATCGTGTTCGACTACCGGCAGAAGGCAACTAGAACGTTCGAGTACCTGCAGGGGGATTACTACATCGCACCTGCCTTCCTCGTGAGTTACTTTTGGTATTGGATCACATGCGATTATCCTGCTTTTATTTGGTTTTTTTCTGATATCCGATTGGCGAAGATTTGACGCTGCTGATTCATTTGGTTGCAGGATAAAGTTGGTAAGCTAATTAACGTAAAAGGAACCTGGCAAATATTCCTGTATTAAGGTATAAAATTGAACAGTCAATAACTTTCGACTCCCTCCATCCTGAAATTGTGGTTTCATTTGTGCTAACTCAACCCATCTTAAGTTAGACCAAATTCATAGAAAAAACCATGATATTTTTGACACCATATAAGCTCCATTGGAAACATTATGGAATGTATTTTTATAACTTATCTTTTTGATGTGGTAGAAATTAACATATTTTCCTATAATTTTAGTGAAACATGAGGTGGATTGACTTAGGACTTTAGGAGAAATGAAAATACACTGTATTTCAGTACGGAGGGAGTATATAAGTGCTTCTTTCGATTTGCATTTGTCAATTTGCAGTTTTTACTTTTGCTATTGGACTTGGCGTGGCAATTAATGGATTAAATGGGAGTGGTTAGCATGAGACGACCTTCTTTTTATAAAGAAAATAAATATAAGCCAACCAAATCATTAGACTGGATATGTTTTAGTCAAATACGTAGATAACCTGAGGTCAGACTGCAGATGAATTGTTAGTAACTATCATGCATATATAAATGAATGATTTTTCTGCTAAACTCATCTTTGATAATTGATTCTGAGTTTTGCGAGTGAGCTGTTGCTGTACAGTACATACAAACAACTTAATTCTTCAGGAACATGGACATCTCTAGTATGCTTAACATATTTCTTGTTCTTCTTCCCAGGTACAAATACTAAAATCTAAAGGACTATTTGTTGTTTGCAGCATGCCACATTGTAAAGAACTACATTGCGCATCTTCTTAATAATATCAAGGTTCCCCTAATACTTGGTAGAGTGACCCAGTTATTTGTTTCTGTAGTCTATTCTTGATATCAGTTAATGTAATTGACCCTGATTGACTGCACTCTGCAGGGATCTGGGGCGGAAAAGGCCAAGGGAAAACATTCCAGACTGAACTTATATTTAGAGCAATGGGTGTGGAGCCAGTAATTATGTCTGCAGGCGAACTAGAATCTGAAAAAGCAGGTCAAGAATCACTTGAACTATATATCCCTTTGTGTTTAGCATTGTGCCATACTTTACCCTGCTGTTCAAGTGTTTCTCACTTCGTTATTTTTCATACTAATGTGAACTTCTCCAAACATTGAAAAAGTTGTTTCACTTCCTTTCCTTTGTATATACTTTCTTTGAGTATTTTATTAGTTGGGAAGTGTGAACCGTCAAATTTGGTTCTTGGTGTTTCTGTTAGTCGGCCAGCTTCAAGTGGATAAAACTTGTTCAGAACTACCAATTTTAGGAATATGAGGGAGAAGGGTCTCTCCATATTAGTTATGAAGGAAAATCAGCTCCCAGTATGTTTAACTGGATCTAAATGTGCAGAAATAGTAGGAATTGGTTGGGATCCCACGCCCCCCACATTTTTCTATCTGTTGCATAGGAGGACCTGCTGCAGTGGTGAGAGAGGTCTTGTCTTACTGAGTCACAAGTTTGAAGCAGCTTCTCTGTATTTACGGGGGATGCTTGCCTCGGTTTATCCCTTCCCAAGACACCACTCATGTGGGAGTCTCTGACACAGGGTCTGCCCTTTTCTATCTGTTGAATGGCTGAGAGTGTAGCTGCATGTTGGTTGCTCAGGTATTTTTGTGCTCTGTTTGCAGGTGAACCCGGGAGGCTAATACGTGATAGATACAGAACTGCCTCCCAAGTAATCCAAAACCAAGTAAGAAGGTGTTTGCAGCTACTCGGTCTTAGATTTGAGCATTTTATGTTTAAGTTCCTCTTTCTAAATAGTGAGCGTGAAACAGTATTTCTGTTTTGCAAACTTGCGAAGTTTAATCACAGAAGTCAATCATCTGCATACATGGGGGTATAGTTGTCTAATCTGCTTCATTATGTTAGTTTATCATTTACTTTCATATGAATTGCTAATAAAATGTTTTTTTCTCGAACACGCTGGAGAGCTGTGTATCATTATATTAATAAGAGTAACAAAGTACATGCCTTACATAGACCGAGATACAGAGAACCGCCTCATGGCGGCCAAGATCTAACATACATAAATTGATCCATCTATCAAACTAGTACTATAAACCACCTTAGCTCCAAGAAAGCTCAGCCCCTTGGCTCCAGAACATTCCCACACCCGACGCTCCTCTCCAACATGAGATAAAACTGAGTTTATACCAGGAGATTGGCCGTCAAAAACACATCTATTTCTATGATTCCACAACACCCATGCTCCCAAAATAATCAGGGAATTGAGACCATCTCAGATAGGACCAGCAACAGTTTCACTGACATCTTTCCACCAATCCATGAAACTTTGATTGTTTGGTTGTGGTGCTCAACCTTGAAGCCTAAATTGTCTAAGCATGAGGAACCAACATTGTCTAGAGAAGACACAAGCCACAAGTAGATGATCAATTGACTCCCCTTCCTAGTCACAGAAAAGACATCTTTCTGGGTGATCAAGCCCACGCTTTTCAATATAGATGTCCAATAAGCACGAGGCCCGCGAGCCCGGCACGAGGCCTGCTTTTTGGGCCCGGTCCGAGCCCGGCACGGCCCGGTTATATGCGGGCCCGGGTCGGCCCGGCACGAATAAGCGGGCCGGGCTCGGACAGGAAATTAGGCACGGTGGTCTAGCCCGGCACGGCCCGTTTAGCTCTAAGCCCGTTAAGCCCGCTTTTTTTACACTAAAACATGTTTTTTAGCCCGCATAGCCTGCTTTTCGGCCCGCTTTTTTCGTGCTAAACGGGCCGGCCCGGCCCGTTTAGGCCCGTTGCGGGCCGGGCTCGGACAAGAAATTGAGCCCGCGTGCTTAGTCGGCCCGGCCCGGTTTTTTAATCGTGCCTGGCGGGCCGGGCCCAAAACGGGCCGGGCTTCACCGGGCCCGGGCCGGACTGGGCCGGGCGGCCCGTTTGGACATCTCTACTTTTCAAGCCTATCAGCTGTCCAACACTTCTTAAGGGTAGCCAACCGCATGAAGAAACGACAGTTTGGCGGTGCCTAAGTTTTTCAAATCCTCTCATAATGTTCAAATTGCACAGATCCAAGAAAAAGCCCCTCATAGGCAGCTTTAGCCAAGTATTTGCCATTACAGACAACCGAAAGATATGGTTGTCTTCTTTGTTCAGCTGAAGCTCAACCTGTGCAACAATATCCCAAAGCCAAAGGAAGTCTGCAACAGCACCAACTGACAGTCCCCCCCCCCCCCCCGATATCATTAATCCATAGCTTATCTCTGACCGCCTCCTAAATTGTCGTCCTGTTAATCATTCTGCTAGGAATTGTCTCCATAAGGCGAGGGGCAATATAAGCTACTCGCTGCTCTCCAATCCAATGATCACCCCAAAAGAGAATGGAGGCCCCATTTCCGACCTTAGATTGCATGGCCATTTTTAAGAAATCTCGAATTTGTTTTGGGACATGAAGAGGTAGAGAAGACTAGGGGCGGTTTAGCTCAATTTTTTGCAGCCAACCCCACCGCATCTTGAGTGCCCATCCTAGCTCTGAAGATACCCAGTCCTTCGAGCTCAAGGGGTCTACACACTCTTCCCTAGGCCACGAGACAATGTCTTCCTCTAGCATCTTTTCGACCACGCCAAAGAAAACCTTTTCGGATTCTGTCAATTGCTAATAAAATGTTGACATGGTGAAAGTGTTCCTGAAATACCAAAATTTGGTGCTGTTGCTAGTTCATAATTGTTTTGCTCCCTGGAGATGTACCAGACTAAACATGCTGTGAATTTTGTTGATTTACTTTTTTCACAAGAAACCACTTGATTTTCATAAGATTTTGGGTGATACAGGGGAAAATGAGTTGCTTGATGATCAACGATCTAGATGCTGGTGTTGGAAGATTTGGTGGGTTATCTTTTGTACATGATTATTTTTTAGGGACTGTCCATTTTACCAGTTACATGCTATTTGGCAAGCTTTATTTGCAAGGATGAAACCTCTCTTCTGTATGTTTATGAATATTTTTTTTTTCTTTTGGGTCACGAATATAATGTATGCAGTTTCTGAATCTTCTTTGAGTTTGTTGTTCAAGGTTATAGTTATTAGAAAGAAACTTAGTGTTATGTGGTGGTTCTTTTGTTGCCAGGAAACACGCAGATGACGGTCAATAATCAAATAGCTGTTGGAACTTTGATGAATTTGGCAGATAATCCTACTAGGGTGAGCATCGGCCAGAAATGGAGAGAATCTGATGTTACACACAGGGTGCCAATAATAGTTACTGGAAATGATTTTTCAACTCTATATGCACCCTTAATTCGTGATGGGAGAATGGAAAAATTCTACTGGTATGTTGTCCTATCTGGAGCAGTTCTGTACAATGATGTAGCACCAACTGAAACTTTTGGACTGGAGTATTTTAATTTAGCCTTGTGTATAATTAGGTGTTTGCTTGTCTTCTTGGCATTGGTATTTTATACCGTACAAAATGTGATAGTCTGAAGATAGTAACTGATTTTGTGAGGCATTTTCTCTATTCCTTTAATATTCTACAATTTGGTATTTCTTGCTTGCAACGTAGTAACCACCATTTTGTGCTTTGAACAGGCAGCCCAACCGTGAAGATATAATTAGTATTGTTCATGGCATGTATATAAAGGATGGATTATCTGTTGAAGAAGTATCAAGAATTGTAGACGCATTTCCAAACCAAGGTACCTTTTGCCACCATAATTGGAGTTCCATTTTTTCACTTGTGTATCACGCTGTTAGAATAGAATCCATCGTTGTAAGGATGTTGTTTAGCATTTCTTATCAGTTGGTGTTCACAACGACTATAGGTTCAGTTTTACATTTGAGTGAAATTAGTGTCTATTGATCAGCAAATGCTTTGTTTCTGTTAAAAAATAATCTAGTTATCTACAAGCCCGATAGAATATTGGTACTGCTGGGCAGAGAAATAATAGCAAAGCTCATAAGCAGTCCACTTCATTGTTCGAAAAAAAATCTTATGCAAGAACTAAATGAGCATTCTGCAGCTCTGGACTTCTATGGAGCTTTGAGATCCAGGACATATGATCAGGCTATCTTGGAGGTATTTTTCCATTTTATAAAGATATTATTTAAAATTCATATGGTTGGTTTTGGAAAAAGTAGCTTTAGGCTGTGCTTGTGCAACAATCTAGGATTCTATGTCTGTTAGGGGATGTTTGGTTTCTATGGACTAATCTTTAGTTCATCTATTTTAGTCCCTAAATTATCAAACACATGAACTGAAAGAGGGATTATCTCTATTTTAGTCCCTTTTAGTTTCAGCAGATGCGTAACATATATGCTTGTGCATTTTTTTTTTTGTTTGTCAGGTAAATTGTTTGCCGTGGAAGCATATATAGCATCTGGGTCATGTTTGGCATGTAATGACTACATACATGATTAGAGCTAAATAAATCCTGAAAATATAGATGTGGGTGGTGGGCCTGTGTCAGGGTATTTAGTATGGAAAGGGAGGGGGTGATTTTTTGCCCACTGCAACTTCCAAAAATGCCGTTCATATTCAGAGATAGCCTAAGTAACATATCACCGTTTCCCTTGCACTGCAGTGGGTCGAAGAAATCGGTGGGCATGAACAGCTAACTGAGAAGCTTCTTAAGAGAAAGAAAGGCGAGGAGCTTCCAACGTTTATACCCCCAAAGGTATTCGATACTAAAGCAACACAGTCGTCGGTCTCTGCATGTAGACTAGACTACTACCTCCAGACTCCAGTGAGGACAGCAAGACGTTCAGACAGACATTCAGGAAACAAGCTGGCCAGCATGTCTCGCGTCTGAAACGGTCGTGCTCTTCTGACTGGAGGGAGTAGATGAGTTACACAGATTAGACTGCTGCTAATTCCTTCGCCCGTCTTGATGTCATGTTTTCTCCCTCGACCAGCCAACACTGGAAGCATTGATTGAGTCAGGGTACTCGCTGGTGAAGGAGCAGGAACTAATAATGAGCTCCAAGCTTTCAAGAGAGTATATGAAGAACTTAGAATAGTTTGTGATACACGAGAGGGGTAACTTGTTGTTTTCAGTTTATTTGGAGCAATAATACACCATCTAATTTGTCCCAGCTGCATTTTTTTTTGGGTTGGGGGAGGGGGATTTGCCTCCGATCCAGAGTGGAATCGGTGCTTCGATTCTCCCAGAAATCGTGGTGGGTTCAGATATGAACTGCTGAAAGGAATGCATATCGTCTTTGTCCTTACTCTCATCGTGCATTGCCAAAAAGTCTTTGGGTTGACTCGAAAGACTTGTGAGCTGTGGCACGGAGTGGCCCATGTATTTGTATGTGAAGCGAGCGGAAGCGTCCAAAGAGCCTCATCAGTCCTCCTTCTGACACACAGTTTATATACCTGCAAGATCGCTGATTATTTCTCGACATGCCATGCTGCCACGGCCTTGCGCTTGTGCAGGTTCACATCGCGATAGTCAATAGTACTGGAACAAGAAATCTGCAGAAATCCTATACCGTACCTGACTTAATTTGTTGCTACATCTGGGCCGGGGATGCGTGATCTAGGGGATTCTCAGCTCTCCTTGGCAATGGCATGAAAGGATGTGGTGGTACACTACCCTTTCATCTATTCGACCCAGATCAGACGTACTACACATGGAAACTAAACAAGTACTAGTAAATAATCTGGTGAGAAGAGAAGGTGATATGCGTGAGAGAGACCTTGACACCAGTTAATAAAAGCTTTGCTTCGCTTCGCTTTGCTTTGCTTGTGGGAAACCAATCCAACAGATACACGACGACGGCTAGCTAGTTTATCCTCCACGCGGGATTGCTTGCTTAATTAGCTTTTTGTGATGATTTATTTGCGTGGCAGAGACGGTGAGCATGCATGGCCGAGGGAGGGGGGAGCGTATTAGGAATGGGCGCCTGGCGCAGGGCCCGAGGCAACGTGTAGGGTATCCAACAGGGGTTAGGTGGCACTGGCAGCAGGCGGCGGCGGCGTCTTCCTTTCTTTGTTGTACAACTACTACTTAAGCTCGCGCGCCGCTTCTGTTCACAGTCCATGTGATTGATTCTCTCCTGCTCCTTCTTTCTTCCATCTCTGTCTGTCTGTCTGTCTGTCTGGCAAAGGCGACGGACGGCCGCGGCGGTGTCGATGGAGTGGTGGCAGAAGGCGGTGGTGGTGCCGGTGAAGCGCGCGTGGATCGCCGCCGCCGCCCGGCTGACGACGCGCCATAAGAAAGAAGGTAATATCATCGTCGCCGCCGCTGTTTGTACTATTAATATCCGTCCATTATATTCCTCGCTCGCTCACTCACTCATTCATCAAAACACCAGCATCCAAATAAATTAAAGCTGCTGCTTCTTCTTCTTCTTGTTCTTGTGTGTGTGTGAAACTGTGAATGTTGTAGTCTCTGTCTCTCCAACTGCATGCATGCATGGCCGTCTACATATAAACTGCCTGCCTGCCTTGATTGAATGATTGGTTTATACTGATGGATTTCTTTTGTCTGCATGGCGAACAGTCAGTCATCAGTCCGTGATCCTGAACAATATATTCCTCTCCTCACAATATGAATATATGTGTAGATCCCGTTTTAGTTTAGAGCCGGTGAACCCATCGTTTCAGTAATCTAGACTAACCTTGTTGCAATCAAATGTATAAATGAAAACATTGTGATCGGTTATCTGTTCAGTTCTAGCCAGGTCGCCACCAAGTTTGTTTTCTTCTCTGGCCGTCGTCAGACCAAACACGTGTCGCGCTGACGGCGATCATCATCATATATAGAACAGC
Organism: Zea luxurians; assembly: GCA_029449295.1. NCBI lineage: Eukaryota > Viridiplantae > Streptophyta > Magnoliopsida > Poales > Poaceae > Zea > Zea luxurians. The sequence goes on from JAOPSE010000039.1 coordinate 10,211,010, forward strand.
GAGTCAGCAGCACAGCACTCACATGCATGCACATCGACGCCTGCATGCGTGGCCGTGTCGTTTTGCTCCCGTGCAAGATGACAAGCAGCGCGAGCTCTCATGGCGTGAGCAGCGGTCAGTGTGGCTTGGACACCGCAACGCATGCATGGAAGTTTGCAGCTTTGCTTCTTTTTTTTTTTCTTCTTGTTTCCGCGTGCATCAAGCAGGAGGAGTACAGAGTACTCTGTACAGTACGTACTACTATAGCAGTAGTAGGATAGGATGTTTTTGTTTCGATCGTGCGGCACGTGGCTGGATGTGGGGAGCATGCGGTTGCGGTGTCTCCAACTCGGCTGCTTACAACATTGGGTTCTACTTCTACTACTGTTTACAAGGTGCGGAAACAGAGAATCTGACCTGTAGGAGTACTCTGAACCCTTCTTGTCCCCCACCCCCGTGACTTGTGACCAGTCCTGTCCCTGATGACTCCCATCGACGGGCTGTTGCTGACGCTGCTCATGCTGTGACTGCGAGCACTGGCTCAAGTGAACAGCGGGAGGCAGCCATGGGCCATGGCAGGCATCCATCTCTCAGTCTCAGGCGGTCGCAGGAACGCATGCGCTGCCTGCCTGCCTGCCTGCCACTGCCAGAAGCATCGCATCTTTCCGTTCCCCTGTCACGCTCGCTCACACGAAAGAGAGGTGTACAACATAGCTCCAGCTGTGCAAGGAAATTACATATTTTTTTTATTTTTCTTTTCCTTTTCCTTTTCGGAAGAAAACAGCTAGCTGAAGCTGATCATACGTTACGTGCTTGCCTGTGTGTGTGCGCATGCAGACGGCGGCCACGGCGTCCTGGTGAAGCTCCACGACGACGTCCAGACGTGCGCGTACGAGGACGTGCAGGTGATGTGGGAGATGCTGCAGCGGGCCGAGACGGAGAGGCTGGCACGCGAGCCCTCGCCAAAGGGCGCCCGCGCGCTCGTCTGGCTGCGCCGCCACCACAAGATGGACCCGCGCCGGCGCTGCTGAAGAGGAGGAGGACGACGACACCCTGATGCTTTCCTTCCTCCTGCTGCCTTCGGCTTCGCTTGCCTGCTGCCACCCGGTGCAGCCTTGCCCCTTGATGGGTCTGTGTGCGAGAGCCGCTCTGCGGCTGTTCAGGTGTATATATTACATGCTACATACAGGGTACAGTCCTGCTGCTGTGCCTTTCGTTTCCTTCGCCCGGATGTAAATATTCACTCACAGTTTCATCTTTCTAAGGAAGAGAAGAGAGATAGAGAGACCACAGTACCGGCTCTGTACTTTGCTCGGTGCCGCAGCCAATCACCTCGCTGGATACAGTTCCATTTCTGAAGGAATGTGGCGAGGGTTCTCATGTCCAAGCAGGGCAACCCACCTCATCTTTCATACATAAACCTGCCACTCAATCTGCAAAGCACAAGCAAAACCTTCGTGATCAATATATGTTCACAAGACTGGTATATATACACCTTAGTGAGCCTTAATGAGACAGCAAGGAAATTTAGGGACGAACAAGGTGTTACCACTAGCAGTTCAGTTCAGGCAGACGGTCTGAGTTTTGGTTCAAACTTGGACAGGTGGACTGATAGCCTGGGTGCCTGACTGACAAACACAAGTCCTTGTTATCACTAGAAGGCGGATCTGAATTTTAGTTCAAACTTGGACAACTGGGCCGATAGCCTGGATGCCAGACTGACAACAAAAAGTGAACACACACGACCAGAGCACCTCTGCATTTAGTGGTGGGATTGACAAGAACGGCTCGGCTCGGCTCGACGAAGTTGCCTACTGATTTTACTGAAACCACTAGAAATCCCACCAAACTTGGCTCGTGTAAAGCACACAGATACAGATTCAAAAACAGTTGTGCATTGACAGCAGAAATGGATTTTCATTAGTAGATACTATTAAAGTATCAAAGTATCCAGTGCAGTTTGTCTTGCTGAACCAGGATGTGTTAGACTGCCGGCGAGCCTCTTTGCTGCAGACATAAAATGCAGAGAACATTGGGGATTCAAACAGTCAGAGCATCCAAGGTTCTCTGATCCTCTCCAACACCAATAAGAGCACTAGTTCAGATACAACATACTTGCGGTACAGAACAGTATAACGATAGTTGAAAATGCTTTTGACAGCCTTAAAATGACACCAGAGACCAGATATCTTTTCTTATCTCTGAAACATAATACTGATTACTGAAATTGTACAGAATGGAAAATAAAAGTTGGACAACAGAAAGGACCGAAAGTGACAAAATTTTGAACGGAGATCTCTGTTTCAGACATGTTGACATCACAGAACACGGTGGGTGTATGGGGGCATCTCTGAACAGTGTGATCAACGATGCATCATCTCCCTTTTTTTAGTATAATAAACACCAAAAAAGTGTATGGGGGCACCAACCTAATCCCAAAGACACTCACGCACGTCAAGGTAGAAAGGTAGGGATCTAACATATAACCCTCATAGCACAGTTACAAAAGAATTAAATGAAATTAACATTCGAGATCCCTGAAATTAGTACTGAAGATACCTAGAAAAATTTTGCAATCAATAATGTACATCCTGACCTAGAAACTTACAGAACATTTTCCTATAAGTTACAAGGCAACACTTGCATTTTGCTGCCCCCAGTCCCTTATGCCAGATGTTACATAGAAGTTGGGACTTTTAGATGTAACACTATCCACCTTGTAAGTGCTAATGAGGCCTAAGCTGCATGGCTTGGCCGGAAGACGTTTTCCTTTATTTGGGCATGATTTATCAGGAAAAAAAGAATGTCTTTCTTTCACTACTACAACTCTGACGGCTGAACGTGGAATCAGAATTCTGCTTTGACCCCCATATGTGCATATTCTGTGTTGTGCCTGCAATCTTGCCACTTCCAGCTCAAATGTACATCGGATGGGCACCAAGAAGCACATTGGTACAAAACTTCAATGTGAAGTAAAAAGGCGCCATCTGTCAGTCATTTTCCTCTGAAGAACATAGACATATCTTCTCCAGAAGGACTGGCCAGTTCTCCCCAAGATGTTGAGGGTTTAGCTGCATGGCTACCTTAAAATCACTGACGGAGATCAATTGGTTACTTCCAATCTCATTCGTAGTTCCTGATGACCCACTGCCTGATTGCATATGAACATGGTTTGGCAGCCAGACACCATTAATCCGATTTCCATAAACTTGGTTGTGTGGTAGTGTCCCTTTCCTTGCATCCCTCTGAACACTACCTCCTACTAACTCAACAGATGACCTAATCAAGTTTTTCATGTACTCATCCAGAGCAATATTTAGAAGCTCAGCACTATGCATAGTGACACCAGCTAAACCCAGTGTTTCTGCTGTTTTCTCCATACGTCTATGCAGCAGCTCGGTGCTGAACAGCCCACCATCCTCAAAACAGCTGTTGAAGTGATCCTCACCTGTAACAATTGGTGGAGGTGGAAATTTCCTTGCACCACCCACACTTGCTGAACAAAATGGAATCCCTAGTGGAGCTCGTACAGGACTTCTTAATATTTCTGCAGAACGTTCTGCAGTGCTGCTCATGCTTCTCTGCAAAAGCATATTATTGGGTGGCAACTGTTCCACACGCGGATGCTTTGCCAGTGGCTCTACAGGTTCACATTGTTGAAAATGCAATCTCTTTAACTCAATTGGATTTAGAGTACCATTCTCCAGAGATCCAGAAGCACCGTGGTTGTGATTGACAGCAGCCACCCTACACTTTGGACCCATGTTATTCATACTATCTTTCAAAGTATGATCCTGTGCTGTGGCCACAGATCTCAATCCCTGAACCTGTAACAACTTGGCATCACTATTGCAAGTATTCAACACTTCAGCAGCCTGAGAAGCCTTCTTTACTGATGCCCCTACAGGTCTCCCTGCATCCAATGGAGGAGGCGGGCACTTTCCCTGGTAGGCATTGTAGAGAATTGCACGGATTAGCCGGTTGTGCAGCTGGAGGTTCTCCTGCCCCAGGGTCTGCAGGCACAGCTTTTCAAAGTCTTGCCTGCTGAGCCTCTCTGATAAGTAGCCATTCAAGTAGCCAAAATATCTCCGCGAGCGATCCGGACCAAGTCGCTTCAACATCTGAGCCTTGAGATCCCTGAGATCAATACGGCCATTCTGATGTTGCTGTTGTGGAGCTGACGGCTGCCGCCGCCGCTGCTGTGGTGCAGCCATTGGCCATGCCTCCTCCCTTACTGTGTCCATGCAATTACCACCGCAGCAAACCCCGATATCAGACCCGGAGTAGAGAAACCAACTAATTGGGGATAGCACGCCGTAGGATCAAACCATTAGGGCTTGCGCCGCTTCCTGCAGAGCGCGAGGCCGTACCCGAATTCCCAGCTCGCCGGCCATGGAGGGGATCTCATCTCCGCTGGCGCCACACCAACCGCCGCGGGATCAAGGAGCCGCCCAGGGAGCGGCGCCGTAGGCCTGAATCGAGCATGGAAGCCGCGGGCCAGGCGAGCCAATTGGATTACCCGCCCAAACCCTAGAGCAATGGAGGCATGATCCCGGGCCCCGGCGAGCTCGTAACTGCTGGATCTCCGGCGAGGGAGATGGCGCGCCCGGCGGAACCGAATCGAATCCGAGGAACAGCAGGAATTGAGCTGACCTCGGGAGGGGAGCAATTGGGGTTGGCGGGCGGGAGAGGGACGGGGACCAGCCGAAGACGAATTGCCCTCACTGCTCACCGGCGGGCGGGTTGCTCTCTCGGCGGCGTTGCTCGGGCGCGTGGCGAGGCGGCTGCCTGCTGCTGCTGCTGCTTCGTGGGTTGGGATGGGCTCGCTCGTGTGTGCTTTGCTCCTTGCTTCTTCGTGTTCGTCTCAGGTTTGGGTTCTCCCTGTTTTTTTTTTCTTCTTCCTTTTTTTTGTTTTCCTCTTTGAGGGGTTTTTCTCGGCCGTTGAATCGGATTTGATCGCGCAGGAGTGCGCAGAAGAGAAAAGAGGCGCCAGCAGGGCGGAGGACGAGGATCTGCCCGGAGCCTCGGACTGTATCTTCCCTCATTTTATTGCTACTGCAGTATACTTGCTAGCAAACTCTGATATAACATTTGGTTATGATGTATAACGATGAATCTAGATATATATATATATATATATATATATATATATATATATATATAAACATATATTGAATCGAACTGTTCGTGATGATCAACTCTTGTGCTGGAAACATATTGCTACCATTCTTATCTTAGTGAACACATCTAGGCATGAATCTTTGTTATAAAAATACTAAAACCTGAAAGATGTTTCCAGTCCTTCATGAGAATTTAAACCTTTATTTTTAGTATTTCGAAAGAAATCTCTTTTTTATTCTCTACTATATTGAGTTATTGACTTTATATTCATTCTTTTTAGCTCGGTTGCTTTTGTCAAGTGTAACAGAAAATTGTACTCAAATATATGTAACTTGCACATGAAATTTCCGTCTTTGATCTAAATATAGAACAATTTTTGTCAAGCTGATAAAGGTAAGTACTTGGTTTGCGTATTTGCCATTCGATCAGTCACTATTGTGTTTTATTTCTTGTGCTTCAGTTTCTTGTTATTCTAATATTTTTTTATTTCAAAAGATTTAAATTATGGAAGTAGACATATAGAAAGAAAATCATGAAAAAAGTCATTGTAGCAAAGTATGCTGCCAGGACAGTTTGATTTCTGATATTTTTTTTTGTTAAGGATCAATTATATTAATAATTCCATAATTTCTGTAGTTCAAGTCTATTTTTTTCTAGAAGTATTGTATCTATGTTGCAAATCTATTTTATTTCTCTAGAAGTATTGTACCTATGTTGCAAATCTAATTTAAAGTGTGTGCTAAACTATGCACATAGTTAGGATTTGGGAGGTGTCGCTAACCTTGGTAAGAACTATTAGTGGTTCACTTGTTCTTGAGTCTTATTATTTTCATTTATACGGACCCAAATGAAAAAATAAGACTATTGATAAACCATTAGCTCAGTGTTAAATAATTTATGTGTCATCGCAATACACGGTCATTGTAATATGAAATGGTGAAATAGTTAGATTAAATAAATATGACTAGAATCATAAATAAATTACGAAACTTTTTTATCTCATAACAACGTAACACATTTATATATAAATTATCGTATTATTATATATTTATAACATATTTATATATAAATTATCGTATTATTATATATTTTCGTGGCAACGCATAGATACGGACCTAGTGTCAATGATATGTTACATTAACAACGAGCAAGCATTTAGATACTCCAGTATAGAAGTCACACAGCGCGGAACGTTCACACCACGTGTCCATTTCTACACCATCTCTTTTTTTTTTCCTTTTCTCCAGTATAGAACCTATTATACGTTTTAAGGCAAAAGAATTGATCAAATATAAAGAGAATTTTTCTTTTATTTTACAACCCATGAAGATGTTTCTTGCTTCAAGCATCCCTATATAGGGTACGAAATACCGACTTATCCATTATGCTACATAGATCCTCAAAAAGCGGAAACCAATTTCACATTCCTTGGTTCGGATATGCATTCGGAATAAAAAACACCGAAGATTTGAACAGAATGGAAGAAACATGTGGACAGCCCTTGTTGCCAGCATCTCTTATGCATAACGATATAATGCTCTACCTGCATCGTTGGAAACATAAACCTATGAATCAAATACAGGAATTAATATTTTACAACAAATGTCGTTCATAATATTTGATATTGATGGTTGCAAACAAACAAAACAATTTGAGCATTAGCTATTCTTCCTCAACGTGGTTGCCACTTTTACGGTTATCCTGTATGATGGCAAGTGTCCTTATGCCATGACCTCGTTGTCTGCTATAACTCTTGGCAATGTACTTCATGTGTTGATCAACAAAACTTGGTTTCATTGATTATTAGGAACTGACTGATACAATGATCATATTTGTGTTTGCTCATACATGTACTGAGTACTGACACGGTACATGTACAAGAAATGTATTTGATCTATCATAGTTTAATACTACAATAGAATGTGAAGTTAGCACAACGGTTGATTTTTACTTGATTCAATTCACAGACTTTATATAGCGGATACACTAGTTCTAGAAATGTTACCTGCAAAAATAGAATAAGGACTAGCTGATGGAGTCCTCCGGGACAGTGGAATCCTGAATCACACGGTCAGGGTCTAGCTGACCACTATAATAGCTAGATGGCACAGCAGAAAGTTCCAACTTTCCAGTCCACTCTTCACCAGGCTTCAGAGTGACAGTCTTTTCAATAGCAGCCGCCTCCACGCATACCATTCGTTTATATTCATCATCCCCAAAATCTGACATAGCCTTTGCTTTTTTATCCCAGGGATTCCAAACAACTGTAACGAAGAATATATGAAACCTCGTGAACTTCATTCTTGAATTATTTCAATGATAATAATCTATTTCAGTAGCAAGCAAAAGGAAAGATGAGCATTCACAAGACCAGCATCAGGAAGGCCTCCTTTCCTCACAACAAATGTTCTTTTCTTCTCATGATCAATAATGGCAATTTTTGATGGCGTGCCCAGATATATTCTGTCCAGCTGTAAGAAGTGCAAACGCTTTGTTGAGTAATAATGAGAAAGAAAGTGGACAAATGATAAATAAAATGCTTTGTCGACGCACTTCGGATTCAAAAACAATTGCATCGCCTTGTTCAGTGGAACGAGCTCTATCTTGTAAGTTGTCTAGGTAATCCAGAGTTTCCAATCCTTCTACTCGCACCTCACTGTATTAGCATGGAGTCACGTAAACAATTCTGTACTTAAGAACGCTAATTACAAAATCAAAGATAATTATGGTTTAATACCAGAGTTTGGTCAAACAAATTGGGACTGGGGATAAACATGCTGCCACAGGATTACTTCAAAAACTATGCTGGCAAATTGAATATTTCAAAGATGATGACCATAATTTGAAACAACCTACCTGATATCAGAAATCTTGAAGTATGTGTGGTATGCAAAAGTGAAAGAGAATGGCTTCCCGTCTGCATTAGTGTTTCTTATACGTGAAGTTAGCATCAAATCACCACCAGGACTAAGTGCAACCCTCAGGCGGTATTCAAAACTGCAATACAATATATCTGTAAACATACAGATAGCCACACTTGCCTTCTAATGCAACAAACATACTAAGAAATATAACAAAGATAAGTCTTTCAGGTGTCCTACAGTAGCATTAAATCAATACGAGTAAGTGGCAATAAGCTCACCTATGAGGCCAGATCTTCAAATCATCTTCAGTAGGTTTGAGGATCAAGTCAATATAAGCGCTATTGGAGGTTGGCACTGGAAATGGCGGAGGATCATCATCAACACTCCATGTCCTATTCCTTGCAAATCCATGTGGTTCCAGATTCCCAAAGTTGGAGAACTACATAAGTGTAATTAAGATTCCTGCAAAAGAAGATACAGAGAAGCCAAAGCTATTGGAAGGACAATGGCATACCTGCGGAAAGCATATTGGTATTCCTCCACGTATAGCTTTCGGAGGCTTGAAAATAGCCTGATATAATAGCAATAGTAACACTCAAAAGTCAAGCGGCCAAAACAAAATGCAACTCAAACTCGAGCGAATCCCACCCACCCACCCAATTCAAATATTATTGAATTTAAAGAAGCACAAAAGAGCACCAGTAACATTCACATTATTTTGACAACACCTACCGATAAAGACAGAAAGGTGCATGTGAAACACTAACAGTGAAGGTTGGTGTACATATTATTTTGCTTACTGAAGTAAATGATCAACTGTAACTCAAGATATAACTTGATGGCTACAGAAATTATTTCCCTACAAATGAACTAAACAAGTAGTAGACTACAATTCACAATGGCGATGTTTTTGTTAGCATGCATGCAAAAATCCTAAAGATCATTACAGGAAAGATACTGTGCTGCTTTTCAATGGACAGAACAGCAGCGGAGCAAGAATTTCAGGCAAAGGACAAACTGTAGACTAGATCAAATCAAGCAAATAAAGGACATACTAGTTCAGTGCTCGTATGTTGCTACGGTTTTTGATTTATGCTTGAGTATAGAGTATAAAACACAAAGACGTGTGTGTTCTATTGGCTAGGTGTGTGAATGTGGGGTTTAGAGCTAACAACCATGGTTCAAATCTACATTTATGCATAATTTTAGCTTTTTACAATTTAAATGTGGGGAAAGGGGTGACACACGATAACGGTGGAAATTGATGTTTTATAGTAGCAGAGAATGACATACTAGTTAGGTGCTCGTACGACGTACGTTGCTACGGTTTCGATTTATGTTCGAGTATAGAGTATAAAACACAGAGACATGTGTGTTCTGTTGGCTACGCGTGTGTAAATGAGGTTTGGATAGAGACTGACGTTTTATAGCAGTAAAGATATAGAGTCACGCAGAGATGAGACTTTAATTCTAACAGTTCAGTCAATGAACTTTTCACTCCCCCCCCCCCCCAACCCCCAAAAAAACGTTCGATGTAATTGATATACTGCTGGAAGATTATGAAGGGAAAAAATAGTAGCACCTTATTGCTAACAAAAAGTAATTCATCTCCATGCTCATCTTTCCATGATGTCACATGCCCACCATACAAGTACACCTACAGGCAATGAAATATACTGTTATTGAAAGATCAAATGTTTGTAGTAGGTTTCAAGAAGAAGAAAACATAAAAAGAGATCAGAAGTGCATAGGATACAAAAGAACAAATAATTTCATGTGAACTTTGTATAATTGTGTTTCATTGCTATCCTTTCCCATGTCTATGTATGGAAACCATGTTGCTAATTGTTTAGACAAATAATAGAGCCCACGGTAACAACTTTTTTGATAGTCCAAGTTCAAATATGAGTATGATACAACCTGTGTCAAAATTCTGAGGGAATATATCAGGTTATTACAATCGGTTTCTCATAAAAGAACTTATGCAATGACATTTTAAGTGTGTGGTTACTTAGCCCCATATACCTTTATGTTATTCATTAGAAGTTTCGACTCGCCAAATATAGAATGGCTGTGCTTGTAAGTTAATATAGTCAACCAGATGGTGCAGGTAAAAGCAAGAGCAACGGAAAAATATCTCAGGTTGTGATGCCTTGTTGGTACTTGTATGTACTAGTATATTTGTATGGAAACAAGTCCCGGGTAATAATGATGGTCGCTGCTCAGAGTGGCTTAGCCCGAGCGGAGAACACTCCCTGGCTCTCTGTAATTCAAGTCCCTGGCGGAAACACCGTAACAGATGAACCTCTGCTTACCGTGTGAATCTAGGATCGTCATTGCTCAGCAACTGTTTGCGGGGAGACAAAAAGGGTCGAAACTGAATCCATGGGACAGATCTGGACCACAGCATCAGCACACTGGCCTGGCGCACCCTGACACTCACAGGAAGCCGCAGAGCTTGGCTACGACGAAGCCAATCTGATCTAGCGTGGAAAATCCGCTGACGGACGGAGCGCAACCGCCACTAGTCCACTAGCACCAAACTGCTGCCGACTACTATACGCGACAGGAAGCGGCAACCGATAAATCCAGCGCCATGGCAAGCGCCACGGATCTGCGCGGGGATCCGGCAGCCGGAACACGACCTCGCGGCAACGGAGCGGGAGCGGCAGGCGGGTACTATACGAACCTCTGCGGAGCTGCCCCGGACCTCGCGGAGAACGACCTTGTCGAGGTCGTTGACGCCCTTGCAGCGCCTGACGGGCGCCGCCTCCTGCTTCTCATCGCCCGCCGCCGCCGCCGGTGACGACGCCGAGGCCGACATGCTGTCCTTCCAGTGCAGACTGCCGAGCGGAGAAGTGGAGCCTGGAGGCGCAGGAAGCGGAAGCGGAAGCGGAGAGAGAAGCAGGAGGCAGACGGGGCGCGGCTGGGTCCAGCAGCCCAGGTCGATTTGGGGAATTTCCGGACAGCGCCCCTGTGCCTAAATAATCACCTCGACCTCGCTGCGGCGCCTCTTTTTTTTTTTTTTTTCTTTCCCTGATCGCGATCTGCTCGTTGCTTTTGCTTTGCTTCAGCTTCAGGCTTTTGAGGTCGGGCGGATCGCTGGATCAGCAGCTCCCCATGGATATGCCTTTCTTTGCTGGTACGTTCTGACGTGCTTCGCTCGCTTTCATCACCCGATAAGAAAGAAAGGTCGTCGTCGTCGTTGCGCTCCATCCAAATTCCAAAACCAAAAGGCACGTTCCACTCGCTTCGGAGTTTGTACACCTTTTGGTTTTTTTTTTTGCACGGTATGCAAGCGACTACATACATATGAATAATATAATACGTGGAGACACAACAGTGAGAGGCTGAGATTGGGCATGGAAACACTGCTTCTCTCTATTCTATCACCTCGTTGGTCAACAAAAAAGAAAAAAAGAACAACATGTTGTTCAAATGACTTATGTTCGTTCAGACAGAAAGGAGTTGCGCCATTTGGTGCTAAAAAGAAAGCTGACGGACCTGGACTGTACAGGAGATGCCATACTGTTACGTGGACTGGATTTGCTTCGAGACGAGGCAGATAGAATAGAAACGATGTAAATACAAACAGCGACGCTCTTTCTCGCTTGTTAAAGGAAGTACCACTAGGGAAGATACGGTTTCCTTTCGTTTTTTTCCTTTCTTGCTTTTGTAATAATAAATAAATAAACGAATACGTAAAGAGATTGAATGAGTAGGCCGCTAGCTTTGACCTAGCAAGTGTGCGTGCGCCGCCATATGCTCCATCGATGACGAATTGACGATGATCCTGAGGAAACTGTCGACAACTTGTATGATCAACAACAACAACAACAAAAATCTGTCAACTTGCTCCAGCGAATCAGTACTACGATGATCCTGAGGAAGCTGGCTTCATGGCTTGTGCTGAACTGCTGATCGTTACTACTTGAAGTAGTATTGTTTTTTTCCCAGTTGCGAAACCAGTCAGTCGATCCAGCAGCGGGACAGTAATAATAAAAAATTGGATAGAGATGGGAGCTTGAGATCTGGAGTCCCATCACAGGATCCAGGCCAAGGTGTGCGCTGGCGTACGTAGCCCTCGGACTATCTGGTGCCCGGATCCGATGCAGTCAATCGGCGCGACGCCGACCCCCCCAGTCGCCCTCGAGACTGGAATGGATTGTCGCGCGGTCAGAGAGAGCCGTGGCAATTGGATAGGTCTCGCTCTCGGTCCCGCCGATGCCTCCGCCATCGCCCACCTTTGTACGAGCGTAAAGTAGAGGTGAAAACTAGTCGATATAATTGCGGGTACCATAATTAGGAGTACCCAACACTCATAATCACGGCTGGTAAACACTCTTAGACCAACTGACGGGCGCGGTTTAAGTCAAAGTTTCGTCTATCCAAGGGACGCGACCTCGCCCGAGCCCAGCCTCGAGCTGGAGCAGTAGTCCCTGACGAGTTCACGTCTCGCCCGAGGGCCTCCTCAGACGGCGGGCACCCCCTCGGCTCTCCCGAAGCCCGGCTCGGGCAGGCTTCGTTGTGAAGCAGCCTTGGCCAAACCGCCTCACCAACCGACCGCATCGCAGGCGCATTCAATGCGAGGATCGTCTGACACCGTATCCTGACACACGCGCCTCAGTCGGCAGGGCCGAAGTGACCGCAGTCACTTCGCCCCCCCCCCCCTTTTACTGTCCGATATGACGGAAAAACAGCGCCGCTCGCCCCGCTCCGACTGCCGTGCCAACCACCCAGTCGAAGCTGACAACAAGTCACAATCAACCACCAAGTTCGGCCTCGGGCGCAACAGGAAGCTCCGCCTCGCCCGACCTCAGGCTCCGGCCTCGGAAGGAAGTCTCCGCCTCGCCCGACCTCCGGACTCGACCTCGGTCTCGAGAGGAATCGTGTCCTCGCCCGACCCCGGCCTCGGCCTCAAGAGAAGTCTCCGCCTCGCCCGACCTTAGACTCGGACCGACCGCGCCAACAGGGGATACATCATTACCCTATCCCTAGCCAGCTCAGGCTACAAGGAACAAGACTGGCGTCCCATCTGGCTTACCCCGACGACGGGTAATGATGGTGCCCCGCGTGCAACCATGACGTCGGTGGCTCTCAGCCCTTTACGGCAACAAGGAGACGTTAGCAGGACCCTTGCCGCACTGCCAGCTGTGCTCCTACAGGGCTCATGCGCTTCTCCGACGGCCACGCTATCACGTATACAGGGCTCAAGCTCTCCCCCGACAGCCACGTTGGCATGTACATAGGGCTTAGGCATTTCTCTGTCAGACACGTTAGCGCATTGCTACACCCCCCATTGTACATCTGGACCCTCTCCTTGCATCTATAAAAGGGAGGTCCAGGGCCTTCCCGCGAAGGGGGGAAAAGGGGGAACAAAAAAGGGCTCTCTCGCAGAGGGGACGGCGGGCTGGCGGACCGGCTCTCTTCTTCCCTCTCGCGACGCTTGTAACCCCTACTACGAGCACCCTGGTGCAGGATAATACAAGGCTTGTCCCACCTCTTGTGTTCCATCCCGCGCCAACCCATCTAGGCAGAGGCACGCAGCGACAATTTCACTCGTCGGTCCAGGGACCCCCGGGTCCGAAACGCCGACAGTTGGCGCGCCAGGTAGGGCCTGCTGCGTGTTAACGAACGCCTTCCCGTTGAGTTCCAGATGGGGAGTCTTCAGCAACCTCTTCAGCCCGGGACGGTGCTCCGCTTCAGGAGTCTCAAGTTCATGTCCCTCGACGGCAGCTACGACATGGTACTCCTCTCGCGGCGCGACGACAACGACGGTATTCGACTCGCCCGGCGGCGGCGAGCTCTGCGACAGCATCTCCCCGCGGCAGAAGAGGAGCACTCCGGTCGTCTCCGCCACCCTCCTCGCCGGAGGAGGTGGAGACGGGGCAACCATGGCCACGCAGGAGGCGGCACCTTATCGGCTGTCGCACCAGAGCGAGTCGACGACGCCGGCACTCCCCCAGAGGACATGTCGGGCATTGTCCTCGCACCTGAGACGACGGCGGGTGTCACTTCCCCGCAACGTGTCAACCCCAAACGGACTGATGACGCCAGCACCCTCGCAAAGGATCTGTTGGGCGTTACCCTCGTACCTGAGATGACGGTGTGCTCCGCCCCCGACGCGACTTCACCACCGTCCATCGACCAAGAGGTACCGTCCGTTTTCCATCCCGTACCCTTTCGATTTAGCTTCGATCCACCTAGCGACCCGCTACGGTGAGCGCTTTCGTAAAGGCGTATCCAAACCTTCCGGGGTACCATATGTGGTCAACCTGGGACCGACTGATAGCCGTCTCAACCTTCGGACCGGCGGGTTCCAAGGAAGAGGACAGCCCCGACTCCGGTTGGGATTTCTCCGGCCTCGGTGATCCCGGTGCCATGCGGGACTTCATGTCCGCATGTGACCACTGCCTCTCCGGTTGTTCTGACGATGGCCACGGCCTTGACAACGAGGGTTACGGCCCAAGTCGCGAATGTTTCCACGTCGATCAGGGAGATCACAACGAAGGCAACCACCTCGGTATGCCGGAGGTTGACGATCCGCCTAGGCCCGCATCTCGCATTGACATCCCGCGGGAGCTAGCTGTGGTCCCAGTCCCTGCGGGGGGTCGGGACACACAGCTCGAGCAAATCCGTGAGATGCAGGCCCGGGTCGACGGGGAAGCAGGCCGGCTTGTGCAGCTCTGACAGAACATTGAACAGGAGTGGGTAGGCCGAGCACTCGCCGGAGGAGCCTATCATTGGGCCCGGGACATCCAGCGCCGCATCGTCGACAATGCTAGGGCAGCGCTGCTCCCGGCCGTCAACGGGTCCGGCCAGGACCTAGCTGCAGCGGCGATGCTACTTCGAGCCATGCCGGAGCCATCTACCACCGAGGGACGGCGTATCCAGGGTGAACTCAAGGATCTCCTGGAAGGCGCCGCGGTTCGACGAGCCGAGAGCTCTGCCTCCCGGAGGCGAGCTGACCCCTCGGAGCATCACGCGACGTCCTCCCGACGCATGCGGGAGGCCTCGGTCCATCCTGAGCGCACGCGGGACGAGGCGCCTGCCGCCCGGGATCGCCTCGGCAACGAGCACCACCATCTCGACTGTCGAACCCGCCTCGAGGAGAAGGTGCGTCGAGGCTATCATCCTAGGCGCGGGGACGCTGCGACAGTGAGGAGGATCGGAGTCCTTCGCCCGAGCCGCCCGGTCCGCGAGTCTTCAGTCAGGCCATATGACGAGCGTCGTTCCCCGCCCGTTTCCGAGCCCCGACTACCATCACCAAGTACTCGGGGGAGACGAGGCCGGAGCTGTGGCTCGCTGTCGGGTACCATAATTAGGGGTACCCCCAACGCTCCTAATCATGGCTGGTTAACACCCTCAGACCAACTGACGGGTGCGGTTCAAGCCAAGACTTCGTCTGCCCGAGGAACGCGATCTCACCCGAGCCCAGCCTCGGGTTGGAAAAGTAGTCCCAAACAAGTTCGCGCCTCGCCCGAGGGCCTCCTCAGACAGCGGGCGCCCCCTCGGCTCTCCCGAGGCCCGGCTCGGGTGGCTTCGTTGTGAAGCAACCTTGGCCATACCGCCTCACCAACCGACCGCTTCGCAGGCGCATTAAATGCAGGGGATGCCTGACGTCGTATCCTGACACACGCGCCTCAGTCAACCAGACCGAAGTGACCGCAGTCACTTCGCCCCACTTCTTTACTGTCCGATATGACAGGAAAACAGCGCCGCTCGCTCCGCTCCGACTGCCGTGTCAGCCACCCCGGCAACGACTGACAACAAGTCACGATCAACCACCGAGTTCAAGCCTCGGGCGCAACAGGAAGCTCCGCCTCGCCCGACCTCACGCTCCGGCTTTGGAGGAGGTCTCCGCCTCGCCCGACCTCAGGCTCCGGCCTCGGGAGGAGGTCTCCGCCTTGCCCGACCCTCGGACTCGGCCTCGACCCCGGTCTCGGGAGGAATCGCGTCCTTGCCCAACATCGGCCTCGGCCTCAAGAGAAGTCTTTGCCTCGACCGACCCTGGGCTCGGACCGACCGCGCTAACAGGGGAAAGATCATTTCCCTATTCCTAGCCTGCTCAGGCTACGAAGAACAAGACCAGCGTCCCATCTAGCTTACCCCAGCGACGGGTAATGATGGTGCCCCGCGTGCGCCATGACGCCGGTGGCTCTCAGCCCCTTATGACAGCAAGGAGACGTCAGCAGGGTCCTTGCCGCGCTGCCAGCTCTGCTCCTACAGGACTCAGGCGCTCCTCCGGCGGCCACACCATCACATGTACAGGGCCCAAGCTCTCCCCCAACGGCCACGTTGGCATGTACACAGGGCTTAGGCACTCCACTGCTGGACACGTTAGCACATAGCTACGCCCCCCCGTTGTACGACTGGACTCTCTCCTTGCCTCTATAAAAGGGAGGTCTAGGGCCACCCTGAGGGAGGTTCGCGCGAGGGAAGCGGTGGACGAGCTCTGTGTCCCCCTCTCTCTCTCCCTCACGCGACGCGCTTGTAACCCCTACTGTGAGCGGCACCCCTGGTGCAGGATAATACAAGGCTTGTCCCACATCTTGTGTTCTATCCCGTGCCAACCTATCTGGGCAGGGACACGCAGCGACAATGTGGCAGAACTTCCCAAATTATCGGGCTCACATGCACCTGTCCTTGTCTCAAAGACTTCAGACGGCCATGCATGTGCACCAGATAACTTAACAGGATCCGTCTGATTGCCACAAGGACATCGGATAAAGCACTTACAACCAGAATCGCGGGATTAAGTAACACAAATCACACACATAACATTTTTGCAGCGGAAATCTTATTACCAAATTTTACGGGTTACAAAAATTTTACATTATTTTATCGGAGTGATTACATAAGTATAAGTTTGAAATATATGCTAGCTCAAGTGATCATCCTCAATAAGAAGGTAAAGACGGGGTATACTTATATAAGAAGGCCGAACCCACCGGCACTTAACACCATCAACAGCGGCACAAGACTATAACCTGAAAAACAACAGGGAATAAAACCCTGCGTATGGAATTACTCAGCAAGACTTACCCGACTAAAAAAAGACTCTCAAGGATATGCTGGATTTGGGAGTCAAGCAGAGGCTTTAGCAAGAATCAACTTAGATACTTGTGCAGAAATAGCTTACTAAAGTGAGTCCTTACTTTCAATATTTTAACGCCAAATTAAGTATTAATAGACTATGTTTGCATCTGGTCTAATTTCACCATCTCATCAATACATCATTTTTATTCATAATGTTCACATCCTGACTTAGGTTGTAGGGCAGTGACCAAGTCTTCATAACCGCGAAGGTACGTCGATCCGAATCGATTATATTCAGCTGAGGATCTCCGATCACACGACATATGTAGCACTTAACCCTTGCATATGTCAACCCGCCACCGGGGTTATTAAGACCAGATCAGGTTCACGCGAACCGAGAGCACAGATACACCACCGTCCAGCCTCTTGCCACGAAGGGTACACGCTACTCTCGCCACCACTCCACGCCCATTCCGTGTTATCTTATTCTGGCCTTAGTCTACCCGAGGCAAAGCTTACCCATGACAAGGCATGTGACCAGTTAAAGAGTCCTCGATCAGCAAGCCTACATACGCATCCAATCTTTAATCAACCTGGGTAGAACATCACCTGTTCCTAGCCCAAGTCCCGATTTAAGTACTTCCATCCTTAGGATTGTTTGTGTTCCTTAGGATGGAAAGAGCATCACAGGGAACTTTGCAGTAAGATCCCACCATGCTCCCAAAGAAAATATATTCTTGCAGGTAGAAGCCATCCTTCCTCAGGTTAACCCCTGAGCTAGGCAGTATTGCAAAAGACAACCTCTATCCACAAGATTTAAGCAGGGCTAAGCATTTTTGTAAATCATATTTTTGATACTTCACCAGAAGTATCTATGAAGGTATGGATATCAAGGAAGGCAATGCATCAAAGGGTTTCCAAGCAACTCCTATAAACCTAATGCACATTTCGCTAGACTTAAAGTGTGTAAAAATATTTTAAAAACACAAGGAAGGGGTTGCATGCACCGGGGCTTGCCTGGGTATCACTAGGTTAGTGTTTGTTAGGCGTTGATCACTTGACGACCATCCTTTGTCTCGATATTTGCTTCGTCTGTCCATTTCTAGTTCTATTCATCAGCACCATCTTGTGGTCGACTCAGTTCTGGTTCTCCGCATCGCGTGGTTAATTCACGTACCTGAATGAAATGCATTATGCACATGAATGCATATAAACCGGAATATTTCAAACCTAAATAGTACTATGCGATAGCGAATTAACTCCTAGCGGCGAGGCGTTGAACAATTTCATACGGAGATACTAATTATCGACGTACAATTAAGCGCAATAATTACGCTTCTCGAACTTATCGCAAACATCACGAACAACAAACTATACACATGAAATACAATTAGCCTAATCACAATTTATCAGTTAATTAATTAAATTCTGAACTAATCCCTTGCCTTATAAATTATACTACATTTTTATAAATGATTAAAATATTTTATCATCACACATGCCTACCAAAATTCTACTCGGTCCACTAATTCAGCTAAGTGACCAGAATAGCGAAATAATTCGCCATAGCTGAATCTGGCTCGATAATCGTAAGAACTGCGAAGTCGACGAGAGTTTGGTGACTCACGCAATATATCGAGCACCTTAATGAGTATCGCACTAGCACATTAATTTATTCAACGATCGAACTATTCTGAATAATTTATCAGCTTACCGTTTCAGCAGCTGACTCGAAGCCGCAAGATGGGTAGCAATTTTCCGATCCAAGCAATTTGTCGAACGCTTGGGGAATATCGCGCTGCTAGCTTCGTCTTCACCCGATTCTTGGGATTTCTTGCTGACGCGTGGAACGACGACGACGCAGGAGGGTGACGTATATAGAGCTGCACCCGCGACGCGACGACGAACGACGCTAACCGGCGGAATCGACGACGCGATTGGGAATTAAAGCCGAGCGAGCCGAAAGGGCACACCAGCGAGCAGGAAACCACGCGAGTACAAGACAGGGAAAACGACGGACTCGACAACACGCGAAGCGACGACAGTCGAATCGGTAACAAAGTGTTGGCGAATTTGATGAACACGACCACAGTCACGAGCTGACGCGGTCAAGATAATTGTGGCCAACGAGCTTGCGACAGAAGCGATGATAATGCGGGAACTCGACACGCTGTGGTGAGCAGATAAAATTCGTGCGTGCGACAAACAAGGAAAGAGCGAGCTATGCGTGCGCAGAGAGGTCGACGAGCGGCACGCAAATACTTGACCGTGCGGCGCTGGGGAAGAAACTGGTCAATAAAATTTGGAGTCGGTCACGATGAGGACGCAGAGAGCGGCGACTATTCTTTAATGGCGAGAATACTAAAATTGGATGCTGGTGGTCCGGGCATAGGAACGCATGGCTCGGCAAGCTTTGACGGCACGAACAGCGAGTGAGCTCAACGCAGGAGGGCGAGCAGGGCGCTTCGGCCGGGCGAGCTGAGAAGCAGTCCGAGCACTAGGGAGCAGCGCGGTGGCATGCAGGGACTGGCGGGGTCGAGCAGCCGGCCGACGAGCAGGATGCCGCGCAGAAGACTTGCGCGAGGAAGGAACTCGGCAAGCTGGAACACCAACAGCACGCAGAGAAGAGCCAAGGAGAGGGAAAACTCGACAGGGCGTTGGGGCTGGAGGGAACTCGAGACCGCGCGCTGGCCATGGAACAGGCGGGGCCCGACGAGCTGGAGCAGAAGCAACGCCGGCGAGCTCAGCAGGGAGAAGAAAAACGCAAGGGAGAGAGAGGGAAACGCGACCAGGGAGATGCGCGCCATGGATACGGGGAGCCGAGCAGAGGAGATCGCAGAGGAGGCCATGGAAGATGGGGCGCTCGGCTGGCCGGGCTTGGGCAGAGGTTGGCCGAGCAGAGGAGCGCGGTGTGGGGCTAGCGACTACGAGAGGATGAAGACGGCTGGAGATAAAAAAATCAGGCCTAGAAGACTTACGAGAGGGAGATAAGCACAGCCACCAGGATATTTCTAAAATGCAACGACGGTAGGATATTTAAGGATTTATTTTCAATTGTTTTTTTAATGTTAAATGCAGATATTTTGAGGCTAAAAAAAATCAAGGACTAAAAATATATAAAAGGGTCGAATAAAATAAGATTGACAATAATATTTGGACCAGATTCGATTTGATGAATACTACGAAATCAGATGAATTTGCACCCGTCATTTATATCTAAAGTCTTGGATCGGGCAAGAAACGACAGACCGAAATAAACTGATTTCGGCACTGATAATTCGTTCGGCGTGATTTGACCGAAATTAGCCGAAGCAATATCTGTGAACGTATACCCGATTTTGTCGCCGCAACAGTGTGCTGAAGAACGAATGAGATCATAATCTTGTGCATGATTTTTCTCGGACGATGCGCGATTGGGATTATTTTGCTCCGAACACTTTAGTCGTCAAGTTTCAAATTAATCTGCTCAGAATAAAATCACCAGAGTGTGTCGGGCTTCCGAATTCGTATTCGCGCGAGCGATGTAACACCCCTGGTGTTACTGCAACTAAAACTTGAGCATGACATCATAAACATTGGCATTGCATATGTTTGACACACCTAGAGTGCATTCACTAGGTAAAAATTTTAAATAAGTTGTAGTGTCCTAGTGTTTTGCAAATAAGACCCTCAATAGGGCACTTAACCCTAAAGGGGGATTAAAGGGGTAAAACATAACCAAATTGGGAAAACCTAAAAGCTTTAGGGAAATAGTTATAAAATACTCCCAAAAATAAACTTGGATTACATTCATACCCCTGGGATATCCAAAAACCCCATTTGAACCCTCGAAAACCCTAAAACTAAAACCTAGGGGCTTATGTGCAAAATTAGTCCACTTTTGGACTAAAGTGCAAAAACCAAGTCAAATAAGTATCTTGAGTCATTTGGGTCACTCATATGTGAATTTGCAAGCTAAACCCTAAGTTTTGGGTCTATTTGCAAAAATCACTTTTTAGGTGCCAAATGGCTTAAGTTTGAATTTCAGAGATTTTGCTCAACTTTTGAGCCTTGTAGCTTTCAAAATATAGGGGTTTTGCCCTGGGCTACTATATCAAAGTTATAGACCTAACATAGAAGAACAACTTTGCTTAAGAGCATAAGCATAGTTGTTAAGAAGAATTTGGAGATAATTAAGCCTAAAGTTTGGCTGTCAGGCTGGTTCCATTCCGAGATTCAGATTTTCAGTGTAACAAAGCCAACTTTGGGTGTGAATTCAACCTTGATCTAGTGCTCAAATGAGTTCAACCCCTATAGTCGAATTGTAGATGGTATATAGCTCTCCAACTTTGCTGCAGAGCATGGAGTATGTTGCCATATAAGTTTGTGAGAAAATCAAGCCTAAACTGTGACTGTCAGGTCGACTGAATGAAAGAAGCTCATGGTACAGTAATTATTCAGATTCAGAATAGTTCGCCGTCGACGATCGCTCCCTCGCCGTGATTCGTGTCGCCGGCATAAGGATTCGCGCTCAGGGCAGATGGATAACATTGCGGGGTGTGTAAATCGTCGCCGCCGGTGAGCTGGCCTCCACTCCGATGATCCCCCCGTACTTCCCCTCTACCCCGCGGCTTGAGCTGATATGCTCGCCGGTGAACCACCGTCTCCCGGCCTTGCACCACGTGGCCTTGCCTTTCCACCGCGTCGCCGTGGCTCCCTACTTCTGTCCCATCGTCGCCGGGGAGGATGCCACGACGGTGGACACGAAATCACTGCGCCAAGCTTCTTCTTCATCTCTGGCCGCCAGCACGGCTCGGCCGAATTAATCACCACCGCTCACTCCTCCTATAAATTGAGCCCCCGGGCAGCTGCGCTAGATCATCGCGAAGCTAACGCACCCACTCTCCCCCTCAATTACCCACTGTAGCCGGAGAATTCCCTACTTCCCCCAATTCAGTTTCCGCCACCGTGAAATCCACTTCACCGTGGTCAGCCCTCCACAGGTCAGCCCCTGTCCTCTACTTCCTCGTTTGAGCACTCTCACAGCTTTGTGATGCTTACCGAACCCTCAATTTGTACGAAGTAGCCTTAGATCGTCGGGAACACCTTCATCCGTCCGCCATGCTCTCGGTCACCGTGGCCAGAGCTCATTAGTTGGTCATTCGTGCAATTAAGTTAGGGGAAACGTTCTCCAGGTAGTGAATTTGGTTTAGGCCGAAGCTGAGCACCCGTCTTGGCCCCCTCCGGCCAGTCTAGCTCGTCGGAGTTGCACGGTCGCGTTCACCGTCGTCGGGGACTTCAAACCGAGAATAGATAGAAGTTGGAGGACTCTTCTGCAAAGCGTCAGTGACTCAGAAAAACCGTAACCGAACCCATCCCCAGTTAGTGAAAACCCCGAGGGCTTTTCCGCAAAGCTGCAAGCGCGGGCGCGGGCACGCTTCTGCGTGGATTTGGGCCGCTTGGGCTAGTATTGGCCCAATACTGTTAAGTCTTTTCCTTTTTCTTTTTCAGAAGAACTTTGGAAATCTGTTAAAAATTGTAGAAAAATCCTAAAATTGCGAAACTAATTTTCCTAAACTTCTTATTTTCCAAAGTATTTAATAAAAATAGTTTCATGATTTTTAGGTTAAATAAGGAATTTTAAGGCATTTAAAGTAGTTTAAAGTATTAGTTCTGGATTTTTAGAAAATAGATAATAATCCCAAAATTGCTCAAACTTTTTATATAAGCTCTATATATTATTTAGAAGCCTTGGGTAGAGTTTGGGTTGATTTGGACCTTGTTTGATAACTAGAACCCAAAACCCCCACCCCTGCTCTATGAACTCCTTTACTGACTCCGGAAACCCTAAGTTCTCGGAGTTCCGTGAAGGAAAATTGTATTCAAGACCTTAGATAATAAGTTTTTATTATCTTTGCACTCTCATGAACATTACATGGCATTCATTATTATATACATATATGTGGTTATGTTTAGAAAACGAAGAAGAAATTGAAGTGAGTGAGGAGAAGGCACCACCACCTTCGGACTCTCAGGCAGGATCTTGTCTCTACTTTGACATCTGCGGGCCTGAGCCTGACTCACCTACTAACGAAGGCAAGCCCTGGTGCATTTGCCACCTTCTTGATATTTTTAAAATCTTTCTCACTTGATTGATGCATTAGGTGATAGGAGTTGAATGCTTAAACAATTCCTGCATTAACTTCCTTGATCTTTGATCACTTTCCTTGAAACCCTATTTTTACAAAAAGATTTACTATGCTTAGTATTGCTTTAGCAAAAACAAAAGGTTTTGTTTTACCAAAGATGATTGGCAAAGTGGAAGAGATGTTTTTGAATATAAAACTTGATGGTGAATCCACCACGGTCGTGATGGGTTCAACATCGGAAAAGATGTACCTCTGCCAGGTACCAAGTTTTTGGGTTTAAATGATTAAGCTGAGACCGGGCGGGTGACTTGCACGAGAAGAGAGTCTCGGTGTAGTGTCTCTGTTTGAGTCGATTGAGGACCGTCTCGATGTAGGCCTGCTAACCGAGGACCCTTTAACTAGTCACATGCCTCGTCATGGGTAAGCCTTGCCTCGGGCAGACTAAGGCCAGAATAAGATAACACGAAATGTGCGTGGAGCGGTGGCGAGAGTAGCGTGTACCCTCCGTAGCAAGAGGCTGGACGGTGGTGTATCTGTACTCTCGGTTTGCGTGAACCTGATCTGGTCTTAAGAACCCCGGTGGCGGGTTGACATATGCAAGGGTTAAGTGCTACATATGTCGTGTGATTGGAGATCCTCAGCTGAGTATAAACGATTCGGATGGCCGTACCTTCGCGGTTATGAAGACTTGGTCACTGACTTACACGTAGCAATCCAGTGAAGATGAAGGAAGAATTAAGAACTTGGCTAGTTCAGGATAAGTGTTTGAACTAGGTTAGAAAGAACTCTAGATGTAGGTAAGTTTACTTAACTTGACAATAAAACTGGATTTTTAAGGATCCACTTTTAGTAAGCATTTATGCAACAACAGAGTCATTGATCTTGAGATACCTTACCTTGACTCCCTTATAACCAGCATACCCTTGAGAGTCTTTTCTTTAGTCGGGTAAGACTTGCTGAGTAATTCCATACTCAGGGTTTATTCCCTCGTTGTTTTTAGGTGAGGAAGTAGCAGATTTCTGTTGCTTCTGTACCAAGGTGGTTCCACATGAGGAAAAACAAGAGTGAAGATGCGGGAGAACATGGTCCTCCATAAGAAACTTTTACTTAAAGACTTTTCGGGAGGAGTTTTGCCTCCCTTGGTTATGTAATAATACTGCTCAGCACTCGTTTATATTACTGGTCTGTAACAAGTAACTTGATCTTACTGTTTTAAATAAATGTAAGTTATGTAATCACTTCCGCTGTTCGATATCTCCGATGTTCTGTAATGTCTGCAAGACGGGTGAAACATTCCTGGAGAGGTAAGAAAAGATACCGAACTTGTCAAGTGATTCAGGAACATCTATAGGGTTGTCTGATGTCTGTTGGACAAGGACAACTGTAGGTGGGCCTGATGACTTGGGAGGTTCTGTCACAGCTGGTATCGGAGCGTAGCCCTTCTTCGCAGATATTATGAGGCATTTTCAAAAGGATTTTCTAAAAACTCACCTAGCAAGATTTCTTCTATTCTTATCCCCCATATCTGAAGAATCTATATGAAAGACCAGATAGGAGGAGTGCAATGTATAGAAGGTATGAATCAACTAAGGTTGATTCTGTAATTACGCATGCATCATGCTAAGAATTAGACTAATAAAATTTTCCCCCTAGAGAAATGCCACCACACACGAGGAAGACCGCACGTAAGTCAACAGGCCCAATTGGAGTACCTCGTCATCAACTTGCCCCGCGGGATGAGGATAGTAGTAGCAGAAGCAACGATCCAATTAGGGATCTCGAAGCCCGCGTGAATCAGCTTCAAACGGAACTGCAACGCAGGACCATCATGTGGGTCGCGGATGGCGACAGGATAAACGAATTAAGGAGTTACATCCGCCGTCTGCAGGATCAGCTTGCTGATCGGGATTTAGCGCTCGACTGGGCGGTACAGTCTCGTTCAGTGGCTTGGGCTAAGGCAGCAAAGGCTCGAGCCCGAGTCGAGGAACTTAGTTCTGCCATTGATAACCTGCAGGCGTATTGCAATACCCTACATGAGGAAGTCCATGTACTGTATTCGCAACTACATCCCAGTGCCCCTATGGATCCTGTCGGGTCGGAAGCCGGACCCTCGCACATTGCGGGAGAAGCGCTTAGTGGTGAGCTAGACCTTTTTAAGCCCCCTCCTTCTATGAGGCTGGTCGATGAATGGTCTCCCACACCCGACGATGAGGCTGCCAGGAACAACCAGAAGCAGGAATAGTGGTATAGTAGTAGAAATAGAAGTAGTGTATTGTAGGTTGTATTATTATATAGTAGGTAATGCTATTGTATACTGGGTAATGTATCCTGTTGTAAAATCGAGTCTGTACATTACTCTTTTTGGTAATGTAAATTGGATGATTTTGTCTTTGGCATATTTTATTTGTGTTCAAATGTTTGTTGCCACAGATGTAGTCCAAGACCCGATCCCAGGATGCAGCTGGAACCTCCAGTTGAAGGGAATCTACTCCAAATCCACCTCCTGTTCCTCCCACACTGGCTGAGGCGATTGCCGCCTTAGTGAATGCGACCGCTGATAATACCCGTTTTCTGAGAGAGATGGCGGGCCAACAGTTCCAGCAGCAAGGTGGGTGGGGTTATCAACAGGCCCCCGCAAAAACTTCTTACCTAGACTTCTCAGAGACACGTCCACCCCTGTTTGTTAAAGCTGAAGACCCGTTAGAAGCCGATGAATGGCTTCGGGTTATTGAGCAAAAATTCGGACTTCTACGTCGTTCGGAGACCCAGAAGCCTTTATTTGCAGCCCAGCAACTACGCGGCCCTGCCAGTACCTGGTGGAGAAATTTCGTGGCCGTTCAACCGGCCAATCATCAAATAACCTGGGAAGAATTCAAGGTGGCCTTCCGCGAGCATTATATACCCGAAGGTGTTCTACACATGAAGCAAGAAGAATTCATGAAGCTAAAGCAAGGAGGGGATACTGTTAATCAGTATCTCAATAAGTTCAATCATCTGTCGCAGTATGCAATCGATCAAGTGAACACTAATCTGAAAAAGAAGAATTGTTTTATGAGAGGTCTAAATGATCGACTGCAAAGAAAAATGGCAACCTGCATAGATCTTACGTATGGAAGAGCTGTCAGTACAACATTAGCTGTGGAAGCGAAGTATGCAGGTGTTGGAAAATCTAAGGGATTTGGAGGAGACAGGCCTAGTCAGGGCCCGGTGAAAAGGCAACGGTTTGTTCTCTGGCCTTCTAACCAGAATCGCTCTCGTCCACCCTCCTTCCCTTTTAAGCAGCCAATAATTATTCGTCCCAATAATGCCCCCACTGCCCCAAGTCAGCCGGGTGCCCTAGGCACTCGATTCCTTGCTTTGCCCAGCTCCTCAACTAGATGTTTCAGTTGTGGCAAGTCTGGGCATTTCTTCAAAGATTGCCCCTATCCCAAGCAGAACCAGTCAAATAATCAGCAAGGATCTGGGAATTCATCTCAAGTCAAGGGAAATACTAAGGGCAAAAATACCAAGAAGACGGGACGCATCTATTATACACAAGTGGCCACTACACCGGACAGGGAGCCGGTAATGATGGGTATGTTTCTCGTGGCCAATCATCCTGCAGTCATTCTCTTTGATTCTGGTGCTTCGCATATATTCATTAGCAAGAAATTTGTGGAGCAACATCACATTTCATGCCATGAATCAAAAGAGGGGTTTAATATTCACTCACCTGGGGGACAAATCTTTACTAGAGAAGTGGCCTATCAAGTGCCCGTAACATTGGCCGGACGGGACTTTCCTACCAATATGATCGTTCTGAAAGGCTAAGATATAGATGTCATTTTGGGTATGAATTGGTTGGCCAAACATAAAGCAACCCTCAACACTAATCAAAGAACTATAGGGTTGAGTTATAATCAAGAAGAAATTCTTTTGCCTATCCCCACTTCAACCAAAACTACTGGCAGAGTTTATGAAGTTATTATACCAGAAATCAAGGATATTCCGGTAGTATGCGAGTTTCCCGATGTCTTTCCAGAGGATTTGCCTGGATTGCCACCTGAAAGGGATGTAGAGTTTGTAATTGAGTTAAAGCCCGGTACGGCTCCCATTTCTCGAAGATCGTACCGTATGCCTCCGAATGAGTTGGCAGAACTGAAGATTCAATTACAAGATCTCCTAGAGAAAGGATTCATCCGGCCAAGCTCGTCGCCATGGGGTTGTCCAGCCATATTCGTCAAGAAGAAGGATCAAACCTTACGGATGTGTGTGGATTATCGACCCCTAAATGAGGTCACTATCAAGAACAAGTACCCTCTTCCGAGGATTGATATCTTATTTGATCAACTGACCAGAGCAAGGGTATTCTCCAAGATTGATCTCAGATCGGGCTATCACCAGATCCGTATTCGACCCGAGGATATACCAAAGACCGCATTCACTACGCGGTATGGGTTGTTTGAATATCTGGTAATGTCTTTCGGGTTAACAAATGCTCCGGCCCACTTCACATATTTAATGAACTCGGTGTTCATGCCCGAGCTAGACAAGTTTGTGGTGGTCTTCATTGATGACATTCTAATATATTCCAAGAATGAAGAGGAGCATGCTCAACATTTACGGATCGTGTTAACGCGCCTGAGGGAACACCAGTTGTATGCCAAGTTCAGTAAATGCGCGTTTTGGCTGGAGGAAATTCAGTTTCTGGGACATGTTCTATCTGCCAGGGGGATTGCGGTAGACCCCAGCGAAGTCAAGGACATTTTGGAGTGGAAACCCCCAACCACTGTTCATCAAGTCCGAAGTTTCCTTGGACTGGCGGGATATTACCGCAGATTCATACCAGATTTTTCTAAGCTTGTGAAGCCAATCACAAGTTTATTGAAGAATGATATTAAATTCAATTGGTCTTCCAAGTGTAATGAAGCTTTTGAACAATTGAAGATATTATTAACCACTGCTCCGGTATTGGCTCAACCGGATATCACCAAACCCTTTGATGTATATTATGATGCATCAGGCAGTGGGCTCGACTGTGTATTAATGCAAGGAGGCCGAGTAATTGCATATGCTTCAAGGCAGTTACGCCGACATGAGGAACATTATCCGACTCATGATCTGGAGCTAGCTGCTGTGGTTCATGCCCTGAAGATTTGGCGTCACTATCTGCTGGGAAATATCTGTCATATTTATACAGATCATAAAAGCGTGAAGTATATCTTTACCCAGTCAGAATTGAATATGAGACAAAGGCGATGGCTTAAGCTTATTAAGGACTATGAACTGGAAATTCATTATCACCCAGGCAAAGCCAATGTGGTGGCAGATGCACTGAGCCGTAAGGTTTCCTGCCACTGTCTTACGGTGAAGACCTCTGACAATACCTTATGTCAGGAGATGGAGAAGCTAAACCTGGGAATGGTCCAACAAGGAACCCTGAATCAGCTAAAGCTTGAGTCAGTCCTCTTGCAAAGGATAATTCATGCTCAAAAGGATAATGAGGGTATGAAACACATTCGTGAGAAGGTAAGCGCTGGAAAAGCCAAATGTTTTAAAGAAGATGATCAATGTATTGTATGGTTTAATAACCGCATAGTGGTGCCTAAGAATGAAGAGATCCGCCAGCAAATTCTTGATGAAGCACATCTTAGTCGCTATTCTATTCATCCCGGAAGCACTAAGATGTACCAAGACTTGAAACAACATTATTGGTGGACAAAAATGAAGATCGAGATTGCACGCTATGTGGCTAGATGTGACACCTGCAGACGTGTCAAGGCCATACATCTGAAAGCTGTCGGTCCATTACAGTCTCTACCAATACCAACCTGGAAATGGGAAGACATAAGTATGGACTTCATTGTGGGATTACCCAGGACCACAAAAGGGTATGATTCTATCTGGGTTATTGTTGATCGGCTTACGAAAATTGCTCATTTTCTACCCGTCAAGACAGTGCACCCAGTTGCTGTTTATGCCCAATTGTATATCGCTCATATCCTCAGTTTGCACGGGATTCCAAAGACTATAGTGTTGGATCATGGACCTCAATTTGTATCCAAATTCTGGGAAGAACTTCATAAGTCCCTGGGTACCAAATTGCTCCACAGTTTGGCCTATCATCCACAAACCAGTGGGCAAACTGAGAGGGTTAATCAAATACTCGAAGATATGATGCGGGCATGTGTTCTGGACTTCTCACAGAAATGGGATGAATGTTTGCCCTTGGCGGAGTTTTCATATTGTCGGCGTTCTGAGACCGGGGGGTCCCTGGGCCGACGAGTGAATGTCGCCGCGTGCCCCAGCCCAGATGGGTCGAGCGCGAGGGCGAGCGCGAAGGGGGGAGAGCGAGGCGGCCGGAGACCGGCGTGAGAGAGGTGGGAATCCCGCGGCCCTCGTGTTCATCCCACGCCCAGGTCGGGTGCGCTTGCAGTAGGGGGTTACAAGCGTCCACGCGGGAGAGGGAGCGAGCGGCTCCAAGCGAGCGCCTGTTCTCGTCCTCGTCCCCGCGCGGCCAACCCTCTCTAAGAGGGCCCTGGTCCTCCCTTTTATAGGCGTAAGGAGAGGATCCAGGTGTACAATGGGGGGTGTAGCAGGGTGCTACGTGTCTAGCGGAGGTGAGCTAGCGCCCTAGGTACATGCCGTTGTGGCAGCCGGAGAGATCTTGGCACCCAGCTGGTGTGATGTCGTGGTCGTCGAAGGAGCGATGGAGCTTAGCGGAGGGACAACTGTCGAAGCGGTTGAGTCCTTGCTGACGTCCTCTGGCTTCTGTAAGGGGGCTGAGAGCCGCCGTCGTCATAGAGCATGCGGGACGCCATCATTGCCTATCTGGCGGAGCGAGCCAGATGAGACGCCGGTCTTGTTCCCTGCGGCCCAAGTCAGCTCAGGGTAGGGTGATGATGGCGCCTCCTGTTGACGTGGCTGGTCTATGCCCTAGGTTAGGCGATGTGGAAGCTCCTCCGAAGCCGAGGTCGAGTCCAAGCCCCTAGGTCGGGCGAGGCGGAGATTGCCGTCTTCTGGGGCCGAGCCCAAGTCCGAGCCCTGGGTCAGGCGAGGCAGAGATCATCGTCTTCTTGGGCCGAGCCCAAGTCCGAGCCCTGGGTCGGGCGAGGCGGAGATCGTCGTCTTCAGGGGCCGAGCCCAAGTCCGAGCCCTGGGTCGGGCGAGGCGGAGATCGTCGTCTTCCAGGACTTAGCCCGAGTCCGAGCCCTGGGTCGGGCGGAGCGGAGTTCGCCGTCTTCCGGGACTTAGCCCGAGTCCGAGCCCTGGGTCGGGCGGAGCGGAGTTCGCCGTCTTCCGGGACTTAGCCCGAGTCCGAGCCCTGGGTCGGGTGGAGCGGAGTTTGCCGTCTTCCGGGGCTTAGCCCGAGTCCGAGCCCTGGGTCGGGCGGAGCGGAGTTCGCCGTCTTCCGGGACTTAGCCCGAGTCCGAGCCCTGGGTCGGGCGGAGCGGAGCTTCCTATGGTGCCTCCGATAGGGCCTGACTGCCTGTCAGTCTTACTCTGTCCAGTGGCACTGCAGTCGGTGTGGCGTAGGCGGCGCTGTCCTTCTGTCAGGCCGGTCAGTGGAGCGGCGAAGTGACGGCGGTCACTTCGGCTCTGCTGGCCGGGGGGTGCGCGCCAGGATAAGGGCGTCAGGCCACCTTTGCATTAAATGCTCTTGCGGCTTGGTCGGTTGGTGCGACGATTTGGTCAGGGTTGCTTCTTAGCGAAGGCAGGGCCTCGGGCGAGCCAGGAATATGTTCGCCGCTAAAGGGGGGCCTCGGGCGAGACGGAAATCCTCCGGGGTCGGCTGCCCTTGTCCGAGGCTAGGCTCAGGTGAGGCATGATCGTGTCCCTCGAATGGACTGATCCCTGACTTAATCGCACCCATCAGGCCTTTGCAGCTTCGTGCTGATGGGGATTACCAGCTGAGAATTAGGAGCCTTGAGGGTACCCCTAATTATGGTCCCCGACAGTAGCCCCCGAGCCTCGAAGGGAGTGTTTGCACTCGCTTGGAGGCTTTCGTCGCACTTTTTTGCAAGGGGACCAGCCTTTCTCGGTTGCGTTTTGTTCCGGTGGGTGCGCGCGAGCGCACCCGCCGGGTGTAGCCCCCGAGGCCTCAGAGGAGTGGTTTCACTCCTTCGAGGTCTTACTGCCTCACGTAGTGCTTCGGCTGGTCTGGTCGTTCCCTCATGCGAGCTGGCCGTAGCCTAGGTGTACGGTCGGGTCCCAAGTTCTCGGGCTGGTATGTTGACTCTGTCAACGGTTCGGCCGGAGCCGGGTTTGCGAGAGCAGCCCCCGAGCCTCTGCACAGAGTGAGAGGGCGGTCAGGGGTAGACTCGGCTTTTTTACATACGCCCCTGCATCGCCTTTCCGCAAGGAGGAGGGGGGGAGAGTGCCATGTTGCCCTCGATGGGCGCCGAACATGGTGTCTCCGATGAGCTGCAAGCGGGTAATCTGAGTGGACGTCCGTGCCCCATTCGTTAGGGGTCGGCTAGGGGCCCAGAGGCACGCCCAAAAATACCTGCGGGTGATCTGCCAGACCCGGTCCCCTGGCGACGGGGTCCGAGGGCTCGATGCCTCCCTCTGGTGGGATTCTGTTACAAGATCGTTCCCGCCGGTCTCGGAAATGTCGTAGGGTACCTCGGGAGCGCAGCCCGAGCCTTGGTTATGTATCGAACGTACCCATGGTCATCCCTCGCTCGGCGTCTGAGGCGGCTGTGAACCCTTCGGGGGCCAGCCTTCGAACCTCTGATCAGTATTGGGCGCGGATCCCGAGTAGCCTGAGGCAGTCGTTGAACCCTTTCGAGGGGCCGACCTTCGAACCTCTGACCAGTAGTGGGTGTAGGGCCCACGCGATCTGAGGCGGCTGTTGAACCCTTCCGGGGGGCCAGCCTTCGAACCTCTGATCAGTAGGGGGGCTCGGAGCCTGGTTCCTTCTCGGGGAAGGATCCTTTTCGGGGTATCCCCCTTTCCCGGTCCCTGTTGCAAGAGAGAGAAAGAGGAAAAACGGAAAAGGATACGAAATCGAACGACGTGGCGTACCTTTTTGGACGCGGTCATTTTGGCGAAGGGGAAGCGTCGCCCGCTTCTCCTGCCAGAGGCGCCGCGTGTCCCGTCGCGGAGTTAATGCGACGGGGCGAGTGGTTGGAGGGGCGACCATTGCGCGTGCGCGAGCCGCTCGAGGGACGGCTGTTTTGCTTCGCGTTTTTGAATCCCACGTCCGGTTCGGGCGGAACGTTTGAACCGGTCACGCCTTGGTCTTCATATACTCGGGAGAGGGCCGGGCGATGGTTCTTTGCTCCGCTTCCTGTTTCCCTCTCAGGTTTTTCGCAGCCTGAGAGACTTAGCCAGAGAAAAGGAAACCGCCCTCCCTGTCCTTTGCGCCGCCACCCCTTCCGCTCGGCAATGGCTGACCGGGTGACCATCATCTCGCCGTGCGACCCATGGCCCTTCTCCATGGTGACGGCGAGTGATCTGGAGGATCTTGTTGGCGAGGGTTTACTTCACCCTCTCACCGATGAGCAGCGACCGGAATGGATCCCCCCCGTGGGCGGAGCCGCTCCATCCCCACCGCCGGGGTACATCGTGAGCTTCGTCTCCTTCCACGGACGGGGCTTTGGTGTGCCGGCGAGCTGCTTTATGCGGGCGATCCTGCACCACAACGGGGTGGAGTTGCACAACCTCAGCCCCAACTCCATCTCGCAGGCCGCCATCTTCATAGCGGTGTGCGAGGGGTACTTGGGGATTGCCCCCCATTGGG
Source organism: Zea luxurians (assembly GCA_029449295.1). Lineage (NCBI taxonomy): Eukaryota > Viridiplantae > Streptophyta > Magnoliopsida > Poales > Poaceae > Zea > Zea luxurians. The sequence continues at coordinate 10,243,865 of JAOPSE010000039.1, forward strand.
ATCTGTGGACCCATCTCTTTTTCGCGGAGCTTTTTGCCTCGCCGACGGGGGAGAGGAAGGTCCGTGCAGCGGTGCGGGCCGGCGGCTGCACCCTCTTGCTGAGGCAGTCGCGGGCGTCGCTGTATATTCCCGCCATCCTCGCGTCCTCGAACAAGGGGTGGCAGCGCCGGTGGTTCTACCTCCGGAATGACGGCGAGTTGCTCCCGCCGTTCTCTCAGCGAGTAGTCACCGCCGCCGCTGATGCTTGGTGCCACGGGACTCCTCACAAAAGACAGAAGAACCTCGAACATCTCCTCAAGGCCTTAGAGGTGTTGCGGAAGGGGGGACTCACCGCTGCCGGGGTGATTGCCGCCATCCACCGCCGGAGGGTGCTTCCCTTGGCGGAGCGACGGCTGCCGCTTTGGGAAATGACACCAGAGGCGGACTTGGAGGGCTCGCGGATGTCCTCTGATCCTCTTCCCCCCGACGTCCTCCACGGGCGGGTGTCCGTTGCGTTGGGGAAGCCGGACCCCAGCGCCCTCTCCTAGCCTTTGATGCGCCCTGACCAAGGGTGCGTGGCTCTGGTGAGTGTCCACTTCTTTCTTCTAGCGTCGGATTGCCCCTGGTTTCTAAGGTCGGGATTTCCACCCGTCTTCAGGAGGTAGGGTGGCACAAGTCTTCCCTGCCACGGGTCCCACAAGATGCGGCGGACCGAGCAGCGCGGCGGGTCGCCGCGGAGGAGAAGAAGAAAAAGAAGGACGCGGAGAAGGCCCGAGCCCGCGAGCGGAGGCGGACTCGGGACGCCTTGGAAAAGCTTCGTCGCCGGCAGGAGAGGGAGGGGCTCCCGAGGGAGCCGTCGCCGGAAACGCCCGACGACGATGACGATGACGAAGATGATGACGAGGAAGACGACATGGCTGCCCGCCTTGGCCTCAGCCCCGGCTTGGGGTTAGGTCAGGAGCCATCAATCCAGCCCCCGAGCGGGTTGACGCCGTCAGTCCTCGGAGTCGGGACGCCGGGGTCCCGGCCCGAGGAGCGGGGGCAATCCGCGAGGGTACTTGACCCCTCGGCTGGAGGAGCCGAAGCGACCCCAGGGAGCCAGGCCGGGGCGTCTGCTCCCCGAGAGCCACCGCTCACGCCGGCAGCGCAGGGGAGCGGCCCCCAGGTCGTCGTGGCAGTGCCTGAGCAGCCCGCCTCCCAGGCGTCCAGGGCGCCCAAAGCAAGGGTGATGCCGAAGCCGCCGGCGAAGCGGACCTCGGCGGCGTTGCCGGGGGTCGAGGTCCGAGAGACCTCCCCCCAGGCACGGTTGATCATGGCCCGAAGCGGGCGAGTATCCTAGAATGTCTTCGTTCTGGTTTTTCATTCGTATGTCCCGGCCGTGATTTTTCTTTTTTCCTCAGCAGGCGAAGCCATGGGCTGACTGACCTGGCGCCTCGGAAGGGCCTTAAGACAACACCGGCTTGCATGGCCAGCGCCGCTCCGGGCCCTGCCGTTCAGGTGACCTTCTCGCAAGGCGCTCCACAGCAGGGGGCTCAGGCGGCACCAGTCACCGTGGAGCGGGTTCCCGAGGCCGGCGCTTCTGCTGGGGCGGCCATCGTGATGGGGGTGGCGGCTGACGCGGACGTGGCCCCGGGCCCACCGGACGTGCCGGCGATGCCGGCACCTGTCGCTACCGAAGTCGCCGTCGTCCCAGTCGGGGAGCGACCGGCCGCTGCCGACGTCGAGACGGCTGAGGCGTCGGCGCTCGGTGCCTCGGAAGAGGGGGGTGTGGAGGCGCGATCCGTCCCGCCGGGCGGCAGCCTCGTCGCTGTGCTGCGGAGCTCCGAGGGCCGACACCAGTTGCTCTGGTTCCGGACCCGTGAGGCCTCGGATCCCGGCTTCGTTCTCGACGATGAGCGGGAGGACCAGTCCTGGGACGAGCTCCGCGAGTGTGCCGAAGCAACGGTGGGGTCGCTCCGGTCGTCGCTGGAGGTTTTCTGCAGGGACGTCCCCAAAATCCTCCAGGTAACGGTTTCAGGCATACCTTTTCTCTTTCGTGACCAAGGCGTCCTTCGTGACGCCCCGTTTCTGTCCCTCAGGATCTGACGGATCGGAGCGCCGCCAAGTCGTCGTTCATCCACCGCGAGGTCGACGTCTGGGGCTCGCTGCGATCCCTGAGGTCCTCGCTTGCCGGGGCTACTGCGCGCCTCTCTCAGTAGGGTGCCGAGGTGGCGGATCTTCGGTTGCTCTGCACCGATCTGAGAGCCGAGGCGGCAGCGGCGCGCGCGGAGGCGGCCGTGGCGCGTGCAGAAGCGCAACGACAGCAGTCGGAGTTCGCCCAGGTCGTCAAGGAGCGGGACCAGTCTCGGGGCCGGGCCGCCGAGGCCGAAAGCCGGGCCGAAACCCTTGCGGCCGACCTAGCCGCAGCCCAGGTTGCAGCCTCGGAGCAGCGTACCCAAGCCGGAGGTACGCCTTGGCCATCTTCGGTTTTCGTTTCTGCTTGTTTCCTCTGCTTGTGTTTGAGATCCTTCCTTTGGTTGTTCGCAGAGCTCGAGTCCGCCCTTGATGAATCCGCCAAGGCGCTTGCCGAGGCGCTTGCCGGGGCGGCCGAGCAGAGGGAAACCGACCACGTGGCCATGTCCGAGGAAATCTTGGACGTTTACCGGGTCCTTGGCTCCGGTGACGTCCCCTTAGGAAGCTCCCCTCGAAGCCGCCTTCAAGTCTTGGGCGGTCATGTGCGCGGCAGGCTCCGCGAGGCGTTACACCACGGCGTCAGGCGGGCCTTCGCCGTACTCGCTTCCCACTACGTTGTGGACCTGGAGCGGGTTAGCGAGGGGTATTGCCTTCTCGACGAAGATGAAGCCGCCCTGGCAGAAGTCCAGAGGCTTGATGCGGCCGCCGCGTGTCCGAGCGCAGTGCTGGCGACCACCTTTGAGGCAGAGATCCTCCCACCTGCGCCGTCGCCGGAAGCCGGGATGGACTTTGCCGATGGTGGGGATGAAGCCGAAGGTGCGGCTCCTTCCCAAGGCGACGCCTAACTCTGTTGGATCAGTTTCTGTCGGATGCACGTGTGTCCTTCTGCGGCCGCTGAGGCCTGAACACTTTGTTACCGTTGCATGAAGTCGTACTCCTTTCCTTTTTGCGTGTCCGGCTTCGCCTGTTTAGTAACAGGGTGGTTTTCCCAAGTAGGGGTCACTTTTCGCGGCGGGTGACGAGTGAGGTGTTCCTAACCCGAAGGCGTAGGAGTCCCTCGGCTCGGTCGGCCTTGCCACTTACATGCACCCGCGTTCGCTCCTTGGGGCCTTGCTTCCGACATAGCCGGGGGAACGCAAAAAGCTTTTTTTTAATTGAAAATCTTGGACGCAAAGAGGTCCCTCAATCTTGACGCGGAGGGGTCCCCCCCCTTTTAGCCCCCGAGGGAGGGTCGGGCTTTACCGAGGCGAGGCCGACCCTTCCTTGATGACTAAACTTTGCGTGGGTGCGAGGTATATGATCAACTTGAAAACATCTTAAGGGTAGAAGCGACGTAGCTGTTGGATGTTCCAGGCGTTGTCGTAGACCTCGCCCTGGCTGTTGGCCAGCTTGTATGTTCTGGGCTTCAGAACCTTGGGGATGACGAATGGCCCCTCCTAGGGAGGCGTGAGCTTGTGCCGCCCTCGGGGGTCTTGTCGCAGCCGAAGCACCAGGTCGCCCACTTGGAGGTCTCGGGACCGGACCCCTCGGGCGTGGTAGCGTCGCAGGGACTGCTGGTACCGCGCCGAGTGTAGCAAGGCCTGGTCCCGGGCCTCCTCCAGCTGGTCCAGCGAGTTTTCTCGGCTGACTTGGTTGCTTTGGTCGGTGTAGGCCCTCGTCCTCGGGGAGCCATATTCTAAGTCTGTGGGCAAGATGGCTTCGGCCCCATAGACTAGAAAGAACGGCGTGAAGCCCGTGGCTCGGCTCGGCGTTGTCCTCAGACTCTAGACCACCGAGGGGAGTTCCTTCATCCATCGCTTGCCGAACTTGTTGAGGTCGTTGTAGATCCGAGGCTTGAGCCCTTGTAGAATCATGCCGTTGGCACGCTCCACCTGCCCATTCGTCATGGGATGAGCCACGGCGGCCCAGTCCACCCGGATGTGGTGATCCTCGTAGAAGTCCAGGAACTTTCTGCCGGTGAACTGGGTGCCATTGTCGGTGATGATGGAGTTCGGGACCCCGAAGCGATGGATGATGTTGGTGAAGAACGCCACCGCCTGCTCGGACCTGATGCTGTTCAGGGGTCGGACCTCGATCCACTTGGAGAATTTGTCGATGGCGACCAGCAGGTGCGTGTAGCCCCCGGGTGCCTTCTGCAAGGGGCCGACGAGGTCCAGACCCCACACTGCAAAAGGCCAGGTGATGGGTATCGTCTGCAGAGCTTGAGCGGGCAGATGGGTCTGCCTCGCATAGAATTGGCACCCTTCGCAGGTGTGGACGATTCGGGTAGCGTCGGCCACCGCCGTCGGCCAGTAGAAGCCTTGCCGGAAAGCGTTCCCGACAAGGGCTCGAGGCGCTGCGTGATGGCCGCAAGCCCCCGAGTGTATCTCTCGTAGGAGTTCCTGACCTTCGGCGATGGAGATGCATCGCTGGAGGATGCCTGAGGGGCTGCGGTGGTAGAGCTCCTTCTCATCTCCCAGCAAGACGAACGACTTGGCGCGCCGCGCTACCCGCCGAGCCTCGGCTCAGTCGAGGGGTAGCTCTCCTCGGTGGAGATATTGCAGGTACGGGGTCTGCCAGTTTCGATTAGGCGCGACCCCGCTTCGCTCCTCCTCGACGCGCAGTGCCTCACCCTCGGGGGCCGAGGGTACCTCGGACTGAACCGAGGACGCCTCGGGTCGAGCTGAGGGTGCCTCGGGTTGAGTCGTGGGTGCCTCGGACTGGGCCGAGGGTACCTCGGGCTCGAACGTGTCGTCGATCTTGACAGAGGGTTGATGCAGGTCTCGGGAGAAGACGTCCGGGGGAACCGTCGTTTGCCCCGAGGCTATTTTAGCCAGCTCGTCCGCAGTCTCGTTGTAGCGCCGAGCGATGTGGTTGAACTCGAGCCTGTAGAACTTGTCTTCTAGGCGCCGAACCTCATCGCAGTAGGCCTCCATCTTCGGGTCGCGACAATGGGAGTTCTTCATGACTTGGTCGATGACGAGCTGCGAGTCACCACGAGCGTCGAGGCGTCGGACCCCTAGCTCGATGGCGATCCGCAACCCGTTGACCAGAGCCTCATATTCGGCCACATTGTTGGACGCCGGGAAGTGGAGGCGTAGCACGTAGCGTAGATGCTTTCCGAGGGGTGAGATGAAGAGTAGGCCTGCGCCGGCCCCTGTCTTCATCAGCGACCCGTCGAAGAACATGGTTTAGAGCTCCGGTTGGATCGGAGCCGTCGGTAGCTGGGTGTCGACCCATTCAGCCACGAAGTCCGCCAAGACCTGGGAATTAATGGCTTTCCGAGGAGCGAACGAGATTGTCTCACCCATGATCTCCACCGCCCACTTTGCAATCCTACCCGAGGCCTCTCGGCACTGGATGATCTCTCCCAGGAGGAAGGATGACACCACAGTTACCGGATGAGACTCGAAGTAGTGTCGCAGCTTCCGTTGCGTTAGGATCACCGCGTACAGCAGCTTCTGAACTTGTGGGTAGCGGATCTTGGTTTCGGACAGTACCTCGCTGACGAAGTAGAATGGCCTCTGAACGGGCAATGCATGCCCCTCTTATTGCCTCTCGACCACAATCGCGGTGCTAACCACCTGGGTGGTCGCGGCGACGTAGACCAGGAGGGCTTCTCCGGCAGCTGGGGGCACCAAGATAGGCGCCTTTGTGAGGAGCGCCTTCAGGTTCCCGAGGGCTTCCTCGGCCTCAGGGGTCCAAGTGAAGCACTCGGCCTTCCTTAAGAGGCGGTACAGAGGTAGACCTCTTTCGCCGAGGCGTGAGATGAAGCGGCTTAGAGCCGCGAGGCATCCCATGACCCTCTGTACGAATTTCAAGTCCTTGATGGGCCCCATGCTGGTAATGGCTGCGATCTTTTCCGGGTTGGCTTCGATGCCCCGCTCAGAGACGATGAACCCCAAGAGCATGCCTCGGGGCACCCCGAAGACACACTTTTCGGGATTGAGCTTGACGCCTTTCGCCTTGAGACATCGGAATGTCGTTTCAAGGTCGGAAAGGAGGTCGGAGGCTTTCCTCGTCTTGACTACGATGTCATCGGCGTAGGCCTCGACCGTGCGGCCAATGTGTTCGCCGAACACATGGTTCATGCACCGTTGGTACGTCGCGCCCACATTCCTCAAACCGAACAGCATGGTGACATAGCAGTACATGCCGAAGGGTGTGATGAAAGAAGTCGCGAGTTGGTCGGACTCTTTCATCTTGATTTGATGATACCCTGAGTAGGCATCGAGGAAAGACAGGGTTTCGCACCCAGCAGTGGAATCCACGATTTGGTCGATGCGAGGCAGAGGGTAGGGAACCTTCGGACATGCTTTGTTGAGACCAGTGTAGTCTACACACATCCACCATTTCCCCCTTCTTTCTCACAAGCACAGGGTTGGCAAGCCATTCGGGACGGAATACCTCTTTGATGAACCATGCCGCCATTAGCTTGTGAATCTCCTCGCCTATGGCTCTGCGCTTCTCCTCGTCGAATCGACGCAGCGGCTGCTTGACGGGTCGGGCTCTGGCTCGGATGTCCAGCGAGTGCTCGGCGACATCCCTCGGTACGCCGGGCATGTCCGAGGGACTCCACGCGAAGACATCGGCGTTCGCGCGGAGAAAGTCGACGAGCACTGCTTCCTATTTGGGATCGAACCCGGAGCCGATCCGAATCTGTTTGGAGGTGTCGCCGCTGGGGTCGAGGGGGACGGACTTAACCATCTCCGCTGGCTCAAAGTTGCCGGCGTGACGCTTCACGTCTGGCACCTCGTTAGAGAGGCTCTCCAGGTCGGTGATGAGGGCCTCGGCGTACTACACGCACTCCACGTCGCATTCGAACGCGTGTTTGTACGTAGGGCCGACGGTGATGACCCCGTTGGGGCCCGGCATCTTGAGCTTCAGGTAGGTGTAGTTGGGGACGGCCATGAACTTCGCGTAGCACGGCCTCCCCAGTACCGCGTGGTAGGTTCCTCGGAACCCGACCACCTCGAACGTCAGGGTATCCCTTCGGAAGTTGGAGGGTGTTCCGAAGCAGACGGGAAGGTCGAGCTGTCCGAGGGGTTGGACGCACTTCCCGGGGATGATCCCATGGAAGGGCGCAGCGCCTGCCCGGACAGAGGACAGATCAACACGCAGGAGCCCGAGGGTCTCGGCGTAGATGATGTTGAGGCTGCTGCCTCCGTCCATGAGGACCTTGGTGAGCCTGACGTCGCCGATGACGGGGTCAACAACGAGCGGGTATTTCCCCGGGCTCGGCACATGGTCGGGGTGATCGTCTCGGTCGAAGGTGATGGGCTTGTCGGACCAGTCTAGATAGACCGGCGCCGCCACCTTGACCGAGCAGACCTTCCGGCGCTCTTGCTTGCGGTGCCGAGCCGAGGCGTTCGCCGCTTGCCCACCATAGATCATGAAGCAGTCGCGGACCTCGGGGAACTCTCCTGCCTGGTGATCTTCCTTCTTGTCGTTGTCGCGGGCCTTGCCACCCTCCGCGGGTGGCCCGGCCCTGTGGAAGTGGCGCCGAAGCATGACGCACTCCTCAAGGGTGTGCTTGACGGGTCCCTGGTGATAGGGGCACGGCTCCTTGAGCATCTTGTCGAAGAGGTTGGCACCTCCGGGGGGCTTCCGAGGGTTCTTGTACTCGACGGCGGTGACAAGGTCCGCGTCGGCGGCGTCGCGTTTCGTTTGCGACTTCTTCTTGCCCTTCTTCTTGGCGCCGCGCTGAGTTGACGCCTCGGGAGTACCTTCCGATGGGCGGCCCTGGGGCTGCTTGTCCTTTCGGAAGATAGCCTCAACCGCCTCCTGGCCGGAGGCGAACTTGGCGGCGATGTCCATCAGCTCGCTCGCCCTGGTGGGGGTCTTGCGGCCCAGCTTGCTCACCAGGTCGCGACAGGTGGTGCCAGCGAGGAACGCGCCGATGACATCCGAGTCGGTGACGTTGGGCAGCTCGGTGCGCTGCTTCGAGAATCGCCGGATGTAGTCTCGGAGAGACTCTCCCGGCTGCTGTCGGCAGCTTCGGAGGTCCTAGAAATTCCCGGGGCGCACATACGTGCCCTAGAAATTGCCGGCGAAAGCTTGGACTAGGTCATCCCAGTTGGAGATCTGCCCCGGAGGCAGGTGCTCCAACCAGGCGCGAGCGGAGTCAGAGAGGAACAGAGGGAGGTTGCGGATGATGAGGTTGTCATCATCTGTTCCACCCAGTTGGCAGGCCAGACGGTAGTCCGCGAGCCACAGTTCCGGTCTCGTCTCCCCCGAGTACTTTGTGATAGTAGCCGGGGTTCGGAACCGGGTCGGGAACGGCGCCCGTCGAATGGCTCGGCTGAAGGCTTGCGGACCGGGTGGTTCGGGCAAGGGACTCCGATCCTCCCCGCTGTCGTAGCGTCCCCCACGCCTGGGGTGGTAGCCTCGGCGCACCCTCTCGTCGAGGTGGGCCCGTCGGTTGCGGTGATGGTGCTCGTTGCCGAGGCGACCCGGGGCCGCAGGCGCGGTGTTGCGCGTGCGCCCGGTGTAGACCGAGGCTTCCCGCATGAATCGGGAAGTCACAGCATGAGGTTCCGAGGGGTACCCCTGCCTTCGGGAGGCAGAGCTCTCGGCCCGTCGGACCGCGGCGCCCTCCAGGAGATTCTTGAGCTCTCCCTGGATTCGCCGCCCCTCGGTGGTCGATGGCTCTGGCATCGCGCGAAGAAGCATTGCTGCTGCCGCCAGGTTCTGGCCGACCCCACTGGATGCGGGTGGGGGCCTGATCCTGACGTCGTCGGTGATGCGGCGCTGGAAGCCCTGGGGTAGATGACATATTTCTCCGGCCGGAGGTTGGCCCGCCCATGCCTGCCCGACGTCCCGGCGGATCGGCTCCAACGCTCCTGCTCCCTCGTCGAGCCCGGCCTACACCCCGTGGATTTGCTCGAGCTGTGGGTCATGACCCCCCACCTGAACGGGGACCACAGCTAGCTCCCGTGGGATGTCAACGCGAGGCACAGGCCTAGGGAGGTCACCGTCCTCCGGCATGCCGAGATGGTTGCCTTCGGGGGGACCCCCTAGATCGACGTGGAAGCATTCGCGACTTGGGCCGCGGTCCTCGTCGCCGAGGCTACGGCTACCGTCGGAACAGTCGGAAAGGCAGTAGTCGCATGCGGTCATGAAGTCCCGCACGACACTGGGGTTGCCAAGTCCAGTGAAATCCCAACAGATGCTTTGTTCGTCGTCTTCCTCGGACCCAGAGGGCCCGTAGGTCGAGACGTCCGTCAGCTGGTCCCAAGGTGACCGCACACGAAACCCCAGAGAGTCTGGATTTGCCTCTACGAAAGCGCCCGCCAAAGCAAAGTCGCTAGACGGGTTGATGCTGAAACCGAAAGACGTGGGATGGGAATCGATCGGTACCTTTTGGTCGACAGGCGGCGATAAGGTCGCGTCGGGGACTGACTGCGTCGTCGTCTCAGGTACAAGGGTGACGTCCAGCAAGCTTTTCGCGAGCGTGCTGGCGTCGTCCGCTTGCTCGAGATTGGCGTGTCGCGGGGAGACGGCGCTCGCCTTCGTCTCAAACGCGAGGTCGACGCCCGGTGCGCCCCCCGTTGGGGTGCCGGGACCATCGACTCGCTCGACAGCCGACGAGGCGCTGCCTCCTGCTTGGCCTTGGTTGCCCCGCCTCCTCCTCCGTCGGCGGGGGAGAGGACAGGGTGAGCTCGAAGGTTGCTCTTCCACCACGCAGGGAAGACGTCGCCGATTCCGCCGCCGGCAGGCGGGTTGTCGGCCGCCACCGTTGTTGTCGCACGGCGGTGGAAGGAGTATCATGTCGTAGCTGCCGTGGAGGGATATGAACTGAAGACTCCCGAAACGGAGCACCGTCCCGGGTTGGAGAGGTTGCTGGAGACTGCCCATCTGGAGCTTGACGGGAAGCTGTTCATCAACACGTAGCAGGCCCCTACCTGGCGCGCCAACTGTCGGCGTTCTGAGACCGGGGGGTCCTTGGGCCGACGAGTGAATGTCGCCGCGTGCCCCAGCCCAGATGGGTCGAGCGCGGGGGCGAGCGCGAAGGGGGGAGAGCGAGGCGGCCGGAGACCGGCGTGAGAGAGGTGGGAATCCCGCGGCCCTCGTGTTCGTCCCGCGCCCAGGTCGGGTGCGCTTGCAGTAGGGGGTTACAAGAGTCCACGCGGGAGAGGGAGCGAGCGGCTCCAAGCGAGCGCCTGTTCTCGTCCTCGTCCCCGCGCGGCCAACCCTCTCTAAGAGGGCCCTGGTCCTCCCTTTTATAGGCGTAAGGAGAGGATCCAGGTGTACAATGGGGGGTGTAGCAGGGTGCTATGTGTCTAGCGGAGGTGAGCTAGCGCCCTAGGTACATGTCGTTGTGGCAGCCGGAGAGATCTTGGCACCCAGCTGGTGTGATGTCGTGGCCGTCGAAGGAGCGATGGAGCTTGGCGGAGGGACAGCTGTCGGAGCGGTTGAGTCCTTGCTGACGTCCTCTGGCTTCCGTAAGGGGGCTGAGAGCCGCCGTCGTCACATAGCATGCGGGACGCCATCATTGCCTATCTGGCGGAGCAAGCCAGATGGGACGCCGGTCTTGTTCCCTGTGGCCCGAGTCAGCTCGGGGTAGGGTGATGATGGCGCCTCCTGTTGACGTGGCTGGTCTACGCCCTAGGTTGGGCGATGTACAAGCTCCTCCGAAGCCGAGGTCGAGTCCGAGCCCCCGGGTCGGGCGAGGCGGAGATTGTCGTCTTCTGGGGCCGAGCCCAAGTCCGAGCCCTGGGTCGGGCGAGGCGGAGATCGTCGTCTTCTAGGGCCGAGCCCAAGTTCGAGCCCTGGGTCGGGCGAGGCGGAGATCGTCGTCTTCTGGGGCCGAGCCCAAGTCCGAGCCCTGGGTCGGGTGAGGCGGAGATCGTCGTCTTCCGGGACTTAGCCCGAGTCCGAGCCCTGGGTCGGGCGGAGCGGAGTTCGCCGTCTTCCGGGACTTAGCCCGAGTCCGAGCCCTGGGTCGGGCGGAGCGGAGTTTGCCGTCTTCCGGGACTTAGCCCGAGTCCGAGCCCTGGGTCGGGCGGAGCGGAGTTTGCCGTCTTCCGGGGCTTAGCCCGAGTCCGAGCCCTGGGTAGGGCAGAGCGGAGTTCGCCGTCTTCCGGGACTTAGCCCGAGTCCGAGCCCTAGGTCGGGTGGAGCGGAGCTTCCTATGGTGCCTCCGGCAGGGTCTGACTGCCTGTCAGTCTTACTCTGTCCAGTGGCACTGCAGTCGGTGTGGCGTAGGCGGCGCTGTCCTTCTGTCAGGCCGGTCAGTGGAGCGGCGAAGTGACGGCGGTCACTTCGGCTCTGCTGGCCGGGGGGTGCGCGCTAGGATAAGGGCGTCAGGCCACCTTTGCATTAAATGCTCCTGCGGCTTGGTCGGTCGGTGCGGTGATTTGGTCAGGGTTGCTTCTTAGCGAAGGCAGGGCCTCGGGCGAGCCGGGAATATGTTCGCCGCTAAAGGGGGGCCTCGGGCGAGACGGAAATCCTCCGGGGTCGGCTGCCCTTGTCCGAGGCTAGGCTCGCGTGAGGCGTGATCGTGTCCCTCGAATGGACTGATCACTGACTTAATCGCACCCATCAGGCCTTTGCAGCTTCATGCTGATGGGGGTTACCAGCTGAGAATTAGGAGCCTTGAGGGTACCCCTAATTATGGTCCCCGACACATATAATAATAGCTATCAAGAAAGTATCAAGATGGCACCTTTCGAAGCTTTATATGGACGACGATATCGTACTCCGCTAAATTGGTCTGAACCTGGTGAAAGGTACTTCTTCCGGCCTGATATGGTGAAAGAAACCGAAGAAAAGGTTCAGAAAATAATTCATAATATGAAGAAAGCTCAAGCTCGTCAGAAGAATTATGCAGACAAACGACGAATGCCCTTATATTTTCTTGAAGGGGACCATGTCTACCTGAAGGTTTCACCAATAAAGGGTGTATCGCGTTTTGGGATAAAAGGGAAGCTTGCACCTAGGTACATTGGTCCATTCCCTATACTTGAAAGATATGGGCCAGTGGCATATCGACTTCAACTACCCGAAACCTTGTCTGCTGTACATAATGTGTTCCATCTGTCACAATTAAAGAAATGTCTTCGGGTACCAGATCGGACCGTTGAAGTGATAGATGTTGTCCTTGAACCAGACTTGACATATTCTGAGCACCCTATTCGAGTCTTGGATCAAAAGGACAGGGTTACCCGGAGAAAAACTCTCAACTTCTATAAGATACAGTGGAACCAACATTCTGAAGAAGAGGCTACATGGGAAACTCAAGACTTTTTACATAAGAATTTCCCAGGATTTTTAGCCTCATGTAATTTGTACAGTGTGTATAGTTATTGTAATAAAAGAGTGAACCCCACACCACCCCTGCCTTGTACCAAAAATAAGGAAATAAAAATGTGACACATTTCCTTTTCCATTACTTACCCTAGGACTTTTAATCTCGGGACGAGATTCTTTTATGGGGGGAAGGAATGTAACACTCCTGGTGTTACTGCAACTAAAACTTGAGCATGACATCATAAACATTGGCATTGTATATGTTTGACACACCTAGAGTGCATTCACTAGGTAAAAATTTTAAATAAGTTGTAATGTCCTAGTGTTTTGCAAATAAGACCCTGAATAGGGCACTTAACCCTAAAGGGGGATTAAAGGGGTAAAACATAACCAAATTGGGAAAACCTAAAAGCTTTAGGGAAATAGTCATAAAATACTCCCAAAAATAAACTTGGATTACATTCATACCCCTGGGATATCCAAAAACCCCATTTGAACCCTGGAAAACCCTAAAACTAAAACCTAGGGGTTTATGTGCAAAATTAGTCCACTTTTGGACTAAAGTGCAAAAACCAAGTCAAATAAGTATCTTGAGTCATTTGAGTCACTCATATGTGAATTTGCAAGCTAAACCCTAAGTTTTGGGTCTATTTGCAAAAATCACTTTTTAGGTGCCAAATGGCTTAAGTCTGAATTTCAGAGATTTTGCTCAACTTTTGAGCCTTGTAGCTTTCAAAATATAGGGTTTTTGCCTGGGCTACTATATCAAAGTTATAGACCTAACATAGAAGAACAACTTTGCTTAAGAGCATAAGCATAGTTGTTAAGAAGAATTTGGAGATAATTAAGCCTAAAGTTTGGCTGTCAGGCTGGTTCCATTCTGAGATTCAGATTTTCAGTGTAACAAAGCCAGCTTTGGGTGTGAATTCAACCTTGATCTAGTGCTCAAATGAGTTCAACCCCTATAGTCGAATTGTAGATGGTATATAGCTCTCCAACTTTGTTGCAGAGCATGGAGTATGTTGCCATATAAGTTTGTGAGAAAATCAAGCCTAAACTATGACTGTCAGGTCGACTGAATGAAAGAAGCTCATGGTACAGTAATTATTCAGATTCAGAACAGTTCGCCGTCGACGATCGCTCCCTCGCCATGATTCGTGTCGCCGGCGTAAGGATTCGCGCTTGGGGCAGATGGATAACATTGCGGGGTGTGTAAATCGTCGTCGCCGGTGAGCTGGCCTCCACTCCGATGATCCCCCCCGTACTTCCCCTCTACCCCGCGGCTTGAGCTGATATGCTCGCCAGTGAACCACCGTCTCCCGGCCTTGCACCACGTGGCCTTGCCTTTCCACCGCGTCGCCGTGGCTCCCTACTGCTGTCCCATCGTCGCCAGGGAGGATGCCACGATGGTGGACACGAAATCACTGCGACAAGCTTCTTCTTCATCTCCGGACGCCAACACGGCTCGGCCGAATTAATCACCACCGCTTGCTCCTCCTATAAATTGAGCCCCCGGACAGCTGCGCTAGATCATCACGAAGCTAACGCACCCACTCTCCCCCTCAATTACCCACCGTAGCCGGAGAATTCCCTACTTCCCCCAATTCGGTTTCCGCCACCGTGAAATCCACTTCACCGTGGTCAGCCCTCCACAGGCCAGCCCCTGTCCTCTGCTTCCTCGTTTGAGCACTCTCACAGCTTTATGATGCTTACCGAACCCTCAATTTGTACGAAGTAGCCTTAGATCGTCGGAACACCTTCATCCGTCCGCCATGGTCTCGGTCACCGTGGCCAGAGCTCATTAGTTGGTCATTCGTGCAATTAAGTTAGGGGAAACGTTCTCCAGGTAGTGAATTTGGTTTAGGCCGAAGCTGAGCACCCGTCTTGGCCCCCTCCGGCCAGTCTAGCTCGTCGGAGTTGTACGGCCGCGTTCACCGTCGTCGGGGACTTCAAACCGAGAATAGATAGAAGTTGGAGGACTCTTCTGCAAAGCGTCAGTGACTCAGAAAAACCGTAACCGAACCCATCCCCAGTTAGTGAAAACCCCGAGGGCTTTTCCGCAAAGCTGCCAGCGCGGGCGCGGGCACGCTTCTGCGTGGATTTGGGCCGCTTGGGCTAGTATTGGCCCAATACTGTTAAGTCTTTTCCTTTTTCTTTTTTAGAAGAACTTTGGAAATCTGTTAAAAATTGTAGAAAAATCCTAAAATTGTGAAACTATTTTTCCTAGACTTCTTATTTTCCAAAGTATTTAATAAAAATAGTTTCATGATTTTTAGGTTAAATAAGGAATTTTAAGGCATTTAAAGTAGTTTAAAGTATTAGTTCTGGATTTTTAGAAAATAGATAATAATCCCAAAATTGCTCAAACTTTTTATATAAGCTCTATATATTATTTAGAAGCCTTGGGTAGAGTTTGGGTTGATTTGGACCTTGTTTGATAACTAGAACCCAAAACCCCCACCCCTGCTCTATGAACTCCTTTACTGACTCCGGAAACCCTAAGTTCTCGGAGTTTCGTGAAGGAAAATTGTATTCAAGACCTTAGATAATAAGTTTTTATTATCTTTGCACTCTCATGAGCACTACATGGCATTCATTCTTATATACATATATGTGGTTATGTTTAGAAAACGAAGAAGAAATTGAAGTGAGTGAGGAGAAGGCACCACCACCTTCGGACTCTCAGGCAGGATCTTGTCTCTACTTTGACATCTGCGGGCCTGAGCCTGACTCACCTACTAACGAAGGCAAGCCCCGGTGCATTTGCCACCTTCCTTGATATTTTTAAAATCTTTCTCACTTGATAGATGCATTAGGTGATAGGAGTTGAATGCTTAAACAATTCCTGCATTAACTTCCTTGATCTTTGATCACTTTCCTTGAAACCCTATTTTTACAAAAAGATTTACTATGCTTAGTATTGCTTTAGCAAAAACAAAAGGTTTTGTTTTACAAAAGATGATTGGCAAAGTGGAAGGGATGTTTTTGAAAATAAAACTTGATGGTGAATCCACCACGGCCGTGATGGGTTCAACATCGGAAAAGATGTACCTCTGCCAGGTACCAATTTTTTGGGTTTAAATGATTAAGTTGAGACCGGGCGGGTGACTTGCACGAGAAGAGAGTCTCGGTGTAGTGTCTCCGTCTGAGTCGATTGAGGACCGTCTCGATGTAGGCCTGCTGACCGAGGACCCTTTAACTGGTCACATGCCTCGTCATGGGTAAGCCTTGCCTCGGGCAGACTAAGGCCAGAATAAGATAACACGAAATGTGCGTGGAGTGGTGGTGAGAGTAGCGTGTACCCTCCGTAGCAAGAGGCTGGACGGTGGTGTATCTGTACTCTCGGTTTGCGTGAACCTGATCTGGTCTTAAGAACCCCGGTGGCGGGTTGACATATGCAAGGGTTAAGTGCTACATATGTCGTGTGATTGGAGATCCTCAGCTGAGTATAATCGATTCGGATGGTCGTACCTTCGCGGTTATGAAGACTTGGTCACTGACTTACACGTAGCAATCCAGTGAAGATGAAGGAAGAATTAAGAACTTGGCTAGTTCAGGATAAGTGTTTGAACTAGGTTAGAAAGAACTTTAGATGTAGGTAAGTTTACTTAACTTGACAATAAAACTGGATTTTTAAGGATCCACTTTTAGTAAGCATTTATGCAACAACAGAGTCATTGATCTTGAGATACCTTACCTTGACTCCCTTATAACCAGCATACCCTTGAGAGTCTTTTCTTTAGTCGGGTAAGACTTGCTGAGTAATTCCATACTCAGGGTTTATTCCCTCGTTGTTTTTAGGTGAGGAAGTAGCAGATTTCTGTTGCTTCTGTACCAAGGTGGTTCCACATGAGGAAAAACAAGAGTGAAGATGCGGGAGAACATGGTCCTCCATAAGAAACTTTTACTTAAAGACTTTTCGGGAGGAGTTTTGCCTCCCTTGGTTATGTAATAATACTACTCAGCACTCGTTTATATTACTGGTCTGTAACAAGTAACTTGATCTTACTGTTTTAAATAAATGTAAGTTATGTAATCACTTCCGCTGTTCGATATCTCCGATGTTCTGTAATGTCTGCAAGACGGGTGAAACATTCCTGGAGAGGTAAGAAAAGATACCGAACTTGTCAAGTGATTCAGGAACATCTACAGGGTTGTCTGATGTCTGTTGGACAAGGACAACTGTAGGTGGGCCTGATGACTTGGGAGGTTCCGTCACAAGCGATGAATTTTAAATAATCATCGGACGCACCGATTTTCGGAACGACGATGTTCCGATCATCACAAAATTTTTGGAAGAGCCCAAATAATAGAAGTAAAAATGATGTCGCACTCGCGACAAACGGAATAGATGCGATATTAAATTCGCAATAAACGAGGATGATTAAAATTTAAAATCTGTTTTATCCACTGATATTGCGTGCTTAAATCCGTACTCGTTGTCGAGCGGAATATAAACACCTGGGGTGTTACAGCCCTCCCCCCTTAAAAGAATCTCGTCCTGAGATTCGGAACGAAAGACTTCTAAGAGTAGAGCAGCATGTAACCCATTTCCTTATCAGCGATAATCGTAAGGCAGTTCTGAGCGAAGGCAAGTGTCTCAGGATGTTGTTTCCCCTAGTGGACATAACATGTATCGACGTAAGCCAATTTAGAAATGTCCATTAGTAGAGACAACATCAGCCAGAGGAACACATAAGGTTTCATGTGTGCAGTTTGCTTTTTCTGATGACACTATACTATCTGAGTCTGTTGGGCGAGCAGTAGATATGCAACTTTATCCAAACAGAATCAGATGCAACCTCTTGGGTAAAACGCACAGAAAGAGGTTTACCAACAAGTGGTTACAGTAAGTTCATAGCACACGAGACGGGTGTGAATGTCGAATAACATCACAGTTGACCCGTGGCTAGCCAGAAAATCCAAGTCCCTGAAAGGTGATATAGATTCGAGAAAATTACCAGTGGAGGGATCTGTAGATACGGACTTTACAACCAGTCCATTTTATCCAGCACTAGTCACAACTCGACTTGATCACACATGCTGGAAAAGCATACGTGAGGCGATTGAGGCACGACTTGAGCGATGATTAGGTGGTTATTGGTCGACTTAACTTAACTTTTGTGAGTACTTTCTTTATAGTGGGTTAGACCAAAGTGAGTTCAGGCAAATCGATAAAACGATCTCTAAACTCAACCTTTGTTTCAAATGCAGTTACAAGTTAGTCAAAACCAACTTGTTGAACTACTTTTGACATTGAGTAAGTCCTCTCAGTACCATCGGTAAGCCAAGGGTTGAGAGTTTACTCATATTAACAGTTGGTCATGCATTTGGGCAGGAATCCATTTGGTCTGGTCGTTCATCCATTTCTTCTATACGAGATGAACCGACTTGGTCCAGGAATACATGAATTAAGTAGGAGAGCAAATGAACCAACTCCTGCATTTCAGCAGTAGGGGAAAGTCAATCTCCATTTTGAGAGCTAATCAGTTGCCTCTCGACACTAGAAAGCTCCAAGGTTTCACCTTTACACAAAGGATGTAAAGGAAACTTCTATGCGTGCAATCGCTATCAAGGTCAAGGGGAAAGAGACCACACAAGTAAGGGGTATGCCCTTTTGATCTAACAGAGATGATAGATGTTGCTCGATCACTTGACAAACAACATAAAAATTGTTCCAAGGGAGAAGTCCACGGAAGATCACATATCAGTGTAGTTCCACAATGGATCATGACTAGAGACATCGATACCAGCATGCGCCAAGCAGCATAACCTTGCGTGTACATTCACAAGGGGCTCTCAGTTTCGCTGCGGCACCATAAGTCATTAATCATGACACCATCACCGAACTGGCACCAATAATGAATCTCACGTAGCAAAAACAGATTGTGCCAAGATAACATATTGATATAGTCTCATAATGGATTACAACTACTAACCGTGATACCAGCACGTGCCAAGTAGCGCAACCATGTGTGTACATTCACAGGAGGCCCTCGGTTTCGTCACGGCACCATCAGTTTTAGTCATAACGCCATTACCAAACTCAACCAATGAGAAACCTTACGTGGCACAATTAGACTAAGCAATGATGGCAATTTACAAAAATAGACTCCACTTGTAAGAATGGTTACAAGTAGAGAGCCAAATAGATCACGGCCCGATGAATGAACAAGACATGGCCATAACCTAACTTGGATGAAAGAAGTACGATGGGAGACTGTTAAAATTCAGCCCCAAGCATATTTCTATGCCCATCGCAGAGATCACAAGGTCAAGGATTAAGTTGGTATGCCTTCGATAGGTATGGGGAAACCAAAGGCATCAATTTCAAGAAATTGGTCGGACATGTCTTTCCTAGGTTAGGTTGATAAAGTAACATGGCGGTCCTTAAAAACAAGCAAACTGGATAAGGTACATCAGCTTGCACCAACCGAACAAGGACATGGTTTAGGATGGAGACATGACTCGAAATTCTTGTTTTAAGCTGGGTACACTTTAGGTCCAACATAGAAATTATCTAGACATTTATTTTTATGTGTTTGGTCATGGAATGATAAGGGAAAATTCAAATTTGGGTCACGGTTCACTAAATAAGAACATGGCCTAATTTTGGGTTTAGGGAAACAAGTCACTAACCTTCTATCGACACATCCAGCACAAGAGCAAACACATAATACCTAAATAGATTACCTAAGAATGGAGGACATCTATTTCATTGGGGTTCATAACACAACATTACACCACATTATTTACAATCAATGGTTACTGGAATAAGGATGAGAGAAGCATTTTGAATATATAGGTGACAAACATGATGCAACAATCAGGATGCATGCTCGTCCTATACGTCCTCACAAATTTTGCCAACACATGTGGCAATAGCGTTCTATCTTGGTGGCATACTTACGACTCTCACGGTATTTTGCTAGTCGTCAGCTACACATACGGTTTCAGGGTTAGTGTACCTGCAGAAAAATCCATTACAGCCCAATTTTCCCATGATGCAAGTCACACATGACAGTTTATCACAGTTTATACTCCATATATTTCTATATGGAGGCCAGCTCATCATTAAGCGCCGAGCCACGCATAGGCGATGTTGCCACACTTTAACCATAGGGCAACTCATTATGGTAACTTACCTTCTTACCTGAGCGTAGGTGCATCGTTACAAGTACATTACACTTCTTAGTATTCCCATGTCTGTATACCCATACACATCCATGAGGTACTGGATTCCCAGAAAAGTAAATACTCTACATCGCAGCCTTCATATATACATATGTGGAACATGTATATAATCAAGCGCCACAATTAAGCACTTCCCTAGACCGACGGTTGTTCGGTCATGCTCTCACATCTTACCTTACCTTGAGCGTTGATCCATTCAATACTGAATGGCCTCAAAAATAACATTACACATGTATGCAATACCCACCCGGTTATGGGTTATGGTTTTTAACTAAGCCACCTGATAGTCCTTAGTTTAGGGCTTAATAGAGGATGTTGCTAGCATTATAGTTTTTTTTTCAAAACAGTTTTTCAAAGCCAAACAATGTGTTTAGTTGAAAATAGGTTTTTCGAAACCAAAACTTTTGTTTTGAAAATACGTATGTGACCGTATATACTTAATCCAGCTCCGATACCAGCTGTGGCAGAACCTCCCAAATTATCGGGCTCACATGCACCTATCCTTGTCTCAAAGACTTCAGACGGCCATGCATGTGCACCAGATAACTTAACAGGATCCGTCCGATTGCCACAAGGACATCGGATAAACCACTTACAACCAGAATCACGGGATTAAGTAACACAAATCACACACATAATATTTTTGCAGCGGAAATCTTATTACCAAATTTTACGGGTTACAAAAATTTTACATTATTTTATCGGAGTGATTACACAAGTATAAGTTTGAAATATATGCTAGCTCAAGTGATCATCCTCAATAAGAAGGTAAAGACGGGGTATACTTATATAAGAAGGCCGAGCACACCGGCACTTAACACCATCAACAGCGGCACAAGACTATAACCCGAAAAACAACAGGGAATAAAACCCTGAGTATGGAATTACTCAGCAAGACTTACCTGACTAAAGAAAAGACTCTCAAGGATATGCTGGATTTGGGAGTCAAGGAGAGGCTTTAGCAAGAATCAACTTAGATACTTGTGCAGAAATAGCTTACTAAAGTGAGTCCTTACTTTCAATATTTTAACGCCAAATTAAGTATTAATAGACTCTGTTTGCATCTGGTCTAATTTCACCATCTCATCAATACAACATCATTTTTATTCATAATGTTCACATCCTGACTTAGGTTGTAGGGCAGTGACCAAGTCTTCATAACCGCGAAGGTACGTCGATCCGAATCGATTATACTCAACTGAGGATCTCCGATCACACGACATATATAGCACTTAACCCTTGCATATGTCAACCCGCCACCGGGGTTCTTAAGACTAGATCAGGTTCACGCGAACCGAGAGCACAGATACACTACCGTCCAGCCTCTTGCCACGGAGGGTACACGCTACTCTCGCCACCGCTCCACGCCCATTCCATGTTATCTTATTCTGGCCTTAGTCTGCCCGAGGCAAAGCTTACCCATGACGAGGCATGTGACCAGTTAAAGGGTCCTCGATCAGCAAGCCTACATACGCATCCAATCCTTAATCAACCTGGGTAGAACATCACCTGTTCCTAGCCCAAGTCCCGATTTAAGTACTTCCATCCTTAGGATTGTTTGTGTTCCTTAGGATGGAAAGAGCATCACAGGGAACTTTGCAGTAAGATCCCACCATGCTCCCAAAGAAAATATATTCTTGCAGGTAGAAGCCATCCTTCCTCAGGTTAACCCCTGAGCTAGGCAGTATTGCAAAAGACAACCTCTATCCACAAGATTTAAGCAGGGCTAAGCATTTTTGTAAATCATATTTTTGATACTTCACCAGAAGTATCTATAAAAGTATGGATATCAAGGAAGGCAATGCATCAAAGGGTTTCCAAGCAACTCCTATAAACCTAATGCACATTTCGCTAGATTTAAAGTGTGTAAAAATATTTTAAAAACATAAGGAAGGGGTTGCATGCACCGGGGCTTGCCTGGGTAACACTAGGTTAGTGTTTGTTAGGCGTCGATCACTAGACGACCATCCTTTGTCCCGATATTTGCTTCGTCTGTCCATTTCCAGTTCTATTCATCAGCACCATCTTGTGGACGACTCAGTTCTGGTTCTCCGCATCGCGTGGTTAATTCACGTACCTGAATGAAATGCATTATGCACATGAATGCATATAGACTGGAATATTTCAAACCTAAATAGTACTATGCGATAGCGAATTAACTCCTAGCGGCGAGGCGTTGAACAATTTCATACGGAGATACTAATTATCGACGTACAATTAAGCGCAACAATTACGCTTCTCGAACTTATCGCAAACATCACGAACAACAAACTATACACATGAAATACAATTAGCCTAATCACAATTTATCAGTTAATTAATTAAATTCTGAACTAATCCCTTGCCTTATAAATTATACTACATTTTTATAAATGATTAAAATATTTTATCATCACACATGCCTACCAAAATTCTACTCGGTCCACTAATTCAACTAAGTGACCAGAATAGCGAAATAATTCGCCATAGCTGAATCTGGCTCGATAATCGCAAGAACTGCGAAGTCGACGAGAGTTTCGTGACTCACGCAATATATCGAGCACCTTAATGAGTATCGCACTAGCACATTAATTTATTCAACGATCGAACTATTCTGAATAATTTATCAGCTTACCGTTTCAGCAGTTGACTCGAAGCCGCAAGATGGATAGCGATTTTTCGATCCAAGCAATTTGTCGAACGCTTGGGGAATATCGCGCTGCTAGCTTCGTCTTCACCCGATTCTTGGGATTTCTTGCTGACGCGTGGAACGACGACGACACAGGAGGGTGACGTATATAGAGCTGCACCCGCGACGCGACGACGAACGACGCTAACTGGCGGAATCGACGACGCGATTGGGAATTAAAGCCGAGCGAGCCGAAAGGGCGTACCAGCGAGCAGGAAACCACGCGAGTACAAGACAGGAAAAATGACGGGCTCGACAACACGCGAAGCGACGATAGTCGAATCGGTAACAAAGCGTTGGCGAATTTGATGAACACGACCACAGTCACGAGCTGACGCGGTTAAGATAATTATGGCCAACGAACTTGCGACAGAAGCGATGATGATGCGGGAACTCGACACGCTGTGGCGAGCAAATAAAATTCGTGCGCATGACAAAAAAGGAAAGAGCGAGCTATGCGTGCGCAGAGAGGTCGACGAGCGGCACGCAAATACTTGACCGTGCGGCGCTGGGGAAGAAACTGGTCAGTAAAATTTGGAGTCGGTCACGGCGAGGACGCAGAGCGAGGCGACTATTCTTTAATAGCGAGAATACTGGAATTGGATGCTGGTGGTCCGGGCATAGGAGCGCATGGCCCGGCAAGCTTTGATGGCACGAACAGCGAGGGAGCTCAACGCAGGAGGGCGAGCAGGGTGCTTCGGCCGGGCGAGCTGAGAATCAGTCCGAGCACCAGGGAGCAGCGCGGGCGGCATGCACGGACTGGCGGGGTCGAGTAGTCGGCCGACGAGCAGGAGGCCGCACAGAAGACTTGCGCGAGGAAGGAACTCGGCAAGCTGGAACACCAACAGCACGCAGAGAAGAGCCAAGGAGAGGGAAAACTCGACAGGGCGTTGGGGCTGGAGGGAACTCGATGTTAGGAATAGAAGATAAGGATGGCAGGGTTGTTTATCTCGCCTAGAATCTCGGCACTATTGTTGCCTTCGGTTGTATCCCATGCATGTAATCCTTTTCTATATAAAGAGACCTGGGCGTACCTGCGATG
Organism: Zea luxurians; assembly: GCA_029449295.1. NCBI lineage: Eukaryota > Viridiplantae > Streptophyta > Magnoliopsida > Poales > Poaceae > Zea > Zea luxurians. The sequence goes on from JAOPSE010000039.1 coordinate 10,267,150, forward strand.
GTGCAGCCTTCCATTATCCTAACATGGTATCAGAGCCAAGGAAATCCTAATCAATCTCCACAATAACATGGTACCAGAGCCAAGGAAATCCTAATCAATCTCCACAATTTTCTCCACCGCCTCCTCTCCTCCTCCATCTCTCTTGCTGCCTCTCTTCCTGTACGTTGCCATGACCACCACGCCAACGTCCTCCTCTCCACCAATTCCCATCCACCAAGTTGTCACCATCAAGCTCACAAAAACAAACTATCTCCTTTGGCGTGCACAGCTGCTGCCATATCTTCACAGTTCGAAGCTTCTTGGTTTCCTCGATGGATCCAATACTGCTCCTCTCAAGACCAAGCCGATTATCACGTCGGCCGGCACGACGGATGCCCCCAATCCCGACTACGAGCGCTGGTATGGCCAAGAGCAACAGCTGCTCAGCGGTTTGCTTTCGTCCATGACTCCTGAGGTTCTCCAGGATGTCTGGGACGCCACATCTGCTAAGGCTGTGTGGGATTCCCTTCAGAAGAAGTATGCCTCCTCCTCCAAGGCGCGGGTCATTCAGATCCGCCAGGAACTCGCCACGGCGCGTAAGCGCGACCTCTCTGCTGCTGATTTTTACCGCAAGATCACGGGTCTCGCCTCCGAATTAGCGGTGGCTGGGGCTCCTCTTAGAGATGATGAGATTCTCTCCTATCTCTTTGCGGGGCTGCCAGCTGATTATGACCCCTTCGTTACGTCGATGACTACCAAGAATGAAGAGCTCTCCCTCGACGACGTCTTCTCACATCTCTTGGTTTTTGAAGCCCGGCGCCTCCAACATGAAGCTGATCTGCAAGTCAATATGGGTATGTCCGCTCACTATGCAGGTCGCGGCGGTGGACGACGCGGTCGCGGGCGCGGTGGTGCACCTGGAGGCACGTACTCTCGTGGTACAACTCGTGGCCGAGCTGGTATGTCGTCTCATGGTGGCACATGGTCACCGCGTGGTGGTGGCCGTGGTCGGGGCAATCGACCCCAATGTCAAATCTGCGACAAATTCGGCCATACTGCCATCAACTGTTGGCATCGTATGGACGAGAACTATCAAGATGATCCTTCGACCATGGTGAAAGGGAAATGTGCCCTTGGGCCATTTCTAAGTATTTTGGTGATTTAGTGCCCAACACAGGTGCCTAATGTAAAATGGTGGACAAAGTACAAATCAAGGATAAAGGTATGTTTCTCAGACTTAGTACATTGTTTTATGGACTAATGTATTGTGTCTAAGTGCTGGAAACAGAAGAAATCGAGTTGGAGAAGAGATGGCTCGAGCAGCCAAAGTCTGCACAGTCTGGGTGCACCGGACTGTCCGGTGGTGCACCGGACAGTGTCCGGTGCGCCAGGCTGGCTCGGCGTGAAGTGGCCGCTCTCGGGAATTCGCCGACGGCGTACGACTAAAATTCACCGGACTGTCCGGTGTGCACCGGACTGTCCGGTGAGCCAACGGTCGGCCGGGCCAACGGTCGGCCGTGGAATCTACGCACGACACGTGGCCGGGCAACGGTCAGAAGGGGGCACCGGACTGTCCGGTGTGCACCGGACATGTCCGGTGCGCCAACAGCTCCCAGATCTGCAACGGTCGGCAGCGCCATTTTAGGAAGGAAATCGGGCACCGGACAGTGTCCGGTGTGCACCGGACTGTCCGGTGCACCCGACGACAGAAGGCAAGATTGGCCTTCCAGATTTGCTCTCAACGGCTCCTAGCTGCCTTGGGGCTATAAAAGGGACCCCTAGGTGCATGGAGGAGTACCCCAAGCAACCTTAGAGCATTCTTGATCATCCACACTAAGTCTTTGCGCATTCGTTTGTCATTCTCAGTGATTCGAGCTCCGTTCTAGTGAGAACTTTGAGATAGTCTTTTGAGCTCGATTCTTGGCCGTGTGTGTGCGCATTTTGCTGTGGATTTGTGTGTGTTGCTTTCCTCCCTTACTCCGTATTTCTTGTGAATCTCAAGTGTAAGGGCGAGAGGCTCCAAGTTGTGGAGAATCCTCGCAAACGGGATATTGAAAGGCAAAACAAAACACCGTGGTATTCAAGTTGGTCTTTGGACCGCTTGAGAGGGGTTGATTGCAACCCTCGTCCGTTGGGACGCCACAACGTGGAGTAGGCAAGCGTTGGTCTTGGCCGAACCACGGGATAAACCACTGTGTCATCTCTGTGTTTGATCTCTTGTGGTATTGTGTTTTGTTGAGACTCCTCTTTGGCCACTTGGCGATTATTGTGCTAACACTTAACAAGTTTTTGTGGCTATAAGTTTAAGTTTTCACATGATCACCTATTCACCCCCCCTCTAGGTGCTCTCAATTGGTATCAGAGTCGTTCTCTTCACAAAGGGACTAACCGCCCGAAGAGATGGATCCTAAAGGGAAGGGAATCGTGATCAACGACAAGGAGAAAGAGTCCTTCGTCAACGAGCCAAAGGACGACAAGACTACCGACTCGGGCTCGGGGCACAGACGCAAAGAAGGGAAGAAGAAGAAGACAAGACGCATCAAGGAGATCGTCTACTACGACAGCGACGAATCTTCCTCTTCCCAAAAGGACGACGACAACGACTACAGGAAGACGGTCAATTCGAACTTTTCATTTGATTATTCTCGTATTCCACATAGTTCGAATTCGCAATTGCTTTCCATTCCTCTTGGCAAACCTCCACACTTCGATGGGGAGGACTACGGATTTTGGAGTCACAAAATGCGTAGTCACTTATTCTCTCTCCATCCAAGCATATGGGAGATTGTAGAGAATGGAATGAAATTTGATAGCTCGGATAGCCCTTTGCTTATAAATGAACAAATTCATAGAAATGCACAAGCTACTACTGTTCTCTTAGCATCTTTGTGCAGGGAAGAGTACAATAAGGTGAGTGGCTTGGACAATGCCAAGCAGATATGGGACACCCTCAAGATCTCTCACGAGGAGAACGACATCACCATGCTCACCAAGATGGAGTTGGTGGAGGGCGAGCTTGGACGATTCGCGATGATAAGGGGCGAGGAACCGACTCAAACTTACAACCGGCTCAAGACCCTTATCAACAAAATAAGGAGCTACGGAAGCACACGATGGACGGACCACGACGTCGTCCGACTAATGCTAAGGTCTTTTACCGTTCTTGATCCTCATCTCGTAAACAATATTCGTGAGAATCCCAGGTACACGATGATGATGCCCGAGGAGGTACTCGGAAAATTCGTAAGCGGGCGGATGATGATCAAGGAGGCGAGATATGTGGACGACGCTCTAAACGGTCCAATCAATGAACCTCAACCCGTTGCTCTCAAGGCAACGAGAAGCAAGGAGGCGCTACCGAGCAAGGTGGCGCAAGTTGAGGCGGCCGGGCTAAATAATGAGGAGATGGCCCTCATCATTAAGCGCTTCAAGACGGCTCTTAAGGGTCGCAAGGGACAGCCAAGCAAGACCAAGACAAAGGAGAAGCGCTCGTGCTTCAAATGTGGTAAAATTGGTCATTTCATTGCTAACTGTCCCGATAATGAAAGTGACTAGGAAAAGGGGAACAAAAGGGAGAAGAAGAAGCATTACAAGAAGGCCAAGGGCGAGGCGCATATCGGAAAGGAGTGGGATTCGGATTGCTCCTCCTCCGACTCCGACAATGAAGGACTCACCGCCACCGCCTTCAACAAGTCATCCCTCTTCCGCAACGAGCGTCACACTTGCCTCATGGCAAGGGAGAAGAAAGTAAGCACTCATGATACTAGTACTTATGCTTCTTCAAGTGAGGATGAGTCTAGTGATGATGATGAGATAGATTACTCATGCTTATTCAAAGGATTAGATAGATCCAAAATTGATAAGATTAATGAGTTGATTGATGCTTTGAATGACAAGAATAGATTACTAGAAAAACAAGAGGATCTTCTATATGAGGAGCATGATAAATTTGTTAGTGCACAAAAATCTCTTGCTCTTAAAATTAAAAGGAATGAAATGCTCTCTAGTGAATTATCTTCTTGTCATGAAACCATTGCTACTTTAAGAAGTGTTAACAATGATTTAAATGCTAAACTAGTAGAAGCAAATAAATCCAACTCCTGTGTAGAAATTGTTGAAACTTGCAATAGGTGTAAAGATTTTGACATTGATGCTTGTAGTGAACACCAAGTTTCAATTTCCAAACTTAATGATGAATTGGCTAGTCTTAATGCTCAACTTAAGACTAGCAAGAGTAATTTTGATAAGCTAAAATTTGCAAGGGATGCCTACACAATTGGTAGACACCCCTCAATTAAGGATGGACTTGGCTACAAGAAGGAAGCCAAGAACTTGACAAGCCATAAGGCTCCCATCTCTGCCAAGGAGAAAGGGAAGGCCCCTATGGCAACTAGTGCTAAAAAGAACCATGCCTTTATGTACCATGGTAGGAGACAAACTAGAAATGCTTATAGGAGCTATAATGCTTATGATGTTTTTGATTCTCATGCCATGTTTGCTTCTAGTTCTTCCTATATGCATGGTAGAGATATGTCTAGAAGAAATGCTATCCATCATGTGCCAAGAAAGAATATTATTCATGCTCCTAGGAAAGTAATGAATGAACCTTCTACAATTTATCATGCTTTAAATGCTTCCTTTGCTATTTGTAGAAAGGATAGGAAAATAGTTGCTAGGAAGTTAGGGGCAAAATGCAAGGGAGACAAAACTTGCATTTGGATCCCTAAGGATATTTGCACTAACCTTGTAGGACCCAACATGAGTTGGGTACCTAAGACCCAAGCCTAATTTTGCCTTGCAGGTTTATGCATCCGGGGGTTCAAGCTGGATCATCGACAGCGGATGCACAAACCATATGACGGGGGAGAAGAAGATGTTCACCTCCTACGTCAAAAACAAAGATTCCCAAGATTCAATAATATTCGGTGATGGGAATCAAGGCAAGGTAAAAGGGTTAGGTAAAATTGCAATCTCAAATGAGCACTCTATATCTAATGTGTTTTTAGTAGAGTCTCTTGGATATAATTTGCTATCTGTTAGTCAATTATGCAATATGGGATATAACTGCTTATTTACAAATGTAGATGTGTCTGTCTTTAGAAGATGTGATGGTTCACTAGCTTTTAAGGGTGTACTAGACGGCAAGCTTTACTTAGTTGATTTTGCAAAAGAAGAGGCCGGTCTAGATGCATACTTAATGGCTAAGACTTGCATGGGCTGGCTGTGGCATCGCCGCTTAGCACATGTGGGGATGAAGAACCTCCACAAGCTTCTAAAGGGAGAACACGTGATAGGTCTAACCAATGTTCATTTCGAAAAAGATAGACCTTGTGCAGCTTGTCAAGTAGGGAAACAGGTGGGAGGCTCTCATCACACCAAAAATGTGATGACAACATCAAGACCCCTGGAGCTGCTACATATGGACCTCTTCGGACCCGTCGCCTATCTGAGCATAGGAGGAAGTAAGTATGGTCTAGTTATTGTTGATGACTTTTCCCGCTTCACTTGGGTGTTCTTTTTGCAGGATAAGTCTGAAACCCAAGGGACCCTCAAGCGCTTCCTAAGGAGAGCTCAAAATGAGTTTGAGCTCAAGGTGAAGAAGATAAGGAGCGACAACGGGTCCGAATTCAAGAACCTTCAAGTGGAGGAGTTTCTTGAGGAGGAAGGGATCAAGCACGAGTTCTCCGCTCCCTACACACCTCAGCAAAATGGTGTGGTAGAGAGGAAGAACAGGACGCTCATAGATATGGCGAGGACTATGCTTGGAGAATTCAAGACCCCCGAGTGCTTTTGGTCGGAAGCCGTGAACACGGCTTGCCACGCCATCAACAGGGTCTACCTTCACCGCCTCCTCAAGAAGACGTCGTATGAGCTACTAACCGGCAAAAAACCTAATGTATCGTATTTTCGTGTTTTTGGGAGTAAATGCTACATTCTAGTGAAGAAGGGTAGGAATTCCAAATTTGCTCCCAAAGCCGTAGAAGGATTTTTACTAGGTTATGATTCAAATACAAAGGCGTATAGGGTCTTCAACAAATCATCGGGTTTAGTTGAAGTCTCTAGCGACGTTGTATTTGATGAGACTAATGGCTCTCCAAGAGAGCAAGTTGTTGATTGTGATGATGTAGATGAAGAAGATGTTCCGACGGCCGCTATACGAACCATAGCGATTGGAGAAGTGCGGCCACAGGAACAAGATGAACGAGATCAACCTTCTTCCTCAACAACGGTGCATCCCCCAACCCAAGACGATGAACAGGTTCATCAAAAGGAGGCGTGTGATCAAGGGGGAGCACAAGATGATTACGTGATGGAGGAAGAAGCGCAACAGGCACCTCCAACCCAAGTTCGAGCGACAATTCAAAGGGATCATCCCGTCGACCAGATATTGGGTGATATTAGCAAGGGAGTAACTACTCGCTCAAGATTAGTTAATTTTTGTGAGCATTACTCTTTTGTCTCTTCTATTGAGCCTTTCAGGGTAGAAGAGGCCTTGCTAGATCCGGACTGGGTGTTGGCCATGCAGGAGGAACTCAACAACTTCAAGCGCAACGAAGTTTGGACACTGGTGCCTCGTCCCAAGCAAAATGTTGTGGGAACCAAGTGGGTGTTCCGCAACAAACAGGACGAGCACGGGGTGGTGACGAGGAACAAGGCTCGACTTGTGGCAAAAGGTTATGCCCAAGTCGCAGGTTTGGACTTTGAGGAGACTTTTTCTCCTGTGGCTAGGTTAGAGTCAATTCGTATCTTGCTAGCATATGCCGCTCACCATTCTTTCAGGTTGTACCAAATGGATGTGAAGAGCGCTTTCCTCAACGGGTCGATCAAGGAGGAGGTGTACGTGGAGCAGCCCCCTGGCTTCGAGGATGAACGGTACCCCGACCACGTGTGTAAGCTCTCTAAGGCGCTCTATGGACTTAAGCAAGCCCCAAGAGCATGGTATGAATGCCTTAGAGACTTCTTAATTGCTAATGCTTTCAAGGTTGGGAAAGCCGATCCAACTCTTTTTACTAAGACTTGCGATGGTGATCTTTTTGTGTGCCAAATTTATGTCGACGACATAATATTTGGTTCTACTAACCAAAAGTCTTGTGAAGAGTTTAGCAGGGTGATGACGCAGAAATTCGAGATGTCGATGATGGGCGAGTTGACCTACTTCCTTGGGTTTCAAGTGAAGCAACTCAAGGACGGCACCTTCATCTCCCAAACGAAGTACACACAAGATTTGCTAAAAAGGTTTGGGATGAAGGACGCAAAGCCCGCAAAGATGCCGATGGGAACCGACGGACGCACCGACCTCAACAAAGGAGGTAAGTCCGTTGATCAAAAAGCATACCGGTCCATGATAGGTTCTTTGCTTTATTTATGTGCTAGTAGACCGGATATTATGCTTAGCGTATGCATGTGTGCTAGATTTCAATCCGATCCTAAGGAGTGTCACTTAGTGGCTGTGAAGCGAATTCTTCGATATTTAGTCGCTACGCCTTGCTTCGGGATCTGGTATCCAAAGGGGTCTAACTTTGACTTGATTGGGTACTCAGATTCCGACTATGCTGGATGTAAGGTCGATAGGAAGAGTACATCGGGGACGTGCCAATTCTTAGGAAGGTCCCTGGTGTCATGGAACTCTAAGAAACAAACCTCCGTTGCCCTATCCACCGCTGAGGCCGAGTACGTTGCCGCAGGACAGTGTTGTGCGCAACTACTTTGGATGAGGCAAACCCTCAGGGACTTTGGCTACAATCTGAGCAAAGTCCCACTCCTATGTGACAATGAGAGTGCTATCCGAATAGCGGAAAATCCTGTTGAACACAGCCGCACAAAGCACATTGACATCCGGCATCACTTTTTGAGAGACCACCAGCAAAAGGGAGATATCGAAGTGTTTCATGTTAGCACCGAGAACCAGCTAGCCGATATCTTTACCAAGCCTCTAGATGAGAAGACCTTTTGCAGGCTGCGTAGTGAGCTCAATATCTTAGATTCGCGGAACCTGGATTGAAATGTAGCATACATGTGTTTATGCTTTTGATTATGTTCATTCTGCATATTGTTGTTTATTGTGGTGCTCAAGTTGTACAAACACTCCCTGGACCTCACAAGTCCTGTTTGCAAGTAATGCACATATTTAGGGGGAGCTGTGCTACAACTTGACCCTTTGAGACTAACCATGTACTTGAGTTTCGTTGTTTTAGTCTCCAAGGAAAATTGAAAGGGAAAAGGGGGACTTGGACCATGCAAGACTTCCACTGCACTCCGATGAAAAGAGTAACTTTTCAAGTTCATCTTCATACTCTTATTGCCTTTGTGTTCTTATTTGAAGATTTTGGTGAGGCAATGGGGTTAAAGGGCCAAGATTGATCCCGGTTTGGTGCTTGATGCCAAAGGGGGAGAAAATAAAGGCCAAAGCAATAATGGATCAGCTACCACTTGAGAAATTTTGAAAATAGTAGATTAGAGCTTTTGGTTTGTCAAAACTCTTGCATTGTCTCTTTTGTCAAAAGTTGGCTTCTTGTGGGGAGAAGTGTTGATTATGGGAAAAAGGGGGAGTTTTTGAAATCTTTGATCAAATTTCTTTGGAAAACCTCTCTTTATGTCTCTACAAGTGATTTTGACTTAGAGATAGGAATTTGAGTTTGATTTGCAAAAACAAACCAAGTGGTGGCATAGAGTGATCCATATATGTCAAAATTGAATCAAAATAATTTGAGTTCTTATTTGAAGTGTTTTTGTACTTGTTCTACTTGCTTTATGTTGTGTTGGCATAAATCACCAAAAAGGAGGAGATTGAAAGGGAAATGTGCCCTTGGGCCATTTCTAAGTATTTTGGTGATTTAGTGCCCAACACAGGTGCCTAATGTAAAATGGTGGACAAAGTACAAATCAAGGATAAAGGTATGTTTCTCAGACTTAGTACATTGTTTTATGGACTAATGTATTGTGTCTAAGTGCTGGAAACAGAAGAAATCGAGTTGGAGAAGAGATGGCTCGAGCAGCCAAAGTCTGCCCAGTCTGGGTGCACCGGACTGTCCGGTGGTGCACCGGACAGTGTCCGGTGCGCCAGGCTGGCTCGGCGTGAAGTGGCCGCTCTCGGGAATTCGCCGACGGCGTACGGCTAAAATTCACCGGACTGTCCGGTGTGCACCGGACTGTCCGGTGAGCCAACGGTCGGCCGGGCCAACGGTCGGCCGCGGAATCTGCGCGCGACACGTGGCCGGGCCAACGGTCGGAAGGGGGCACCGGACTGTCCGGTGTGCACCGGACATGTCCGGTGCGCCAACAGCTCCCAGATCTGCAACGGTCGGCAGCGCCATTTTAGGAAGGAAATCGGGCACCGGACAGTGTCCGGTGTGCACCGGACTGTCCGGTGCACCCGACGACAGAAGGCAAGATTGGCCTTCCAGATTTGCTCTCAACGGCTCCTAGCTGCCTTGGGGCTATAAAAGGGACCCCTAGGCGCATGGAGGAGTACCCCAAGCAACCTTAGAGCATTCTTGATCATCCACACTAAGTCTTTGCGCATTCGTTTGTCATTCTCAGTGATTCGAGCTCCGTTCTAGTGAGAACTTTGAGATAGTCTTTTGAGCTCGATTCTTGGCCGTGTGTGTGCGCATTTTGCTGTGGATTTGTGTGTGTTGCTTTCCTCCCTTACTCCGTATTTCTTATGAATCTCAAGTGTAAGGGCGAGAGGCTCCAAGTTGTGGAGAATCCTCGCAAACGGGATATTGAAAGGCAAAACAAAACACCGTGGTATTCAAGTTGGTCTTTGGACCGCTTGAGAGGGGTTGATTGTAACCCTCGTCCGTTGGGACGCCACAACGTGGAGTAGGCAAGCGTTGGTCTTGGCCGAACCACGGGATAAACCACTGTGTCATCTCTGTGTTTGATCTCTTGTGGTATTGTGTTTTGTTGAGACTCCTCTTTGGCCACTTGGCGATTATTGTGCTAACACTTAACAAGTTTTTGTGGCTATAAGTTTAAGTTTTCACAGGATCACCTATTCACCCCCCCCCTCTAGGTGCTCTCACATGGCCCTTGCTGCTACCTCTTCATCCAAGGTTGATCCAAGCTGGTACAACGACACCGGCGCAACAGATCACATCACAAGTGATCTAGATCGTCTCGCGCTTCGCGAGCAATACCATGGCGGTGACTCCGTTCAAGTCGGCAATGGCGCAGGTTTGCAAATTTTGAATACTGGTTCTTGTTCTATTAGTACTAATACTCGCCCGCTTGCTCTAAATAATGTCCTTCATGTCCCTAAAATTGCAAAACATCTTTTATCTGTTCACAAATTAACAAAGGATAATAATGTATTCTTTGAGTTTCATCCTTCGTATTTTCTTATTAAGGATCGAGCCACCCAGGCACTACTCCTGGAAGGCAAGTGTGAAGGCGGCCTTTATCCCATTAAGCCTTCTGATGTTGAGTCCCTTCATCAAGCTTTCGTCAGCTACTCGGCGCGCCCTCAACAATGGCACGCTCGTTTTGGTCATCCCTCACCGCAAGTAGTGCGTTCTATTTTACGTTTGAATAATTTGCCGTGTCTCAAAGACACTAGTTTGATCTCTATTTGTAATGCATGTCAGTTAGCCAAAAGTCATCAATTACCATATACTCATTCTATTCATCGCACTACTATGCCTCTTGAGCTAATTCATTCTGATGTTTGGGGTCCTGCTCCTATATCTGTTGGTGGTTTCCGCTACTACATTAGTTTTGTGGACGATTTTACTCGCTTCACTTGGATTTATCTTATGATTGATCACACTGTGTAACACCCGGCTTTAAGGAACAAAGCCAGGTGCATCTCATACATGCGCCAAGAAGACAACACATATAATAACAGAGTGTATAGAGATAAATGTCATAAAACATCAGAGTATTTATTACATAGCGGAAGTCTTATTACAAAATAAAATAATAAAGATAAAACGAACTAAGGATCGTCGGCGCAAATGTCGACTGGGAAACGCCACCTAGATCAGATCAAACTCCTCGATACTTGACTCCACTTGAAACCACCTGATCATCTCCTGTGGGGGGGGTGTGAGACAGCAAGGGTGAGCTCACACATGATCATAGCTCAACAAGTTGTGGGGAACCAGTGGACACAAACTCACAAAGGTGTGAGTTCATGTGATGTGTAAGGCTTAATCAAAGACAGGGGTTAAAGCTGAGCATTGCTTTTAAGTAGTTGGTCAAAATTTTATTAGCAATTACTAAGTGTAAGTAAATACCAAACCATAAGTAAAGTGATAGAACAAAATTAATAACAAAACCCATGCAATGCAAATGACAAAATTGAATTTAAGTTCCATAATTTAAACATCAGAGAGTCCTGAGCTGCTCATGACCGCGAGCTCGGCTAGTATACCAGTTTTACACTCTGCAGAGGTTGTACCCTTTACCCACAAGTCATGTTACCCATCTGCCAAGGGGTCGCGAGTCCCATACACCTCTACCTAGGAAGCGCGGCAGGGCAACACTACGAGGCCTTTACAAAGTTCCACTAGCTTCCGAAAACCCGCTACAGTTTATGGGAAGATCCAGTAAAGGGTTCCTGGCTGACCGCCATCGCAGCAAAATCAACCAGGGACCTCCCCGCACTGACCTCTCCCCTACTGCCCTTGCCCCTTTCGGGTAAGGTAGTCTTCCACTAGCTTTCCTAATTAGTCAGCCAAGGGCGTCCCATTCCACCCTTGTGGTGGCACGTGGTTCTCAAGTTAAGCTCTATGTTCCAATTAACATTAATGATAACAATATGAACATAAACAGAATAACAACAAGAATTGGAACATAGAGGTAGTAAATGATTATCCCAAAACCATATAAAGCAATAGCAAACTACCCAAGTGATTCAGGGGTAAACAAGGTAATGAGATAAACAATCTAGGGTGACCTATTGGGTCCCATCAAAGTTAACCTATGCATGAGTATGTGATATTAAAGAACATTATTGGGTAAAAAGTGGTCAAGGGCACAACTTGCCTTCAATGAGCTCCTGCTCAGCTACTTCAACCTGCTGCTCACCAGGATCCACAGCAACGGGCTCTTCTACTCGCCACAATACAAACAAGCACAGTGCATATAGAGAAATTAACATTACACCAAACATATAAACAAAATGCACAGAGATATTCTACATATTAAAATAAAATCCTAGGAACAGAAATCATAATTTTCTGAGTTACAGATTTTAAGTTATGCATTTTCAAAGGTTTTATGTGCTTTAAATAGGATTAAGTGATAAATAAATTTCCTTACTGTTTTTATGCCAAAACAGAGACACTATGTGCTAGAGAATAAAATTACAAAATTTTAGGAACTGGAATGGATGAATTTGGAGTTAGTATGAATTTTCTATGAATTATTGAAGTTCTAGCAATTATTTTTGTATTAAAATTGCATTTACTAATTCATTTACTTATTTTAAATACGCTCTGGACTGGGCCTCATTTACATAAAAGTGCAGGGGTCACGGGGTAAGAATCTCAAGACACAGTGCACAGCTATAATGGACGGCGGGTTGTTATTCTAAAACCTCAGGGGCTCTTAAGCAAATAAGCCAACGAAGGGGGTATCGGTTGATCTGCATCGTTGGACGCGAGATCGACGGTGCAAGATAGACTCGTCCATGCCCGAACCGGTATGCGCCTGATTTAATCTCTACCGCTCGTTTTCAATCCGAAGGCCCGAGTTCTATTACTATGTGATATAATCTCCACCGCATAGACTCTATCCAACGGCTAAAAATACATCCCGCCAAGGATCTAATCACAGCCCTACAGCATTTGATCAACGGTGGCCGGCCTGTCTTCTTTCTCTCGCTCGATTCTGACCACGGCGGCGACGCACAACAGACCCCGGCAGCGCAGCCCGCCGGCGAGGCCACGGTCGATTGCGCATCAGAGCACCATTTTTCCAATCCAAGAGGCGCAACACAGGGCGGAGCTCATGGTGAGTAAGGTTAGCGGCATCTTACCGGCGCTGGAGTTGGCGTCGTGGTTGACCACGCCGCATGGCGGATCCGTAGCCGCCGCTTCCGACCAACGAGCAATTGCCACCGGCCCTAGAAGCATCCGAGCACGATTCACGGTCCTACGCATTCAAGGGAATATAGGGAGTAGCGAATTGGTTTCTCACCAAGAGCTTGACCCGTGGCGTGGCCGGTCCACGAGACGGGCGGGATCCGCGGCGGAGATGAGCTCTGACGAGCGATTGGTCACAGGCGAAGCGATTGTAGGCACCCGCAGCCCCCGGATTGACTTCCGCGACCACCAGCGGTGCACCACGACGAGTCCCCATGCCCAGGGTGGACGGATTCGAGGTTACGGCCGCGGCGCGCCGACACCGATTTCTGGCGGTGGCGAAATGGCTGCAGAGGCGCAAGTCTTTGGTTGCGGAATCCAAGGCAATCGCACGGGGTGAAGCTTTATACCGAGTCGATCTCTATCTCACTCTCCACCCGAGTAGCCGAGCTTCCCGGAGTTCGGTTAGCTCCCACGCGCACTCCGCGACGACGTTGAAGAAGATCCCGGCAAGTGGGCCCCACGCGTAGGTGACCGAGCATGGAGGCTGACTGAGTCGCGCGATGGAGATAGACGGCTGGCGCGCGGGCCCCGCCTGGAAGAGGCACGGCGCAGTAGGTGGGCTGGCGCGCGTGCACGGGGGAGAATAGGAGGTGGGCCGAAAATGGCGTCCCGGCCCAGGAAAGCTTCCTATTTGTTTTTCCTTTTTATTTTTCTTTTACTTTTGAATCTAAGTTTTGAATTTCAAATTTGTGATGAACTTGCACTCAAATTTTTTCTGAGTATATGATTTGGATAAAGCATTGTGGATCAAATTTATCTATTTGTAAGTTTTATTTCTTTGTATTACATAGCATTTTTCTTTCTCTCTTTCCAAATTTTAGCATTTCTTTTAGGATTTAATTTCTCATTTGGATATTTAATATTTTTCTTGTCACAAAATGCACACAAAAATAAAATATCCAGCATGATGCAACAATTTAGTAGCATATCTTTTTATTAATTGTTCTTGGACATGGTGTTCTCATATGATGATGCATCAAACTCACCTAGAGAGAAAATGTTTCTCTATTGATATTACTTCTAGCAATTTACAAAGTGGGTGTTACAAATCCTACCCCCCTTAAAAATAATCTCGTCCTCGAGATTTAAGAAGAACGAGGGAAAAGGTGGGGAAAGTCTATGCGAAGCTCTTCTTCTCTTTCCCAAGTTGCTTCATCTTCACCGTGGTGACTCCATTGAACTTTACACATCTTTATAACCTTATTCCTTGTAACTCGAATCAATGTATCCAAAATCTTGATCGGGTACTCCGTGTAAGTCAAATCACCCTGAACACTGAGCTCTTCCATTGGTAACTGTTCCTCGGAAACACGGAGACACTTCTTCAGTTGAGATACGTGGAACACATTATGCCCATCCGATAAACTATCCGGTAACTCGAGTTGGTATGCCATCTCCCCAACTCTTCTAAAGATCAAGAATGGTCCAATGTAGCGAGGGGACAATTTTCCCTTGACTTTAAATCTCCTCATTCCACGAAGTGGTGACACCTTGAGATACACATAATCTCCTTCTTCAAACTCCAATGGTCTCCTTCTATTATCAGCATAGCTCTTTTGCCTGGTTTGAGCCACTCTCAAATTTTCTCGAATTATACGAACTTGTTCTTCTGCCTCTTGAATAAGTCCAGGTCCAAAGGACTGTCTTCCTCTAGTCTAGTCCAAAATAGAGGAGTCCTGCATTTCCTGTCATACAGAGTCTCGAACGGGGACATCTTCAGACTGGCCTGGTAACTATTCAGCATAAGGTAGGCTCTTGTCCCAACTACTACCATGCTGAAGGGTACAAGCTCTCAACATGTATTCCCATACTTGATTAGTCCTTTCAGTTTGTACATTAGTCTGAGGTAGGCCGAACTATGATTCAACTTCGTATCCATATTCTCATGAAAACTTTTCCAAAATCTGGGGGTAAACTGTGATCCTCTATCCAAAATGATCTTCCTTGGTACATTGCGTAGAGACTTAATCCGAGACATGTATAACTTAGCCAATTGGGATCCCTTATAAGTAGCCTTGACCGGAATGAAATGAGCCACTTTAGTCAATCTATCCACAATCACCCATATAGAGTCATATCCTTTCGAGGTGCGAGGCAATCCAGTAATGAAGTCCATACCAATCTCTTCCCATTTCCACTCGGGTATCTTCAGTGGATGCAGTAGTCCAGCTGGCCTCTGATGTTCAGCCTTAACTCTTTGACATACATCGCACATAGCCACATGTGCAGCTACATCTCTTTTCAATCCATACCACCAATACTTCCGTATCAAATCCTGATACATCTTGGTACTACCAGGATGAATAGAATAATCCGAATCATGGGCCTCTTTCAATGTAGTCTCATGAAGGCTTTCAATTTTGGGAACTCATATCTGATCCTTGAACCATATTGTGCCTTGCTCATCTTCCGTGAATTCCGGAACTCGATCTTCGGTAATCAGATCCTTAATCTCTTGTATCTTAGCATCACCAAATTGTCCTTTGCGGATCTCTTGCTCCAAAGTAGTTTCCACATCAATAATAACTCCTTTAGTGTGAGTAACTATCCCCAGGTTAAGTCTCCTGAAATTCTCAACAATCTCATCGAGTAGCTGGGCAACAACAGCTAAATGAACATGCTCCTTTCGACTCAAGGCATCTGTAACCAAATTTGCCTTGCCCGGGTGATAGTGAATTTCCAAATCATAATCCTTAATAAGCTCCAACCAACGACGTTGCCTAAGGTTGAGATCCTTTTGAGTGAATATATATACTTCAAACTCTTATGATCCGTATATACTTGGCACTTCTCGTCCCACTTGAATTCTTTTCCCTTCTCCAGAAGTGAGGTCCTGCAAGTCCCAAGAAACTCCGAATCTCAGTGACTGCAGTGGGCACTCTCCACTCCATTATCTCCTTCACTTTAGCAGGATCCACTGCTATTGCTCCATGACCAAGGAACGACACCTTGTCAATCCAAAACTCGCACTTGCTAAACTTAGCGTAGAGTTGATTATCTCGTAACTTCTGTAGCACCAACCTTAGATGTTCTTCATGGTCACTCTCATTCTTAGAATAGATAAGAATATCGTCGATGAACACCACGACGAATCTGTCCAAATACTCCAAAAAACATCTTATTCATCAAATCCATAAAATAAGCTGGTGCATTAGTTAATCCAAACGACATAACGATGAACTCATATAATCCATATCGAGTCGAGAAAGCCGTCTTAGGAATATCTGATGGTCTAATCTTCATCTGATGGTACCCCGATCAGAGGTCGATCTTCGAGAGCACCCTGGCTCCTCTCATCCGATTAAATAAATCCTTAATGCGGGGTAACCGAAACTTGTTCTTCACAGTGACATCATTAAGGGACCTTTAATCCACGCACATCCCTTGCAATCCATCTTTCTTCTTTACAAACAAAACTGGTGCTCTCCAAGGTGAAGAATTCAGACGAATGTATCCATCCTCTTGTAATTCCGTTAATTGTTTCTTAAGTTCCTTTAGCTCTTCTATGGGCATCATGTATGGCCGTTTAGAAATAGGGGCAGTCTTAGGTAAGAGATTAATGACCAACTCAACTTCCATATCTGGTGGCAGTAGTTACTGCAATTCCAACTTCAAATCTTTCTCCTTTGGAACTGGTGAGTTCTACGGTTCCCTTAGCGCAGTGTATAAACCACCATTGCCTTTCTTAACCATGACATACCAAGGATCAAGTCTATACTGCTCTCTTCTAACAGTATAGGGGTAGTCCATCTGGGTTAGAAATACAGGGTAAGAAAGAAAGAATTGTAGACAAGGCGAGTAATTATGAGGAATGTTACTGCGGGGGACTTATTAGCTAAGTAGATTAGTGTGTCACCTACTAAAGCTAATACAGTACCTTATAGCGGTACATGCTAAAATGTCCATATATAATATCTCAATCAATCAAAGAAGCAAATCAGGCATTGATCATCAGAACAATCAACCAATATTTTTAATAGAGAAAATAGTTTTTTTTGTCTTAGGTCTCCTATCTCTTAAAAATGTCATAGGGGTAGGGATTCCAAGGTGTGAAATCCATCTTGTCTCAGAGTAGAAAAGGTAAGAGTGATCAGAGTAGAACAGTAGAAGGTGAGACAGGATCAAGATAAGTATAGAAAGAATCAGAGTCAGGTAAGTATAGAATGAATCAGAATTGAGATAAGTAGGTAAGGGTTTGTCCATTTCTATCTAGGTTTCGTCCTACAGTCAACATTCCTCTGATACCACTTCTGTAACACCCGGCTTTAAGGAACAAAGCCAGGTGCATCTCATACATGCGCCAAGAAGACAACACATATAATAACAGAGTGTATAGAGATAAATGTCATAAAACATCAGAGTATTTATTACATAGCGGAAGTCTTATTACAAAATAAAATAATAAAGATAAAACGAACTAAGGATCGTCGGCGCAAATGTCGACTGGGAAACGCCACCTAGATCAGATCAAACTCCTCGATACTTGACTCCACTTGAAACCACCTGATCATCTCCTGTGGGGGGGGTGTGAGACAGCAAGGGTGAGCTCACACATGATCATAGCTCAACAAGTTGTGGGGAACCAGTGGACACAAACTCACAAAGGTGTGAGTTCATGTGATGTGTAAGGCTTAATCAAAGACAGGGGTTAAAGCTGAGCATTGCTTTTAAGTAGTTGGTCAAAATTTTATTAGCAATTACTAAGTGTAAGTAAATACCAAACCATAAGTAAAGTGATAGAACAAAATTAATAACAAAACCCATGCAATGCAAATGACAAAATTGAATTTAAGTTCCATAATTTAAACATCAGAGAGTCCTGAGCTGCTCATGACCGCGAGCTCGGCTAGTATACCAGTTTTACACTCTGCAGAGGTTGTACCCTTTACCCACAAGTCATGTTACCCATCTGCCAAGGGGTCGCGAGTCCCATACACCTCTACCTAGGAAGCGCGGCAGGGCAACACTACGAGGCCTTTACAAAGTTCCACTAGCTTCCGAAAACCCGCTACAGTTTATGGGAAGATCCAGTAAAGGGTTCCTGGCTGACCGCCATCGCAGCAAAATCAACCAGGGACCTCCCCGCACTGACCTCTCCCCTACTGCCCTTGCCCCTTTCGGGTAAGGTAGTCTTCCACTAGCTTTCCTAATTAGTCAGCCAAGGGCGTCCCATTCCACCCTTGTGGTGGCACGTGGTTCTCAAGTTAAGCTCTATGTTCCAATTAACATTAATGATAACAATATGAACATAAACAGAATAACAACAAGAATTGGAACATAGAGGTAGTAAATGATTATCCCAAAACCATATAAAGCAATAGCAAACTACCCAAGTGATTCAGGGGTAAACAAGGTAATGAGATAAACAATCTAGGGTGACCTATTGGGTCCCATCAAAGTTAACCTATGCATGAGTATGTGATATTAAAGAACATTATTGGGTAAAAAGTGGTCAAGGGCACAACTTGCCTTCAATGAGCTCCTGCTCAGCTACTTCAACCTGCTGCTCACCAGGATCCACAGCAACGGGCTCTTCTACTCGCCACAATACAAACAAGCACAGTGCATATAGAGAAATTAACATTACACCAAACATATAAACAAAATGCACAGAGATATTCTACATATTAAAATAAAATCCTAGGAACAGAAATCATAATTTTCTGAGTTACAGATTTTAAGTTATGCATTTTCAAAGGTTTTATGTGCTTTAAATAGGATTAAGTGATAAATAAATTTCCTTACTGTTTTTATGCCAAAACAGAGACACTATGTGCTAGAGAATAAAATTACAAAATTTTAGGAACTGGAATGGATGAATTTGGAGTTAGTATGAATTTTCTATGAATTATTGAAGTTCTAGCAATTATTTTTGTATTAAAATTGCATTTACTAATTCATTTACTTATTTTAAATACGCTCTGGACTGGGCCTCATTTACATAAAAGTGCAGGGGTCACGGGGTAAGAATCTCAAGACACAGTGCACAGCTATAATGGACGGCGGGTTGTTATTCTAAAACCTCAGGGGCTCTTAAGCAAATAAGCCAACGAAGGGGGTATCGGTTGATCTGCATCGTTGGACGCGAGATCGATGGTGCAAGATAGACTCGTCCATGCCCGAACCGGTATGCGCCTGATTTAATCTCTACCGCTCGTTTTCAATCCGAAGGCCCGAGTTCTATTACTATGTGATATAATCTCCACCGCATAGACTCTATCCAACGGCTAAAAATACATCCCGCCAAGGATCTAATCACAGCCCTACAGCATTTGATCAACGGTGGCCGGCCTGTCTTCTTTCTCTCGCTCGATTCTGACCACGGCGGCGACGCACAACAGACCCCGGCAGCGCAGCCCGCCGGCGAGGCCACGGTCGATTGCGCATCAGAGCACCATTTTTCCAATCCAAGAGGCGCAACACAGGGCGGAGCTCATGGTGAGTAAGGTTAGCGGCATCTTACCGGCGCTGGAGTTGGCGTCGTGGTTGACCACGCCGCATGGCGGATCCGTAGCCGCCGCTTCCGACCAACGAGCAATTGCCACCGGCCCTAGAAGCATCCGAGCACGATTCACGGTCCTACGCATTCAAGGGAATATAGGGAGTAGCGAATTGGTTTCTCACCAAGAGCTTGACCCGTGGCGTGGCCGGTCCACGAGACGGGCGGGATCCGCGGCGGAGATGAGCTCTGACGAGCGATTGGTCACAGGCGAAGCGATTGTAGGCACCCGCAGCCCCCGGATTGACTTCCGCGACCACCAGCGGTGCACCACGACGAGTCCCCATGCCCAGGGTGGACGGATTCGAGGTTACGGCCGCGGCGCGCCGACACCGATTTCTGGCGGTGGCGAAATGGCTGCAGAGGCGCAAGTCTTTGGTTGCGGAATCCAAGGCAATCGCACGGGGTGAAGCTTTATACCGAGTCGATCTCTATCTCACTCTCCACCCGAGTAGCCGAGCTTCCCGGAGTTCGGTTAGCTCCCACGCGCACTCCGCGACGACGTTGAAGAAGATCCCGGCAAGTGGGCCCCACGCGTAGGTGACCGAGCGTGGAGGCTGACTGAGTCGCGCGATGGAGATAGACGGCTGGCGCGCGGGCCCCGCCTGGAAGAGGCACGGCGCAGTAGGTGGGCTGGCGCGCGTGCACGGGGGAGAATAGGAGGTGGGCCGAAAATGGCGTCCCGGCCCAGGAAAGCTTCCTATTTGTTTTTCCTTTTTATTTTTCTTTTACTTTTGAATCTAAGTTTTGAATTTCAAATTTGTGATGAACTTGCACTCAAATTTTTTCTGAGTATATGATTTGGATAAAGCATTGTGGATCAAATTTATCTATTTGTAAGTTTTATTTCTTTGTATTACATAGCATTTTTCTTTCTCTCTTTCCAAATTTTAGCATTTCTTTTAGGATTTAATTTCTCATTTGGATATTTAATATTTTTCTTGTCACAAAATGCACACAAAAATAAAATATCCAGCATGATGCAACAATTTAGTAGCATATCTTTTTATTAATTGTTCTTGGACATGGTGTTCTCATATGATGATGCATCAAACTCACCTAGAGAGAAAATGTTTCTCTATTGATATTACTTCTAGCAATTTACAAAGTGGGTGTTACACACTGATGCTCCTCGTTTTTTCCTTCAATTTAAAAATCATGTCGAACGTCTCCTTGATGCCAAAATAAAATATGTTCAATCTGATTGGGGTGGTGAATATCGTAAAATGCACAACCAATTCTTTACTAATCTTGGGATTGCTCATCATGTGTCCTATCCACATACCCATCAACAAAACGGTACGGTCGAACGAAAACACCGTCACATTGTAGAAACCGGTCTTGCTTTATTGGCCCATGCCGGAATGCCTCAAAAATTTTGGGATGAAGCTTTTGTCACAGCCACCTATCTTATTAATCGTCTTCCTACTCGTGTCATCGACAATTTATGTCCTTTAGAACGACTTTTTAAAACTCCGCCAAATTATTCCATGCTTCGTATTTTTGGTTGTGCATGTTGGCCTCACCTCCGTCCATATAATAAACACAAGCTTGATTTTCGATCAAAACCTTGCATCTTTCTTGGATACAGCTCATTGCACAAAGGGTATAAGTGTCTCGATAAAGATTCTGGCCGTATATATATCTCACGAGATGTTACTTTTGACGAGTCTGTTTTTCCGTTCAAAAATCCCTCATCCAACTTTGAAAATCAGACGGGCAGTGGAAGTACTGATTTGAACAATAACTTGGTACAAAATTTGTTTCCTGCTAATTGCTATCGTGCAGATAATACTAGCATCTATCCAGACGCGTCTACACCGGTTTTTGCGCCGGCCCCTGGTAGCGTGCTTGGCGAATCACAGCGCCAGGCGTCCGCTTCCCCACTGGTCCAAGCACCGCATGCAGGGGACAGCTGCATATCACCTGCCTCCACGATTCCTTCGATGCATGCAGGGGACACATGCATGGAGCAGGGGCGCCAGGCGTCTGCTTCTCCACTGGTCCAAGCACAGCATGCAGGGGACAGCTGCATACCATTACCACCTGCGTCCGTTTCTCCACTGGTCCAAGCACCGCATGCAGGGGACAGCTGCATGCCACCTGCCTCCACGATTACTTCTGCTGCTACTGAAACTGAAGGTGCTGGCCATCCCTATGGTACACGTCTTCGAAACAATATCCAAAAGCCAAAAATTCGCACGGACGGCACGGTAACTTATTCTGTGACTCGTGTCTCTTCTGCTGAGCCATCTTCACATGTCACTGCTTTGACTCAACCTTTATGGAAACATGCCATGCAAGAAGAATTTGACGCTTTGCTTAAGAACAAAACATGGCACTTGGTACCTCCTCGTTCTGATTTGAATGTGATTGATTCCAAGTGGGTTTTCAAATTAAAATATAAAGCTGATGGTTCAATAGACCGCCATAAAGCTAGACTGGTTGCTAAAGGTTTTAAGCAGCAGTATGGTGTTGATTATGATGACACATTCAGCCCGGTTGTTAAACACACTACCATTCGGTTATTATTATCTCTAGCTGTATCTCGTGATTGGTCTCTTAGACAAATTGATATTCAGAATGCTTTTCTTCATGGTTTTCTTAATGAAGATGTGTATATGAAGCAACCCCTGGTTTTGAAGACCCTAAAAATCCAGAGTTTCTTTGCAAGCTTGATAAGGCCCTATATGGACTTAAACAAGCCCCTCGTGCATGGTTCTCTCGTCTAAGTGGTACTCTTATCAAGCTGGGATTTCACGCATCTAAGGCTGATGTGTCATTATTTATTTTCAATCGTCCCGAAGTACAAATGTATATTCTCATATACGTGGATGATATTATTATTATCAGCTCATCTGCCTCAGCTACTGATAAGCTTCTGCAGCAGCTCCGCTCTGAATTTGCAGTCAAGGATCTTGGTGCCCTCAGTTATTTTCTCGGCATTGAGGTTCACAGAACTTCTCAGGGCCTTTTACTCACACAACGCAAGTACATCAATGATTTGTTGTTGCGCACCAACATGGAAACTTCTAATGGCGTCAACACACCCATGCTACCCGCGGATAAACTTTCTCTTCATGATGGTGAGCTACTATCTCCTGAAGACACCACAAGATTTCGGAGTGTTGTAGGTGCTCTACAATACTTATCCTTCACAAGACCGGATATATCTTATGCTGTTAATCGGGTGTGTCAATTTTTATCTGCGCCTACCACCTCTCACTGGGTTGCTGTGAAGAGGATTTTGCGTTATTTGAAGACTACACTGGATGTTGGTCTATGTTTTACTAAGACTACTTCTTCTCTATTGAGTGCATTTTCTGATGCTGATTGGGCTGGTGATATTGATGATCGCCGAAGCACGGGTGGCTTTGCTATTTTTTTTTGGCGGCAACTTAATTTCGTGGTCTTCACGTAAACATTCCACTGTATCTCGCTCAAGTACAGAAGCTGAGTACAAAGAAGTTGCCAATACCACAGCTGAAATTATCTGGATTCAAGTTCTTCTAAGGGAACTTGGTATATCACAACCTAGACCTCCCAGTCTTTGGTGTGATAATATTGGCGCCACTTACCTAACTGCAAACCCCATATTTCATCGTCGCATGAAACATGTTGAAGTTGATTATCATTTTGTTCGAGAACGTGTGGCCTCTCAACAGCTAGAAGTTCGGATTATTTCTTCCAAAGATCAAGTTGCTGATATCATGACAAAGCCGTTACCGGGTCCGGTGTTCAGCAAAATTTTTACCAATCTGCACTTAACTTCGTACCGTCCAGATTGAGGGGGGTGTTAGAAATAGAAGATAAGGATGGCAGGGTTGTTTATCTCGCCTAGAATCTCGGCACTATTGTTGCCTTCGGTTGTATCCCATGCATGTAATCCTTTTCTATATAAAGAGACCTGGGCGTACCTGCGATGGTGCAGCCTTCCATTATCCTAACACTCGAGACCGCGCGCCGGCCAGGGAGCAGGCATGGCCCAACGAGCCGGAGCAGAAGCAACGCCGGCGAGCTCAGCAGGGAGAAGAAAAACGCAAGGGAGAGAGAGGGAAACGCGACCAGGGAGATGCGCGCCATGGATACGGGGAGCAGAGTAGAGGAGATCGCAGAGGAGGCCATGGAAGATGGGGCGCTCGGCTGGCCGGGCTTGGGCAGAGGTTGGCCGAGCAGAGGAGCGCGCTGTGGGGCTAGCGACTGCGAGAGGATGAAGACGGCTGGAGATAAAAAAAAATCAGGCCTAGAAGACTTACGAGAGGGAGATAAGCACAGCCACCAGGATATTTCTAAAATGCAACGGCGGTAGGATATTTAAGGATTTATTTTCAATTGTTTTTTTAATGTTAAATGCAGATATTTTGAGGCTAAAAAAATCAAGGACTAAAAATATATAAAAGAGTCGAATAAAATAAGATTGACAATAATATTTGGACCAGATTCGATTTGATGAATACTCCGAAATCAGATGAATTTGTACCCGTCATTTATATCTAAAGTCTTGGATCGGGCAAGAAACGACAGACCGAAATAAACTGATTTCGGCACTGATAATTCGTTCGGCGTGATTTGATCGAAATTAGCCGAAGCAATATCTGTGAACGTATACCCGATTTTGTCGCCGCAACAGTGTGCTGAAGAACGAATGAGATCATAATCTTGCGCATGATTTTTCTCGGACGATGCGCGATTGGGATTATTTTGCTCCGAACACTTTAGTCGTCAAGTTTCAAATTAATCTGCTCAGAATAAAATCATCAGAGTGTGTCGGGCTTCCGAATTCGTATTCGCGCGAGCGATGAATTTTAAATAATTATCGGACGCACCGATTTTCGGAACGACGATGTTCCGAGCATCACGAAAATTTGTGGAAGAGCCCAAATAATAGAAGTAAAAATGATGTCGCACTCGCGACAAACGGAACAAATGTAATATTAAATTCACAATAAACGAGGATGATTAAAATTTAAAATCCGTTTTATCCACTGATATTGCGTGCTTAAATCCGTACTCGTTGTCGAGCGGAATATAAACACATGGGGTGTTACAGACAATTTACTCGTCGGTCCAGGGACCCCCCCCGGGGTCGAAACGCCGACACTCGTGGACTACTGACTGGCATGCCAGTTGGGAGGGGCGGATGATGACAACCTCATCATCCGTAATCTACCCCTTTTCCTCTCCGACGCCGCCCGAGCCTGGCTAGAGCATCTACCTCCTGTGCAGATCTCCGACTGGGACGATCTGGTTAAGGCTTTCGCGGGAAACTTCCAAGGCACGTACGTGCGCCCTGGGAACTCGTGTGATCTCCAAAGCTACCGCCAGCAGCCAGGCGAGTCCCTCTGAGAGTACATCCGACGGTTTTCGAAGCAGCGCACCGAGCTGCCCAACGTTACCGACTCGGATCTCATCGGGGCCTTACTTGTCGGCACCACTTGCCGAGATCTGGTGAGCAAACTGGGGCGCAAGACTCCCACCCGTGCGAGCGAACTAATGGACGTCGCCACCAAGTTCGCCTTGGGTCAAGAGGCGGTCGAAGCCATCTTCCGAAAGGACAAGCAGCCTCAGGGAGAGCCGAAGAAAGACGCCCCCGAGGCGTTCGCCCAGCGGGGCACGAAGAAGAAGGCTAAGAACAAGTCGCAAGCGAAGCGCGACGCCGCTGACTCGAATCTTGTCGCTGCGGCCGAGCACATGAACCCTCGGAAACCTCCTGGAGGGGTCGGCGCGTTCGACAAGATGCTCAAAGAGTCATGCCCCTATCACCAGGGTCCCGTCAAGCACACCCTCGAAGAATGTGTCATGCTCCGGCGCTACTTCCACAAGGCCGGGCCCCCGACGGAAGATAGCAAAGGCCATGACAACAACAAGAAGGAGGGCGACAAGGAAGAAGAGTTCATGGAGGTCCGCAACTGCTTCATGATCTACGGCGGGCAGGCGGCGAACGCCTCGGCTCGGCACCGCAAGCAGGTGTAGGATCTAGGACACCGGCTAAAGGGGAGTGAATAGGCGGTTTTGACTAAAATCAAAAACACTAGGTAAATTTAATCAATATAACAAGAGGAATAAATTCTCTAGTGACAATAAGTAAACAATGTATGAGAAACAACTACAGTGATTGAATACTTGAGGAACAATATGCAAAACACTAATTACTTGCAAGGCAATAAGTAATGCAAGAAGGTAGAGACACCGAAATTTATCCCGTGGTATCGGTGATTTGCCGATCACCCCTAATCCACGTTGAGGTGGACTTCAAGCTCTCACTTGCTCCTCTATCAAGTCACAGCTTGATCTTTGAGCCAAGTGGACAAGAAATCACTCAATACCTCGATTCCACTAATGTCACCTTTGCCGCTCCGGCAAGGTAGGCGCGAACCCCTCACAATCAACACTGCGGCTTCTCCACAATCTTCTTGGAGAGCTCGACGGAGACAATCACCCGAGCCGTCTAGGAGGCGGCAACCTCCAAGAGTAACAAGCCAATGACGCTTGCTCGGTGTACCACCTAGTGCCTCAAGAATCACCAAATGATGCAAATGCACTAGGAACCCTCAATCTCTCACTAGAAGGCAATCTCAAGCAAAGAGTGTGAGAGAGTGAGTTGGAGGATCACAAATGAGCTCAATGTGTGCAAGGAATGGCCAAGAGAGCTCTCTCACACGAGCTACCCTTCTATTTATAGCCCCCCAACAAAATCCAACCGTTATGTGCAAGAGGCAGCAGTTCTGCGCACACGCGGACGGTCCGCGCCCTAGGGCCGGACGGTCCGCCGTACATATAACGACTATAAATTCCATTTGAAATCTGCCAGAGGTGTCAGAAAAGGTAGGTCCGGACAGTCCGCCCACCATAGCTGGACCGTCCGCGACCTGGTAACTTGAAGCACCTGGACCTCGGTACAAAAACAGTTAACACAGGCGGACCGTCCGCCTACAAAGCCGGACGGTCCGAGACCTGGATACAGTACTGTCCGGACTTGTCCCCCGGACAGTCCGTAGAACAAAACCAAGAAATAACACAGTCCCTGACCAAAAACATTTTTAACACCTGCGGACTGTCCGCCCTTCACGGCCGGACGGTCCGCACTATAATTCAGGGACTGACCCGAAACCAGCCTTCTCTGGTCAGGACTGCGGACGGTCCGGCCCTGATGCCCGGACGGTCCGCAGTGCAATGGAACAATGCGGCTACCGAAGTGGTCAGACTCCGGACCCCTCTGGTGGATCGCAGACGGTCCGCCCTCAAGGCCCGGACGGTCCGCGCATCCAAGACTTTGCAATTTTCAAACTTGCTTTTGAAAGAATTTTTAACTCACGAAATTTGAAGCGTTGTTAGTCCTCATGCAAATGCAACTACTTGATGCTCTATGAGGCACTAAGCTTTACACAGATCAAAGACATTGACCCCTCTTAATAGTACGGCTATCTAGCCTACTAATCCGGTCAGGTATCTTCTCTAAACTCCTCAAGACCGGCAAAAACAAAACCTATATTATACCTTTGCCTTCATTTGATCCACAACCAATGCTTATGATTCTCCAACATTTGTTGTTTTATGTGGTCCAACCCTGCATTCTTATTTCTCCAAGAATCGTTAGTCCACAAGCAGTTGTCATTAATTACCAAAACATCACCAAAGGGGCCTAGATGATTCACAGCAGGAGCGCCGGGAGGTCTGCTTGGTGAAGGTGGCAGCGCCAGTCTACCTAGACTGGTCCGACAAGCCTATCACCTTCGACCAAGGCGACCACCCCGACTTCGTGTCAAGCCCAGGGAGATACCCGCTCATCGTTGATCCGATCATCGGCAATGTTAGGCTCTCTAAAGTCTTCATGGACCAAGGCAGCAGCCTTAACATCATCTACGCTGAGACCCTGGAACTCTTGGGGTTGATAGGTCCAAGGTCCGGGCCGGTGCGGCACCCATCCACGGGATCGCGCCCGGAAAGCGAATCCTGCCCCTCGGACGGATCGACTTACCCGTCTGCTTCGGGACTCCCTCCAACTTCCGGAAGAAAACTCTCACCTTCGAGGTGGTCAGGTTCCGAGGGACCTACCACGCGGTGTTGGGAAGGTCGTGCTACGCCAAATTCATGGCCGTCCCCAACTACACTTACCTCAAGCTCAAGATGTCGGGCCCGAACGGGATCATCACCGTCGGATCCACGTGCCGCCACGCGTACGAATGCGACGTGGAATGCGTGGAGTACGTTGAGGCCCTCGCCGAGTCCGAGGCCCTCATAGCCGACCTGGAACGCCTCTCCAAGGAGGCGCCCGACGTGAAGCGGCACGCCGGCAACTTCGAGCCGGCCGAGGCGGTTAAGTCCGTCTCCCTCAACCCCTGCAACGACGCCAGCAAGAAAGTCCGGATCGGCTCCGAGCTCGACCCCAAATAGGAAGCAGTGCTCGTCGACTTTCTCCGCGCGAACGCTGAAGTTTTTGCGTGGAGTCCCTCGGATATGCCAGGCATACCGAGGGATGTCGCCGAGCACTCACTGGACATCAGAGCTGGAGCCCGACCCGTGAAGCAAACCTTGTGCCGTTTTGACGAAGAAAAGCGCAGGGCTATAGGAGAGGAGATCCACAAGCTACTCGTGGCAGGATTCATCAAAGATGTATTCCATCCCGAATGGTTAGCTAACCCTGTTCTTGTAAGGAAGAAGGATGGGAAATGGAGGATGTGCGTAGACTACACAGGTCTAAACAAAGCATGTCCGAAGGTTCCCTAACCTCTGCCTCGCATCGATCAAATTGTGGACTCCACTGCTGGGTGCGAAACCCTGTCATTCCTCGACGCCTACTCAGGCTATCACCAAATCAAGATGAAAGAGTCCGACCAGCTCGTGACTTCTTTTATCACACCTTTTGGCATGTACTGTTACACTACAATGCCATTTGGTTTGAGGAATGCAGGCGCCACCTACCAGAGGTGCATGAACCACGTGTTCGAAGAACACATCGGCAGAACGGTCAAGGCTTACGTCGATGACATCGTTGTCAAGACGAAGAAAGCCTCCGACCTCCTCTCTGACCTTGAAACGACATTCAAGTGTCTGAGAGCGAAAGGCGTGAAACTCAATCCCGAGAAGTGTGTCTTCGGAGTCCCCCGAGGCATGCTCCTGGGATTCATCGTCTCCGAGCGGGGTATCGAGGCCAATCCGGAGAAAATCACGGCCATCACCAACATGGAACCGATCAAAGATTTGAAAGGAGTACAGAGGGTCATGGGATGCCTTACGGCTCTGAGCCGCTTCATCTCACGCCTTGGCGAGAAAGGCTTGCCTCTGTACCGCCTCTTAAGGAAGGCCGAGCGCTTCACTTGGACCCCCGAGGCCGAGGAAGCCCTCGGAAACCTTAAGGCGCTCCTTACAAATGCACCCATCCTGGTGCCCCCCGCTGCAGGAGAAGCCCTCTTGATCTACGTAGCCGCGACCACTCAGGCGGTCAGCGTCGCGATCGTAGTCGAGAGATGAGAAGGGCATGCACTGCTCGTCCAGAGGCCACTCTACTTCATCAGCGAAGTGCTTTCCAAGACCAAAGTCCGCTACCCACATATTCAGAAGTTGCTCTACGCAGTGATTCTGACACGGCGAAAGTTGCGACACTACTTCGAGTCTCGTCCGGTGACTGTGGTGTCATCCTTCCCCATGGGGGAGATCATCCAGTGTCGTGAGGCCTTGGGTTGGATAGCAAAGTGGGCGGTGGAGCTCATGGGCAAAACGCTATCATTCGCCCCTCGAAAGGCCATAAAATCCCAGGTCTTGGCAGACTTCCTAGCTGAGTGGACTGACACCCAGTTACCAACAACTCTAATCCAACCCGAGCTTTGGACCATGTACTTCGATGGGTCACTCATGAAAACAGGAGCAGGCGCTGGCTTGCTCTTCGTTTCACCCCTTGGAAAGCATCTTCGCTACGTCATACGCCTCCATTTTCCAGCATCAACAACGTGGCCGAGTACGAGGCTCTGGTTAATGGGTTGCGCATCACCGTCGAGCTAGGGGTTCGGCGCCTCGACGCTCGTGGCGACTCGCAGCTTGTCATCGACCAAGTCATGAAGAACTCCCACTACCGCGAACGGAGGATGGAAGCCTACTGCGACGAAGTCCGGCGCCTGGAAGACAAGTTCTACAGACTGGAGCTCAACCACATCGACCAACGGTACAACGAGACTGTGGATGAGCTGGCGAAGATAGCCTCGGGGCGGACGACGGTTCCCCCGGACGTATTCTCCAGAGACCTACATCAACCATCCGTCAAGATCGACGACACGCCCGAGCCTGAGGAAGCCTCGGCCCAGCCCGAGGTACCCTCGACCGAGCCCGAGGAGGCCTCGGCCGAGCCCGAGGTACCCTCGGCCATCGAGGAGGAGGCCTTGCCTGTCGAGGGGGAACAGAATGGGGTCACACCAGATCCGAACTGGCAGACCCCGTACCTGGAATATCTCCTCCGAGGAGAGCTTCCCCTCGACAAGGCCAAAGCTCGGCGGCTAGCTCGGCGCGCCAAGTCGTTCGTCTTGCTGGGTGATGAAAAGGAGCTCTATCACCGCAACCCCTCGGCCATCCTCCAACGATGCACATCCATCGCCCAAGGACAAGAGTTGTTGCAAGAAATACACTCGGGGTCTTGCGGCCACCATGCAGCACCTCGAGCCCTCGTGGGGAATGCCTTCCGACAAGGTTTCTACTGGCCAACCGCGGTGGCTGACGTCACTAGGATTGTACGCTCCTGCTGGGGGTGTCAATTCTACGCAAAGCAAACACGCCTGCCCGTTCAGGCCCTGCAGACGATACCCATCACCTGGTCGTTTGCAGTATGGGGTCTGGACCTCGTCAGTCCCTTGCAAAAGGCACCCGGGGGCTTCTCGCACCTACTGGTCGCCATCGACAAATTCTCCAAGTGGATCAAGGTCCGACCCTTGACTAGCATCAGATCTGAGCAGGCGGTGGCGTTCTTCACCAACATCATCCATCGATTCGGGGTCCCAAACTCCATCATCACCAACAATGGCACGCAGTTCACCGGAAAAAAGTTCCTGGACTTCTGCGACGACCACCACATCCGTGTGGACTGGGCCACCGTAGCTCACCCCATGACGAATGGGCAGGTGGAGCGTGCCAACGGTATGATTTTGCAGGGACTCAAACCGAGGATCTACAACAACCTCAACAAGTTCGGCAAGCGGTGGATGAAAGAGCTACCCTCGGTGGTCTAGAGTCTGAGGACAACGTTGAGCCGTGCCACGGGTTTCTCGCCGTTTTTTCTAGTCTATGGGGCTGAGGCCGTCCTCCCCACGGACCTAGAATACGGCTCCGAGGACCAGGGCATACGACGACCGAAGCAACTAGACCAGCCGAGAGGACTCGTTGGACCAGCTCGAAGAGGCTCGGGACGTTACCTTACTACATTCGGCGCGGTACCAGCAGTCGCTGCGACGCTACCACGCCCAAAGCGTTCGGCCCCGAGGCTTCCAAGTGGGAGACTTGGTGCTTCGTCTGCGATAGGACGCCCGAGGGCACCACAAGCTCACTCCTTCCTAGGAAGGGCCCTTCATCATTGCCAAGATTTTGAAGCCCGGAACATACAAGCTGGCCAATGACCAAGGCGAGGTCTACAGCAACGCTTGGAACATCCAACAGCTACGTCGCTTCTACCCTTAAGAAGTTTTAAGTCGTTCATGTACCTCGTTTTCTTTACATACATAAAGTCTAACCGTCAAGGAAGGGTCGACCTTGCCTCAGCAAAGCCCGACCCTCCCTCGGGGGCTAGAAGGGGGGAACCCCCTCTGCGTCAAAATTTTCCTCAGAAAAATTTTCTACCAAAACGACCTTTCGTGCTTTCGACTTCTGTATCGATAGCGGGATCCTGAAAACGACGGGAGTACACATAAGCGGCAAGGCCGACCGAGCCGAGGAACTCCTACGCCTCCGGGATACGGATACCTCACTCATCACCTTCCGCGAGAAGTAACTCACGCTTGGATAAGCGATCCGGCTACCGAACAAGTCCAAACACTTGGGTAGAAAACGACTTTCGTGCCTTCTCGACTGTATCGATAACGGAATCCTATGACCAAATAAGAGTGCACGTAAGCGGCAAGGCCAACCGAGCCGAGGAACTCCTATGCCTCCGGGATACGGATACCTCACTCATCACCTTCCGTGAAAAGTAACTCTCGCTTGGATAAACGATTCTGCTACCGACAGGCAAGTCGTGATGCTCGAAATGAGAGGAAAGAAAACACAGCTTTTTAACACGACGATAAAGTGTTTAGGCCTCGGTGGCAGCGAAAAACATGCGCATGCTACAGACAAACTGTTCCTGCAGGTTTAGGCATCGGCAGGGGGAGCAGCAGCACCCTCGGTGTTGTTTCCACCCTCGGCGTAACCTGGCCCGGCCTCGGACGACGACCCGGTCGAAAGGACCTCCACCCAAGGGAGGACGCCAGCACCGCGCCAGCGGATGTCTTGGCCAAGCTCCAGCTGCTGCTGCCACATCTTCCCCGGCCTAGGAAGCCGCCAGCTCCTGGGCCGACGAAGTCTCTTTTCGAGCCGACTCTGCCTTTGTCCGCGCCAACACCGCTGCCTCCGGCTCTGGCTCATCGCAGAGCAGCCGAAGGTTCTAAAAAACTGAGCAAGAGAGGCCTAGAGCGGCAAGGCCGACCGAGCCGAGGGACTCCTACGCCTCCGGGATACGGATACCTCACTTGTCACCTTTCGCGAAAGGCAACTCACGCTCGGTTAAGTGGTTCGGCTAGCCAACAGGCAAGTCCCCGTGCTCGAAATGAGGAAGAAACGCAGCTTTATACTCGAATACCCAAATGTTCAGGCCTCGACAGCCACAAAGAACAAACACATATACTTGGGGTAACTAGGCTACACAGACTTAGACGTCGGCAGAACCCTTGGCGGTTCTCTTGACCTATGACAAATGTCTAAGTCCTTGAAGCGGTTTACATTTTGCTCAGGCAAAAACCCAGTATATCCCCTTACAAACGGGACTCCGGTTCCACTCCCGTGGGTATGAACAACCTCCACACCAGAGGGCCTGCGGGACAACAAACACCAGGTGGCTCGCCGGTGACCACTACACCAACAGCGACAACGACCCCGCTTCGGGCGGCTAAACAGCAGCAGCGATGACCTCAGCGCAGACGCTGCTGTGACGAGGCCCCCGCCCACATCTCCACTCGAGGGGCGAGGACAAGCCATCAATGCCAAAGAGCCGGGGGTCCGTCCGCAGATGGCGCCGACGGTCTCGTCGGTGGAGAAACCTTCTCTCGCTGCCACCACCTCAGCACCGACGACAGCGGCCACCTACGCGCCA
Organism: Zea luxurians; assembly: GCA_029449295.1. Lineage (NCBI taxonomy): Eukaryota > Viridiplantae > Streptophyta > Magnoliopsida > Poales > Poaceae > Zea > Zea luxurians. The sequence continues at coordinate 10,300,046 of JAOPSE010000039.1, forward strand.
GCACCACGCCGACGAATGGCGGACGCCCCAGCCTGCACCGGCAGATCCCCACTCAAGTCCTCGCGGACGGGCAGGCCCTGACCTCCACGCGGAGGTGTCGTGCCGGAGTGAGGACAAGACAATCCAAGAACACGAACGCCGCCCATGCGGCGTACGACGTCTTGGACGATCCCCCGGTGGGCACAGCGCAACAGTCGCCCGCGCGATGGACGGACGGCCACACCTGGATCAAGCGGCAGGAGGCAGCGTCGGAGGCCGCGACAGAGCCAGCTGAGCTAGCGAGCCAGGCACGCTGGAGCTGACGACGCTTGCGGCCGACCGGTCCCGCGTTGTCGAAGTTCGCCCCCTCCGCAAGGCTGGTGAGCGCCCTCTCCCCTGAATGCTGAAGGAAGAGACGGCCTACCGGCCCATGCGGGAGGTAGAACCCCGGCTCAGCTCGCCCTCCGCCACAGCAAGGATGATGAAGATCCTTGAAGCTGAGGGCGGGGCGGAGGTCACAGCCCGGCTTGCTTCTCCCCACCAAACTGACCATTAGTGAGGGAATGCAGCCAGGCTGCACGACGAAAATCCTTGAAGCCGAGCGGTGGCTAAAGAACGCCAATCTCCATGAGGCCGCGCTCCTCCAACGACAACAAGAGCAAGGCGACGCTGGTGCACCCCATCTGGGGGCTCGAAAGGTGGAAGGGCGCAATGCATGAGGGGAGAACGAAGGCATGACCACTGCCCGGAGGATTGATCCCCTTTTATAGGCAGACCTCCTCACTTGCACCCCCTAGCGTCATGGGCAAAGTCTCCACTGACGTGCTCTAGGGTTCTCCCCCTACGACACGGGGGCTGGGTCCCACACGTCATACGAGCTGATCCGAAGCGCGAAAAAGGCGAACCGCCGCACGCGAGGCATGTAACCGTCCCACGGTTACAAGCGCTCTCCCATCTTCGCAGAAACCGGTGGTCGAAAGGGTGGACTGCCACGCGACAGGCATCCAACCGCACCGCAACTGTGCACCCTTTCGGCTTCGGCCACATCCGGTGGACCAGCGCAAAGGAAGCGGGCCCGCATGTCATGTAACCGGCGCGCCGGTTACGACGTGCAAAGAGCCGCACCGCCACTTGCGCCGAATGTCGCGCCTCCTCGACTGCGGAACCAGTATCGCGACTCGAGGCAGCCCTACGCATGACCCAACAGTGCCAATTAAAGGCGACGACCATGGGTCAGTCAGCCGCGGGGGTAGGCACGACGTTTGGCATGGCCAAAAGTGGGCCGGCAGTAATTGCAGCGGCAGACGAGCGGAAGCAGCGGTCAAATCGCCTGCAGGCTCGCGTCCCCTCCTGAAGCGACGGGAGAGCCCTCTCCCACGGCGTGAAGACGACGCACCCGTGTCCCGTTCCTTGAACGGCTCGCACGCGCAACGGGCGTCATGCGAATCGCCCGTCTCGTTGCATTAACTCCCCGGCAGAGCAAGCGACACCTCTGGCAGGCGAGGCGGGCGTCGTTTCACCTCCGCCATGACGACCGCGTCAAAAAAGGTGTGCCACCTTATTTAAATTAATATCCTTCCCCTCCTCCTCTCTCTCTCTCTCTCTCTTGCTACAAGGACCGGGAAAGGGGATGTTGTGGAAAGGATCCTTCTTGGCGAAGGAAGCGGGCCCCGAGCCCTCCTACTGATCAGGGGTTCGAAGGCTGGCCCCTCGAAAGGGTTTCGACGGTCGCCCCAGAGCACTCGGGCTCCAAGCCCATTACTGATCAGGGTTTCGAAGGCTGGCCCCTCGGAAGGGTTTCGACAGCCGCCCCAGAGCACCCGGGCTCCGCGCCCATTACTGATCAGGGGTTCGAAGGCTGGCCCCTCAGAAGGGTTCGACAGTCGCCCCAGAACACGCAGAGTGAGGGATGACTCTGGGTACGTCTGATACATGGCCGAGGCTCGGGCTACAGTCCCGAGGTACCCTAGGACATTTCCGAGACCGGCGGGAACGATTTGTAACGGAATCCCACCGGAGGGAGGCATCGAGCCTTCGGACCCTGTCGAAGGGGTTCGGGTCCGGCGAATCACCCGCAGGTACTTTTGGAGCGCGCCTCTGAGCCACCAGCAGACCCCTAACGAACGGGGCACGGGCGTCCACTCGGATCACCCGTTAGCAGCTCACTGGAAACACCATGTTCGGCGCCCTCCGAGGGCAACATGGCACTTCCCCCCTCCTCCTTGCGGAAAGGCGACGCAGGGGCGTATGATAAAAGTCGGGAAAGTCCTTGATCGTCCTCTTGCTCCGTGCAGAGGCTCGGGGGCTGCTCTCACACCCGGCTACGGCCAAACCATTGGCAGCATCAACAAACCAGCTTGATAACTCGGAACCTGACCATGCACCGCATGAGGGAACAATCAGACCGGCCGAGGCACCACGAAAAGCATTAAGACCTCAGAGGAGTCAAACCACTCCTCCGAGGCCTCAGGGGCTACACCCGGCGGGTGCGCTCGTGCGCACCCACCAGAACAAAGCAAAACCGAGAAAGGCCGGTCCCCTCACCAAAAAATGCGGCAAAAGCCTCCAAGCGAGTACCAACACTCCCTTCGAGGCTCGAGGGCTACTGTCGGGTACCATAATTAGGGGTACCCCCAACACTCCTAATCACGGCTGGTAAACACCCTCAGACCAACTGACGGGCGCGGTTCAAGTCAAGGCTTCGTCTACCCAAGGGACGCGACCTTGCCCGAGCCCAGCCTCGGGCTGGAGCAGTAGTCCCAGACGAGTTCATGCCTCGCCCGAGGGTTGATAGGTCCAAGGTCCGGGCCGGTGCGGCACCCTTCCACGAGATCGCGCCCGGAAAGCGAATCCTGCCCCTCGGACGGATCGACTTACCCGTCTGCTTCGGGACTCCCTCCAACTTCCGAAAGAAAACTCTCACCTTCGAGGTGGTCGGGTTCCGAGGGACCTACCACGCGGTGTTGGGAAGGTCGTGCTACGCCAAATTCATGGCCGTCCCCAACTACGCTTACCTCAAGCTCAAGATGTCGGGCCCGAACGGGATCATCACCGTCGGATCCACGTACCGCCACGCGTACGAATGCGACGTGGAATGCGTGGATTACGTTGAGGCCCTCGCCGAGTCCGAGGCCCTCATAGCCGACCTGGAACGCCTCTCCAAGGAGGCGCCCGACGTGAAGCGGCACGCCGGCAACTTCGAGCCGGCCGAGGCGGTTAAGTCCGTCTCCCTCAACCCCTGCAACGACGCCAGCAAGAAAGTCCGGATCGGCTCCGAGCTCGACCCCAAATAGGAAGCAGTGCTCGTCGACTTTCTCCGCGCGAACGCCGAAGTTTTTGCGTGGAGTCCCTCGGATATGCCAGGCATACCGAGGGATGTCGCCGAGCACTCACTGGACATCAGAGCTGGAGCCCGACCCGTGAAGCAAACCTTGCGCCGTTTTGACGAAGAAAAGCGCAGGGCTATAGGAGAGGAGATCCACAAGCTACTCGTGGCATGATTCATCAAAGAGGTATTCCATCCCGAATGGTTAGCTAACCCTGTTCTTGTAAGGAAGAAGGATGGGAAATGGAGGATGTGCGTAGACTACACAGGTCTAAACAAAGCATGTCCAAAGGTTCCCTACCCTCTGCCTCGCATCGATCAAATTGTGGACTCCACTGCTGGGTGCGAAACCCTGTCATTCCTCGACGCCTACTCAGGCTATCACCAAATCAAGATGAAAGAGTCCGACCAGCTCGCGACTTCTTTTATCACACCTTTTGGCATGTACTGTTACACTACAATGCCATTTGGTTTGAGGAATGCAGGCGCCACCTACCAGAGGTGCATGAACCACGTGTTCGAAGAACACATCGGCAGAACGGTCAAGGCTTACGTCGATGACATCGTTGTCAAGACGAAGAAAGCCTCTGACCTCCTCTCTGACCTTGAAACGACATTCAAGTGTCTGAGAGCGAAAGGCGTGAAACTCAATCCCGAGAAGTGTGTCTTCGGAGTCCCCCGAGGCATGCTCCTGGGATTCATCGTCTCCGAGCGGGGTATCGAGGCCAATCCGGAGAAAATCACGGCCATCACCAACATGGAACCGATCAAAGATTTGAAAGGAGTACAGAGGGTCATGGGATGCCTTACGGCTCTGAGCTGCTTCATCTCATGCCTTGGCGAGAAAGGCTTGCCTCTGTACCGCCTCTTAAGGAAGGCCGAGCGCTTCACTTGGACCCCCGAGGCCGAGGAAGCCCTCGGAAACCTTAAGGCGCTCCTTACAAATGCACCCATCCTGGTGCCCCCCGCTGCAGGAGAAGCCCTCTTGATCTACGTAGCCGCGACCACTCAGGCGGTCAGCGCCACGATCGTAGTCGAGAGATGAGAAGGGCATGCACTGCTCATCCAGAGGCCAGTCTACTTCATCAGCGAAGTGCTTTCCAAGACCAAAGTTCGCTACCCACATATTCAGAAGTTGCTCTACGCAGTGATTCTGACACGGCGAAAGTTGCGACACTACTTCGAGTCTCGTCCGGTGACTGTGGTGTCATCCTTCCCCCTGGGGGAGATCATCCAGTGCCGTGAGGCCTCGGGTTGGATAGCAAAGTGGGCAGTGGAGCTCATGGGCAAAACGCTATCATTCGCCCCTCAAAAGGCCATAAAATCCCATGTCTTGGCAGACTTCCTAGCTGAGTGGACTGACACCCAGTTACCAACAACTCTAATCCAACCCGAGCTTTGGACCATGTACTTCGATGGGTCACTCATGAAAACAGGAGCAGGCGCTGGCTTGCTCTTCGTTTCACCCCTCGGAAAGCATCTTCGCTACGTCATACGCCTCCATTTTCCGGCATCAACAACGTGGCCGAGTACGAGGCTCTGGTTAATGGGTTGCGCATCACCGTCGAGCTAGGGGTCCGGCGCCTCGACGCTCGTGGCGACTCGCAGCTTGTCATCGACCAAGTCATGAAGAACTCCCACTACCGCGAACGGAGGATGGAAGCCTACTGCGACGAAGTCCGGCGCCTGGAAGACAAGTTCTATAGACTGGAGCTCAACCACATCGCCCAACGGTACAACGAGACTGTGGATGAGCTGGCGAAGATAGCCTCGGGGCGGACGACGGTTCCCCCGGACGTATTCTCCAGAGACCTACATCAACCATCCGTCAAGATCGACGACACGCCCGAGCCTGAGGAAGCCTCGGCCCAGCCCGAGGTACCCTCGACCGAGCCCGAGGAGGCCTCGGCCGAGCCCGAGGTACCCTCAGCCATCGAGGAGGAGGCCTTGCCTGTCGAGGGGGAACAGAATGGGGTCACACCAGATCCGAACTGGCAGACCCCGTACCTGGAATATCTCCTCCGAGGAGAGCTTCCCCTCGACAAGGCCAAAGCTCGGCGGCTAGCTCGGCGCGCCAAGTCGTTCGTCTTGCTGGGTGATGAAAAGGAGCTCTATCACCGCAGCCCCTCGGCCATCCTCCAACGATGCACATCCATCGCCCAAGGACAAGAGTTGTTGCAAGAAATACACTCGGGGACTTGCGGCCACCATGCAGCACCTCGAGCCCTCGTGGGGAATGCCTTCCGACAAGGTTTCTACTGGCCAACCGTGGTGGCTGACGTCACTAGGATTGTACGCTCCTGCTGGGGGTGTCAATTCTACGCAAAGCAAACACGCCTACCCGTTCAGGCCCTGCAGACGATACCCATCACCTGGCCGTTTGCAGTATGGGGTCTGGACCTCGTCAGTCCCTTGCAAAAGGCACCCGGGGGCTTCTCGCACCTACTGGTCGCCATCGACAAATTCTCCAAGTGGATCAAGGTCCAACCCTTGACTAGCATCAGATCTGAGCAGGCGGTGGCGTTCTTCACCAACATCATCCATCGATTCGGGGTCCCAAACTCCATCATCACCAACAATGGCACGCAGTTCACCGGAAAAAGTTCCTGGACTTCTGCGACGACCACCACATCCGTGTGGATTGGGCCGCCGTAGCTCACCCCATGACGAATGGGCAGGTGGAGCGTGCCAACGGTATGATTTTGCAGGGACTCAAACCAAGGATCTACAACAACCTCAACAAGTTCGGCAAGCGGTGGATGAAAGAGCTACCCTCGGTGGTCTGGAGTCTGAGGACAACGCTGAGCCGTGCCACGGGTTTCTCGCCGTTTTTTCTAGTCTATGGGGCCGAGGCCGTCCTCCCCACGGACCTAGAATACGGCTCTGAGGACCAGGGCATACGACGACCGAAGCAACCAGACCAGCCGAGAGGACTCGTTGGACCAGCTCGAAGAGGCTCAGGACGTTACCTTACTACATTCGGCGTGGTACCAGCAGTCGCTGCGACGCTACCACGCCCAAAGCGTTCGGCCCCGAGGCTTCCAAGTGGGAGACTTGGTGCTTCGTCTGCGATAGGACACCCGAGGGCACCACAAGCTCACTCCTTCCTGGGAAGGGCCCTTCATCAATGCCAAGATTTTGAAGCCCGGAACATACAAGCTGGCCAACGACCAAGGCGAGGTCTACAGCAACGCTTGGAACATCCAACAGCTACGTCGCTTCTACCCTTAAGATGTTTTAAGTCGTTCATGTACCTCGTTTTCTTTACATACATAAAGTCTAACCGTAAGGAAGGGTCGGCCTTGCCTCAGCAAAGCCCGACCCTCCCTTGGGGGCTAGAAGGGGGGAACCCCCTCTGCGTCAAAATTTTCCTCAGAAAAATTTTCTACCAAAACGACCTTTCGTGCTTTCGACTTCTGTATCGATAGCGGGATCCTGAAAACGACGGGAGTACACATAAGCGGCAAGGCCGACCGAGCCGAGGAACTCCTACGCCTCCGGGATACGGATACCTCACTCATCACCTTCCGCGAGAAGTAACTCACGCTTGGATAAGTGATCCTGCTACCGAACAAGTCCAAACACTCGGGTAGAAAACGACTTTCGTGCCTTCTCGACTGTATCGATAACGGAATCCTACGACCAAATAAGAGTGCACGTAAGCGGCAAGGCCGACCGAGCCGAGGAACTCCTATGCCTCCGGGATACGGATACCTCACTCATCACCTTCCGTGAAAAGTAACTCTTGCTTGGATAAACGATTCTGCTACCGACAGGCAAGTCGTGATGCTCGAAATGAGAGGAAAGAAAACATAGCTTTTTAACACGACGATAAAGTGTTTAGGCCTCGGCGGCAGCGAAAAACATGCGCATGCTACAGACAAACTGTTCCTGCAGGTTTAGGCATCGGCAGGGGGAGCAGCAGCACCCTCGGTGTTGTTTCCACCCTCGGCGTAACCTGGCCCGGCCTCGGACGGCGACCCGGGCGAAAGGACCTCCACCCAAGGGAGGACGCCAGCACCGCGCCAGCGGATGTCTTGGCCAAGCTCCAGCTGCTGCTGCCACATCTTCCCCGGCCTAGGAAGCCACCAGCTCCCGAGCCGACGAAGTCTCTTTTCGAGCCGACTCTGCCTTTGTCCGCGCCAACACCGCTGCCTCCGGCTCTGGCTCATCGCAGAGCAGCCGAGGGTTCTAAAAAACTGAGCAAGAGAGGCCTAGAGCGGCAAGGCCGACCGAGCCGAGGGACTCCTACGCCTCCAGGATACGGATACCTCACTTGTCACCTTCCGCGAAAGGCAACTCACGCTCGGTTAAGTGGTTCGGCTAGCCAACAGGCAAGTCCCAGTGCTCGAAATGAGGAAGAAACGCAGCTTTATACTCGAATACCCAAATGTTCAGGCCTCGACAGCCACAAAGAACAAACACATATACTTGGGGTAACTAGGCTACACAGACTTAGACGTCGGCAGAACCCTTGGCGGTTCTCTCGACCTATGACAAATGTCTAAGTCCTTGAAGCGGTTTACATTTTGCTCAGGCAAAAACCCAGTATATCCCCTTACAAACGGGACTCCGGTTCCACTCCCGCGGGTATGAACAACCTCCACACCAGAGGGCCTGCGGGACAACAAACTCCAGGTGGCTCGCCGGCGACCACTACACCAGCAGCGACAACGACCCCGCTTCGGGCGGCTAAACAGCAACACCGATGACCTCAGGGCAGACGCTGCTGTGACGAGGCCCCCGCCCACATCTCCACTCGAGGGGCGAGGACAAGCCATCAATGCCAAAGAGCCGGGGGTCCGTCCGCAGATGGCACCGACGGTCTCGTCGGCGGAGAAACCTTCTCTGGCTGCCACAACCTCAGCACCGACGACAGCGGCCACCTACGCGCCAGCACCACGCCGACGAATGGCGGATGCCCTAGCCTGCACCGGCAGATCCCCACTCAAGTCCTCGCGGACGGGCAGGCCCTGACCTCTACGCGGAGGTGTCGTGCCGGAGTGAGGACAAGACAATCCAAGAACACGAACGCCGCCCATGCGGCGTACGACGTCTTGGACGATCCCCCGGTGGGCACAGCGCAACAGTCGCCCGCGCGATTGACGGACGGCCACGCCTGGATCAAGCGGCAGGAGGCAGCGTCGGAGGCCGCGACAGAGCCAACTGAGCTAGCGAGCCAGGCACGCTGGAGCTGACGACGCTTGCGGCCGACCGGTCCCGCGTTGTCGAAGTTCGCCCCCTCCGCAAGGCTGGTGAGCGCCCTCTCCCCTGAATGCTGAAGGAAGAGACGGCCTACCGGCCCATGCGGGAGGTAGAACCCCGGCTCAGCTCGCCCTCCGCCATAGCAAGGATGATGAAGATCCTTGAAGCTGAGGGCGGGGCGGAGGTCACAGCCTGGCTTGCTTCTCCCCACCAAACTGACCATTAGTGAGGGAATGCAGCCGGGCTGCACGACGAAAATCCTTGAAGCCGAGCGGTGGCTAAAGAACGCCAATCTCCATGAGGTCGCGCTCCTCCAACGACAACAAGAGCAAGGCGACGCTGGTGCACCCCATCCGGGGGCTCGAAAGGTGGAAGGGTGCAATGCATGAGGGGAGAACGAAGGCATGACCACTGCCCAGAGGATTGATCCCCTTTTATAGGCAGACCTCCTCACTTGCACCCCTAGCGTCATGGGCAAAGTCTCCACTGACGTGCTCTAAGGTTCTCCCCCTACGACACGGGGGCTAGGTCCCACACGTTATACGAGCTGATCCGAAGCGCGAAAAAGGCGAACCGCCGCACGCGAGGCATGTAACCGTCCCACGGTTACAAGCGCTCTCCCATCTTCGCAGAAACCGGTGGTCGAAAGGGTGGACTGCCACGCGACAGGCATCCAACCGCACCGCAACTGTGCACCCTTTCGGCTTCGGCCACATCCGGTGGACCAGCGCAAAGGAAGCGGGCCCGCATGTCATGTAACCGGCGCGCCGGTTACGACGTGCAAAGAGCCGCACCGCCACTTGTGCCGAACGCCGCGCCTCCTCGACTGTGGAACCAGTACCACGACTCGAGGCAGCCCTACGCATGACCCAACAGTGCCAATTAAAGGCGACGGCCACGGGTCAGTCAGCCGCGGGGGTAGGCACGACGTTTGGCATGGCCAAAAGTGGGCCGGCAGTAATTGCAGCGGCAGACGAGCGGAAGCAGCGGTCAAATCGCCTGCAGGCTCGCGTCCCCTCCTGAAGCGACGGGAGAGCCCTCTCCCACGGCGTGAAGACGACGCACCCGTGTCCCGTTCCTCGAACGGCTCGCACGCGCAACGGGCGTCATGCGAATCGCCCGTCTCGTTGCATTAACTCCCCGGCAGAGCAAGCGACACCTCTGGCAGGCGAGGCGGGCGTCGTTTCACCTCCGCCATGACGACCGCGTCAAAAAAGGTGTGCCACCTTATTTAAATTCATATCCTTCCCCTCATCCTCTCTCTCTCTCTCTTGCTACAGGGACCGGGAAAGGGGATGTTGTGGAAAGGATCCTTCTTGGCGAAGGAAGCGGGCCCCGAGCCCTCCTACTGATCAAGGGTTCGAAGGCTGGCCCCTCGGAAGGGTTTCGACGGCCGCCCCAGAGCACTCGGGCTCCAAGCCCATTACTGATCAGGGTTTCGAAGGCTGGCCCCTCAGAAGGGTTTCGACAGCCGCCCCAGAGCACCCGGGCTCCGCGCCCATTACTGATCAGGGGTTTGAAGGCTGGCCCCTCAGAAGGGTTCGACAGTCGCCCCAGAACACGCAGAGTGAGGGATGACTCTGGGTACGTCTGATACATGGCCGAGGCTCGAGCTACAGTCCCGAGGTACCCTAGGACATTTCCGAGACCGGCGGGAACGATTTGTAACGAAATCCCACCGGAGGGAGGCATCGAGCCTTCGGACCCTGTCGAAGGGGTTCGGGTCCGGCGAATCACCCGCAGGTACTTTTGGAGCGCGCCTCTGAGCCACCAGCCGACCCCTAACGAACGGGGCACGGGCGTCCACTCGGATCACCCGTTAGCAGCTCACTGGAAACACCATGTTCGGCGCCCTCCGAGGGCAACATGGCGCTTCCCCCCCTCCTCCTTGCGGAAAGGCGACGCAGGGGCGTATGATAAAAGTCGGGAAAGTCCTTGATCGTCCTCTTGCTCCGTGCAGAGGCTCGGGGGCTGCTCTCGCACCCGGCTACGGCCAAACTATTGGCAGCATCAACAAACCAGCTTGATAACTCGGAACCTGACCATGCACCGCATGAGGGAACAATCAGACCGGCCGAGGCACCACGAAAAGCATTAAGACCTCAGAGGAGTCAAACCACTCCTCCGAGGCCTCAGGGGCTACACCCGGCGGGTGCGCTCGCGCGCACCCACCAGAACAAAGCAAAACCAAGAAAGGCCGGTCCCCTCACCAAAAATGCGGCAAAAGCCTCCAAGCGAGTACCAACACTCCCTTCGAGGCTCGGGGGCTACTGTCGGGTACCATAATTAGGGGTACCCCCAACACTCCTAATCACGGCTGGTAAACACCCTCAGACCAACTGACGGGCGCGGTTCAAGTCAAGGCTTCGTCTACCCAAGGGACGCGACCTTGCCCGAACCCAGCCTCGGGCTGGAGCAGTAGTCCCAGACGAGTTCATGCCTCGCCCGAGGGCCTCCTCAGGCAGCGGGCACCCCCTCGGCTCTCCCGAAGCCTGGCTCGGGCAGGCTTCGTTGTGAAGCAGGCTTGGCCAAACCACCTCACCAACCGACCGCATCGCAGGCGCATTCAATGCGAGGATCGTATAACACCGTATCCTGACACACGCGCCTAAGTCGGCAGGGCCGAAGTGACCGCAGTCACTTCGCCCCTCTTTTACTGTCCGATATGACGGGAAAACGGCGCCGCTCGCCCTGCTCCGACTGCCGTGCCAACCACCCAGGCGAAGCTGACAACAAGTCATAATCAACCACCAAGTTCGGCCTCGGGCGCAACAGGAAGCTTCGCCTCGCCCGACCTCCGGACTCGGCCTCGACCTCGGTCTCAGGAGGAATCGCGTCCTCGCCCGACCCCGGCCTCGGCCTCAAGAGAAGTCTCTGCCTCGCCCGACCTTGGGCTCGGACCGACCACGCCAACAGGGGATACATCATTACCCTATCCCTAGCCAGCTCAGGCTACAAGGAACAAGACCGGCGTCCCATCTGGCTTACCCCGACGACGGGTAATGATGGTGCCCCGCGTGCAACCATGACGTCGGTGGCTCTCAGCCCCTTACGGCAGCAAGGAGACGTCAGCATGACCCTTGCCGCACTGCCAGCTGTGCTCCTACAGGGCTCAGGCGCTTCTCCGACGGCCACGCTATCACGTATACAGGGCTCAAGCTCTCCCCCGACAGCCACGTTGGCATGTACACAGGGCTTAGGCATTTCTCTGCACGTTAGCGCATTGCTACACCCCCATTGTACATCTGGACCCTCTCCTTGCATTTATAAAAGGGAGGTCCAGGGCCTTCCCGCGAAGGGGGGGAAAAGGGGGAAGAAAAAAGGGCTCTCGCGCAGGGGGACGGCGGGCTGGCGGACCGGCTCTCTTCTTCCCTCTCGCGACGCTTGTAACCCCTACTACGAGCACCCTGGTGCAGGATAATACAAGGCTTGTCCCACCTCTTGTGTTCCATCCCGCGCCAACCCATCTGGGCAGGGTCACGTAGCGACAATTTCACTCGTCGGTCCAGGGATCTCCCGAGTCCGAAACGCCGACAATAACTGTCACGTATCAGATACGGATAGTATAAATATCTATTTTTTCGATACGGATTCAGTTGTTTTTATATTCGAGACGGATACAGGTAATACTCGGATACTTTAGCTTCGAATTCGGGTCGGATACGAAACCAGGACTATTCGATGAATACCTGAACATTCAGGTCAGATACGGGTATCCGGAATTCGGGTACCCGTTTTTTTCTGCATAATAATATAGTTATAAAATCATAACTTCTACGTATGAAATCGGATGAAGATAAAATTTATATGAAAATTATAGAGCTCGAAGAGATCTATAATTTTGTAGTACATCATTTTTTGTTTAAACATATATTCAGACCAAAATCATTAAAATTATGTCTAAATTTATATCAAATTAATATACTTTATCATTTTTATGTGGGGGCTTAAGGTTATCTCCATGTGGAAACTTAAGGTTATCTTTGTATAGACTATTTATTAGTATTGTTAACTTATTTGCAATTTTCGATCGATGATACGTTATTTGATGGATTTAATTGTATTTTGATGATTTTCTATCACAAGAAATTAATAATACATAAATAGACTCAAAATTCATGAAATTTTACGGAGGCACAACCTATGTTCATATATAACCATAAAAATGTTTGGATCATAATATCTATAAGATGCATGTGTTTGTTCCATTTCACGTTCACTTATTTTTATGAGTTACATGTGAAATCACTATAAGTATCCAAGTTTCAACATAATCAGTACTTTACTTTATTATTTTCATATGAGGACTTGAGTTATCTTCGTATAAAATATTTATTTGTTTCTGTAACTTATTTACAATTTTTAAGTGGAACTATAATATAAATTTTTAATATTGCGTTGTTTGTTCTACAATGTTTTTGTAATTAGTAACTTTGAACTACATGATATCAATTTTATCGGTTTCCTTTCCTACATTTGATCTATTATATACATGATTATGTATTGCTTAGTTTATATATTTGTTAGGTGGTTGGACAATTAATATCATCGGGACGAACTACCCGATAATTATTCGGTACCTACCCGAGTAGTATCTGTTATCTGATTCTTACTCGTCCAGATTATTATCCAGTCACGTACTGTATCCGTCTCGAATCTTAACTGCTCGTGTCCAGTCTTATATTCGAGAGAAATATATTAGGATGGGACACAGAATAATCCTATATCCGGTTGTATCTGTCCTGTTTTTATCACGTGATCGAAACGGAGAAAAAAAATATGTGCGGCGCAAAGATGTTGACGAAGGTCTGATTCTCTCGGTCGCCACTCGTAACATTGGTTGTATTTGTTTTCACGGGCCAGGATTAAATTTTAAAAAGCCAGCCTAGTTCGGCTTCTAGCGAAACAATCTGCAGTTGTTTGGGCCGCCTGCATACTGCCAACGCGTTGGTCCGTGCCGTGAAGGTACAACTGCAACCCATTTATTTGTATGTAATGTGTTCTTCATGTTTCAAATCTATTAATGTAATACTTAATTTGTAAATAATACGAAGAGAGTTGATCTCTTTATATATTCTTTATATGTTTTGCTCTCTACTCATTGGGGACATGTGAATAACCATATTTAAAAGTAAATAATTAACAAGTGACACATAAATAACCTATGTATCATGATGGAGTTTATTTATGTGTGCATTTAATAATAACTAGTCGTTTGCCCGTGCGTTGCGATGACTCACAACAATACTCACATAAATTATCCACCAAAAAGATCTTAATATTTTTTATTGATTGTCTCTGCTCTCCGCATAATATTTTTTTATTTGACTAACCGGGTCGACATCGTGGTAAAGGAAAGGCCATGTAGATAGGCGATGTCAAGACATCGAATGGGTACCATAGGCAGCAAATTAGGGACCCACATCCCTCGTCTCCCTCACTTCCAAGGTTTCGTAGAGCAGGAAGGGAAAGGAAGAGACAGTCATATATGTTCGTTGCCGGAGAAGGACACGACGAAGACATAGACATCTGGAGGCGACATAGGTAGTATATCGCTAGATACATACAGGGAGAGAGCATGCAAGCGGAGAAAGAAGCCCAGCCAGAGCATCTCCAAACCGAGAGACACCGGCACCAGGCGTCAGTCCGAAAAGGGCGAGAGAATGCAAGTGCCTTCTAGCCCTAGACCCGTCGAGGTGACACAACAACAACACCAACTCCTAGCATATGCCGACTGCTATCGTGCTATAGGCCTTGTTTGTCCAATATCTCTGATCTGGACTTATCATCGCCAAGATACTTAAGTATGTCAGGCGTCATCGTGTCCTCCTCGTCGGCACACATGAAGAAAAGCCAATAGCAAGACCGACTCGCTTGTACCCGTGTCGACGAGCGTCAGTCGGCTCGTGGCTGTGACAGTGGGCAGGGGCAGTAGGTTGGGGAGGAAGAACAGGATGAAGGCCGGAAAGACGAACGAGACGTCCGACGACGGCGAAAACGATGGTGCGTGCATGCTATGAAACACCCTCGTGGACGTGCAGTAGCCACTGCGCGGGTCGATGTCGGGGCTGGTGTCGGACGAATACGAGAAGGATGCGCCTGCTCCCATGCCCTCTATCGAGAATGGGTGGCGTGGAGGCGGAGGCATGAGGGAAGAGAGAAAAGAAGCAAGATGACGAACGAGGTGGCGACAACTAAGGCGAGGACCATCATTATCGTGCGGAGATATACATGGCCAAATGGACCGTGTCTGGCAAGCTGGTCCGGGGCATGGCCCATTTGATAGTGCATGGGCTAGCCCGACACGATCGTCGTGTCGTGGTTAGGTCGTAGCCTCGGCCCATTGTGTTGATCCGGCCCGGCACGATTATAATTTTTATTTTACAAAACTCATATATACATATATACAATTTATATTTAATATTAAAAATAATTAACCTTGATGTTCTACTGGTTAAATGGCTTCACTCAGTGTCTCTCCCCCTTCTTCGATCAGGGCTGGCTAATGGGGTGGACGTGGAGGTTGTATGCATGGAGGGATGCAGCGGGTTAATTTGAGATAGATGTAAGGGGTTATTTGTAAAAATATGACACAGGACGACCGTTGAAACTGGTGTTTTAAGTATAGTAAAGATAATAGTCATATTTATAGAAATACATTAATGTCCAAACTTGGACTTAAGACCTAGTTTGCAATCTAGAATTTGGAAAATAAGAAGGAAAATATTATATAAAATAGAGAAAATAAGTATATAAATAAATATATCATGTTCCTACTGATATTTGAATGTAGGCATTTAACTCAAGTATGAAGTTCGCGACTAAGTTTGAATTCAAATTTGAAATCTAAAATAAAAAGAAGAAGAAAAGAGAAAATGTAAAAGAAAAAGGAAAAAGGGAAGGAATCCGGATTGGGCCTGCAAACACCATTTTGCCCCAAGTGCGGTCTTCCACCTGGACCGCCAGCCCAACCCCTCGCACCGACACCTTGGGCCCACCAGCCAGCCACGCCATCTCGGGTAATAACCACTGTGTCTCGGACTTGTGGGCCCAGGAGGTCAGCTCCCATCGCGTGCTCTCCGCGTCGTCCTAGCGCCGACTTGTGGGCCCGGGAGGCTAATCCCACGGTCCCACCATCGCCCTCAACTGATAACGGCGAACCCGATGGAGTCGGGTGACCGTTGTGCCCAGCCAAAGCTGCGCCAAGCTGCCCCTCCCCTCGGCAGGGATAAAGGTGCGGGTGCCGCCGTCCTGGTTCCACCCGCAAACCCTCACGAGAAGACCAACATTGCCGCCGCGAGAGCAACTACCGTTCGTTCATAATCCCTATTCAAATAGTCACTATTCATCGTTCATCGTTCGCTCATACGGACTATTTATCGTTACTATTCATTGTTACTATTCATCGGTCATCTGATTACCCAAATATTTAGCTGCTCATCCATCATGTTGTCCAGCTCACCTAAGACCTGCCAGACCAATATTCCAGTCATACGAACTCCGGTGACTATGATTTTCCTTCCAGTAAGAACTTCTCATCTGGTCACTCATCCCAGATTTCTCCAAGTTGAGCACGTTTAACTTTGGGATTCTTTAGAACCAGGCTTCCAAAAATAAAGGCGAACCATGTTTGTATGGATATGCCTTCAATTCTATATAACATGGCCCGAGATACCATAGCCCACCTGGACCAGAATATCATAGTATTACAACTATTTGGGTCCCGCCTTGCTGTTATCTCATGTGACACGGTAGGTAGGAACAGCTGCCACCAACATAAACCTCTACCCAAGAATAGCCCAAAAATAATTCCTGGCACTCCTCTCAAATATCTCTAAATATTCAAATTCTGGAATATTCCAGGAATATTCCTTTTCCCTTTTCTTTTTTTCTATGATTATAAAATCTAAAACTCCTCCATCCAAACTTGGATGCCAATAACTCTTGTTTCTAAATTCTTAACAAATTATTCCCTATCCAATTATGTCATCCCTTAAGCATAGTTCATATTCCATAAAACTCCCAAAATACTCTTGTCCCATATTCTGCCTATAATTTCTCTATTAAGACTAAGTCAGATGATTCATTCGCCACTATTCTCACTAACAGTGAACTCTACTGTACTAAACCACAGGTACCCAGCTATAAATACACCAAGCTACCCTCTCCCTCTCCACACACTCAACACCCTCAGCCAAGGCAAACCCCCACTCACTCAGTTACCCCGCTCTGCCGGCTACACGCATAGTGTCGTTTTGCCTCCAATCGACCCTCCTGGTAAGCACCTCCACTCCACCACCAGTAATATCACAAACACCACATGACACAGATTCTGCTCAAGACTCTACCTATCCATATATCGTCATTCTCACCACTATACTAAATATTTATTGATATACTTGCTGGTTTGCATGTTTGCTTGTTTATGCTGCATAGTTATCAGCGCGTTCGTGTCGTCTCGTGAAGGCCAGATCTGCAAGTCTACGACAGACGGTGGAGCCAGAAGCCAATTCCACGAGCTCTCTCCCTTTCGTCGGTTAAAGCAGGGCAAGTGTGAATCATCTAGGCCCCTTAGTGATGTTTTGGTAATTAATGACAACTATTTGTGGACTAACGGTTCTTGGAGAAATAAGAATGTAGGTTGGACCATATAGAACAGAAAATCTTGGAGACTTATAAGAATTGGTTGTGGATCAAGTGAAGGCAAAGGTATAAGATATGTTTTTGTTTTTGCCAGTCTCCAGGAGTTTAGAGAAGATATTTGACCGGATTAGTAGGCTAGATGGTCGTACTATTAAGAGGGGTCAATGATTTCGGTCTGTGTAAAACTTAGTGCCTCATGAGCATCTAGTGGTTGCATTTGAATGAGGACTAACAGCGCTCCAAGTTTTGAGAGTTAAAAATCTTTTCAAAAGCATGTTTGAAAAGTTCCTAAGTCATGGGGTTGACGGACCGTCTGGGCCAAGTGGGTGGACCGTCCGCGATCCATCCAGTGGGGTCTGAAGTATGGTCACTTCGGACTAGTCCTGTACATTTGTACTGCGGACCGTCCGAGCCTTAGGGCCGGACCATCCGCAGTCCTGACCAGAGAGGGTCGCTCTCTGCACAGTCCCTGTATTATTGTGCGGACTGTCCGGCCAGGGTCGGCAGACCGTCCGCAGGTGCCAAATTGGTTTGGGCAGGGACTGTGTGTTTTTGGGTGTTTGTATTACAAACTGTCCGGGGCCTAAGCCCGGACAGTACTGACTCCCAGGTCGCGGACCGCCGGTCTTGTATGGCGGACAGTCCGCGTGTGTTAACCCTTCATGGTCAGAGCTCTGGTGCTCCAAGTTGCCAGGTCTCGGACGGTCCGGCCAAGGTTGGTGGAATGTCCGGACCTCGCTTTTCTGACAGCTCTGACAGATTTCAAACGGGAAAACTAGTCGTTACCTGTACGGCGGACCGTCCGCGTGTACGCAGAATCTGTGCTAGTTGTACATAACGGTTGGAATTTAGGTGGGCTATAAATAGAAGGGGAGCTCATGTGTGAGGGCTCTCTTGGCCATTCCTTGCATACATTGAGCCCATTTGTGATCCTCCCACTCATTCTCTCACACTCCTTGCTTGAGATTGCATTCTAGTGAGAGATTGAGAGTTCCTAGTGCATTTGCATCCATTGGTGATTCTTGAGGCACTAGGTGGTACACCGGGCAAGCATCATCGGCTTGTTACTCTTAGAGGTTGCCGCCTCCTAGACGTATCGGGTGTTGTCTCCGTCGAGCTCTTATAGAAGATTGTGGAGGAGCCACGGTGTAGATTGTGAGGGGTTTGCGCCTACCTCGCCAGAGCGGCAGATGTGACACTAGTGGAAACGAGGTATTGAGTGATTTCTTATCCACTTGGCTCAAGGATCAAGACGCGTCTTGATAGAGGAGCGAGAGCTTGAAGTCCACCTCAACGTGGATTAGGGGTGATCGGCAAATCATCGATACCACGGATAAAATCCGATGTCTCTCTTTTCTTGCATTACTTATTACCGTGCAAGTAATTAGTATTTCCCATATTGTCTTTCTTGTATACAATTACTATAGTTGTTTCCCATAGATTGCTTACTTGTTGTCACTAGAGAATTTATACCTATTGTCATATGGATTAAATTTCTCTAGTGTTTTTGATTTTAGTCAAAACTGTCTATTCACCCCCCTCTAGCCGGTGTCCTAGATCATACAACAAGCTCACTGGATCCCTTTGATGCATAAATTACCTATGATTTTCAACCACAACCCTCAGCTTATTATTTTATGCATGATATGATTTTGATGCTAAGAGACATGTTAATATGGCCACCCAGCCATAGAACTTTGTCGCAATTCATATTTATACTGCTTAACATTTTTGTTACAAATGATTTGAGAAAAGGTGTGAGTTTTCAAAAGAAATTATTTTCAAAATGGGTATGATGAAGGGTTGTCACCCTTATCACCTTATCACCTTTGAGTGGGATGATCAGGGACTCCCTGGTTTGGAAGGGCCTAAGGTGTTGGCTCAGTCGGGTTAGGTGTGAGCATGAAGGATTGTCCCTCTCGGCTAAGGATCGGTTTGTCATCACTCCTTACCTATACTCTTATCAAGTACAACCACTCGAGACTGTATGGGCAGTCGCTTGATCCAAACTTGCACGGTCTGTGCCCTAGAGTTATGATGGCTGGGAAGCACCAGGAGGATAAGGAAGGGGAATGTTTTGTCCGGTTTGGGCATGGTGGTGGCTTTGTTCCTTTTGGTATAACCACCAAGGTAAATTCGTGCAAGGGAAGAGAGAGTTTCGGATTCGAGTCTCATTGGCCATGAGATCGCATAGTCGGACTAGTGGGTAAAGTGTACACCTTTGCGCAGAGTTTAAAAACCTATTCGAATAGTCCGCGTCTACGGATATGGATGAGGTATGGCATGGATTTGACAATTAGTGTTTTGTTTTCCAAAAATGCTTTTGAAAAGTGGTTTTAAAAGGTCCGGTGGTTAAGCCGTGAGCTATGGTGGACGGGAAGTCCAGTAGCTGTTTTTGAAAATGAAAACAAGTGGGAAACTGCTGAGATATCTAGATGGTTAAGTCCATGGGATTTTGTTCTATATTGAAAAACTTCGTGCTCCTTTGGGAGAGGATGCGCCTTAAAAAATATAAAATGTTTTACAAAATAACCCTGCATCAAATATTGTTATTTCTGCAAAATATCCTGAGCTCCACATACTCCATGCATTATATCTGATTTCCCCATTCCATGGGTGAAGGTGGGTTGTTGGGTACGTAAGTACTCACTCTTGCTTATTTGTTGTTTTCCAGAGAAGGAGATCGTTGATCGGGTAAGAGTTACGTCTGTTCCAAACCATGCCTATGACTGTTGGACCGCTGATTTGCTTCGCTGCGTATATGGGACTGTTTCAGCCCACTCTGATGATATGTCCGAGTTATGAACCAACTCTTAGAGTTGATCGCCACCTTTATAGGTTTGTCTCGTTTAAGCAGATCTGGAACCATCTGATGTATAAATGTGTTTACTAGCTTTCTGAGACTAGTAATTGTATCACATTTGAGTCCCAGAGGATTGGGACGATTCAGGCAGACGGGGGATTAACGTCGGAGGGTAGGCCGACGGAGGTCCCTCGTTCCAGCAGGCCGACAGTGGCAGTGCGCTCCTGTGCTGGTCTCGAATGGATAAGGCATGGGTGACGAGAGGATTAAGAGAAACTAGGTCAAAATGGTTCGGTTGTTTTTGATGAATCACAAGAACCCACATTTTCAATAAGTATTTCGATCCAGAACCAACCTTTGTTGTAGGTGGAACCCGTTCCAACCCGCGTCAACCCGCTAACTAAATAGAAAAAGAAGCGCCACCTGCCAAGCGTAGGACGAAAATGACATTGCATGGGAGTTGATGCGTGTTGCAATGGAACGTATAGACTATAGTTTGTTCTGATAAACACAGATCATAAGTGAAATACGACGGAACATTAAACTATTATGATTTTTAATAAGACTGATGAATTTTGTGTTCATCTAGATTCCCAAAACCTCTCATGACGCAGACGGCGTTCCAGACGTGGACCAGGCACAGCTGGTTTTCTGTAGCTCTGTTGGGGGCTTGTTCTCAAATGCTAAGAGTTAAGAACAAGGCAACACAGAAAATGTTAAATGTTAAAGTCCTTCGTCCTTCACCACCTTATATCCTTTCGGAATATAAAGAATTTCGGACGAAGGTTACGAAGGACGTACCTTCGTAAACATAATAACGAGGGACGAAGTACTCATATAAATCATGAGATATAAAATAAACATTTAAATGTTATCATAGAATCATTTCCATCTTTACTAACATGAACGAATATAAATGATTTCAAATTACAAGTGTACCTTCGGTCTTGAGGAAGGCGAAAATACAAGTGCGATGCGAAGGCAAATGACAGGTTCGCGTGAACAGTACAGAGGTACTGTTCATCTATTTATAGGCACAGGTCGCAGCCTGTGACAAATTACAATTATGCCCCTTACAAAAGTTTACAACATTGACTCAGACCTTTATGGATAAAAAGGTCATTCTGTCTCTATGTCGGTTCGTAACGCCGAAGCTCCATGAAAAGGAACCTTCGGCCATCACTTGGAGGCGACTTCAGCCGAAGCTGCTTCTTCGTGTAAGACCTTCGGCGCACCGAAGCACGGCCCCAACAGTAGCCCCTTTCGCGGTGCTAGATCGTTTTTCGTAACGAGCTTGACCCGTGAAAAAAGTCTCTTCAGCTTCGGGAAGCCGAAGGTCCAAAAAACACCTTCCCTGAGCTCGTTGCGGAGAAACGATCCGGCTTCCGAGCGCGTGCCAGGCCCACTTTGCAGAGTTACTGTTTGATCTTTGCGGTCCACTGCACAGCGAGTACAAATGACTGCCCGCCTGGTGTAAAAATCCTGCCGCTTCGCCTTCTTACCTGCAGCACTATATAAACAAACGGGTAGGTGTGAAGTTACCACAGCATTCATTGCTATTTGCACTGTTTTGCTGCCAAAATTTTCCACCATAGCCGAAGCTTGACTCTCAGAATCGAACGAAGGTCCATCTCGACGTCTGCTTCGTCAGGAAGAAGAGCTTCGGAGAAAAGAAAAAAGAAAAGAGTGTCTGACTTCCCCAAACTCAGAATCAAATGGCGAGAGTGCGATCTACTGCGAAAGTTGTACGTGAGGGAGACGAAGCCGAAGGTTCGAACACTGTGCCCATCTCCGAAGCGATGCAGCGTTCCGGTCTAGTGACTGCGGAAGAAATGCCCAGTGCTGCAGCAAACCCAACAACCGCCGAAGGAGAAGAAGAAAACATTGAAGGGACTGATCCCGAAGATGACTACCGTATTGCCATGCCCAGCAAGCCCAGTCACCTGGATTTTGGGAAATCAACTGTTTCAAAGGCTGACCTTTCGAAGATGGTGAAAGCAGGTTATTTCAATGAAGACCAGAAGAAGCTACTTCGCTTCGGGGGAGAAGAAACCACCCCGAAGCCAGGGAAGGACGAAATTGTTATCTTCAAGAGCTTTTTAAAGGCTGGGCTGAGATTCCCTCTTCACAAGATTATTGCGGAGATACTGAAGAGGTTTGGTATCTACTTTCATCAATTGACTCCTAACGCCATCGTTAGGCTCAATGTTTATATCTGGGCCCTCCGAAGCCAAGCTGTGGAACCGTTTGCCGACAGCTTCTGCCGAGTTCACGAATTACATTACCAAACAAAGGCTAGAAAAGATGGGCTACATGATAATTTCGGTTGCTATAATTTTGCCTACCGGAAGACAACAAAGTGTCCTGTCATCAGCTACCGAAGCAAATGGCCAGCAGGCTGGAAATTTGAGTGGTTTTATGTAAAAGTTGACGAAGACAAAGAAAAATTGGTACAAAGCCCTCTGGATTTAATCTTTGGAGAGACAAGGCCACGATGCCACATCGGCAGGCTAGAAGGTCCCACCTGGGCTGCTCTGGGTGAATTTGAAATTATTTCAGAACATATTGGCACCAGGGATCTAGTTCAGGAATTCTTGGCATTCAGAGTTTTCCCTACTCTAAAAGAGTGGGAAATGCCGAAGTTGGAGGGAGAGAAGAAGAAGGGGGAGCTTGTCCGGCTGCCCTATCACTTTAAATTCAAGAAATTCTTTAAGAAGCCCTGCCAAGAGTGGCTGGACACAGTCGAGGTGATGTGCAATGAAATCCTGGGGAATTACTCCAAAAAAGAGGATCAACTAATGACAGCGGCCTTCGGCGCCCGACCGAAGCGAAGGCTGAACCGAGTGCTTGATGCCCTGGGCTTCGAGTACCCAGACTATGAGCAGTTGAACAAGGGTGCCGAGGGCCACAAAAGAAAAAGAGTGGCCGAAACTCTGACCAAGGATGAAGAACGACCAGCAACAGAGAAGAAGATTCCCAAGAAAAGAAAAATATCAACTCCGAAGCGAAAAATATCCGAAGAAGAGGGGACCCCCACACCACCTTCTACCAGCGACGTGGAGGAAATTTTAAAGGTAATGACTGAACCCATGCCCACGAAGCTAAGTCCATTAGGGCTCCAACTGACGAAGCTTTTTCAAAAGGTGGACGAGCCGGATCAAACGAAGATAACCAAACCCAAACGACAAAGAATTATTGCAGTAACTGAAGTTATCGACAAGACGCCGCCTAGGGCGTCAATTCAGAAAACACCAGCTGTCAAAGGCACCACAGACGTCGAAGTCGCGCCTTCGGAGGTCGCGGCTACCGAAGCCGCTACAGCCGAAGATGCAAACTTAGAAACTACCATTGAGGACATCGACAAGATTTTGGAAGACATGGCTGCGGAAGAAGCTGGTGCTACTACTGAAAAAACCATGGCCACAGTGCCTGAGAAAGGAAAAGAAATAGCCGAAGACACTTCGGACGACGAAGCCTACTCCTTTCAAAATTTAGTTGGGCAAAAACTGTCGAAGGACGAAATAGAAGAGCTCAAGGACTATGCCAAATCTTGCGGCTACAAGCCAGGTGCTCTCCTATTTGGAGGTGTGGACGATGAAAAATTAGGCTGCATTCGAGACCAAACTGGAGCTAAGGTAATCGGTACTCTATCAAAGAGTATCGGTTTTCCGAAGCTAGAGACAGACATCAGCCGCTACCGACGACAACATATCGTCGGCAGCTTATTTTATTCCAACTTCAAGGTAAACAACCTTTTCTCTGGTTTTTATTGCTGTTAATAATGAAAATGTTACCAATCGTAAGTTGTTTCTGTGCAGAGCATGCTACTGAGCAAAGCTCTGAAGATGCAGCAAGATTTGGAGGACAAAAAACACGAAGCTATAATTGAAAACTTAGAAAGCAAGATAAAAGAACAATCTGCCATCATTGAAAAGAAAGACTTCGAGCTCCAATCGACCGAAGGCTTGCTGGCTGAGACTGAGGCTAAAGTTTCAGAGTTGAATTCGAAGCTTATCAGTCAATCAAAACAATTCGATCAGGAGAAGCTAGAGCTTAATTCGAAGCTTGAAGCCGAAGTCCAGACCAGCTCAGAGTTGAAGAAATCGTTAACAAGCCTTCAAGACAAATGCTTGAAGTTTGGCAATAATTGTATTGGACGATTAAAAAAGATATTTTACTCTGTTGGAGCCAGCAGCGGGAAATTTAACCCTTCAGCGGAAAATTTACCACAGGCCTTCGATCATATTGAAGCTGAAATCGAAGAACTTGACGAAGTTATAGCCGGGCACGGCGACTTCTGTGCCTGGGTAGCTTCTCGGGGTACCGCTGCTGCATTCCTGAAGGCCGGCTACGAGCATGGAAAAATTGTCAACAGGCCCAACTTCACCCTATCTCCATCAATCCTGGATGATATACCTGACCTCGCCCGAAGCATCTCAAATAGATTTATAAAAATGATATGGACAAAAGGCGGGCGGGAGAAGGCTGGAGACGAAGCCCGAAGTCATCTTGAACCAGTAAGAAATGATACTTCGTACTTACCTTTTCCTTTGCACTTGATTTTTACTCACGATTCCTTGATTTATGTAGGATGACGAAGGTGAAGATGATGCTTAAGTTATGTCGCTGAAGCTGTCGCCGAGGCTGAAGCTTAATGAAGATCAGTAGAAATGTACTATAGGAAAACAAACTCAGGATACTTTTGTAACAAGTTTTGTAAATACAATTGAACTGTTCTCAAGGAACTTTGTACATACCTTGTAGTATATTCTTACCCTTCTACTAGGGTGCTTTGATGTGAACGAAATCAGTATTTTGAGCCGAAAGCGAAAAAAACACCTTCCCTTCTTTTCGTACACAACGAAGCATAGAATACCACTTCTCCCTTCTGCCGAAGCTTTTCTTTTACACAACGATTCATAAAAAGCCAATTCTTCCTTCTGCCGAGGCTTTTCTTTTACACAACGATTCATAAAAAGCTAATTCTTCCTTCTGCCGAAGCTTTTCTTTTACACAACGATTCATAAAAAGCCACTTCTCTTTTTTGCCGAAGCAACCACTTTGGTACATAAATGCTATGAATGAATGCTTATGTATGCAAATGCCATGATGTAATGTAATGTGCGAATGAATGTCCGAAGCGTATGTCCGAAGCCACACTCATCCATTATTTCCTTAGGAACAACCACACATCAGCTCTGCATTCCCTTAGGAACGACTTTGGAGCTTCTTCGCCTTTTACTTAGGCAGTATAAGCTCTGCATTCCCTTAGGAACGTCTTTGGAGCTTCTTCGCCTTTTACTTTCGGCGGAATCAGCGTTGACTTTTCGCTGTAAGCTCTGCATCCCCTTAGGGACGTCTTTGGAGCTTCTTCGCCTTTTACTTTCGGCGGAATCAGAGCTCTGCATCCCCTTAGGGACGTCTTTGGAGCTTCTCCTCTCTTTTTTTTTAGTTTTGGCACTCGATGGTGCGTTCTCAGCTTTTACATTTACATTCTTTGGGGGATTTTGCTCTTATAAAACTAAAAAGGAAATTACATATGATGGCCCCATTAAAAACCTTTCTCCCCCTTTAGAAAGGAAAAGGGTGCCATGAAAAAGAAAAAGAAAAACATAAAAAATTACATCAAGTTATACATAATATCTCCGAAGCTCATCTGCATTCCAAGATCTTGGAATTTCGTTGCCATCCATGTCCTTTAATCTGTACGAACCAGGCCTCGACGAAGATGCTACTAAGAAAGGCCCTTCCCATTTCAATTGTAATTTACCCACTGTATCTGGGTTGGCTACTCTCCGAAGCACCAAATGCCCTGGCTCAATATTTTTTAGCCGGACCTTTCTATCTCGCCATTTGATTGTTTCAGCTTGATATTTATTGATATTCTCCACGGCCTGAAGCCTGATCCCTTCTAAGGCATCTTTTTCCACAAGACAAGCATCTTCGGCACCTGATTCTGCCGAAGCTACCACTCTTATTGATCCAGCTTTAGCTTCTTCCGGAGTTATTGCTTCGTCACCAAATAACAACTTAAATGGGGTAAAGCCTGTAGACCTTGATGTTGTTGTATTGTGGCTCCACACCATTTTGGTCAACTGATCTGGCCACTTTCCCCTGGGTTGATTGAAGATTAACTTCATTATTCCTGTCATTATGATGCCGTTGGCCCTTTCAACAAGCCCATTCGACTCCGGATGCCTGACTGATGCAAAATGGATCTTCGTTCCAATTTGATCACAGAAATTTCTGAAATCTTCGGAGTCGAACTGTGTTCCATTATCTACAGTGATGGCCTTCGGCACTCCGAAGCGACAGACAATGTTCTGCCAGAAAAATTTTTGGACAGTGGCCGAAGTTATTGTGGCTAATGGCTTCGCCTCAATCCACTTGGAAAAATACTCCACAGCCACTATAACATATTTCAGATTGCCTTGAGCCGGTGGTAATGGACCCAGCAAGTCGAGGCCCCACCTTTGCAATGGCCAGATGGGCTGTATCAGCTGTGTCAAAGACGAAGGTTGCTTTTGATCTCTTGCACATTTCTGACAACCTTCGCACTTTTGAACTAACTCCGCTGCATCCGAAGCTGCCTTCGGCCAATAAAATCCTTGGCGGAACACTTTTCCAAGTAATGGCCTGGATCCGATGTGGGATCCACACAGGCCTGCATGTATCTCTTTCATTAACTCTATACCTTCGGGTCTAGACAAGCACTTGAGCAGCGGGGCACAAACTCCATGCTTGTACAATTCCCCTTCTATCATGATATACGGACGAGCTCTTGCCTCTATTCTTTTATTATAAGCTTCGTCATCTGAAAGGAAGTTACCCTGAAGGTAAGAGATTATTTCAGTTCTCCAATCTTCACTGTACACAGGAGAAATGTTAAGGACTGCTCTTTCAAGTAACTCCACTGAAGGTGCCTTTATTGTTTCGAAAAACACATCCGAAGGTAGCGGCAGCCCCTGTGCTGCAGACTTGGCCAACAAATCAGCATGCTCATTTTGTCCTCGAGGGATATTCTTAACAGAAAATCCTTCGAAGGAAGCTTCGATCCTTCGGACCGTGTCTAGGTATTTTTCAAGCTTCGGGTCTTTAGCCTTGCAACTTTTGTCAATATGACCCGAAACAACCTGGGAATCAGTTTTAAGAATCGCCCTTCTGATTCCCATTGCCTTTAGTTTCCGAAGACCCAGGAGCAGGGCTTCGTACTCAGTTATATTATTTGTGCAGCTGAAGTCAAGTCTTGCTGCATAGCAAGTTTTAACCTTGGACGGTGAGACCAACACAGCAGCTGCACCTGCTCCGAAGGTTCCCCAAGAGCCATCACAAAACACTGTCCATACTTCGGCATCTTTATTTGCTTCTTCGTCCTGAGCCCCTGGCGTCCAGTCGGCAATGAAATCTGCCAATGCTTGAGACTGGATTGAGGATCTATGCACATAGTCAATGTAAAATTCATTGAGCTCCGCAGCCCATTTTCCAATCCGGCCAGTAGCTTCTCTATTTCTCATGATATCCTTCAACGGCTGCGAAGAAGGAACAATAATATTGTATGCCTGAAAATAATGCCGAAGCTTCCTGGATGCCATTAAAACGGCATACAACACCTTCTCCAGCTCTGTATAATTTTTCTTTGAGACACTGAGGACCTCAGATACAAAATATATTGGGACCTGCTTCTTGACCTGACCATCAAACTTCTCCTGGACAAGTGCCGCACTTACTGCTGAGTGCGAAGCTGCCACATATAACAACAGGGGAGCCCCTGGCATTGGTGGGGTTAATGTTGTTAGATCTATTAAGTATTGCTTCAGCTCTTCGAAGGCTTTTTGTTGACTTGGGCCCCATTGAAAGACTTCAGCTGACTTCAGCACCTCGAAGAATGGTAAGTTTCTTTCTGCTGATCTGGATATAAATCTGTTGAAAGATGCCAGCCTTCCTGTCAATCTTTGGGCCCCTTTTCTTGTGGTTGGTGGCTCCATTCGAAGTATAGCTTCGATTTTATTTGGATTAGCTTCGATCCCCTTTGTTGAAACCAAGCATCCAAGAAATTTGCCCTTCTTCACTCCGAAGACACATTTTTCTGGATTCAGCTTCAGACCAGCTTGTCTGAAGCTGGCGAAGGTCTCCTGCAGATCAGCAATATGATTTTCCTGCTTCGTGCTTTTTACAATAATGTCATCGACATAAGTCAGCACATTTCTGCCTATCTGAGACTGGAGAACCTTCGCTGTCATTCGGCTGAAACTCCCTCCGGCATTTTTGAGCCCCTCAGGCATCCGAAGATAGCAATATGTACCACTTGGGGTTATGAAGCTAGTCTTCGGCTCATCTTCCTTCTTCATCCAGATTTGATGATAGCCTGAGTAGCAGTCCAGGAGACTCATGAGCTCTGAAGAAGCTGCTGCATCAACTAAAGAGTCTATCCTTGGCAGCGGGAATTCATCCTTCGGACAAGCCTTGTTGAGATCTGTGAAATCAATACACATTCTCCACTTGCCATTGGCCTTCTTCACCATAACAGTGTTAGCTAGCCACTCTGGATACTTCACTTCTCTGATAACTCCTGCACTGAGGAGTCTTTTTACTTCATTGCGAGCCCCTTCGGCCTTGTCATCGGACATTTTCCGAAGCCTCTGCTTTCGGGGTCTGAAGGATGGGTCAACATTAAGCGAATGTTCAATAACATCCCGATTTACTCCACAGAGATCATTAGCTGACCATGCAAAGACATCTTTGTTGTTGAATAAAAACCTTATCAAGGTTTTCTCCTGGTCTTCAGATAATTGCGAGCCCAACAACACCTTCTGCTCTGCTATATCTTCACACAATAACATAGGCTTCGGTTGATCCGCTGAAGCTGCCTTCTCCCTCCTGAATTTGTACTGTTCACAAGCTTCAGCTCCATCTATGTTATGGATTGCCTTGGAGTCAGTCCAGCTTCCTTCGGCCCTTCTAGCAGCTTCCTGGCTTCCATGAATAGCGATAGGCCCTTGGTCCGAAGGTATCTTCATGCAGAGATAAGCTGGGTGAAGAATTGCTTCGAAGGCATTAAGAGTACCACGGCCAATGATAGCATTGTAAGGATACTCCATGTCAACAATATCAAACACAATTTGCTCAGTCCTTGTGTTGTTAACAAACCCGAAGGTTACCGGCATGGTAATCTTCCCAAGTGCTACAATCTGCCGCCCTCCGAAGCCACAAAGAGGGTGCGTAGCATCATGAATCTTGTCTTCGGGTTCTTGCATTTGTCTGAAGGCTTTAGCAAATATAATGTCAGCTGCACTGCCTGTATCAACTAGGACATTGTGGACCAGAAATCCTTTGATCACGCAAGAGATAACCATGGCATCATTGTGGGGATAATCCTTAAGCTGAAGGTCTTCCTGAGAGAAGGTGATTGGAATATGAGACCATTTTGACTTGATGAAGGGTCCCTGCACTCCAACATGCTGCACCCTTCTCTGAGCCTCCTTCTTCTGCTTCTTGTTAGCCGGCTCTGAGCAAGAACCGCCTGTTATCGGGAGCACCAGCTTCGAAGCCGAAGCAGCTCCAGCTTGATTGTTGAACGAAGCCATCGGCTCAGAAAGGTGGAAGTGAGTTCACCGGAGGTGGGCGCCAATGTTGGGGGCTTGTTCTCAAATGCTAAGAGTTAAGAACAAGGCAACACAGAAAATGTTAAATGTTAAAGTCCTTCGTCCTTCACCACCTTATATCCTTTCGGAATATAAAGAATTTCGGACGAAGGTTACGAAGGACGTACCTTCGTAAACATAATAACGAGGGACGAAGTACTCATATAAATCATGAGATATAAAATAAACATTTAAATGTTATCATAGAATCATTTCCATCTTTACTAACATGAACGAATATAAATGATTTCAAATTACAAGTGTACCTTCGGTCTTGAGGAAGGCGAAAATACAAGTGCGATGCGAAGGCAAATGACAGGTTCGCGTGAACAGTACAGAGGTACTGTTCATCTATTTATAGGCACAGGTCGCAGCCTGTGACAAATTACAATTATGCCCCTTACAAAAGTTTACAACATTGACTCAGACCTTTATGGATAAAAAGGTCATTCTGTCTCTATGTCGGTTCGTAACGCCGAAGCTCCATGAAAAGGAACCTTCGGCCATCACTTGGAGGCGACTTCAGCCGAAGCTGCTTCTTCGTGTAAGGCCTTCGGCGCACCGAAGCACGGCCCCAACAAGCTCCGTTGCCTGAATTTTTTTAAAAAAAAGATCTTCCTGCTCTCACGCTAGACTGCATAGCAGCCTGGTGTGATGAGTCATGAGTGCGACAAGGCTGGGCTGGGCAAGGGAGGGCCCAAGCCTACGGTACTCGCACGCACACGCCAAACAAGTTTGAGGCCCACTGGACGGAAGGCTTGGACAGGATCTATTTTTTTTCTCTTGCGTTGCGTGTGTAGTTTAGTGTAGTGTGTGCGACACGGCTGGTACTGGATAGCAGTAATGTACTATGTGTTAAGTAACCCTAGTTAGGGTTATGTGGGCAAATACCTGCTTTGCCCTTGAGGGGTCTCACATCTCTATATAAGGAACCTGTACACCCCTTCATATGACAGAGATCAGAAAGAGGCCAGAGGCCCAACCCTATATCCAGTGTCTCGTGTGTTTCTTCTGTCGTGCTTATGGGAAGGGAGACGGGTTCTCTACATCTTCTTGCGCCTCTACTGCTGCTGACGGAATGGAAGGGAGCGGATCTAGTGATCCGTGGTAACGTAGTTCTCAACATGTTATCAGCACGCTCTACCTCGACGTTGCTGTGGAATCAGATCTGCATCAACTCTCCGTCAAGCCGGCTGGTCTCCCGGCCTAGCCGAACTGTCCTACGCGACAGCCTTCGATTCTGTATCTAAAAATCAAGTGGTATGTCTTTGTGAGTAGAATGAATCTACTGTTTGCCGTGGCTAATTAAAAAAAAGCACGGCGACAGTGGCTCTGTTGGCCACGCACCGCGCGAAATAGTGTACCCCGCGTGCCTGCGCAGCGCGAACCGCCCTGTTGGTGGCTCCGTGACCAATCTGATCAAGCGCTAGCTAGGCTCTCTCAGGATGGAGGCAGCCGCCTCCAGTCCCGATGGACTCTGTCGGTCTAACCATGGCGCGTATAAGTCGAGAGCTCCAGCATGCAGGGACGTGCAGCGTTGCATGTGTGTTGACCACGCGCATGGACTCTCTCGTGTGCTGCTGATGCTCCATCAAAGCGCATGCGAAAAAAAATGATCACCCGGTCAAATCGGTTGACCACGCGCATGGATGTGCAGTGTTGCATGGTCCTCCGCATGGAGTCATGGACCACACGTCTGCCATGTCAGAAACAAAAAAAAGGCCGGTCAAAGGTATGCATGCGACGCTCCTATACGTGGGAAAGTCACGGTTAAGCAACCTCCTCCTCTATGTACAACTGTTTGAGTGGTTTAAACCGTTGGATGATTAGACACGATGCAATATTTATATACATAAGTTCTTGTTAAATTTATATAAATTTATATGCATGCTCCATATAATTTGTTCTATATTTCCAGTTGCAAATAACAAAAAGACTAAACATGTTACAGTTTCTAGCGTAATTAATTATTTCTTGCAGTAAATAATTAGTACAAAATGCACGTTTAATAATGGGAAAATGCCTTTTGCACATATGTGGTGATGCCCATGCATTAATTTTGTTTTTTCTATATTAATAATTATTTCTGGCAGCAAATAATTAACAAAGAATTATTAAGAATGCATGTGAAGGCTATAATGTGCATATTCAAATCGCTCTAAATATTTTCTATGTGTTGAGCCTTCGGACTCACGTCGAGCGATTAAATTGTATAATGGGTACTCAGACACGCCGATCAGGCTGCGTTGGTAATCGGCTGAGTTATGACATTAGCTGAATATTGACTGCACTCTGGCAACACGACGCAATATTTGTGCCGTTCGAACTTGGTTGCGTCATGTGATTGCTATGTCGCGCTCTCCATTATTCGGATCGCTTCCGTTGAGTCAGACCGCCATCGTTGAGTCACGTATTTTTTGCATGCCCTGTAGGCACTGTCTGTCTGCCGCGAGCCACAATTGCGCCTGTTGCGCACGTTGCGTGTACTTATCGTGTACCCCGATTACCGAGCCACAATTGTGCATGTTGCGCTTATTACTATAGCTTGCTATGCTGCATAGCCCTGGTGGTCGCACACGCGTTGACGCCACATATGCTAGAGCTTGTATTCGCGTAGATTGTGGTGGGTTGTTCAACCCTTTAAAGTCACATTATGTGCAACCTTCTTAAACAATTTTATTTGGCTCTATATTCTTTTTTTATTGTGTTGTGTGGCATCATATATTGATATATATCGCCAAGTGGCCATAACAACTGTATCAAGCTCTATAGTGCTTGGAAATCTGGGAAATTAAATTGAAATACAATGAAACATAGATAAATTAATTCTCTGCTCTCACATCATGCATAAAGTTTTACCCGAAGTAACCCGAAGATATATAATGCATGAAAGCCTTTTGGCATATAAGACATCACAAATTGGGATTCTATTAGTAAACAAAAAGACCTTACCAAATAATTTAAGATCAGAAATCTCAGTCATACATTGCTCAACCAGATGTTAGCACATTGCTCTCTTTGTCGCTGAATGGCATGAAGCAAACTATGAGATAAAAGGACATGTAATCGCTAGCAACACAAAGTTGCGAGTATACCGAGAGGTTATTCTAAGAAAATTTTCACTATGTTGGTGTGAAAACCATAGTGTGTTTCCGTCGAACCACTTTACTCGTTCTATCTAGGACCTCTATGCTTGTGCCGCATACATCTCTCGGAATTGTAAATATTTATAGTCACTAAATTGACTCGAGATAGTCCTTTGACAAGTTTGGTATACGCTGTAAGCTAAATGGTAAAGGTCGGTCCTGAATGGACACATACACGGGGTTTATGTAGCCGAACTACAATGAATTCCACCCATTGGCATGCTTACCATTATCTACCTCTGATCTACCAGAAGTGAGAAGAGTAGACAAATAACTATGAAATCCCACATCACCACAGAGCTTGAAGTGAAATTGGGCATTAATATGTCATTGGTCCTTGGCGCCGGAAGATCCATAATTATTGACCTATAAACTACTAGTGATGATAATTTGTGATAGAAATATGAAGATCTTGTAGAGACCTGTTGTATCCTCTCTACTCCTGATGATTTCTTTGTATGAGAGCAGTAATATCTGTTGTTGAAGATGGATCCTAGGCGGATACCAGTATTGTTTCGTCCTTGCCAAGCAGTTATCATCATTTGCTTCATCAAAAGCTAGTTATATGGTGATTTTTCCCAGATAAAAAATGAATTCTTGGCCTTGTCTGTTCTATTCTAAAGCTTCTCTTTTTGTCGAACAATGAAGAGATTGAAATAATGCTTTATAGAACAAATTGGTATATAATATGAGGAGAAATGTTTGCCCTGCTGGCAGCATCACAATTTATTAACTGTTGTTATAAATTCTCTCTCAAAATTATAATACCTAAAAATGTTGCATAAATCGATACCCAATTTCAGAACGGTATGAGTAATTGGGTAAACCATGGGCAATAATAAAATGAGCTGGACTATACATCTCTGCATATAAAAATCTTTGCTTGGCAGCATTGCCTGATGCCGTGCACTTTACTACCAATATAAACACACATTTTCCTATGTGCCTCAAAGCACAATGCAACCAGTGAATGTCCTTGTGAGCGCTAAACCATGATGGTCTTTTTACTTGTTGACCTGAAGTCAACTAATGGCTCCAAACGACGAATGGTATGCATTAGCCCCTAAAGGACCCTTATGGATAAAAATAGTGTTGTGCATGTTAGTCTAAATCTTAATGATTGACTGTGTATTTGGTAATAAAAACATATAAGTTTGCATAATTGTAACCACGAAGCAACTTGTTGTTGCGTGTCTCACTGGATGTTGAGACTAATCCTTCATGTTGAAGGAAAAAGATGTAGTATTCATGCCACTACATTAATCTAAGTCCAATGCTCACTGCATAAAACCCTTATCTGTAATGTGCGTAATATTTCCCAAATAAATCACCACAATAGCATACATTGGCCACAACTGGTTGATTGTGGTTGGGGATTTTATCTATATGCTTTTTAGAACATCTCGGCATTAGGGGGAGGAATGCCCATATAGTATAATGCCTCAATATTCTATTAAACGCACAAAAGCCAAACTGAATCTGTCGTTCAGTGTGTACTCCTGTGTATATGGAGTTTGCCAGAAATCGTTGAGGAGTAACCATATTGGTCTGAATGCTTCTACCTGATGTAGATGTGGATATACCCGGGATTAATATAATATCCACATTTGACTTATTGGCATTTGATCTATTCTCGGGGACGCCTGCGAATATGATCCGTTGGTCTTAGTCAAAGCATATATTCTGATTGCAGATTCACGTGGTCTGTAATAACTCTCCTCCAATGGACTCGCCCTGCTGGTGATTTGCCTCACGAAGAGGTTCATCTTGATGATGAAATTCCTAGCAATGCGCGCAATATCATTGTGCTGGGAATACGGAACAATGAATCTTTCGTTTTGGGAAATGACGAAGATCATTATTAAATGTGGGAGACAAATGTGTCGACACCTATCTTGCCGTTCTAGATTGCAAATGGATCCAAAACAAAGTCCTAGGCATGAGTGCTTGAAGCTCTCTTATCGGGTCATTGATAAATGCAATCGAGGCTGAACCAATAATCGCAAAATAAAAGTCGCGATCTTGAAGCTCGGACATTTATGGGCACTATTGAAATAATGTGTGGTGAATGCGATGGTTCAAGTGGTCTTGTGAGAGACCCATCCCACGTATGTGTTGAATAAACACTGTTCCGCTATGTAATATATCTGGCAAATGGCATGAATTAAAATATGCAGTTAATAGGATTCTGAAGATCCATCATGAGATCCTAGGAGGACTCATATCTTTGAATTATAAATATGCAACATATAAATCTCATACCGAATAATACATTCCTGATGAATGATCACTCTCCTATGTAGGGAGAA
The DNA here is from genome assembly GCA_029449295.1 of Zea luxurians. Taxonomy (NCBI): domain Eukaryota; kingdom Viridiplantae; phylum Streptophyta; class Magnoliopsida; order Poales; family Poaceae; genus Zea; species Zea luxurians. Next base: position 10,335,097 of record JAOPSE010000039.1, read on the forward strand.
TATCTCCTAGTTGAGACTATCGTTCCCAGATGGAAACTATCCAGAAGAAACAAAGTCTGTGTTGAACACCAAAGTTTGATAATCCCTATAAAGGGATAAAGACCCATACAGACCCGAAAAGGAATAAGATGAGGTACCAAAGGACTTGAAGTTCACCGAATAAGCACATGTGCATTCCATGAGTTTTACTCATGGTAATTTCCACTAAATTTGGAATTACGGTATCCTCTAAAGCCCTGATGGCAGAAACCTATAAGGTTTAGGTGTTACTGGCAAAATATCCCCATTGTGCCAGAATGACAGACTATAATGATGTATCTGATCGATGAAAAATCCCTGATGGATTACGATCTTAGATGGACTTTTGTGACACCATCATAGATGTTGCAATGGATGAATGCCTCGAGCGATGTATCATATTTAGAATATGTACTATTGCAACTATATTATCCCCTAAGTCCTATTGAAGGACATGTTATTTGCTTTGCACAACTATGTATAACTTGTGGTGTAAGATAGAAAATGATAGCACCCCAACCTCATTTATTCTCGTTATTCCAGATGAACAATGAGACATATATCTTAAAGAATATGCTTGAGTTATGAGGGATAAAGACTTTGACAGATGTCATCGTCAGGGGGAGCAAATGCTTATATTGATCACAACTGTGAGACAATAAATGTCATATTCTATGCCCTGAAGGCGTGAGCTTGATGATCAATATGTGAACCTTTATGGAATTTTCTATCAAATATATAGATCTAGTCGATCGAACACCATCAATCAAAGTGGCTTATTTATATTGATACGTGCACTTACCTCGTATATCCTAGAAGTGAGTAGAGGTAAAGTTCCTAAAATAGTCCTTGCAAGGATATGCAATCCGTTTGCTAAATCTTTATTTGCATATACTTCTAGAAGAAGATGTTTTGCCTTATTGATACGGTTTTGCAAGGATCAGGGGGAGCACATTTATAAAAGTTAGCCCTTGTAGAAGATTCGATAGAATCTAGATCTCAGAGGATCAAATCTGTCCCGATGACAGCTGTTGTTCTCTTTTTTCCTTTGTGAGTTTTCTTGAAGTTTCTCACATGAGGTTTTTAACGAGGCAACAAAGTGCAAATGCAATTTGTATCACCATGCCCTCTTTCTCCATATTTTTCCCACTGGGTTTTTTGGAGTTTTAACGAGGCATGTGTTGGTCGCGGTATTCGCCCAAGGGGGAGTGTTAAGTAACCCTAGTTAGGGTTATGTGGGCAAATACCTGCTTTGCCCCTGAGGGGTCTCACATCTCTATATAAGGAACCTGTACACCCCTTCATATGACAGAGATCAGAAAGAGGCCAGAGGCCCAACCCTATATCCAGTGTCTCGTGTGTTTCTTCTGTCGTGCTTATGGGAAGGGAGACGGGTTCTCTACATCTTCTTGCGCCTCTACTGCTGCTGACGGAAGGGAAGGGAGCGGATCTAGTGATCCGTGGTAACGTAGTTCTCAACACTATGCACATCGAAGCAGCTCATGATTCATGAATCGATATCTCGGCGTGTGTACAGTACTTCTGGCCGAACCGGTGAGACTTCTTTTTTTTCGTTTTAATAAATGACCACTGAAGAGAGTACGGTGAGCGTGACTCTTGCAGTACTCATCCAGTCATCTTTGTACTTATATTTAAACTGTACTCTGCAAATATTACAAAACAATATTTTATATGACCAAATTGGTGAACTAGTGGACAAGATATAATAGCTATCGCGCAGAACTTATTATTATTATCATCATCATTGGATCCCTTGGTCCTCCGCCAAGCGCTATTGGGCCTGCACTGATAAGTGAGAGAAACCAAGAACGCGAAAACGATACGGAGTGAGGACAAATAATATTATCGTTATTGGATCCCTTGGTCGTTCACGAGCGCTTGGACATACACATGCCGTGTTTCACGTTCACAACAAATGCAAGGAGAACAACCGAACGATAGACGTCAGCTCCGTCTCGTCGGTTAGCAGCCAAGCCACAGGACAGGGACGTCGTCCTCCGGTCCCACGCTGTATTCTGCGTGTTCCTGTCCTGTGGCGCCGCGTGGGGTGTCGTCATGCTGGTGTGGGCGCTCGATCGGTAGAAAAAAAACACAATAGAGAGGAAAAAGAAATTAATTTGTCGTTCAATATTTTTTTGTTTCCGAATTATATGAGATTTTTGTTCCAAACTGGTGGGATAGGATAGGACAACGTATATACGAAGAGGTATATCTGCTCCAGGGTTTTGCGTCCATCCATTCCTCGATGTGGCATTTGTCCGCGTACATGCATGGCTTCTCAGGCCTACGACGGGACTAGCTAGCAGTAATAATCTTGCTAGCTAGAAACGCGACGTCTTGGCCGCATTCGGTAAGGATATAGCGGTGCATGTTCACGTGTATAAATAAATCGGTTCGGTCTATCGCCCACCCACCCAGCTTATTTCTGACAATCTGATTATAGAAAACAATCTGGATACGGAGATAATCTAATTATTGTAGATATTATATATGAAAAAAAGATAAAAGAGTCTATATAGTTTAGAATGTATAAAACAACTGTTCTCTACTATCACAATAATTTGATCAACTCTATATTTACGTTGGTTTTTAATGATTTTGATTAAAGTGATTATTATAGGAGCACGCTGAAAAAAAAACTGTAACAAACATGATCGATTCAATTAAACCTCGAAAGATCTTCTCTGTAGATTTGCTTATCGCTTACAGAGTGGCTACCGAATCATGACGAGTGCATGAGCGTCGAATGTGAAATCGGGTCTACACGCGAATCAAACTATAGCGAGACAGTACCAAGCCGAGAGCAACGTGGATTGACAAACAAAAGGAGCAGCCCCGTTATATTTTTTTTCCGTCTTTACCTTTTTAGTACTGATTCTAAAGATAACACCGGAGTAATTTATTTTTTAAAATTAATCCGTTTTGTCACATCGGTCGATAATATAAATCTAGATTATATTTAGTATTTTCAGATAGGCAAGTTATTGTAGTACATAATATTGTACCTTTGCAAAGTAGCTCTGTTAGTGAGTTAGTTAGAGTAGTAAATTTATTTAGTTCGATTAGCTTATTGTTAGTTAGTTTATGTTATTTTGAGTTATTATAAATATCTTGTATGCCTGTTTCAGATCACAAAGACTCCAATCTTTCAACCTTTGCAACACGTCTCATATAGTTATCAACCATGTTACAATTCGGCTGGCCTTGTTAAGAAGGCTAATCGTCGTTGTAAATCGAAGAACATAAACAAGAACAAGATAAATTGCAGATAGATGATTAATCATTTGAATTTAGGGTTTCACAACCGATAATAATGATTTCCCAATGACACGTTGATCTAAAGCAAAATTGAAACCATAAAATAAGTATCAGCTACTAAATTAAAGTCTAAGGGTCATCCCACCCTCGATCTAGACGTGCCTAGTAATAGATGTTTTATTGATAAAATTGAATAGCAAGAGATTTCCTTCCATTGATTCCCTCTAATCATCTTTATCACTAAACCAATCCTAATAGGCCGATGCACGCACTTAAATTTTAGACGTTGAATGCTCATAACAAACAGTTACCGTGGAATCCGCGATCACACATGAGTTACAGTTGTTTTTCCGGTGAAGCTAGTACTTTACTTGAGTATACCATACTTTTTGTGTTGGAAACACCATTGTCACACGGGTCTAATAAGAATATTGACTGGCAAAGCCAACACCTGAGTCAGTCAGTCTTCCCAGTTGCTGGTTGGGTAGGTCAAACCGCGAGTACGAGATAACTCAGAGGCTTCAGTTTCACAGGCCCCTTTCAAAACGATATGTAGTAGCTCATCCTAATTGAAGTATTCCATTCTGGCGAGCGTTCCTTTCATTGGAAATCTTATGAGTGTCTTTCCTGGTTTTTAAAGACGGGTTTTCATATGCCGTCTGCGCTTGGCTTCGGCTGTAGAAAGAAGTCCCTTTCTCTCTACAACCCTATTTATATGATAGGCCCGGCCCCTTTCCCCCTATCCCTCCCTTATGTTTAGGAGCGGGTCTGCCCAAGAACGACCTGTGGTGGTACGGACTCCGCAAGCGTCCCGCACAGAAAGAAACGGACCATTCCTTTTTTAGAGTATAATCGTTTTCACGTTAGGTTGTCTCTAGGCTCCAGTAGCTCACATATTTTATCCCATATTTCAAACTTCACTCTAAATACAGTGTCAAAATAGCGTTATCTACAGTATCACATCCCCTATTTTACATGATCTACTTAAGACACCTTTAAAAGAGCCCCGAGTAAATATATGGAACGTGCCGAAATTTTTCATACATAAATGTAGCACTTTGTCACCGCGAAGAAAAAGTCAAGAGTACTTGCTCGAGTTTAGGATTTAGGGTGTGTTTTCCATATCCAAACAAACACCCCCTTGATTTACTTGCTCACGTTGTCAGCGAAGGGTAGTTTTGAAGCAACAGGAATAAACTATATATTTTGTCCTAGTGAATGAATGGCTGTTAAAATCCAACTCATGGAGGACATATTGTCCCTAGCAGCGTGGTGGACATATTGTTTCCTCTCCGTCCATCACCCACCCCCGTTGGTCTGTCGGTCTCAAGCTCTCATCCACACACGCCGCCATCAGGCACGTATGCGATGCGACCTCGTGTTACATGCTACTACGGCCGTGTATATAACAACGATCAGTCTACCGTGACCACCCCCATCCTCTCTAACCCACGGAAGCAAGGCAAAAAGCCCGTGCTGGACGACATCTCCCCTGTCGATCCAAGACGATGATGCAGCAGCTACGTCACAGCCAGCCGAGCCCGTGCCTCTGCGGCCTGCGGGCGGCACGGCCGATGCTCGCGCTCGGCGCAGCAGCATCCCGTTCGCGGCCCGCCGGAAAACTGCAACCGAGCGCCTGCCTCGGCCTCGGCCATGTAGCCCCAGCCGCGGCGAGAGGACAGCCCCGTCCCCGTGCCGTTGCCGACTCGGCGCTGGGAAGCTCGTCGACGAGCGTGCATGTCGGAGGCAAGCTGCTGCTGCAGAACTTCGCCGCCGACGGCCAGCAGCGGCTCAAGCTCTCCATCCAGCTTGTCAGCGCCACCGTGGCCGGTACGCGCGCGAACTCGGCCATATGCATATGCACGCACGCGCGGCACGCCACAACTCGATCGGCGCCACGCGCACATTGTGCCTAGCTAGACCTACATTTTTTGTTACGTACGTGCAGATCCCGACGGGCGCGGGGTGAAGGCGGAGGCGTCGGTGCTGGACACCGTCGTGGGCAGCGGGAACAGCGAGCTCGACGTGGACCTGATCTGGGACGAGGCGCTGGGCGCGCCCGGCGCGGTGGTGGTGAAGAACCACTCCGACTTCCCCGTGTACCTGAGGCTGCTGAGCGTGCCGGCCGGCGTCGGCGGCGCCGACGACGAGGCCGCCGCCGTCCACTTCGCCTGCAACGGATGGGTGTACCCCGTCGACAAGCACCCGTACCGCCTCTTCTTCACCAACGACGTGCGTGCGTGCGCAGCTAGCTAACCACTACTGCATGCTGACCGACGACCCTAGCACACCACAACGCTCGAAACTTGCATCACGTCCGTACGCTGTTCCCTTCATCTGCAGGCGTGCGTCAAGGAAGAAACGCCGAGCGCCCTGCTCAAGTACCGGGAGGACGAGCTCGGCGCGCTCCGGGGAGACGGCGAGACGACGGAGCGGCCGTTCCAGCCGTGGGACCGCGTGTACGACTACGCGCCGTACAACGACCTGGGGAACCCAGACCTGCGCCAGGACCTGGCGCGCCCCGTGCTGGGAGGATCCCAGGAGTACCCGTACCCTCGGCGTACCAAGACCGGCCGACCAGCCGCCAAAACAGGCCCGTGCACGTTCACGATCTCCGTTTCCCAAAAACGTTCCGTTCCAGCCGCCACAGCAGGGGAGGATCTCGCTCGCTCGCTCGCTAGCTCTCTCACTTGCTGCCTCGTCGTGCGTCATCAGATCCTCGGTCGGAGAGCAGAGCGCCGCTGGACGAAGAGATCTACGTCCCCTGCGACGAGCGCGTCGGCTTCGCCAGCATCCCCGCGCCGACGCTTCCGCCGCTGGGTGGGCACTTCAGGTCCCTCGCCGATGTCTACCGCCTCTTCGGCCTCGACGACCTCGGCCGGCTCCCGGAGGCCAAGGCGGTCATCAACAGCGGCGCGCCGTTCCCCGTCGTGCCTCAGGTCATTTCAGGTGCGTACTACTGTGATAGCAATAATATATGCATGGTCTTATGTAGTCATGTGCTCAAGGGAAAGGAAAGGAAAAAAAAGGAACTGTATGTCTCTATCTTTCTGTCTGTCTGGGTCTGGTGCAGTTAACCCGACACATTGGCGGAAGGACGAAGAGTTCGCGCGGCAGATGATCGCCGGGGCGAACCCGGTGTGCATCAAGCGCGTCACCAAGTTCCCGCTGGCGAGCGAGCTTGACCGCGGGGTGTTCGGCGACCAGGACAGCAAGATAACCAAGGACCATGTCGAGAAGAACATGGGCGGCATGACGGTGCAGCAGGTGTGCCGCACGACGGGCAATTTTTTTAGCTACTAGGCCCTAGGCGATCTTTCAGGCAAAATGACGCTTGTTTGGAAAATATGCAGTTCTTTCTCTTTTTTCTGTCTGAACTCGACCATGGACATGGACCGATGCACTCATGCACGCAGGCCGTAGAGGAGGGGAGGCTGTACGTCGTGGACCACCACGACTGGGTGATGCCATACCTGAAGCGCATCAACGAGCTCCCTGCAAGCGAGGAGAAGGCGGAGGTGTCGCAGAGGAAGGTGTACGCCGCCAGAACGCTCCTGTTCCTGGACGGCGAGGACTCGATGCTCAGACCGCTGGCGATCGAGCTCAGCTCGCCGCACCCGGAGAAGGAGCAGCTCGGCGCGGTCAGCACGGTGTACACTCCACCGGACAGCGGGGACGACGGCATCACGGCCGGGAGGTTCTCGACCTGGGAACTGGCAAAGGTTTACGCCTCTGCCAACGACGCAGCCGAGAACAACTTCGTCACTCACTGGTATGTACGTACACTCGTTCGTACGTAGAGACAAGACGAGGTCAATGTGTGTCTCTGTGTGTGTAGGCTCAACACGCACGCATCCATGGAGCCGATTGTGATCGCGGCGAACCGGCAGCTGAGCGTGCTGCACCCAATCCACAGGCTCCTCAAGCCGCACTTCCGGAAGACGCTCCACATCAACGCCGTCGCACGCCAGATCATCGTCGGCTCGGGTGACCAGAGGAAGGACGGCAGCGTCTTCCGTGGCATAGACGAGGTCACCTACTTCCCCAGCAAGTACAACATGGAGATGTCCTCCAAGGCTTACAAAGCCTGGAACTTCACGGACCTTGCTCTTCCCAACGATCTCATCAAGAGGTAATACCAGTACTAGATACGAAATGACATGTATTCGTTCACATACCATAGCAACAGCATGCTATACATGACGTACGTACAGAGGTCTGGCGAAAGGAGATCCAAAGAAGCCAGAGACGCTGGAGCTGGCGATAAAGGACTACCCGTACGCGGTGGACGGGCTCGACATGTGGGCGGCGATCAAGAAGTGGGTGGCTGACTACTGCGCCATCTACTACGCCGACGACGGCGCGGTGGCCAGGGACAGCGAGCTGCAGGGGTGGTGGAGCGAGGTCAGGAACGTGGGGCACGGCGACCTGGCGGACGCGCCGTGGTGGCCGGCGATGGACTGCGTCGCCGACCTCGTGGAGACCTGCGCCACCGTCGTCTGGCTGAGCTCGGCGTACCACGCGTCCATCAGCTTCGGGCAGTACGACTACCAGGGCTTCGTCCCGAACGGGCCCTCCATCACCACGCGGCCGGTGCCGGGCCCGGACGCCGGGGCGGAGGTCACGGAGTCGGACTTCCTGGCGAGCGTCACGCCGGTCACCGAGGCGCTCGGCTTCATGTCCATCGCCTCGGGGCCGATGGGGCTCAAGGGCACGGAGGTGTACCTGGGGCAGCGCCCGGACACGGAGCAGTGGACGCGCGAGCGGAGGGCGGCCGAGGCGCTGGCGGAGTTCCGGGCGAGGTTGGAGGAGGTCGCGCGCAACATCGACAGGCGGAACGCGGACCCTGCGCTGAAGAACCGGACGGGGCCGGTGGAGGTGCCCTATACGCTGCTCAAGCCGACGGCACAGCCCGGACTGGTGCTCCGTGGCATACCCAACAGCATCACCGTTTGAGCAGCAGAGCGCCGTCGGCAGCTGTCAGCTGTGTACAGAATAATAAGGTGGTCGTGTTTGGTGTTTGTATACGGCGCTATCTCCACCACATAAGGGCTTGTTCGTTTTGGAGTGGATTGAGGGGGATTGGAGGGGATTATCCCCTCCAATCCCCCTCAATCCACTCCAAAACGAACAAGGCCTAAACGTGAAAATGTTTTTTTTTGAATTATATGGCCATGCAGGCCCGCAGCCTGTAAGCCTGGGCCCAGGTTCGGTTTTCTGTTTTTTTTATCAGCAAGCCACGTCGGTCCGGGTGATCTCGCTACTGGAGATAGCAATGGGTACCCGAGACTTAATGAGTTTTTACTTCATTAGGATACGAGTTTAAGTCAATTTTCATATATATGAGTTTGTTAATGAGCATAAATCTATACCCGACGAGTTTATGTGTATGAGTTTGTTCCTATAATATCCAAACCTGTGAAGCGTGGTTTTTTAAACCCGACCAAACTTAGTGTATATTGTCATTTTATTTTATAAACGGACAACATACTTATTATCTCTTTATTTACTTTCTAATTTTTGTCAAATATGAATGTATAAGTAGTTGGCGAGAGTTTTGCTTGCTTGCTATTATATTTTTACTAGCGTTATATATGTGGTGGATGAATAACTTAGTGCAAGATCACTTGATTATACAACTTATTATTTGTATTTTATTCTCTATACTAATAATTTTTATACCAAATCATGAAATCGTTGTTCATCACTTAAATTTTAGACCATGATCTCATCAATCATTACGATACTTATTGATTATGAGAAGAACAAGCATATTGGAGATGAAACCCATGTGTACCCGCTAACCCGATGGGTACGAGTTTGGGCAATAAATTTAAACCCGTCATGGATACGAGTTTTTTAATGGATATAGATAATTTTTTACGTGTACGAGTTTGAGATAGCAAAACCCAACGGGTTGGTACCCGTTGCCATCTCTACTCGCTTGGTCTGGCGTCCATTGTGGGGGACAGATATCCCCCGGGTCCACTGGAAGGATAAAAGACCTCACGAAAGGCCCAATGGCCCAATAAATCGTAAGGTCACTCCTTCATGGGCCTAGAGAGGAACGACCAGTGAAGCAGATCGACATAAGGCCGGATTGATGCAAGCCTGGAAGGCCCAACGACACTGAGCAAGCAACCACAACAGAAGTTCCGACCTTCCCGCGCTGGAGCCCCGTACGACGGAACCAGGCGAGGATAAGTCGGCAGAATCATAGGAAGATAGACTTAAACGGTTCACTATCTTTTAGGTGCACATTGTTATCATATCCACATGTATTGCCTCTCGGTCGAATATATAAGGCCTAGGGGGCACCCCTTCAGAACGATCGATCCCACTTTTCAGTCATCCACCTCAACTCTCTACGTTCTAGCTTTAGAGAGCTACCTTGTAACCCATAACATAAAGCACACTCGCCAGGACGTAGGGTGTTACGCATCTCAAAGCGGCCCGAACCTGTAAACACTGTCCATTGTTCCTCGTGTATCTGGCACGAACCATTTAGCTACAGTCAGCGACACCGTCCTACTCCTAAAACACCTTGAGGGGCAACCCCGGGTGTGCGGTCGGACCCAAAACACCAACAGCTGGCGCGCCAGGTAGGGGGTGTGTCGCTGATCTAAGCTAGCTCAATGGTCGTCACCTTCCACCGCAAGATCACCCTCCGTCCCGAGTCCGTATTTTGCTTTGGAACTATCTCGTCCATAACAATTGAAGAGGGAACTATACACCGCATCGCCGATCCGCCAAAGAAGAAGCCCACTCCAACACGCTCCGAGAATATCGGGGTGAAGAAGGAAAAGGCACAACCTCCAGTGCTCCGAAAAAAGATCGCCTTCGACAAGCCAGGGGTCGAGGGCTCGCTGACCCGGAGAACTCCACTGTCTACTTCCTCGACGAAAGAATGGACGCAAATCGCAAGGAAGAAGGAGGCAAACAAGACCGGGAGGAAGCAAGTTGTTCTTTCCGTTCCTCCACCCTCAAAGGAGAACAGAAAGAAGATCGCCACGACCGCCGCACCATTCTACCCCGACGTCCTCTTCATCGGGAGAGTGGAGTCGCCCCCGTCTCCGACGACGAGCCGACCGTGCCCGGAGAAGAACCTCCTCAGCGGGAATCCCGCCGACGGAGGAACCGACGCCGAAATATCCGTCGACATCACGAGGCCGGAGAGCGGGACCCAGAGCAACCTGTCTCGCGAGACGAGGTCTCAGAGATAGGAGAAACTCCGGAGGAACGCGTCTTCAGGGAACGAAGGAACTCCCGACGGCGTGATCGCCGACGAACTCAGGAACAAGCCGAGCATGACGCAAGGCAACGCCGGGAAAATCCACTCTTCGGGCGTAACCTGAATCCCGACTTCGCCCGAGCCATGAACACATCGAGTGAAGTCGGGGGAGTACTAGCTCGGATAGCTGATGGACTCCCTCAGACTCCCGACGCCGAGGGCTATCGACGACTGTTCACCCAAGCAGCCAACCATCTTCTACCTCTTGCTCACCCATCGAACGATTTGTGACACGCCATCAACAGTCGCCGGGACGCGCGAAGCTGAGAGCACCTAGAGGGGGGGTGAATAGGTGATCCTGTGAAACTTAAACTTATAGCCACAAAAACTTGTTAAGTGTTAGCACAATAATTGCCAAGTGGCTAGAGAGGAGTCTCAACAAAACACAATACCACAAGAGATCAAACACAGAGATGACACAGTGGTTTATCCCGTGGTTCGGCCAAGACCAACGCTTGCCTACTCCACGTTGTGGCGTCCCAACGGACGAGGGTTGCAATCAACCCTTCTCAAGCGGTCCAAAGACCAACTTGAATACCACGGTGTTTTGTTTTGCCTTTCAATATCCCGTTTGCAAGGAATCTCCACAAATTGGAGTCTCTTGCCCTTACAAGTATATGATCACAAAGAAGCACAGAGTAAGGGAGGGAAGCAACACACACAAATCCACAGCGAAATGCGCACACAAACAGCCAAGAATCGAGCTCGAATGACTATCTCAAAGTTCTCACTAGAACGGAGCTCGAATCACTTAGAATCACAAACGAATGCGTAAAGAATGAGTGTGGATGATCAAGAATGCTCTAAGGTTGCTTGGTGTACTCCTCCATGCGCCTAGGGGTCCCTTTTATAGTCCCAAGGCAGCTAGGAGCCGTTGAGAGCAAATCTGGAAGGCCAATCTTGCCTTCTGTCGTCGGGAGCACCGGACAGTCCGGTGTACACCGGACACTGTCCGGTGCCCGATTTCCTTCCTAAAATGGCGCTGCCGACCGTTGCAGACCGTTGCAGATCTGGGAGCCGTTGGCGCACCGGACATGTCCGGTGCACACCGGACAGTCCGGTGCCGTCTTCTAGCCGTTGGCTCGGCCACGTGTCCCGCACAGATTGCGCGGCCGACCGTTGGCCCGGCCGACCGTTGGCTCACCGGACAGTCCGGTGCACACCGGACAGTCCGGTGAATTTTAGCCGTACGCCGCCGGTGAATTCCCGAGAGCAGCCACTTCGCGCCGAGCCAGCCTGGCGCACCGGACAGTCCGGTGTACCCAGACTGGGCAGACTTTGGCTGCTCGAGCCAATTCTTCTCCAACTCGATTTTTTCTGTTTCCAGCACTTAGACACAATACATTAGTCCATAAAACAATGTACTAAGTCTGAGAAACATACCTTTATCCTTGATTTGTACTTTGTCCACCATTTTACAATTAGGCACCTGTGTTGGGCACTAAATCACCAAAATACTTAGAAATGGCCCAAGGGCACATTTCCCTTTCAATCTCCCCCCTTTTTGGTGATTTATGCCAACACAACATAAAGCAAGTAGAACAAGTACAAAAACACTTCAAATAAGAACTCAAATTATTTTGATTCAATTTTGACATATATGGATCACTCTATGCCACCACTTGGTTTGTTTTTGCAAATCAAACTCAAATCTCTATCTCTAAGTCAAAATCACTTGTAAAGACATAAAGAGAGGTTTTCCAAAGAAATTTGATCAAATATTTCAAAAACTCCCCCTTTTTCCCATAATCAATACTTCTCCCCACAAGAAGCCAACTTTTGATAAGAGAGACAACAAAAGAGTTTTGCCAAACCAAAAGCTCTATTCTACTATTTTCAAAATCTCTCAAGTGGTAGCTGATCCATTATTGCTTTGGCCTTTATTTTCTCCCCCTTTGGCATCAAGCACCAAAACGGGATCAATTTTGGCCCCTTTAACCCCATTGCCTCACCAAAATCTTCAATTAAGAGCAAATGACAATAAGAGTTCATTTGATGAACTTGGAATAGTTTACCCTCTCATCGGAGTGCAGTGGAAGTCTTTCATGGTCCAAGTCCACCTTTTCCCTTTCAATTCTCCTTTGAGACTAAAACAAGCAAACTCAAGCATATGGTTAGTCTCAAAGGGTCAAGTTGTAACACATCTCCCCCTAAAACAGTGCATCACTTTGCAACGGACTTGTGAGGTCCAGGGAGTGTTTGTACAACTTGAGCACCACAATAAACAACAAAATGCAGAATGAACATGATCAAAGGCATAAACACATGTATGCTACATTTCAATCCAAGTTCCGCGAATCTAAGATATTGAGCTCACTACGCAACCTGCAAAAGGTCTTCTCATCTAGAGGCTTGGTAAAGATATCGGCTAGCTGGTTCTCGGTGCTAACATGAAACACTTCGATATCTCCCTTTTGCTGGTGGTCTCTCAAAAAGTGATGCCGGATGTCAATGTGCTTTGTGTGGCTGTGCTCAACAGGATTTTCCGCTATTCGGATAGCACTCTCATTGTCACATAGGAGTGGGACTTTGCTCAGATTGTAGCCAAAGTCCCTGAGGGTTTGCCTCATCCAAAGTAGTTGCGCGCAACACTGTCCTGCGGCAACGTACTCGGCCTCAGCGGTGGATAGGGCAACGGAGGTTTGTTTCTTAGAGTTCCATGACACCAGGGACCTTCCTAAGAATTGGCACGTCCCCGATGTACTCTTCCTATCGACCTTACATCCAGCATAGTCGGAATCTGAGTATCCAACCAAGTCAAAGGTAGACCCCTTTGGATACCAGAGCCCGAGGCAAGGCGTAGCAACCAAATATCTAAGAATTCGCTTCACTGCCACTAAGTGACACTCCTTAGGATCGGATTGAAATCTAGCACACATGCATACGCTAAGCATAATATCCGGTCTACTAGCACATAAATAAAGCAAAGAACCTATCATGGACCGGTATGCTTTTTGATCAACAGACTTACCTCCTTTGTTGAGGTCGGTGTGTCCGTCGGTTCCCATCGGCGTCTTTGCGGGCTTTGTGTCCTTCATCCCAAACCTCTTTAGCAAATCTTGTGTGTACTTCGTTTGGGAGATGAAGGTGCCGTCCTTGAGTTGCTTCACTTGAAACCCAAGGAAGTAGGTCAACTCGCCCATCATCGACATCTCGAATTTCTGCGTCATCACCCTGCTAAACTCTTCACAAGACTTTTGGTTAGTGGAACCAAATATTATGTCGTCGACATAAATTTGGCACACAAAAAGATCACCATCGCAAGTCTTAGTAAAAAGAGTTGGATCGGCTTTCCCAACCTTGAACGCATTAGCAATTAAAAAATCTCTAAGGCATTCATACCATGCTCTTGGGGCTTGCTTAAGTCCATAGAGCGCCTTAGAGAGCTTACACACGTGGTCGGGGTACCGTTCATCCTCGAAGCCAGGGGGCTGCTCCACGTACACCTCCTCTTTGATCGGCCCGTTGAGGAAAGCGCTCTTCACATCCATTTGGTACAACCTGAAAGAATGGTGAGCGGCATATGCTAGCAAGATACGAATTGATTCTAGCCTAGCCACGGGAGCAAAAGTCTCCTCAAAGTCCAAACCTGCGACTTGGGCATAACCTTTTGCCACAAGTCGAGCCTTGTTCCTCGTCACCACCCCGTGCTCGTCCTGTTTGTTGCGGAACACCCACTTGGTTCCCACAACATTTTGCTTGGGACGAGGCACCAGTGTCCAAACTTCGTTGCGCTTGAAGTTGTTGAGTTCCTCCTGCATGGCCAACACCCAGTCCGGATCTAGCAAGGCCTCTTCTACCCTAAAAGGCTCAATAGAAGAGACAAAAGAGTAATGCTCACAAAAAATTAACTAATCTTGAGCGAGTAGTTACTCCCTTGCTAATATCACCCAAAATCTGATCGACGGGATGATCCCTTTGAATTGTCGCTCGAACTTGGGTTGGAGGTGCCGGTTGCGCTTCTTCCTCCATCACGTGATCATCTTGTGCTCCCCCTTGATCACACGCCTCCTTTTGATGAACCTGCTCATCGTCTTGAGTTGGGGGATGCACCGTTGTTGAGGAAGAAGGTTGATCTCGTTCATCTTGTTCCTGTGGCCGCACTTCTCCAATCGCCATGGTTCGTATAGCGGCCGTCGGAACATCTTCTTCATCTACATCATCACAATCAACAACTTGCTCTCTTGGAGAGCCATTAGTCTCATCAAATACAACGTCGCTAGAGACTTCAACCAAACCCGATGATTTGTTGAAGACCCTATACGCCTTTGTATTTGAATCATAACCTAATAAAAACCCTTCTACAGCTTTGGGAGCAAATTTAGAATTTCTACCTTTCTTCACTAGAATGTAGCACCTGCTCCCAAAAACACGAAAGTAAGATACATTGGGTTTGTTACCGGTTAGTAGCTCATACGACGTCTTCTTGAGGAGGCGGTGAAGGTAGACCCTGTTGATGGCGTGGCAAGCCGTGTTCACGGCTTCCGACCAAAAACACTCAGGGGTCTTGAATTCTCCAAGCATAGTCCTCGCCATATCTATGAGCGTCCTGTTCTTCCTCTCTACCACACCATTTTGCTGAGGTGTGT
Source organism: Zea luxurians (assembly GCA_029449295.1). Taxonomy (NCBI): domain Eukaryota; kingdom Viridiplantae; phylum Streptophyta; class Magnoliopsida; order Poales; family Poaceae; genus Zea; species Zea luxurians. Next base: position 10,350,274 of record JAOPSE010000039.1, read on the forward strand.
AGGGAGCGGAGAACTCGTGCTTGATCCCTTCCTCCTCAAGAAACTCCTCCACTTGAAGGTTCTTGAACTCGGACCCGTTGTCGCTCCTTATCTTCTTCACCTTAAGCTCAAACTCATTTTGAGCTCTCCTGAGGAAGCGCTTGAGGGTCCCTTGGGTTTCAGACTTATCCTGCAAAAAGAACACCCAAGTGAAGCAGGAAAAGTCATCAACAATAACTAAACCATACTTACTTCCTCCTATGCTTAGATAGGCGACGGGTCCGAAGAGGTCCATATGTAGCAGCTCCAGGGGTCTTGATGTAGTCATCACATTCTTGCTGTGATGCGCTCCTCCCACCTGTTTACCTGCCTGACAAGCTGCACAAGGTCTATCTTTTTCGAATTGTACGTTAGTCAAACCTATCACGTGTTCTCCCTTTAGAAGCTTGTGGAGGTTCTTCATCCCCACATGTGCTAAGCGGCGATGCCACAGCCAGCCCATGCAAGTCTTAGCCATTAAGCATGCATCTAGATCGGCCTCTTCTTTTGCAAAATCAACTAAGTAAAGCTTGCCGTCTAGTACACCCTTAAAAGCTAGTGAACCATCACATCTTCTAAAGACAGACACATCTACATTTGTAAATAAGCAGTTATATCCCATATAGCATAATTGACTAACAGATAGTAGATTATATCCAAGAGACTCTACTAAAAACACATTAGATATAGAGTGCTCATTTGAGATTGCAATTTTACCTAACCCTTTTACCTTGCCTTGATTCCCATCACCAAATATTATTGAATCTTGGGAATCTTTGTTTTTGACGTAGGAGGTGAACATCTTCTTCTCCCCCGTCATATGGTTTGTGCAACCGCTGTCGATAATCCAGCTTGAACCCCCGGATGCATAAACCTGCAAGGCAAATTTAGGCTTGGGTCTTAGGTACCCAACTCATGTTGGGTCCTGCAAGGTTAGTGCAAATATCCTTAGGGACCCAAATGCAAGTTTTGTCTCCCTTGCATTTTGCCCCTAACTTCCTAGCAACTATTTTCCTATTCTTTCTACAAATAGCAAAGGAAGCATTTAAAGCACAATAAATTGTAGAAGGTTCATTCACTACTTTCCTAGGAGCATGAATAATATTCTTTCTAGGCGCATGATGAATAGCATTTCTCCTAGACATATTTCTACCATGCATATAGGAAGAACTAGAAGCAAACATGGCATGAGAATCAAAAACATCATACGCATTATAGCTCCTATAAGCATTTCTAGTTTGTCTCCTACCATGGTACATAAAGGCATGGTTCTTTTTAGCACTAGTTGCCATAGGGGCCTTCCCTTTCTCCTTGGCAGAGATAGGAGCCTTATGGCTTGTCAAGTCCTTGGCTTCCCTCTTGTAGCCAAGTCCATCCTTAATTGAGGGGTGTCTACCAATCGTGTAGGCATCCCTTGCAAATTTTAACTTGTCAAATTCATTCTTGCTAGTCTTAAGTTGGGCATTAAGACTAGCTAATTCCTCATTTAATTTTGAAATTGAAACTAAGTGATCACTACAAGCATCAATGTCAAAATCTTTACACCTATTACATGTTTCAACAATTTCTACACAAGAATTAGATTTACTAGCTACTTCTAGTTTAGCACTTAAATCATTATTAACACTTCTTAAAGTAGCAATGGTTTCATGACAGGAAGATAATTCACTAGAGAGCATTTCATTCCTTTTAATTTCAAGAGCAAGAGTTTTTTGTGCACTAACAAATTTATCATGCTCCTCATATAAAAGATCCTCTTGTTTTTCTAGTAATCTATTCTTGTCATTCAAAGCATCAATCAACTCATTAATCTTATTAATTTTAGATCTATCTAATCCCTTGAATAAGCATGAGTAATCTATCTCATCATCATCACTAGACTCATCCTCACTTGAAGAAGCATAAGTACTAGTATCATGAGTGCTTACTTTCTTTTCCCTTGCCATGAGGCAACTGTGACGCTCGTTGGGGAAGAGGGATGACTTGTTGAAGGCGGTGGCAGCGAGTCCTTCATTGTCGGAGTCGGAGGAGGAGCAATCCGAATCCCACTCCTTTCCTAAATGTGCCTCGCCCTTTGTCTTCTTGTATGCCTTCTTCTTCTCCCTCTTGTTCCCTTGGTCCTGTTCACTATCATTGTCGGGACAGTTAGCAATAAAATGACCAAGCTTACCGCATTTGAAGCATGAGCGCTTCCCCTTGGCTTTGGTCTTGCTTGGCTGCCCCTTATGACCTTTAAGCGCCGTCTTGAATCGCTTAATGATGAGGGCCATCTCCTCATTATTTAGCCCGGCCGCCTCAACTTGCGCCACCTTGCTTGGTAGCGCCTCCTTGCTCCTCGTTGCCTTGAGAGCAACGGGTTGAGGTTCATTGATTGGACCGTTTAGAGCGTCGTCCACATATCTCGCCTCCTTGATCATCATCCGCCCGCTTACGAATTTTCCGAGTACCTCCTCGGGCGTCATTATCGTGTACCTGGGATTCTCACGAATATTGTTTACGAGATGAGGATCAAGAACGGTAAAAGACCTTAGCATTAGGCGGACGATGTCGTGGTCCGTCCATCGTGTGCTTCCGTAGCTCCTTATTTTGTTGATAAGGGTCTTGAGCCGGTTGTACGTTTGGGTTGGCTCCTCTCCCCTTATCATGGCGAATCGTCCAAGCTCGCCCTCCACCAACTCCATTTTGGTGAGCATGGTGATGTCATTCCCCTCGTGAGAGATCTTGAGGGTATCCCATATTTGCTTGGCATTGTCCAAGCCGCTCACCTTGTTGTACTCTTCCCTGCACAAGGATGCTAAGAGAACAGTAGTAGCTTGTGCATTTCTATGGATCTGTTCATTTATAAGCAAAGGGCTATCCGAGCTATCAAATTTCATTCCATTCTCTACAATCTCCCATATGCTTGGATGGAGAGAGAATAAGTGACTACACATTTTGTGACTCCAAAATCCGTAGTCCTCCCCATCGAAGTGTGGAGGTTTGCCAAGAGGAATGGAAAGCAAATGCGAATTCGAACTATGTTGAATACGAGAATAATCAAATGAAAAGTTTGAATTGACCGTCTTTTTGTAGTCGTTGTCGTCGTCCTTTTGGGAAGAAGTAGACTCATCACTATCCTCGTAGTAGATGATCTCCTTGATGCGCCTTGTCTTCTTCTTCTTCCCATCCCTGCGCTTGTGGCCCGAGCCCGAGTCGGTAGGATTGTCATCCCTCGGCTCGTTGAAGATAGACTCCTTCTCGTTGTTGTTGACCACCATCCCCTTTCCCTTAGGATCCATCTCTTCGGGCGATTAGTCCCCTTTGTGAAGAGAACGGCTCCGATACCAATTGAGAGCACCTAGAGGGGGGGTGAATAGGTGATCCTGTGAAACTTAAACTTATAGCCACAAAAACTTGTTAAGTGTTAGCACAATAATTGCCAAGTGGCTAGAGAGGAGTCTCAACAAAACACAATACCACAAGAGATCAAACACAGAGATGACACAGTGGTTTATCCCGTGGTTCGGCCAAGACCAACGCTTGCCTACTCCACGTTGTGGCGTCCCAACGGACGAGGGTTGCAATCAACCCTTCTCAAGCGGTCCAAAGACCAACTTGAATACCACGGTGTTTTGTTTTGCCTTTTAATATCCCGTTTGCAAGGAATCTCCACAAATTGGAGTCTCTTGCCCTTACAAGTATATGATCACAAAGAAGCACAGAGTAAGGGAGGGAAGCAACACACACAAATCCACAGCGAAATGCGCACACAAACAGCCAAGAATCGAGCTCGAATGACTATCTCAAAGTTCTCACTAGAACGGAGCTCGAATCACTTAGAATCACAAACGAATGCGCAAAGAATGAGTGTGGATGATCAAGAATGCTCTAAGGTTGCTTGGTGTACTCCTCCATGCGCCTAGGGGTCCCTTTTATAGTCCCAAGGCAGCTAGGAGCCGTTGAGAGCAAATCTGGAAGGCCAATCTTGCCTTCTGTCGTCGGGAGCACCGGACAGTCCGGTGTACACCGGACACTGTCCGGTGCCCGATTTCCTTCCTAAAATGGCGCTGCCGACCGTTGCAGATCTGGGAGCCGTTGGCGCACCGAACATGTCCGGTGCACACCGGACAGTCCGGTGCCGTCTTCTAGCCGTTGGCTCGGCCACGTGTCCCGCGCAGATTGCGCGGCCGACCGTTGGCTCACCGGACAGTCCGGTGCACACCGGACAGTCCGGTGAATTTTAGCCGTACGCCGCCGGTGAATTCCCGAGAGCAGCCACTTCGCGCCGAGCCAGCCTGGCGCACCGGACATGTCCGGTGCACACCGGACAGTCCGGTGTACCCAGACTGGGCAGACTTTGGCTGCTCGAGCCAATTCTTCTCCAACTCGATTTTTTCTGTTTCCAGCACTTAGACACAATACATTAGTCCATAAAACAATGTACTAAGTCTGAGAAACATACCTTTATCCTTGATTTGTACTTTGTCCACCATTTTACAATTAGGCACCTGTGTTGGGCACTAAATCACCAAAATACTTAGAAATGGCCCAAGGGCACATTTCCCTTTCAGAAGCTCCATCAATGCTTCGAGTGAACGACGATATGAGAACGAGATCCGCCGCCGGGAGGAGTACGACAGGGATCATGGCATCCCAGCTCGGAGTCAGGCCACTAGAACCGAGTCAGCAACGGCCTCGACTGGTGGTACTACCGGGGACGGTCGAGGAACCACAACAACAACTCCCCTCCCCGGGACAGACATCATCCCCGACGACAGGAGGACACGTGTGGAGTGACTGCCCTTACTCCACGCCTTAGGGCCATTCAGTGGCCCCCTAACTTCAAGGTATCTAATGTCGACAAATATGAACCTAAGCAGGATCCAGGAGGCTGGCTGGTCGTCTACACCACCGCCGCTCGAGCCACCGGAGCGTCCGAGGACGTGATGACTGCGTACTTACCCATTGTCCTCGGGCAAGACGCACTACAATGGCTGCGACATCTACCCCGACACTGCATCGATGACTAGAGCGACTTCAGTCGACGCTTCACCGCCAACTTTCAGTCCCTCTCCGACAAACCACCGCAACCATGGAACCCCAAATCCATCAAGCGCCGGGGGGACGAAACTCTCTGGTCGTACCTCAAAAGGTTCCAGACCATGAGAAACCGTATCTCCGAGGTCACGGAGGCGGTCGTGATCGAGGACTTCTACAGAGGATCCAATGACTCGGCCTTCGTCCGAGCCATACTGCAGAAAGCGCCGACTACCTCCGAACAGCTGTTCCGGGAAGACGACCTCTACATCACCGCCGACGAGCGAGCTCAGGACCTCATCGGGGGAGCGAAGCCCGCACCGGCAGCGCCACGACGCGACACGAACCAGCAACCCGACAAACGCTGGGAGAAAAGACCTCGCGAAGAAGTGCACGCCGCCGGACCACCTGCCTCTCGCGCCCAGGGAGGACCTCGCGGAGGCAAGCGCACGCTAGACGACATCCTCGACGCCCAGTGCCCATACCAAAAGGACATGCGCCACACCCTTCGGAACTGTAGGGACTTCAAGCACTCCGTCGGACACGGCCGACCCTTCCAACCTCTGCCTCCTCCTCTGCCGCGGGGAGGACCAGAAGAACCACGACAACCCCAGCAGCAGGAGGAGGGAGGAGGAGGAGCCTTCCCGCGCGTTGACAGGGAGGTCAACGTCATCTTCGGCGAACACGGATCGCAGGAGAACAGAAGACAACAAAAGCTCAACGATCGCTAGATATTGGTGGCGACCACCGGTCCTCCCGCTCCGTACCGATGGTCGGAGCACCCGATCACCTTCACTCGAGCAGATCAATGGCTCAACTTCGACCACCCAGGCAAATACCCGCTCCTCGTCGATCCGGTGATCCGAGAGAGCAGGGTGAAGAAGGTGTTAGTGGACGGGGGGAGCAGCATCAACGTCACCTTCCCCCGGACACTCCAAGGCTTGGAAGTTCACCTCAAAGAGCTCCACGAGTCAGACACTCCTTTCTTCGGCATCGTGCCGACTGAAGGGGAATACCCACTGGGCCACATCTACATGCCCGTCACCTTTGGAACTCCGGAGAACTACAAAACCGAGTTCCTGAGGTTCGAAGTGGCAAACTTCGACTGCGGGTACAACGCCATCATCGGGAGGCCGAGATTGGCAAAATTCATGGCCATTCCGCATTACACGTACATGATATTGAAGATGCCAGGACCACAAGGAATCATAACTGTGCGCGCTGACTTCCAAGGCGCCGCAGAATGTTTCCGAGTGGCCATCCAAGCAGCCCTCACCATGAAACCGTCGGCGACTTCTTCAGCGCAGGCGAACTCTAAGCCTAAGGAAGACCTTACGACACCGGCGAATGAAGCTCAAGCCGTGACCTCTATGCGGTCGATGGAAGAAACTAAAAGGATCAACCTGGGGTTTGCTGATGAATGCAAGACTGCCATCATCAGCTCCAGCCTGGACGATAAATAGGAAGGCGCGCTCATCCGGTTTCTGTAAGACAACCGAGACGTATTCGCATGGCAACCTGCGGATATGTCGGGAGTCCCGAGAGAACTGGCCGAGCACAAACTGAAAGTCTACCCCTAGGCAAGGCCGATTCGGCAAAAACTACGTCGCTTCACGCCCGACAAAAGAGAGGCCATTCACGCTGAGCTGGCTCGCTTGGTCGCGGCTGGGTTTATTAGAGAGGTGTTACATCCCGAGTGGTTAGCCAACCCTATTCTTGTACTCAAAAAGAATAAAGTGGATTGGCGCATGTCGGTGTTTTGGGTCCGACCGCACACCCGGGGTTGCCCCTCGAGGTGTTTTTAGGAGTAGGACAGTGTCGACAACTGTAGCAAAATGGTTCGTGCCGATTGCACGAGGGACAGTGGACAAAGTTTACAGGTTCAGGCCGCTTAGAGATGCGTAACACCCTACGTCCTGGTGAGTATGCTTGGTGAACGAGGTTACAAGAGAGCTCTCTGAATCGAGAATGCAGAGAGTTGATGTGGTGGCTAAGTAATAGGGTCGATCATTCTGAAGGGGTGCCCCCTAGGCCTTATATACTCGACCGTGGGGCAATACATGTGGATATGATAACAACGAGTAGCTAAAAGATAGTGAACTGCTTGAGTTTATCTCCATGTAGTTCTGCCGACTTATCCTCGCATGGCTCTGTTGCACGGGGGCTCCAGCGCGGGAAAGTCGGATCTTTGTTGCAGTCACTCGCTCGACGTTGTGGGCCGTCCGGGTTTGCATCAATCCAGCCTCATGTCGATCTGCATTGCTGGTTGTCTCTCCCCAGGCCCACGAAAGAATGACCTTACGATTTATTGGGTCCTTGGGCCTTTCGTGAGGTCTTTTACTCTTTTAGTGGACCCGGGGGATATCTATCCCCCACAAGCCCCCGATCTTTGGGTTTATTTAGAGGTAATCAGCCCAAAGATCCCAGGTCCAGCTTGCAGGTGATTTGAAGAAAATGACTTCCTGTTGTCTTCTCCTGCTTTGATCACTCGTAGACTGAAGCCTAGTTTCGTGCTTGTGCCTTAGAGGTCGGCATTTCAATTTGTAGGATTCTGAACTTCATTGGGTGCACCGGAGGTGCACCCAATGGGTGTAGCCCCCGAGCTTCGAGTAGATTTTAGAAAATAATCTACTCGAAGGTCTTCCCAGAAATTATTTCCATTTGTGCTCCTGCGTTTTAATCTTGTCCCACGCCTTAGAAGTCGGCACTATCTTGGCTTGGAGTGATAATCCATGGGGTGCACCGGAGGTGCACCCAATGGGTGTAGCCCCCGACCTTCAAATGGATTTTAGAGGGTAATCCATTCGAAGGTCTTTCTTTTGTGTCTCTTTGCTGAAAATCATCCTTTCTGTTTGTAGAAATTGGCACGACACTATTCACATTATGCTTTGGAGGTCAGCATTATGTCATCAATATTTTGCTTCAGAGGTCAGCATATATTTTGTCTTTAGCTAGCTGAGGATTCTTCCGACGCTGCTCCTGCTGGGGCGTCGGTAGTGGCGCCCCTCCCAGAGGCTGATACAACTTTGGATACTCAGAAGCCTGTCAGTACTCGCCCGAGGCGCCCTTGCCGAGCCAATCAGCCTGATCCTTCTGCTGATGAGCAGAAGAAGAAAAGAAGACGCCTCCGGCGAGTATCCAGTTTGGATCGGGACGCTGGTACCTCGGTTCCTGCTACTGAAGAAGTGCCTGCGACTAGATTTACTGATGCTGACCCCAATGGGTGTACCCAATCCGCTGCTGATCCTAATGTGGGTGCTCCATCTGTTGCTGATCCCAATGGGGGTGCTGCTTGTGTTGCCAATGCGGATGATGAGGATGAAGAAGATGAAATTCCTTTGACTCGGAAAAACAGTCGGCAGCTCATCGCGAGCGGCGAAAGTAGTGGAGTTCCGTCTCCTGCTTTGTCTGCCCTCATTGGTCTGCAGGAACTGTCCCTGGCCAACTTTGATCAGACTCTTGAGGATATGGTCCCAGAGGATTTGTTATCGGAGCCAGTGGATGATGGTGCAATGGAGGTTTGCGCTGACGTGCCTGATGCTGGGTTGAGGTCATCCCGTGCCTCGTCGACCTTAGAGCGCGATCTCGAGGGTCGGGAGACTGACTTGGATCGTCCTGGTCCTATGGAAGTAGCTGAGGGCCCGTCAACCTTAGAGGTGGTTACTGCAGAGAACTTGGACCTCAAGAATGGTGCTGACACATGCCCAGCCCCCGAGGATGTCGCCGGGGATGACTTGGCTCGGGTGAGGAGTGTAAGCCACTGCCCAGCCCCCGAGGGTGCTGCCGGGGATGATCCGGCTCAAGTGGGCAGTGCAAACTATGACCCAGCCCCCGAGGGTGCCCGAGCAGGGTCTCTCTCCTGTACTTCCATGGACGTTCATGCGGGATCTCTTCCACACTCTGGTTGTATGGTGGTAGCCCAAACCTTGGACCAGGGAGTCGCTTTAGAGGGCAGCGTCCCCGTTGATCGAGTGTTTGGCTCTGCTGAAGGCACTGAGCTGATTCCTACTGGTTCGTTGCAAGCTGCTTCGGGTGGTGGCCTTACCCCTGATTATCAACTGATCTCTCCTGATTTGGGGATCCCTTCGTTCTTTTCTAACCTCCAGGTACTGTGATGTATTTTAGCTTGATTTTCACATTGTATGAACTGTTGTCATTACACTCATCTGTTCTCCTCATCAGGCTTTGGTGGATGGGATGGCTAGCCAGCTGAGACTACAGGGTGCTTCTGTCCCAGAAGTAGCTTCGTCTCTTGCATGTTGGAATCCAGTGTCACTTCAACATCGCGTCTCTGAATTGGAGGCAACCAACGCTGGTTAGTGCCTTTTTGCTTCTCTTTGCCTTCACTGTGGACTGCTTTACATTCTAACCCCGTTTTGTTTGATTATCTCTTGCTAGGAATGACTCGGTAGATTTCAACTCTGGAGGAAAAACATTCCCGAGATCAGGCTGAATTGGTCCATCGGTGTGCTGACTTCGAGGAGAAGTACTCTCAGAGCCAAACTGAACTGGGTCAAGTCTCCGCTGCCTTGGATGACGCCAATGCACTGAGTTCTTCTCTTCATGCTCAGCTCGATTCTGAAAAGGTGATTTACAAAACTGTGCTTTGCCTTGCTGTGTTCCTATTACTTGCTTGGTTTTTGAAGGAGTTGATTTTTTGCTCGCAGGAAGAAAAGCGTATCCTTGCTGCTTCTCGTGACAGTCTTGACGGATTGTATCGTGATTCTAGCAACTCGCTGACCATCTTGGAGAGGAGTCACCGCTTTACAATGGAAGAATTGGACAATCAACGCTGTAAGCTGCAGGAGTCTGCGGATGAAGTGACCCGCCTCAAGCAGTTGATATCGGCGAAGGATGCTACCATCAAAGAACTCCGAGCTTCCAAGAAATCCATTGTCCAGGAGTTAGAAACTGCTCGACTGGCTGCTAAGGTTGCCGAAGAAACTTCTGTTACTCTCAGAGCCCAGCGCGACAGAGCCATGGACAAGGCTATTCGGGCGGGGCGAATCTTGATGAGGAGACCCGGCGTGGTTGTTCCTGAAGACATAAGGGCTGATGTGAATGCTGCCCCTGATTCCTCAAGTCGCCCTTCTTCGTCGGTCGCTCCTGAGAAAGATATTGCGAAATAGAGAAACATTTTGCGTGCTTTGAGCGCACGGTTAGCATGATCGAATATTTGTTAGAGGACATCGGTTCAGCATTCGAATGATATAGTTACTCTCTTATTGTTTCAGAATTCATCAGTTCGTAGATTTGCAGTAGTAAAATAATGCGCGATGGTTATGAAATTCGTCTGCGGGATATAGAAGTCATCCTTATATGAGTAATTGTAATCTCGTCGGATCGCCTTAAGTCGCTGCTGACTTAAGTCGCTTGCTTTTGTTAATAGGGCGTAGTGGTCACCCTGAGTTGCATAGCCGTGAGCATGTTGCACCGGCTTAAGTCGTTGCCGACTTAAGCCGATTGCTCCGTTAGTAGGGCATAGTGGTCACCCCGAGTTAAGTAAGCGTGAGCATGTCGCACCGCCTTAAGTCATTGCCGACTTAAGCCAATTGCTCCGTTAGTAGGGCATAGTGGTCACCCCGAGTTAAGTAAGCGTGAGCATGTCGCACCGCCTTAAGTCGTTGTCGACTTAAGCCGATTGCTCCGTTAGTAGGGCATAGTGGTCACCCCGAGTTAAGTAGGCGTGAGCATGTCGCACCGCCTTAAGTCGTTGTCGACTTAAGCCGATTGCTCCGTTAGTAGGGCATAGTGGTCACCCCGAGTTAAGTAAGCGCGAGCATGTCGCACCGCCTTAAGTCGTTGCCGACTTAAGCCGATTGCTCCGTTAGTAGGGCATAGTGGTCACCCCGAGTCAAGTAAGCGTGAGCATGTTGCACCACCTTAAGTCGTTGCCGACTTAAGCCGATTGCTCCGTTAGTAGGGCATAGTGGTCACCCCGAGTTAAGTAAGCGTGAGCATGTCGCACCGTCTTAAGTCGTTGCTGACTTAAGCCGATTGCTCCGTTAGTAGGGCATAGTGGTCACCCCGAGTTAAGTAAGCGTGAGCATGTCGCACCGCCTTAAGTCGTTGCCGACTTAAGCCGATTGCTCCGTTAGTAGGGCATAGTGGTCACCCCGAGTTAAGTAAGCGTGTAAGTCAATCGTGAGCAACCTGAGTATCTTTGAAACCCCTTTTTTATTGATGACATATTTCCACTTTACAGAGTACATCGTCGTCCCGATAGCTTCTGAAATACAGCTAGGGATAAAACTTCCTGAGGTGTTCTATGTTCCAGGAGTTCCCGACTTCTGTGCCATCCATCTGAGTGAGACGATATGATCCTGGCCGAGTGACTTCTGCTACTATGAAGGGTCCTTCCCATAAGGGCGATAACTTATGCCGTCCTTCCCCCGTTAGAATTCGGCGGAGGACGAGATCTCCTACTGAAAAGGATCGCTGTCGCACAGCCTTGTCGTGATAGCGCCTTAGAGTCTGCTGGTACCGTGCTGATTGGATTACCGCATTCAGCCGTTCTTCTTCAAGTATATCAATGTCCTCCAGCCTGGTGGCCTCGACTTCTGCTATGTTTTCGAAGATCAACCTTGGCGCCCCGAACTTGAGATCGGCGGGTAGCACTGCCTCTGACCCGTAGACCATGAAGAAAGGAGTGTTTCCATGCAGGGCTCGGCTAGGTTGGTTTCTTAGGCTCCAAACGACATAAGGCAATTCCCTTATCCACTTTCCTGCGAATTTTTCATTCTTATCGAAGACCTTTTTCCTGAGTGCCTCCAATATCATCCCGTTGGCTCGCTCAACCTGCCCGTTGGCTCTTGGATGTGCTACAGATGCATACTTGATCTGAATGCTCTTTTGCTCGCAGAAGTTGAAGAATTCTGAACTTGTGAAGTTGGATCCTAAGTCAGTTATGATGCTGTTTGGTATCCCGAATCTGAATATTATGTCCTGTATGAATTCCACGGCCTTAGCAGAGGTTAAAGAAGCAATGGGCTTGAACTCTATCCATTTAGTGAATTTGTCGATCGCTACCAATACATGAGTGTATCCCCCCTGAGCTTTCTTGAAAGGTCCGATCATATCCAGTCCCCAGCATGCGAAAGGCCAAGTTACTAGTATGGTCTGCAGTTGCTGTGCTGGCAGGTGTTGTTGCTTTGACAAGTATTGGCAAGCTTCGCACCTCTGAACTAACTCGGCTGCATCGTTCTTTGCTGTTGGCCAATAGAATCCTGACCTGAAGACCTTCCCGACTAGTGTTCTGGAGGCTGCATGTATTCACATTGCCCAGCATGGACCTCCTCCAGAAGTTGCTTCCCAGTGGACGGGAGGATGCACTTCATGAAGACGCCTGACGCACCCCTTCTATACAATGTCTCCCCAATGAGTGTGTAGTGAGCCGACTGTCTGGCAATGCGCTCGGCCGAGTTCTTGTCATCTGGTTCTTCTTCATTCTTTATATACTTGATGATTGGCCTTCTCCAGTCATCAGAGTCTGACTCAGGTTGATCTATAATGTTGCACTCTTCTGTTTGATCCATTGAGATACTCGGCTGCAGTATTTCTTACACAAAGACTCCGGGTGGGACCTGAGTTCGACTGGATCCTAGCTTGGATAGTACATCGGCTGCTGTGTTCCGATCTCTCTCTACATGATGGAATTCCAGACCCTCAAATTTATCTTCTAGCTTTTGGACGGCAGCACAGTATTTTCCCATTGAATCGCTTGAACAATCTCACTCCTTGTTTATCTGGCTGATGACTACCAGAGAGTCTCCGTATACCATCAATCTCTTGATGCCCAATGAGATGGCGATGTTCAATCCATGGATCAGAGCTTCATACTCGGCTGCATTGTTGGAGGCCGGAAATAGCAACTGGAGGGCGTATTTGAGGTGCTCGCCTCCAGGTGCGGTGAAGAGAATCCCCGCTCCTGCTCCCTGCAGCCTTAGCGAGCCATCAAAATACAATCGCCATACTTCTGCAGTCTCTGGATTATCTGGTACTTGCTGTTCAGTCCACTCTGATACGAAATCAACCAGTGCTTGAGTTTTGATGGCAGTGCGAGGTCGGAACTCGATGTCATGAGATCCCAACTCGCAAGCCCACTTGGCTATTCGGCCAATGGCTTCCTTGTTGTGAAAAATATCCCCTATTGGAAAACCAGTGACTACTATGACTTTGTGGTCATCAAAGTAGTGACGCAGCTTGCGGGCAGTTAGAAGTACTGCGTATAATAGCTTCTGAACTTGAGGATACTTTTTCTTTGAGGGGCCTAGAACTTCACTGATGAAGTAAACAGGATGTTGTACTGGATAGGCATGTCCTTCTTCTACTCGTTCGACTACCAACGCGGTGCTTACCACGTGAGTCGTGCAAGAGATATACAGTAGCAGATCTTCAGCTGGTTGAGTTGACGTAGCTCGTCGGGGTGGCTTCAGTACTGGTGGTGTTGTCAAGAATTTCTTCAGTGCATCTAGAGCTTCCTGTGCTTCTGAAGTCCACTGAAACTTATCCACCTTCTTGAGTAGCTTGTAAAATGGCAAACCTTTTTCCCCCAGCCTGGATATAAATCTGCTCAGAGCTGCCATACATCGAGTAAGTCGCTGAACCTTCTTTTGTGATCGAGGCGCTTCCATCTTCATGATAGCTTCAATCTTATCCGGATTAGCCTCAATTCCTCGGTGGCTGGCGATAAACCCGAGTAACTTTCCAGCTGGTACCCCAAAAACACATTTTTCAGGATTAAGCTTCCATCTATACCATCTCAGACTGTTGAAAACCAGCTGTAAGTCTTCGATGAAGTTTTCTGAATTCTCCGTTTTGATTACCACATCATCTACGTAGGCCTCCACACGCTTGCCCCAGTGATCGGCTAAGCACGTTTGGATGGCTCTCTGATAAGTCGCTCCAGCGTTTTTGAGGCCGAACAGCATGGAGGTATAACAGAAAGCACCAAACGGAGTGATGAATGTTGTTTTTTCCTCATCTTCCTTCGCCAAACTAATCTGATGATATCCGGAATAGCAATCCAAGAAAGACAGCACAGAACATCCAACGGTGGAGTCCACCACCTGATCTATCCTCGGGAGCCCGAAGGGATCCTTCGGACAGTGTTTGTTGAGATCAGTATAGTCGACGCACATGCGCCAATCCACTTTATTCTTTTTGAGTACAAGAACAGGGTTGGCTAACCACTCGGGGTGTAATACCTCCCTAATAAATCCAGCCGCGACCAAGCGAGCTAACTCGGCGCGAATGGCCTCTCTCTTGTCGGGCGTGAAACGACGTAGTTTTTGCCGAATTGGCCTTGCCTGGGGATAGACCTTCAGTTTGTGCTCGGCCAGTTCTCTTGGGACTCCCGACATATCCGCAGGTTGCCATGCGAATACATCTCGGTTATCTTGCAGAAACTGGACGAGCGCGCTTTCCTATTTGTCGTCCAAGCTGGAGCTGATGACGACAGTCTTGTGTTCATCAGCGAACCCCACGTTGATCCTCTTGGTTTCTTCAGTCGGCCACATAGAGGTCGCGGCCTGAGCTTCGTTCGCCGGTACTGCAAGGTCCTCCTCAGTCTTAGAGTTCGCAAGTGTTGAAGGAACCACCGACGGCTTGGTGGTGAGGGCTGCTTGGATGGCCACTCGGAAACATTCTGTGGCGCCTTGGAAGTCGGCGCGCACAGTTATGATTCCTTGCGGTCCTGGCATCTTCAGTATCATGTACGTGTAATGTGGAATGGCCATGAATTTGGCCAATCCCGGCCTCCCGATGATGGCGTTGTACCCGCAGTCGAAGTTCGCCACTTCGAACCTCAGGAACTCGGTTCTGTAATTCTCCGGAGTTCCGAAGGTGACAGGCATGCAGATGTGGCCCAGCGGGTATTCCCCTTCCGTCGGCACGATGCCAAAGAAAGGAGTGTCCGACTCGTGGAGCTCTTTGAGGTGAACTCCCAAGCCTTGGAGTGTCCGGGGGAAGGTGACGTTGTTGCTGCTCTCCCCGTCCACTAGCACCTTCTTTACCCGGCTCTCTCGGATCACCGGATCGACGAGGAGCGGGTATTTGCCTGGGTGGTCGAAGTTGAGCCATTGATCCTCCCGAGTGAAAGTGATCAGGTGCTCCGACCACCGGTATGGGGCGGGAGGACCGGTGGTCGCCACCAGTATCTGGCGGTCGTTGAGCTTCTGTTGTCTTTTGTTCTCCTGCGACCCATGTCCGCCGAAGATGACGTTGACCTCCCTGTCAACGCGCGGGAAGGCTCCTCCTCCTCCCTCCTCCTGCTGATGGGGTTGTCGTGGTTCATCTGGTCCTCCCCTCGGCGGAGGAGGAAGAGGTTGGAAGGGTCGACCGTGCCCGACGGAGTGCTTGAAGTCCCGGCAGTTACGAAGAGTGTGGCGCATGTCCTTGTGGTACGGGCACTGGGCGTCGAGGATGTCGTCCAGCGTACGTTCGCCTACACGAGTGAGAGCACCTAGAGGGGGGTGAATAGGTGATCCTGTAAAAACTTCAAACTTAAGCCACAAAAACTTGTTATGTGTTAGCACGATTATTGCCAAGTGGCTAAGGTGAAGTCTCAACAAAACACAATACCACAAGAGATCAAGACAGAGGTGACACGGTGGTTTATCCCGTGGTTCGGCCAAGCCAATGCTTGCCTACTTCCACGTTGTGGCGTCCCAACGGACGAGGGTTGCAATCAACCCCTCTCAAGCGGTCCAAAGACCCACTTGAATACCACGGTGTTTTGCTTTTCCTTTCACTATCCCGTTTGCAAGGAATCTCCACAAATTGGAGTCTCTTGCCCTTACAAGTATATGATCACAAAGAAAGCACAGAGTAAGGGAGGGAAGCAACACACACAAATCCACAACAAAAGCGCACACACACGGCCAAAACTCGAGCTCGAATGACTATCTCAGAGTTCACACTAGAACAGAGCTCGAATCACTTAGAATCACAAACGAATGCGCAAAGAACTTGTGTGGATGATCAAGAATGCTCAAGAGTTGCTTGTGTGTCTCCTCCATGCGCCTAGGGGCTCCTTTTATAGCCCCAAGGCAGCTAGGAGCCGTTGAGAGCAAATCCGGAAGGCCATCCTTGCCTTCTGTCGTCGGGGGCACCGGACAGTCCGGTGCACACCGGACATGTCCGGTGACCGATTTCTTTCCTTATCCAGCGCTTCCCGACCGTTGCAGACCGGCGGAGATCTGAGAGCCGTTGGCGCACCGGACAGTCCGGTGCACACCGGACAGTCCGGTGCCGTCTTCCGACCGTTGGCTCGGCCACGTGTCCCGCGCGGATTGCGCGGCCGACCGTTGGCCCTGGCCGACCATTGGCTCACCGGACAGTCCGGTGCACACCGGACAGTCCGGTGAATTTTAGCCGTACGCCGTCGGCGAATTCCCGAGAGCGGTCAGTTCGCGCCGAGTAGGCCTGGCGCACCGGACACTGTCCGGTGCACACCGGACAGTCCGGTGCTCCAGACCGAGCTGAGCCTTGGCTGCACACAGCCAAGTCTTTCTCTCCCCTTTTCTCTTTTTCTTCTTTCTGTTTCTAACACTTAGACAAATATGTTAGTCCACAAAACAAATGTACTAAGGCTTAGAAACATACCTTTATCTCATGATTTGCACCTTGTTCATCCATGTACATAAATTCACAATTAAGCACATGTGTTGGCACTCAATCACCAAAATACTTAGAAATGGCCCAAGGGCACATTTCCCTTTCAATCTCCCCCTTTTTGGTGATTTATGCCAACACAACATAAAGCCACTAGAACAAGTGCAAACTCAATTCAAATAACACTTAAATTTATTTTGAATCAATTTTGGCATATATGGATCATCCTTTGCCACCACTTGGTTTGTTTTTGCAAATCAAACACAAATCTCTATCTCTAAGTTAAACACACATGTTTAAGCATAAAGAGAGTCATTCAAAAAGAGATTGATCAAGGATTTCAAAAACTCCCCCTTTTTCCCATAATCAATACTTCTCCCCACAAGAAGCCAACTTTTGACAAGAGAGACAACTTAAGAATTTTGACAAATCAAAAACTCTATTCTACTATTTTCAAAATCTCTCAAGTGGTCGCTGATCCATTTATTGCTTTGGCCTTTATTTTCTCCCCCTTTGGCATCAAGCACCAAAACGGGATCAATTGTGGCCCTTTAACCCCATTGCCTCACCAAAATCTTCAATTAAGAGCAAATGGCAATAAGAGTTCAGAGATGGACTTGGAATAAGTTACCCTCTCATCGGAGTGCAGTGGAAGTCTTGCATGATCCAAGTCCACCTTTTCCCTTTCAATTCTCCTTTGAGACTAAATCAAACAAACTCAAGCATATGGTTAGTCTCAAAGGGTCAAGTTGCAACACATCTCCCCCTAAACATGTGCATCACTTTGCAACGGACTTGTGAGGTCCAGGGAGTGTTTGTACAACTTGAGCACCATAATAAGCAACAAAGTGCAGAATGAACATGATCAAAGGCATAAATACATGTATGCTATATTTCAATCCAAGTTCCGCGAATCTAAGACATTTAGCTCACTACGCAGCCTGCAAAAGGTCTTCTCATCTAAAGGCTTGGTAAAGATATCGGCTAGCTGGTTCTCGGTGCTAACATAAAACACTTCGATATCTCCCTTTTGCTGGTGGTCTCTCAAAAAGTGATGCCGGATGTCTATGTGCTTTGTGCGGCTGTGCTCAACAGGATTTTCCGCTATTCGGATAGCACTCTCATTGTCACATAGGAGTGGGACTTTACTCAGATTGTAGCCAAAGTCCCTGAGGGTTTGCCTCATCCAAAGTAGTTGCGCGCAACACTGACCTGCGGCAACATACTCGGCCTCAGAGGTGGATAGGGCAACGGAGGTTTGTTTCTTAGAGTTCCATGACACCAGGGACCTTCCTAAGAATTGGCACGTCCCCGATGTACTCTTCCTATCGACCTTACATCCAGCATAGTCGGAATCTGAGTACCCAATCAAGTCAAAGTTAGACCCCTTTGGATACCAGATCCCGAAGCAAGGCGTAGCGACTAAATATCTAAGAATTCGCTTCACCGCCACCAAGTGACACTCCTTAGGATCGGATTGAAATCTAGCACACATGCATACGCTAAGCATAATATCCGGTCTACTAGCACATAAATAAAGTAGAGATCCTATCATTGACCGGTATGCTTTTTGATCAACGGACTTACCTCCTTTGTTGAGGTCGGTGTGTCCGTCGGTTCCCATCGGAGTCTTTGCGGGCTTGGCGTCCTTCATCCCAAACCACTTCAGCAGATCTTGCGTGTACTTCGTTTGGGAGATGAAGGTGCCGTCCTTGAGTTGCTTCACTTGGAACCCAAGGAAGTAGTTCAACTCGCCCATCATCGACATCTCGAATTTCTGCGTCATCACCCTGCTAAACTCTTCACAAGACTTTTGATTAGTAGAACCAAATATTATGTCATCGACATAAATTTGGCATACAAACAAATCACCATCACATGTCTTTGTAAAAAGAGTTGGATCGGCTTTCCCAACCTTGAAAGCATTAGCAAGTAAGAAATCTCTAAGGCATTCATACCATGCTCTTGGGGCTTGCTTAAGTCCATAGAGCGCCTTAGAGAGCTTACACACGTGGTCGGGGTACCGCTCATCCTCGAAGCCAGGGGGTTGCTCCACGTACACCTCCTCCTTTATTGGCCCGTTGAGGAATGCGCTCTTCACATCCATTTGGTACAACCTGAAAGAATGGTGAGCGGCATATGCTAGCAAGATACGAATAGACTCTAGCCTAGCCACAGGAGCAAAAGTCTCCTCAAAGTCCAAACCTGCGACTTGGGCATAACCTTTTGCCACAAGTCGAGCCTTGTTCCTTGTCACCACCCCGTGCTCGTCCTGTTTGTTGCGGAACACCCACTTGGTTCCCACAACATTTTGCTTGGGACGAGGCACCAGCGTCCAAACTTCATTGCGCTTGAAGTTGTTAAGTTCCTCCTGCATGGCCAACACCCAGTCCGGATCTAGCAAGGCCTCCTCTACCCTGAAAGGCTCAATAGAGGAGACAAAAGAGTAATGTTCACAAAAATTAACTAATCGAGATCGAGTAGTTACTCCCTTGCTAATGTCACCCAGAATTTGGTCGACTGGATGATCCCTTTGAATCATCGCTCGAACTTGGGTTGGAGGTGCCGGTTGCGCTTCTTCCTCCATCACGTGATCATCTTGTGCTCCCCCTTGATCACACGCCTCCTTTTGATGAACCTGTTCATCATTTTGAGTTGGGGGATGCACCGTCGTTGAGGAAGAAGGTTGATCTCGTTCATCTTGTTCCTGTGGCCGAACGTCTCCAATCGCCATGGTTCGTATAGCGGCCGTTGGAACATCTTCTTCATCTACATCATCACAATCAACAACTTGCTCTCTTGGAGAGCCATTAGTCTCATCAAATACAACGTCGCTAGAGACTTCAACCAAACCCGATGATTTGTTGAAGACCCTATACGCCTTTGTATTTGAATCATAACCTAATAAAAACCCTTCTACAGCTTTGGGAGCAAACTTAGAATTTCTACCTTTCTTCACTAGAATGTAGCACTTGCTCCCAAAAACACGAAAGTACGATACATTGGGTTTGTTACCGGTTAGTAGCTCATATGACGTCTTCTTGAGGAGGCGGTGAAGGTAGACCCTGTTGATGGCGTGGCAAGCCGTGTTCACGGCTTCCGACCAAAAGCACTCGGGGGTCTTGAACTCTCCAAGCATCGTCCTCGCCATATCGATTAGCGTCCTGTTCTTCCTTTCTACCACACCATTTTGTTGTGGTGTGTAGGGAGCGGAGAACTCGTGCTTGATCCCTTCCTCCTCAAGAAACTCCTCCACTTGAAGGTTCTTGAACTCGGACCCGTTGTCGCTCCTAATCTTCTTCACCTTGAGCTCAAACTCATTTTGAGCTCTCCTGAGGAAGCGCTTGAGGGTCCCTTGGGTTTCAGACTTATCCTGCAAAAAGAACACCCAAGTGAAGCGGGAAAAGTCATCAACAATAACTAAACCATACTTACTTCCTCCTATGCTTAGATAGGCGACGGGTCCGAAGAGGTCCATATGCAGCAGCTCCAGAGGTCTTGACGTGGTCATCACATTCTTGCTGTGATGTGCTCCTCCAACTTGTTTACCTGCCTGACAAGCTGCACAAGGTCTATCTTTTTCGAAATAAACATTGGTTAGACCTATCACGTGTTCTCCCTTTAGAAGCTTGTGGAGATTCTTCATCCCCACATGTGCTAAGCGGCGATGCCACAGCCAGCCCATGCAAGTCTTAGCCATTAAGCATGCATCTAGACCGGCCTCTTCTTTTGCAAAATCAACTAAATAAAGCTTGCCGTCTAGTACACCCTTAAAAGCTAGTGAACCATCACATCTTCTAAAGACAGACACATCTACATTTGTAAATAAACAATTATATCCCATTTGACATAATTGACTAACAGATAGCAAATTATATCCAAGACTCTCCACTAAGAATACATTTGAGATAGAATGCTCATTAGAAATTGCAATTTTACCTAACCCTTTTACCTTGCCTTGATTCCCATCACCGAATATAATTGAATCTTGGGAATCCTTATTCTTGACGTAGGAGGTGAACATCTTCTTCTCCCCCGTCATATGGTTTGTGCATCCGCTGTCGATAATCCAGCTTGAACCCCCGGATGCATAAACTTGCAAGGCAAATTTAGGCTTGGGTCTTAGGTACCCAACTCATGTTGGGTCCTGCAAGGTTAGCACAAATATCTTTAGGGACCCAAATGCAAGATTTATCTCCCTTGCATCTAGCCCCTAATTTCCTAGCAACAACCTTCTTACCCTTTCTACAAATAGCAAAAGGAGCATTACAAGCATAATAAATGGTAGAAGGTTCATTCACTACTTTCCTAGGAGCATGAATAACATTCTTTCTAGGCACATGAGCAATATCTCTCCTAGGCATATGTACAACATTTCTCCTACACATATCTCTACCATGATTATAAGAAGAACTAGAAGCAAACATTGTATGAGAATCATAAACATGTGAATCAAAATGATTATAAGCATGTCTCCTATCATAATACATAAAAGCATGATTCTTTTTAGCATTACTAGCCATCGGGGCCTTCCCCTTCTCCTTGACGAAGATGGGAGCCTTATGGCTTGTTAAGTTCTTGGCTTCCCTCTTGAAGCCAAGCCCATCCTTAATTGAGGGATGTCTTCCAATTGTATAGGCATCCCTTGCAAATTTTATCTTTTCAACTTCACTCTTGCTAGTCTTAAGTTGGGCATTAAGACTAGCCACTTCATCTTTTAGTTTTGAAATTGAAACTAAATGTTTGCTACAAGTGTTAACATCAAAATCCTTACACCTAGTGCAAATTGTAACATTTTCAACACAAGACTTAGATTTATTTGTTACTTCTAATTTAGCATTTAAATCATGGTTAACACTTTGTAAAGTAGCAATGGTTTCATGACAAGAAGATATTTCACTAGAAAGCACTTCATTTCTTTTCACTTCTAAAGCATATGATTTTTGTGCCTCTATAAACTTATCATGTTCATCATACAATAAATCCTCTTGCTTCTCTAAAAGCCTATCCTTTTCATTCAAAGCATCAATCAATTCATTGATTTTATCTATCTTAGATCTATCTAAGCCTTTGAACAAGCAAGAATAATCTATGTCATCATCGTCACTAGACTCACTATCACTAGAAGAAGCATAAGTGGAGTCTTGAGTACTCACCTTCTTCTCCCTTGCCATAAGGCAAGTGAGACGCTCGTTGGGGAAGAGAGCCGATTTGTTGAAGGCAGTGGCGGCGAGTCCTTCGTTGTCGGAGTCGGAGGAGGAGCAATCCGAGTCCCACTCCTTTCCTAGATGCGCCTCGCCCTTTGCCTTCTTGTATTGCTTCTTCTTCTCTCTTTTGTTCCCCTTTTCCTGGTCACTTTCATTATCGGGACAGTTAGCGATAAAATGACCAAGCTTACCGCATTTGAAGCATGAGCGCTTCCCCTTGGCTTTGGTCTTGCTTGGCTGCCCCTTGCGACCATTTAGCGCCGTCTTGAACCTTTTGATGATGAGAGCCATTTCTTCATCATTAAGTCCGGCCGCCTCAATCTGTGCCACCTTGCTAGGTAGCGCCTCCTTGCTTCGTGTTGCCTTGAGAGCAAGGGGTTGCGGCTCGTTGATCGGACCGTTCAACGCTTCGTCGACGTATCTTGCCTCCTTGATCATCATCCGCCCGCTTACGAATTTTCCAAGCACTTCCTCGGGCGTCATCATCGTGTACCTGGGATTCTCACGAATATTGTTCACGAGATGAGGATCAAGTACGGTAAAGGACCTGAGCATTAGGCGGACGACGTCGTGGTCCGTCCATCGCGTGCTCCCGTAGCTCCTTATCTTGTTGATGAGGGTCTTGAGCCGGTTGTATGTTTGCGTCGGCTCCTCGCCCCTTATCATGGCGAACCGTCCAAGCTCTCCCTCCACCAACTCCATCTTGGTGAGCAAGGTGACGTCGTTCCCCTCATGAGAAATCTTGAGGGTGTCCCAGATCTGCTTGGCATTGTCCAAGCCGCTCACCTTGTGATACTCGTCCCTGCACAAAGAGGCTAGCAACACAGTAGTAGCTTGTGCATTTTTATGAATCTGTTCATTAATAAACATAGGGCTATCCGAGCTATCAAATTTCATTCCACTTTCCACAATCTCCCAAATGCTTGGATGGAGAGAAAACAGGTGAGTACGCATTTTGTGGCTCCAAAATCCGTAATCCTCTCCATCAAAGTGAGGAGGTTTGCCAAGTGGAATGGGAAGCAAATGAGTATTTGAGCTATGCGGAATACGCGAATAATCAAAAGAAAAGTTTGAGTTAACCGTCTTTTGTTTGTAGTCGTTGTGGTCCTCGTCCTTTTGGGAAGAAGTAGACTCGTCGCTGTCGTAGTAGACAATCTCCTTGATGCGCCTGGTCTTCTTCTTCTTCCCTTCCTTCCGTTTTTGGCCCGAGCCGGAGTCGGTAGGCCTGTCATCCTTCGGCTCGTTGACGAAGGTCTCCTTCTCTTTATCGTTGATCACTATACCCTTCCCCTTAGGATCCATCTCTTCGGGCGGTTAGTCCCTTTGAGAAGAGAACGGCTCCGATACCAATTGAGAGCACCTAGAGGGGGGGGTGAATAGGTGATCCTGTAAAAACTTCAAACTTAAGCCACAAAAACTTGTTATGTGTTAGCACGATTATTGCCAAGTGGCTAAGGTGAAGTCTCAACAAAACACAATACCACAAGAGATCAAGACAGAGGTGACACGGTGGTTTATCCCGTGGTTCGGCCAAGCCAATGCTTGCCTACTTCCACGTTGTGGCGTCCCAACGGACGAGGGTTGCAATCAACCCCTCTCAAGCGGTCCAAAGACCCACTTGAATACCACGGTGTTTTGCTTTTCCTTTCACTATCCCGTTTGCAAGGAATCTCCACAAATTGGA
Source organism: Zea luxurians (assembly GCA_029449295.1). NCBI lineage: Eukaryota > Viridiplantae > Streptophyta > Magnoliopsida > Poales > Poaceae > Zea > Zea luxurians. The sequence goes on from JAOPSE010000039.1 coordinate 10,373,812, forward strand.
GTCTCTTGCCCTTACAAGTATATGATCACAAAGAAAGCGCAGAGTAAGGGAGGGAAGCAACACACACAAATCCACAACAAAAGCGCACACACACGGCCAAAACTCGAGCTCGAATGACTATCTCAGAGTTCACACTAGAACAGAGCTCGAATCACTTAGAATCACAAACGAATGCGCAAAGAACTTGTGTGGATGATCAAGAATGCTCAAGAGTTGCTTGTGTGTCTCCTCCATGCGCCTAGGGGCTCCTTTTATAGCCCCAAGGCAGCTAGGAGCCGTTGAGAGCAAATCCGGAAGGCCATCCTTGCCTTCTGTCGTCGGGGGCACCGGACAGTCCGGTGCACACCGGACATGTCCGGTGACCGATTTCTTTCCTTATCCAGCGCTTCCCGACCGTTGCAGACCGGCGGAGATCTGAGAGCCGTTGGCGCACCGGACAGTCCGGTGCACACCGGACAGTCCGGTGCCGTCTTCCGACCGTTGGCTCGGCCACGTGTCCCGCGCGGATTGCGCGGCCGACCGTTGGCCCTGGCCGACCATTGGCTCACCGGACAGTCCGGTGCACACCGGACAGTCCGGTGAATTTTAGCCGTACGCCGTCGGCGAATTCCCGAGAGCGGCCAGTTCGCGCCGAGTAGGCCTGGCGCACCGGACACTGTCCGGTGCACACCGGACAGTCCGGTGCTCCAGACCGAGCTGAGCCTTGGCTGCACACAGCCAAGTCTTTCTCTCCCCTTTTCTCTTTTTCTTCTTTCTGTTTCTAACACTTAGACAAATATGTTAGTCCACAAAACAAATGTACTAAGGCTTAGAAACATACCTTTATCTCATGATTTGCACCTTGTTCATCCATGTACATAAATTCACAATTAAGCACATGTGTTGGCACTCAATCACCAAAATACTTAGAAATGGCCCAAGGGCACATTTCCCTTTCAACGAGGTCCTCCTCGGGCGCGAGAGGCAGGTGGTCTGGCGGCGTGTACTTCTTCGTGAGGCCTCTTCTCCCATCGTTTGTCGGGTTGCTGGTTCGCGTCGCGTCGTGGTGCTGCCGGTGCGGGCTTTGCTCCTCCGATGAGGTCCTGGGCCCGCTCGTCGGCGGTGATGTAGAGGTCGGCTTCCCGGAATAGCTCCTCGGAGATAGTCGGCGCCTTCTGTAGTATGGCTCGGACGAAAGCTGAGTCATTGGATCCTATGTAGAAGTCCTCGATCACGGCCACCTCCGTGACCTCGGGGATACGATTTCTCATGGTCCTGAACCTTTTGAGGTACGACCGAAGAGTTTCGTCCCCCCGGCTCTTGATGGATTTGAGGTCCCATGGTTGCGCCGGTTTGTCGGAGAGGGACTGGAAGTTGGCGGTGAAGCGTCGACCGAAGCCGCCCCAGTCGTCGATGCAGTGTCGGGGTAGATGTCGCAGCCACTGCAGTGCGTCTTGCCTAAGGACAATGGGTAAATATGCGGTCATCACGTCTTTGGATGCCCCGGCAGCTCGAGCAGCGGTGGTGTAGACGGCTAGCCAACCCCCTGGATCCTGCTTAGGTTCATATTTGTCGACATTGGATACCTTGAAGTTGGGAGGCCATTGGATGGCCCTAAGGCGTGGAGTAAGAGCAGACACTCCGTAGGTGTCCTCCTGTCGTCGGGGATGATGCCTATCCCGAGGAGGGGAGTAGTTGTTGTGGTTCCTCGACCGTCCCCGGGTAGTACCGCCAGTTGAGGCCGTTGCCGACTCAGTTCTGGTGGCCTGGCTCCGAGCTGGGATGCCATGATCCCTGTCGTACTCCTCCCGGCGGCGGATCTCGTTCTCATGCCGCCGTTCACGCGAAGCATTGATGGAGCTTCGCGCGTCTCGACGACTGTTGATGGCGTGTCGTAAATCGTTCGGCGGGTGAGCGAGCGGTAGAAGATGGTTGGCTGCCTGGGTGAACAGTCGTCGGTAGCCCTCGGCGTCGGGAGTCCGAGGGAGTCCATCAGCTATCCGAGCTAATACTCCTCCGACTTCGCTCGGCGTGTTCATGGCTCGGGCAAAGTCGGGGTTCAGGTTGCGCCCGAAGAATGGATTCTCCCGACGTTGTCTTGCATCCTGCTCGGCTTGTTCCTGAGCCCGGCGGCGATCACGTCGTCGGGAGTTCCTTCGTTCTCTGAAGACGCGTTCTTCCGGAGTTTCTCCTATCTCCGAGACCTCGTCTCACGAGACAGGTTGCTCCGGATCCCGTTCTCCGGCCGCGTGATGTCGTCGAACGTTCCTGCGACGTTTCCTCCGTCGGCGGGATTCTCGTTGAGGCGGTTCTTCTCTGGGTGCGGTCGGCTCGTCGTCGGAGACGGTAGGCGACTCCACTCTCCCGATGAAGAGGACGTCGGGGTAGAATGGTGCGGCTGTCGTGGCGACCTTCTTTCCGTTCTCCTTTGAGGGCGGAGGAACGGAAAGAACAACTTGCTTCTCCTTGGTCTCCTTCTTCCTCGCGATTTGTGTCCATTCTTTTGTCGGGGAAGTAGACAGTGGAGTTCTCCGGGTCACCGGGCCCTCGGCCCCCGACTTTCCGGAGGCGATCTTTTTCCAGAGAGCTGGAGGTCGCGCTTCTCCGGCATTTTTGGAGTTTGTTGGAGGAGACTTCTTTTCCGGCGGATCCGCAATGTGGTGTAGAGTTCCCTCTTCATCCGCAACGGATGAGATTGTTCCGAAGCAGAATATGGATCCGGGACGCAGGGTGATCTTGCTGTAGAAGGTGACGGCCATTGAGCTATCTTGGATCGTCGACACACCCCCTACCTGGTGTGCCAGCTGTCGGTGTTTTGGGTCCGACCGCACACCCGGGGTTGCCCCTCGAGGTGTTTTTAGGAGTAGGACGGTGTCGACAACTGTAGCAAAATGGTTCGTGTTGATTGCACGAGGGACAGTGGACAAGGTTTACAGGTTCGGGCCGCTTAGAGATGCGTAACACCCTACGTCCTGGTGAGTATGCTTGGTGAACGAGGTTACAAGAGAGCTCTCTGAATCGAGAATGCAGAGAGTTGATGTGGTGGCTAAGTAATAGGGTCGATCGTTCTGAAGGGGTGCCCCCTAGGCCTTATATACTCGACCGTGGGGCAATACATGTGGATATGATAACAACGAGTAGCTAAAAGATAGTGAACTGCTTGAGTTTATCTCCATGTAGTTCTGCCGACTTATCCTCGCATGGCTCTGTTGCACGGGGGCTCCAGCGCGGGAAAGTCGGATCTCTGTTGCGGTCACTCGCTCGACGTTGTGGGCCGTCCGGGTTTGCATCAATCCGGCCTCATGTCGATCTGCATTGCTGGTTGTCTCTCCCCAGGCCCACGAAAGAATGACCTTACGATTTATTAGGTCCTTGGGCCTTTCGTGAGGTCTTTTACTCTTTTAGTGGACCCGGGGGATATCTATCCCCCACAGCGCATGTGCGTCAACTATACAGATCTCAACAAACATTGTCCAAAGGATCCCTTCGGACTCCCTAGGATAGATCAGGTGGTAGACTCCACCGCTAGATGTTCTGTGCTGTCTTTCCTAGACTGCTATTCCGGATACCATCAAATTAGTTTGGCAAAGGAAGACGAGGAAAAAACAGCGTTCATCACTCCGTTCGGTGCTTTCTGCTATACCTCCATGCCGTTTGGCCTCAAAAACGCTGGAGCGACTTATCAGAGAGCCATTCAAACATGCTTAGCCGATCACTGGGGCAAGCGTGTGGAAGCCTACGTAGATGATGTGGTAATCAAAACGGAGAACTCGGAAAACTTCATCGAAGACTTATAACTGGTTTTCAACAGTCTACGGCGATATCGATGGAAGCTTAATCCCGAAAAATGTGTATTTGGGGTACCAACAGGAAAGCTACTCGGATTTATTGTCAGCCACCAGGGAATTGAAGCTAATCCGGATAAGATTGAAGCTATCATGAAAATGGAGGCACCGCGATCACAAAAGAAGGTTCAGCGACTTACCGGATGCATGGCAGCTCTGAGCAGATTTATATCTAGGCTGGGAGAAAAAGGTTTACCATTTTACAAGCTACTCAAGAAAGTGGATAAGTTTCAGTGGACTTCAGAAGCACAGGAAGCCCTAGATGCACTGAAAAAATTCTTGACAACACCGCGAGTACTGAAGCCGCCACGGCGAGCCACGTCAACTCAACCAGCTAAAGATCTGTTGTTGTATATCTCTTGCACGACTCACGTGGTAAGCACCGCGTTGGTAGTCGAGCGAGCAGAAGAAGGACATGCCTACCCAGTGCAACATCCTGTTTATTTCATTAGTGAAGTTCTGGGTCCCTCGAAGAAAAAGTATCCTCAAGTTCAGAAGCTATTATATGCAGTACTTCTAACTGCCCGCAAGCTGCGTCACTACTTTGATGACCACAAAGTCATAGTAGTCACTGGTTTTCCGATAGGGGATATCCTTCACAACAAGGAAGCCATTGGCCGAATAGCCAAGTGGGCCTGTGAACTGGGATCTCATGACATCGAATTTCGACCTCGCACTGCCATCAAAACTCAAGCATTGGTTGACTTCATATCAGAATGGACTGAACAACAAGTACCAGAGAACCCAGAAACTGCAGAAGTATGGCGGATGTATTTTGATGGCTCGCTGAAGCTGCAGGGAGCAGGCGCGAGAATTCTCTTCATCGCACCTGGAGGCGAGCACCTCAAATATGCCCTCCAGTTGCTATTTCCAGCCTCTAACAATGCAGCCGAGTATGAAGCTCTAATCCATGGACTGAACATCGCTATATCATTAGGCATCAAGAGACTGATGGTATACGGAGATTCTTTGGTAGTCATGAGCCAGATAAACAAAGAATGAGACTGTTCGAATGATTCAATGGGAAAATACTGCACTGCTGTCCGAAAACTAGAAGATAAATTTGAAGGTCTGGAATTTCATCATGTAGAAAGAGATCGAAACACGGCAGCCGATGTATTGTCCAAGCTAGGATCCAGTCGAACTCAGGTCCCACCCGGAGTCTTTGTACAAGAAATACCATAACCAAGCATCTCAATGGATCAGGCAGAAGAGTGTAATATCGTGAATCAACCAGAGTCAGGCTCTGATGACTGGAGAAGGTCGATCATCAGATATATAAAGAATGAAGAGGAACCAGACGATAAAAATGCAGCCGAGCGCATCGCTAGACAGTCAGCTCACTATACACTCATTGGGGGGACACTATACAGAAGGGGCGCATCAGACATCTTCATGAAATGCATTCTCTCATCTACTGGGAAGCGACTTCTAGATGAGGTCCATGCTGGACAATGTGGAATACACGCAGCGTCCAAGACACTAGTCGGGAAGGTCTTCAGGTCAGGATTCTATTGGCCAACAGCGAAAAGTGATGCAGCCGAGTTAGTTCGGAGGTGCGAAGCTTGCCAGTACTTGTCAAAGCAACAACATCTACCAACACAGCAACTGCAGACCATACCGGTGACTTGGCCCTTCGCATGATGGGGGCTAGATATGATTGGACCTTTCAAGAAAGCTCAACGAGGATACACTCACGTGCTAGTAGCAATCGACAAATTCACTAAATGGATAGAGCTCAAACCTATTACTTCTTTAACCTCAGCTAAAGCCGTGGAATTCATACAAGACATAATATTCAGGTTCGGAATACCGAACAGTATCATAACCGACCTGGGATCCAACTTCACAAGTTCAGAGTTCTTCGATTTCTGCGAGCAAAAAAGCATTCAGGTCAAGTATGCTTCGGTAGCACACCCGAGAGCCAACGGGCAGGTTGAACGAGCTAACGGGATGATATTGGAGACACTCAGGAAAAAGGTCTTTGATAAAAATGAAAAGTTCGCAGGAAAGTGGATAAGGGAATTGCCCTACGTCGTTTGGAGCCTAAGAACCCAACCTAGCCGAGCTCTACATGGAAACACTCCTTTCTTCATGGTCTATGGGTCAGAGGCAGTACTACCCGCTGATCTCAAGTTTGGGGCGCCAAGGTTGATCTTTGAAAGCATAGCAGAGGCCGAAGCAACTAGACTGGAAGATGTTGATATGCTCGAAGAAGAGCGGCTGAACGCAGTAATTCAATCGGCACGGTACCAGCAGACTCTGAGACGCTATCACGACAAGGCCGTGCGACAATGATCCTTTTCAGTGGGAGATCTCGTCCTCCGCCGAATTCTAACGGGGGAGGGACGACACAAGTTATCGCCCTTATGGGAAGGACCATTCATAGTAGCAGAAGTCACTCGGCCGGGATCATGTCGTCTCACTCAAATGGACGGCACAGAAATTGGGAACTCCTGGAATATAGAACACCTCAGGAAGTTTTATCCCTAGCTGTATTTCAAAAGCTATCGGGACGACAATGTACTTTGTAAAATGGAAAATATGTCATCAATAAAAAAGGCTTCAAGAATACTCAGTTTGTTCGTGATTGACTTGCATTCTTACTTAACTCGGGGTGACCACTATGCCCTGCTAACGGAGCAATCGGCTTAAGTCGGCAACGACTTAAACGGTGCAACATGCTCGTGCTTACTTAACTCGGGGTGACCACTATGCCCTGCTAACGGAGCAATCGACTTAAGTCGGCAACGACTTAAGACGGTGCAACATGCTCGCACTTACTTAACTCGGGGTGACCACTATGCCCTGCTAACGGAGCAATCGGCTTAAGTCGGCAACGACTTAAAACGGTGCAACATGCTCGTGCTTACTTAACTCGGGGTGACCACTATGCCCTGCTAACGGAGCAACCGGCTTAAGTCGGCAACGACTTAAGACGGTGCAACATGCTCGCGCTTACTTAACTCGGGGTGACCACTATGCCCTGCTAACGGAGCAATCGGCTTAAGTCGGCAACGACTTAAGACGGTGCAACATGCTCGCGCTTACTTAACTCGGGGTGACCACTATGCCCTGCTAACGGAGCAATCGACTTAAGTCGGCAACGACTTAAGACGGTGCAACATGCTCGCGCTTACTCAACTCAGGGTGACCACTATGCCCTATTAACAAAAGCAATCGATTTAAGTCAGCAATGACTTAAGGCGATTTCGCATGCTTACGAATACTCATATAGGGGTGACTTCTATATCCCGTAAACAAGTTTCAAAACCATCACACAACATTTTCTACTGCAAATTTACATACTGTTGAATTCTAAAACAATAGGAGAGTAACAATATCATTCAAATGCTGAACTGGAGTCCTCTAACAAATATCCGATCATGATAACCGCGCGCTCAAAGCACGCAAAATATTTCTCTATTTTGCAATATCTTTCTCAGGAGCAACCGACGAAGAAGGGCGGCTTGAGGAATCAGGAGCAGCGTTCACGTCAGCCTTTATATCATCAAGAACAACCACGCTGGGTCTCCTCATCAAGATTCGCCCCGCGCGAATGGCTTTATCCATGGCTCTGTCGCGCTGGGCTCTCAGAGTAATGGAAGTTTCTTCAGCAACTTTGGCAGCCAATCGAGCGGTCTCTAGCTCCTGGGCAATGGACTTCTTGGAAGCGCGCAGTTCTTTGATAGCAGCGTCCTTAGCTGATATCAATTGCCTGAGACGGATCACATCATCCATGGATTCCTGCAGCTTACAACGATGATTGTCTAACTCCTCCATGGTAAAGCGATGGTTCCTCTCTAGGATGGTCAACGAGTTGCTAGAATCACGATACAGTCTGTCAAGATTGTCGCGAGAAGCAACAAGGGCACGTTTTTCTTCCTGCAAACAAGAATCAACTCCTTCAAACATCAAGGAAGCAATAAGAACACAACAATACAAGGCACAGTTTCATAAGTCACCTTTTCAGAATCAAGCTGAGCGCGAAGAGTAGAGTTCAGCGTCTTAGCGTCATTTAGAGCAGCAGAGACCTGGGCCAGCTCAGTCTGGCTTTGAGAATACTTTTCCTCAAAATCAGAACACCGCCGGACCAGTTCGGCCTGACCTTGAGAATGTTTTTCTTCAAGAATGGAAATCTGCCGAGCCATATCTAGCGAGAGACAATCAAGCAAAAAGGGTCAAAGTGTAAGGCAGTTCAACAAGGTAGACGAAGAGAAGCAAAAGAGCACTAACCAGCATTTGTCGCCTCCAAGTCAGAGACACGATGTTGAAGCAGCACCGGATTCCAACGTGCCAGAGAAGAAACTCCTTCTGGAACAGAAGCACCTTGCAACCTCAGCTGACTAGCCATCCCGTCCACCAATGCCTGATATGGAGAACAGATGAGTGTAATGACAGCAGTTCATATGGTGTAAAAGTCAGGCTAGAATATATCACAGTATCTGGAGGTTGGAGAAGAACGAAGGGACTCCCAAATCGTGAGAGATCAATTGATGACTCGACATAGGGCCATCACCCGAATTAGCTCGCAATGAACCAGCAGGAACCAACTCAGTGCCATCAACAGAGCCCAAAACTTGGTTGGCGGGAACGCTAACCTCTAAAGTGACTCCCTGGCCCAAAGCTTGGGCTACCATCATGCAACCAGAGTGTGGAGGAGATCCCGCGTGAACATCCATGGAAGTACAAGAGGGAGACCCCGCTCGGACACCCTCGGGGGCTGGGCCATAGTTTCCGCTACCCACTTGAGCCGAATCATCTCCGGTAGTACCCTCGGGGGCTGGGCAGTGGCTTGCGCTTCCCACCCGAGCCGAGTCATCCCCGGCAACATCCTCGGGGGCTGGGTAAGCGTCAACACCATCCTTGAGGACCAAGTTCTCTGCAGTAGCCGTCTCTAAGGCTGAAGGCCCCTCAGTTACTTCCATAGGAACAAGACGATCCAAGTCAGTTTCCTGACCCTCAAGACTGCGCTCTAAGGTCGATGAGGCGCGAGACGCTGTCCGGAATGACCCCAACCCGGCGTCAAACACATCAACACAAACATTCGTCGCACCATCATCCACTGGCTCTGATAGCAGATCCTCTGGAACCATATCTTCAAGATTCTGATCAAAGTTCGCCAGGGACAATTCTTGTAGACCAATGAGGGCAGACAGAGCAGGAGAAGGAACTCCACTACTTTCCCCACTGGCGACATACTGCCGACTGTTCTTCCGAGTCAAAGGGACCTCATCTTCTTCCTCCCCGTCGTTTTCATCAGCAACAGAGACAACACCCCCATTGGGGTCAGCAGTAGATGGAGCACACCCATTGGGGTCAGCAGCAGATGGAACACCCCCATTGGGGCCAGCAGCAGATGGAACACCCCCATTGGGGTCAGCGTCAGTAAATTCAGGCACAGGCACTACTTCAGCAGCAGGAACCAAAGGACCAACGTCCCGATCCAAACTAGATACTCGCCGAAGACGTCTCTTTTTCTTTTTCTGCTCATCAGCAGAAGGATCAAGTTGATTGGCTCGGCAAGGGCGTCTTGGGCGGACACTAGTAGGTCTCTGAATATCCAAGGTTGTACCAGCTTCTGGGAGAGGTGAAAGGGAATTGGGCTTACACCTAGTTCCTAAATAATTTTGGTGGTTGAATTGCCCAACACAAATATTGGACTAACTAGTTTGCTCTAGTACATAAGTTATACAGGTGCAAAAGGTTCACACTTAGCCAATAAAAAGATCAAGTTTTGGATTCAACTAAGGAGCAATGAGGCAACCGAGGGCACCTCTGGCTGGAGGCACCGGACTGTCCGGTGTGCACCGGACAGTGTCCGGTGCGCCCAGAGGACTCCGACTCAAACTCTTCGCCCTCGGGAATTCTCGGAAGCCGGCGCGCTATAATTCACCGGACTGTCCGGTGTGCACCGGACATGTCCGGTGCTCCAAGGAAGCGCGGTCTCCGGAACTCGCCAGCCTCGGGTTCGCGCGGCAGCCGCTCCGCTAAAATTCACCGGACTGTCCGGTGTGCACCGGACTGTCCGGTGTACCAGCGGAGCAATGGCTCTTTTCGGCGCCAACGGCTCCCTACGGTGCATTTAATGCGCGCGCAGCGCGCGCAGACGTCAGACGTGCCCATACCGGTGCACCGGACATCAAACAGTACATGTCCGGTGTGCACCGGACACCCAGGAGGGCCCAGAAGTCAGAAGCTCCAACGGTCAGAATCCAACGGCAATGGTGACGTGGCAGGGGCACCGGACTGTCCGGTGTGCACCGGACTGTCCGGTGCACCATCGAACAGACAGCTTCCAGCAACGGTCACTTTTGGTGGTTGGGGCTATAAATACCCCAACCACCCCACATTCATTGCCATCCAAGTTTTCCACTTCTCAACTACTACAAGAGCTCTAGCATTCAATTCTAAACACAACAAATAGATCAAGTCCTCTCCAAATTCCACACAACACCATAGTGACTAGAGAGAGTGATTTGCTTGTGTTCTTTCGAGCTCTTGCGCTTGGATCGCATTCTTTTCTTCCTCACTTGTTCTTGTGATCAAACTCAATTGTAACCAAGGCAAGAGGCACCAATTGTGTGGTGGCCCTTGCGGGGAATCTTTGTTCCCGTTTGATTGAGAAGAAGAGAAAGCTCACTCGATCAGTGGGATCGTTTGAGAGAGGGAAGGGTTGAAAGAGACCCGGCCTTTGTGGCCTCCTCAACGGGGAGTAGGTTTGCGAAAACCGAACCTCGGTAAAACAAATCCGCGTGTCACACTTTTATTTGCTTGCGATTTGTTTTGCGCCCTCTCTCGCGGACTCGTTTATATTTCTAACGCTAACCCGGCTTGTAGTTGTGTTTATATTTGTAAATTTCAGTTTCGCCCTATTCACCCCCCCCCTCTAGGCGACTATCAATTGGTATCGGAGCCCAGTGCTTCATTAGAGCCTAACCGCTCGAAGTGATGTCGGGAGATCACACCAAGAGGGAGATGGAGACCGGCGATAACAAGCCCACTACAAGCCAAGGGAGCACTTCATCGGAAGAGTCCCGCACCAAGAGAAGGGAGAAGAAGAAGAACTCCTCCAAGCGGAAGGAGAAAAGATCTTCCTCTTCTCACCACAAGGAGAAGAAGGAAAAATCTTCTTCTCACAAACCGCATCAGAGTGGGGACAAGCACAAAAGGATGAGGAAGGTGGTCTACTACGAGACCGACACTTCATCGACATCTACCTCCAGCTCCGACGCGGCGTCCGTCACTTCTAAACGCCAAGAGCGTAAGAAGTATAGTAAGATCCCCTACGCTACCCTCGCACTCCTAAACATACACCTTTACTTTCCGTCCCATTAGGCAAAACACCAACTTTTAATGGTGAAGATTATGCTATGTGGAGTAATTTGATGCGATTTCATCTAACCTCTCTCCACAAAAGTATATGGGATGTTGTTGAGTATGGTGTACAGGTACCATCTATAGGGGATGAGGACTATGACACGGACGAAGTGGCCCAAATCGAGCACTTCAACTCCCAAGCCGCAACCATTCTCCTTGCCTCTCTAAGCAAGGAGGAATACAACAAAGTACAAGGGTTGAAGAACGCAAAGGAGATTTGGGACCTACTCAAGACGGCGCACGAGGGTGATGAACTCACCAAGATCACCAAGCGGGAAACGATCGAGGGGGAGCTCGGTCGCTTCCGTCTTCGCCAAGGGGAGGAGCCACAAGATATGTACAACCGGCTCAAGACCTTGGTGAACCAAGTGCGCAACCTCGGGAGCGCAAAGTGGGATGACCACGAGGTGGTTAAGGTTATTCTAAGAGCACTTATTTTCCTTAACCCCACACAAGTTCAATTAATTCGTGGCAACCCTAGATATCCACTAATGACCCCCGAGGAAGTTATCGGGAATTTTGTAAGCTTTGAATGCATGATTAAGGGCTCCAAAAAGATCAATGAGCTTGATGAACCTTCCACATCCGAGGCGCAACCGGTGGCCTTCAAGGCAACGGAGGAGAAGAAGGAGGAGTCTACACCAAGTAGACAACCAATTGACGCCTCCAAGCTCGACAACGAGGAGATGGCCCTAATCATCAAGAGTTTTCGGCAAATCCTCAAGCAACGGAAGGGGAAGGATTACAAATCCCGTTCCAAGAAGGTTTGCTACAAGTGTGGTAAGCCCGGTCATTTTATTGCAAAATGTCCTATGTCTAGTGACAGTGACAGGGGCGACGACAAGAAGGGAAAGAGGAGAGAAAAGAAGAAGTACTACAAGAAGAAGGGCGGCGATGCCCATGTTTGTCGGGAGTGGGACTCCGACGAAAGCTCAAGCGACTCCTCCGACGACGAGGACGCCGCCAACATCGCCGTCACCAAGGGCCTCCTCTTCCCCAACGTCGGCCACAAGTGTCTCATGGCCAAGGACGACAAAAAGAAGGTAAAATCAAGGTCCTCCACTAAATATGAAACATCTAGTGATGAGGATGATGATAAAAATGAGGAGGACAATTTGCGTATTCTTTTTGCCAACCTTAACATGGAACAAAAGGAAAAATTAAATGAGCTAATTAGTGCCATCCATGAAAAGGATGATCTCTTGGACTCCCAAGAGAACTTCCTAATCAAGGAAAACAAGAAACATGTTAAGGTTAAAAATGCTTATGCTCTAGAAATAGAAAAATGTAACAATTTATCTAGTGAGCTAAGCACTTGCCATGACACTATAAACAACCTTAGAAATGAAAATGCTAATTTGTTAGCTAAGGTTGATTCTCATGTTTGCAATGTTTCAATTCAAAATCCTAGAAATAATAATGATGATTTGCTTGCTAGGATTGAAGAATTGAACATTTCTCTTGCTAGCCTTAGAAATGAGAATGAGAAATTAATTGCTAAGGCTAAGGATTTTGATGTTTGCAATGCTACTGTTTCCGACCTTAGAACTAAAAATGATTTGTTGCATGCTAAGGTCATTGAATTAAAATCTTGCAAACCTTCTACATCTAATGTTGAGCATGTTTCCATTTGTACTAGATGTAGAGATATTAATGTTGATGCTATCCATGATCACCTAGCCTTAATTAAAAAACAAAATGATCACATAGCACAACTTAATGCTAAGATTAGTGAGCATGACTTAGAAAATGAAAAATTTAAATTGGCTAGAAGCATGCTCTATAATGGGAGACGCCCTGGCATTAAGGATGGCATTGGCTTCCAAAAGGGAGACAATGTCAAAATTAATGCCCCTCCAAAGAACTTATCTAACTTTGTTAAGGGCAAGGCTCCCATGCCTCAGGATAACGAGGGTTACATTTTATACCCTGCCGGCTATCCTGAGAGCAAGATTAGGAAAATTCATTCTAGGAAGTCTCACTCTGGCCCTAACCATGCTTTTATGTATAAGGGTGAGACATCTAGTTCTAGGCAACCAACCCGTGCCAAGTTACCTAGAAAGAAAATTCCTAATGCATCAAATGATCATAGCATTTCATTTAAAACTTTTGATGCATCTTATGTTTTGACTAACAAATCCGGCAAGATAGTTGCCAAAATTATTGGGGGCAAACACAAGGGCTCCAAGACTTGTGTTTGGGTACCCAAAGTTCTTGTATCTAATGCCAAAGGACCCAAAACCGTTTGGGTACCTAAAACAAAGAACTAAACTTGTTTTGTAGGTTTATGCATCCGGGGGCTCAAGTTGGATACTCGACAGCGGGTGCACAAACCACATGACAGGGGAGAAAAAGATGTTCTCCTCATATGAGAAAAACCAAGATCCCCAACGAGCTATCACATTCGGGGATGGAAATCAAGGTTTGGTCAAAGGTTTGGGTAAAATTGCTATATCTCTTGACCATACTATTTCCAATGTTTTTCTTGTAGATTCTTTAGATTACAATTTGCTTTCCGTATCCCAATTGTGTCATATGGGCTACAACTGTCTTTTTACTGATACAGGTGTTACTGTCTTTAGAAGAAGTGATGATTCAATAGCTTTTAAGGGAGTGTTAGAGGGTCAGCTATACTTGGTAGATTTTGATAGAGCTGAACTCGACACTTGCTTAATTGCTAAGACTAATATGGGTTGGCTATGGCATCGCCGACTAGCCCATGTTGGGATGAAGAATCTTCATAAGCTTCTAAAGGGAGAACACATTTTAGGACTAACAAATGTTCATTTTGAGAAAGACAGGATTTGTAGCGCATGTCAAGCCGGGAAGCAAGTTGGTGTCCATCATCCACACAAAAACATCATGACTACCGACAGGCCACTGGAGCTCCTTCACATGGATCTATTCGGTCCGATCGCTTACATAAGCATCGGTGGTAGTAAGTATTGCCTTGTAATTGTGGATGATTATTCTCGCTTCACTTGGGTGTTCTTTTTACAGGACAAATCTTATACCCAAGAGACCTTAAAGGGATTCTTGAGACGGGCTCAAAATGAGTTCGGCTTAAGGATCAAGAAAATTAGAAGCGACAATGGAACAGAGTTCAAGAACTCTCAAATCGAAGGTTTCCTTGAGGAGGAGGGCATCAAGCATGAGTTCTCTTCTCCCTACACTCCACAACAAAATGGTGTAGTGGAGAGGAAGAATCGAACTCTATTGGACATGGCAAGAACCATGCTTGATGAGTACAAGACACCGGATCGGTTTTGGGCAGAAGCAGTCAACACCGCCTGCTACGCCATCAACCGGTTATATCTTCATCGAATCCTCAAGAAGACATCTTATGAACTCCTAACCGGTAAAAAGCCCAATATTTCATATTTTAGAGTTTTTGGTAGCAAATGTTTTATACTTGTTAAAAGAGGTAGAAAATCTAAATTTGCTCCTAAAACTGTAGAAGGCTTTTTACTAGGATATGACTCAAACACAAGGGCATATAGAGTCTTTAACAAGTCCTCAGGACTTGTTGAAGTTTCTTGTGACGTTGTGTTTGATGAGACTAACGGCTCTCAAGTAGAGCAAGTTGATCTTGATGAAACAGGTGAAGAACAGGCTCCATGCATAGCGCTAAGGAACATGTCCATTGGGGATGTGTGTCCTAAGGAATCCGAAGAGCCTTCAAATGCACAAGATCAACCATCCTCCTCAACACAAGCATCTCCACCAACTCAAATTGAGGATGAGGTTCAAGATGTTGAACAAGAAGATCAAGAAGATGAGCCACCTCAAAATGACGGCAACGATCAAGGGGGAGATGCAAATGATGAAGACAAGGAGGATGAACAATCAAGGCCGTCACACCCAAGAGTCCACCAAGCAATACAACGAGATCACCCTGTCGACACCATCCTCGGCGACATTCATAAGGGGGTAACTACTCGATCTCGTGTTGCACATTTTTGTGAACATTACTCTTTTGTTTCCTCTATTGAGCCACACAGGGTAGAGGAAGCACTTCAAGATTCGGATTGGGTGATGGCGATGCAAGAGGAGCTCAACAATTTCACAAGGAACGAGGTATGTCACTTAGTTTCACGTCCTAATCAAAATGTTGTAGGAACCAAGTGGGTCTTCCGCAACAAGCAAGACGAGCATGGTGTGGTGACAAGGAACAAAGCTCGACTCGTGGCCAAGGGGTATTCACAAGTCGAAGGTTTGGATTTTGGTGAAACCTATGCACCCGTAGCTAGGCTTGAGTCAATTCGTATATTATTGGCCTATGCTACTTACCATGGCTTCAAGCTTTATCAAATGGACGTGAAGAGTGCCTTCCTCAATGGACCAATCAAGGAGGAGGTCTATGTTGAGCAACCTCCCGGCTTTGAAGACAGTGAGTACCCTAACCATGTTTATAGGCTCTCTAAGGCGCTTTATGGGCTTAAGCAAGCCCCAAGAGCATGGTATGAATGCCTTAGAGATTTCCTTATTGCAAATGGCTTCAAAGTCGGCAAGGCCGATCCTACTTTATTCACTAAAACTCTTGACAATGATTTGTTTGTATGCCAAATTTATGTTGATGATATTATATTTGGGTCTACTAACAAATCTACATGTGAGGAATTTAGTAGGATCATGACACAGAAATTCGAGATGTCAATGATGGGGGAGTTGAAGTATTTTCTAGGATTCCAAGTCAAGCAACTCCATGAAGGCACCTTCATTAGCCAAACGAAGTATACTCAAGATATCCTAAGCAAGTTTGGAATGAAGGACGCCAAGCCCATCAAGACACCCATGGGAACCAATGGGCATCTCGACCTCGACACGGGAGATAAGTCCGTGGATCAAAAGGTATACCGGTCGATGATTGGTTCATTGCTTTATTTATGTGCATCTCGACCGGACATTATGCTTTCCGTTTGCATGTGTGCAAGATTCCAAGCCGACCCTAAGGAATCACACCTTACGGCCGTAAAACGAATCTTGAGATATTTGGCTTATACTCCTAAGTTTGGGCTTTGGTACCCTCGGGGATCCACTTTTGATTTGATTGGATATTCGGATGCCGATTGGGCGAGGTGTAAGATTAATAGGAAGAGCACATCGGGGACTTGCCAGTTCTTGGGAAGATCCTTGGTGTCTTGGGCTTCAAAGAAGCAAAATTCGGTCGCTCTTTCTACCGCCGAAGCCGAGTACATTGCCGCAGGCCATTGTTGCGCGCAATTGCTTTGGATGAGGCAAACCCTGCGGGACTACGGTTACAAATTAACCAAAGTCCCTTTGCTATGTGACAATGAGAGTGCAATCAAAATGGCCGACAATCCCGTCGAGCATAGCCGCACTAAGCACATAGCCATTCGGTATCATTTTCTTAGGGATCACCAACAAAAGGGGGATATCGAGATTTCTTACATTAACACTAAAGATCAATTAGCCGATATCTTTACCAAGCCACTTGATGAACAATCTTTTACCCGACTTAGGCATGAGCTCAATATTCTTGATTCTAGGAATTTCTTTTGCTAAACTTGCACACATAGCACATAAATATACCTTTGATCATGTCTCTTTTATATATGCTATGACTAATGTGTTTTCAAGTATATTTCAAACCAAGTCATAGGTATATTGAAAGGAAATTAGAGTCTTCGGCGAAGACAAAGGCTTCCACTCCACTCGACTACTCATCCTTCGCCGTCGCTCCACATCATCTCTCCAACTTTGGTATAATCTTCACTCTTTCATTTTATAACCAAAGGAGGAGAAAGTACTTCATAGGGCTCTAATGACTCCGTTTTTGGCGATTCATGCCAAAGGGGGAGAAAGTATTAGCCCAAAGCAAAAGGACCGCACCACCACCCTAATTATAAAAGTTAATGATTTTCAATTGGTAAATTTCAAAATTGGTATCTCTTTGTGTTCTAAAGGGGGAGCAAGTAGTATTTTTCAAAATTGATGTCTTAAAACCCTCTTGAACACTAAGAGGAGACCTTATTTGAGGGGGAGTTTTGTTACCTTTGACTATCTTGCAAAATGACTTTGAAAAGAATTTACAAAAGAGTTTGCAAAAACAAAACTTATGGTGCAAATGAGGTCCAATATGTCAAAAACAAAGAAAACAATCCATGCGCATCATATGAGTATTTATATTGGCTCAATTCCAAGCAACCTTTACACTTACATTATGTAAACTAGTTCAATTATGCACTTCTATATTTGCTTTGGTTTGTGTTGGCATCAATCACCAAAAAGGGGGAGATTGAAAGGGAATTGGGCTTACACCTAGTTCCTAAATAATTTTGGTGGTTGAATTGCCCAACACAAATATTGGACTAACTAGTTTGCTCTAGTACATAAGTTATACAGGTGCAAAAGGTTCACACTTAGCCAATAAAAAGATCAAGTTTTGGATTCAACTAAGGAGCAATGAGGCAACCGAGGGCACCTCTGGCTGGAGGCACCGGACTGTCCGGTGTGCACCGGACAGTGTCCGGTGCGCCCAGAGGACTCCGACTCAAACTCTTCGCCCTCGGGAATTCTCGGAAGCCGGCGCGCTATAATTCACCGGACTGTCCGGTGTGCACCGGACATGTCCGGTGCTCCAAGGAAGCGTGGTCTCCGGAACTCGCCAGCCTCGGGTTCGCGCGGCAGCCGCTCCGCTAAAATTCACCGGACTGTCCGGTGTGCACCGGACTGTCCGGTGTACCAGCGGAGCAACGGCTCTTTTCGGCGCCAACGGCTCCCTGCGGTGCATTTAATGCGCGCGCAGCGCGCGCAGACGTCAGACGTGCCCATACCGGTGCACCGGACATCAAACAGTACATGTCCGGTGTGCACCGGACACCCAGGAGGGCCCAGAAGTCAGAAGCTCCAACGGTCAGAATCCAACGGCAATGGTGACGTGGCAGGGGCACCGGACTGTCCGGTGTGCACCGGACTGTCCGGTGCACCATCGAACAGACAGCTTCCAGCAACGGTCACTTTTGGTGGTTGGGGCTATAAATACCCCAACCACCCCACATTCATTGCCATCCAAGTTTTCCACTTCTCAACTACTACAAGAGCTCTAGCATTCAATTCTAAACACAACAAATAGATCAAGTCCTCTCCAAATTCCACACAACACCATAGTGACTAGAGAGAGTGATTTGCTTGTGTTCTTTCGAGCTCTTGCGCTTGGATCGCATTCTTTTCTTCCTCACTTGTTCTTGTGATCAAACTCAATTGTAACCAAGGCAAGAGGCACCAATTGTGTGGTGGCCCTTGCGGGGAATCTTTGTTCCCGTTTGATTGAGAAGAAGAGAAAGCTCACTCGATCAGTGGGATCGTTTGAGAGAGGGAAGGGTTGAAAGAGACCCGGCCTTTGTGGCCTCCTCAATGGGGAGTAGGTTTGCGAAAACCGAACCTCGGTAAAACAAATCCGCGTGTCACACTTTTATTTGCTTGCGATTTGTTTTGCGCCCTCTCTCGCGGACTCGTTTATATTTCTAACGCTAACCCGGCTTGTAGTTGTGTTTATATTTGTAAATTTCAGTTTCGCCCTATTCACCCCCCCTCTAGGCGACTATCAAGAGGCGCCACCACCAGTGTCCCAGCAGGAGCAGCATCAGAAGAGTCCTCAGCCAACATATCAAGCATATCACTTATCTCTGCATCGCTAGGATCCAAAGGCACCTCAAAGTGGACCTGCCGTTCATCATCAGGAATTTCCCCGAGCAAGGCAACCAAAGCGTTAACTTCTTCAGGAGAGGGTCGCACTCTAAAGCCCAAACCGCCATCAGCGACAGGTGGATTCGACACAAAATGAGTGAAGGCTTTGGAAGGAGGCAGGTTCCAGGCCGAGTATGCCACTGGGGCACCAACATTTGATACCTTGCCTCTAAGAATCATTTCAAGTCGGTTCACCAAATCTGCAGCGGGAATTCTTCTGTTGGTAACCCGAGTTGAGTCAGCTAGACCCCGGTACAGATAAGCCGGGTATGCCCTATCCTTCAACGGCTGAATGTTCTTAAAGACAAAATCAGCAACCACAGCCTCAGCAGTCAGGCCCCTCACCTTCAGCAGTCCAACTTCAGCTAGCAAAGCCCCTGCCTCAGCCACCTCCTGATCAGTGGGGGATTCAGTCCAACTTGGAGTGCGAACATCCGGCTGTCTCCCCGACCGTGGGGGGAGAGAACTTCCGTGGTTCTCAACAATAAACCACTCCAAGCGCCATCCCTTGATACTATCCTTGAGAGGGATTTCAAGATAATCAGACTTCCTCCCATAGCGCATCTCTAAACTAGCACCCCCAACCAGCTGATGCTGCCCTCCGACCATTCCAGGGCGACAGTGATACAGGTACTTCCACAGTCCAAAATGTGGTAGGACGCCAAGAAAAGCTTCGCATAAATGAACGTAAATGGAAATTTGCAGAATGGAATTGGGATTCATGTGGGTCAAATTAAGGCGATAGAAATCAAGGAGACCGCGGAAAAAGGGAGAAATAGGAAGAGCGAGACCGCGGAGAAGAAAAGGAACATAAATCACAGATTTGTGGGTGTCCTCTGTTGGAACAGTGACCCGTGGCAAATCCGCCAAGAACAGAGCTCCCTCGGGGGAAGAACCCCGATGGACACGAGATGGAGAAGGTCAGGCTCAGACACAACAGACATATGGTTACCTGCGAAAGGCAACTGGCTGTTGGGGTCGATGGGGGGAATCACCGCAGCGGATGAACTCGAGGCTTTTCTCTTGGGCGCCATCTCAACTCCACTGGCGAACAGAGCGGGAGCCGAATTGCAGAGAGGATCTGGAGGCAGGAAAGCAAGAACTAGGGCACGGAAAGCAGAGGCGGCTGAAAGCGCAGTACATATGGGATATTCCCGAGTCAGATATCGTTTCCAAAAGCGCCCAGTCAGCACCCGACAGTTACTTCTAAAACACCAGCATGCCACGTTGTCACCCGGTAGTTACTTCTAAAACACCGGCGTGCCAGGTTGTCACCCGACGGTTACTTCTAAAACTCCGGTGTGCCACATCATCACTCGACTATTATCCTCAAAGTGGCCGACACGGCCCGTTCTAACTCGGCTGTTATTTCTAAAACGCCGATGTTATCACCAGTCGCTTGACATTTATCTCTAAAGCGCCGACGATGTCCTCAGTCGCTCGGTGGTTATCTCTAAAAAGCGCTGGCGTCGTCACAAGTCACTCGTCTGTCACCTCTAAGAGCGCCGACGTGGTCATCAGTCATTCCGACGCTGACATGGTTTCGTCATCACTCGGACTCTATTTCAAATACGTAAATATCGACAATAATAGCTCGGCCATCACCCCCAAAGCGGCGATATGATGCCCGAATTACTTAGTTTCTATTCCGAAGGAATCAACTTCACAAATAAGAGATCAACTTACTACGAAGCAAAATAATTGACACAGGAGGAGACGAAGTCATTCTTCATTAAGGGAAGTAACCGTACTTACAAATCAACTCATTATGAGTTGATACTTCCCTACTGCTATTACTACTACTACTACTACGCTACACTATACTACTCTACACTACTAAATACTGCTACATTACTTCATTACACTATACTAACATCTAAAGACCAGTGGCATCTAGCCACTGGCCTTGTTGCTGCCTTTGCTGCTGCCGCCACCGTTGCTGCCCCTGCTGCTGCCGCCGTTGCCACCCTTGCAGTCGTCGTTGCCGCCCCTGCCGCCGCCGTCACCGTCATCGCCTCCGTCGTTGTCGTCATCGTCGTCGTCACCATCGTCGTCCTCCTCGGGCGAGTCCTCCTCGTCCGAGGAGTACTCCGACTCATCTGAGCCCTCGAGCCCGGAGCGCTCGACGGCCCGGATGTAAGTCCAGACCTCCGTGGCAATCCTCTGAGAGTCGTCCGAGTCGTCGGACGATGCCGGGGGAGAGACGGGAGCCGGAGACCCCTCGGACTCAGAGGAGAACTCCTCCTCCGAGTATTATGAGTCACCGAAGTCCTCCGATGGAGGAGTCGGCTCGCGCTTGCGTTTGTTACCCTTGCCCATGGTGGAAATAAAGAAAGAAGAAGAAAGCAAGCAGCAGAGAACAGCAAGAGATGTGAAAAAGCCGGAGAGGCAAAGACATTATTTATAGAAGAAGAAGGCAACCGCTCACCTCCAACCACGGTCACTGAACAGTCGCAAAGCATTCAATACACACTTCAACCCGTCTGAAGACACGTCAGGCGGCTGACGCCGTTTCACGCAACGCAACACCCATTGGGACTCCAGTCAACCGCGCGGGCGATATGATTACACCCGCCGTCACATCACATTACTACTCAGAAGCAGCCGACTAAAACACTCAGCGTATCAAGCCGTCCCTTGCCCACACCCATTGGGGGGGACGCCCAGGAATTATCAGTATATTTTTCAAAACTGTCACATCCGTGCAGGGCATGCAATGAATACCTCAAGACAAAAATGAGATATCAGTAAGGATCAAAGGAAAGCCAAATATAGCCGGTGAAGTACAAAATCTGACCGACAGAAGCGACGTGAAGACTAGCCAGGGAACGTCCATCAAATGTCCAATCAGTTGCAGAGCAAATAAATTGCACCACCTAGCAAGATATGGGCGGATCACGAACTCGGCTGCAAAAGACAAAATGCATGCTGACCTCTAAAGCATAATATTGATGACATAATGCTGACCTCTAAAGCATAATATCGATGACATAATGCCGACTTCTAAGGCATTCGAGAAAAGAAAAGATGACCCTCAGCAAAAGGACATGAAATGAAGATCTTCGAGAGGATTACTTTCAGAAATCCACTCAAAGCTCGGGGGCTACACCCATTGGGTGCACCTTCGGTGCACCCCATGAATCACCATTTCAAACCAAGATAATGTCGGCTTCTAAGGCATAAGGCAAGATTAAAGACAAGGCTGACCTCCAACCAAAGTGCGAGTGGAAAATAAAAATAATTTTTGATGAAGACCTTCGAGTGGATTATTTTCCAAAATCCACTCGAAGCTCGGGGGCTACACCCATTGGGTGCACCTCCGGTGCACCCAATGAAGTTCAGGGTCCTACAACATGAAATGCCGACCTTTAAGGAACAAGCATGAAACAAGGCTCCAGTTTATGAGTGATCAAAGCAGAAGGAGACAGTAAGAAATCCTTTTTACCAGACTGCTTGGAAAGCATTTCTTGTCATAAACAAAGACCGCAAGCTGGACCTAGGATCTTTGGGCTGATTATCTCAAAATCAGCCCGAAGATCGGGGGCTTGTGGGGGACAGATATCCCCCGGGTCCACTGGAAGGATAAAAGACCTCACGAAAGGCCCAAGGGCCCAATAAATCGTAAGGTCACTCCTTCATGGGCCTGAGGAGGAACGACCAGTGAAGCAGATCGACATAAGGCCGGATTGATGCAAGCCTAGAAGGCCCAACGACACTGAGCAAGCAACCACAACAGAAGATCCGACTTTCCCGCGCTGGAGCCCCGTACGACGGAACCAGGCGAGGATAAGTCGGCAGAATCATAGGAAGATAGACTTAAACAGTTCACTATCTTTTAGGTGCACATTGTTATCATATCCACATGTATTGCCTCTCGGTCGAATATATAAGGCCTAGGGGGCACCCCTTCAGAACGATCGATCCCACTTCTTAGCCATCCACCTCAACTCTCTACGTTCTAGCTTTAGAGAGCTACCTTGTAACCCGTAACATAAAGCACACTCGCCAGGACATAGGGTGTTACGCATCTCAAAGCGCCCCGAACCTGTAAACACTGTCCATTGTTCCTCGTGTATCTGGCACGAACCATTTAGCTACAGTCGGCGACACCGTCCTACTCCTAAAACACCTTGAGGGGCAACCCCGGGTGTGCGGTCGGACCCAAAACACCGACATCTATTACCTATTTTAACCCTATTTTCCCCTTCTTCTACACCCTCCTTTCCTTGCGTAGCAAGAGTAATAAGCACTACTACTGTCTTGGAATATAAACTGCTCTCACACATTTCAATATGATTTTTGAGTAGAGACCCAAAGCTAAACCTAAACATAACACTTGGCCAAGGCCAACACATACCTCCCTCTAAATGGCCAACCATTCCTCTATTGTTGAGTGGAGAGGCCGACTAGTAATTATTGGACTTTTTTTTAGAAATCTATGCACTAAAAAATAGTCCGCAAAAAACTCACGGACAATCCGTATATGAACAACAATATTTCAAATAAACATGTGTCAAACAGTTTAGAGAATGCCTAGCAAGGTGAGAATAGTTCGCCAACCAACTTTCAGCACACTCAGACCTTCCAATTCCACGATTTGGAATAAGTATGACCGAGTCCGCTGATAAAGCAAATTCGAAACTTCAAAGTTTCTATCCATCTTCTATAGTAGAATAACATACAACCCATCCAAGGCCGGGCATAGCCATGACAAAAAAATACACGTAGAATCAAGCGTGGTTGGACGCAACCATGACGCACGACCATGGTGCACAACCAGAGACGGGGCTAGGGTTAGTGCCTAGTGGAGTGTGGCTATATTAGACCAAATCTTTCCTAATAACCCTAGCTACTAGATTAAAACCACAAAGCAAATCATACCATTGTTAGATCTGATCGCCATCACGTTCGTCGATTAAGCTCTACGCTATGGCAACAATGTTCGGAGAAGCGACGTTGGTGACGATGAAGACTGACGGTGAACTTCTCGTTGGTGAAAACCTCGTTGTAGATCGATCTAGGATTTCGGGTGGGGGAACAGTAAATGGTTGTTGTTGCGAACATCGTTTTCTTGACTCGCTTGTCCCCACCTCCTTTTATAGGGCTGCACAGCTGGGAGCACTAGACTTGTCCTAGGCTATACGCCCTGATCAAACACACGAGATCAAAGGCCCAGTTAGCCTGGTGAAGATCAATTCTAACAGGTTAGGCTTGCCGAGACGACGATTGTGGCGGGTACAACATATGGGGCGGGGTTTGGGGTGAGCCCGACCATGCTCGAGCTAGGGGAACGCAGCTAGGGACAGGGAGTCGGCCGACTATAGGAATGGTATAACTTGTGGTAACGATCAGGAAAGAAGAACCAATGAAGAAGTCAAGAAGAGGAGGCACCGAGTGAAAGAAACACAAACAATGTGTAATCGATGATATGTCGTTTTATCTATCTCCATCAAATTTAAAGGGTGTTTGATTCCTTTAATTTAGTCACTTTTTTAAACTTTAGGAACTAAACTTTAGTCTTTAGAAACCATATCTAAAATACCTATTTTAGTCTCCTAAAATTTAAGGGATAGGAACCAAACACACCCTTGTTCGGTTATTTTCAATCCATATGGATGAGAGGGGATTGATCTAAAATACCCCCTCAATCACCATCAATTCATATGGATTGAGGTAGAACTGAAAAAGCTCATATGGATTGGAGGGGATTGATATGGATTGTAGGAGATTTTAACTTACTATGGAACAGAACACGCCCTAATTTGGCGGATCATCCTCGAGGGGTTTCATCATAACGATGAATCTGAAGCTTGTGGAACTGTACCAAATATGTTCAAAGGGAGAGAACAGAAAAGTTTTTTTTCCCCGTAAAACTGTTTTAAAAACTATTTTTTTCCAAAAAAAACTCACAACAGTTCGTGAAGCTTGTACGCAGAGGGAAATTGGCGTTTGGACTACGCAATCTAGAAGCAATCCATGGGAAATTTGTTTTATAAGTCCCGATGACAGAACTGAAAGCACAACAGAGGGTACATAATGTATTACGGAGTCGATCGTTTAAACAAATCCATCGTTTTAGCTGCTTCAGTGGCTAATCGCTAGGAAATAGGCAGATGTTCATAACCACACACACTCACACTCACCCATGACTTGAAACCCAAAAATTCATAAGTAGCAGTTGCGTCTTCATCCCCCGTCAGTCTCCTCTCAAACAAGCAGGGACACAAATGGCGGCGTGGCCAATCATTTGGACTTCTTCCTGTCGCGTTCGGCCCTCCGGCGAGACCGCCGCTGCCGCCCGCCTGACTCGTCGAAGTCCGAGTACTTCTCGTCGAGCTCCTCGAAGGATTTCTGCGTGTCGCAAGTCGCATGGTAAAACGTAGTCCGGACGGGGGGGAAGGGATAAGAACGGGGAAAGCGAAGCGTACGTCTCGCATCTCCATGAAGCTGACGGTGTAGAAGGTCACGGCGGCCACGGCAACGATGCCGAGGATCGGGACGAGCATTTGGCCGGCTGCACCTTCCATGGCGGACTGAACTGAGCGACCGCCACGCTGCGATATCCGGAGCCAATCGGTGCCTGCGCCCCTATCCAGAATCACAGATACACTCATACACATCTCGCTCGTGTGTTTTTGCACTCGCCCCCTGCCACGACAGGAGATTTGCGTGTTGACCAGGACGACATGCGGTCCGGCACACACGTTCGCAGGTGATGGGCTTTCGGAAGCCCAGGTAGCGCCAGGCCAGCAGTGGAGGACACTGGACACGTCGCATATATATAAAAAATAAAATAAAAAAACTGTTGACAAGCCTTCAGCCATGCAGTCCACCAGATTACCAGCGCCCAGCAGCCCAGTAAACCCACCAATCTGAGCAATCGCTCTCGCACGGAGACACTCACTGCTCGCTGCTTGCTTTCTCCTCTCGCGCCTGCCGCCAAGCCCTACTACAGTCAGCCGCCGCAAGCCCGCAACCGGAACCGCCACCTCCTAGCACTAGCCACGCGACCGGCGCTGGCGCGCCCTCGCTGCCGGCTGCGTCCCGCCACCGCCGCCGGACGGTCCCTGGCGGCCTCGCCCTCGACGATCGGGCCTCGCCGGCTCGACCACGAGTGACGCCGCCGCCGCGGATCACCACCCACCGTCCGCCGGGCTCGCGCCCCGCCTTCCAGAAGTCCGAGCGCCGCCTCTCGCGCGTGTCCAACTCCAAAGTCTGAAGTTCGGTCCACATCCACTGACCCGCAGAGGCGCAGACTACCGGTAGCTTCGTTGCTTTAAGCTTTCAACAATTTAAATGCGACGAACTGATGATTTTGTAATTGTCTACTTGATAGATACGATTAATACATCAATCAGGAATATCATTATAAAAACAGATGAAATGTTGTTATGTTGAAAAGAAATGCTCTTCTATCACTGTTGTTTGATCTTTTTTTTTTTGCTTCGTTATGTTCAATCTCTCTGTACATTTATATTATACCATCACAACATTTACGTAGTTTCACTGTAGACTTAACAAAATACTGATTCTTGATTGATGTGGTGCAGATCTCCCATTCATTTTTTGAACTAAAAATCCTTGGGTTTGGGATGGCATCATCTGTCCAAATGAGAGCAAGCAATCTATTATGCACAGAAGGCTTTTCGAGAAATAAGGTATGCAAGCTATCATCTATGAAGTAGGACACCTTTTTTGGCTAGCATTAGTTTATTCTTATGTTTTTTTCTCTATGTAGGGGCAAAGATATGGTTTAATTAGTGCAAGAAGTCTTGGATCAAGAAGGTTGCGAGTGACTCAACATTGCTTCCATCAAAAGCATCTTTGTTGGCGACATGTACAAAGAGGTGTGTTTTGTGATATCAGATCATCGTCATCTCCTGGGGCTGTGGTATCCAAGGGGTTTGACAGCCCATTAGTTGAGAAACATGATACTTCATTGGATGTTGGAGTTATTCACTTTTACCGCATACCATTTCTTCAAGAAAGTGAAACCATGGAGCTGCTCAAGAAAGTGAAGGCAAAGGTTTCTGCTAATGTTGTTGATATACTGACCGAGCAGTGCTTCAACATTCAATTGGATAATCCACTCACCCCTGAGAAGCTTTCAGCGCTTCATTGGCTCTTAGCAGAAACTTATGAACCAGAGAAGTTGCAAAGTAGGAGCTTTCTGGAGGAGGAAGTATCTAAAAGTTCCTGCACTGTCATTGTTGAGGTCGGTCCCCGGATGACATTTTCGACGGCATTCTCGACCAATGCTGTCTCAATTTGTAAGTCTCTCTCATTAGTCGAAGTCACTCGACTGGAGAGGTCAAGAAGATACCTTTTGCGCCTTGAGCCTGGTAGTGGCCCACTTAATGGAAGTGAGCTCAAAGAATTTGCTGCATTGGTTCATGACAGAATGACAGAGTGCATTTATTCCAAAAAACTCACATCATTTCAGTCAGATGTAGTTCCTGAACCTGTCCATGTTGTGCCAGTTATTGAAAGAGGAGAAGAAGCATTGGAAGAAATAAATGTGAAGATGGGGCTTGCTTTTGATAAACAAGATATTGACTACTATACACATCTCTTTAGAGATGATATTATACGCAATCCAACTACAGTGGAACTTTTTGATATTGCACAATCAAATAGCGAACATAGTAGGCATTGGTTTTTCAATGGAAAACTTGTTATAGATGGAGAGACTATGCCAGCCACTTTGTTTCAGTTAGTGAAGAGCCCCTTAAAAGCCAACCCCAATAACTCTGTCATCGGATTCAAGGATAACTCGAGTGCGATAAAAGGATTCTCAGTAAACCATCTACGTCCAACAATTCCAGGTTCCACTTCACCATTATCCATCATGATACGCGAGCTTGATATTTTATTCACAGCAGAAACCCATAATTTTCCATGTGCTGTTGCACCATACCCGGGAGCCGAGACAGGTGCAGGTGGTCGTATAAGAGACACGCATGCCACTGGAAAGGGTTCTTTTGTTGTTGCTTCCACTGCTGGTTACTGTGTTGGTAATCTTCGAATTGACGATTCAAATGCACCCTGGGAGGACCCTTCATTTTCTTACCCAGTGAATCTGGCATCTCCATTGCAAATTCTTGTCGATGCTAGCGATGGTGCGTCTGACTATGGGAACAAGTTTGGTGAGCCTCTAATTCAGGGATATACCAGAACATTTGGGATGAGGTTGCTAAATGGGGAGCGGCGTGAATGGTTGAAGCCTATAATGTTCAGTGGAGCTATTGGGCAAATTGACCATGCACACATATCAAAGGGCGATCCAGAAATTGGCATGCTAGTTGTGAAGATTGGTGGTCCAGCATACAGAATTGGTATGGGTGGTGGTGCTGCCTCGAGTATGGTCAGTGGACAGAACGATGCAGAGCTTGATTTCAATGCTGTACAGCGTGGAGATGCTGAGATGGCACAGAAATTGTATCGTGTGGTCAGGGCATGTGCAGAAATGGGAGAGAATAACCCTATCATCAGCATTCATGATCAGGGCGCAGGAGGAAACTGTAATGTTGTTAAGGAAATAATATATCCAGAGGGTGCTGAAATTGATATCCGTTCAATCGTTATTGGTGATCATACATTGTCGGTCTTGGAGATATGGGGTGCTGAGTACCAGGAACAGGATGCGCTACTTGTGAAACCTGAGAACAGAAGCCTGTTAGAGTTGCTTTGTGAGAGGGAAAGAGTTCCAATGGCTGTTATTGGGAAAATTGATGGCTGTGGAAAAATTGTGTTGATTGATAGCACTGCTGTGGAGCATGCCAAGTTGAATGGCCTCCCACCTCCAACCCCTGTTGAAGAACTTGAGCTTGAAAAAGTTCTAGGGGACATGCCTCAGAAGACCTTCGAGTTCAAGCGTGTTTCTCGTATCACAGAGCCTTTAGACATAGCACCTGAGGTAACACTTTTGGATGCTCTGAAGCGAGTATTAAGGCTTCCATCTGTGTGTTCAAAGCGTTTCTTGACTACAAAGGTTGATAGGTGTGTGACAGGTCTTGTTGCACAACAGCAGACAGTTGGGCCTCTCCAACTTCCACTTGCTGATGTGGCTGTGATTGCACAGACATACACAGACCTAACAGGTGGTGCTTGCAGCATTGGAGAACAACCACTAAAAGGTTTGATTAATCCTAAGGCTATGGCCAGACTTGCTGTTGGGGAGGCCTTGACTAATCTTGTTTGGGCTAAGGTTACATCACTTGCTGATGTCAAAGCAAGTGGGAATTGGATGTACGCTGCAAAGCTTGATGGCGAAGGTGCTGATATGTATGATGCAGCTGTTGCATTGGCTGACTGCATGATTGAACTTGGTATTGCAATAGATGGGGGAAAAGACAGTCTTTCCATGGCAGCCCAATGTGATGGTGAAGTCATCAAGGCTCCTGGAAATCTGGTCATCAGTACTTACGTGACATGTTCTGATATAACATTGACAGTAACCCCTGACTTGAAGCTTGGTAATGATGGCATCCTTCTTCATATTGACCTTGCTAAAGGAAATCGCCGTCTTGGTGGTTCTGCTCTTGCACAAGCATTTGATCAAATTGGAAATGATTGCCCAGACATTGATGATGTTCTATACCTGAAGAAGGTATTTGAGGCCATTCAGGAATTGCTCAGTCAGCGTCTTATTTCAGCGGGCCATGACATAAGCGATGGTGGCCTTATTGTGAGTGTTCTTGAGATGGCATTTGCTGGTAATTGTGGTTTTAAGCTTGACATAGACTTGGAAGATAGGAGCCTTCTTGAAGGACTTTTTGCAGAGGAGCTTGGCCTTGTTATTGAAGTGCACTCGAAATATCTCAATATCGTGAAGCAAAAACTTGAAGCAACAGGCATTTCTGCTAATGTAATTGGAGAAGTTACTTGCTCACCAGAAATAGAAGTTTTTGTTGATGGCAATCTGCATCTCAAGGAAAAAACTTCAGATCTCAGGGATCTCTGGGAGGAAACGAGCTTCCAGCTTGAGGAGTTACAACGACTGAAATCTTGTGTCAAACTTGAGAAAGAAGGATTAAAATGCAGAACATCGCCATTGTGGTCTCTGTCTTTTACTCCCAAATTCACAGATGAGAAACTGTTGATTGCTTCCTCGAAACCAAAGGTTGCTATCATTCGTGAAGAAGGGAGCAATGGGGACAGGGAAATGGCTGCTGCATTCCACGCTGCTGGATTTGAACCATGGGATATCACAATGTCAGACCTCCTGGCCGGGAAGTCTTCGCTAACAGAGTTCCGTGGGATTGCGTTTGTTGGTGGTTTCAGTTATGCAGATGTGCTGGATTCAGCAAAAGGTTGGGCTGCATCAATCAGGTTTAACAAACCCCTCATTCAGCAGTTTCAGGAATTCTACCATAGGCCAGACACGTTCAGCCTTGGAGTATGTAATGGTTGTCAACTTATGGCTCTTCTTGGCTGGGTGCCAGGATCTGATGTTGGAGGTTCTCTTAGTAAAGGTGGAGATATAACCCAGCCCAGGTTTATTCACAATGAATCCGGTCGTTTCGAGTGCCGGTTTACTAGTGTGTCCATTGGGGTTTCTCCTGCTATCATGTTCAAAGGGATGGAAGGTTCTACCTTGGGTGTTTGGAGTGCTCATGGCGAGGGAAGAGCTTTCTTCCCAGATGAAAATGTTCTAGCTACTGTAGTGAAGTCTAATCTGGCACCTGTGCGATATTGCGATGATTTTAACAACATAACCGAGACCTACCCCTTCAATCCTAATGGTTCTCCACTAGGTATTGGAGCCCTTTGCTCCCCTGATGGGAGGCACCTTGCTATGATGCCACATCCGGAGCGTTGCTTCATGATGTGGCAATTTCCATGGTATCCCAAGGAATGGCAGGTTGAGAAGAGTGGTCCCAGCCCTTGGCTGCGGATGTTCCAGAATGCAAGGGAATGGTGTTCATAGTGCAGGTAAATTTGTCTTATTAAATGTCTTCTACTTCTGTTTGTGGCACTATGAAATCAATTCTAGTAGAACCTTTAACTTCCTGTGCACTGTTACATTTCCGTAGAACCAACGGTTAGGATTGAGAATATTATTAACATGTTATTAAGTTTCATTTAGTAGATCCTTATTCTCTCCTGCAAGTTTTTTTTTGTCAAAGAAGAACCTTATCTTTTTCAACAAAGTACGTTGATTGAACTTTTGGTTACGAATTGTAGTTTGTGTTGGTCTGTTGGAACTCTTCAAATAGATTCAATGACCAGTTAGCCTGGCTGTCAAACAGTTACAAAATAGCGAGAGCACCAATCAATTAGTCCAAATTACCTAATAGATTTTAAAAATTCCAGAGTCTGTCAAAGCGGCATTTACTCTTGATTTAACTTTATCTGCTACTTTTGCGTATGATCTATAAAGTTGCTGAGCACTTTATCCTCTCTACCCGCTATAGAAATTGTGATGCAGCCAGACTATGAGCTTGCCTTTTTTTCATGCTCAGTTTGGCGCAGCTTGCTGTATTATGCTAATAGCTGTTCTCAGTTTGGTGCAGCTTGCCATATCGTGCTTACTAGTTGGGCTATATGATTTTGCAGGGCAGTGCCCAGCTGTAGCGATGCGGATGGTTGTTTTCATCTGATGACCCCTTCCTTTTGCGGAATAAAGAGGTGTTCGACCAGCAGTGCGTTATCCAAGCTGATAACAAACGTGTCAAATTTGAAGTTTTATACATAGAAAACTGCCATGTTTTTGCGTAGCCTATGCCAAAGATGCGTAAACTGTCAGCCCCAGCGAATTTCCCAATCAACGTAGAGAATGCTTGCTGCGTTACTCAAATCTGATGCTTATGCAATGGTCGTTTTTGTGCTGTCTGTCTGATGATGAGTAAGTATGAGTTCATTCGCAACCAGACAAGTCATTAGTATGAATTCAGTCGCAACAAGACAAGTCATTGTAATAGCTTGAGATAATTCATCCGGTGATGTGGCAAATTCTTAGAGTCCCATATTTTCCGCATATATATACCCAGCACTCCTATCAACAGACAAGAACTGGCGGTTGGGGTTTTATGGCGAGAAAAAAAAGTCTGGTGGCTGGGGTTCCGTGGCAGAAAAAAAGTGGTGGAGTAGCAGCTGGTTTCAGATACTCTGCTTCTGACTGTGTCTTGCAGTAGTTTCTCCATATGTAGTCGAAACAGTAACCAGATAGTTTTTGCTTCCCATGAGGCGTTGTTCTGCCCTCTATCTCTATAATCCGACTCGCTGTTATGTTGATGCTATAGAGCAACCCAAAATACGTCTGCCTCGATGCATGCCTCTCAGGTGGGCATTTACTCGACGAAAAAGGG
Organism: Zea luxurians; assembly: GCA_029449295.1. Classification (NCBI taxonomy): domain Eukaryota; kingdom Viridiplantae; phylum Streptophyta; class Magnoliopsida; order Poales; family Poaceae; genus Zea; species Zea luxurians. The sequence goes on from JAOPSE010000039.1 coordinate 10,406,036, forward strand.
GGGCATGGTATTTCAAAGATGCTAGCTTGTACCCGTTGCCATCTATAGGGTTTTGCCATTCCAAACTCGTACTCGTAAAAAATATCTATGCCCATTTAAAAATCCGTACCCATGACGGGTTTGAGATTTTACCCAAACCTGTACCCATCGGGTTAGCGGGTACCCATGGGTTACCTACGGGTTTCATCTCCAATATACTTGTTCCTGTCATAATTAATAAGTATTTAATGATTAATGAGATCATGATCCAAAATTTATGTAATGAACAACAAGTTTATAATTTTGTATAAAAATTATTAGTAGGGAGAATAAAATACAAATAATAAGTTGTATAATTAAGTGACCTTGCACTAAGTTATTCATCCACCACATATATATAATGCTAGTAAAAATTATAATAGCAAGCAAATAACACTCTCACCGACTACTGATACATTCACCAGTTGATAAAAATTAGGAAGTAAATAAGGAATAACAAGTTTGTTGTTCGTTTATAAAATAAAATGATAATATGCATTAGGTTTAGTCGGGTTTAAAAAACTCACGGGTTCATGGGTTTGGGTACTATAGGAACAGACCCGTAGCCATAAACTCGTCGGGTATAGATTTATGCCCATTAACAAACCCATGAATATGAAAATTGACCTAAACCCGTACCCTAATGGGGTAAAAACCCATCGGGTTTCGGGTACCCATTGCCATCTCTAAACATCCATGGTTGGGTAGGTAGGTTCACATGAGTTTTACACTTGTACCTCTGCCTGTATATCCTTGTACATATAATGTCCTCCGTGAATGAAGGCAAACACTCACCCCAAATGGATGGATTTTTCTGGCTGTTCCGTCATCCGTGTCTTTGCCATCCACACAAGTTCTAGCGCTACTGCTGTGCTCCTTCGCCCCAAAGAGATAAGAAAATGAATAAAGGAAGAGAAAGAAACAAACAAAAAGAGTCTTAGTTCGGCAGCCATGGTGAACTACCCTTGAGTCGGCTATATAGCTATCTCACTGTTTTTAACAACTAAGAAAAGCTATTTATATCAAATCTAAAGAAAAAGGATTTTCATTAGAGAAACTATAGATCTTTGGAAATGTCCATGCTGCTAGCTACGTCTCCTTGCTTCCGTATGAAGTCACTTCTTTGTCTTCTCTCCGAGCTCACAAGAACGTACGAGCAACTAGGCGCTGCATTTTCTCCGTGATTGAAGGGGGGGCCAACCTTTGCCTGGTTTCAAGGCACTGATACGGGAAGCGCTGTTCAAAGAACGCTCCTGCCTTTTTGCTGAATCCTGCACCATTGCATTGCATTGCATGACAGAGACACACACACACAGAGTTCTGAGTACGGTTCACAGTTTACCAGTGCAGTGTGGCATGGGCGCATGGCCGCATCGGGCAAGCCAATGCAATACGGGTTCCTTGTCAAGGGAATGGGGAACTACCAAGCAGTAACAAATCAGGGGTTGGGGTTGCATTTGCATGGCTGGTTAAAACTGGTGAGACAAATCAGAATCCTGTTGAGCAGGGCTAGCTTCAGGTATCGGACACACAAGTTTCCCTCAGACGAAGAGCGAACAGAAATTCGACAGTTTCAGTAGAATAATAGTACTGGATTGCACTGACCACCGGGAGAGGGGGGGGGGGGGGCGGGGGGGGGGGGGGGAGTGGAGTAATCAGGGGGGCATGGTGCGCATGGCCGCCACCACCACACCAGCTGCGAGCTGCCGCGAGACGGGTTGAGGCAGAAATGGCCAAGATCCCTCGTATTCTGACGGGCCGGAATAAACAAAAGCGTTTCTTTCGCTTTTTCGTCACGGTCGATCAGAACGGCAGGCAGATGCGCCTGCCCTGGACATTACAAAAACACCGCGCCCTATGCGGCTTGCTCCGGAAGAAGGAGATTAATCTACGCTGTCAAGTTGCTCCCATGGTTTACCGTTTGTTTGCCAATGCAACGCAGGCGCGCGTCGCCTCCGTCCTGATCCTGCAGAGAAAGAAAACAAGGCACTAGCGCTGCATGTTGGTCGCCTGAAACACTCGGGCTCGGAGCAGGGGAGAAGATCGAGTTGTTTCCTGCGCTGCGTCCGATGCATGGCCGGCGATAAAAGTAGTAGCCTTTGTTTTAGTTATGCAAATGCACTAGTGGGTTACCGACTTGTTAGTGTAACTGCCCTGTACTTCCGTTGTTAGAATAAGATCAGCCGCAGATCTGCAGCAAACCAATTCATAACCAACACAGGTCTACTGTAGCACAGAGAACAGCCGGACCAGGGAGGAAGGCTGCATGCAGCCTGGGAGCAGGACTGCAGGAGGGTGAAGAAGTCACTCACAGTCACAGCGTGGCTGTGGGATCAAACGAAAATGATAGATGTTGACCGTGGTCCTTACCTGATGGATGAATGAATGAATACCTGAATGATGTGCTTTATTTGCAGGTCCTGGTCCCAACTCCCAGCTTACCCGGGTCTCATCTCATGCCTCTCTCAAACTAACAATGATTGACGGACGGGCTAGCAGCGAGTATATATGCCGCAACCAATTTACCGTAGCAACAACACTCGATCGGAAGGCAGTCAAGCACAGGGACAGGAAGAGGGACCATGGACGGCACGCAGCCCTGCCGTGGGCACATCGGTTGGGTCACTCACAGAAGCGATGGCCCGGACCCCTGACAGACAGGCTCTCACCGGGAAAGCGCCCCGTGTTCGGTGTTCCTCTGCACCATGTCCGTGAATCTTGTTCTGTCCCTGCGTTGCGGCCTTGGGTAGAGGGACGGACACAGGAACTGCCTGCGTTGGCCATGGGTGGCGCTGGCCACGAGCTGGACGCAACGAGGCCATGTGAAGGAGCTTTGGATGGTAGCTAGGCTAGCTGCTGGGCGGCTGTGCCTGTGCGTGCCGGGCTCTGCGCAGAGGGGACGCGGGCTAGCTAGCTGGAGCATGGAGAGTACGCCGCTGCTCTGCGCACAGACACAGTGCGTGGTATGGTGTGGTGCATGCGCACCATGTCACAGTTCCACGCGCTGAGGTTCTTGCAAGCAAGCATCTAGCTGGTCCTGTTCTGTTCGACACAAGCGTGAGGTGAGGCCAAACAAAACTCCCCTAGAAAACCTATGAGTTACCATGAGCATGAGGTGATCTGATGGATCCCTGCGTAAATAATAAAGAACACTATATTATAAAAATGGGCATCGATAACCGGAAAAGGAAAAGGGCATTCCGTCCCATCCGCGCCGAGATTGGTGTTTCTGTAAGCTAGCTACTCGATCTCCGGCGTGACGCACTGGCACTGGCAGTGCCGACGCAGCAGCCCATAGCGCGGCGCCACCCCTGCCCTGCTTTTTTTTTTGTTTGCCCGCTTTCCCCATGGCCAGCGCGCGCGCGCGCGTCGTTTGTAACCAGCAGCAAGCAGAGGCTCAGAGCAGCGGCCGTCCTCTCCTATATATATCCACGCCAAGGTCCGGCACCTTTTCTCCTCGCGCCAGAGCCACGCACGCTAGTGTCAGTGGCACGCAGGCAGCCGCGCGCACCGAGGGGAGGCCAGAGCTAGCGGCGAGGCCAAGGGCGCGGGCGCGGGCGCGGACGGCAATGGCGAGAGCTGGAGGCGGCGGTCCGTTCTTCCCGGTCCGCGGCGCGGCGCTGGTGGTCGTGCTGCTAGGCATCGTCGCGGGCGCGGCGAGGGCGCAGCTGCGGCAGAACTACTACGGCAGCTCGTGCCCCAGCGCGGAGTCCACGGTGCGCTCCGTCATCTCGCAGCGCCTCCAGCAGAGCTTCGCCGTGGGGCCCGGCACGCTCCGCCTCTTCTTCCACGACTGCTTCGTCAGGGTAAGCTGGCTAGCTGCTGTGCTGAGGCACCAGGTCCGGCGTTTCCGTTTCAGGTACTTTGACCGAGCTTGAATCTGTACGCAGGGATGCGACGCGTCGGTGATGCTGATGGCGCCGAACGGGGACGACGAGAGCCACAGCGGCGCGGACGCCACGCTGTCGCCGGACGCCGTGGACGCCATCAACAAGGCGAAGGCGGCCGTGGAGGCGCTCCCCGGGTGCGCCGGCAAGGTCTCGTGCGCGGACATCCTCGCCATGGCCGCACGTGACGTCGTCTCCCTGGTAAAAAAGAAAAAAAAACCTCCTTTCGGCGCCTCTCAGCCCTCTCTCGCGCGCTCTCTCTATCTCTTTGGCCTCTTGTTGCTACCGGTTTCACAGCGTCACGTAGCGCAGCGGGGCACTGGGCACGCCACGCCGGTGTCAGTGTCAGCGGCCAGGCACGCACGGGCCCACGCCTAGCCTGCGTCGTGCTGCTCGGTCCAGTTCACCGTCCCGTGTACTGTGCTTGACCCTCCCGTAGAGACTAGAGAGAAAGAATGGAGATGGAGAGGCCCACCATTTGGGTTGGGGCGTCGGTACTGTTCCAAGCCTGCGTGACAGTGACCTTTTTCCCCCTCGGAGTCACAGGTTTTGGGCCCCCTCGGCAGCAACGGCTTTGGCTTCGGACAGCGCAGAAGCGGGCTTTTTACGCGGCACGGGTCGTTGTCTCGTTGAGACAGTGACATGACATGAGGGATTGAGAGCAAGGTGTTGTTGTTGGCTGCCCTGCCCGTGACGCCCGGTGCTGCTGCCTGAGACGCGGTGTCCCGGTCTTGCATTGCAAAGAAGAGAGATTTTTTGCATCATTTTCGTGCTTTGTTTTGATGTGTGCAGCTGGGCGGGCCGAGCTACGGCGTGGAGCTGGGGCGGCTGGACGGCAAGACATTCAACAGGGCCATCGTGAAGCACGTCCTCCCGGGCCCCGGCTTCAACCTGGACCAGCTCAACGCCCTCTTCGCGCAGAACGGCCTCACGCAGACGGACATGATCGCGCTCTCAGGTCAGCCTCACTGCTGTACTCTACTCTACTCGGTCCTCCTCTCCACAGCACTGTCAGCTCTAGCTCGTCGAGACTAGTTGGGCGTGAGTCTTGAGGAGATGAAACGCGACAGCCTAGGCTGTGCCTGTCAAATTAACGACCGTGCCTCCTCGCTCTCGTTACTGTTCCCTTTGGTCACTGTGACAAGGTAGGTAGGTAGCTCGATCGCAGTACAAAAAAAAAACAAAGCATCTTTTGTCTGTGGCTCACGTGACTTTATCCTTTGCGGCACCGAGACAAAGTGCTTCGCTGTTCTATGCTGCACCTGCACCCGCTCTGATGTTTTCAAAAAAAAAAGAGAGCCAGACAAAGTGGTTCATTTTCTGAGGAGGAGGTTGATTTGATTCATATAAACAACTAACAAAAGGTTCCTGGTGAACTTTTCGAGGGTTTTTTTTAGTTTGTTGCCTAGGCTCTCATGTTTTGGTTCTGGTTTTTTTGTCTTTGATTCGGTGTTGGGAATGATAAAAGAACGACGTTTGTAGTAGTACATGGGAACAGGAGGGAGCACCTTTGTCTGAATGTTCTCGATTCGGATTCCCAAATTAAACAAGCAACCGCAAATCTTTGCAGGCGCGCACACGATCGGGGTGACGCACTGCGACAAGTTCGTGCGGCGGATCTACACGTTCAAGCAGCGGCTGGCGTGGAACCCGCCGATGAACCTGGACTTCCTGCGCTCGCTGCGGCGGGTGTGCCCCCTCAGCTACAGCCCCACGGCGTTCGCCATGCTGGACGTCACCACGCCCAGGGTCTTCGACAACGCCTACTTCAACAACCTCCGCTACAACAAGGGCCTGCTCGCCTCCGACCAGGTGCTCTTCACCGACCGCCGCTCCCGACCCACCGTCAACCTCTTCGCCGCCAACGCCACCGCCTTCTACGAGGCATTCGTCGCCGCCATGGCCAAGCTCGGCAGGATCGGCCTCAAGACCGGCGCCGACGGCGAGATACGCCGCGTCTGCACCGCCGTCAACTAAGCCTGCATTGGCTGCTTGCTGCTTGCGTGCGTGGGTTTCACTTATTTCACTTCTTCTTTCTCTTGTTTATATACGTACGTTTGTCGGATGGATTTTGTTGGTAGCCATGAGATGAGATCCTTGCTCTTAACTAGCCATGATAGAGATTGATCCAGATGTTCTTCTAGATTCTAATTCTTTATGGATGTTTCCCATTGACACGCGGTTACGCGCGCTTCAACCGTACGCAGCTCACGAACTTCCTCTACCTCTATATCATCAGTATGTCTCCAAAAGTCCTTCAGCAACAACTTCATGTTCTCAATCATGTCATCCAAAAAAATCTAACACCCCCATCCTTCAAGAGAATTCATCATTTCTGAAAAAAGAAAGAAAATTTCGTGGAATACTTCATTAGGTGACTTCAGAAACTTCTTTTCTAATACCATCTTATTTGTAATGTTCCACATGTTTAAAGATAAAAGGTTGGATATAGTAGGAAAGAGCTATGTCCCTTGATTCTGATGAACTTGGGACTAGCTAGAGTGGTTGCCCACTCTAACAACTTAAGGGTTGATTTGGTGAACCGGGATCACGGGAGGATTGGAAGGGATTGAGGGGAAAATGACTCCCGTGATCCCCTTGTCACCAAATCAACCCTAAAGGGATTACTCAACCTCGTTTCGTGTGTGCGGCTTCGAGGTCGTACTCTATCTCTAGCTTCGACTCCTAAAGTACTAGCCAGCATTGGCTACCATAGAGAGAAGAGAAAGACGATGAGTAATATAGGGGTTTGACCTTGGTGTGCTAAGATCTATAGCGCTGAGGTCACACCATGTCAGGTTCGTTGTAGCTTCTATGTCAACGACGGTGCGATATTTCGGTGTCTTGACCTATAACATTTAGACCTGAGCAGGGTTTGCTCGACCAGACCAATGCAACATGCGAGTGTTGGCCATAATTTTTGACCCTCAATAATTCACGAGCCGGGCACAGACCATGGTTTTTTATCCAAAACTCGACCCAATCCGAAAAAAACTCGCCCAAAACCAAAAAACCCCGATCCAATCCAAAAAAAATCCGACACGACACGTCCAATAGGTCGATCTGATTCGACACTAGACATGGGTCGAGCGTGGACCATGCCAAACAACTCACTACCCATCCTTCACTTGACCATGTAAGGAAAATGGATCTGGGCCATTTGGCTCAATAGGTTTTGGTGTTTGATGATCAACATAACCTGTGCACTAATGTGTTTGCTAGTGTCTGTGTTTGTAGTTCACAGGATGCTAAAGTTACTTGGACCAAGACATTGAGGAAAGCAACACCTCAAAAGAAAACATTATGAAGATTAAGTGAAGTCCAAGAAACAAAGGAAGTGTTGACTGCGGATTGTCCGGTGCCACACGTCGGATTGTCCGGTGCACCAGGAACAGTAGCCCCAACGGCTAGTTCCAAGTGGCACTATGGATATAAGACCACCGGACTGTTCGGTGCGAAGTCCGGTGTAAAAAGCCCGTGTGCCAACGGTCGCCTGCAGTGTCAGACCAACGGCTAGGCGCACCGGAAAGTGAATAATGCACTGTCCGATGCACCACCGAACTGTCCGGTGTGCCACAGAGAGCATATCTTTTCTCCAACGGCTAGTTTTGTGTTGGGGCTATAAATACACCCCAACCGGCCATTCCAAGGTGTGGATGTGAGAGCACCTAGGGGGGTGAATAGGTGATCCTGCAAAATTCAATACTAATAACACAAACTTGGTTTATAATATGTTAGTTAGATTAAACTAAGTGGTTATAAAGCGAGTTCTTGAGATGGAATCAATCACACAGAAAAGCAACACAAGAGACACACTGATTTTATCCCGTGGTTCGGCCAAGTAACATTTGCCTACTTTCACGTTGTGGCGTCCCAATAGACGAGGGTTGCACTCAACCCCTTTCAAGTGATCCTATGATCAACTTGAATACCACAATTTTTTCTTTTTAGAGTTTTCTTCCCGTTTGCGAGGAATCTCCACAAATTAGAGCCTCTCGCCCTTACAATGTTGATCACACAAGAAGCACAAAAGTAAGGGAGGGAAAGCAACACACGCAAGACTCAAATCGCAGCAAACACACACACAAAAGCCAAGACGTGAGCACGAGATCACGACGCAGCGAGTTTACAACTCGAACGGTGCTCAAATCTCTAACACTATGAACCGATTGCGTGATTGCGGAGTCTAGGAGTCTTAGGATGTTTAGTGAATGCTTGGTGTACTGCTCCATGCGCCTAGGGGTCCCTTTTATAGCCCCACGACAGCTAGGAGCCGTTGGAGATCAACTTGGAAGGCAATTCTTGCCTTCTGTCGGGTGGCGCACCAGACAGTCCGGTGCACCACCGGACATGAACAGTGCCAGTCCGGTGCTCGATCTCTTTCCTTATCTGGAGAAGACGACTGTTGGATCTTTGGATCCGTTGACGCATCGGACACAGTCTGGTGCACACCGAACAGTCCGGTGTGACCATCCGATCGTTGGCTCGGCTACGTGTCGCCCATTGATCGAGCAGACGACCGTTGGCCGCGGGCGCCGTTGCCTCATCGGACAGTCCGGTGCACCACCGGAGAGTTCGGTGATTTTTAGCCGCGGCTCCTTCTCCTTTTCCTGAGAGCGACGAGTTCGTCGCAGGAGTCTTGGGCGCGGGCGCTGATGACTCACCGGACAGTCCGGTGCACCACCAGATAGTCCGGTGATTTATAGCCACGTCGCCACGCCGATTCCCGAGAGCAGCAACTTCGCCACCGGGCCACCGTGGGCACCAGACACTGTCCGGTGCACCACCGGAGGGTTCGGTGATTTTTAGCCGCGGCTCCTTCTCCTTTTCCTGAGAGCGACGAGTTCGTCGCCGGAGTTTTGGGCGCGGGCGCTGATGACTCACCGGACAGTCCGGTGCACCACCAGACAGTCCGGTGATTTATAGCCACGTCGCCACGCCGATTCCCGAGAGCAGCAACTTCGCCACCGGGCCACCCTGGGCACCAGACACTGTCCGGTGCACCACCGGACAGTCCGGTGTGCTAGGCTGTTGCTGGTTTGGCTGATCACAACCACTTCTGCAATCCTTTTTTCTCTTTTCTTGGCCATGTCTCTAGCACTTAGATAAACATGTTAGTACCCAAAAACAATTTACTAAGTCTAGAAACATATCTTGTTTTTTGATGTGCACTTCTCACTTACTTAGCACATATGAGTTTAAAACAATGTGTTGGGCATCTAATCACCAAAACAATTATAGAAATGGTCCAAGGGCACATTTCCCTTTCAATCTCCCCCTTTTTGGTGATTTATGACAACACATTAAAAGGCAACAAAAAATGCAACATCATTCTCAATTTTGAAGACCGAATTTTCTCAATATTTGGATCACTTTTGCCACCACTTGGTTTATTTTTGTAAATCAAATTCTTTTTCCTATCTCTAAGTCAAACACACTTGTTTGGGCAAATAGAGAAATATTCCAAGAGTAAAATTGATCAAGTGCCAAAAAGTCCCCCTTTCTCCCATAATCAAAATTCTCCTCCATAAGAGATCAAATTTTGCAATAAGAGTTATTTGGACAAAATACAAATTCTAACTCTACTATTTTCAAAATTCACAAGTGGTTGGCTGATCCATTTGCTTTGGCCTTAATTTCTCCCTCTTTGGCATTAAGCACCAAAACGGGATAACTTTTGGCCCTTTAACCTCATTGCCTCACCAAAATGTCAAATAAGAGCAAAAAGGAAATGAGTGCATTAGTATGAACTTGGAATTAAATACACTTATACCGGAGTGCAGTGGAAGTCTTTTTGTCGTCCAAGTTTATTTTCCCTTTCAATGGTCCTTAGAGACTACTTCAAATGTACTCAAACAAAAAAGTTAGTCTCAAAGGAGTCAAGTTGTAACACATCTCCCCCTAAACATGTGCATCATTTGCATACAGACTTATGAGGTCCGGGGATGACTTGTACAACTTGAGCAATAAATGATGTAAATGCTCAAAGTAACATGATCAAAGGAATATAACACATGTATGCTATAGATCAATCCAAGTTACGTGAATCTAAGACATTTAGCTCACTACGCAACCTGTAAAACCTTTTCTCATCTAAAGGCTTGGTGAAGTTATCGACTAGCTGGTTCTCGGTGCTAATGTGGTAAATGTCGATATCTCCCTTTTGCTGGTGGTCTCTCAGGAAGTGATGCCGGATGTCTATGTGCTTAGTGCGGCTGTGTTCAACAGGATTTCCGCCAAGCGGATTGCACTCTCACTGTCCCCATAGGAGTGGGACTTTGCTCAGATTGTAGCCAAAGTCCCGGAGGGTTTGCCTCATCCAAAGTAGTTACGCGCAACACTGTCCTGCAGCAACGTACTTGGCCTCAGCGGAGCATAGGGCAACAGATGTTTGTTTCTTGGAGCTCTAGGACACTAGGGACCATCCTAGAAACTAGCACGTCCCTGATGTTGTCTTCCTATCAACTTGCACCTGGCATAGTCGGAGTCTGAGTATTCAATTAAGTCAAAGGTAGACCCCTTTGGATACCAGATCTCGAAGCAAGGCGTAGAAACTAAATACCTAAGAATTCGCTTAACGACCACAAGGTGACACTCCTTGGGGTCAGGTTGAAATCTAGCACACATGCATACACTAAGCATAATGTTCGGTCTACTAGCACACAGATAAAGTAATGAACCTATCATTGATCGGTATGCCTTTTGATCAACGGACTTACCTCCTTTGTTGAGGTCGAGATGTCCGTCAGTACCCATCGGTGTCTTCACGGGCTTAGCATCCTTCATCCTAAACCTCTTGAGAAGATCTTGAGTGTACTTCGTTTAGGAGATGAAGGTGTCATCCTTGAGTTGCTTCACTTGGAATCCAAGGAAGTAGGTCAACTCGCCCATCATCGACATCTCAAACTTTTGCATCATTACCCTGCTAAACTCCTCACAAGACTTTTGGTTAGTTGAACCAAATATTATGTCATCGACATAAATTTGGCAAACAAAAAGATCACCATCACAAGTCTTTGTGAAAAGGGTGGGATCGGCTTTCCCAACCTTGAAAGCATTAGAAATAAGAAAGTCTCTAAGGCATTCATATCATGCTCTTGGGGCTTGCTTAAGTCCATAGAGCGCCTTAGAGAGCTTATATACATGGTCAGGATACCTGTCATCCTCAAAGCCAGGGGTTGTTCCACGTATACCTCCTCCTTGATTGGTCCATTTAGGAAAGCGCTCTTCACGTCCATTTGGAACAACTTAAAGGAATGGTGAGCGGCATAGGCTAATAAAATCTGAATTGATTCTAACCTAGCCATTGGAGCAAAAGTCTCCTCAAAATCCAAACCTACGACTTGGGCATGGCATAACCTTTTGCCACAAGTCAAGCCTTGTTTCTTGTCACCACTCCGTGCTTGTCTTGCTTGTTGCGGAACAACCACTTGGTTCCCACAACGTTTTTTTGGACATGGCACCAGGCTCCAGACTTGATTCCTTTTGAAGTTGTTGAGCTCTTCCTGCATGGCCAACACCTAGTCCGGATCCTGCAAGGCCTCTTCTACCCTGAAAGGCTCAATAGAAGAGACAAACAAGTAATTGAAAGGGAAATGTGCCCTTGGGCCATTTCTATAATTGTTTTGGTGATTAAGTGTCCAACACAAATGTTTTGAACACAAGCAAAAGGTGCAAATCAAAGACAAGGTATGTTTTTAGACTTAGTGAATTGTTTTTTGTGTACTAACATGTTTGTCTAAGTGCTAGAAATAGTGACAAAAGAAGAAGAAAAGAAATGGAAAGGACTTAGGCTCTATGCAGCCAAACTTCAACCTGGTCTGGCACATCGGACTGTCCGGTGGTGCACCGGACAGTGTCCGGTGCGCCAGACTGGCCTCCGGTGAACTAGCTACTCTCGGGAAGCGACACAGGCGTACGACTATAATTCACCAGACTGTCCGGTGGTGCACCAGACTGTCCGGTGAGTCATCCGCAGAGAACTCGTCGCTCTCGGGAAAAGAATCAGCGGCGTATGGCTAAAATTCACCGGACTGTCCGGTGGCGCACCAGACTATCCGGTGAGCCAACGGTCGCTAGCGCCAACGTTCGGCCGCGCAATCTTTGCACGACACATGGTCACGCCAACGGTCGGTTGGGCACACCGGACTGTCCGGTGTGCACCGGACTGTGTCTGATGCGCCAACCGATCTCGGGGACCAACGGTCGGCTGCTCTCCGTAAGGAAAGAAATCAAACACCGGACATGAACAGTAGCTGTCCGGTGGTGCACCGGACTGTCCGGTGCACCACTCGACAGAAGGCAAGATTAGCCTTCCAAGTTGGTCTTCAACGACTCCTAGCTGCCTTGGGGCTATAAAAGGGACCCCTAGACGCATGGAGGAGCACACCAAGCATTCTCTAAGTAATCTAAGTGTCGGCGTTTCAGACCCGGGGGGGTCCCTGGACCGATGAGTGAGATTGTCGTTGCGTGCCCCTGCCCAGATGGGTTGGCGCGGGATGGAACACAAGAGGTGGGACAAGCCTTGTATTATCCTACACCAGGGGTGCCACTCGTAGTAGGGGTTACAAGCACGTCGCGAGAGGGAGAGAGAGAGAGAGTGAGAGGGAGCCTGTTCGTTCGCTCCTTCCCCCGCGCGAACCCCCCTCTAGGATGGCACTGGACCTCCCTTTTATAGACGCAAGGAGAGGGTCCAGACGTACAGTGGGGGTTGTAGCTATGCGCTAACGTGTCTGGCAGAGAGATGCCTAAGCCTTGCGTACATGCCAACGTGGCTGTCGGGGGAGAGCTTGAGCCCTGTACACGTGATAGCGTGGCCGTCGGAGGAGCGTCTGAGTCATGTAGGAGCACAGCTGGCAGTGCGGCAAGGATCCTGCTGACGTCTCCTTACTGCCGTAAGGGGCTAAGAGCCACCGGCGTCATGGTGCACACGGGGCACCATCATTACCCGTCGCCGGGGTAAGCTAGATGGGACGCCGGTCTTGTTCCTTGTAGCCTGAGTAGGCTAGGGATAGGGTAATGATGTATCCCCTGTTGGCGCGGTCGGTCCGAGCCCAAGGTCGGGCGAGGCGGAGACTTCTCTTGAGGCCGAGGTCGGGGTCGGGCGAGGACGCGATTCCTCCCAAGACCGAGGTCGAGGCCGAGTCTGGGGGTCGGGCGAGGCGGACACATCCTCCCGAGGCCGGAGCCTGAGGTCGGGCGAGGCAGAGACGTCCTCCCGAGGCCGGAGCCTGAGGTCGGGCGAGGCGGAGCATCCTGTTGCGCCCGAGGCCGAACTCGGTGGTTGATCGTGACTTGTTGTCAGTCTTCGCCTGGGTGGTTGGCACAGCAGTCGGAGCGAGGCGAGCGGCGCTGTTTTCCCGTCATATCGGACAGTAAAAGAGAGGGGCGAAGTGACTGCGGTCACTTCGGCCTAGCCGACTGAGGCACGTGTGTCAGGATACGGCGTCAGGCGTCCCCTGCATTGAATGCGCCTGCGAAGCGGTCGGTTGGTGAGGCGGTCCGGCCAAGGTTGCTTCACAACGAAGGAGAGCCGAGGAGGCGCCCGTTGCCTGAGGAGGCCCTCGGGCGAGGCGTGAACTCGTCTGGGACTACTGTTCCAGCCCGAGGCTGGGCTCGGGTGAGATCACGTCCCTTGGGTAGACGAAGCCTTGACTTGAACCGCGCCCGTCAGTTGGTCTGAGGGTGTTTACCAGCTGTGATTAGGAGTGTTGGGGGTACCCCTAATTATGGTACCCGACAGTAGCCCCCGAGCCTCGAAGGGAGTGTTGGTACTCGCTTGGAGGCTTTTGCCGCATTTTCGGTGAGGGGACCGGCCTTTCTCGGTTTTTGCTTTGTTCTGGTGGGTGCGCGCGAGCGCACCCGCCGGGTGTAGCCCCCGAGGCCTCGGAGGAGTGGTTTGACTCCTCTGAGGTCTGAATGCTTTTCGTGGTGCCTTGGCTGGTCTGATCGTTCCCTCATGCGACCTGGCCGTAGCCCGGGTGCATGGTCAGGTTCCAAGTTACCAAGCTGGTTTGTTGACGCTGTCAACAGTTTGGCCGTAGCTGGGTGCGAGAGCAGCCCCCAAGCCTCTGCACGGAGCGAGAGGACGATCAAGGACTTTCCTGACTTTTATCATACGCCCCTGCGTCGCCTTTCCACAAGGAGGAGGGGGGAAGCACCATGTTGCCCTCGGAGGGCGCCGAATATGGTGTTTCCAGTGAGCTGCTAACGGGTGATCCGAGTGGACGCCCGTGCCCCGTTCGTTAGGGGTCGGCTGGTGGCCCAGAGGCGCGCTCCAAAAGTACCTGCGGGTGATTCGCCGGACCCAGACCCCTTCGACAGGGTCCGATGGCTCGATGCCTCCCTCCGGTGGGATTCCGTTACAAATCGTTCCCACCGGTCTCGGAAATGTCCTAGGGTATCTCGGGAGTGTAGCCCGAGCCTCGGCCATGTATCGGACGTACCCAGAGTCATCCCTCACTTTGCGTGTTCTGGGGCAACTGTCGAACCTTCCAAGGGGCCAGCTTACGAACCCCTGATCAGTAATGGACACGGAGCCCGAGCGCTCTGGGGCGGCTATCGAACCCTTCCGAGGGGCCGGCCTTCGAACCCCTGATCAGTAATGGGCTCGGGGCCCGCTTCCTTCGCCGAGAAGGATCCTTTCCACAATATCCCCTTTCCCGGTCCCTGTAGCAAGAGAGAGAGAGGAGGAGGGGAAGGATATGAATTTAAATAAGGTGGCACACCTTTTTTGACGCGGTCATCATGGCGGAGGCGAAGCGACGCGCGCCTCGCCTGCCAGAGGTGTCGCTTGCTCTGCCGGGGAGTTAATGCGACGGGATGGGCGACCAGCGTGGTGCCCGTTGCGCGTGCGAGCCGTTTGAGGAACGGAAAGATCGCTTTACCTTTGAGTTTTGAATTTCGCGGCGAGTTCGGCCAAAGTTTTAAATGGTTCTCGCCCGGGCGTTTATAAACTCGGAAGGGGGTCGGCAGTGGTTCGTCACTCTGCCATTTGCGCCTGCCTTTTGCTCTGGTTTTCGCAACCTAAGAGCCAGGGAAAAGGAAACCGCGCACCTCATCCCCTCCGCCTCCACCACCTTCGTTCGGTGATGGCTGACAGGGTGACCGTTGTCCCGCCGCGTGACCCGTGGCCCTCCTCCACCGTCATCGCGAAGGATCTGGAGGCCCTCGTCGCCGATGGTCTGCTCCGTCCCCTCTCCGGTGGGGCGCAACCGGAGTGGATGGCCTCGAGCGAGGCCGTCCCTTCCCCACCGCCGGGGTACGTGGTTAGCTTCATCGCCTTCCATGAGCGGGGATTCGGAGTGCCAGCGAGCCGCTTTATGCGGGCGCTCCTGCACCACTACGGGGTGGAACTGCACAACCTCAACCCCAACTCCATTGCGCAGGCGGCCATCTTCGCGGCGGTTTGTGAGGGTTTTCTGGGGATCGAAGTTCACTGGGATCTGTGGACCCACCTCTTCTCCGCGGAGCTCTTCGCCTTGACGACGGATGCGAAGAAGGTCCGTATGGCGGTGCGGGCCAGTGGCTGCACCCTCCAGCTGAGGTAGGGGCACGCGCAGCAGTACATCCCTGCCATCCTTGTGTCTTCGAACAAGGGGTGGCAACGCCGATGGTTTTATCTCCAGAACAACGATGGGAGGCTTCCGTCGTTTTCTCAGCGAGTGGTGACCGCCGCCGGCAGCAACTGGCACTGGGGTGCCACGCGCGAGAGACAGGAGAAGCTCCAGCCTATTCTGCAGGCTTTGCAGAAGTTACGAGATGGGGGCCTTACCGCTGTGGGGGTTGTTGCCGCTATCCATCGCTGGAGGGTGCTCCCTTTGGCAGAGCGGTGGTTGCAGCTCTCGGAGATGAGACCGGGGGTCGATCTGGAGGGCTCGCAGATGTCCTCGGCCTCCCTCCCCGACGACGACCTCCGCAAGCGGGTAGCGGGTACGGTAGGGAGGCTGGATGCCAGCGCCCTTACCCAGCCTACGATGCGTCCCGACCATGGATATGTTTCCCTGGTAAGTATCCGATCCTTCTCCTTTACTGCGCCGAGTTGCCTTCGATTCCCACTGTTGGGATCTTTGCTCTTCCAGGGGTTAAGTTTTTATAAACCCGCCCTACCGTGGGTCCCAGAGGACGCGGTGGACCAAGCCGCGTGGAGGGTCGCCGCGGAGAAGAAGAAGAAGAAGGACGCGGAGAAGGCTCGGGCTCGCGGGCGGATGCGAGCTCGGGACGCCTTGGAGAAGCGTCGTCGGAGACAAGAGAGGGACAGGCTCTCGAGGGAGCTGTCGCCGGAGACGCCCGACGATGATGATGACGATGATGACGATGAGGATGACGACATGGTGGCCCATCTTGGCCTCAGCCCGGACCCGGGGCCGGGCTAGGGGTTGCCGTGCCAGCCTCCAAGTGGGCTGGTACCATCAGTGCCCGAGGCCGGGACATCGGGGTCCCAGTCCGAGGAGCGGAGGCAGGCCGAGGGGGCACCTGACCCCTCTGTCCCCCAGGGGCAAGCGCCCGTGCTGGCTGTGCAGGAGGTCGATCCTCCGGCCGCTGCGGTGATGCCTGGGCAGGCTGCTCCTTCGGCGCCTCGGGCGCCCGAGGTGGGAGCGGCGCCAAAGTCGGTAGCGGGGCAACTCTTGGCGGTGCCTGCGGGGACCGAGGCCCGAGGGGCCTCCCCGCAGGTACGATTGTCCTTGGTTCGGAGCGGGTAAGTGTCTAAGAATGCCTCTGTTTTGGCTTCTTTCGTCGCGTGTCTTGAACTTGCTTTCTCTCTTCCTTTCAGCAAGCGGAGGCAGGGCCTGACCGGCATGACCCCCACGAAGGCCCTTAAGACGGTGCCGACTTCTGCAGCCGGTGCCATGGCGCGCCATGCCGGTTGGCTGGCCTCCGCACAGGATGCTCCCGAGCGGGGGGCCCAGGCGGCACGAGCTGCCATGGGGCAAGCCTCCCAGGCCGACCCCTCCGTCAGGGCGGCCGTCGTGCCGGGGGAGGCTGCTGATGCGGCCGTGGCCCCGAGCCCGCCTGACGTGTGATCGGTGCCGGCGTCGACTCCTGCCGCGGTCGTTGCTGATTCGCCTGTTCCTGGCCCTGAGGAGGAGGCTAACGCTGTCATCGAGGTCGGCGACCGGAAACCCGCCACCTTAGCCGAGGGGGAGCCTAGCGCGTCGATGGCGATGGTGCCCGTCGTGTTGACTGCAGGGGAACCCGACGCCTTGGCGGAGGAGCGCATAACACCGCGGCCCGTCTCGGGGGGCAGCGTCCTCATCCCCACACAGCGCAACCCCAATGAGTGGTGTGGGCAGGCGTTCCGGTTCTGGAGCCGCGGCGCCTCGAAACCCCTCCTCGTCCTCAACGATGAGCAGGAGGAGCAGTCTCGGGATGAGCTCCACGAGTATGCCGAGGCGGCGATGGGGTCGCTTCGGTCGACCATGGAGATCCTTTCCAGGGACGTTCCCAGGGTCCTCCAGGTAAGGATTTTAGGCGCATACCTTGCGTGGCCAAGGCATTCTTTGTAATACCTTGTCTTCCTTGCTCAGGAACTGGCGGATGTAAGCACCGCCAAGTCGCTGTTCATCCACCGCGAGAGCGGCGTCTGGGGTTCGCTACGGTCCAAGAGGGTCGCGCTTGCCAAGGCTAATGAGCGCCTTGCCCGACAGAGCACCGAGCTGGCGGACCTTCGGTTGCTCTATGATGATCTGAAGGCGGAGGCAGCGGCGGCGCGGGCAGAGGCGGCGTTGGCACGGACGGAGGCACATCAGCGACAGCTGGAGCTTGGCCAGGCCATCGACGAGCGGGACCAATCTCGGAGCCAGGCTGCCCAGGCCGCGGGTCGGGGCTGAGGCCCTTGGGGGTCAGCTGGCCGAGGTGTCTGCTCGGTCCGGGGCCCTTGTGGTGGACCTGGCTGTGACCGTCGGATCTGCCCAGTCTGCCCAAGTCGTGGCCTCGCAGGAACATGCCTAGGCTGAAGATATGTTTCGCCTACTTTGTGACTTCAATTCAGCTTCATTCTTCAACTCGTGTCTGAAGAATATTGATCGGCTATCTGCAGAGCTCGAGACGACTCTTAATGAGTCCGTCAAGGTGCACGCCCGGGTGGCAGAGCAAAATGAGGTCGACCGTGTGGCTATGTCCGAGGCTATCTCGGGCTTTTGCCGAGCCTTTGACCTTGACGACGTCCCCTCGGGTAGCTTCCCCCAGAGTCATCTGCGGGCCTTAGGTAGCCATGTGCACAGCAGACTCTGCGGGGCACTGCACCATGGCGTTAGGCGGGCCTTCGCCGTGCTCGCTTCCCACTACGACGTGGACTTGGAGCAGGTCAGCGAGGGGTACTGTCTACCCGATGAAGACGAGGCTGCCTTAGCCGAGGTCCAGAGGCTTGACGCGGCCGCCGAGGGCCCAAGCACGGTGCTGGCCTCCTCCTTCGAGGTGGAGATCCTTCCGCCCGTGTCGTCATCTGAGGCTGGGCCAGACTTCGCCGAAGGCGGAAACGGCGTCGAGGGCGCAACTGCTTCCCCTGCCGATGCCTGATCCTGCTGGAGCAGTTTATCTGTAGCATGCACATGTTTTTCGCGGCCGCCGAGGCCTAAACACTTTATCGTCGTGTTAAAAAGCTGCATTTTCTTTCCTCTTATTTCGAGCATCACGACTTGTCTGTCAGTAGCAGAATCGTTTATCCGAGCGAGAGTTACTTCTCACGGAATGTGATGAGTGAGGTATCCGTATCCCGAAGGCGTAGGAGTTCCTCGGCTCGGTCGGCCTTGCCGCTTACGTGCACTCTCATTTGGTCGTAGGATTCCGTTATTGATACAGTCGAGAAGGCACGAAAGTCGTTTTCTACCCGAGTGTTTGGACTTGTTCGGTAGCAGGATCGCTTATCCGAGCGTGAGTTACTTCTCACGGAAGGTGATGAGTGAGATATTCGTATCCCGGAGGCGTATGAGTTCCTCGGCTCAGTCAGCCTTGCCGCTTACGTGTACTCTCGTCATTTTCAGGATCCTGCTATCGATACGGAAGTCGAAAGCACGAAGGTCGTTTTGGTAGAAAATTTTTTCCGAGGAAAATTTTGACGCAGAGGGGGTTCCCCCCTTCTAGCCCCCGAGGGAGGGTTGGGCTTTGCTGAGGCAAGGAAGACCCTTCCTTGACGGTTAGACTTTGTGTATGTAAAGAAAACGAGGTACATGAACGACTTAAAACATCTTAAGGGTAGAAGCGACGTAGCTGTCGAATGTTCCAAGCGTTGTTGTAGACCTCGCCCTGGTCGTTGGCCAGCTTGTATGTCCTGGGCTTCAAAATCTTAGCGATGATGAAGGGCCCTTCCTAGAGAGGAGTGAGCTTGTGGCGCCCTCGGGTGTCCTGTCGCAGACGAAGCACCAAGTCTCCCACTTGGAAGCCTCAGGGCCGAACGCTTCGGGCGTGGTAGCGTCGCATCGACTGCTGGTACCGTGCCGAATGTAGTAAGGCAACGTCTCGAGCCTCTTTGAGCTGGTCCAGCGGGTCCTCTCGGCTGGTCTGGTTGCTTCGGTCGTCATACGCCTTGGTTCTTGGGGAGCCATATTCTAAGTCCGTGGGGAGGACGACCTCGGCCCCATAGACTAGAAAAAACGGCGAGAAACCCGTGGCACGGCTCAGCGTCATCCTCAGACTCCAGACCACTGAGGGTAGCTCTTTCATCCACCGCTTGCTGACCTTGTTGAGGTCGTTGTAGATTCTCGGTTTGAGTCCCTGCAAAATCATATCGTTGGCACGCTCCACCTGCCCATTCGTCATGGGGTGAGCTACGGCGGCCCAGTCCACACGGATGTGGTGGTCGTCGCAGAAGTCCAGGAACTTTTTTCCGGTGAACTGCGTGCCATTGTCAGTGATGATGGAGTTTGGGACCCCGAATCGATGGATGATGTTGGTGAAGAACGCCACCGCCTGCTCGGACCTGATGCTGGTCAAGGGTCGGACCTCGATCCACTTGGAGAATTTGTCGATGGCGGCCAGCAGGTGCGAGAAGCCCCCGGGTGCCTTCTTCAAGGGACCGACGAGGTCTAGGCCCCACACAGCAAACGGCCAGGTGATGGGTATCGTCTGTAGGGCCTGAGCAGGCAGGCGTGTTTGCCTCGCGTAGAATTGACACCCCGGCAGGAGCGAACAATCCTAGTGGCGTCGGCCACCGCGGTTGGCCAGTAGAAACCTTGTCGGAAGGCATTCCCGACGAGGGCTCGAGGCGCTGCATGGTGGCCGCAAGCCCCCGAGTGTATTTCTTGCAACAGCTCTTGTCCTTGGGCAATGGATATGCATTGTTGGAGGATGCCCGAGGGGCTGCAGTGATAGAGCTCCTTTTCATCACCCAGCAAGACGAACGACTTGGCGTGCCGAGCCAGCCGCCAAGCTTTGGTCTCGTCGAGGGGAAGCTCTCCTCGGAGGAGATATTCTAGGTACGGGGTTTGCCAGTTCGGATCTAGTGTGACCCCATTCTGTTCCCCCTCGACGGGCAAGGCCTCCCCTCGATGGCCGAGGGTACCTCGGGCTCGGGCGAGGGTACCTCGGGCTGGGCCGAGGCCTCCTCGGGTTCGGGCGTGTCATCAATCTTGGCGGATGGTTGATGTAGGTCTCTGGAGAAGACGTCCGAGGGAACCATCGTCTGCCCCGAGGTTATCTTCGCCAGCTCGTCCGCAGTCTCGTTGTACTATCGGGCGATGTGGTTGAGCTCTAGCCCGTAGAACTTGTCTTCCAGGCGCCGGACTTCGTCGCAGTAGGCTTCCATCCTCCGGTCGCGACAGTGGGAGTTCTTCATGACTTGGTCGATGACAAGCTGTGAGTCGCCACGAGCGTCGAGGCGCCGGACCCCTAGCTCGGCGGCGATGCGCAGCCCGTTAACCAGAGCCTCGTACTCGGCCACGTTGTTTGATGCCGGAAAATGGAGGCGTATGACGTAGCGAAGATGCTTTCCGAGGGGTGAAACGAAGAGCAAGCCAGCGCCTGCTCCTGTTTTCATGAGTGACCCATCGAAGTACATGGTCCAAAGCTCGGGTTGGATTGGAGTTGTCGGCAACTGTGTGTCAGTCCACTCAGCCAGGAAATCTGCCAAGACCTGGGATTTTATGGCCTTCCGAGGGGCGAATGATAGCGTTTCGCCCATGAGTTCCACCGCCCACTTTGCTATCCTACCCGAGGCCTGTCGGCACTGAATGATCTCCCCCAGGGGAAAGGATGACACCACAGTCACCGGATGAGACTCGAAGTAGTGTCGCAACATTCGTCGTGTCAGAACTACTGCGTAGAGCAGCTTCTGGATCTGCGGGTAGCGGACTTTGGTCTCGGAAAGCACTTCGCTGATGAAGTAGACTGGACTCTGGACGAGCAGTGCATGCCCTTCTTCTCGTCTCTCGACTACGATCGCGGCGCTGACCACCTGAGTGGTTGCGACTACATAGATCAAGAGGGCTTCTCCTGCAGCGGGGGGCACCAGGATGGGTGTGTTTGTAAGGAGCGCCTTAAGGTTTCCGAGGGCTTCCTCGGCCTCGGGGGTCCAAGTGAAGCGCTCGGCCTTCCTTAAGAGGCGGTACAGAGGCAAGCCTTTCTCGCCAAGGCGTGAGATGAAGCGGCTCAGAGCCGCAAGGCATCCCATGACCCTCTATACTCCTTTCAAATCCTTGATCGGTCCCATGTTGGTGATGGCCGCGATTTTCTCCGGATTGGCCTCGATGCCCCGCTCGGAGACGATGAATCCAAGGAGCATGCCTCGAGGGACTCCGAAGACACACTTCTCGGGATTGAGTTTCATGCCTTTCGCTCTCATACACTTGAATGTCGTTTCAAGGTCAGAGAGGAGGTCGGAGGCTTTCTTCGTCTTGACAACGATGTCATTGACGTAAGCCTCGACCGTTCTGCAGATGTGTTCTCCGAACACGTGGTTCATGCACCTCTGGTAGGTGGCGCCTGCATTCCTCAAACCAAATGGCATTGTAGTGTAACAGTACATGCCAAAAGGTGTGATGAAAGAAGTCACGAGCTGGTCGGACTCTTTCATCTTGATTTGGTGATAGCCTGAGTAGGCATCGAGGAATGACAGGGTTTCGCACCCAGCAGTGGAGTCCACAATTTGATCGATGCGAGGTAGAGGGTAGGGAACTTTTGGACATGCTTTGTTTAGACCAGTGTAGTCTACACACATCCTCCATTTCCCATCCTTCTTCCTTACAAGAACAGGGTTAGCTAACCATTCGGGATGGAATACCTCTTTGATGAACCCTGCCGCGAGTAGCTTGTGGATCTCCTCGCCTATAGCCCTGCCCTTTTTCTTCGTCAAAATGGCGCAGGGTTTGCTTCACGGGTCAGGCTCCAACTCTAATGTCCAGTGAGTGCTCGACGACATCCCTCGGTATACCGGGCATGTCCGAGGGACTCCATGCAAAGACTTCAGCGTTTGCGTGGAGAAAGTCGACGAGCACTGCTTCCTATTTGGGGTCGAGCTCGGAGCCGATCCGGACTTTCTTGCTGGCGTTGTTGCTGGGGTCGAGAGAGACGGACTTGACCACCTCGACTGGTTCGAAGTTGTCGGCGTGCCGCTTCACGTCGGGTGCCTCCTTGGAGAGGCATTCCAGGTCGGCGATGAGGGCCTCGGACTCGGTGAGAGCCTCAGCGTACTCCACGCACTCCACGTCGCATTCGTATGCGTGGCGGTACGTGGATCCGATGGTGATGATCCCGTTCGGGCCTAGCATCTTGATCTTGAGGTAGGTGTAGTTGGGGACGGCCATGGACTTGGCGTAGCACGGCCTTCCCAACACCGCATGGTAGGTTCCTCGGAACCCGATGACCTCGAAGGTGAGAGCTTCCTTTCGGAAGTTGGAGGGAGTCCTCAAGCAGACGGGTAAGTCGATCCGCCCGAGGGGGAGGATACACTTTCCAGGTGCGATCCCGTGAAAGGGTGCCGCAGTGGCCCGGACCTCGGACTGATCAACCCCCAAGAGTTCTAGGGTCTCGGCGTAGATGATGTTAAGGCTGCTGCCTCCGTCCATGAGGACTTTGGAGAGCCTAACGTTGCCGATGATCAGATCGACGACAAGCGGGTACCTTCCTGGGCTTGGCACGAAGTCGGGGTGGTCGCCTCGGTCGAAGGTGATAGGCTTGTCAGACCAGTCTAGGTAGACTGGCGCTGCCACCTTCACCAAGCAGACCTCCCGGCGCTCCTGCTTGCGGTGCCGAGCCAAGGCGTTCACCGCCTGCCCGCCATAGATCATGAGGCAGTTGTGGACCTCCGGGAACTCCTCTTCCTTGCCGCCCTCCTTCTTGTTGTGGTCATGGCCCTTGCCCTCTTCCGCTGGGAGCCCGGTCTTATGGAAGTAGCGCTGGAGCATGACACATTCTTTGAGGGTGTGCTTGACGGGCCCCTGGTGATAGAGGCATGACTCCTTGAGCATCTTGTCGAACGCCCCGGCCCCTCCAGGAGGTTTCCGAGGGTTCCTGTGCTCGGCCGCAGCGACGAGATTCGCATCGGCGGCGTCGCGTTTCGCTTGCGACTTGTTCTTGGCCTTCTTCTTCGTGCCCCGCTGGGCGGACGCCTTAGGGGCGTCTTTCTTTGGCCCTCCCTGAGGCTGCTTGTCTTTTCGGAAGATGGCTTCGACCGCCTCTTGACCCAAGGCGAACTTGGTGGCGACGTCCATCAGTTCGCTCGCACGGGTGGGAGTCTTGCGCCCTAGTTTGCTCACCAGGTCTCGGCAAGTGGTGCCAGCAAGGAAAGCCCCGATGACATCCGAGTCGGTAACGTTGGGCATCTCGGTGCGCTGCTTCGAAAACTGTCGGATGTACTCTCGGAGGGACTCCCCTGGCTGCTGGCGGCAGCTTCGGAGATCCCACGAGTTCCTAGGGCGCACATACGTGCCTTGGAAGTTCCCCGCGAAAGCCTTGACCAGATCGTCCCAGTCGGAGATCTGTGCAGGAGACAGATGCTCCAGCCAGGCTCGGGCGGCGTCGGAGAGGAAAAGGGGTAGATTACGGATGATGAGGTTGTCATCATCCGCCCCTCCCAACTGGCATGCCAGTCGGTAGTCCGCGAGCCACAGCTCCGGCCTCGTCTCCCCCAAGTACATGGTGATGGTAGTCGGGGCTCGGAAACGGGCAGGGAATGGCGCTCGTCGTATGGCCCGGCTGAAGACTCGCGGACCGGGTGGTTCGGGCGAGGGGCCGCGATCCTCCTCGCTGTCGCAGCGTCCCCCACGCCTGGGATGGTAGCCTCGGCGCACCTTCTCGTCGAGGCGGGTTCGACGGTCGAGATGGTGGTGCTCATTGCCGAGGCGATCCCGGGCAGCAGGCGCCTTGTCCCGCGTGCGCTCGGGATGGACCGAGGCTTCCCGCATGCGTCGGGAGGACACCGCGTGATGCTCCGAGGGGTCAGCTCGCCTCCAAGAGGCGGAGCTCTCGGCTCGTCGAACTGCAGCGCCTTCCAGGAGATCCTTGAGTTCGCCCTGGATACGCCGTCCCTCGGTGGTGGATGGCTCCGGCATGGCTCGAAGTAGCATCGCCGCTGCAGCTAGGTCCTGGCCGGACCCGCTGACGGCCGAGGGCAGCGCTGCCCTGGCATTGTCGACGATGCGGCGCTGGACGTCTTGGGCCCGATGACAGGCCCCTCCGGCGAGTGTTTGGCCTGCCCACTCCTGCTCGATGTTCTGTCGGAACTGCGCAAGCCGGCCTGCTTCCCCGTTGACCCGGGCTTGTATCTCACGGATTTGCTCGAGCTGTATGTCCCGACCCCCCGTAGGGACTGGGACCACAGCTAGCTCCCGCGGGATGTCAACGCGAGATGCAGGCCTAGGGGGATCGTCAACCTCCGGTATACCGAGGTGGTTGCCTTCGTTGTGATCTCCCTGATCGACATAGAAACATTCGCGACTTGGGCCGTAACCCTCGTCATCAGGGTCATGGCCATCGTCGGAACAATCGGAGAGACAGTGGTCACATGCGGACATGAAGTCCCGCATTGAGGCCAGAGAATTCCCAACCGAAGTCGGGGTCGTCCTCTTCCTCGGAACCCGCCAGCCCGAAGGTTGAGACAGCTGTCAGTCGGTCCCAGGTCGACCACATATGGTACCCCCAGAAGGTTTGGATATGCCTTTACGAAGGCGCTCACCGTAGCGGGGTCGCTAGGTGGATCGAAGCTGAATCGAAAGGGTACGGGATGGAAAACAGACGGTACCTCTTGGTCGATGGACGGTGGTGAAGTCGCATCGGGGGCGGAGCACACCGTCATCTCAGGTACGAGGGTAACGCCCAGCAGATCCTTTGCGAGGGTGCTGGCGTCATCAGTCCGCTTGGGGTTGACACGTTGCGGGGAAGTGACACCCGCCATCGTCTCAGGTGCGAGGACAATGCCCGACATGTCCCCAGGGGGAGCGCCGGCGTCGTCGACTCGCTCTGGTGCGACAGCTGACAAGGTGCCGCCTCCTGCGTGGCCATGGTTGCCCCGTCTCTGCCTTCTTCGGCGAGGGGGGTGGCGGGGACGACCGGAGTGCTCCTCTTCTACCGCGGGGAGATGCTGTCGCCGATCTCGCCACCGCCGGGCAAGTCGGAGACCGTCGCCGTCGTCGCGCCGTGAGGGGAGGAGTACCATGTCGTAGCTGCCGTCGAGGGACATGAACTCGAGACTCCCGAAGCGGAGCACCGTCCCAGGCTGAAGAGGTTGATGAAGACTCCCCATCTGGAACTCAACGGGAAGGTGTTCGTTAACACGCAGCAGTACCCTACCTGGCGCGCCAACTGTCGGTGTTTTGGACCCGGGGGGGTCCCTGGACCGACGAGTGACATTGTCTCTGCGTGCCCCTGCCCAAATGGGTTGGCGCGGGATGGAACACAAGAGGTGGGACAAGCCTTGTATTATCCTGCACCAGGGGTGCCGCTCGTAGTAGGGGTTACAAGCACGTCGCGAGAGTGAGAGAGAGAGTGAGAGGGAGCCTGTTTGTTCGCTCCTTCCCCCGCGCGAACCCCCCTCCAGGATGGCACTGGACCTCCCTTGTATAGACGCAAGGAGAGGGTCCAGACGTACAATGGGGGGTGTAGCTATGCGCTAACGTGTCCGGCAGAGAGATGCCTAAGCCTTGCGTACATGCCAACGTGGCTGTCGGGGGAGAGCTTGAGCCCTGTACACATGATAGCGTGGCCGTCGGAGGAGCGTCTGAGTCATGTAGGAGCACAGCTGGCAGTGCGGCAAGGATCCTACTGACGTGTCCTTGCTGCCGTAAGGGGTTGAGAGCCACCGGCGTCATGGTGCACGCGGGCACCATCATTACCCGTCACCGGGGTAAGCCAGATGGGACGCCGGTCTTGTTCCTTGTAGCCTGAGCAGGCTAGGGATAGGGTAATGATGTATCCCCTATTGGCGCGGTCGGTCCGAGCCCAAGGTCGGGCGAGGCGGAGACTTCTCTTGAGGCCGAGGTCGGGGTCGGGGGAGGATGTGATTCCTCCCGAGACCGAGGTCGAGGCCGAGTCCGGGGGTCGGGCGAGGCGGAGACCTCCTCCCGAGGCTGGAGCCTGAGGTCGGGCGAGGTGGAGACCTCCTCCCGAGGCCGGAGCCTGAGGTCGGGCGAGGCAGAGCTTCCTGTTGCGCCTGAGGCCGAACTCAGTGGTTGATCGTGACTTGTTGTCAGTCTTCGCCTGGGTGGTTGGCACGGCAGTCGGAGCGGGGCGAGCGGTGCTGTTTTCCCGTCATATCAGACAGTAAAAGAGAGGGGCGAAGTGACTGCGGTCACTTCGGCCTGGCCGACTGAGGTGCGTGTGTCAGGATACGGCGTCAGGCGTCCCCTACATTGAATGCGCCTGCGAAGCGGTCGGTTGGTGAGGCGGTCCGACCAAGGTTGCTTCACAACGAAGCCTGCCCGAGCCGGGCTTCGGGAGAGCCAAGGAGGCGCCCGCTGCCTGAGGAGGCCCTCGGGCGAGGCGCAAACTCGTCTGGGACTACTGTTCCAGCCCAAGGCTGGGCTCGCGTGAGATCGCGTCCCTTGGGTAGACGAAGCCTTGACTTGAACCGCACCCGTCAGTTGGTCTGAGGGTGTTTACCAGCCGCGATTAGGAGTGTTGGGGGTACCCCTAATTATGGTACACGACACTAAGGCATCCAGACTCTGCTCCCATGCATTCGCTTCGTTGTGTTAGAGATTTGAGCTCCATTCGAGTCGTGAACTCCCTGTGTTGTCATTTGAGCTCGAGTCTTCACTTGTGTGTGTGGTTGTGCTGCGTATTTGAGTCTTGTGTGTGTTGCTCTCCTAACTTTACTCTTGTGCCTTCTTTGTGATCTCTATTGTAAGGGCGAGAGGCTCCAACTTATGGAGATTCCTCGCAAACGGGAGAAAGACTATAAGGAAGAAAGCCGTGGTATTCAAGTTAATCATTGGATCACTTAAAAGGGGTTGAGTGCAACCCTCGTCCATTGGGACGCCACAACGTGGAAGTAGGCAAGTGCTACTTGGCCGAACCATGGGATAAAAATCACGTTTCTCGTGTGTTGCTTCTTGTGATCGTTTTGTTCGCACGAACGTGTTTTATAGCCACTTGATTTAACTAACACTTTAACAATCAAGTTTGTGGCTATTTAGTGTTTGATTTTACAGGATCACCTATTCACCCCCCTCAAGGTGCTCTCAATTGGTATCGGAGCCATACTCTTCATCTAAGGGACTAACCGCCCGAAGAGATGAATCCTAAGGGAAAGGGGATGGTGGTCAACAACAAGGAAAAGGAGTCCCTCTTCAACGAGCCAAGGGACGACAAGTCCACTGAGTCAGGATCGAGTCACAAGAAGAGGGACGGAAAGAAGAAGAGGCGCATCAAGAAGATTATCTACTACGACAGCGATGCCTCCTCTTCTTCACCAAAAGACGACGACGACGACTCTTCGTCTAAAAAGAAAACGGTTAATCAGAATTATTCTTTTGATTACTCTCGCATTCCCTACAACTCAAATGCTCATTTGCTATCAATTCCACTTGGGAAACCCCCACACTTTGATGGAGAAGACTATTCTTTCTGGAGTCATAAAATGCGTAGTCATTTATTTTCTCTCCATCATGGTATCTGGGAGATTGTTGAAAACGGAATGCATTTTGATAGTACTGACAATCCCGTTTTCATTAATGAGAAAATCCATAAAAATGCCCAAGCTACTACTGTGTTGTTAGCATCTCTTTGCAGGGATGAATATAATAAGGTGAGCAGTTTGGACAATGCCAAGCAAATCTAGGACACCCTCAAGATATCTCATGAGGGAAACGATGCCACTATGATTACCAAAATGGAGCTGGTGGAAGGCAAGCTAGGGAGATTCACGATGATCAGAGGGAAGAGCCAACACAAACCCACAACAGGCTTAAGACCCTGGTCAACAAGATCCAAAGCTACGGAAGCACAAGATGGACGGATCATGATGTCGTCCGACTCATGCTAAGGTCATTTACTGTAATTGACCCCCATCTTGTCAATCTTATTCGTGAGAACCCCAGGTACACCAAGATGACGCCCGAGGAGATCCTTGGAAAATTTGTGAGCGGACGCATGATGGTGAAGGAGGCTCGATATGTGGACGAAGCTCTAAACGGACCACTACCCGTCTACGAGCCTCAACCCGTTGCTCTCAAAGCAACCAGCAGCAGGGAGGCGCTACCAAGCAAGGTGACACAAGTAGAGGCAGCTGGCCTCAACGAAGATGAGATGGCTCTCATCATCAAGCGCTTCAAGACCGCACTCAAAGGACGCAAGGAGTACCCCTACAAGAATAAAACAAGGGGAAAACGCTCCTGCTTCAAATGCGGTAAGACTGGTCACTTTATTGCTCAATGTCCTGAAAATGAAAATGACCAGAGACAAGAAAAGAGCGGGAAGTGTGACAGAACCTCCCAAGTAATTAGGCCCACCTACAGTTGTCCTTGTCCAACAGACATCAGACAACCCTGTAGATGTTCCTGAATCACTCGACAAGTTCGGTATCTTCTTTCTTACCTTACCAGGAACGTTTCACCCATCTTGCAGACATTACAGAACATCGGAGATATAGAGATGCAGAAGCGATTGCATAAACTTACATTTATTTAGAAAGTAGGATCAAGTTACTTATTACAGACCAGAGCTATAAAACGAGTGCAGAGTAATATTATTACACATACCAAGGGAGGCAAAAACTCCTCCCGATAAGTTCTTTCACAAAAGTTCTATATGGAGGACCAAGTCCTCCCGCAGCTTCACTCTTGTTTTTCTTCATTTTGAACCACCCTGGAGCAAAAGCAACAAAAGTTCGTTGCTTCCTCACCTAAAAACAACAGAGGGATAAACCCTGAGTATGGAATTACTCAGCAAGTCTTACCCGACTAAGGAAAAGACTCTCAAGGATATGCTGGTTAAAATAGGAATCAAGGAAAAGGCTTTAGCAAGAATCAACTTATATACTTTTGCAGAAATAGCTTACTAAAGTGAGTCCTTACTTTCAATATTTTAACGCCAGATTAAATATTAATAGACTCTGGTAGCACCTAGTCCAATTTCACCATCTCATCAATACAACATCATTTTTACTCATAATGTTTACATCCTGACTTAGGTTGTAGGTCGGAGATCAAGTCTCCACTCTCCGGGGATATAACGGCGATCCGAATCGATTTACTCAGCTGAGGATCTCTAACCACACGACATATGTAGCACTTAACCCTTGCATATGTCAACCGTTCCCACAGATCCTCCACAACGTGAACCGGTCCGCGCTACCCGGGAGCACAGTGCTCCTCCATCCAGCCTCTAGCCAGGAGGGTACACGCTACTCCCACCATCTCCCACGCCCAGTGCGCGGTTGTCTTTTCACGTATGGAATAGCCGGGTTCAAGCTTACCCTGTCCCATTTCCAGGGCATGTGGCTAGTTAAGATAGTCCTTGATCAACAGGCCTACATACGCATCCAATCCTTAATTGACCCGGACGGAACATCACCTGTTCCTAGCCCGAGTCCCGATTTAAGTACTTCCACCCTTAGGATTGTTTGTGTTCCTTAGGATGAAAAGAGCATCACAGGGAACTTTGCAGTAAGATCCCACTATTGCTCCCAATGAAAATATTCCTGCAGACAGAAGCCATCCTTCCTCAGGATAACCCCTGAGCTAGGCATTAACGCAAAGGACAACCTCTATCCACAAGATTTACCTCTAAGCAAGGCTAAGCAATTTTGTAAATCATATTTTGATACTTCATCAGAAGTATCTATAAAGGTATGGATTTCAAGGAAGGCAATGCATCAAAGGGTTCCAAGCAACTCCTATAAACCTAGTGCACATTTCACTAGACTTAAAGTGTGCAAAAATTATTTAAAAACACAAGGAAGGGGTTGCATGCACCGGGGCTTGCCTTTGTTTATAGGCGAGTCAGTCTCAGACCAGCAGATATCGAAGTAGAAACAATTTCTGGCCTGAGAATCCGAAGGTGGTGGTGTCTTCTCTTCGGTCACTTCGATCTCTTCTTTGTTTTCTAAACATAACCATATATAGGTGTATATAAGAATGAATGCCATGTAATGCAAACCCTCACAAGGAGAGGTGGAGAACAGAAACACTACAACTAAAGCACATGACAAGAATACACTTATTTCTTATCGCTCGATTAAAGTGACCAATTTGAAATCACTTAGGTAAACCAGGGAATTACCCCAACCAAGGTCTCAATCAAAAGCTTAAAACTCCTTAAGTAACTTCATCCAAGGGTCAAGATCTCACTAGATCAACATGCCTCTGCCCCAAAAGCACTTAGTTCCATAAGTAAGGATTTAATAACTATTTTTGGACCTTGCAAGACTTTCAGGTCAAAAGGATTCCAAACAGCCCCAAAAATTTACCAAGTGTTCCACTTCTGATAAAAAGTCTCTTCCAGAATTTTCAGAATTTTTGGTGTTATACTTTTATTTCTAAAATCCAAACAGTCCTTACAAAGGCACCTTTAAATCACTTAATAATTTCTAACTGTCCTAAAAATCCGAAAACCAACTTTACTAGAGAGCTTTGATTTTATACATCCAATAAAATTTGTCTTGCTAATTTTGGATTTTTCTACAATTTTTAGCGCAATTTATAAGTTCTTTGTTAAAGGAAAAGACCAAACTGTGAACAGTTTTGGGCCAGGACCAGCCCTGCTGGCCCAACATCGGGCAGATCTGGCCCGAGGCTGGGGAGCCCGCGCCCGCGGTGGCAACTTTGCACAATTGACCCTGCGCTCTGACTAAACTAATATGGGCTAATGTCACTGTTTGACCGTGTCACTGACATACGCTCATACACCCCTCGGCTTCAGCTCATTCACACACTTTCGGCCACGACGCCCGCCGCCCTACTCCGGTGACGAACAACCACAGCCGCAGCGGTGCTGACTTCTGGCGCCCTAAGACTATCACTGAAACGTGTTCCCAACCCACGTGAACTAATCCCAAGGCTCCAACGCCCGAACCGAGCACAAATCCTCAACAGCCAAGGCACCAATGAGGTTCTCAGTCAGGCGAGCTCGTTTCTCAAGCAGCAATACAGTCAAGTTCAATCAAATGCCATGGGGAGCATCAGTGATATACCTAAACTTAGGTGCTCGCGAGGAATCGACCGGAGAAAGCGTGAGTCACCCGGTCGGCGGTGAAGCTATCAGCGGCGGCGTAACCCTTGTTCTGATCACTTGTCAACGGTAGAGTTCGAAAGCTGAGAACGTGAGTTTCACTGGCCACTTAGAGATCATAGAACAAGCGTCACCTGGGCATGCAACTCCTCGAGACACCCTGACCACGGCGAGACGAGCACTCAGGTGGACCAAGTCACCATACTGGTGATAGTGTGCAAGGCTTTGGAGAAACTCAATTTTTAGGACAGGGAAGAGGGTTACACCAGCTGTAGCATCAGGAACCCACACTCAAGAGTGAGCTTTGGCTAGAACTTGAGGGCAGAGAGGAGGTTTCACCGAACCAAGTTTGTAGTCACTGAATATATAGGCAGAGCAAAGGGGAGAAAACCATCGAGCTTAGCTACAACTTGATGAAGAAGGGTCCTTGGGGTGCCAGCGCAGCAGGGAGTTACAAACGTGGCTCCCAAGCAGCAGCTCTACACAAGTTCACATGCAAGGTCCCAAGACACTAAACTTAATCTACCTCTCATGGCCAAAATATCATCTTTGTCTCATACTACAGACAGGAGAAGGACAGCTGTGAACACCACTGATGGATAAACACTAAAGAGTCCAAGGTTTGATATTTTGCAGGGGTAGCCACCAGAACCTTTGCCGTGCAGCTTACTTCACCAAAGAACCAGTAGATAAGACTTTAATGCTCCCACAAGAGTCCAAACTTGGATATTTTCCAATAGAGCTGAGGTCACTAGATCCTTGGCTATGCACTTCGACCTTATCTCCACCCAAACACACAAGGAGACCAGCAGGGAGAGGTCTTTTCTTCACCCCCAAATCTGATCCAAGGTTTAGTTAACTGAATTACTCTCTCCACTATCCCCAAAAAAAAGTCCAAAAGTGGATATTTTAGTGGAAAAAAAATCTAGAACCTGGGTTAGACCATACATCCTTATATCCATCCATATCACGATCCATACCATCAGATGGGCACAACAGGGAGGAATAAAGCTTCTTCAGCTTACTAAATCCAAATCTGAATTCACTCCATCAGTTATGCTGCTCCTTCTGCATACCTCCCTGTTTAAGCCCCTCTATCACCCAATTATTCATAGCAACAGACCACTCTCCCTTAACCAAGATTATTCTCTACTTGTAGCTCTACCTATTTTGTATAGCAACTCATGGTTGAAATCATATAGAACAAAAGTTATTGTGCCCCAATTTACAGCCAAAGTCACTGAAAATTCAGTTTCAGAAATCTGAAACAGCATCACACTGAGTCTGACAGAGGGTTTTGTCACTCCTTTTTCTCTAAATCCTACACCATATCAAGCCAACTCTCTACATGAAACTTGCTATCCTTCAGATGATCTTTAACTTTGCTACAGAGAGTTGGGCTCATACTCCACGGATTAATTACTACAGAGCTCTAAACAGATAACCCAACACTAAAATTCAGTCTTCAGTACACTGAATATAACTCAGTTTCAGTCACGTGACAATCCAACTTTGAGGCAGTTTTAATCCATTTTTCGTGTAGAATCATGTTATACCCACTTACTAAAAATTATTCACCATCATATGGTCTTTATTTCATCTACAAACACCATAGCCTAAAACCCTATAGAATAGCCACAAATAGGCTTCAAAACTGCTATCAAAACACTGAAATTCAGTTTCAGTTACTATTTCCAATCTGAAAATTCAGAATACAGCAGCACCACTTGGAACCACTCTTTTTCCTAGGTTCCAAATGTTTTTAGGGGCAAGTTGCTTAATAAAGTTTATACTCCTATAGTTCCTCTACAAGTTTGATATAGTAACCATTAACCAAAACCTCTTGGATTACAAACTACAATAGCCCAAAGTTTGCTCTAATTGCTGAAATTCAGAATCTGAATTTCACTAAGTCTGAAACCTACAATTTCTGACAGCTTTACTTTGGACCAGGTTTTCTCTAAGTTCCAAACAGTTTTAGGGCTAGGTGACTTAACCAAACTTATACTCCTCATGTAGCTCTATAACTTGGTTATAATGATCATCTTCAAAATGCTTATAAATCAAAAGTTACAATGGTCCAAAGTTGGCTAGTTGATATTATTTTCAGAAATTCCAATCTAAACTCAAAACTGAATTTTTATACTTAGCTCTAAATTCTTCCACACAACTTGGGAATCTCCAAATAAGAAAGTTATTCACTTTTCCAAGCTCTACCATTTTGGTATATGGACTTTTAGCTAAATCCTTCTAGATCTTGAATTCCCCTTTTGGGCTAGTTTTAGGGTTTCGAATGAGTTTCATTTGTATTTCAGCTTCTTCCAGGGATTCATCCCTTTGATCCCTCCACCTAGAGAAAAGTTACTCTCTAGCTCAAGATCCAATCTTTGATACACATAGCTCATATCCAAAATGTCCTGGTTTAGAATTTCCTTTACTTAATCATCTATTCCAAGCAGAGCTCAAGTTAAGGTTTGGAGTTATTCCAGCTTCTTAAGTGCTTCTTCCACTTGACCATCGTTACAAAACAAGGCTACTCTAGGCTCTAAGACTTACCTTTAACATTTAAGACTCCAAGTCAACTTGTTACTTGCTTAAGAGGTGACCTACTCTTGTCTAGCTTAAGCCAAGTCCTTAACCCAACACAGAACATCACACTTTTTGAAAAAAATTTAACCTAGTGAATGCATTCTAAGTGTAACAAGCACATTAATGCAGATGCTTATGATGACATGTCAGTGTTTTAGTTTACGTAACACCAGGGGTGTTACAGGAAGAGGGAGAAAAAGAAGAACTACATGAAGGCAAAGGGTGAGGCGCACCTTGGAAAAGTATGGGATTCTGGCTACTCCTCATCTGACTCCGACGACGAAGGTCTAGCTGCCTCAGCCTTCAACAAATCATCACTCTTCCTAACGAATGCCATACTTGTCTCATGGCCAAGGAGAAAAAGGTACGTATTCGGGACACTCCCAAGTACACTTCATCTAGTGATGAATCTTCGGATGATGAAGTGGATTACTCTAGTCTATTTAAAGGTTTAGATAGAGCCAAAGTAGAGAAAATTAATGAATTAATTGATGCTCTAAATGAAAAGATAGACTACTAGAAAAGCAAGAGGACATATTGTATGAGGAACGTGACAAATTTGTTAGTGTGCAAAATTCTCTTGCTTTAGAAACTAAGAGAAATGAAATGCTATCTTCTGAGTTATCTGCTTGCCATGAATCTATCTCTAGTTTAAAGAGTTTAAATGATGAATTAAATGCTAAGCTAGAGGAAGTAAATAAAACTAGTTCATGTGTAGAGCATGTTAGTATTTGTAATAGATGTAAAGACTTTAATGTTGATGCATGTAATGAACATCTTATTTCTATTACTAAATTAACCGATGAGGTGGCAAGTCTTAATGCTCAACTTAAGACTTGCAAAATTGAGTTTGATAAATTAAAATTTGCTAGGGATGCTTATACTATTGGTAGACACCCCTCAATTAAGGATGGACTTGGTTTTCGAAAGGAAGCCAAGAACTTAACAAGCCAAAAGACCTCTGTTCTCAACAAGGAGAAAGGGAAGGCCCCTATGGCTAGTAGTTCTCAAAGGAACCATGCTTTTATTTATGATAGAAAAATTGTTAGTCATTCTCATTATAATAAAAGTTATGTTCATACTGCTTATAATGACTCACATGCTATGTTTGCATCTAGTTCTACTTTTGTTCATCGTAGGCCTAGGAAAGATCATGTTGTGCCTAGGAAAATGCGCAATGGACCTTCTACCATTTACCATGCTTATAATGATTCTTTTGTTCTTTCATGTAAAAATGCAAAAGTAGTTACCAAGAAGTTGGGATCCAAATGCAAGGGTGATAAAACTTGCATATGGGTTCCAAAAACTATTGTGACTAACCTGGTAGAACCCAACAAGAGTTGGGTACCTAAAACCCAAGCTTAAATTGTCTTGCGGGTTTATGCATCCGGGGGCTCAAGCTGGATTATCGACAGCGGATGCACAAACCACATGACGGGGGAGAAGAAAATATTCACCTCCTACGTCAAGAATAAGGATTCCAAGGGATACAATCATATTTGGTGATGGGAATCAAGGCAAGGTCAAAGGTTTAGGAAAGATAGCCATCACAAGCGAGCGCTCTATTTCAAATATATTTTTAGTAGAGTCATTAGGATACAACCTCCTGTCTGTAAGTCAATTGTGCCACATGGGCTACAATTGTTTGTTTACAAATGTTGATGTATATGTCTTTAGAAGGAGTGATGGTTCATTAGAATTTAAGGGTGTATTAGACGACAAGCTCTATTTAGTTGATTTTTCGAAAGAGAATGCCGATCTAGATGCATGCTTAATGGCTAAGACTAGTATGGGCTGGCTCTGGCATCGCCGTCTAGCACATGTTGGGATGAAGAACCTGAAAGTCGCCTAGAGGGGGGTGGATAGGCGAACCTGAAAATTATAACTTTACACCCCAACTAGATCCCTTGGTTAGTGATTAGAACAAGATACACAATTTATCGGAGTATAAATATAAGTCCTTTGCTTGTAAAGAGTATTGCCTTTAAATAATGCGGAATTGATAAATCAACGCTACTAATAAGTCTATGAGAATAAAGCAAGAGGGCTTAGATAAGAAGAGCAATAACACAAGTTCTTTCTTGCAAAGTGTTGCTTCACCAAATGAGAATTTAACTTAAAGCAACACCAAATAGTATTAGCAAAGAATAGTGCAAGAAAAACTTATAAAGGGAAAGAACAAACAAATCATAAGCAATAAGCACACAAGACACGGGTGATATGTTTTACCGAGGTTCGGCCCTCGAAGGCCTAGTCCCCGTTGAGGAGTCCACTAAGGACGGGTCACTTTCAACCCTTTCCCTCTCTCCACCGATCACCAAAGACCGGTGAGCTCTTCTTCTTCTCAAGGATCACTTAAGACCCCGCAAGGATCACCACACTCTTTGGTGTCTCTTGCTAGCTTTACAAGCCTCCAAAACTTTGGAGGAAGTTCAATGGGAGTCAAAACTCCACGCGCAAATGAACACAAAGATGTAGCACACACTATCTCTCAATAAATCTCACAAGGCACTAGTGCTAAACTCAAATGAGTAGCTCTCTCTTGCTTGCTTTCTCTTTTTGTGGCACTTGTGTTGGTTGTAGTGGTCTAAATCTTGTGTATAGGATGGATCAATGAATAGATGTGGTTGGGAGGGCTTGAATATGTCAACTAGATGACTTGGAATGTTGCTTGGGCTCCCCCCTTGAAGTGGCCGGTTGGGGTGGTATTTATAGCCACCATCCAAAATGTAGCCATTGGAGAAGGCTACTGGCGATAGGCACACCGGACAGTCCGGTGCGCCACTGGACAGTGTTCGGTGCGCCACTGGACAATGTCCGGTGCGCCGCCACGTCATCCAGATGTTAGGGCTTCGAGCTGGTCGATCGTTGGAGGCTTTGTCCTCATGTGGCACCGAACAGTCCGGTGCGACACCAGACAGTCCGATGCCCCTCTGACCAACTGCTCTGACTTCTGCCGCGTTCACTGTGCTGCACTGTTCCCTGTCAGAGTCGACTATTACGCGCAAATAGCTGTTGCTCCGCTGGTGCACCAGACAGTCCGGTGGCCCACCGGACAGTCCGGTGAATTATAGCGGAGCTGCGCCTGAGAAACCCGAAGCTGAAGAGTTTGAGGTCGATCCTCCCTGGTGCACCGGACACTATCCGGTGGCACACCGGACAGTCCGGTGCGCCAGACCAGAGAGCACTTCGGTTTCTTTTGCTCCTATCTTTTGAGCCCTTTCTTTTATCTTTGTATTGGTTTGATGTGAACCTTTGGCACTTGTAGAAAATTTATTCTAGAGCAAACTAGTTAGTCCAATAATTTGTGTTGGGCAATTCAACCACCAAAATTCTTATAGAAAAAGATTTGACCCTATTTCCCTTTCAATCTCCCCCTTTTTGGTGATTGATGCCAACACAAACCAAAGCAAATATAAAAGTGCAGAATTGAACTAGTTTGCATAAGGTAAGTGCAAAGGTTGCTTGGAATTGAAACCAATATAATTATTTCAATAGAT